>HG992147.1:10414706-12886783 GCA_905220505.1 Laothoe populi | reverse complement strand
TCTGTCTTAATAGAAAAATACATAGTTATAAAAACAGGCAATGATACGACTCCGTGGTGGTCCGGGAAACTCGCCGAGACGAAGCAGGAGGTCATAGCCCGGAGGAGGAGAATAGAATCCGATGCGCAGCGCCGATCCGGGGAGACAAGGTCGGACGAAGTCAATGCCGAGTACCATGACCCACCATTTTCACCAGACGAACTAAGTGTGGTTGTTATAGCTTCAACCCAAAGAAAGCCCCGGGAGCAGACGGTCTAACTGCAGATATCTGTAAGCAAGCAATAAATAAGTACCCAGAATTATACATTTCACTGGCAAACAAACGCCAAGAACTAGGCCAACAGTCATCGTCCTCCGAAAACCTGCTTGAAAGATGTCCAGTTAACATCAGAAGGGTCATAGATAGCTACCTCTAGGGCAGGAAAGTCAGACTAAGGTGGACTTACCATCAAGTATGTTAAAGGTACACCGAAAATAATATGAAACTCGCCGAGATGAAGCAGGAGGTCATCACCCGGAGGAGGAGAATCCGATGCGCAGCGCCGATCCGGGGAGACAAGGTCGTCGATGAGTACCTGCAATCAAAAGAAAGACATGAGAATGAGGCCAAGAGGGTACAAGTAGAAAGCTGGAAGGAGTTTCGTAGGAAACAGGACAAGGAAAACATATAGAGTGATCACAGAGGTGTCTAAGAGACAAGAAGACCTGCCATTAACTAGAAATGGAGAGCCCCTAAGGAGTCGGCAAAATTCTTGGCAGAAACATTTTATCCAGATGACAAAGAGAAAGAAGACAATGCAGAACACCAGCAGATGAGGAAAACATCCGAACGAGTAAATGACGAAGTCAATGCTGAGTACCATGACCCACCATTTTCACTAGACGAACTAAGTGTGGTTGTTATAGCTTCAACCCAAAGAAGGCCCCGGGAGCAGACGGTCTAACTGCAGATATCTGTAAGCAAGCAATAAATAAGTACCCAGAATTATAAATATCACTGGCAAACAAACGCCAAGAACTAGGCCAACAGTCATCGTCCTCCGAAAACCTGCTTGAAAGATGTCCAGTTAACATCAAAAGGGTCATAGATAGCTACCACTAGGGCAGGAAAGTCAGACTAAGGTGGACTTACCATCAAGTATGTTAAAGGTACACCGAAAATAATATGGACGACACCACGGCCGGCAGCGAGAGGTCTCCTCCAACGACTGCTCTGAGAGCGCTGCGCTCTTCGTCCCAGGCTGGGTACTCCTCCAACGTATGTTGTGCCGTGTCCTCGCGGCAGCTGCCACAGCGGTGGCACACGGCGGACACCTCCTTTCCGATCCGACACAGGAACGAACCGAAACACCCATGGTCCGTTAATACCTGTGTCAGTCAGAACGTAGGCGCCCCGTGGCGCCATCTAGCCATCTCAAGAAAAGGGCTGACTAAAGTATATAAATACCTCGCAAAGGAAGCAAGACACATTAATAAATAAAATAAATAAAAAACAATGTACGCGAGAATCGACTACAAGAAAATCTATTCTGGATCATGTAAGTACAAATTTGAGAAATGATAAGTTTCATATGGTAATAACTGATTCTTCCAAGTCCGATCATAAACAAATATATATCGAACTAAAAAAGAAAAAACCTTCACTAAAGATTCGGACACACTATGAAGCAATAAACTACACGATGATATAAAACTTCTTTGAAACAACAAATCTCGAGGAACTACAAGACTACTCGAAACTCGAAAATACAATAAAACTCTTTACAAGTAAAAGTAAAACATCAAAAACAAAGGTCCTAAATTCACCACAAAAAATTGGATAAATAATTCACAATTTGTATAAATAAACCTAAAAAAATATGGGGTCTAATTAACTCTTTAGCAAATTATAATATTAAACAAAGGTGTGCTCCTCCAAAACTACTTGTCGACTCAGTGAATGTTACTGATCCAAAAAGTGTATGTTAATAGTTAACATACACTTTTTGGATCAGTAACATTTTTAATAAATATTTTCAACAATAGGACCAATTTTAGCGAAAGCAATACCTAATAAATTTCATGACAATCACACGCGAGCATTACCAAAAGTTCTGGCTCAAAACTCTTCGTTGTCCACCCTCAAACCTTGTTGACCTGAAGAAATAATAAAAATAATCTCAAATCTTTATTCAAATTGTAGCACTGGATTAGATGAAATTAACACAAAAGTAATAAAATGCATAAAACATTTGGTGGCAAATACGCTGAGTAAATGCTTCAATAAATTGTTATTAGATGGTCATTTCCCCGATACTCTAAAGTTGGCAAAAGTTACACCCATATATAAATCAGGACAAACAACAGACCCATGCAATTACCGACCCATATCGGTTTTACCTGTATTATCGAAAATACTTGAAAAAATCTTACATAATCGGTTAAATGAATACTTAAGCTATATAGCTTTAGGGCTAAATGTAACACTCTTACCGCCACAGTTGATCTTGTCATTAAGATAAAACATAGCATAGTCCATAAAAATATAATTCTGGGAAAATTTATTGACCTGAAGAAGGCGATTGATACAGTACGTCATAAACAGCTTCTAAAAAAAATTAAAATCAATAAATATCACTGGAATAGATTACAAGTAGTTAAAATTGGTAATCATCGAAGTAGCGCATTACCATAAATATGCGGAGTACCTCAGGGTTCAATGCTTGGTCCCTTGTTGTTTCTGACCTATATTAACAACCTGCATAATCCGGATTTCATGGCCATCTTACTCTTTATGGAGATGATACTTGCCTATTCTATTTTGGGTCTTCTATCGACGAAATGATTTCATAAGCTCAAGAAGACTTAAATATACTCTTTGCATGGCTTCAATATAATCATATATCATTTCATATAGAAAGAAAGAGTAATGAGTAATGTTATGTTGTTATGTTTTGTGTTAAGAGTAATATTATATAATCATTCAATATAATATTTAAAGCCAAAAATAAAAAATCCCACAGTATAAGCCACTTACTATTAACTGTATTCCTTTACAGCAAAAATATGTTGAAAAATATATTGGTGTGAGAATGGATAGCGCTTTAACTCGGAATAATCGTATCAAACACATAAAAAATAAGTTATCATCACTGCTCGGTTCCCTTCGTAATATTGTCGCATGTATCCCAAAGACTTATGTATCTTATTAAAATCTTGGATAGTGCCTCTAAAACTAAAGTAGCAGATGTTCAAATTGTCCAAAATAAAATTATCAAACTGCTTTTCAAGTACTCATACCGGACCTCAACAAATAATTTTATTCGAAAAGTACTTAGTAAAGATATCCACACCAGCCTAACATTTACTAAATTAAAACAAATCAGCCAACGCAGCACTTCAGAACAGACTATGGGAAGAAGACGTTTATGTTTTGCTGGTGGTAGAATATTCATATCCGCCCGGATAGCAACCA
Organism: Laothoe populi; assembly: GCA_905220505.1. Taxonomy (NCBI): domain Eukaryota; kingdom Metazoa; phylum Arthropoda; class Insecta; order Lepidoptera; family Sphingidae; genus Laothoe; species Laothoe populi. The sequence continues at coordinate 12,883,329 of HG992147.1, read as the reverse complement.
CCGTACACAGGGTGAAAAACCCGCCATAGTGGCACACGCAAGTGTGTCGCGTTCCGGGATCAGCCAGTGTACATCCGGTTTTTTGGGGGTCTAGAGTTGGGGTAAAATGTTTGGCAATTTTGCGGCCTTCCGAGTACTCTGACAATAGACCCTCGACCGCTTCTTCACCTTCTTGCCCATGGCGTAGTGTGAAGGAGCAGGCCGGCATGATTGTGTTGAGTAGCGGGGGATAGATCGTCTCTCGCTACTCGATACTCTAATTGGACCGTACTGCGCTTACCATCAGGTGAAGTGCGGTCACTTTGCCGTGCTAGGATAAAAAAAAAAATGTTTGAGGGAGCACAGCTTTATAATAAAATACCTATAAAAATAAAAATGTACATCCATTTAATACATTTAAGACACAGCTAGCTAAATAGATTATTATAGATTGATTGACTGGGGTCCTAACATTCTGATAAATCGATCCTCTCTTTGTATTCCTTATTTTATTTGTAAAACTTACAGCTAGCATACAAAAACATTAAAGATATATAAATACAAGAAGGCCAATTAAAGGTTTTCACAGATAGTTATAATGTTTAATTAATTATTAATATTGTGAAATTATATTACGCATGTTGTGGTTGCCTGTAGTCTGAGTTGCAATTAGTTCTATTTTCCGATTGTTTATATTATGTATGTTATATTGTAAACTATGTTAGCATTCCTCAAATAATAAAATAAAATATCTTATAGCAGATAAATCTCTTTTGGCCAAAACATGAATGTATCTGTCTGTCTGTCATACTATTAACTTACCGTGGTGGTCCGGGAAACTCGCCAAGATGAAGCAGGAGGTCATCACCCGGAGGAGGAGAAACCGATGCGCAACGCCGATCCGGAGAGCCAAGGTCGTCGATGAGTATCTGCAATCAAAAGAAAGATATGAGAATGAAGCCAAGAGGGCACAAGTAGAGAGCTGGAAGGAGTTTCGTAGGAAATAGGACAAGACAAGGAAAACATATGGGAAGGGGTATATAAAGTGATTAGAAAGGTGTCTAAGAGACAAGAAGACCTGCCATTGACACTGACTAAGGCTTTCTGCGAAGAATAGGATTCTTAGCTACAGCGAAAGAAAAGGGCAATAGTGTTTGGGGATTTCAACATTGATTGATTAAGTAAAGAGAAAAAGACTAAAGTATATATAGACCTCGTAAAGGAAGCAAGACACATTAATAAATAAAAAACACTGTACGTGAGAATCAACTACAAGACAATCTATTCTGGATCATGTAAGTACAAATTTGAGAATATAAGTTTCATATGGTAATAACTGATTCTTCCATGTCCGATCATAAACAAATATATATCGAACTAAAAAAGACAAAACCTCCACCAAAAAATAGGCCACACTATGAAGCAATAAACTACACGATGATATAAAACTTCTTTGAAACAAGAAATCTCGAGGAACTACAGTATAAGTAAAAGTAAAACATCAAAAACAAAGATCCTAAATTCACCACAAAAAATTGGATAAATACGGATATCATAAATGAAATCCATCAAAGAAATATGTTGTGGGCAGAACTTAAAGAAGAACGATCACAGTAAGACCTTAGAAGAAATTTACAACCAAAAGAAAATATGTAGCTAAAATTATACAAGATGCAAAAAATATTTACCACTATAAAGAATTCACAAATTGTATTAATAAACTTAAAAATATGGGGTATAATTAACTTTTTAGCAAATAATAATATTAAACAAAGGTGTGCTCCTCCAAAACTACTTGTAGACTCAGTGTATGTTACTGATCCAAGAAGTGTATGTGAACTATTTAATAAATATTTTTCAACAATAGGACCAATTTTAGCGAAAGCAATACCTAATAAATTTCATGACAATCACACGCGAGCATTACCAAAAGTTCTGGCTCAAAACTCTTCGTTGTCCACCCTCAAACCTTGTTGACCTGAAGTAATAATTAAAATAATATCAAAATCTTGATTCAAATTGTCGCACTGGATTAGATGAAATTAACACAAAAGTAATAAAATGCATAAAACATTTGGTGGCAAACACGCCGAGTAAATGCTTCAATTAATTGTTATTAGATGGTCTTTTCCCCGATACTCTAAAGTTGGCAAAAGTTACACCCATATATAAATCCGGACCAACAACAGACCCATGCAATTACCGACCCATATCGGTTTTACCTGTATTATCGAAAATACTTGAAAAAATCTTACATAATCGGTTAAACGAATACTTGAGCTCGAAGAATATTATTTCAGATCGCCAATATGGCTTTAGGGCTAAATGTAACACTCTTGCCGCCACAGTTGATATTGTCACTAAGATAAAACATAGCATAGCAAATAAATCTCTTTTGGCCAAAACATGAATGTATTAATTGGGTAATATAATAATAAATCTGTAAATGTGCCTGACAACTATGTTACTTATTACGTATGTTTAGTACTGTTCTCAAGGAAGTGGCATTGTTTTTGTCTTATTGAGAATAAATTTCCTTAAACCTTAAACCCTAGTGAGATGTAGAAGAAACCGAAATTAAATATACCAAAATTAATAAAGTACCTAGTGGGAGGTGTGAACCTGAGGCTTTGATAATAAATTTTCAATATTTGGATTCAACTTTACGGACCCCGTTTACACCCCATAGATCCCTAATTCTATTTTTTTTCGCTCACTTTGACCCCCCAGTAGTCATCGGCCCCAGGGGGTCGATAAAGACCACTTTGGGTATCATTGTTTTAAGGTAACTATGTTATGTTCAAGTTTTCCACAAAACTTGGATGTAACACTTACTTTAATGTTACTACCAGAAGATAATTTAATTACGGATAATTAACTTAACACGATCACTAAGATACCTTAAGCGCGGACCGCTCACCCGTCACCCAAGAGATTTTGAGAAGACAATAACCAGGCTACGAACGTAAGCCATCAACAATGCTATGAACCATTGGCATTGACACACTCATTTTAACCTCAATAAATTGCAAAGTTTAGCGTAACTATTAATATAACATTAATTTATTACCGGGTAGAAATTAAAAATAGAACTAACAGCCACCACCAATACCAACATTAAAATTAAATGGTTATACTTGACTAACTTGATTATCGATTATTAATTCTGAAACTTTTATAAAAACTATTCATTCAATGCAGTTTTTTCATAACACGTTAAAACCTAGGTTTGAGGGGTACCTTTGATTATAGTTTTTTATTTAACACTAGTTATAAGAGTAAATGTTTTTCAACACTCGTACAAGCTAGAATTGAACCACATCAAATTCAAGGTTCATTAAATCATCACACGCGTCAACTGTTACGTATTTTCACATACATACACACTCACAACTGTAATCCCTGAAGGTGTAGGCAGAGGTGTAACCAGTACACCCATAATTCGCGCAGCTTATTATCATCCTATGTGTGATAGGGGTGAGCCTATACCATACCGGGCACAACTCCATGCTCACGGCGGATAATCCCAATATCTCTTTACCAAACCCGGGGATAGAACCAGAGACCCCGCGCGGCAGTCGTACCGTGTACATTACAACTACGCCACAGAGGACCGTGGACGTTCAGTTATAATATCACTGCGTAATTAGCAATTAAGCAAAATCTGATTGCAAGACGTGAGTAACAGCCTAGAGCCGCTACAGCTGCGTAGGGATATTTCCTCGCTTAGCGTGTTATACCGTCTGTATCATGGCGAATGCTCTGAAGAATTGTTTGATCTTATCCCATCCTCTCCCTTTCATACCAGAACAAAAATCAATAAGGTAGGAAACAAATCTTCATATTTCCAACTAAATAAATCGTAAGTTTAGCAGAAAGATCAAAATTAGAAATCGGCCTTTAAATTTAAAAACTGAAAGCGACTCACCAAATTTCACATAAATCCACGGGTAGATCCCACTTATGTCCAGGCGAAAGAGGTCATGATGAGGTCACAGGTCACCATATGAAGAGGCTGGAAGAGGGCTTATACATCCCTCTCCGATCTCCAGATATAGACAGGATGCACATGGTATGATAGATTCGTAGAAATAACACGAGTTGAACAATTCACAGTTTTTTAAGCTACTGCCAGTTAGAAATACAATAATCCACAAAAAAGAACTGTGAAGAAAAATAATGGTTTACAATTACACTTTGCACTGAGACGCACATGGCGTTAAATCATCACTTTAATTGCAGGCAACGATCAGTTAAACAGCACTTGGGCATTACGACCTCTAAATTACTAAACTATTCGAGATAGGATATTGACTCGTCTAATAATTATTCCTGAATGCTCCGCGAAATGATGAGGCACTCTTTTATATTGTGATTTTCGTTGTGTATACTACGAATGAGATCATCAAATAAACAACTCGAACCTACCTTCAAAATAGTAAAACAACGGACGGTACCCACAATTTACAAAAGATAAAATTATTTGTAAGGTCAATTCAGTCTCCGTATTCATTATACTCCGACATATACCTTTTCTCCCAAAAATAACTTCCACGCGGGCGGAGCCGCGGGTAAAAGCTAGTGAGAAATAAAGATCTTTAACCACAATAATTTTAATTACCATTTAGATGGTACATAAATAAGCATAATAATACATTATTTAGAGCACTATTTGTAACATAAGGCCAATAAAAGAGATTAAGAAGGAGAACAAAGAAGAAGATTATTTTTTAAGAAGTTTAATAAAATAGGAATGTCATTTTTTTAGTATTTTCTTATAGCAAGAAGGCGTATGCGATCCGTGTATACACACAATTTCAGAATTTCGATAGCTCCCAGTCTTATGCCTATTTATTGCAGCGCATAATGTCCCGTCCCTATGTGAGAAATTATTAAATTGATCACTCGCGGAATTCAATCTTTCTGCGAAATAAATATTAAGTACTTATCTCATATTCGTATCTCTTAAAAACAATAAAATTAGCCGGCTGGTATTTATAAGCCTCGTGAAAACAATCTCCGCACATTCTGCTCCAGACTGTCTACACTATATGCGCGAGAAGCTGCCTTACCTCACTTATATAAAAATTTTAAGTTATACTTCGTATTGTTTTGGATGTGTCTGTTTCTGACGAGCGCACTAAGGAACCCAGTTCCAAACAAATCAGTGTTCCGCAGTAAAATATGTCCAGATGAATATCAGATATTTTATAATGGCAAGTGCGTAAAGTAAGTACAATTTTATGGCATAGAAGTGGTAGAGCTACGCTGTAGACATATTTGTCTATAGCATGAAGGGGCTGGCTCGACCGGGGTAGTACCACAGTCTCACAGAAAACCAACGTAAAGTGACACGGCACTTTTTATTCTGGCACGGCAAAGGAGGAACTAGTTATGCGTGTACTTGTATAGTTATAAGTTATTACAGCTACAGTCATTACAGATCAAAACTTAAGAGCCCTGGTTTAAGTGAATGTGATGTTTATGCATCGATATTGACTCAAGGCGACTTTAAAATCATTTTTAACCGACTTCAAAAAAAAGGAGGAGGTTCACAATTCGTCGGAATCTTTTTTTTATGTATGTTCCCCGATTACTCGAAGACGCCTGGACCGATTCGCGAAATTATTTTTTTGTTAAAAGGGTATAGTTCCCAGGTGGTCCCATTGGTTCCACTAAGTCAGGATCTGATGATGGGATCTCAGAAAAATCGAGGGCAACCCTCAAATTTTATAGGGATGCATAATTTGTTTTTTATTGAAGTCTGTACTTTTTATGAATTCAAAAACTTTTATTATATCACAATATTTGGCTACACTCTTATAAACATGCGCTCTTGTGCAAATCTGGTGTTGGCGGATGGGGTGAGTAGTCTACAACTCGCTAATCGTCTCCTACAAGAATGCATGAATATGTTGGTCGTCAATTATTTGCAGGAGTTCCTCGCGATTTTTCATTCTCTTTTGATAACTACTACTTAATGCTCATCAAAAGTATTTGTAAAAACTATTTAAATGTCAGGACATACTATGCTGTAAAATCTTACGTAAATAAAAAAGACAGTAGGTATTAGAAAATATTACATTACCTATATACAAAATTAATTTTTCACTGTTAGTAAAGTTATTGTGCCTATTATGTAACTGTGAGTTTCCTTTTCAAGAAATTATAATATTATGTCTATGTCTCATAAAATTTTAAATTTTATTTTAACATGAAACACGCACACTTGAGATTTCATGAATTGGGTAAAATAATGTTAGTTGGTAGCCCCATAGAGTTCACCTGTCCCTTTCGGGTGTACGCCTATGCCTCATCTATATATATACTAAATCTATGTCATCTGTCGTAAAAATCAAATTGTTTGACATGTATCAAATTTCAACCAATTTTATTTGTCAGTCATAGAGTATTTCGAGATAGAAAAATCCAATTGCTTTTGTCCCCGACCAGGGAACGAAGCCGAGACCTCAGCACAGCAGTCGTACCGCGTACCTACGCAATTACAACTGCGCCACCGAGGCATTTTTGTTTATTATCTGATTATTTGAATATTTAAATACAAAAAGTACATACGTATTGTTCTTAATAAGTTTTGTGTGTAAAACAACCGATTTACAAAATGCAAATAGTGAGCCTTGAAGAAAGTCATATTACTAACACTATTTTTCAAGTAGATGACGTCACTCAACATAAATAATTTTGACACGATTTTTACGTTACCACCTAATCATCATAATCAGAACGTTAAAAACTATAGATATTAAACTACGTATGTTTATTACTAAGGCTTAAAGTAATCCTTATCGTTTTACTGCCGTTACTAAGATAATAATATAATAATAAGAATTTTCATACTCGTAACAGTAGTTTTTGAGAGTCTCTTCTACATCCAAACTCAGAAACTTAATTATTTAAATATTTCATATATGGCAATCGTACTCGTCTAAAGCGGAAAGGATGTTTATGTCATGCAGACTTTGTTAAAATTATACCAATGCTAACGTAAGCGTATGGCATAAAAGCTGCTTATTTCCGTTGGCAAGGGGCAGGAGGGGGTTAAAATGACAAATTCTGCTTACGTAATACTTGACGACCCTTTTCCTTCTATACCCTTATTAACTGCCTCGGTGGCGCAGTTATAATTGCGCAAGCGTTATGACTGCTGTGCTGAGGTCTCGGGTTCGATCTCCGGGTTGGGTAAAGTGATATTGGGTGTTTTTATCTAGAAATTCTCAATATTAGCCCGGAGTCTGGAATCTGTGCCCTCTGCCTCTGGTATGGCGATAAGCTTGACCTCTACTACATTATGGGACTGAAATTCGGCGAAAAGTGGGTGTACCTACTGATTACACCTCTGCCTACCCCTTCGGGGATAAAGGCGTGAGTTTATGTATGTATGTATGTACACTTATTGTGCTACCTCATGAGTATTCTCGCTCAACTTGTTATAATTACACTTCCAAAGTTACCACATTGAAGTGTCGTCACAATGGTGAAAAAATAACTTCGTGTGAGAACCAGCGATTGTGCAGTTCTCAAAATACTTGTACCTTCAGTATATTATAATAACTCAGGACATTGGCTTCATGTTACATGGGTTTATATAACATTATGTGTACAATAATCTTAATCTTATCTGTTATAATGTTTATAGACCGAAGAACGAAAGTGGCGCGGGAATTCCGAATACTTAAATATTATTAAATTAAACAAATATAAATTGTAGTTTTTAATGACATTTTGATTTATTTTCCTCTAAATATAATTTATATCTAGGCGTGTGTAACTGCTATTTTCACAATTCCCAAAAAAAAACAGCACAACTACATTACGTTAGACAAATCAGTTGTTGAGTAATTTTGAATTAATATTATATGCCATACGCCACGTCAAAAGTTTTAAGCGTAATATTTTGTTTGTATTCCTTATTCGTGCAGTATAATATAAACTTGCTCTCGTCAGTTTTCTTCTGGCGGGAGGAAGCGTCCCGTCGCGGGGTAAGGCTGGCCCCCAGGGAGGTCAAGGCCCGACTGGCCTCCCATCGCAGAGCCGTCTTGGGCGAGTGGTTAGCCAGGCTGGAGAGTCCCAGGGCGGGCTTGAGGACTGTCGAGGCAGTGCGTCCTGTTTTTAGCCAATGGCTTGACAGGCGCCACGGTGCACCGACGTTCCGTCTGACACAGGTGCTGTCGGGTCACGGATGTTTCGCTTCGTTTCTGTGTCGGATCGGAAGGGAGGAGTCTGCCGTGTGCCACCATTGTGGTAACTGCCGAAATGACACGGCTCAACACACCCTTGAGGAGTGTCCAGCCTGGGAAGAAGAGCGCAGCGCTCTCAGAATATATGTCAATGGAGACCTTTCTCTGCCGGCCGTGGTGGCTGCCATGGTTGGCAGACGAAGGTCGTGGCGTGCGATGGCCTCCTTCTGCGAGCGTGTCATGTCGCAGAAGAAGAGCGCCGAACGGGATCGGGAACGGACCGATCCCGCTCGCCGCCAAACGAGAAGGAGGCGCCGAGTATGACGACAGACTGGCGCCTCCCGCCCTGTGGATTGGAGGCTTTGAAGAATTCTACCACTGTATACCCTGCCTGTCGTAAGAGGCGACTAAAAGGGGTCACGGGGGTCGCGGCTGCGCAGCGGGGGATGTGCGGCCTTTATAAATATTTCTACATATATTTTCATGGTGCGACCCCGAGACAGGTGGCGGCACGAAGTGTCGTGCTGCCGTAGGACGTGGAGGGCATCCAGCCCTAAAAGAGTAAAAGAGACGGGCCGTAGAGGTACCGCGCAGGGATGGTTCCGGCAGCAATCCAGAGATTCTCAGGATCCCCTGGAATCATCCCGCATGCGCTGCAGAAGGCCACCGCGGGGTTTTTAGTCGGTACACCGGCGTAGGAAAATTGGTTAGGGCCCCGATCTAGATCGTCCCTCGGGTAAACTGGGTCGGAAGGTCGGTCGGTCAGTGTGAATTAGGTACGTAAATCTACGAGGGCCCATATTCGTTCGACCTAAAACATCTAAATATGTTTAACGACGTATATATTCCACAAACAAAGTAGGAACCCAAAAAAACACTTTCAAAATAGTCTTCAAGAATTTGTATTTTTTTTATTTGAATTGCACTTGGTTCATTATCTCCAAAAAGGATGTAATTTACTAAAGTATTAGTCATGGTAATGAAAAACAACATAGATAAACTAATGACGAATGAAACCTAGTTAAACTAACAAATTCTTGTCGGCAATTGGGGGCAACCAAATACTTTCCTGGCCAGAAACGTGAAGGTAAACCTACCACCAGTGGCGTTGTTTGCCTTAGAAGGGCCCTGTATCAAAGTTTGTTGGAAGGCCCAAATGAAGGGTAAAGAGTTTAAGTGATATTGTAGATAATATTTTACGAATTTTTGCTTACACACGTTCGGGGCCCCTGTAGCCCGGGGGGGGCTTGTATCATTGATACGGCTGATACAACGGTAGCTACGCCCCTGCCTATCACCAAAGTAAATGGATATCAAATTAGCGATGTTAACTCATATTATTCGTGCGACCATCACGCTTCGCGAAACAAACGAATGCTTCTAGTTGCCCTAATAGTATTAAATAGATTTTCAAGTACATATCAAATATTTGTTAAATAAATATTTCTACACTGCCCAAGTCTTATGCAGTTCCTGATTGCCCGATTTGGATGCAGTGATTGACTGTCAAGCGTTGCCAAATTACAGCATGTCTTTGCAGATTGCCAGCGGAAAAGAGCGTTTTTTTTTTTTTTTAGTGCCTGGATAGGCAGACGAGCAGACGGGCCACCTGATGGTAAGTAGTCACCGCCGCCCATAGACTTCTGCAATGCCAGAGCACAGCAGAGCCGCTGCCTACCGTGTCTACGTAGCTGTAAGTAGATTATTTTAACAGACACTAATAGTGGACATAATGGTATAATCAAACCCACAGTTTCCATTACTCCAAAAACGTGATCGTTTCTACTCGAACTGTTTGTAATTTACCTGCTATTAGCAGTCACGCGGCTTGTGCCTACAGAGGCAATAATCGTTTAGTTCCAGTTCAAATAGTTAATTTAAATAAACAGATCTAAACAGTCCTTACCGTTTAAATCAACTCAAAAGGTATTAAATAGTTGTATTTTTATATATCAATAATGTTACCTAGTTAAGTTTTGGGATGTAGAATTATGTATGACGAGATATATTGCTAATTAAATGAAAAAAAAAAATATATATTATATATATATATTTTTTTATCGTGGCACGGCAAAGTGACCACACTGCACCTGATGGGAAGTACAGTGCCGTCCAGTTATAGTATCAAGTAGCGAGTGATAATCTATCCCTCACTACTCAATACAATCATGCCGGCCTGCTGTGTAGCTTCTTCACACTACGCCGAAAGGACCCAGGATCTTAGGAAGGAGGGAACACGGTAGCTGGCAAACTGTTCCACAGCTTGATGGTGCGGCAAAAGTACGAGTTTGCGAACGTTTTTAAGCCTGAATAGGCAGACGAGCACACGGGCCACCTGATGGTAAGAAGTCACCGCCACCCATAGACTTATGCAATGCCAGGGCACAGCAGAGCCGCTGCCTACCGTTTAAGGACTACTCTTCTTAAGCCTCGTTTAAAGAAGGACATGTCATAGCGCTCAGGGAACACCGCCGTAGGGAGTTCATTCCAGAGCTTGCACGTAGGTACGTGGTAAAAATTAACGCTGGAAACGAACCGTGCTAGACGGAATCGTTTCCAGGTGGTATGGATGAAAACTGTTGCGGCGTCGGGTGGTGCGATGATAAAAAGGTGATGATGGGACCATTTTAAACTGTTCCTCGCAGCACTCCCCGTGGAACAACCGATAGAACAAGTAGAGAGACCCGAAGTCTCTCCGCAGCCCCAACGGTTTCAGGCTATCCGTGATATCAGGATCCCCGACAATTCGGACGGCCCGCCTCTGTAAGGAGTCAAGTGGGTCTAGCAAGTATTTCGGGGCTCCTGCCCAGAGATGAGAACAGTACTCCACGTGGGGCCGGACTTGCGCTTTAAAAAGCGCCAATCTATGACCCGACGTGAAATACTGCCTCGCTCTGTTCAGGATCCCCAATTTTTTGCTAGCCAATTTGGCTTTGTCCTCCACTTGACTCTTAAACTGGAACTCTCTGGAACTGGAGAATCCCAATACCCTCGGAAACCCGGAGAGGGACACGTTTAACGTACACGTTTTAAAGTCGTGTTTTGGTAGAAATAAATCTAATTGGTAGAATTTCCGAATCGTTGCCAACTAATCGAGTACCTACTTATACAAAAATTTACATAATATTGACCTCAAAATAGCTTTTATCTCATTCTAAAATAGCTGCCAACTGTTCCATTTGTCGCCGCGCTGTTTCGCATCATGTCAGTCGTTATAGAAAAAAAGAAAAATCGGATTTGAAGTAGGTAAATACATTCCAGCCTTAACGTTTCCTAGTGCGTTTCTTGCAGAAAGCTTGACGATGTTATATATAAAAATATATTGATCATATATCTATAGATATACGTATATAAATTTCCAAATTTCACAAATAGATAGTACCTATCCAAGATGCCAAGTGTCGGGATAAAGCTGGAAATGGTCCGGTTTTGTAATATTTGTCCGGTCAAATTCGCCCGGGCGATTGGTTTTTGTCGGACTTCTTATCTTAGCATCTCAGGAGTTTGCCTTACTTTTACAAGTTACCCGTATTGTTAGTAGTTTCAATCGCGTGCATGTGGATTGAGTGAGCACCTCCCAAAAATCGTTTTTTATGTATTAGGTATTTAGTAAAAGTTCTAAAACAATTGTAAAACCAATCCTGGAATTTGTAAAAAGATAAAACCGAAGATAAATCAGTTAATATCTGCTCACTCAATCCTGATAAGGGGCAACCCAGATCTACAAATGTATCAAGTTTACATATAAAATTTTGGTTCTAGGATTTAGTAAAACCTTAGTGAAGTCACAGTATTTAATTTCAGATCACCTAGTGCCCTATTTAAAAAGTTACAAATTGTTATTGGTGCTCACTCAATCCACATGCTTTGAAAAGTCAAGATTTCTTACGAATTACCTATAAAATCAAGTTTAATTATATTTCTAGATTTAGTAAAAGTGGAATAGAAATTTGTAAAACACAAAACGAATCACTATCATGCTTTATTTTTGAAAAATTAATTTTTATAGGTGCTCACTCAATCCACACGTTTTTGAAAAGTTAAAATCTTTCATATCTTCAAATCTGTAAGCGCTACAAAAAATGTGAATACGTCAAGATTTAGTAAAAAATTTTACTAAATATTGGCTATTTCACATTTTCGATTTTTTGCTTACTTAAAGAGATATTACTTTTTTAATGTTTTCCATACAAACTTACAATGTAGGGTCGCCACACGTGTCAAAATACAGGATTTTCTACTAAATTAATTCGTATTTGGCTACCTCTAGTTATGCCTATATGTACCTAAATTTCTTATGCCTATATGAATCACGACGATATAAATGTTAAAAATATGATGGGAGGGTAATAAGCTCAGCGACACATGGTTGAATTAATTTATTTTTACCTATTTATAGGAACCCAAATTAATATTATCAATACCACCTAGCACCAATTTACTAATTAAATTCGTATGGGAATTCTGAACTACTTATTGCATAAAATAGTTGAAACATACTGATATCTGAATTTATTCTTTTTAACGTGTTATTTAAGTATTTAAGCACGAAGCTTAAATACAAATGTGACTATTAAGTACATCTAAATAAAAGTTATAATAATTTTTTTACTTTAAATAAATCTGCGTAGTTACTAAAAATATTCTATTGACATTTGTTGTTATTGTATAAATAAAAGGCGTCTGTACTAATATATAAAAGAGGAAAAATTTGTAAGTTTGGATGTTCGGGGTAATCTCCGGTTCTACGGAATCTATTGTGAAAAATCTTTCACTGTTAGAAAAGTATTTTAATGAGTTCCCTGAGTGCTATAGACTACTCTTATTCTAATTTTTACTCCTGAAAATGTTATCTCGTGGGATAGACGGGCCGGGACAAAGATATTTTTAAGGCGATCGCGAGGTTCGCGAGGACATCTATACCAAATATCATTATTAGCCAAAAAACGAAGTGCCGCAACTTGTGCTGAGAGTAAAATACGACAACTGACCAACGCTGACTTGGCTAGGTTTTATATATTTTGCATATTGCCATAGTTTGATGTGTCACGGGATTCTACTATGCGGTGGTGCTGCTGACATGAATATCATTTTACTCTCCAAAAGCGAGCTATAAGATCTATCGCTAAGTTCTAGAAGTTCTTGGGGAGGAAAATTCTTCTTTCAAGGGGCTTTGTATACGCTTTTACAATAAGGTTCCCAATCATATAAAAGAACTAAATAAAATATACTATTTAGCCTATTACAACATTTCTGAATATTTAGATGACCGAAAGGCTTCGGAATATATTATGCTATTACTTAGAAGTGTAGCCATTAAATTATAACTAGGAACCTTATATATAATATATTTCATTTCCTTAACATTGCGAACTTATGTGAACAGTATGCCTTTCATGACTTAACTTGATTTTAGTGTCTAATATTTTCATTGTTGTATTCTGTCTGTGCTTGCTGCGGCATCATGTGCGGAATCGGTCACTTCCCAGTAAAATGGTTGAGGAGGTCGATGGATGGCACATGCGTCATTAATCGTGAACGGGTGCTGCTCTTGTGGACTGGTCTACTCAGACTGTTTCAGTAAGGACCAACTGCTCAAGAAATCGAGATTTTTATGTATTTCACGGCGGTCACGTGCAGCAATAAGCCTTGTAATAAGTTTTATTTCACAATATAAGGCAAACTAATTAACATACATTGAGCTGTTTTAATCTAATCAATTGTATGACCAAATATTGTTAACCGGTGTTCGAAAAGAGCAACGCTAGAGTTTCTCGCCCGTTCTTCTCTAGTAAAACTGCATTCCGAACTGGTAGAGTAAAAAAGATTGACTAAATCTAAATAATGTATAGCATTTCAAGGATTCAATATTTTTTATACTGAAATAAAAAAATATATTTATAAAGTATCGTTTAATTTAATCACTTTAGTCCAATTAGCATACATACTCACTCAGCTCTGTAATCTCAAAAGGGGTAGGCAGAGGTGTCTACTACTAGTATCCACGTTTCGCTGAGCTTATTACCGGCCCGTGCGTGTTTCCTTTAGGTATTTACATATAGGCAAATACAAATTAATTTAGTAGAATATCCTGTATGTTGACACGTGTGGCGACCCTACATTGTAAGTTTGTATGGAAAACATTAAAAAAGTAATATCTCTTTAAGTAAGCAAAAAATCGAAAATGTGAAATAGCCAATATTTAGTAAAAATTTTTACTAAATCTTGACGTATTCACATTTTTTGTAGCGCTTACAGATTTAAAGATATGAAAGATTTTAACTTTTCAAAAACGTGTGGATTGAGTGAGCACCTATAAAAATTAATTTTTCAAAAATGAAGCATGATAGTGATTCGTTTTGTGTTTTACAAATTTCTATTCCACTTTTACTAAATCTAGAAATATAATTAAACTTGATTTTGTAGGTAATTCGTAAGAAATCTTGACTTTTCAAAGCATGTGGATTGAGTGAGCACCAATAACAATTTGTAACTTTTTAAATAGGGCACTAGGTGATCTGAAATTAAATACTGTGACTTCACTAAGGTTTTACTAAATCCTAGAACCAAAATTTTATATGTAAACTTGATACATTTGTAGATCTGAGTTGCCCCTTATCAGGATTGAGTGAGCAGATATTAACTGATTTATCTTCGGTTTTATCTTTTTACAAATTCCAGGATTGGTTTTACAATTGTTTTAGAATTTTTACTAAATACCTAATACATAAAAAACGATTTTTGGAAGGTGCTCACTCAATCCACATGCACGCGTTTCAATCAATAGGGTAGTTTATTTCCGTTTGTATTGTATGTGTGGAAAAATAAATGGTTTTTTCCTGTGTTTAATTTTGTACATTATTGTATATGCAATTGAATACAATACGCAAAAGAAACTCTTTTGCGAAAACAGAATCAAAATTGCTTGAAAAATTCGGTCACAATATTTATTTTAAATATTGGAATGAGCAAATACTCACAGGCATGAGCGAAAATGGTTGCGTATTGGGAACATATTGCTATCTCCCTCGCACAACGGCACAGTAATGGGGATTCTGAATACCGTGACGTGACGGTTCATATTATGCATCCTTTTAGTGTCATTTGCCAATTACCCCTTCCAGCAGATTTGAATGGCGTCTAATTTACTTATTTTTGTTCAGATTCATAAAATTCTTTCAATAATAGGTTTTGGGTAATGTAAATTTTTGATGAAATTAATAAAAAAAATCGAGCCAAAAATATATTGATCATATATCAATAGATATAAGTATATAAATTTCCCTACCCTATTGTGCCCGGTATGGCAATAGCCTCGCCTGCTATCACATTATGGGACTGTCATAAATTCGGCGAAAAGTGGGTGTACTGGCTACCTCTTCGGGTACTACAGGCGTGATTGCATATGTAAGTATTTTTGTTACAAATTATAATCATCAAAAATACTTATGTATCTTTGTGCCAATAAAACAGATGGGTAATGCAATTAGTTAAAAACTTATGCATAGATATCGCAATGAAACAATGAAATTCAATAACAAAATAATACAATATATTCATCATACTAAAATAGTTTTAATACATGATTATTGATACGTCTTTATGTTAAAAATCTATTTCTCGATAGTTATAAAATTTTGAGTTTTAAAATTAATTACTTTAAACGTAACACTGTGACATAAAAAATAATCGAAACAAACACAATCTGATACTATGGAGGGTAGAGGTAAGGAGAACCTTATATGGGGGACAAGTTGAAAGTATCCAGCTATAAACTTTAAATAATAGTTGAAAAACCTTCCAGAATGGTGCTAGCGTAGATGCAGTGTATGGGTATGCATGAAGCAGTTGTAGACGGATTGAAGTGTGCCGAGTTAAGGCTTGATATAATTTTGTTTTATATTATATTTATTATAGATATTGTTTAGCTTATTGTCTGAAAAACCCGTATTATGACTGCTTTCGCAGTTTCATTTAAAGTTTTTCTTTCATCGTTTACTTAGAAGAGTATGATATATTATACTCTAACAACTTATGGCGCTTTCTTTAAAATTAACCTTGCTGCTACTACAGCGCCACCCTAATTTAACGCATTTCGACGTACACTTTTTCATACACAGAGACGGTTCTCCTTACCGCTACCCTCAACATCTGATACAATTAAAGAAAAGTAGCACCTTAAAACATAATGGAATTAAAAAGTAATAATTAACTACTTACTTAACTAGTTATATATCGTTTCAAAATGCTTCATTGACGTAATTTATACGTGTTCAGCATGTGAAATTTTATAAGGGTTATAAAAATAATTTGTGCATCCAAAAACTAGTCAATTCCGTGAATATTGCCTATTGCATTGAAATATACTTGCAATGTAGTCGCATGGCCTAAAATTGGCCTGCCTTCAAACAATAGTGAGACCAATTACTTACAACATCCAGGGTCGAAATACTTACTAAAATTTAAAAAAAATTGCATTCCAAGCTTAAGTAGATATAGAGAGATAGAGCTTAAATATTTAACTAAATACATGGTGTAAGTAAATATAAATTTAAACTAAGTAGCATCACATAACACATGTGGTTATAAATTATAATATTTAATAAATGATGTTATATATTTTTTAATATTTCTAATGCGAAAAACAATTCGAATGCAGCTAGCAGGCCAAGCCGCCACCCTCATTGCGTTCTAGCTCCCTTCTCACGTATTCTGCTTGTTTCTCACTGAGCCCAAGTTTGACCACTTCCTGTTCGAACTGTGACATACCACCAACACCCACTAAGTAACCATTTAATCTGGCGGCCAAATGCGATGTCTGAATATTCGACGAGTCCAAGCCGAGGCTGTGGCAAAGGTCCTTGTGCCCTTGCAGCCTATATTTTTGGTGATAACTGTAAAAAAAGATTGAAATTATTAGTAACAATTATTAAAAAGAATATTAAAACAAGATATTGAATTTGTAATTTTAAAGAGAAATCAATTTCACTCTACGTATTGGGTCATTACTTTTTTTCGTGAAGAGTCTCCAAAAAGAAGAGAGATCTAGTTATTGTGAGGTGTAGGTACTGTATGTTTTATCATGGCTATCAATTAATAATTTCCACTAAATATTGGATTATATTCGTAATTTTTTCAGCATATAAATATTTGGCTAGTTTGTTTTAAAATCCTTCATATACATCTTGTAAGATCAATAACTATGACATCAGATACTAATCTGATAGACTATAAATAGACTACTATTGCTTCGGCAGTATCAATTACACATTATTGTCTGTCAGCGCTTTTTTTCGACCGCTTTTTTTTTTTTTTTTGTCAACCCATACGCCAATATATGTTTATTGAGCCTGATTTATTAGTTCGGATTGGATATAATGACCACAATTTGAGGAGGTCAATTATTCAGCATTTCGTGTGAGGACTTTGACATTTTAGTGACGTCAACCAGGGTAGACTTGATCACATGGTTAATGGTAATATGTAATAAAAAAAATTGGCACGGCAAAGTGTCCACACTGCACCAGGTGGTGCGCAGTGCCGTGTTCAGTGTCCAGTTAGAGAATCAAGTAGCGAGAGACAACAATACCTTGCTACTCGACATAATCAGGCCGGCCTGCTGTAACTGCTTCACAATACGCCTAAAGGACCCAAGATTATAGGAAGGAGGAAACACGGTAGCTGGCAAACTGTTTCACAGCGTAATGGTGCGAAGCTGTGGCTCCGTAAGCCAATACGCGTGGTTCTGGTGTGGAACGGAGAGGATGGGATAAGATTAAACAATTCTTTGGAGCATTCGCCATGATATAGACTGTAGAACACGTCATGATAATTTTTCTTCTTTCGAATAAAATTATATTTTAACGAGCAAACGGTTCAACCAATAGTAATTTAAGTGATGTTTGCTGCCAATAAACATCCACAATACTAAAAGTATCATGGGTGCGTTGCTGAAAGTGCCATCAGTGCACTGCGGTGCAGTGTAGTTGTTTTTTCGTGCCAGATTAAAACCTAAACCGCAAATTTCTCACTATTTACTTAAGCCCCATTTTTGCAACCATAGTCAAGTTGACAAAATGTTGAAAATTGTAAAAGTTTTTTAAGGTTATAAATAATGTTATCGCACAGTTCCAGCTCTTACTATCATTCAACTATTGTGAAGCCAATTTCAACTTCATTTTCAATTCAACAATCAAGCCTGAGTTTAGCTGAAAATTTATATTAAACATAAAAAAAACTTTTATAATAGTTAAAATTGTTTACAGTCGAAACAACACGACCTTAGCCTTAGGTTTACGTGAATATCATTTTAATTGTGTATGCATAATATTATTTGACATTGTCAAAGCAGTATATCATCCTCCAAATAGATTATAGAGGAAGATTAATGGATTGCATATATACGATCAACAATAGAGACATTATTTATTACAATGTACCTTACGTCTGTAAACGGAGAGGACCCTGGCCTGCTTTTTGCGATTAACTGTGCATGCACTATCTTGATCAAAGCCTTTGGTTCCATATAATAATGCCATCTTATTAGTAAATCATTAATAAATAAATTTATACACGTGTGACATTAACATACTCTAAGCATTAACATGCATGATGTGATTTTTAACCGACTTCAAAAAAGGAGAAGGTTCTCCATTCGTCGGATTCTTTTTTAATGTATGTTCCCCGATTACTCGAAGACGCCTGGACCGATTCAAGTTTTTTTTGTTTAAAACGGTATACTTCTCAGGTGGTCCCATTGGCACCAAGTCAGGATCTGATGATGGGATCTCAGCAAAATCGAGGGCAACCCTCAAATTTTGTAGGCATGCGTAATTCGTTTTTTATTGAAGTCGGTGTACTTTTGATGAATTAAAAAAGTTTTACTTATCGTAATTTATATATTTTAAAGTAATCAAATCGCCGCATTCTTTGATGAATGATTAGGAAACGGTGGAGTTCTGATTGGAGAGTTAAATTAAACCGTATTTCATTCAAAACCATAGTTAGATCATATGATGGAGAAGAAAGTACTCAATTAGCAATAATGATGATACCAAAATATTGTTGGTGACTGTAGGTGCGCTTATTAAAACGCTGCACTTCTTTCATGATGTATCCAAGAGTCAATAAGCAACAGGAGGGTTACTCTTGACACTCGATTCCAATAATTTCAAATTGGGATTGGGTTCGAAAACTGTCTTGAACGCAACACCAGCGCAGGATTTAAATGAATACGGCAGAATTTTTAGCACCTAAATGAAATAGGTATTCACGATCGCTAGTTCTTAAATATTCTATTTTAAATAATTGAGTGAGTTAGATTTCTAATATCTTCTAGATTTTAATTGAAACTGTATCGAGTTCGAGATTGGAATTGATTTCAAGAGTAGGCCTACACGTACAATAATATGTATTGTACCTGGTACAATAGTGTCTCTACAGTTAGTATTTTTATATAATCTATACTAATATTGCTATATAAGCTAACGAGAACATTTGTTTGTTTGAAACGCGTTAAACTCTGGATATTTGAGAAATTATTTTTGCATTTTATAGCGAATTTATTAAGGAAGTTTTTTTATCCTGGCACGACAAAGTGACCACACTGCACCTGATGGTAAGCGCAGTGCCGTCCAATTAGAGTATCGAGTAGCGAGAGACTCTGTCCCACGCTACTCAACACAACCATGCCGGCCTGCTGTGTAGCTTCTTCACACCACGATATGGGCAAGAAGGTGAAGAAGCCGTCGAGGGTCTACTAACAGAGTACTTAGAGGGCCGCCAAACATCGTACCCCAACTCTAAACTCCCGACAAAATCCGCATGTACACTGAACCCGGAACGCGAGACACTTACGTGTGCCACTATGGCGGGTTTTATACCCTGTGTACGGTGGTCGCTATCGGGGCGGATATGAATATCCTACCTAGCAAGTGCAGAGCAGCTAAGTGTATTTGTATTATATACTATATAATATCTCGTTCTAAGTCAAGGGAGCGGAGAAAATGGCTGCCTCGAGTTGACGCCCCGTGTAACAGCTAGTGATTAATAATAGACAGCCAACGTCGCGTGGTCAAAAGTTCAATTGCGAAAAAATCACGCTTTTGCCAAGAGGAGACGAAAGTTGTATGTTCGAAACTCAAACATACACCTCTGACTTTTCTAAAGTTACGTGTGTATTCATTGTTAATTGTCGCTTGCTTTAACAGTGAAGGAAAAGGTGAGGAAACCTGCATACCTGATTCTCATAAGAATTTCTAAGGTATGTTAAGTCTACCAACCTTCATTAGGCCAGGACGGTGGACTAAGGCCTAACCCCTCTCATTAGTAGAGGAGGCCCGTGCCTAGCAGTGGGACAATGTTTAATACAGGGCTAGTATTATTATTATTTGCGAAAGGTATTTAAAAACTTACTCTTCAGCTGCATAAAATGGGCCAGCAGGTGCTATCTCAGTACGAAGTTGTCCATTGCAACGAACCTCCATGATTTTATGGGATGCTTGCGCTGCTTGGTGCTGCTCCTCGTCATGGTACAGAATCATAGACTGGTACTGGAAAATAATGACAAAACAGTTTTAATTCACGGTAGACAGCGGCATTGCTGAGCCCTGGCATTGCAGAAGTCTATGGGCAGCGGTGTCTACTTACCATCAGGTGGCCTGCCTACACGACTGCCTTTCCGGGCAGTAAATAAAAATTATCAGTTTTGAACGCGCAGTGGGGGGGTTAGTCGGCTGTGAAACGAAAAGCTGCGTGTTCGATTCCCGTACCGAGACAAATGTTTGTGTGATAGACAGATATTTGTTTCGAGTCTGGGTGTTGTGGGACTGTAGTCTCTCGTTGGTCTGGTTACCCACGCTATAGGTTTTACCTAGTGTGGGGTCAGGACTGTGTATATGAATATTGGATGTATAAACATTTTTTTATTCGATTCATAAAACTGATGTACAATATTACAAAAAAGATAAATAAAAATGTATGAACTATTTTCACAATTATTGACATCTACTCGATGTGAATACAGCTAGCGCATAAGAGTTACGGTACTTAATTATAGTTCATAGAGTAAAAAAAAAACAACAAGTTTAGATACAATAATAAGATTTAGGATTTTACCAATTGCATTTATTTATTTTTTAACATTAACATCAATACACTCAAGGTAATAAATAAAAGAATCAAAAATGATTGGCGCTGGTTTTTCTTTCATCAATTTTTATTTATGATGATGTTAAAGTTTTTTTATTTTCCACGTGTTTCGATAAAAATAAACTTCATAGACATGAAGAAAATATATTCTTTATATTTTCTTTTCAAAATAAAACAATAAAAAATTATATTTAAAGAAAGCAACACCTCACGATTTATTAAGTAATAGCTAAAACAGCAAAGGTGACTTGTTCTACGTCCATGTCCAAGTATGTACCTTAATAAATAACAATCATTTCTAGTATTGTAGTTGGACTGTGTGTTTTTATTTGTCTTTCTTACGTCTCGCGGCATTCATGTTCTTTAACAAAATAATAATAATAATACTAGCCCTGTATTAAACATTGTCCCACTGCTGGGCACGGCCCTCCTCTACTAATGAGAGGGGTTAGGCCTTAGTCCACCACGCTGGCCTAATGCGGGATGGTAGACTTCGCATACCTTCGAAATTCTTATAAGAATTCTCAGGTATGCAGGTTTCCTCACGATGTTTTCCTTCACCGTTAAAGCAAGCGATAATTAACATTTAATACACACATCACTTTAGAAAAGTCAGAGGTGTATGCCACTTGGGTTTCGAACTTACGACTTTCGTCTTGGCAGTCCGTACCGCAACCAACTAGGCTATCCCTGCTTATACAACTGTGCTTTAACAAAATACTATAATAATTTTTTCCAAGAATGTATTCTATATTTGCAACCTTGACGAAGTGTGTAAGTATCCTACTGATATTATAAATGTGAAAGTTTGTATTTTTGAATGTTTGTGACTAAATCACGTAAAACGGCTGAACGGGATTGTATAAAATTTTGCACACAGGTAGTTTATTAGCTGGATTAACACATAGGACATGTGTTATCCCAGAAAAATATGTTGTACCTTATAAATGCACTACTAGGCAGATAAATAAAGATAAAATAGCTTAAGATGCCTCAATGAATTGTATACCTTTCTTCCAAAAATAACTTCCACGGGGGCGGGGCCGCTGGCAACAGATAGTATGTAATAAAATGGTAGTATAAGTAGATAAATAGATTTTGCACAAACGAGTTATTAGATGGTACAGTCAGCAGCAGATATATATAAGCACATAATGTGTTCACATAATTCTATACACCCAAGAAAATCAATAACATTTACACAACAAAAGTAGTCAAAATATCGTGAGCACCCATTGCGTCAAAATGATCTACACACTCGATTTTCAAATATTTGTAAACAAATCTTCACAGTAGGAATTGACTAAATTCTCTAACATATACGTACAGGGCTGTGCGTATTTAAAATAAAAATAAATAATATTTGATTTTGCATAAAAATAAAAATATTGCTTTTAAGCGATGAGATATTCACGATTGTAATCCTTGTCACCGAAACTTTATGGCCACGGCTTAATAAACCTTTCTAACTAACCTTGTATATCTTATATATAATAATATTGTGTTTTTTTTTGACTATTTTTATGACTCCCCATCTAAAATTTGATTCGATATATCGTAAAAATAATTCCATAGAAATTATTTATAGCTCTTAATATTAATTGTAAGTACTTTCCCAGAGCGTGAAAAGATTTTCCATACAAAATATGTAAATACAATAAACTTTTTTTTAACTTCTATTACGCAGCGGCATTTCATGCTATCACATTGTTGAATTGTGATATTTAACTTACTTGTAGTATATTTTTTTATAATTTATTGGATAGTGTAGTATATGTCAAATGGGGGTAATTATGAAATACATAGCTGTCACCTCAGTTCGGTATTAAACGTGGTTCGTAACGGTCGAAGTTGTTTCCGTTGTTATCTTTAAGTTCCCTGATTGCTACCAAGTGAGGAATATTACAGATAGCAGCAATTGTCTAGTTGGTAGTGGTTTGAACTGTCAAAAAGTAGTATGTTCGAAACCAGCTCAAATGGCATACACCACTGACTTTTCTATGGTTACGTGTGTATTCATTTTATTAATTATAATCGCTTGCTTCAACGGTGAAGAAAAACGTAACGAAGAAACTTTTTTTGTTATCCCGGGGAAAGCGTTTTAGTACTGCCGCCCGCCCTGGGGGTGGTTGATTCTAAGCAATGTCAACTTGGAAATTGGATAATTTAAACTGGCATTGTAATCCCTACTACTAAACTATTCTAACTGAAAGTGATATCACTAGATTTAACAAACTAGAAACGTAAAATATTATTAAAAACAAAAGTCAACGGTAGGCAGCGGCTTTGCTGTGCCCTGGCATTGCAGAAGTCTATGGGCGGCGGTGACTACTTAGCATGAGGTGGCCCGTCTGCTCGTCTGCCTATCAAGGCACTAAAAAAAAAAAGTAAAGTTACCTATGAGCAGCGATCTGTATGTACTACGTATTAGATGCGGCGACCAGAACAAACATAATATTCCATCGAGTTGCGGTTCCGATACCGCATTGACATTAGTTTGCTTCATGCTAACGAAGTAATCACGGCACAATGCATCTTTCAGTGTCGAATGAATTTTTAATTATTTGTAGCAATATTCCCGAACAAATCAGCCTTAAATTGATTTACAGTGCAACTGTTAATAGTATGTAAGGTAAATGACATAATTAATTAATTTCAATTCTGAATATGGGACATTCTATTTTCACAACAAAATTGTCCATTAGTTTGTCTTATTTTTGTCTCCAAAAAGGTACGGAGTTATCACGCTTCTAACAGTCATAGATCAATCGATCAGAGGGTGCAAAATAGGCACTTGAGGGATGAATTGTACTATTGTATTATTTCACATTCTTTGTATTGTTTATCCACATAATTTTTACACAATTCGTCTTTTTCTTTTTTAAAGGAGTAAGTGCCCGCTTGTAGAAATGTCAGGACGACGCATACAGCGCTATTGTAAAAACACTTCCAAAAATGTCAATAAATCTACTGTAATAACTTGAGTCTACGATAGATCTCGCATTAGGCCAGCTTGATGGGCTAAGGCCTAACCCCTCTCAATAGCAGAGGAGGCGCGTGCCCAGCAGTGGGACAATATTCAATACAGGGCTAGTAATAATCCATACTAATACTATAAATGCGAAAGTAACTCTGTTTGTTTGTTTGTTACCTCTTCACGACTAAACGGCTGAACGGATTGTAATGAAATTTGGTAAGGGAATAGATTATATCCTGGATCAGGACATAGGCAATCTTTTTCTCAAAAAACAACCTTGAAAGGGGTCAAATAGGAGGTCAAAATTTGTATGGGAAATCCATAATTCCTCGACTTAGGGGTCTGTAAATTCATATTTAGGCTTTTGGTAGGAAATAAAGAAATATGTGTTTCACATTTTTACACGAAGTTAAATAGTGAGAGAGTGAGAGAGAGAGAGTGAGAGAGTTAGAGAGTGAGAGAGTGAGAGAGTGAGAGTGAGAGAGTGAGAGAGTGAGAGAGTGAGAGAGGGAGACAGTGAGAGTGAGAGAGGGAGACAGTGAGAGAGTGAGAGAGTGAGAGAGTGAGAGAGTGAGAGAGTGAGAGAGTGAGAGAGTGAGAGAGTGAGAGAGTGAGAGAGTGAGAGAGTGATAGAGTGAGAGAGTGAGAGAGTGAGAGAGTGAGAGAGTGAGAGAGTGAGAGAGTGAGAGAGTGAGAGAGTGAGAGAGTGAGAGAGTGAGAGAGTGAGAGAGTGAGAGAGTGAGAGAGTGAGAGAGTGAGAGAGTGAGAGAGTGAGAGAGTGAGAGAGTGAGAGAGTGAGAGAGTGAGAGAGTGAGAGAGTGAGTCAGTCAGTCCGTCAGTCCGTCAGTCCGTCAGTCCGTCAGTCCATCCGTCCGTCCGTTTGTTTGTTTGTGATGAAATTTGGCAAGGAGATGGATTATATCCTGTAGAAGGACATAGGCTATTTTTTTTCTAAAAAATACAACTTTTAAAGGGGTCAATTAAGAGTTCAATATTTGTATGGGAAATCTATCATTCCTCAAGTTAGGGATCTGAAAATTCTTATTAAGGCTTTTGGTAGGAAATAGAGAAATACGTGTTTCAACGTTTTTGAAAAATCATCCCTGAAAGGGGCAAAGCGAGGTTAAACTTATGAGCTATTCTTTAGCTCTCGAAAGGAATAAATTTTCCCCGTTTTTGCAACATTTTTCATTGCTGCTCCGCTCCTATTGGTCATAGCGTGATGTTATATAGCCTTTAACGCTCCTCGATAAATAGGCTATCCAACACTAGAAGAATTTTTCAATTCGAACCAGTAATTCCCTAAGATTAGCACGTTGAAATAAAGAAACAAACTCTTCAGCTTTATATATAAGTATAGATTTAAGGTGATTTATTTATTTTCCACTAAAATTTAAACATTGCATTTTTTTTTATTTATGTGGCTCCAATAATACCTCACTTTGAGTCACCTAAATAATTGTAAATACAAAAGTTTTAAATAAAAATCATTTGTTTCAACAAAATACATGATGATGAAATACAGTATTTTGGGCTCGACCACTGTTGGGTAATAAAATTAAATTTTACACAACTACGCAATCTCCAGGATAGTTCCTGAAAAATTGAAATGA
Organism: Laothoe populi; assembly: GCA_905220505.1. NCBI lineage: Eukaryota > Metazoa > Arthropoda > Insecta > Lepidoptera > Sphingidae > Laothoe > Laothoe populi. The sequence continues at coordinate 12,857,413 of HG992147.1, read as the reverse complement.
ACTGTCGCAACTGCTCATTGTGATGCTCTTTGGTCTTTGGCTTAGAAAAGGGATAGATGGCATTAGTGTGCGGAAAAGGTATTTGGAACATATTGTTTCGTGTCTATCGGTAGAATATATGTCAATGCCTATGAGTAAGCTTTTTAATATGCATGTGCAAACACGCATTCAGATACTAACATAAAAAACTTGAAACTTCAGAAAAGTAACCTACGAGTAAGTTTAGTTATACGCAGGCGCGTACACGCACATTAACACACATTAAAAAAATACATAAGCCCAGAATATAATATACTGTGTAATGTATTCTATCTCATTTTCTTGCTGACTTATATTTATGGGATTGTCTCTTAGTGGTGATGTATTTAAAATTTATGTTTAATCGAGTTTCAAATCACAGCGATTTTAAATTTTTATAATTTAAATATTTTTTAACGTCAAAAGAATATTTTTGTGATTAATTCTGTGAATTAGTGATACATTCCATGTGGGTCCCCTGGTAAAGATTACTTACGGAGAAGGCAAAATCGAATCACTTTATTTTTATTTTTTAGCACACCAACAGAAGGATTACATATTAATTAAATTTACATATTGTTAAACTAATTATTTAAAATACAATGTAATCATACCGATCATAAGCATGCTTGATATTTTTAATAATGTGGATAATTTAATGCTACATTACAAGAATCTTAAATAATAATTTAGATCTTACAAAAAAAATTATAATCAAACATCTTAAGTTACATTATGTTAACACTAGCTGTTGCTCGCGGCTCCGCCCGCGTGGAGGTCATGTTTGAGACAAAAAGTATACACTACAAAATACCAATTTTCATGCATTTAACTTCAAAAATTCATAATTATTTGGCTTTGGATTTGGCATGTGAGTAAGGAGCGCTTGTAGGAATCGTACTCGTGGGAAAATATATCAGTGTACCATATATTTTATTTTGATTTCATATAATTTGGATAGTATTCAAGTAACTCGAAACAAAGAAACGTCCCTGACGTCATACAAGGAATGAAATCAATACTTGACTAGTATTTGATAAAATAAATCTATTTGACAGATCATGGCATTATAGTAATGTTATTCCAAACAATTATGAGTCTAAATACATATATATAGGATTTATTATTCGTGTTTGTTAATTTGTTCTGGAATTCTGCTTCGATACCAGATTGTTTATCATAACAACGGCCTTCAGTTTGCTACTAAATATTTGACAATGTATATGCTCAGTTATAATTGACAGATTGAGTGATCACAACATTTAGAAACTTTTGGTGTGTAGATAATTTTGGTCACTTTGGGTGTGTAGTACTATTTGAACACCTTGGTTGTTTAGCTACTTCTGCTGCTGACTGTACCAAAAAGTGTTCAACGTATTTAGATTCAGTTATTAAGTTATCTGTTACGACTGCTGTGCTGAGGTCTCGGGTTCGATTCCCGGGTTGGGTAAAGTGATATTGGGTTTATCGCGGTTTATTCCATATACTTGTTATGGATACCTCTTGATACTTTTCTTCAATACAATTTTGCCTACTAATCGGAAAATCATCAAGACTTAATATTTTGAAATAGCTTTTTGCAAATAGCAATTTAAAACTTCTTTATTATATTATTTTGTTCGTTGGCAATTTTATTGATTGATTAGTTAAGAACTGTAAAGGAGGTATGACAATGATTTACCTGTCGCTTAAGTTTGGTTGTTAGTCCATATTCGTGGTTAGCCCAAAACATGTCCAGCAGATCTTCATATGTCACCGTCTTAGGATCGAAGTCAATCTCTATCACTTCCGTGTGGTCGCCGCTGAAAAAACAATGTTCACATTATAATGCTTTTTTGAAATACTTTTTACTATTTGTTAAAGAAAAAAGAAATAGTTTTTTTTTTAATTATACATAGACAGATGTAGTATTTTTTTATCCTCGCACGGCAACGTGACTACACTGCACCTGATGGTAAGCGCAGTGTCGTCCAATTAGAGTATCGAGTAGCGAAAGACAATTTATCTCCCGCACCTGAACATTATCATGCCGGACTACTTCTTCACACTACGCCATAGGCAAGAAGGTCGGAAGGAAGCAGTCGAGGGTCTAGTGTCAGAGTATTCAGAAGGCCGCAAAACGGCCAAACATCGTACCCCAACTCTATACTCCCGACAAAAACCGGATGTACACTGGCTGATCCCGGAACGCGACACACTTGGGTGTGCCACAAAGTCGGTTTTTACACCCTGTGCACGGTGGTCGCTATCCGGGCGATATGAATATCCTACCACCAGCAATCCAGTTAGTATCCGGTTGTAGAGAGTATTCGCCGTCGCCGGTTCGAGTGGCTCAATAGCACTTATGGTTTCTCAGGAAACTTACATGAAGGAACAGTTTTATTGCTTTTATAGCTAGTAAAATTTCCAGAGTCCGATCTATAGTTAAGTAATGAGGCTTACCGCCGGCACCTCAATATGCCTTGTATGAAAAGATACTACTTAAAGCGTCTCTTAATTGCCAAGTTTCACGAAATCTAGAAGTTTCTTTTGTATTGTTAATACTAAAAACCAGTAGAAAAACCTAAATAAAATAGACCCTTAATTCTTACGAAATCTTGTATAATCGCCGAGGTTTGAAACAATCCACGCTCCACACACCAGATGCAAATATAGAATCTTCTGTCACGCTTAGTCGCCAATTTTTTTGTTGCTGATTTAACACTTCACGTGTTGTTTATGTCTTCGCACGTGAGTCTGACAAGGTCGTGCATTTTACATCTTATAAAATTTGCTGTATAATGTGTAACAGTGAAATATAAAAATGACATTTGTATCTTAAGATGAAGTACAAAATCAAATGCTATTTTATTTTTATTTGGTCTATCTTCCTATAAAAATAATTATGATAATAATAAAATGTTTTTTGTAGAATCAACTTAGATACATTAGTACTTTGGTTCTAGTAATGTATTTGGTACTAACTACTGTTACGAAATACTTCAAGGTCTAATTTAAAGAAACAATCTTTATTATGTGTTCCGTTTGACGTCTGCAGTCCATTATGAGAGAGTACATCGCTTGATTCTGTCGTTTCCGGCTAGGTGTCGCTGCTTTCCGTACGTTTCCTGTTACCATAAGCGCCCTCTACCGGCCTTATCTGTCAACAGAACTACACGAGACAAGCCGCCATGTTCTTTTCTCACCGTTAGGTAGTGATATAAAATTTGAATTTCGATTTTTCAAGATTAAAGTATAAATTTCGATACAAGTTTTTGAAAATATTTGTTTTCCGTACGGTTTGAAGATTCTTACGCTCTTTTGCGTGAGATTCAAATGGAACGTAATTTTGCAGCTCTTTCAAATGCCTTTTTAGCACAAAAGGAATCTGTTAATATTACGTTGCAAACTTTTATTGATTGGTCAGCAAAGTCGGATACCGAGCTAAACTCATCCTCAATTTATTATAAACTTAAAGAATTATTTGGAGATGCAAAGTATAAATCAATATCTCAGGACATATTTCAAATTACATGTGGCAAGCGTGCAGAGATTTTAGAACAACGTCGTCGATCCGTGTTAAAGGCTATAAAAGATAAGTTTATACAAGAAGATATGGCTAGAATTCCCCCTTCGGCAGAATATATGTTCAACCCTGATGGTCTAGCCTCGTATATTCAAAAGATTGGGGGTATTGAAAAAATTGTAAAACAAATCAATCTTGGACGACCTAAAGCTAAGACTCCGGAGCCATCTACATCTAAAAATTTTTGCAACTCTTTCAACAAACCGAATCAAACCAAAACGACCAAAAAGAGTCTAAACCGCGGAGACCTTTCGATAATACCACAACAAAAAGAAGGGGGGGGGGGGGGGGGGGGCGAAAAGAAATGTCGGGTAGAAGAACTAATCGTAGAGATAAATGACTCAACCAGGTTTTCAGGGGGCTGTTTGAGGCTCTTTCAATTGGAAAATTTTAAATCCGCCAAAGACAATTTTAAAGCTGATTTCAGGAGCTCTAATTCCACTCGATCAGTCTCCACCTTTGATTATTCCAACCGTAGATTCTATGATAAAATATCAAACACCAGTTTCTACGGTAATGTCGAAAGAGATACAGAGTCTCGTCAAAAATCTAGTTTTAGAAGTTGCCCCCCTGACACCAAGCTTTATATCCCCGTTATTTACAATATTGAAAAGCAACGGGAAATACCGTACAATTTTCAACCTCAAGGCGTTAAATCATTACATGACCCCAAAACATTTTCACCTATTCAATCATCATCAGTTGCCAAAGTTTTTACAACCTCAGGACTGGATGGTAAAGATCGATCTTTCCCAAGCTTATTATCATCTGCCCATAAAACCGGAACACAGGTGCTATCTTCGTGTCAGCTATATGGGCCAGGTGCTGCAGATGACGTGCCTACCTTTCGGTTTAGCAGCAGCTCCCAAGATGTTCGCAACGGTAACCAACTGGATAGCAGAGATATTACGGTCAAATGGTCTACGTGTCGTAGTATACCTGGACAATTTTTTGATTGCTCACCAATCACGGTGCACTCTCGTCACCCAAATAACCTCGGCTTTTCATCTATTACAAAGTCTGGGTTGGTGCGTCAATCAAGAAAAATCCGTCATCACTCCAACGAGGACGGTCGAATTTCTAGGCATTCAATGGAACACAAAATCAAATAAAATGTCCCTGCCTTTGAACAAGGTAAACAAGGTCCGCCAGTGTTCACAGAGTCGTCTCACAGCCGGCAGTTGGACCCTCAAGCAGGCGCAACGCCTCTTAGGGTATCTCAACTTTGCGACCTTCATCACCCACCGGGGAAGGTTGCATTGCCGCACGCTGCAGAGACACAGCAATAAACTTCGCAAGAGTCTAAATGCAGTCAAACCAATTTCGATAGAAGTTCGGCGCGAATTAGAATGGCGGATGGACAATATCTCACTGAGAACAGAGATTCCTCCAACTCCAAGACCAATAAACTATCTGATCACGGATGCGTCGAACATACGTTGGGGCGCTGTGCTAAACAACCAGACAATTCAGAGTGCCTGGGAAGACCATCAAATAAACTGGCATTGCAATTTAAAGGAGATGTTCGCCGTGGTTGCCGCTCTATCTTCCAAAATCGCAACTCTCAAAGACTCAGAAGTATTATTACAGAGCGACAACAAGACTGTGGTAGCCTATATAATGAAGCAAGGCGGGACCAGGTCACAGAAGTTACTGGACTTAACCAAGGAGCTACTGACATTGGTGGACAATCACAACATTGTACTACACCCTCACTACCTACCGGGAGTGTACAATACAGAGGCGGATCACTTGTTGAGAGATCTAAGCGTTGCAGAATGGCACTTGGTAAGCGAGGCAAACGAAGAGATCTTCAGACACTGGGGAACTCCCGTTATAGATCTGTTTGCCTCGCAGAACGCTCATGTTGTTCCCAATTATGTTTCTCGAGACTTGTCAAACTCGAACGCTTACTTTCACGACGCGTTCAGCAGGGATTGGCATTACGGTCTAGCCTGGATATTTCCACCACCCAGCCTCCTGCCACAAATTCTGCGTCACCTCAACACTGCGTCAGGATGGTTCATAATAATAACTCCCAGGTGAAAGAAGCCGTTCTGGCGTCCAGACATCAAGAGTCGTGCGGTATCACGTCCCAGAAAGATTCACAACTTAGAATTCACGTTGATCAACACAATGACGGGTCTTCCTCCACGACAGGTCAAAACGATGGAGCTGGAAGCTTGGCTCATTTTTGGGTGGGATACCTTAACTGATCATTGGAGTTATCAGGAGAGAAAATTGTTATTATCATGCTGGAGAGAGTCTACTCTAAAAACTTATACACCATATGGGTGTATAAGTGTCACCAATGACACCACTTGCTCCATATGTAACAAGTGGTGTCATTGGTGTCAATCTCATTATGTCGGTAATCAGAAACCATCTTCATCAGATGTGGCTAGATATTTAGCTCATTTACATTTGACAGACAGATTAGCTTATAGGACAATTTTAGTGCAAAAATCAGTTATAGCATCTATTTGTGAGACCATTTCGGAAACGAAAATTTCTTCTAGCCCTATTGTGAAACATTTGCTGAAAGCAATATCTTTAGCTAGGCCTTTGCAACCGAAAGCTCCAATATGGGATGCAAGAATACTCATTAAATATCTAAGAGAAACTACTCCGAATCCTAATAGCTTATATGATGTTTCACGTCGAACCACGGCTATTTTATTGTTAACATCTGGTCGTAGGGTTCATGATATTACATTGTTAAGATGCGATTCAGAACATTTTATTGAAAATTTAGATTCTATAATTTTGGATCCAGAATATGTTTCTAAGACGGATTCCATGTTTCACCAACAGTCGAGTTGGATAGTAGCCTCTGCACCAGATCGGAATATTGATCCTGTCTATTTGCTAAAAATACTTTTGAACTTAACTCGAGACATACGAGGCACTATCTTAAATTTATTTCTTACAACCAAAGCACCTTACAAACCTGCTTCGCCCAGTATTATCGGAGGTTGGGTGAAACGACTTTTGTCGGAGGCAGGAATAGAAGCATCAGCGGGCAGCTTTCGAGCAGCGGTATCTTCTTTGAATTGGATTGAAAACTATCCTATAAATGAAATATTGGCTAAAGCTAATTGGAGACACGAAACAACGTTCCGGAAATATTACCATAGGCATATACGTGATTCTAATGTTTCAAGTAATTCTGAGAAATCGCTATCTCAATATTTTTCTGTAACTTAACAGCATATTGTTTTGCGTAATAATTAATAATTATTTTTATGTTGAATTTGTTACATTTATGTGAGGTGTTAATATTAAATACCTGAATTAATTCCTTAATAATTTCATTTTGACTACAGTGAATCACATTATTGCGTCTTCATATACAAGTCACCAGGAGATAACAAATAGATCTCTCATAATGGACTTCAGACGTCAAACGGAACACATAATATAAAAATTTTACCTTCCACTAAAATTTGTATTATGTTTCCTAAGACGTCTGAAGTCCGAATGATGTCTTCCTGGTGAATATTAAATCCATCAATGCATTATGATCCCAACAATGACAAAAGAACATGGCGGCTTGTCTCGTGTAGTTCTGTTGACAGATAAGGCCGGCAGAGGGCGCTTATGGTAACAGGAAACGTACGGAAAGCAGCGACACCTAGCCGGAAACGACAGAATCAAGCGATGTACTCTCTCATAATGGACTTCAGACGTCTTAGGAAACATAATACAAATTTTATTGGAAGGTAAAATTTTTATATTATTAACAGACAAGAAACTCTAGCGTTGCTCATTTAAAAAACTAGTAACAATAGTTGTCCTGTAGACAACATACTTTTAAATTGTATTTTATACAAATAAAATACAATTTAAATTGGATTACATTAGATCACAGCAGCTCAGTGTATGTTGAATTACCTTTCCTTATTGTAATATTGTGAAAACAAAATAACCTAACCTATTGCAGTACACGACCCTCGTGAGCGTAACAATTTATAATATCATCAAGTCTACTCTGGTATCTAGTGGTTACTTACATAACTATTGAAATTTACATGGTTTATTATGTAAACAGAATTTGTTGTGCTTGGTTTAGAAACACGTGCAATGCTACATTGGCCTTGTGCGTGGGTCGTAAGCCTTGGCATTAGAATGAGAAAACCGCATGTCAAAATATTTTTAAATACTTATTGTCCAAAATTACCTGTCTGTCTTGAATTAGAGAAATGAGGCATATCTGCCGGAAAAATTACTTGAATTTTTCTCTCTATTTCTTTTAAATAGTTTTAGTTGTGTGATTCAATTTTACATATAATTATCTACTTATTATCGCATATAATTGTTTTAAAATAACACTCAACTATGCTAATCAAGTATATTGCTAATTGGCTTTCATAATGACGCAAAGAAAGCCGATACATAAGCATGTATCGGCTTGGTTGAACTGATTTAGAACTAGGTCAAACCCACAGAACACTATTCTCGCGAGGTCAAAACGATCTAGACAGACCGTGTGACACCTGACTATTTTACGATTGAGAATTTGCAGAGTAAATATATTTAGAATTATAAAAATATACGTGATTTGTGTCGGCTATCATTGGAAGGAGAACGCAATTGTATCGACATTAGTGAGAATTTATGTGAGTAAGAATAATATATAAGTGCAATAAACATAGTTTTATATTTTCCTGATACGTTTTCCAAATACAATGTCATATCGTGCAATTAAGATTATTTTCTATACTGTAATTGTAAATGTAATGCGTAGAAAAAAAAATAAGCCTGAGTTTACGTGAAATTAATTAATTTATTTTCCCTTATTATAAATCCTTATAATACATAGCATTTAATGATAGCGTACGTAGTTAGACTGAGAAATCGGTGAGGTACAGCGCTCAGATCCCAGATTGGCCAAACAAAATTAGTGTTAAAATTTTTGATGCGATTTGCTCTATAGTCTTCGCACCTATCACATCACTGAACTAAATAAGCTCAGCCAACCGTGAGTGTCGGTACTAGGTACACTGTCTGTCTACCCCTTCGAGGATACATACATGAACTAATGTTATTAAGCATCCATTGCATAATTAAAGACCACGTCAGTGTATTCATAAAACGATATTGCGCCATAATTTCTAAACCATCTATTAAAACAGATCGAAACGAGTCACGATCAATAAACTCACCCATTCAAGTATTTATCCCCAATACATACTAGTGTAGGAAAACGTTATTTAATAGTTATTAAATTATGACTCTGACCATGACAATTTATGGGAATGACACTTAGAGTAGGCAGTGTTAAATACTCTAAGGAATGACACGAATAAAGCACAATGTAATAAACATATTTCTTACTGGAATTTTAAAATGGTTTAGGATTTACTTTTTTATATATTTTGACTGTGATATTATTGTGATGTGACATTTAATACCATGGCTGCACCGTTTACGCACAGTGGTTTTGCCAATGTCAAAGTACTTTGATACCTATGTTAGTTTTCGATCCGACTGTGATATTATGTACCACGTTTAACACGAGGCAGAAAGTCAGACCAAATAAAAAATAAACTAAAAAAATAAATAATATTCGAAATATTTGACAATAGTATGTCGTCTGTTACTCAAAACTCTATGCGCCTTCATTATTTTTTTCCTTCACCTCATTTTGATCACGATCGAAATCTCGATAAGGCCATAAAAATACTCATAAATAAGGGCCATACCGAGACCAATAACATAGTCGTCGAAATAAAGTAAATAAGCTTTCACATTACACAAAAAAAAAATACGAACGTTTACAATTTACAAAGTAAAATTAAGAAACACTAGTACAGCGTCGACCTAATTAAATAAAAAAGTGTGACTTTAATGATCACTAATAAAAATGTATTATAGGACTAGCATGATTAAAAGCGATGTTGAATGGATTTTATAAAAAATCGTATTACAGATTCTACTACCCAAGGTAGGGGGCAGTCATTAACGAAGAAACATTACTAAATTATCCATTCTATTAACCTTACAAGTTTACAGCACGACTATCCATATTATACAGACCATCAACATCAAGAAATAAAACTAAATCAACACTCACATGCTTCTATAATGCGGATTCTTGGTAGTGCCCCCGGCGTAGCCGACGCGTGTGCGGATCACTCCCAGAGTCGCTCCGAACAGAGAGTCGTTTGACCAGAAACAACCCATGCCGAACGTCGCCTTTTTAGTAGGAATGTCCACATCGTGAAGAAGGGCCGTCTGGGAATATATTAAAATTCAAATAAGCAACACGTTTGTAAAAAGATCATAATATCAAACTACATCGGTGGCGCAGTTGTAACTGCGTACGCGGTACGACTCCTGTGCTGAGGTCTCGGATTCGACTCCTGGATTGCGTAAAAGTGATATTGGGTTTATCTACCACGAATACTCAGTATCAGCCCGGAATTGTGCCCGGTATGACGATAGGCGAGCCCCCTATCAAATTATGAGACGGTAATAAGCTAGGCGAAACTGGGTGTACTGGTTACACCTCTGGCTACCCCTTCGGAGATAATAAGTTTGAGTGCGTATGTAAATGTAATAAATGATTATATTTATTCAAACTTTCGCTAATCGTCTTTTAAAGAAAGGCAAATAATTTTATTCGATTAAATCACGGTAATAAATAAGTATTAGCTTATTTCGTCTCAAGTCATCTTACCTAATATAAAACAATGTAAATACAGCTAAACTGTAAAGGTATCCACTAATAAATATACAAAATGCAATTGGCCATGATTTTGCTAAAACAACCAATTAGTACACTAATGACAGTGCATTTACCTGTTTGTCAGAACGTCCTCGTGAGTTTAGGTAATAAATAAAATTCAAGTGATATATTTTTATTGTACATTTCCATAAAAGTGGGGGTAGTAAAAACAGCTAATGTGTAAAGATAATTAGGATTAAAAAGACACATGCACAAACAGCGCAATGATACAAAGTACCTAACAGATCAATTCGTTTATTGTTATCGGAGTATAGTCCAAAAGGTCGCAATTGACAATGATGATCATTCAAAAATGGGAGATTAACTGCGCCATAGCTGTTATCAGAGACCATTGGGAGGCTAAGATCTAGTAACTGCGTAATTGTGTGATTAGTTTAAATCTCACGATCACGACTAAGTCTTTTACGCGTATCAAGTGTGAAGAAGCTATTCAGCAGGCTGGCATGATTGTGTTAAGGAGCGTGGTATGGTTGTGTCTCGCTATTTGATACTCTAACCGGACTGCACTGTGCTTACCATCAGGTGCAGTGTGGTCACTTTACCTTGCCAGGATAAAAAACGACTCGAAGAGTTCGTCCAAGTTTGTTGTGTAGATGTTCTTTTGTTATGTTTTGGATGTTTACGTTTCGAACAGAGCAATTTTATAAATAGGTATCTATTCAATTTTTTTTATAGCATAGTCCGACAAACGAGCCAGTGGGTCACCTGATGTTAAGTGATCTCCACCGCCCATGAACATCCACAATACCGGAAGTATCATGTATGCGCTGTCGGCCTTGAAGGACAGGAAAAGGGATTAAGGAAGGGAAGGGGGAATCTGGGCCTCCGGATATCTCACTAACTTACCATACGAAACGCGACAGTAAACTGTGACTTTACGTTGGTTGTCTGTGAGACAGTGGTACTACCTCGGTCGAGCCGGCCCATTCATGCTGTAGACAAATATGTCTACAGCGTGGCTCTACCACTATCAAAGCTATCTATTGTAAGCCTGAAACTAAATCACCTACCTAAAAAAGTTAAAAATAAAATGTGTATCACAAAAAACAGCATAGTAATATAATCTAACTTCACTACTACTAAATACTACAATATTCATAACTTATTTTAAAGAAAAAATAAATTATATTCCTGAGATTAAAAGAATCTGTAAATATGCAAAAAAATTAAATCTTTATCAATCTGTATATATAAAAGAAGAAGCTGACTGACTGACTGATCGAACTTGAAATTTTGACAGTAGGTACCTTTTATGACGTAGGCATCCACTAAGGAAGGGTTTTTGGAAATACCACCCTTAAGGGGGAAAATAGGGGATGATAGTTTGTATGAAAATCCGTCATTTTTGAAGTTAAGTTTATGAAAGTTAGTATTTGGCCTTTTATTCAAAAATAAAAAATACCTATTTCAGGATTTTTGGAAATTCCACCCCTAAAGTGGTAAAATAGGGGAAGAAAGTTTGTATGAAAATCCTTCATTTTGAAGTTAAATGCATAAAAATTGGTATATTGTAGTGTATACTTTTTGTCCCAAACATGACCTCCACGCGGGCGGAGCCGCGAGCAACAGCTAGTTACCTATTACAATAAATGCTTTATTCGAAATAAAACGTACCTAATAAATAAAGTTCAGTATTCAGATATGAAGGTATACTTACTCAACTATATGAATACTTTGACTTGAATGACTTTGAAGAAGTCTACTTATTATTATTCGCAATGCATTCACAATAGAGGCTGTACCAATGACTTCGGACACAAGTCTATTTCAGGCATACGAAATCACCCACATCCCTATTAAGGCCATCCATTGGAACACGTGATTTCAAAGCCACGGAGTTAACAAAGATACAAATGTACCTATTGCCAATTACCAATTTATGGTGGTATACTAATACTATTACTAACGTTTTATGTGATGTTTTCAATTCGACCTATATTTTAACATACGCAACCATATTGATTTTATGGTTGATAGGATTGCAGCAACGGTACTTAGTCGCGTAAAAATTGGGTCAGAACTTGATGAAATAATACCACGAAAAAATTATAATATTCCTCAATGAATAACAGCAAAGGTAATTGAAACATTTTTAAGTTTCAGGTACAATATTATGAGTTATTAGGTCAATAGGTTTTGCGGCTGTAGGCGTTAGTAAAGACCTTAGTGAATATCACAGCCTAGGACCAGTATTGTCAAATTATGATCAAACATACTTTTATGTATTTAAATTCGTCCCATTAAAGGCCGTCAAACGTGGGTTTTAGATAAAAAAATATTAAGAGTGATAGTAAGACTGATTGGTAGAGAATAGCAGTTCAGTAGGAAATGTTTACAATCAATAGATATTTTTCCTGGCACGGCAAAGTGACCAGCTGATTAGAAAACTACGGAGTGTATTTTTTATCAATGTTGACAAAAAATTATAAACAATCAAGTCAAGTTGAAAACTGCAGTGATTGCTAATAATCATCATTAGTAACTTTATAGTACTTTCGCCATTCTGCGGTTTGTCTGTTACTACGTTATGAGGGGGGGGGGGGGGGGGGGGGTAATATAATAAACGAAATAAGAGTCTTTATTGTCATAAACGACGATCATGATAACTGCGAAATATCGAACGAACTACTTTGAACTCCATCAGGTGATCGAAAAACGCAGGTTAAATTATAAACAGGTTCACCTTTTTATTCATGTCATTAACATGACTGGATACAAGTTCATTGTTCCTCTTATGCCACAAAAACTATGCAACGATATATTAAAAGATATTTTTTGCCTGAATAACCAGATTGCCAGGTCGCTCGCCTGATTGTAAGCGCTACCTGCACCTACGTATCATCATCCAGAGCTTGGAATTACAAGGTACTCGTATGACGTTGATTGTGCTCAGTACAATATGTTAATGTCTAATAATTTCCCTGGCTTCAATGTCCTTCAAACCGGAACAACAGCGCATATACAATAGTTTTACCTGCCTAAACGCACTCTCGTATAGGAATTAGGAAATATCTGCCATGCAATATTAGTTACAGTGCAATTTGAATGAAAGTCATTCAGACAGCCAGCCGTAAACACTTAATCTGAGGGTAGAAAGATATTTGTTTGCAATTGGTCATATTGATTAATGTTTTTTTTTTATTTATTTATTCATAACCATGGATACATGTCCTTCAGCCGATTGATGAATGAATATATTAAATGTTGCCATTAAAATAAAAAGTAACATTACCTTGGCCTACTTACTACGGATGCTAAAATAGATTAGATACAGCAGGTGCGTGGATCCCACGTGGTTGCTAATATTGCAAATTAAATACCCTCGTGGTAAAGCGAAATCGATAGTTATGCAACCCCGATAGATTGTTGACAGACAGAAGACCAAACATAAACAAAAAAATGCACCGGAGCATAATTAATGTAAAATCTACTGAGAAGGTGCGATCTTGTAAATTTCGTTAAAGGTTAAATAATTATTTTAAATGTGACCCAGTACACACATAAACAATATTCTTGCGTCAGATATATTAAACTAAAGAATAAAATAAAAACAATAATAATTATAGTATTCAAATATTTGTGATTTCACCTTTTGACATTTCGGGATCTTCAAAAACATAAAAAAATCACTTACGTTTACTGGAGGTTTCATTGTGCAAAATTGTTTGATTAATCTTAACATGCACAACGCTGGGACGACAGCCGATTGCCTGTTTATTGAAAATTCTTTGTTGTCTTCAGCGGAATTTAAATAATTAAGAGGGTTTTTTTGCAAAAGCGTATGATTACGCGTGATATAGATCGCTGAAGAGTGTGGAGTGAGGCCGCGACGCGTCGACGTAATGTGGCCGTCCGGCGAACACTGCCGCAGTGGAAGTTGGCAGACACCGCGCTACGTCATGCGACATACTGTTTTCCAACAACATACTGTGCCACATAGCGTCTGATGACTATAAATATGAAGTGGAATAAAAATTTCGAATCCTGTGTTAGTCAACAAATATCCCACACATTTATAATTGTTCAAAGAAATAGTATATTACACTACATAATATAGTGATTAGATTTCTTGTCGTGCAGTATTAATTCGCGACACACAAGTTCACACAACGTGATGAAGTCATGACGTAACCTTGTCCGCGACGGGGGCCGCGCTCCGTCTCAAGTCGTTCACGGCTAGTCCGTAGCACGCAAATCGATAAGATAATAAAATATTCTACCAGAAGTTCCAAATTTACAGTGTTATCGCTTTCGGATAATTTTTTCAATGACCAATCCTTCATCTACACGTTTTTTGGTTGTAGAGGCTCGAAAGACCAATTTTTTTAATCTTAAGTTAGGTCTTAATAACATTCGTAAACAATCGCATTTAATGTAGATTTATTAAACATTGTCCCACTGCTGGGCACAGTCCTCCTCTACTAATGAAAGGGCTTAGGCCTTAGTCTACCACGCTGGCCTAATGCGGGTTGGTAGACTTCACATACCTTCGAAATTCTTATGAGAATTCTCAGATATGCAGTTTCCCCAGGATGTTTTCCTTCACTGTTCACGTGTGTGATGTGCGTGAAAACCTATACCTACTTTTACTCACCTACTTATTTTTATAAAGAATAAAAATACACTGGCATATACTTTACCACTTACCACCCTTTTTTTTTGTCGCGGGGAAAGCATTTTATTACTGCCGCCTCCGGAGGGAAGCGGATTAAGAATAAAACGGGTATGCTGGACTAGCCGGTCTTACGACCCAGCATCCCCCTCGCACGGATGATGGCTATCCGTGCTGCCGCTGGGCCGAGTCCCTAACCCCTATGTACACCCCACCCGACACTACCAGCTAAAACCCCGCGGTGGCCTTCTTCGGCGCTTGCGGAGCGATCCCGGGGTATTCTAAGGAGTGCTAGAATTGCAGCCGGAATCGCCCCTGCGCGGTGCTGCGTAGCAGCCCATCTCCATGGAGGGCTAAGGAGCCCCCGCGCACCAAACAACGACAGCGAACGAGGCCTTACCACCCGCGCTGCCGTCCATCTCGGGGTCGCACGATGCCCCGAATTTGGGAGTGCATCGATACGGGCTGACAGCCCTCCGCTGCGAGCCCGCGACCCCCGATGGCCCCAATTAGTCGCCTCGTACGACAGGCAGGGGTTACCGTGGTGGAATTCAAACGCCCCCATTCCACAGGGCGGGAGACGCCGGTCAGTCGTCCACCCGACGCCTCCTACGTCTTCTCTGGCGGCGGGAGGGATCATATCGTTCCCGATCCCACTCAGCACTCTCCTTCTGCGAGATGACGTTCTCGCAGAAGTGGGCCACCGCACGCCATACCTCCGGCTGGCGACCATGGACGACACCACGGCCGGCAGCGAGAGGTCTCCTCCAACGACTGCTCTGAGAGCGCTGCGCTCTTCGTCCCAGGCTGGGCACTCCTCCAACGTATGTTGGGCCGTGTCCTCGCTGCAGTTGCCACAGTGGTGGCACACGGCGGACACCTCCTTTCCGATCCGACACAGGAACGAACCGAAACACCCATGGTCCGTTAATACCTGTGTCAGTCGGAATGTAGGCGCCCCGTGGCGCCTGTCTAGCCATCTCTTTAGGACAGGACGCACTGCTGCGACAGTCCTCAAGCCCGCAGTCGGGCTCTCCAGCCTGGTATGCCACTCCTCCACGGCGGTTCTGCGTAATCGGGCCGCAATCTCCCTCGGGGCCAGTCTCTCCTGACGGCGGCTGGACGCCTCCTCCCGCCAGAGGAACGCTGACGAGAGGAGTTTGGCGTCCAACTCCCAAACCACCACCACTTACCACCCTATAGTTTGGGTTTTAACAGCAAATGCCACTATTTGTTAAAAAGATACACCATAAAATCACTAGAAAAAATTGTGCAGTGCTGCATAGTCGCAGAATATAAAATTAAAAAGAACAAGTCTAATTATTTTGACAGGCATACGTCTAGAGAGTAGAGTAGAGTTCTGAAATAATTTCCATTGAAAAATTTATAAAACTAAGTCGGGCCGACAGAATATAAGCTGTTGATAAAAAAATAAAACAAGTTCATGATTTAAACAAACGGTTTATTTATATTTTTACACCATATGTAAAATAGATTTTGCACAACTATTTAAAATTGTAGACATTAAAACGAATATCTATATTCACAAAAATCTATACAATCAACAAAATAATATACAACCTGGAAAAGCTTGCATTTGAATTAACACAACAATAATTTACAATAAATTAATAATAATAATTCTATTGTCGACATTTGAACAGTGGCGGCATATAAGTACTCAGTTATTGAAATATATATATAGAAAAAAGTAAGAATTTGCCCTTCTGTATTAAGATGTATTGTTAATCACGTACCCAAATCTCATATTTAAGGAGGCCGATGACCTTGTATTTATAAAAATAAATACACCCAACAGTCACACACATAGTTCTGACCCCACACTAGGTAAAACCTGCACCGTGGATATTAAGAACTACGACGGACTGCGGTCCCACAACACCCAGACCCGAAACAAATGTCTATCGGTCACACAAATATTTGTCTCGGTGCGGGAATCGAACCCACGGCCTCTCGTTTCACAGCCGGCTACTCGACCGCAGCGCCACGGAGGCTGTCACTTGCATTAAAACATCTTCTCAATAGAATAGAATTATTAACCAAAGATTTTAGATTTAGAAAGGTAGAATTTTGTATAATAAATTCAGGACTTGGAGCGAGTATGCATTACGATTTATCCTTAATCACAAATTTTGCAGCAGAAATGCGTCATTGCACGTATGTAAGGAAATCTGGACGATTTTTAAATGTGGGTCGTCTTATTTTTCCTTGAATTGTTGTTATAAAAGAAAATTGTAGTAGAAGAAATTGTATTGCAGTATTACAATGTTAACTAAACCATAAAAACAGACTTCAAAACCAAAATCGCGATGTTTGTTTTGATTGAAGAATTTCCCATTTTTTCCAATAGTACCAGACCTTAACCAAATATCTATTGGAATCTCGCGGTTAACACTTCACACACAAAAGTCGACCCCCATTTACTGAAGTTGTCACGTGATACACATTTAAAATATTGTGGAGTTTGACACATCCTTCATTTTACGTTGGTTAAAATCACATGATTATATTACCGCAGTGCGCGGAAGCTATTGACTGTTATAGTTTGTAAGTTACATACTCCGTGGCGCAGCGGGCGAGTAGTCGACTGTTAAACGAGAGGCCGTGGGTTCGATTCCCGCACGGAGAAAAATGTTTGAGTAGCAGACAGATATTTTGTTTGGGTCTGGGTGTTGTGGGGCCGTAGTCCCTTGTAGTTCATGATACCTACGATACAGGTTTTGCCTAGTGTGGGGTCAGAACTATGTGTGTGACTGTTGTGTGTATTTATTATTTTTACACGAAGTGTTCGAATGTAATTTATGTAAATAATGATATTGAGTAAAATTTATTTCTTCATCCATGGAGATATTACGTAAATACAAATTAAATGATTACCGTACATTTCGTGCTATATCAATACTTTTTCTTGATAATTGTTCGTTAGTTTCCTTTCTAATTTATTTATAATAAAACTTTATTTTTCATAGAACTCTTTAAAAGGGATATTGTATAATTGATATGGATATTGTGGAAGAGTATTCTTCAAACCTTATGAAATTTTTGTTCATGTATAATTTTACCTCAAACGAGAATCTATTAATTATTCATAAAAATAATATACTTAGTGATTTCTTATAACTTTTATTGTCGTGCTCCGCTGCAATGTACTTGCTGTTTTTATGATCATTTTTGACCAGTTCATTCAAACACAATCTAACAGAGTATCCAAATATATTACGTAAATAGAAATAATAGTCATTAAATTTTAGCTAATCTACTAAACTTTTACTGGTTGTACACAGAGCTAATAAATTGATAACAACAAAAATCACAAAAAATCGGTTTAATGTATAGAAATTTTACTACAAACGTGCTATTATGGCAGAAACTAGAAATGTTGGGTGAGAAACTACAGTAATAAATGACAGGACCGTACTTAGAGTTCGATTGAGTGGAAAAACTTTGTCGCCTACTTGTAAACGGGGTTATACAATAAAAAGGTAGTAAGTAGGTAAACAATTTAGGCTAAAATGCGTTTTCTTGTGAAAAGTAGTCCTTACCGTCTACCTACTAAATACATCACTGGCGTTTAGTTATGCCAAATACGGCAAGAAGAGAAATGGCAAGTATTTATGCAGGTATTACATTCCTCTCGTAATATACATCTTTGAGTCTACGAGCTGTACAAATTTCAAAAGTGTTTATAAATTCTACTTTATGTAACATTTTATAATTTTAAATATTTTTATATTCAAGTTAATACATACATACTACATAATGAGTGGTGAATAATAAATAAAAGGCCGAGTTGCCCGGGCCCCCTAAACCGTTGTGATAAATGTTTGATCATACATTTTCAAATTCTACATCAAACTAAACGAAAATCCGATATTCGATGATTTATTTAATAATAACACCCCACAGTCACACACTTAATCCGGACCTCACACTAAGTGAGTCTTGTGTGTGGAACTACGAGAGACGATTGGTCTCACAACACCCAGACCCGGAACAAATAATTGTGGATCACAACATTTGTCTTGATGTGGGGAACAAACTCACCACTTCTCCTTTCATAGCCGGCGCGCTACGGAGGCTCTCAGTTATAAAGCTGAGAGCCGCCGTAGCGCGCAATGTAGAATTTTTTATAATTGAACATACAAAATTTATCAAATTATACTATAGCAAAATTTTACATAGTATTTAAAAATGTCAGATCAAAATAGGAATTGGTTTTGGGTAGTTCTGCAACTCGGTGATTCAAATACGTATGGTGACGTTCTGTTATTGTTTTGTCACACTCGACGCATTCGTAACGAACATAATTATACACGGATGTTAAAGTGAATTCACTTTTCCGGAAATTAGACACATATTTAGAAAAAAAATATTGAAATTTGGAACGTATTTAGAAGTAAATAAGAAACAATATTCAGAAATAAATAATACTTACTCTGTCTTTTTGTAAACGAAACAGTTTGAAAGTATACAAAAGACTTTATCAATAATAAATACTATGGAAAGCTTTATAATGGATAATCTATTCATTAGAAAAAAATATTTCAACCATTATCCGTTAGGATGAATGAAATAAACGAACTTTCACATTGCGATTAAAAATAATCCTTTATTATTATTTTTGTGTAAATAAGCTGCTTCAGTACAACCTTTTAAGAAGGAATTAATTAGCTTATTAATCTAATATGAATATAGGCCTACATTTATTATATACCAGATAACTTCCAAGATATAACAATTTTCACAGATATTTACTCTTACTAAGGCAAGACTGACGATAGGCACTATTCCATATCTATAATGTAGTGTATAAATATATTTTTACAGTTTCACTACAAGTTCGGTGACCAAGTCAAACTGACTTATTATTTTTACGTCCTTAACAAATTAAGTGTGTTTATGGGACATCTATTCTGTTATATATTTTAAACAGTTCTAAATATCCATAGACACCGCACACATGGTTCGTTTATGTTGTACATTTAATAATAATAAAAAAATACTTGGTTCAAAATTAAACAAAAATAACCATCTTGAAAAAAATATTAAATTGAACGAACCAGCACAGACCGAGCATATAGTAATGAAGTTTTTTCTTTGATGACAGAATTTACTTGTGACTATGTTTATGTCATTACGTAATACGTAACATACTATTTAATTTACGCATATGATTCCAAAAACTTATTCGCATAGATGCTCGACTTGTGCTAAAACTTAAGTCTTACTCTGCGAATCAGAATATATTTGCACTTTTTATAATAGATACCATCAAATGCATTTTAAAAATAATACTGCACCAGAAATAATATTTTGTGCTTACTCTTTATAAGGCCGTTCATTTATTGCTCTATGTATTTCTTTACGTGTATTTAAGTATATGTATTAGTTCCCGCTTGTTACAATAATTTACAAAGATTAAGTACTTTTTAAGTACCGAAGAATAAATCGATCTATGATAATAATTACTCTAATGACTAAGATATGGACGAATGGATTTCTACTGGATAGTGATCCCAGACTTAGATCTAATAGATGCCGTAAGTATATCAGTAGTACTTGTAATGTTTTATCGTTCATCGCTTAATTCTGTTTCTGTCTTCAAAAATCGTTTAATTTGTGTTTTGGCAATAAATCATATGTGAAGGCCATCGTTGTTATTCCGATATTCTTGGGTATTATATACAATACTCCACATAGTACTCTGACTTAGCCCGCTCTTCACCTTTTTTTTATTGCATAGTCCGACAAACGAGCATGTGGGTCACCTGATGTTAAGTGATTTCCACCGCCCATGAACATCCACAATATCGAAAGTATCATGTATACCTTATCCTACCTTATCCTATTGCGACATCAGCCGCACACAAATAAAAGTTATTTCGAGCCGTGATCATTTATACAAAAATGCGGCACATTTGGTTTCACAAAAATGTAAATACTTGCGGTATCTAATTAGATTTATGTCTGTGATAGTAATAATGGCGTCTACATTATAGATACATAAATCCAAAACTTATAACTACTATGTATAAATATAAATGTAACAAAGTGATAACCAACGGAATGTCTGCCATCGTGTCTACAAGAATACCACAGATATGAACACTATCCATATTCCTCTACTAAATCAACGTATACATTAAAAGTGACGTCTAAAAAGTTTATGCATGTGTTTTAAAAAACGTCCAACACTACATGGGGTTTTCGTACACTAAATGTTCACTAAAGGGGGGTTACCACATTATAAAACAATTGAGGATCAAGACTATTGACATGGTGTTATGGCAGCTTTATCCTTGAAAACATTTGATCGGTAAAAAATAAATTTTAAACTTTCAATAGTTAAGAAGCTATGTTACTTTCTATAAACAACCATATGTAACCATTGATCAGTGAATCATTGTTTTATGTTTGCGCGACTTTTTAAATATGTAGTTTTGAGCCAGTCAACATCTTTGTTACGTCAATAGTGCTACAGCCATTGTGTCTATGCAAACATCAGTCACACATGCAAAACGTGCTAGAATGAGTAGAAAGATCTATAGTGGAGCAGCTGGCAAGTAGCCGGCTGTGAAAGGAGAGGCCGTGGGTTCGATCCCCGCAAAGACAGACAAATATTAATTGAAATGAAACTGATTTTACGGATTCTATCGCGGGTTATTTGTCTTTTTTAATCCCGACGTTCCGAAAGCTTTACTGCCTTCTTGGTCACGGGACGGGCCAAAATATTGTTTCGAGTCTGGGTGTTTTGGGACCGTAGTCTCTCGTAATTCTTGATACCCACGATATATGTTTTACCTAGTCTGGAGTCAGGACTATGTATGTGACTGTTGGGTGTATTTATTTGCCAACCGCCATAACACCATTCGTCACAATGAACTGTGCTTGCAGTTTAAAATATCAAACATTGGCACAAATTGAGTATTTAGCCATGATAAACAAGAAAAAGGCACTCGACTATATTATCCGTGCATTGTCTACAATAATGAAAAAAAAATTAAGTCACTTTTAATTATTAAACCATTCATCATTTAGTGACAAAATATTAATTCACAAGTCGTTTTGAAAAGACTAGTAACTTGAATATTTTTAGTAAAGTTTGCATAACATATTTATAATACAATCAGTATAATAAGTATACAAAATGTAGTCACATGCACGGACGCTAAAATGAACTAACAGCACGAATGCCGTGGCCCCCTCGCTATGTCAACAGTCAGCTGTATTTTGGTATATAAATCGCAATAACGACGTGTGGGTTGCCAACAACGATATTACTAAAGACTGAGGCCTTTGTAAAGTAGGCACGTGTCCAGCAGCGGTCTGCCTACATAAATACCTAATATTATTTATATTTATTTTATGTTTTTTTTAATTGTTGGAAACAAATATTTTCGTCAGAAGACAATAATTACAGAACCACTTTTATTAACGTTTAATAAATAATTTTCAATGGGAGCTATAATTTTGTAAAGTAATGTTATTGTTTCAAATATTCTTTTTCAGTGAGTCAAGCTGCATAAAAAGTAATAAATGTATTATTTTGTGTTGGCAACCCACACACGCAACCCTACCTAATATAACACCTACGTAACAAATCCAGTCTTAAGTCATTGTGAAATCCAACCCATAATTAAAATTTTCATATAAAATACTCTACGTCTCGAATTAGAATAAGTACAATTTCAATAGAATAAATACTAATACCAACTTTTCTATAAGGAACACTTTCAGTTATACAAAACACGCACCTTCATATTTATGATCATACATAATATATTTTGAATGGTTTCTTAAATATATTCAATGCGTATCAGTAACGAGTAATGTTTAAAGTCAGTATTGTTTCTCGATTAGAAGAAAAATAGGACAATTTAAACATTAATACAAAGCGAAAATCTCATTAGACCTTCACTTACCGCGCGGTTAGGTTAGGTTAGGTTATAAATGTCTGTCGTTCGTGTAACAAAATACAACACGATTAAATATTGCATTTACTTTGCATTATAAAAATTACATCATACTGTTTAGATATATGGCAAGTAAAGACCGCGTAGTGATACTCAACCTGGTAAGTAATGGGTTCTGCATATTTTTTGTCATAGTTTTAAAGTGTCTACATCTAGTGATATTGTTGTTTAGTGGTCCAAATTAGACCGTAACCGAGGCAGTCATCGTAGCAATTATCGGATATCACCGATTTATGTACATTTGTTCTCATTAAATAATAATTTTTATTCTTCGCAAATAATAGATGATATAACTTAATATAGTTTTAAATAATTTGTTTTATAAATTAAATGTTTATATTACTATGTTTTACATAGGCAAGCGCATAGACCAAGTTAGGAGGCACTTTTAATCATTATCAAGAATTCTATTTATTGCATCATAATTAATTTAGGAATGTTTTATGTACTGTAATTATTAAGTATTATGCAATATATGTACAATTTAGAACATCAAAATCTAAATGTTTATCCACACTGAAGGAAATACTGTACCGTTTTACAATCACATTATGTTGTAAACAATAAAATAATATATTTAAATAATGGAATGCTTAGTGTTATAATACGGCAAAACTACAATATATTACTTAGACATACGACAATAACTCTGCAATATAGGATCGACATATAACACTAAGTAAATATTAGCAACCATATATTTTCCTTACATCTAGAAACAGGATAACCATTGAGCTCTTACTCTTATAACACTATCACACTGTTACCAGCCATAGGCAAGCCCTCGTATGGTGAGCAAAAATGGCAATACTCCATCGGCATTATGATCAATTTTATACATTATAAGTTTCCGAACAGAGCCTTTCTATGTCGACATTTTTAATCTGTTCTACATTCCAATGACGTTTGTTTCTTAGGGTTGCCAGCAATGCAACAACAAAAGGTTTAAAATATTATAAAAAATTGGAAGTATTACGTTATTTTAAAAAGTCGAAGCCTCAATCGCCATTTTAGGAATGATAATCAGACTTGTACGCTTTCCATCATCACATATTATAAACGACGTAAACCAAAAGACGTAGGAATAAGTTTTTGTGGGGCAGATCAAACTCTAGGACGAGTCAAGCCCATCCTGACCACCAGTGGCGAAGGGTAAAAAATATCAAAACGGAAGCAGACGTTCATGAAATTATAGCGGAATTTAAATATAGGACAGTTTTGGACCACATTGGTGGCAATGTTGAAGAGATTTAATTTTTTTTTCTCAAAAATAAACGGCTATTTTGGGGCGACGCCGCCAGCACAACGCTAGTACAACTATACATTAAAAGTGGTTAATATTTTACAGAATTAAAATAGTAGGAACTCGGGGCCCTTCGCCATCGTTGACCCCCCCTGGTTACGTCCCTGGTGCGTGTAGACTACATGATAATACAGCACCTGTGCGAGCGAGTGTCTCCGACGACGTCGCTAGTGTTGCCAGTGAAGCGAGGCACGGAGCCGCCGCTGGACGACACACTCAGCGGGTTCGACTGCACCGGCATGTCTTGCTTACCTCCTGCCACCTCTGGCAATGAACTCAGGCTGTGGTTGTTAGTCGAGACACTACTCTCTACAGGACTGCCGTTCGTCCTAATCTGCGAGCGTTGCTTCTTCAAATCAGCTAGGGTGCCTGGAAATATGTTTATGCATTATTATACACGCAATAATTGCCAAACGGATAAATCGACACCAACAATTTTTACTACGCTAACTCAAATTTTAGGTAAATTCGTTTGTTTATGCCAAGTTGCTTAAAATGTGGTTGTTTATATTTATATATATAATTCTACTGTACTGTGTGTATGTCTCCTCCTAAACGGCTGGACCGATTTGAATGATTTCTTTAGTATGCGTTTGGGTGGCGCCCTGGATGGTTAAGATTCACAAATCAGCCCGGCAGATGGCGCTGCAGTCGACGTGGCCCTGCTTTTACGGGCAGGACGACGTCTGCCGGGCCCGGTAGTATGTTATAAAAAAGGTGAAGAAATATACGAAAATAAGGAAGTAATAAATATAAAATGCGAGTTAGCGTAGTATAAATTGTTGGTGTCGAAATTACGGTGAGGTTCATGTGATTTTTAACTAACATTTGGTGTGGCTTATGATTGCAATAATAATGGTATCAGAAAAAGAAAGATACATTAAAAAGAAGCAATTATTTAAACTGATAAAAATAATTTAGCAAATATCTAAAACTAGTTTATTAATTAGTTAGTAATGAAACGAAGATGCGTGTAGTTCTACGAGAAGATTAAGAATACAGATGACAGTTTAGACTGTAGAAAAACGTTCATGCATTCAAACACAAACACTACACAACTAACCACCAATTTCAATAAACGACCTGTGTGTTGTTGAAGTGTTTATTTATTGTGATTTTGTGTGGATTTTATATTATATAAGGTGGGTTAAACTTCTAATGATTGTTTTATCGATTGATTCAATAAATATATTGGTTTTCAAGTACTTTTCCATATCGAAAACGAGACTATGTAAGTCGTAATTTTCGGTTATTTTCAATACAGTTTTTACATAATAAAGTTGAAATAATCATATACAGTGATTGTTTCAGTAAATATCATATAATTTTAGTATATATGTTTGCAGCGATAGCCTAGTTGGTGCAGCGATAGCCTAGTTGGTTGCGGTACGGACTGCCAAGACGAAAGTCGTAGGTTCGAAACCCAAGTGGCATACACGTCTGACTTTTCTAAAGTTATGTGTGTATTAAAATGTTAATTATCGCTAGCTTTAACGGTGAAGGAAAACATCGTGAGGAAACCTGCATATCTGAGAATTTTTCGAAGGTATGAGAAGTCTACTAACCCGCGTTAGGCCAGCGTGGTGGACTAAGGCCTAACCCCTCTCATTAGTAGAGGAGGCCCGTGCCCAGCAGTGGGACAATGTTTAATACAGGGCTAGTATTATTATATATGTTTACCATGTTACTACCTCCAAGTTTGAGATTCCCATGTTTTACGCTTACGTCATTTAGATACATATTTAGGTTGTCAAAATTTGCTCCTGACATTAGACAGGTTAATGCGAAACTACAAATCGTTCCAAAAAATTAACCAGTAAAAATAAAGTTTGAATGCCACGCCTACATAGTTTGATTGGTTTATTTTCCGGTGCGATCTTACAATGCACATTGAGATTGCTTATTGAAATCGGCTATAAATCTATACACAAATAACACAAGAGTAGAAACGGCCAGACAGTGGACACTCATCACACATCACATGCAACTACGACCAGGAGGGTTACTCTTGACACTCGATTCCAATTTAAAATTGGGATTGGGTTCGAAGACTGTACAATTGGCACTCTTGAACGCAACACCGGCGCACGATTTAACTAAATACGGCGGAATATTTGGTAACTAAATGAAATAGAGTATTTACGATCGCTAGTTCGTAAATATTCTATTTCATTTAGTTGGGTGAGTTAGAGTTCCAATATCTGGAAACTGTATCGAGTTCGAGATTGGAATTGATTTCAAGAGTAGGCCTACAGACCAGACTACGGCCAGAGACTGCTTGCCTCGATATGCATCCTCGACAGTGTTTTCAGGAAACCGGCACACAGCCCCCTTACAAACTTCAAATAATATTTATAACCATCACTGTGCAAAATTGTTAGATTCAATTGTAACCATGATTTTAGTTATAAATTGTGCTATGAGTCGTATAGAACCAAAATCGGCAAAGTAGGGCCGAGTTATGTTTTGACAAATTAAAAAAACTGATAACTTTTGTTGAATTCATTTAATAAATGACAACAACAATGATAAAAAATTATGCTTCACCGTGAATATTATTATTAAATTTTCTAGATTGCAGAATTTTATCCTAACTAAGGTTAGGTGGCTGCCTTTGTTACTGTACTGCAAAGTTTGTCATTTTTGATTGGTCATTGTCTTAATGAGATTTTTTTTAGGGCCTCGATAGACAGACGAGCAGACGGGCCTGATAGTAAGTAGTCACCGCCGCGCATAGACTTCTGCAATGCCAGGGCACAGCAAAGCTGCTGCCTACCGTTGTAGGATTGATGACTTGACAGACGCTTCTGATTGGTTGATAGTCAAAGATTGCCAACTTTGGTTTTAAGAAACTTTTGTTTTGTGTTTTAGAAGGGTTTACAGTAGGTTTTAATTATAAAACATTGGGATAGTCGATGCAGATTTAAATTTCCTATATTGCCATATATTTTTTTTAATTTTTGCCCAACTACCTACTTTGCCGACTTTGGTTCTATACGACTCATATGTATATTATGTGCTTTGTTTGTTACGTTCAATTTGATTTCGTAAGGATGCATATAATTACCTGCGTTAATCATGACGGTGACATGAACATTGATTTTACCATTATTGTCTGTAGTGTAGGTCGCGGTGCCGCCCTCAGTGATCGCGATCTGGTTGGGGTTCACGATCACCTCTTTCCTACCGTCTATCATGTCCTCTGTTTTGTACGCGTCATTGTCTTGTCCCTCGGGCGCTTTCCTGACACCGTTCGGTAGGTTTTGTCTGTCGTATATTTTGGTGTCGTTGACAGCTTCATGTTGGGCTGGTAGTGTTCCGGGCGCGTAGTGCGATGCCGCGTTGACCCCGAACAATGGGTTGGAAATCTTTGGCTGGTGGTAGGGGATATTGTCCGAGGTATCGCTGACGTCACTTGTCCTGTGCGGCCCTCGCTGGTTGTACGAGTGCTTGGGCACGGCATAGTCAACGTTAGAGTCGTAACTCTGGCCAGATGTGGTTGAGCTAGTCGATAACCTTTTGTGGGTGAGATCTGGTGTTTGTAAGTTTGCGTTGTTTTGATCGTTTTCCACTCCATTTGAGAGACCCTGGAATGTAACAAAACATTTTTTTGAATAAAAATTAACGCTTCGCCGATCACAATTTATTGCACTAGACCCTGAAAAACAATAACACAAATGTTTAATAGCATCTGTTCGCTTGATGGATCGCTGTGGTCAAATTAAACCATTTCACCTATTAATTTATTTACATTCGCTCGTCTATTAGAAACTAAACGTATCTTGCGGTTGCGTGTCTAATTAAAACATTACCTGAACGCAATTTGATTTTTTATGTTAATCGTTATGTTTGTCTTGTGGAATATGATTTAATTTTTATTTTAATGCATTTCTTATAGACTTGGCGCAACTGTTGACATTTTGTCTATAGTACATTTACGTTTAGTTTGCTTCCATCGATGTCGTACTTGCTATTTATTCGCGATTGACACTTTTTTGGAGCTTAGTAATTTTTTTAAATAGAAAAACCGTTTTTCCACAGAAAACCAGATCACACAAGATATCACAAATAGATATATTGGAAATATGATATCAATGATTAAATCATGAGGATGACAATTCCCTCAAAATTTACTCTATATATTTATAAATAAATATAGGTACATAGACACTCACGCCTGTAACCCCCGAAGGGTTAGGCAGCAGTGCAACACTTTGTGTAAGATTTATTACGGTCCCATAATGTGATACGGGGCGAGCCTATTCTACTTAAAAATAAATATTTCTGGCAAGTAACTAAATTAAAAAAAAAAAACATCATAAAATGTATATTTTTAGTACTCTTATCATAGGAAACCTATGTACGGTGTGGTATATGGTGTGCACCAACATACCCTATATCGGAGGCCCAAAACTCGCGGCTCCCTGCGCATGCACCGCAAGTTGTCGTGTGTCAAAAACATTATATCCAAAGACATGATCAACTATACACATCACACAACACTGAAACAAATCCTCTAAGGAACAAATCACTTTATGAGAACACCATAAAGGAAATGTTTAGATAAGCAGCGAAGCTTCCGAATGTCGAAGTGCATTATAGAAGGAACAACGAATTAAAAAATAACTACGCGCGGTTGTGTGTATTGGCGGGTTGACCACACAGACTGGCAATGTAGACTGCGCGTGCTGACTGCTGAGTGCCGCGCGAGGGAAATCGCAGGAAAACTCAAGTGAATTGCAATGTCGTCAATCAGTCCGCGCACCGGAACGGGATGCCGCTCACTGAAGTATTAATGATGACCATGTGCGTCCGACTTACCATCACATCTGTCATATTTAATATCCTATGAATTATATTTAACACATATAACAATTGCATGCGTATTTACGACTGCCTTGGTACGCAGTTGTAATTGCGCATGCGTTACGACTGCTGTGCTGAGGTCTCATTTTGGATCCCCGGGTCGGGTAAAGTGATATTGGGTTTTGCTATTTAGAAATATGCATATCAGCCCGGAGTCTAGAATTATGCCCAGTATGGCGAGAGGCTCGCAACACATTATGAGACCGTGATAAATTGGGTGTACTGGTTACACCTCTGCCTACCCCTTCGAGAATTACAGGCGTGAGTTTATATGTATGTACGTGTAACAATGCACGCACTGTTCGCTTATGCACTTCTTTTCTTTAACTTCGCATTTACTGCTGAGATATAATGTATTATATACGGTTGCGTACAATCTTCATTATTTGAGTTAATTGTAATGTTACATAGAATAGTTTTATATGTATTTAATTAGCATAACATTATCTTATTGCATAATTTTTTAACGTAATTGTTTAACTAGTAGTTATATAACATAATAAATGAATTACATGCGGATTTACAAGCCGTGGAAACTTAGTGATACCAACATTTTGAATAATCATAATATTAGTAATGCTGAATATTGAAGAAGGCAGTTACGGATCATTCGGTAGTCGGCTAACGGATAAGAACTGACAATACTCGCTTTTATTGACTTGCGTATTCAACGTATTTGTAACGTTAATATTATGGAAATAAAGTTGATTTTGGCTTGTATTTTTACTCACTACTTATTACCTTTTTGCGAACACCGGTGTCCTTATAATCTGTGAGGAATGAGGAATAATGTTACGTCAAAAGTAATAAAATTGGAATAGCTATGTCAATATAGTCGTAAATTTAATCGTTAATACTTAATAAAAGGGACAGTAAATATAAAACTCTAATGGGGTAGATTAGTCAGCTATAATAAACTACGTAATCCTGCAATCCGCTTACGTGTTTACAAATAAAGAAACGACGTGAATGAAACAGATTCAGCAAAATGAACAATTATAGTAGGTGTGCGACCGCGACGAATCAATCGCTCTAGTAAAGCTACAACGGTTGTACAGAAAATAATATTGGACGTCGACACGACCATCGCCTATTTATGAACACAGATTATACATTTTTTTTTGTTGTCGCGGGGAAAGCGTTTTATTACTGCCGCCCGCTCCGGGGAATGAGAATAAAACGGGTATGCTGGACTAGCCGGTCTTACGACCCAGCATCCCCCTCGCCCGGATGATGGACATCCGTGCTGCCGCTGGGCCGAGTCCCTACCCCCTATATACACCCCACCCGACACTACCAGCTAAAACCCCGCGGTGGCCTTCTTCGGCGCTTACGGAGCGATCCCGGGGTATTCTAAGGAGTGCTAGAATTGCAGCCGGAATCGCCCCTGCGCGGTGCTGCGTACCAGCTCAGACACAGATTATACATGCTAGTGAAAGATTGTAGTATTGCCGTTTGGTAATCAAAATCCCCAGCAGAACCACACGTACTGGCTTGCAGTCACAGCTTCGTGGTGTCTTCTACCATGGCCTGAACTAAGAAGTTCGCAAATTCGTATCTTAGCCGCATCAAGCTGTGGATCATATAGCCAGCTACCGTGTTCCATCTTTCCTATGATCCTGGGTCCTTTAATCGTAGTGTGAAGAAGCTATTCCATAGACCGGCACGATTGTGTCGAATATCAAGATAATAACGAGTTGTCTCTCGCTACTTGATATTTACTCTAACTAGACGACACTTTACCATCAGGTGCAGTGTGGTCTCTTAGCCGTACCAGGATAAAAAAAATAAGAATAACAATCTTATAAAAAAAAACATTAATTTGAAGATTGCACTACACCACACTCCAAGAAGAGGTTAATGACAGCCAGCCAGAAATGCACATTACTATTAATGTAACGACGTTTTACGAGTTTACTGTACGAGATTACAAATTATGAAAGATCATGACCGTTGCAGACGTAATGATTATATTTCTAAATTACCTAATAGGTTGCAGCCACAACGATAAACGCGAAATTACGTATCTAGTTGCAAATAATACGTCTTTACTAGAGCTGTAAAGGCAGGGGCAACATGTGTTGATTTTTTTTATATGACGATGGTGGCAAATAAGCTTTCGGCCAGCCTGATGGTAAGCGGTAACCTTACCATCAAGCACATCTTAAGAAAAGCCTTATTTCAACGCTCCTGACTACGATAAGAAATCTGTAAACAAAATGTAAAAATGATATAAACGAAGCAGTATTTAAATGATGTGCGAGTTGAATAAATTAACATTGATAATTGAGTTATCTAACTAATTACCATGCGATCCCGAGTCGAAAGCAGAGAAAGTAATGTCGAGCCGTTGCTTTTTGTAATGCAGACTAAGCTATTTAGTTACAATTTAAACGTTTATTAAGGTTGTTTCCTGGAATACAAAATTTGAATGTTGTCCGTTCATACAAAATACATCAATAATGTTATATCGAAAACATAACGCAGTCGTTCCGTAGTAGCAAATTTAGAACATGGTGTTAGCGGCTAAACAGACAGACGCTTTCCTGATCCCCTCTAACAAAATAACACCCCGATTCAGAGCAATCCGACTCGGATGGGTTAGGTTAGAAGTTAGCCTTCGTGGAGTTTTTTTTATAACCACCCAGAAATAAGTGTGAGACATTTGCGCCCGGCTAACGCGAGCCAAGTCGCCAAGGAGTTGTTAACAACAGAGGGGATGGATATTTAGTGGTCATTTTTTTCGCGGGGATATAATGTTATGATCCCGCATCGATCCTGGGGTCGTAGCGGGTATGTCAGGGTTACCGTATTGATATTCGGCGGACCGACTATGCATAAGGTACGGCACCTGGGTACCGTGAGGTGATACCTCCGATTGCGCCCAGAACCACCCCTGCATCATACTGTAAAAATAGTCCGTCGCGGCGTGAGAACCAATAAGCTCCCTTGCAACGAAATATGTTTTCGGTGTCAACAACATCAGCAGAAACCCGTACCCGTCCTGTCATCCCTCCCAGGGACACTATTGACTATAAGCCCCCCGATTGTAAACTCATAATCGTTACTGATCTAACCTAACCGAACCCAAAGGATTCAATAACAATTCCGAAATCAAAACGTTAGAGGGATCAGGGAAGCGTCTGTCTTTCTCTTTCTTCCGTCTGTCTGTCCGCTAACTCGATTAAATTTGACATTTGCGCCCGAGTATCGGAAAAATACCTCTAAAATTTCATGGATTATGCCATTTTTGTCAATTAATCAAATCAATTAATGTCATAATTTTTGTCACTGCCAGAATCAGTAACTAGTGGCTAGTCTACCATTGTTACGCACTTGTTATGTTAGTACAACACATTCCGATGTAACACAACAACCATCTGAATAATAATTTAGTTTCACTTACAAACGAGTCTTGCAGTTTTTTACATTAAATTTCTCGAATGCAATCATTTTGATGATAATCTTAAGCGAGTTTCGTATTACACGTGCACCAATTATTCAGCTTTTGATTGTGAAAATGAGATTAATTACAGGTGTATTATATCGTTCCATAGGTTTAATTTTCATTCGTTTGTATTGGCTCACAGTACAGAAAAATTTAATATTACTATGAAATAAAACGAAGTTTACGGATTATATCGCGGTTTTTTTTTATTGACATTTCGAAGACTTTACAGCCTTCATGGTCACGGGGGAGACTGAGTTGTATGTCATCTCGAAAGTGTAGTGCAATGTTTCTACCCTCAATGTAGTTGATATTAAATTTTTATTTTGATGTAGTCCGATCTACGCAGAAAGAGCTCACAGTGTCATGAGGTCTGGCAGTTGGTCTTTTGGGTTCCGATAATCCGTAAACTTCATTTCAATTTCACTTCACTTTATTTCAATATATAATATTCGCGTAAATATAAGAAACCAGTAATATTACTATATTTATGCTTAGAAATCTTTATTTGTTATACGAATCGACAAAAGTATGTCAAGCTAGTTTTGATCATAACATATTTATTAAAGCAGCGATAGTGTAGTTGGTTGCAGTACAGATTGTCAAGACGAAAGTCGAATGTTCGAAACCAGCCCAAATGGCATACAACAATAACTTTTCTTATGTTACGTGTATATTCAATGTTAATTATTGCTTGCTTTAACGGTGAATTAAAACATCGTGAGGAAACCTGCATACCTGAGAATTCTCATATGAATTTCAAAGGTATGTGAAGTCTACCAACTCGCATTAGACCAGCGTGGTGTTATTATTATTATTATTCACGTCCAGGTTATTTTTGGAAGAAAAGGTATGCAATCCATGGAGGCATCTTAAGCTATTACACCTTTCTACATTTCGCTAACCCATAGGAAGCGTGCATATTTCCGGAATAAGAGTGGCCTATGTCATTTTCTAATCCCTAAACTGCCACTATTCTAAAAATTATGTTGATCCCTTGCTCTATGAACAAACTATATGATCCCACGGGAAGAGTACATTTTTCCGGGATAAAAAGCCTAAGTGCTATTCCAGACTATACTCTATCTCTGTGCCAAATTTCAACCAGATCCGTCCGGCCGTTATAGCGTGATTGAACAACAAACATCCATCCATCCAAACATTCATCATCATCATCATCAGCCAATCGCAGTCCACTGCTGGACATAGGTCTCCCCCAAGGCTCGCCATTGAACCCGATCTTCGGTTCTACGCATCCAATTTCTGCCTGCAGCCTTGCGCAGATCGTCGCTCCATCTAGCAGGAGGGCGTCCCACACTGCGTTTGCCTGTACGCGGTCTCCACTCAAGAACCTTATTACCCCAACGGTGATCGGTTCTACGACAGATGTGACCGGCCCATTGCCACTTCAGCTTGCATATTCTTTGGGCTATGTCGACGACTTTGGTTTTCTCGCGAATAGCCTCGTTTCTTATTCGGTCTCTCAGCGAAATTCCGAGCATAGCCCTCTCCATGCCACGCTGAGCGACTTTAAGCTGATGGACTAGTCGCACTGTGAGTGTCCACGTTTCGGCTCCGTAGGTCATCACGGGTAGGACGCACTGATTGAAGACTTTTGTCTTCAGACTTTGCGGTATGGGCGACGAAAGGACTTGACGAAGCTTTCCAAACGCTGCCCAGCCCAACTGGATCCTTCTGGCTACCTCCCTCTCGAAGTTGTTTCGTCCCAACTGCAGACATTGTCCGAGGTAAATATATTCGTGAACAACTTCAAGGGGTGAGCCATCGACATTGATTGGTCTCGGATCAACGTGATCGTTGAACATGATCTTGGTTTTGTCCAAGTTCATTCCGAGACCAACCCGTCTGGATGCAGTATTAAGGCTGTGCAGCATTTGTTGTAGATCCTGCAACGATTACGCCATGATGACGATATCGTCAGCAAAGCGCAGGTGGGAGATGTACTCGCCATTGACATTAATGCCCCGTCCTTTCCAGTCCAGAGTCTTGAAGACGTCCTCCAATGCGGCAGTAAACAGTTTCGGGGATATGACATCCCCCTGTCTTACACCTCTACGCAATGGAATTGGTCTTGTCTGGTCTTCCTGTACTTGGACGGTCATTGATGCCACGTCGTAAAGACATCTCAGCGCTTCTATATATCGCCAGTCAACTTGGCATCGCTGCAAGGATTCTAGAACAGCCCAGGTTTCGATAGAGTCAAAGGCCTTCTCATAGTCCACGAAAGCAAGACACAGCGGCCGATTATACTCCTCGGTCTTCTGTATAATCTGCCGCATAGTGTGGATGTGGTCTATGGTGCCAAATCCTCTACGGAACCCGGCCTGCTCCGGTGGTTGAAAGTCGTCAAGTCGTTTTGCCAGACAAACATTCGCATTTATAATATTAGTAGGATTAGAAGATTTCAAATTATGAGTAGGCGTTTTATCATGCACTAGCTGTTGCTCGCGGCTCCGCCCCCGTGGAGGTTATTTTCGGGAGCAGAAGTATCAATGCAAGGAGTTGTCTTCTGCACTGAGACACCTATATCGATCGTCCTGAATCTCAGGTGTTGTGACTGTTTAGATGGCTAGACAGGCACAACTCCTAACTTAAACTTCTAGCACTCCTTATAATACCCCGGGATCACTCAGCATAACCGTTTTATTCTCATTCCGCTTCCCCCCGAAGCGGACGGCAGTAGAAGAAGTAAAAAATATTTGGATAAGGATTAATACCATGTTTATAAAAACCCCTTTCCAAATAATGCATTGTTTCAGAACAAATTCGATAACCATTAAATAGGTTATAGTGAGCCAACCGAAATAGATAGACATATGCTATCGCGGACTTTTTTTTAGAACTTTTTAAGAGGAACAATTTCGTCGTACATGATTGTTATGTAACTTTAACCGTTAACGCAGCGTACGCAACGGAAGCTCTCAAAAGGAATCAAATTTCCCCGTTTTTGCAACATTTTTCATTGCTGCTCCGCTCCTATTGGTCATAGCGTGATGTTATATAGCCTATAGCGATCCTCGATAAATGGGCTATCCAACACTAAACGATTTTTTCAATTCGAACCAGTAGTTCCTGAGATTAGCCCGTTCAAATAAACAAACAAACAAACTCTTCAGCTTTATATAATAGTATAGATTAATTTTTAACAATTATAAATTAAAACGTGAAAGTAGGTTAACTTGAAATAACAGACAAAAAATCTATGCATTTGAAATGTGATCTTTAATATCCCTTAGACACATTCAGATCGTTGTGTGCATTGCATTGGAACGAGGTCGACTCTGAGTGCGATATGCGTTACGCCGAAAATGTTAGTTTCTCAGGATTTAGTTACATAGGTACAAAGATTTTAAGTAACTTCAATATTACTAGAGTTTATAAATTAAACTAATTTCAAACAAAATTTTATTTTGAAATTCGAGATTTACGAAAATCGTACATTTGATTTGTAAATTAGAAATTATTTTCAAAATTCTGCTAACAATGTTTTTGTACGGGTTACCGCACATTAGTATAGATTCATTTTAGCGTCGTAAGCAAAGATCACTTTTACATTATATAAACAAATCATGTCAATTCAGTTGCAATAAAAGCGCTCATCAAAACGGTTGTTTTTATCATTTATAAATCGTTCCCGTATCAATATATCATATCATAAATGTGTGTGCAGGCATAGCACATAAAATTTTTGGTTCTAATTTTTTTGCGAAATGGGGCCCATTTCTGTTCATAAAGCATCATTCACAAAGACTTTTTCGATCGTAGGCTTGTGCTAACAACATCAATTAGCAGGTTCTATTGTAAACAAACTGAAAACAAAGTAATAATTTTCAAGAAACACAAACCAGCGACTCACATCAATGGTACATTCCATCAGTACTATAAATCCGACTGTACAGGATTGAACCACATACCGTCTGTTAATACGAACGTACAAGCGTGCATTATTGCATCCCATGTAATTGGTCGACAAAAACGCACACCGTGGGTGATTCAAGCGTACAAAGTATAACGATTCGTACTACATATTTACAGACTGTAGCGGACATATATATTGATGTGCGAGCTATCTCAAACACCATAGTTGTAGACTTTAGGAAGTGACTAAACGCACCCGTATGAGACTTTAAAAATATGAGTTTTTTTTCCTGGTACGGCAAAGTGACCACACTGCACCTGATGGTAAGCGCAGTGCCATCCAGTTAAAGTATCAAGTAGCGAGTAACAATCTATCCCTCGCGACCTAAAATAACCATGCCGGCCTGCTGTGTAGCTTCTTCACACTATGCCATGGAGCAAGGTGAAAAAGCGGTTGATGGTCTAGTGTCAGAGTACTCAGAAGGCCGCAACACAGCCAAATTCTATTGCTAATTACTGCGTTAATACGCCTCCTTAGCACAGTGGGTAAGAAACGAGAGGCTTCGGGTTCGATCCCCGCACCAAGACAAATGCGTGATCCATTAACATTTGTTTCTGATCTGGGTTTGAGACCGAAAACCTTTCGTAATTCATAATACGTATAACACAAGAATCGTGCCTTAATGTTGTAGTCAAGAGTATAAGTGTGATTGTTAGGTGTTATTTGTTTACAATATTTGATAAAAGTATAGTAGTCAGAATACAGTAAACCGTAAAAACAGCAGCTCTCGCAACTCTTTCGCTAAATTCCACTGTTTTTACGACACGTTCGAGTGCAATCACATTAATCTTAATAAGTATCCCCCTTCATGTAATTTAATAGTATGTTTCATTTCAAATTCTCGACAAGCCCGGTTACCACATTTAGAACATAAAACAAGCGTTGGTAATACTGTCTGTAGCAATATAATGCGTCGATACAAAATATAGATAACCTCAAAATCCATCCGCGTACCAAACTGTAATAATACATTCCTAATACGTTTATTTACACAATAAAGATTTATTGTATAAATCCGCTACTATCTGGTTGTGTTGATCTCTAATCTGGGATTTGTATTTATAAACATTTTAATTACGTGTAGATATTTACAGTATGTAAATATGTGTTTAATTTGAAGTCCCTTACTTACACAATACATGATAAAATATATATAAAAAAATCTTGATTGGAATGGTTTTTTTTCTATATTACGAAATATTTTCACAACATGGACTGTTTTATATTATTCATTTTCATGTTATTTAATAGCTTTTCTTCGAAGGTGTTTCAATTTTATAATTAGATGATTGAATACGAAGGGAAAAGTAGAAAACTATTATACGCAAACACATGATTTGTATTTTAAGTGTTGATTTGAAGTTGTTTTTTATTGGGCATTTTACTCAATAGCATCTTTTACATTAGATAAAAAAAAATAGTTTGACATAAAACAAATCTATTTTTTTATAACAGTTTGAAAAAAAAATTGTTGAACACATTCGTCAATTCTTCATTCGGTTTTATGACTAAACCGTTTATACTATTACTAGCTGTTGCTCGCGGCTCCGCCCGCGTGGAGGTCATGTTTGGGAGAAAAAGTATACAATACAAAATACCAATATTCATGCGTTTAACTTAAAAATGACGGATTTTCATACAAACTTTCATTCCCTATTTTACCCCCTTAGGGGCGGAATTTCCAAAAATCCTGAAACATATATTTTTTATTTTTAACTAAAATGCCAAATACTAATTTTCATGAATTTAACTTCAAAAATGACGGATTTTCATACAAACTTTCATCCCCTATTTTACCCCCTTAGGGGTGGTATTTCCAAAAACCCTTCCTTAGTGGATGCCTACGTGATAAAAGGTACCTACTGTCAAAATTTCAAGTCTCTAACCCCAGCCGTTTAGGCTGTGCGTTGATCGATCAGTCAGTCAGTCAGTCAGTTTCTTCTTTTATATATACAGATATAATTCGTATATAGAGTCGTGAGAATGTATACAATATACTAAATATATCCATAAAGATTGGAATTTAAAAGTTTTTTTATTTGTTTAAATGACGCCACGCTTATTCAGTATAACAAATACTATCAAGGTTTATTATTTTTAGAATCTAATGTTTGCACAGAACAGCGCTTGTCAAACCTAAAAATGGCATCGAATTCCAAGAAATTCCTGACAACTCTGCTGAACCAATCGCCATGTAAAAACAAATGTTAAATGTGGACTCATCACGAAACGTTCTCTCACAATAGAATGTATACAAATTTTCTTAAATAAATGAAGACTCTCTTAGAGATCTATTAAGACCGTAATAGACTCGGCGAAAAGTGCATGTACTGGTTGTAACTAGTACATGCACTACCCCTACCTCTGCCTACCCCTTCGGGGATTACAGGCGTACTCACGTATATGTACATGTATATATATGTTTCTTAAATAATTTACAATAATTTGGTACCCATTGTTAAAGCATATTGGCTATTCACGGGTATCCTCTATACTAGAGCTGTTAAGATATCTTAAGAAAACGGATCTAAGCACATTTGAACATTCCTAACAAGATTAACAACATTCCTTTGTTTTTGTTAAAAATGATAATAACTAATGACCATTAAAGACGCTCCATCTCGAGCACCCTAAACCTCTGCTTCAGCCGTGTGAAATTTATGTAGCGTAAAAAATACTCACTCAAAACTGTTTTTACTATAGCGTAGTCCCATTACAGGTAAGTAAACGTTACTAGATTATAAGCCCTGTATTATACATTGTCCTACTGCTGGGCACGGGCCTCCCCTAGTAATGAGTGGGGTCAAGCCTTAGTCCCCCACGCGGCGGGTTGGTAGACTTCACATAACTTCAATATCCTTAATCAGAATTTTCAGACACGCAGGTATCCTCACGATATTTTCTTGCACCGTTTTTAGAGAACGATAATTTAACAATCACCAGGTAACTTGAAAATGTCAGAGGTGTATGCCGTTTGGACTGGTTTTGATCCCGTAACTTTCGTCTAGACAGTCTGTGCCATTTTCAATCAAACTAATGGCTATCGCTTGATTGATATTAGCTTTGCATTAAACATATTACCTTGTTATGACTCACTGCAATATTACAAATTACTTTTTTTATCACAGCAAAGTGGCTTAACAGTGGTGTGCGTTTTTTGCATGTATGAATTCAAATTACAAAGGGCCCTGCTGGGCAGTCAATTTTTTCTTTCTGAATTTCTCCTGTTCTGTTAAAGATACCTTGGAGTTAATACATGAATTGAAAGCTACATTGGCTCAAGATACGATCAGTATTATTTTTATGTATTCCGAGCGTAAAACAACCGAGGGCCCCGCTGGGTGGGTAAGGCGATTTATTGTAATATCTATCAAAATAATTGAGGTACATTGGATCTTGTTAATAAATTCGTGAGGTACATTGAACAAGCAAAGCATTGCTACTTGTTTTGTCGGTCTAGTGGTCTTTGTCGAGGGGCCCCGCTAGATCGATACACACACCGCAATGCACCTGATGGTAAGCGCAGTGCGGTCAAATTAGAGTATCGAGTAGAGAGAGATGATCTATCTCCCGCTACTCAACACAATCATGCCGGCCTGGTCCTTCACACTACGCTATGGGCAAGATGGTGTATAATGTAATGTAATTCATAGATGAGATTGAAATCGCAGAGATTCAATTTTATTATTCGATGTAAATATCTCGTCATAGTTGTACATAATATTATTAAATATCTATATTATTATAACCGGTATTACTCATCGTGAATTTTTATCTTCAAAATCTACTTACTTTTTATTTTCAACTTTACGACTCATTTATCTATGTGTCATAACAACAAAACTGTTCGCGTGACATTGATAATGAACTTCGGCTATTATCACGTGAATATCACATCAATTCTTATTCTCATCATCATACCTCTTTACAAACAAATAAAAATATAATTATTTACGTTTACGCGAATATAACGAATTGCAATACAACTACCCGTTCAAAATAGTTGGCTACCGTGGATAAGCCTATGTTTCAGAGAGCGCAAGGAATCTGTAATTAGAAACATCTAGCCGCAGGCCATCACAGAACCCAAGTGAAACCAGCCAAAGTCGAATGTGTCCCAGTTATTTTACCATGTATTAGTGGAGTCACAAACAAGACTGGCTATGTAAACAAGCGTGCTTCTAAAAAAACTTACTTCAAGCCGCCTAAGAAAATTAGTACATTTTTACCACTTGTCAAGTGTGATATACCCTACACGAACCGGACTTATATAAAATATCGGCCAAAATAAAGGAAACATAGGGTCCCGGGTAAAAGAACATATAGCTGACGTAAAACTTCGACGCCCTAGGAAGTCTGCAGTTGCTGAACATTCTGAAGAAGGCTACAAACATTATCTTAGACTTGATAAACCACAAATATTTGCCAAAGAACACCGATTCCGAACTAGAATGATTAGCGAGGCTATAAGTATTCAAGATTTAACTTATAACTAACTAATAAACCAATTTTGTTTTCTCCACCAAAACGCTACCAACTGTCATGGCCTCTCATGTGACGAACCATCCGCAAAACTAATAGACGTTTGGCTCAGCGTTTTAGATGTTTCGAACGGTGACGTCATGCATGACTGATGGGTGTTTTATGTCACGTGACAAAATGCTTTTTTTACATAATGGTTTCTTGAAAATATTAAATAATCGCATATAAATTAACAAATTGGTAAATTTTTCCGCAATTTTTAGACTAAAATCTATTATAAAAAACAAAATTCTATCAGGTTTTCACTTACTGTCAACTACCCTATTGATTTTAGCGTATCCATCGCATACGAGGATCACAGAAATTTTGATTATTACATTATTATTAACGTTACAGATATGTTTTTAAATGTGTCGTATGTGTCGTCGTCTGCTTAATTTTTTTAGTAACAGAACGTTGTAAAACCGATCAGATCCTGGGATGAGGTCAGGTAATAGCAAATTGTTTTCGAGTTTTCTATTTGAAAGATCACACATGAGTGGCCCAGGGATAGGCTTTGTACGCGATATTTTACAGGCGGGCATGATTGTGTTAAGTAGCGAGGTACTGTTGTCTCTCGCTACTTGATACTCTAACTGGACGACGCTGCGCTTACCAAGTGCAGTGTGGTCACATTGTCGTTCCAGAAAAAAAAAAGATATGGCAATACGCTTCCCACTGACCATCACATCATGGGACAGAAATAACTTTTGAGCGATTTGAAGGTAGTTGAAGGATTCTAGGTCTTCTAGGACTTAGGCGTAACATATGTAATACAATAATAGCAAAAAAAGGGCTTGAAAATAAAGTATAGGTACTAACTAATCTAACCCTTCTCATTAGTAGAGGAGGTCCTTGCACAGAGTGGGACAATTTTTAATACAGAGCATTTTATACTGACTAACCTGGCGATTTGAAGGTAGTTGCAGGATTCTAGGTCTTATAGGACTCAGGCATAGCATACGATATGCAATAATAGCAAAAGACATGAAAATAAAGTATACTAACCTGTAACTCATCGTCGACAGCAGAGTCGAAAGTTTCACGTAATCTCGCCTCGCCTCGAACGTCCGCTTTCGCTGTCAACTGCTTCTCGCGGAGTGACGTCCGCCGCACGGAACGTACTCTGCAATAAAAAACGTATTTAGGTATCGAAACTCATTCAGATATTTTATTATCAATATATAACAGTACAGGAGAAAGAAATCTCGAAATAAGTCTACTTTGGTGCATTTTATTGGCTATATCGGTATTTTATGGTTATTGACCTAAAAGCGGACTAATGTCAGGGTTAAGCCGTAAATATATTTTTTTAAAACTGGTTGTTCAACCTCTAGAAAACAAAAACATCATCATCACTTTTGATGCTGTAACTTTTTTAATAAAATCTGTATTCTGTATATATAAAAGAAGAAACTGACTGACTGACGATCAACGCACAGCCAAAACGGCTGGGGTTAGAGACTTGAAATTTTGACAGTAGGTACCTTTTATGACGTAGGCATCCACTAAGAAAGGGTTTTTGGAAATACTAAGGGGCAAAAATAGGGGATGATAGTGTGTACGAAAAACTGGTGTACATTAGAGTGTAGAGTGTACTGTAGAAGAATGTATAGTGTAGTGTAAAGTATAGAGTATAGTATGAAGTATACAGTGCACGGTGGACAGTTGGTGATGTGTGGTACCTGCTGGTGCTGGCGGA
Organism: Laothoe populi; assembly: GCA_905220505.1. Classification (NCBI taxonomy): domain Eukaryota; kingdom Metazoa; phylum Arthropoda; class Insecta; order Lepidoptera; family Sphingidae; genus Laothoe; species Laothoe populi. Next base: position 12,814,693 of record HG992147.1, on the reverse strand, counting down.
GGAGGAGGAGCGTCGCGCGGCGCGCAGGCGGTCGGGCGCGGCGAGCGCGCGGCGCCGGTGCTCCTCCTGCTCGGCCGCCAGGCGAGCGATGCGACCGCGCACCTCGCCCTCCTCGCAGATATCTACACAGGTACACAGATACATACACATTACAATATATTACTAGTAACGTAGAAGTGGTAGAGCCACGCTGTAGGCATATTTGCCTACAGCATTAATGGGCCGGCTCGACCGGGGTAGTACCACTGTCTCACAAAAAAAGTCCCCAGCCAGTAAAGTGACAGTTTACTGTCGCATTTCGTATGGTAAGTGAGATATCCGGAGGCCCAGATTCCCCCATCCCTTCCCTAATCCCTATTCCTGTCCTTTAAGGCCGACAGCGCATACATGACACTTTTGGTATTGTGGATGATCATGGGCGGTGGAGATCACTTAACATCAGGTGTGCCACTGGTTCGTTTGTCGGACTATGCTATAAAAAAATTATTATGGTTTCTTATGTTTACGCGAATATTATACATTGAAATAAAATGAAAGAACAATGGCAGGTTCCCATACATGAAATTAGTTGACATAAATATGTAGCGTTTAGAAGTGAAAAAAATATCAAAAAATTCATCAGCAATTCCTAAACAATAATGTATTAGGGATTTCTGATGAAAAGTCTAATACTAAAGATATTTCAATTTGAAGATTTTGAGGTTATGATCTATTTGACATTTCTGAATAAAATATTTTTATCTATGAAGCTGATAAAAATGTTATTTGCCTATTTTCCAAAGAGCATTATAATTTCACCTGAGGCAGGGTCGTGAATTAAACATCTACCTACTGAACTTGACTTATAACTATTGTGGGGAAGGATGATCCGCCAATGATACCGCTTGATACCGTAGGTACTTACACACAAAGAGAATATAATACACTTCTTACACACAAGTGTTTATATTCGTGTTTACGTTTACATGTTTAGATATGAACACATTATACCTAGTCAGGTCATAAATTCTGTTGTGTACATGTTTAATATAAAATAATTGAAACAAGTTTATTCATTATGTAACCATTTATATACCAAAATGAACTTAACAAAACATAGATTCTTATGACACTAAAGTTTATTCAAAATGACCTCCGTGATTTTGAATACAGGCCTTCAATCTGCGCGGCCAGTTGTCTATCGCAGCACGAACGAGGTCCATGTCAATATCGGCGGCTGCCTTAATCAAGGATGTCTTGAGTGACTCCAAATTGGGATGAGGCTTTGAGCACGCCTTTTCCTCCAAGTGTTGCCATATCTTGTAATCTAACGGATTCAAATCTGGACTGGAGGAGGGCCAGTCTTCGTGCCGGATGAAGTCGATTTCACGCGCCGCCAGCCAGTCTTGTGTGCTCTTCGCTCTATGAGCTGGCGCCGAATCTTGTTGGAATACCCAGTGCCTGTTATTCAACATGGTATGAGAAACAGGTTCCACAAGGTTCGTCAGGACTGTATTTTGATACACAACTGCATTCGTTTTTACACCTTTCTCACAAAAATGTACCTCTGTTAAGCCCCAATAAGAAACTCCCAACCATACCATGAGCGAGGATGGAAAATGACCTCGTTGGACACGCGGAATACGGTTGCTCGCTTCTTCACTACTGTGTGCGTACACCTTATCATTTTGTTTGTCGTAGCTCTCTTCTACGGTAAAATTTTTTTCATCTGAAAAAAGAATTTCCCGATATTTTTTTCCCGCATACCGCTTCAACAAAGCGCGGCATCTCTTCAGTTTCAGGTCCATTAGACGAGCATTCAAACGATGTCCTGTTTTTCTTCGATATGCCCGAAGCCCTAAGTCTTCATTTAGCACCCTTTTCACCGTGGTTCTGCTTAACCCCATCTGAAGGGCCAACAGTTTCTGCTTACGTTTGGGATTTCTTTGAATTCGCGCCTTCACAGCTTTTATCACTGCTGGAGTCCTAACAGACCGAGGGCGACCACTTCTTGACCTGTCATCTACACTAGAGTCTTCATTGTATCGTTTGATGGTACGATAAACGAATCTTTTGGTTATATTCAAATTTTTCAGTATGTCAAAAATTTGAATTGGCGCGTAACCGCAACGATGCAACGCAATTACTGCAACACGGTCTTCTTTAAGCGTCCACTCCATATTTAAAAATGAGTAAAATTCTAAAAAGTATACATTTTTATTTTGAATGCATTATGATCAATTTGAAATTCGAATTCAATAAACTTTTTTGTGGCCAGCATTCTAAAATAAAAGTTTTTACTGTGTGACAATACTTATGACCTGACTGTGTACATTCTTGCTATCATTATTCTAAAAATACATTTAATATTCATTGATTTTTATACAGCCTATAAATCTACTGAATCGTAGTATTATGTAAAACAGCAATACTATTGTATCAACTATACCGGAGTTACAAGACGCCAAACAAAATGACATTACAATTAATTTACACATAGGATAGACACAAGATAGTATCGTTTACGTTAACACGTGACGAGGCGCTGCAATAAATCAAGAGCAACAATTGCAAATTGCTTTGTTCTTATTTACTTCTGCTTTGTACGAATCGTTTAAAGAGGCTCACGTCACGATTATATTTAGCGAACATTCGACGTTCTAGTGACATCACGTACCTGCTGGGGTTTCATCGTGTTTGTTCCTCACGTTGAGATCGGCACCGTATTGAACCAGTAACTCGAGCACTTCTAACTGCAACAATAAACAATTATATTTCTGATCGTCATGAATACAGACACTGAATTGAACTTGCAAATAACTTTAATTATTGTAAACTGTGGGTACCGTCACTTGTTTTGCTATTTCGAAGGTAATTTCGAGTTGTTTATCGGGTGATCTCACTCACAGAGTGGTGTGGGCACAACAAAAATCACAATATAAAAGATCCTCTTCTTTGACAAGGCATTCAGGAATAATCATTGAAACATTTAGTAACTTGTAGGTCGTAATGCCGAAATACTGTTAAAGTGGTAAGTTAACGTGATGTGAAAGTGTTATTGGGTATCAAATATTGTAACGTGAACTGTGATGTGTTTAAAAGAGCAACCATGGGTTTCTCAGGTTCTTCCCCATGGATAACCGTAGTTTAATAAACTGTGAAGTGTTATTCTCGTGTTTTTCTACCGAACTATCATACGCTATGCATCCTGACTACATCTGGGGGATCGAAGAGTGGTGTTATAAGCCCTCTCACAGCCTCGGCCTGATGACCTGCCGAAACGACTTATACAAGATTAGTTTTTGTATACCATAAAGCCAAATTAGTGCAAGAGATTGTGCTACTGATTGTCAACAAACTACTTTCGGCTTTGTAGTATACTAAAAATAATGTTGTATATGTCATAGCAAAAACGAATTTGGTGTCAACCCTATATTTGCTTTTTCGAACGTATAAGCTAAGTTGGCCTTTGGGATGGTAGCATTCTTCTAGTCTATTTCTGCCAATCAGCAGTGCGTAGCGCATTTATCGGCTTGAAGAATGTTAAAGCCAGCAAAATAATTCCACGCTAAGAAATTCAATATCATATGTCTCATGGCCCGCTTATTACAGGGTCATGTAGAACTCAACAATTCAAAGTTCTGGGTAGTGTTGGTACTCTAAAGACAGGCATCTTACCAGACGGGTAATTTGTCGGTCTTGTCATTCTACCAAATGAAAACAAAATTTTAAACATAAAAATTCAAATGCCCATTCTGTATAGTGGATAAGGATCGCACACGTAGTCAACCCTACGAACAGTTCCTCGTAGTTCTAGATTGGACCTTGTGTGAGGTGAGGACTATGTGAGGAATACGTATCATGAAATAAAATACCGAATAAAGTTACTTTTTTACTTAATTTGGTCTTTAACTGAAAAAATATCCAGAAAAAAACTCAAATATAATCCTACTAATATTATAAATGCGAATGTTTGGATGGATGGATATTTGTTACTCAATCACGATACTACCGCTGGAGGGATCTGGTTGAAATTTGGCACAGAGATAGATTATAGTCTGGAATTTATCCCCGAAAAATGCACAGTTCCCGTGGGATAGTTTAGAGCAAGGGATCGACATCATCTTTGTTATAGTGGCACTTTAGGGATCAGAAAATGACATAGGCTACTTTTTATCCCGACAAAATGCACGCTTACTATGGGATAGCAAATATAGAAAAGTTTAATAGCTTGAGATGCCTCCATGGATTGTATGCCTTTTCTTCCAAAATTAACCTCCACGCGAGCGGAGCCGCGGGCAACATCTAGTAAATTCATAAAATTCTTTCGATAATAGGTTTTAGGTTAACTTGTTGATTAAAACAATAAAAAAATCGTGTGAACTACCTTATTACCTAAAAATACCGAAGTAACATCTCAGTTGGATAAAATTCAATTTCCTCACTAGAAAGTGCGGCATGTATGTAATGATAAAAGGGATATCTTGCATTATCAGCCATACATCAACTACCGCGAAACACAAGTCTGGTTTTAGATTATGTTGTTTTTTTATCACTAACTACTTAATACTTAATAGTACTTGAGTAGTTTGAAGAGATAACAGTCAACGAAAAATGTGCAACCATTATCTCAGTCACTATGCCCATAACTAGTAATACCGAATAATTGTGGATACCCTTTGATAAATAATCCGGTACGAAATTATAACTCTTGGGTGCTGATGCTTTATAGCACAGGGCATTAATTTATTTTCTATTATCAATGTTATTACTGTCTGTTTGTTTATCTAGTTTGTATTGCCCTTGTATAGATATTTGTCTGTTTCAAGAGAGCTCACTACGTATCATTGTTAATTATGGGTTTTAGTAATTAAATATTAGTCGTGACACCACGTTAAGATCGGTCTCACAACACCCAGACTCTATACAACTATTTATGGATAACATAATTTTTTATCGGTGGGGGGATCGAACCCGTGGCCTCTCGTCTAACAGCCAACTCACCCACTATGCCACGGAGGCTGTCTATATGTGTGTGTATGTCCAAATGTGTATATATATGTATGTCTATGTAAGTCTATATGTGTCTATATATAAGTATGCGTGTCTATATGTGTATGTATATGTGTGTATGTGTGTGAGTGTTGTGTGTATTTACTGGTGGTTTGTACGTACATGACCCCAGCAGGCGGCGGCGTGCACGGGCTGCCACATGTCGTGGTCGACGACGTCGGTGGAGGCGCGGTGCTCCAGTAGGAACTCCACCACCTTCATGTACCCATTGGCTGATGCTATGTGAAGCTGAAACAAATTATACGTGGAAGGACATTTCATTTGCCCAGGCATATGGGACTGGCTCACACAACTCTGATGATCATATATACACTCACGCCTGTAATCCCCGAAGGGGTAAGCAGAGGTGTAACCAATAGGTACACCCACTTTTCGCCGAATTTCAGACCCATAATGTAATAGGGACAGATTCCAAATTTCTAGATAGAAAAACCCAATGTCACTTTACCCGACCCGGGGATCGAACCCGAGACCTCAGCGCAGCAGCCATAACGCATGCGCAATTACAACTGCGCCAACGAGGCAGTCACCAGTCTGATGATCACCAGAGTTATTAATTGTCTTATTTGCTGACAATGAACAATCAAAATATTACATTATCTATTAAATTATTAGTGTAATGATCAGTGTATTGATGATATGTATATTATATGTTATATATATAAATTCGCTTTATTGCTATCTTCCTATTTTTTTCTGTTATCATAAGAACTAACTGACGATATTAATGAGATTTCATTTCATTCAGGTTTTCCATTTACGTCAAAAAACCTCTGCAATCAACGTTCTTGTAGGATACTCAATTTTCGTCTTTGTGACTTGATCGCAAAAAAAATAAATTGATGAATTGTAGCTGTGCCTTCAAGGTTTTGTGTTTAGATAATTATTCGTTTAGTCACTGAGATTGGCAATTTTCTACCAGCGCAGAATCAAAAATTTGGACCAACGACATATTAATATCATGTCTTGTATGTCACGGAGAAATTTAACTTGTAACAGTGGAGAAACAAAATATATATATTTTTTGCTTGTGATGGAATGGCAGATTGTAGCCGAGAAACAGCCTTGTTTCTTTATTGTTAGTTAAAATTTTTACAAGAGTTATTTATACAAATATTAAGAAACTATTTTCTTTATTAAGTTTCCAGTATTTTATTTTAGTCCAAGAGTGACGTTGGAGTTAGCACGCAGACCAGTTCCATAAAATGGAATGTTTAATAAATGGAACTATTGAATAATGGACTTTAGCGTAATGCTTAACAGTGTATATTAGATTTTCCGTTACAATACATGCACGGATGATACCTGAGAGGGCAATTATATTTTTGAGAATTGACAAACCATACTATATGCCACGATTATTAAAAATGGTTTTTTATATTTAATTTTGAGTCAAAGTCCTGGCCTGGTGTGGCATGTTTAGACCATAAATGGACACCGACCATTACAACTGATATGCCAACCCACAAGTATCTAACATTTGTCGGGTTTGTTGATAGCATTTAGAAGTAATAAAACAATGTTATTTATAATAATAGCGGATAGACAATAAAAGGCTCATGAGCTACTCTACTGCACGTGTTTTTATTTATCTACAAATTAATATAATAACCGGCAACGCACTCAAGAACCGTAAATTCTTAGGAACGATATTGTCTCCTTTATATTACATACATAGAATCTAAAAAACTAATTGCATATGTTCATCATTTTAAAATTCAGCCAATTTGAAATTTATATTAATTATATAAAAATATTTAATAATACTAATCCACATCACAGCTATTTATAATTGTTTGCGTTATTTTATTTTGACGTGTCATGAAGTGTGTGTGTGTCAATTTTGTGTTATTGATCTTTGTGTCACAAAGATATGCCTTGTAAATACGACTGTGGCAGTAATTGGCGTTAAAAAGTGACTACGCGCTAATTAAATACTTCTGCTTAAAATACTTGTTAATTTTCGTGAAAATAGCTTCCACAATGTTATAATTGGACTTATTTCCGACTGAGATCACAAGAATCTAATTTACTATCACTTTGCAGACGTCACGTCGGCCTTGAAAGTGTACTATAGTGAATTGATATTTTTACCGTACTTACCAACGTAGCGCCTTGACTGTCCCTCGGTTCGTCTAAATCCATGTTTTCCTTCACTAAATCTGCTACGTCCATAAGCATCTTCATCTCTGTAGCAGCCCTTGTTTCATCTATTAACCTCTGCGTGACACCCCTAGACGCCATTTCACTTTCTATCGCGTCCAATGTCCTTTCCTCCTCGCATATATCATATGGCATGTTTCCATCTCCATTGACAGCCAACAAGTTGGCTCCTCTTTGTATTAATATTCGAACTAAATTAAGGTTGCCACAAGTGGCCGCTGCGTGAAGAGGCGTCCATTTCTCACTGTCTTCTGCATTGACATTCGCCCCATGGTCAAGCAGTAATCGCATCATGGCCTCATTGTTATCTATACAGCATTGATGCAATGCCGTGAGGCCATCTTCGTTTGTTGCGTCGGGTGTGACACCACGGGCTAAGAGACGCCGTACTGGAAGAGTTAAAGTATAAAAATACTGAGTGTGATAAAGTATAAACGAACATAATGACGGAAACTCTGTTATGCCGGCTTAGGTGTATGGAGTACATGCAGGATCAAACATTGTGTTATGTTCTCGTGAATTATGTCTTATAGAAGGCATCTTTGGAAGAGAATATAAATTTAAAACAATTGCTTAAAAGTGGCATTTCACAGATGGCGTCCATTAGCTAAAAACTAGCCTTTTCAATAGATTATCAACATTCACTATACAAAAAGGATTATTGGTCGCTATCAATTTTAAAGGACTGGTCGGATGTGATGTGAACCTTCGCAAATCTCATTCATCGTTAAAATGCAACAAGGCTCCAGTATGATTTATCCCTACTACTATGTTAATTTTCTGCAAGACAGTGGTACTAATAACCGATGAAGGCGGCTCGTGTAACTTTTTATAATATGCAATATCAGATAATATAGTAATTGAACACTACAAATATATCGTAACAACTATTTGGGTACTAAAATGAATTAAGAAAACCTAAGGGTCGTTATAATAAGGCTTCAATATCATTACAAATATGATGATGATGTTTTCAATTTCGTCTCAATAACATATCTTATACACACATCGCTACAAATATAATATAAACTACCATAACGCGAGACAAATGGCGTAAGCAGTTTGTGGCCTGTCATAAAAATTTACCAATAAATATCTTGCGCGGCATGATACTAACAAGCACAAGATTTGCATAGGTGCCATTGTCACATGACACATCTGAACAAGTGTTACGAACACAATAATATTATTACATATCATTTTATATAACAAGATAATTCGCCCGATGCATTTTTTAGTAGTTTTATTAAACAAATACAAGTTTTCTTGTATTTACCACTTTTATTGTCTATATTTTAGACTGTTTATTTGGTTATTTGTTTACTTGGACCTAAGCATATTTTCGCTAAATGGTATGCTGAGAATTTTGAGCTTTTCTTTACTTGAATTCAAATATAAATCAGAAATCAATCTTTGAAATCAAATGTTATTACTAAATTACAAAATATCACAATATCAAGTGTGTGCTCCATAAAGCAGCATTTTGATTTATGAGCTACTACTTGTTTTCTGATAAATACAAGATAATTTAATGTCTTAATATAATCATAAAAATGGCATTCTCTTTTAAGACAATCAATTTATTTGGTATTTTGAATACTATCTACATTAAGCTTGGCATACTGTGGGTGTACTGGTTACGTTAGTGCGTATGTAAACGTATGTATCTACATTAAAATATATATACTTTTAAAGCGTAGTGCCATTTGGAGCAATGTTTTTAGCATGTCATGGGAAACTAGGTACTAGAAGAATTATCAGCGTTTTGCTTCCATGGAGCAAAGTATTTGGATGATCTGAGGCCTGATAACAGCCACTCTCTACCAAAGGGTTTTTAAAATATTCTGTGTGTTGTATTCACTGTATTCAACATGTGACCAAAGTAACATTTTATCTGTCTATCTACATATTTTATGTTGTTAATTAAAAAGGCAATTAATTACTCACCTTCATCTATATCATTTCTGGCCGCCGCTTCAAGCAGCATTACACTATCGCTAAAATATATGTTTCTTTTGTTGCTCTTCTCTCGTTTTGACCTCAGACGCGCCCACTCTTTTTCCCGCTGCTGCCATATTTTGAGTTGCTGCATGCGCCGTCTATTAACATACGATTATTCACTTTATTCACGTCAATAATTTCACATAATAGCGCAAAGGAAATGATTATTGCACCAATTTAACGATACACAATAAAACTTCTCGAAATATCACACGTACTACAACATTCCCACAAATCACATAAATGAATAATGTAAACGAAAATATTAGATGTACCGATACCTAGATGTATTATATTCCAAAGTCGTCTGGTACAACCAAAATAGGCACATTGTATTGTCACACCCTATTTATGGAACTGTAGCACTCCAATGTCAATCAAAAATCTAATTTGTCGATTTGTCGTTATCACTTCACAGAAATGTGACATAAAAGGGACCGGTCAATTATTCCAATGTAGGAAAAAGCTATCATAACTAGTGTTCTCAAACTAATCTGTGCAGAATGACCATTTTGTTCGGTGAGCAATTCATATGCCCACTTTTGAGAAATTTCAACTCTTGCGATACGGCGTGGGCATGATTTAAAACATGCAAAACAAATTAGCAGTTTTAGTTTGGAGGTAACATTTTCAATGGCTCTGTTACACGTGAATGATGACTGAATTTAATAAGTCTAATAACACTTGCAAAGTCATACACTCACAGGCGTATGAAGAAATTAATTATGATGAAAATTAAAGTGCCCTAATTTATGTATCGCAAGGTACATTCCATCCATAACAAAGCAAACTTTTGTGTATAAACATAAGCTCACGCATGTTTTCCCGGAAGGGTAGGTTGGAAGATGTACTGGTGTGTACTATCCGTAATTTGCAGAGCTTATTTCTGTCTCATAATGAAAGGATGCGAACCAATCTTTATTCAGAATATAACTTACGTATTAATTTATGTTTTAAGACAACCGAGTTGAAAACGTCGGGAAATAAATTGGTACCATTAATTATTGCGCGATTAAGACCCGTTCCCTAATTTTATAATATGTATGATTTTACGAATCGTAAATTTAATCATACCTTGTGATACCCTGATTCGGGATTTAAATCTTAATCTCAACGTTATCTCATTCCAAGTACGCTGTCACAATACCAAGCCCAAAGAGGCAATATTTGACTAATATCTATATAAATAAAAACGAAAACTTGTTTAATGTTGAGAAAACTGAATGTGTTTTTTCAACAGGATTTCAGTCTCATACGGTACAAAAGCAAATAAATAATATTAACGGCACACTTTGTATACCTATGTTTAACTGTATCCAAACATGTCGCATTTCATATTTTATCCTTTTGTTTGACAATGGCCTATTGAAAGCTTATCTATCGGATGTTTTTCTAGAACAAATTCAATACCTGCTCACAACACAATGTAAAAATGCTGTATTTTCCCATGCTTTAGAGGACTTGAGTCATAATTAAACAAACAGTTGAATTACAGATTTAATTTCAGGTCTATAATCAAAGTCTATAAAAAATTGAAAATAATAAAAACGTACAACCAACCGCAACACCTGTAAGGACTATAGTCTTTACCCCACATTAAGATACCATTTGTGTATCGTGGTTATCAGGGACATTTTTATGGCGAAAATCCTTTTGGGTTCGCGTCTTTACGACGGGGTATTTTTAATAGCTAAGCTAGCTTTTGTTTCCATGTACACTACGGAAAGATTCCGGAACGTCCTAAAGAAACACGCGGGAATGGTATAGTTTACTAAACTTTCGGTTTCAGAACACTCAGACTCGAAACAAATGCCTATTAATTTATGGATGCCACATAAACATTTGTCTCGTGCGACCACTCATCCGCTGCGAGGCAGAGTATCCGTCGAAATACATGCACCAGACTATCATACCCAATTTGCAGTATTATTACTAACTGTTCACAGATTTATTTGCTCTTTACGAGTCACGATACATACGTTCAACATCTCATTATCGGATCAATGAAGTAATTTGTAAACGTGTTCAGTTTCAAAATAAGCGTACATCTTTCACTATCTGAACAAACCCGTCTTTATAGTCGACTAGTTTAAAAAAAACAAAGTATATATGTAAATGTGATAATATATCGCTTTGTTATTTTTTTGTCAGCAGACACAGGCTGAGAAAACAGTGAGATCCTGGGTTCAAATCTGGGGAAATCATAATATGTATTATTGTTTAGGTTTTCAACCACACATATGATGCCTGATATCGAAATATGTGCTCAATATGGCAATGGCTCGTCACCCATCACATCATGAAACAGTTCGGCTGACTGTGGGTGTAACAGATGCATCTCTGCCTACTCTTTCGGGAGTATCCCCTATCTACGCCTGTAGAGACAGATATTTCGGTATATTCGGGTCTGGGTGTTGTGGGACGATAGTCTGTCGTAGTTCTTGATACCAACGATACAGGTTTGACCTAGTGTGGGGTCAGAACTATGTGTGACTGTTGGGTTACATTTAAAATACTTGTTGTAAGGCCATGATCTCATACTTCGTCTCAGGACGCGGAGTGGGTACACTTGCGATTTCTATTCAAATCGTGTCTATGTGTTTATACCCATGTCTGTAATCAGCACTGAGAACAAAGGAATTTGCTTGAACGGTATTTGATTAAAACACCCAATTATTACATTTTTCAAATAGTATTCAATGAAAACTGAATGACGTTTTTTAATTTATTTCATTTACTTTTATATGTTCCACATACATATATTGCATATAGTTTCTGGTGAATAACTGTAAATTGTCATGCAATCATAAAAGTGAAAACAAGGTTTCACTTCAAAGTCGCGCCAGTTTTCAATATCTTATGTTGTGCAAAGCTTTAAATGCCACAACAAACTCGCAAGTCGTTCTTATGAATATGGATCGTGATATGTATAGCAATATAATGGTCGCATCTAATCTAACAAAAATTTAGTAACAGTCGAAATATTTAAATAACAGATCACCTATTACCAATCAAAATAAGCATTTCGCATTCAAATAATGTCATAAAATTGTATCATTGATTTGTTTGTTTTTAAGAAAACGTGGAACAAGCTTTCAATTCAATGACACTTTAAACTTATAAAAATATAATATTTTATATCCTTGTACGGAAAGTTACAAAATTGCAACTGATATTTAAGTGCAGTGCAATCTAAATATATCACAGTTAATATTCATGTCTGGAGACATTGTGTGACCTCAACAGTTACTAGAAATATGCCAGCCTTTTTTTATACATGGGGAATCCATTTACGGATCTTCCAAGCTGCGTCTCGAAAGTATGTCGGTCTCGCCGGCCTAGAGCGTCCTACCGATTAAAACCCGCGGAGTTCTACTCTCTACTCTACGTCGAAAGCGATGGGGTACACAATTGTATGAAATAACTAGATATTATACACTGACTGATCTCATAACAAGACTTATCGGAAAGAGTCACCTCTGAGTGTTAATCATCATACGAAACTTTCAATTATCATTAAAGAATAATGAAAATTATAATAAAATTGTGTAGTTATGGGTTAACTGTTCCCGGATATCCGGAATATCGGAATAGTTGCCATGTTCTTGTGATATTATGTAATAATACTAGCCCTGTATTAAACATTGTCCCACTGCTGGGCACGGGCCTCCTCTACTAATGAGAGGGGTTAGGCCTTAGTCCACCACGCTGGCCTAATGCGGATTGGTAGACTTCACATACCTTTGAAATTCGTATAAAAATTCTCAGATATGCAGGTTTTCTCACGATGTTTTCCTTCACCGTTAAAGCAAGCGATAATTAACATTTAATACACACATAACTTTAGAAAAGTCAAAGGTGTATGCCACTTGGGTTTCGAACATACGACTTTCGTCTCGGCAGTCCGTACCGCAACCAACTAGGCTATCGCTACTTTTTTATGTTATGCTGCTTTTAAAATATGACTTCCTCAGAAACATAGGTACTGATTATAAATTCCATATTTAAAATGTAGTCTATGTTTCGAACCCTACGTCGCGTCGTTCCAGTGCAGCGGTTTTAAACGGATGTGGTTGCCTGCATGGGAGCTTTATGTCCCTCAAAAGAATAATACTATGAATGTTTAAAGCAGATATTGTATTTTTTCTTGACTATAAGTTACCTCGAGTCGACAGAAGTTAATCAAAACAGCTAATTCATGAATTTCTGTTGATGTTCGTAAAGTAATGATTTCCACACGCACACTGTGGCACATATTCCTATACATGGTCTTAACCTTTCCGTAACATTATCCATCTAAATGTTTACTTATTTATTTACAGCAGAACTCCTTCTGCTGTATATATCCTATTCTCTCTAGTTCTCGATACACTAAAGTAACAAATAAACGTTTAGAAAAAAAGTTAAGTGTTTCCTTGTAAAAGGGCAACTACAATTGACAACGAGTAGCACGCCACATAGGTTTACAAATTTAAATTAAAGTAATTTATATTATCTACAATTAGACATGATGGCATGGTATTCAAAAAATGAGCTAAAATGATATCATTAAATTGGCAATACTTACAATATTGACAATAATGTCCGAATATATGTCGTATCGAATCGGTTGAATAAACTAAATTCAAATGAATTTATTAGCTTCATTGATAGTTTTAGATCAAGCCATGTGCGTCGTGTGAGTTAATTAAAGTTTTTTTTTAAATTTATTTATCATCTATACTAACAGTAGCATAGGCTGATAGTGTTATCACTGTTAACCCACGTAATCCTGGTGACGTCGGCAGTCAAAGGATTACGCCTATTTTTAGAAGGGCAAACAAACTTGTATGCATATGATATAAGTGAAACGTGTTGACATAATCTTGAAGACCACGCTAAATTGTGCTGTTATGTACCTTAAAATTACCTGCTATCACGAAGTTACACCGAAATAGCTATCGATACACGTATCAACATAACATAATAAATTGTGCATACGGAATCCGAGGAATGTGCTAACTTGAAAGTTTGAAACTTTGAACAAAAGGCTCGCATAAAAAAATCCTTCATTTAAAAATTTAAATGATAGAAAAATATGTTGTTTTTAAAGTTTTTACGAAGAAATTTCTTAAAGGTTGTGAACGTAATGAACACAATACTATGTCGCTTATGATTTTGCTCAAGTTTGTCTCAATGACATACTTTTAAACGAGCGCGGCCTTTAAATCAACATTTCAAAGTTATATTAACATATCACGCGACTTGATATATCTATATCAACATAATCTACATTGAAGCAACACTGAACTCTTAATACATCAACTTTTATCAAAAACTGGCATCTCCACCGATAACAAATACAAGATTGTATTCTGTGTACGTTATGATATTAACTTCTAACTAGCACCAAAAACAATATATAACTGAATGAAAAACCACAATAACGTAGCTTGTTCGGTTGTATCAGATTCAAAGGCATTATGGGATTCAAATAAAAATAGGAACGTCAATGACCTCAATCTGTCAACTATTGTCACTAGGATAATATGGTTTACAAGGAAAATATTTTTGCGAAGTTTCTTCCTACATTTTTTAACTATAATATACTGACGCCTATATTGAACATCGACATTTAAGTCAACTAGTTGCCATGCGTAAATTTCTTTATACGTAGTTACCGATTGGTTCACTTTTGTTTATCGCCTAAAACGGACCAATGAGGTATACAGAAATCTGCGCTTAGCACAGATCTCGCTTAACTGTCGATCTTGAATACAAACGCGGTGGAAGATTTAAATAATAGTGTGGCTGTGTGTGGTGTGGTACTGCCGCACACAGCTTCGGTAAATTAGCCTTTAGTAACAATTAGCTGATAGTCATTAAATCTCTTGAGTAAAGGTAACTTTCCAGGGCAAAATTTTATCCATGTTTCACCTACTGATTTAAGAGTACGTAGTGCGACGATCACATTTATATATTAAAACATTTAAGTAAGTTCACAAAGGATTAAACTGAGTATTGAAATGTTTTAATCTTTATAAACTTGCAATTATTTAAATACAAAAATATTGTTTTTTACTCATATAAATGGAAAAGTGTATCAAAACAACCTAAAAAATAAAATGTAAGAAGCTATGGTGCTCAGGACCACAACTTTACTAAAAATATTTGTTTCAATATTACTATGTTACTTAACTAATCTTACTACTATTATAAATGCGAATTTTTGGATGGATGTTTGGTAATCAATCACGCCAGAACGGCTGAACGGATCTGGTTGAAGTTTAGCACAGAGATAGATTATAGGCTGGAATAGCGTTTTGCGGCCTTCTGAGTACTCTAGACATTAGACCCTCGACCACTTCTTAACCTTCTTGCCCATAGCGTAGTATGAATAAACAGGCAGCCATGATTGTGTTGAGTAACGGGGATAGATTGTCTGTTGCTACTCGATACACTCTGCCTGCTTAAGATGACTCCATGGATTTACTTATATACTTTTCTTTAAAAAATAACTACCACACAGACAGAGCCGCGGGCAATAACTAGTATTTTATAATAATGACTTTACCTCTTCCAATAATGTTGATGTGTAAATTATACTTCTCATTATACTTTTAATACTATGTTTATGCATCTTTGTATACTTATAACATAGATATGTAGTTTTAATATCAATTATATTGAAACATTATTTTTAGTCCTATGAGTACTACAGCATTCTATTTTATAGAAGATAAATTTATTCCAATATGAAATGAATTATAAATAAGAAGAGACCTACCTCCGGGCCAGATGAAGCCTTTCCTGTGTTGTCAGGTGCTCAACCTGGGCCATCTCGGACACCAAATCTGCATGCTCCATTTTGAATGTTACCTACAATTATCATAGATCAGTAGAAATTTATGCTTGATAATTTATGTAAAACATTCACTGACAAGAGCAGCCATAGCCTAGTTGGTTGTGGTACGGATTGTCAATAAGAAAGTTGTATGTTCAAAACCAGCCCAAATGGCATACACCTCTGTCTTTTCTATTATGTGTATATTCATTGTTAATTATCGCTTGCTCTAACAGTGAAGGAAAACATTGTGAGGGAACCTGCATACCTGAGAATTCACATACGAATTTCAAAGGTGTGTGAAGTCTATCAACCCGCATTAGGACAGTGTGGTGGACTAAGGCCTAACCCCTCTCATTAGTAGAGGAGGCCCGTGCCCAGCAGTTGTCCGAATGTTTAATACAGGGCTAATATTATTGTATATGTATTATCATATTTACTTACAGTACAATACAGTTTGGAACTTATTGGATTTTTATTGGAGAATTTATGTAAACTATTAAGATTCTACCCCATTTTTCACCTGGCAAATTAGGTTATTTATTTATTTTTTAGTTTATTTATTTTTAGAAGACCATCTAGATTTTAACCACTTGTATGGTACACTCATAGCACTCTCATAAGTTTTGAACTAAAAAAATAAATAAATAATCTAATTTTCCAGGTGAAAAATGGGGTAGAATCATTAATACAAATCTATCAAATTCAAATTCTGAGATGAATTATAAGATAGAAACATCTGGTTCAAGCATTATTTCACATAAGCAGATTTCAACATTACATTATAACATGAATTATTAAATTATTAGAATCATAATACAAAGCTTACAACTGTATGCCGGTAGGGGTAGGCAGAGGTGCAAATACTACACCCACTGTTTTCTGAACTTACTTTTATTATATAGTGTGATAGTTGGAGAGCCTGTCACCATATCAGACATATCCAATCCCAAGCAATTCACATGTGATTTTTTCCAAAAAAATCAAACATGTATTGTGAGATTTAAACCTTGAAGGAAGTTTCTTAACCTATGTATGCTGCTTCATTAGTCTAGTACCAGTGAGACAATTATTATGACCATCAAGTGAAAAATTCTTTATAAGATACATGAATTTAGTTAGCTTGCCATAAAACTTAAACATGATAACTTAAAACACAATCTTGCCTCTGTGACAAATAAATGTCATCATTGAGACCTTAATAAATATTTATAATGAAAAGTATAAACATTATTATTTTATCATTATCCATTTTATCATTTGCCATTTAGTTAGCAACTAAAATGAATACAGGCAGTGAAAGATTAAAATTGAAATGTTAATGAAAACATTTCAATATAGTAACATTAGACAATGCCACATAATTCTTCAATAAACTTATTGATAAGTGTCAAGTCTGATAAGATAACATTTAAGCCAGTATTATATTTTGTTGAGTGTTTATAAAAATTCTTGGCTGGGACATTTCAGGTTGCAACACAACAACGTAAATAAAATATGTATCATACATCGTTTCGCCCACAGTAATAGGAAATAATTTTAAAAACAAACTGACAGTTTAGAAAGGCACTTTTAACTTCGTCAATCCAATTCACCTTTGCGCGTCTTAAGTATAACTGTCAACAGAAGAAATGTTTCTTAAAATGTGTATGATTTTAATGGTTATTTACACTACTTACCGTTATTCTAGTTTATTACAAAGCAAAAGTATGTTTCATCCTTGTATTGATACATTTGCCACACATGATAAACATATAGCCGAAAAACATATCACACTGGCGTAAACACATTGATTTAACGATTAACTAATGAATCATTCACATGTTGTTTTACAGTTACTTTTACTAATCACTTTCCGTTATTTTTCATCAAAATTAAAAACAAGGAGAAATATCACAAGACGGCAAGCTAGCGAACAAGTTTTTTTCTGAGTTCTGCTTCTGACATGTACACTGTTCAGTGTTGCAATGTTCGTAAATTGATAGTAATGTTCGGGGAAATTATGATACTATGTATTTTAAAATAAAGTTATAATTTAATATTATAAAGTGTGTGCAAAATCTAATAATACCTACTCAAGTGCCTATATTAAATAGGTATGGTACCGTAAATAAGGCGACAACCAGTAATCAATAACTATAGAAAAACTATAGTTAATAATAATAACTATAGTTGCCTGTCAACAAAAATAATGTTATCGAGATATTTTGGACCTCACTGACCTATTAGTAGCATCACTGGATAGAAATCTGTCATTATGTTTTGTGCCTAATTGATTGTTGCCATTTTGGCACTGTAAACTTAGCATAGTCTGTTCTCGAATCTATACTTATTTATAAAGCTGAAGAGTTTGTTTGTTTGTTTATTTGAACGCGCTAATCTCAGGAACTACTGGTTCGAATTGAAAAAATCTTTTAGTATTGGATAGCCCATTTATCGAGGAGCGCTATAGGGTATATAACATTACGCTATGACCAATATATACAATATGCTATAGGAGCTGAGCAGCAAAGAAAAATGTTTCAAAAACGGGGAAAATTTATTCCTTTTGCGAGCTTCCGTTGCGTGCGCTGCTTTAACGGTTAAAGTTACATAACAATCATGTGTCACGGAATTGTTGCTCTTAAAAAGTTCTAAAAAAAGTCCGGTATAGCATATTTCTATCTTTTTCGGTTAGCTCACTATAACCTTTTTAATAGTTATCGAAATTTGTTCTGAAACAATGCATTATTTGAAAAGGGTTTTTATAAACATGGTATTAATATTTCATTCATCACAAGTATTTAATTTTGAATAAAATTGCCCTTACGTCATTTGATTTCAATGAATATCTTAGGAGAAACAGTTTAACAGTTTTAAAATATCTCCACAGCATAATTAATATTGTTGTTTGTCTGTCTGTATGTATATGTCTGTTTTTAACTTTTCATGACTGAACGGGTGAACGAATCCTAATGAAATTCAGCAGAGGGATAGATTATATCCTGTGGAAGGACATAGGGTATCTTTTGACTCAAATCATTATCTTGAACGGGGTGAAATAGGTGTGAAAGTTTGTATGGGCAATCCGTAATAACTCAAGGTAGGGATCTGAAAATTCATATTTAGGCTTTTGGTAAAAATAAAGAAATACGTGTTTCAACGTTTTTACCAAATCATCCCTAAAAGGGGCGAAGTGAGGGGTAAACTTATGAGGTATTTTTTTAATGTAAACTCAAGCATCAGGCACAACACCTGAGAGTCGGGACGATCGCTATAGGTGCCTCAGTGCAGAAGACAACTTCTTGCATTGTATACTTCTGCTCCCGAAACTAACCTCCACGCGGGCGGAGCCGCGAGCAACAGCTAGTGGTTAGATCGAGTGTCAGCTTCTCTAAGTAATCTGTGCGACTGTCCCAGGAACTAATATTAGTGATGTGCTCTAGTCGACAACGATGATCGGTATCAATAGTTATATAATATACTTGAGAGTATTTGATCCCTGTAAAACGTTGATATAACTCGTGTCTTAAATGACTAACAAAAAACATTTATATGTTTTTGAAAATGCATTACTTTTCATTTGAGTCTTTAGAAGTGAGCAAATGATTTATTGGGTCTAAATATTTAATTAAAGTTGGGAATTAACTATATACCTACTGAAGCATCGATAGCGTAGTTGGTTGCAGTGCGGGCTGTCAAGGCGAAAGTCGTATATTCGAAACCCAGGTGGCATACACCTCTGACTTTTCTAAAGTTATGTGTATATTAAATGTTAATTATAGCTTGCTTTAACGGTGAAGGAAAACATCGTGAGGAAACTGCATGCCTGAGAATTCTCATAAGGATTTCGAAGGTATGTGAAGTCTACCAACCCGCATTAGGCCAGCGTGGTGGAGCTAAGGCCTAACCCCTCTCATAAGTAGAGGAGGCCCTACCCCAGCAGTGGGACATTGTTTAATACAGGGCTAGTATTATTATTATTATACACTGAATGGACTAACTATAGGACTGAAAAATTGTCTAGAGACCAAGGCGAGATTAAAAATGCAATAGCAGGTGAGATCACTTTTTACATTTTCACACAGCGCTTACGTGATACGTC
This sequence comes from Laothoe populi, assembly GCA_905220505.1. NCBI lineage: Eukaryota > Metazoa > Arthropoda > Insecta > Lepidoptera > Sphingidae > Laothoe > Laothoe populi. Next base: position 12,794,570 of record HG992147.1, on the reverse strand, counting down.
TGTAGCGTCGTGTCTTCTGGATAACATAGATTGGCCCTGATGACTAGTTACAGGTGATGTTTTAAAAAGTACAACACATCATAGACACAAGATTAAGAATATAGATTAAGAAGAAACTGTCTATCAAGAGATGATTCACCATAAAATGGTGCTGGTTGTCATTACATGAGTTTAATTCAAATTAAAAAGACTATCTCATAATAAGATAATAGCATTTAATAATTAGCCGAAAAAATGTCTGCCAGTGTTTTCAAAATAATGAGACTAGTGTGTCAAGAGGATAGGATCTAAAACTTATTGTTATCGATTATGACGTGGAATATTCTTGAACGCAAAGCTCACGCCGCGCCGCGCCAGCTACGTCTTTCAGTTATATTTATAGGTAATGCACTTTGGCTACGTCTTTGCGACGCAAGCACTGTTTATCGTCGAAAGGTAAGGTATAGGATCATGCTCAATCAACTGAAACATAACTGAGTATCTATATCAAAGAGCATTATAATACTATCTATATAATGTATGTCATTTTCAATCAGCTACAAAACTTCAGCAAATATAGTTCTTGGCCTTCGTAATTTTTACTGTTTACATACAATTCATAGTACCTATTATAGTCTAGTAAACAATAATTTACTGGACTTATGTAAGCTTAATACAGGATTGATATTATTAATAATAATTTCTTTGATGTAACATATTACTTTATAAAATATTTTCCGTTCTGTTCCGTAGGTAGGTAATATATATACCAATACAAGGAAATCGTCTTTACATTAAACTATACTGGATTATATTGTCGTTAATTTGATTTTTTTTTTTATTGCATAATCCGACAAACGAGCATGTGGGTCACCTGATGTTAAGTGATCTCCACCGCCCATGAACATCCACAATACCGAAGTATCATGTATGCGCTGTCGGCCTTAAAGGACAGGAATAGGGATTAGGGAAGGGAAGGGGGAATCTGGGCCTCCGGATATCTCACTTACCATACGAAACGCGACAGTAAACTGTCACTTTACGTTGGTTTTCTGCGAGACAGTGGTACTACACCGGTCGAGCCGGCCCATTCATGCTGCAGACAAATATGTCTACAGCGTGGCTCTACCACTATGGAATAATAAAAGGGCAAATCAGTTGTATGTACCTCCAACCGCCGAAAATTTATGAGAAGATGTATGAATGTGGAAGAGGCGAAAAAAGTCTGTCAGGATCGTAGCTTGTGGCAGTCAATAGTCTCTGCCTACCCCCATGGGATACGGGCGTGAGTGTATATATATGTATGTATGTATGATTATATTGTGTCTGGATCTGAGGACTAAGCGCCCTTAAATTAATAATTAAAATAACTAAAACAAGGTGTCGTGCGCTTGATTTTTTTATTATCTACTTATGTTGAAAATGTAGTAGAGACTCATTATGAAAACTTAAAGGTTGCGATCACAACCGTCAATGTTGATGTAAATTTTTTATATGGGATTGAGTGCATAAGCTTAAATAGGCAAGATCATTGATGTAGTGTTAATAGTAAGCTAGTACAGTCAAATGGAGTGATTAGAAACAAGCTGATTAAATAGATATAGGGGTGTGAACGTAGGTAAATAAATTTGGGACGCAGTTTATATTGAAATTATTACACGAATAGACCTAACTTGAATCTAAAGCATCAGTTTAGTCCAAAATTTATAGATGCATATACTACCTACTTATGTTTATAGTAACACCGAACAATATCACGCATAGTCACAACCCCACACTGTGTCGTGGAAATGAGTGAACCCCGAGCTTTCGTTTTACAGTCGGCCGCTTACTACTGCAACATTCTATTAAGTTATCTTATATGTGACTAGTTGTTGCTCGCGGCTCCGCCCGCGTGGAGGTCATGTTTGGGAGAAAAAGTATACAATACAAAATACCAATATTCATGCGTTTAACTTCAAAAATGACGGATTTTCATACAAACTATCATCCCCTATTTTACCCCCTTAGGGGTGGTATTTCGAAAAACCCTTCCTTAGTGGATGCCTACGTCATAAAAGGTACCTACTGTCAAAATTTCAAGTCTCTAACCCCAGCCGTTTTGGCTGTGCGTTGATCGATCAGTCAGTCAGTCAGTTTCTTCTTTTATATATACAGAAAATAAGATCTCAATTTTGTCCTGTTTTTTTTTTATTCTGACTAAGCAAAGTGACCACCCTGCACCTGATGGTAAGCGCAGTGCCGCACAGTTAGAGTAACAAGTAGCTGCTGTTTAGGTTCTATATAACTTAAATCAACATTAACCCCTCTGTGCCAATTCATCCCATTATAAATATTTTAGTGACATATTAACTTAATCGTGAAAGTATATTTCTCATTAGTTATTAAGAAGGGGAAAGGATATATGCATATATAAAGTAAAACTCCAAGCCGCACTGCATTTATTTGTTAAGTTTTATTATATGTCACTATCTTATAATATAACGGTACATATGTAGAGAAACATAAGGAGCTGCGTAGATTGTCTAGCTGAATTCTAGGCACTATTATTTTCAATTGACGAAGACGTACCATCTTAGTTAATGTGTCACACTGAGTACGTACAGTATATCACAAAACATATAGTTGTGTAATTTAAATTAAAAAGGAGCTCATGATATCATAAAACAAATACAGACGAATCGAAAATTATCAGTACAAATATGATTGGTTATGTTTACGGGAATATTTCACTATTTTTTTTAATGCTTCGATAGGCAGACGAGCAGACGGGCCACCTGATGGTAAGTAGTCACCGCCGCCCATATACTTCTGCAATGCCAAGACACAGCAAAACCGCTGCCTACTGTTGAAACAAAACTAAATTTAAGGACTAAAAGTAGAATGAACCACGATAAAATCCGTAGAATTAGCTTCATTTCAATGCAATTGGTGTATTTAAGCTTTTGAATTACAAAAGATGAAAACTTTTAAAAGAGCAATTTGTCGTCGAGTCCTACAAATGACATGCGCTAAAAGGAATGGCTATAAACATAGATTTTTCTATTATCGTGATTATTATAACCGGTTTCTTTGATATACTTATTACGTAGGTGCTTAAATAGTAGATTAATAAGTACATTTAATTTACCTATGTCATAAATAGTAGCAATAATTACGAAATTCACAATAACAATTTAAAACATCTTTGTTTATTAGGTTAGTACATTTTTCTATGTATTGAAAATAAAATATTCGACAATGTTAACTTCCGTGTTATTTACAGATATTTTTAAACTATCTTGCGTATGAAGCTACCTCTTATGCTTATACCTCTTAGCTTATTGCTAATGTTTCTGCTTAAATATTTTTTTTAAACATTGTTTCGAATAATCGTGTCTAAATTCAACATTTTGAATATATATTTTTCAAGCAGGTAGTTCAGGGTTCGTAAGCAGTAGGCGGATAGTGGCTTGGTTTTATTTTATAATGAACCACATTGTAAGAATTATTATTGGCATAGTTATGGTGGCTATAGTGCGAACTAGACACCTTTTTATAGTTTTATAATCAACTGCAGATCAGATGACTGCCTCGGTGGCGCAGTTGTAATTGCGCATGCGTTTACGACTGCTATGCTGAGGTCTCGGGTTCGATCCCCGGGTCGGGTAAAGTGATGTTGGGTTTTTCTATCCAGAAATTCCCAGTATTAGCCCGGAGTCTGGAATCTGTGCCCGGTATGGCGATAGGCTCGCCCCCTATCACATCATGGGACCGAAATTTGGCGAAAAGTGGGTGTACTAGTTACACCTCTACCCACCCCTTCGGGAATTACAGGTGGGAGTGTATAACTGCAGATCAAGCGCTACGCATATGCGCGGTAAAAGTATTATCGGTATAGTAGTATATAAGGTATATAAAAATATTTTTATATATTTCTGTTTTGGGTTATAATTACTGTTCAACACACGTGCTCTTATAATTTTATTGCATACAAGATTGTTACCTGTTTTGTGTTTATTAAATAAATAAAAATGAGGTAGCTTCACAGCAAGCAATACAAATTAGGTTTCTAGAAAACCTGTCTATCTAAATTTCTAAAATTCTTGCAGGTAAGGACGTTAACATTTCTGACGCCTTATATTTCCAGTTTTTACCCATTACAACGTGTAAGACTATTGCAATCCAAACGTACGCTCCCATTAAAGTTGCGTTCTCCTCTGGATCATGCTTGTCACATGAACGTGGTTTGCTGCGTGCCTTGCTGATGCTGTAATTCAACTCCATAGTGTGCCATATGCACTATACTGGTGAATGTGGCAAAATATATTCTATTCCACTTCACTTATGCCTCAGAAGAAAGCGCAACTTAAAAATTAAAGGGTTTAGTACACATAGTTTACCTTTAATCAAGTTCATACCAGTCAGTACCTATACAAGATTCAACAAACAGTTAATATTCGATGAATATTTTGTACGTTTCTTTAATTACTATGTAACAATGCAATTCGCTGGTAAAAATAACAGATAAGTAGGTAAAAGTAAGACACGGTAAATACGAAATAATATATAATTATGGTCATATAATACGCGGAGATGACGTATTTTAAAGACTGATACCATCAAAATAAAATAGCACAAAGCAATACTTCAATAATACTTTAATAGAACCATAAACAAATTGCTACATGCCTACCAGAATCGAACCACTATACACGTTTCTTTCAGCTTCCTTTTGGAAACATCCCAAAAAGTGCATACTGAGAAATACTGTATCCTATAGTTTGTACTTATCGACGACTTATTTAAGTTAAATATAATTATCCTTATTGATAATATTAAAAGTGATTCGTAAAAAAAAAATAGGGATTAGTCTATTGATTTTTGGGCCAATAAAGAAATAATTACCATTCGCAACTTATAAGTACCATCAAAAACTTTCAGGGTTGTTACTATTACACCTACTTAACGTACTTCCACCAACGTAATAAACAAAATGCGAGCAATTTTACGCTGCTTTACAATCTTATAAGGGCCAAAACAACGTTTCAATTATAAGTAATGGTGGTATTAAGTCTAAATCTAAAAAAAATTGGGCTGCAGGAATTAGCAGCGTTTTCAAGTGCTTGGCGTATAAAAAATAAGTATACCTAAGTTTGAAATATGAATTTATAACGAAAAGTTCAGTCTAGATAATGTCTATAAGCGTTCTCAAATAATGTAGAATAAAACAGAATCGATTTTTGTCACATTTGTATTTATAACTACTTATACTATGTGTTTCCTATAACTAAACGAAGTGCTATGACATCGAGCGTCGCTATATTTAACGATCCTAATCAAAGTATCAAATCACACTAATATTACTAAAGCGAAAATTTGTGTGTGTGTATTACTGCTACTTTTTCAGACTAATGGATTCAATTGAAATGGAAAAAGCTTTTAAGCTAAGCTAGTCCATAGTATATCAAGGAGTACTAACAGCTTATGTAGCCTATAAACACAGCGACTCGCCGAGTTTAGGTAATTACTCGGTGTCGAAAAATGCATGGCATAATCGATCCTGGCTAAACAGGAGTTACAATGGCGGGTGTGTGCAATCTATGTGGACTACTAACACATAGGCTACTTTTTGCCTGAATTGTGGATTCGATTCTTACACTGGGAGATTTTTTTAATGGGGTCAAATGTCAGATGTACTTATCATTGTGTAGAGTACAATTCCCTAAGATTAGCCACTTCCTCTCAATCGATCGAATTCAATAGGTTTTTGCAAGGGGCGCATAGCCGTCAAATCTGTCGATTTGGGTTATTTGCATTTTTAAAACGTTTCTTTTTATCAATGTTACAGTAGAAAATGATAATTTCATTGACTTTGTTGCCAGCACATATTTCTGTATACATTTCCTTTGTCAGAAATATATCATACCTATTTTAAAAATACTAAAGTAATGAAAAGGAATTTTCACAATATTTTTCGTCTCCACTAAAGTTAAATAACGAAGATTAGTTTAGTGGTTATTAGCCGACAAATTGACCTTTTCCAAGCAAATGTTTGAGTTAGTTATGTTAATGTTATGTTAGATGTAATGGTAACAAGTAGTAGATAATTGGACTATTTCCTAACAGAACTCGCAAGCAGTGTCAACAAATTAATCTCATTGTTTAATGCTCTACCAAGGTTTTCTTTGAACATTAGAAAGATAATTAAGTTACTTCTACTTAAGTTAATACGGTAATTAAATCCACACGAATTAAACTTTTATATACGAAAGCACATGGTGGAATATTTGATTAAAATGTTTGTTTACCATTTTGATAAAGTTTATAGAAAAAAAACTCTTGAAAATGTATTCAATAATTTTTTTAGCTATCTTTTATAAAGGCTTATAAATAAATAATCAGTATGGGATTTTGGGGAACAGGGAAACAAACAGTTTCAATAAAGGTTTAAGAATAGCAACAACAAAATAATAATATTAGATTAAAATCCGGTTGGTGATAATTTAATACAAACTGTAGGTACCGTTTAAATTTTACGAGTTGGAATTCAATGTTTTATTTACACGTGGCAGTTTGAAAATGTAAACACACAACATAATGATTTTAATTTGCCAATGACACCGAAAAAAGTGAAAGGGTTAAGTTTTTTTTTATTTCATTAAATACCAAAAACAAAAGCGGTGAACCTTATTATTAATGGTGTTTTTATTGTTGTTCCAATATCTTCATAAGCAGAATAATTAGAAGAAAAGTGATTATTTACCTATCTCACACAAAATCGCATCATTAATGCTAACTCTACACGCCTAATTTCTATTCCGATAAAACTAATAACAATATTGTCATCGGCTACTAACGCCCATTTAAAAATAAAATTATCTGCCATTATTATTTCTAGTGTATTGTAACAATATTTTCAATTATAATTTACAAATAGCATACAAAAATACACAGTAACTGCGCACCTACTGGGTAGGTATTTAGCACGTATGTTAAATAATTGTTTGGCTTTTAGTACAGACCCTACAGCTTACACATATCTTGAAAATTCTTGCCGACTATAAAAACTTATTATTTAATATTTTCAAACGATTACTTAGCATTTTCAAAAATGATGAAACATCAAAATCGCCCCGAGGACAATGTGTTCGACGTTTTAGATAAAATTCACAGTGCTTAAGAATTTATAATAAATTGAATACGATTAAACTAGTTTATTATGTACAATGTGAAAGGTCAACAAAACAGAAGCAAACGTCGCTTTTTCTAAAACCTGTATTAGGTAAATAATAAAATCTACCCAAACTACTCAAGTTAATACATGTTTGACAATCTATCTACAACATGTGCGTTTGTTTTTTTAGTGAGATATACATATTTATCATCAAATAAAAGTAAGTTTTATAAAATATTTTTCATTCGAAAGCACAAATATTAAGCACAATTATCTACAGTCATATGACGAATAACTCGTCCCATCCAGTGTCTTCTACAAGTGGCAAAAATATGAAATTTTTATTTTATCGATTATTATCTTATGCAAAATTTGTTACATTCATATTTTAACTACTAAAGGCTTTATTTAATAGCGTTTAAATAATAGTAAATTATTTATATATTCTATACACCACAAATTCACAGCACTGATTAGAAACTAGTTCGTTCTTTTAAGACTTTCACATGAGATCAGTTATTTATTCTAGAGTTCTGTATTTTAAAAGTGGCAACCTATCAGGGTCACCACGGCGGGGCACTCAGGTGTTCTCATCCGACGAGTCGTCTGATGATGAACTGGTGGTGAGGGTGGATGCCATAGTCAGTTGTCGGATGAAGGGTTCCCGGGGGAGGCTTTGCTGGCCCAGAGGAAGTCTCCGTACGCCCATACGCTCACTTTCTGGTAACGATTTGCTACATTTCTCTTCTGTTATAGCATCCCGAGATAGCGACCTGGAATTTCAAAGTTACTTTAAAATATCTTATTTGAAAACATATATTTATACCAAAATAAACTTACAACAGATACATGGAGGTGTGGGCATTGTTTGCAACGAGAATGTCCAAGGTTCGCCTATCTTATTTTCACCTTAATATGTGATGGGTTACCAAGCCTGTCGCCATATCGAGTACAAATTGTTATCTCAGGCAACACGTGTATAATTTTAAAAATCGAATACCAAATACAAATTGTAATTGTACGATCTAGAATATTACTGAGGACTTCATCGAATTATCAGATTAAATATGCTGCCATTAGATCACTCATGTTTATATTATTTATTCATAGACTCATAGTATAAGCAATCGATCACTTACGCATACCCTGTCAGTTCTAGCATAGATCCTCTTCTACACTGTCCCCGGTGCGGTCCCTGCATGATACTCGCTGGTCTACTCGATGCTCCCAGTGGATCCGAGTGTGCTACGTCCTCCATCAACAGTACTGACGGTCCACCAAGGCTCGTACTCCTCTTCGACAGCATGTTAGGACCGGAGCGACCACCGGGCATATCCTTAGAGTACCCTTCTGATTTGCTGCTGTCCTTGTTACCCTCGGAATCAGATGCTACCGTACTCTCGACAGCACCTTGCGTTGAACCAGAGCTCTCTCTTCGGAATAGACCTATGATAGATTTTGGATGTTTTGGCTTCTCTATGCCACCTATTGGGAGGATGATGAGTATGGATATGCAGGAATGGAGGAGGGAAGAGAAAAAATCTAATCAGAAAATGCCACTAATATAGGTAATTTGGTAAGATTAAATGTGCAGGATAATGCTAAGGTTATAAGAGCAGGTATACTGCTTCAGCATTTGCTTAACTGTAAAATGCGGTGCGATTTGTGATCTACGTTAAGGAAATAATCTGTTATTAGAGTTGCGTAATAGCCATTATGTCTGAATAAATTACACCTGTTAAATGATGAAAGAAAGTTGTTTCGTATTAAACATAAAATAAAATTGCTACTATTCTGCACAGCAGTTGAAATTTATAGCCAACATGCATGTGAGTGAAATGTGATGCAATTAGGCCCCTTTTTTCCACTAAGAATAAGCAAAAGCAATTGTTAAAGGACTTTAGAAAATAAACATAAAACTAACAATAGTACCTAGTTACAAGGCCGCCAAATATTTCATTCTCAGTAACGCCGTTGGTAAAGAAATACAATTGTTGTAAACAAATATAATTACGTTGTAATTCCATCTTTATTTTACATCAATCGTCAATTTATTTTATTAAGTATTTTCAGAGGTAACGATTATTATAATTAGCCTCGATTTCATGACTGTGACCCATTATATTGTGTAAATGTCTATGAATTTTTACAAAGATCCATATTCAACAAATTTAAATATGCGCGAGTCTTCAGATAGCGTTTTATAATAATGTTATCTCACCTAAAAACGTAGCAGAAGGTGAGCTGTAAGCCAAGTACTCCTTGTTGGACGCCCATGATGGAAACTCTGACTGCTTGAGAGCTTGAGAGCCCTCAGTCTCTTCTCGTTTCCATGGAAGCATGGTCTCCGTAGCCGTCGGGGTCGCGACGCGAGCTTGCTCAGCCACTGTCATGTAGGTGTCTTAAGAGAGACAAAATTTTAGAAGCCATTATTTTACAAAAAAAAATCTATTATGATTTTGTTCTTTATAGTGTTTAAATAAAGGTTTTCGCAAACCACATTAGTTAAAACCAAATATGCAAACATAGGACTATCCGGGATAAAATCAACACAGAAGATTATGTTTATGACCAATGTCACTGCCTGTAGATTAAAAACTCAACAAAATATAAGTTATAATAAAAAAAGATTCCTTACCATTGTCATCTGACATCCTTCTTTCATCTTCTTCCAGAATATCTTCGTTAGGAACTGAAAACAAAAGATAAACACGTTACGATAAATTGGACCCTGTTAAGCAAAAAAGATCCAATAATTTTTTTTTTATGAAATCTAGTTAAATACATAGCCATAATCTCCTTATCAAGTTTCATATGTCCACAAAAGATCCAGGCAGTTTGGTGACAGAGACCTAAAAAATCTTGTCATGTTTTATTAACCAACTAATTTTCAATTAGCTACTGCATAGTACTATTTTTAAATTCACTGCAAAACTTTAAACTGCATTTACTCAAAAGTATGAAAACGTCAGTTGGATCTTTTCTGCTTAACAGGGTCCAATTGTACGTAATTAGGATATTAAAGATAATGGACTAGTTTAAGGTTCTGAACACTACGCGTTTTGTATTTTAATAACATGCTCATGAATTATACATCTTGTAAAGCGTCACTTGACACAAATACGAGTATGTCTTGTAAACTTGAGTGCTAGGATGAAAATTGGAGCGAGATATCAACTTTAAAGTTATTGCCGTATAGCAAAGATATTGAAGTGTATAAAAGTTTTTTATTCATAAAAAGTACACCGACTTCAATAAAAAACAAATTATCCGACACTATAAAATGTTAGGGTTTCCCTTGATTTTTCTGAGATCCCATCATCAGATCCTGACATGGTGCCAATGGGACCACCTGGGAAGTATACCCTTTTAAACAAAAAAAGAATTTCTCGAATCGGTCCAGGCGTCTTCGAGTAATCAGGTAACATACATAAAAAAAAAAGACTCCTCCTTTTTTGAAGTCGGTTAAAAATGGGTACTATTCATAATACTTTTAAGTAAGGTAATCACTTTGTATCTATCCAGCATTATAGATAGCTAGATCTAGGGAAAACGTTCGCTAACATACGATATATAAATGAATTTTTATAGTCTAATATGTAGTTACTTTTATTTAAATCTGATGACACTCAATAGAGTAAAAGCAAAAAGAAAACTAGTTTTTATTAGAGTAATATAGCAAAGCTTTAAATACATAGATTATTGTGTAGTGTTAATAGAATAAATAAATATTACTTGCATAATAGAGCTTATACTAGAATAGAAAATTCATGTGATTACAAAAAACCATTTTTTTAGTACATTTATGTACATTTGAGTATTGTTACATAAATGGTTTTCAGTTGTCACATCTTTACATAAATAAATACAGGGTTAACATGTAATAGAGCAATAATTAAATTAATAATATGCATTAATAACGTAGTATGTGTTTAATAACATGCAATCATTTTGTATCGGATGACCAATTTAAGCGCAATTTAAGATCAAAGCTGATACAAACATAATCCTAATAACATCAAATACAAACTAAAACTCAATCACTCTGAAATAATGCAGCTGTCGATTCGCGGCACTACATACATACATATACACTCACGCCTGTAATCCCCGAAGGGGTAGGCAGAGGTGTAACCAGTACACCCACTTTTCGCCGAATTTCGGTCCCATAATGTGATAGGGGGCGAACCTATCGCCACACCGGGCTCCATTCCAGACTCCTGGTTAATACTGAGTAATTCTAGGTAGAAAAACACAATATCACTTTACCCGACCCGGGGATCGAACCCAAGACCTCAGCACAGCAATCGTAACGCATGCGCAATTACAACTGCGCCACCGAGGCAGTCGCGGCACTATTATAATATTATAAAACAACTATTTGATTTTATACCGCACGACGCATATTAAAATGTAGAAAGCAACGCGTGTTAAGTTTAATTTTGATCATCAGACGCAAATGTGAATATCTAATAGTAAAACGTTTATTTTCGAATAAACACATACCAAAGTTATACGTGGATCTGTCCCTTCTCCACGGTAAGGATTTCTCAACAGCTGTGGGTAGTATTTCTTCGGGCGTTTTAGCGTATTGCTTGACTATCCTCGCTTTCAAAGGATTGAATCCGGGCAGGTTAGCCAACTGGTTTAAAAGTGAACTACTATTTTCTTTATGCGAGGACGTCGGACTGACTTCCTTGTATCCGGCTGATAATATCAGCGCCGTCAGTTGTCGAGAGTATCGATAGTTTGCAGTTTGCGGTGCCACATGAAGATTGCCAGAAGGGAAGAAAACGACAATCAAACACAAATTATATTAAAACAAGCAAAGATAAAGAGCTATCTCTACGAGGGATACTACTGGGTGATCATTATCATATTCAAATTTGTTGGTGTAGCGATTACACGGTCGTAGATTATCTAGCAGGAAAAGCAAACCTTTATTAGCAAATATGTCTGTCACAAAGAATTCAACAGTTATAAATGCGTTGAGTAACAAAAAAATAAAAATCTAATTTCACTCATGTATTAATTGTACTATAAAGGTTTGCAAAATTATTTCATAAGGTAAAGGAGCAACGAAAAGAAAACTAATCCAATTACACCGTTTAAAATATAAATTACATATACAACGTAGGAAATTCGGATCATGCCACCACAAGTACGTTTCAGCACATTCTCACAGTAGGTAGCCATGTCAGAAAAGGAGCGACGCTGTACCCAGCAAATAATAGTTGTAGTAATAACCATTCAAGTAAAATAACCACGTATTCCTCCGTTTGATTTGGAACAGTTGAAAAAGTTTAAGTGCATTTTAAAGTGATAAAATAATGGCATACAACATCCATTGAGTGTTGTTTGGATTTGAATACGTAATGTAAAAACGATTAAAAAGTCATCTTCCATAATTGTAGCGCTAACTGGTAGTGACAGATTTAACATGAAATATTACGCAACATTCATAAACACTGTTTATGACATTAAATGCATATTTGTTCATGTGTATGTGATAAATACATTTATTGGGCATATTTATATAGCTCCACATCTACCGTGAGCAACATGAGAGCGGCATTCAAATCCAAACATACGTGGCACCCAGGGTGGTTCATGCAGAATACCTACGCGGGGATTTGGCAGTAAATGTAATACCGCCGTCGTCGCCGTCGCGTCGCGGCTCGCGCTCGTCGCAGTCCTCCTGGAGCACCTCATCTATGTAGTCTGCAATTAAATCACAATCTTATTGCCTTTGCAATGTGCTGCGTTTTAATTGTGCAAAAAACGAACATACTTTACAAAATGAAGCGATATTATATTTTATATTTTAATTATATATTTTTAGAACCTATTATGTTATTGTACAATGTTTTGGAGGAAATTAAAACAAACATTTATATGCTGCATGTTTAATATTTGTATTAGATTTCTTTCATTTGTCATGCCAACACGGAAGACGAAGCGTTTGTGCTCGCAAATTAATTTAAAAATGGTATCTAATACGTTATAAAATAAAAATAAATATAAACCAAATACTTGAAACCCACACGTGCATGCGATCACTCGTGATAGTAATAAAGAATAAATAAGTACCTAATCTATAATACTTTATTTTACCGTGCGTGAACTGTTTGGCCGAACCGTTTTGCTGGAATTCAGGAAATGTGACATGATTTTTGCCATCCTGAAATAAATTACCTGTTTTATAAAACAACGTACTAATTACACATCACAATTTGCTTATTATGGTATGATATAAATTTATACGTCCACCTATGATTCATATTGAATAATTATTCTCAAAGTATTCTTCAAATAATGGTCATACGTCATTATTAAAATGACTACTTTGTGACTAATAAATTTATTGAAACTTAATTTTTTCATTCTATTTTTAATAAATGTCACCTGTTTTCCACGTTTGCTACGTTTATGGTGGTGTTTCCTGTCGCCAACGCGTCGACGAATATTCATGTGAGTTTTATAATTGACTTGTGTACCAAGATCCCGGTCATTTACAGCGTGACGGCTGTAGCTCAAACGACGATGCTATGTGAAAAAAACAATACTATTATAATACTCCGTGGCACGGCGGGCGAGTAGTCAGCTGTGAAACGAGAGGCCATGCGTTCGATTCCCGCACGGAGACATATGTTTGTGTGACAGACTGGTATTTGTTTCGTGTCTGAATGTTGTGGGACCGTAGTCCCTCGTAGCTCTTGATACCCACGATACTGATTTTACCTAGAGTTAGGAGTCTACACACTGGGTGTATTTATTATATATATTAAAACAACATAAAATAATTGAATAACCTTTGAATAAGTATATTCAGAGGTTATTCAATTATTTTATTTTACTGTAAGAATGGTTATAGCGACTGTCAAAAAAGTCCTTTGAACAAAAATTACATAGAGTAGAAACGTTGACGAAGCTGCTAATTTGCAGCTCTTGTTAGTCCAATCTAATTTCTTGAAATAATTAACTTCATTTTATTTGCAGCTTACTTGACCTTATAAAAAAGCTAAGACATTATAATTAGTAGTACTGTAGTTTATACAGTATTCTAGACACCTCTACTACTATTTCCTATTATTTTTTAATAAAAACTGACACATTGAACTATGTACACATTAAAATAGAAAATAATTTTAACATTTAATAACAGCTTAGAATACGTACTCGTCTAAATGGTTTACACAGCTCTTCTGCAAGTAAATGATGTATTTTAGCATCGGTAAGATCCTTCTTGGACGGATTATACTCCAATTCCTGCATATCTATATTCCAAGTTGAAGAATCTATTTGGCTAAAGCTCGGACTAGAAATGAAAACACACTTTAAGTAATAACAATATATACTTCCGTATTGAACAAAAGGAAATAGATATACCTTCCATTGAAGTTGGCATTTGTATAGTTCTTGAATATTGCCGACATTGACTCCGCTCCAGATATATTACCAATGGTTGAAGCGTTTCTTTGCATATATTCTATCGCATCCTTCATAGCTAACTTTGAATAGGTTTCTAAAATTTTCGGCTCAGCACCCTGAATTTATAAATTATAAATGAAATTGATTTATGTTAGATATAAATATGCAGCGAATAAAAATAAACTCTTTTTTACCTGATAATTTCTGAGTACAAACGGTCGGATAAATCTATTGTCGAATCTCTTAAATTTATCCCTCATATGGTGGTTACCATGCTTACCCAAAATATCTTCGATACCAGCCATTAGGTGGTCCATACACTAAAAATAATCAAAATATTATTGATAAACTGTACATTCATTTATACTAATTTATTTAAAATAAGATATTTGTAAGTAACAAAAATAAAACGGTAATTATAGACATTTAATCTCGAGCTAAGGTTCTAATTACTATTAGCTATGGATACTGTATTATTATTTGAAACCAATATGATGTTTAAAAAAAAGCAGCGATAGCCTAGTTGGTTGCGGTACGGACTGCCAAGACGAAAGTCGTATGTTCGAAACCCAAGTGGCATACACCTCTGACTTTTCTAAAGTTATGTGTGTATTTAATGTTAATTATCGCTTGCTTTAACGGTGAAGGAAAACATCGTGAGGAAACCTGCATATCTGAGAATTCCTATACGATTTTCGAAGGTATGTGAAGTCTACCAATCCGCATTAGGCCAGCGTGGTGGACTAAAGCCTAACCCCTCTGATTAGTAGAGGAGGCCCGTGCCCAGCAATGTTTAATACAGGGCTAGTATTATTTTAATTTATTATGTAATATGGTGTTTAGGACTTTATAGATAAGTACAAATTTGCCATGTATATTTTGACCAGTTGGTGGGTCTTTGGTATGTGAGAGCCGGTCTGATTACGGTGAAAGAGCGGTACTTTACTTTGTTTCTGCTGTAAAACAGCAGTACGTAAGGACTGTTGTATTGAAGGCCATGGAAATCAGTAATATTAATGAGCACAATGAGACTTAACACCTTATGTCTTGGAGTGACAAGTGCAGTGCCATACAGTACTTTCGAATTCAAATTGGTGAGACAGCGCTTATGATCAGGCCAGTAGGATCAAAAGAAATGATTTATGTTCTAAAAACTCGATAATTGCATTTAGCGGTTTCATTCAAATTTACCCTTTCATGTATCCTCTCGTTCATTGTGGGTTTTCTCTTTTCAGCTGTTTTAACATTGAGTATCTTGACGAGTGGTTTTATCGTAATGCCTTGTATGAAAACGGTAAAGTATATAACCGCTATCGTAGTAGTTACAAACATTGGCTGTAATTGAACCACTTCAGGGTCTATCAGGAGCACCAATGCGAATGCAACCGCGCCACGAAGACCTGTAATTTGTTATTTTTGACACACAATTCTTAACCTTCTAGTAATTCTGCATTAGCAGGTTAATACTAAAAGTTATGGCCTAGATTTCGAGAACCTTCGTGGAGCAACGGGCGAGTAGACGGCTGTGAAACGCGAGGCCGTGGATTAGATTCCCGCACCGAGACAAATAGATATTTGTTTCGGGTCTGGGTGTTGTGGGACACAACACGTAATCCCTCGTATTTCTTGATACCCACGATACAGGTTTTACCTATTGTGGGGTCAGATCTATGTTTCTGTTGGGTGTATTTATATAAAAAAAGATAGTATACATGTGTAACAATTATTTATTGAAAACTTTTCAATAAAATATTGCAATAGAAGGCTTCCATAGAAGCTTTTGCGTATAACGCTTTGCTCTTTGCACAGAGATTGGTTAAAAATACAACTTTATAAAAATACTAGCGACCAGCCCAGATTTCGCAAGGTTGCTAGAAGTCAATCTTAGGAAATAGACACATGCCGTCGCAGGCTCTTCTATAAACCTTCTTAAGTTCTACAATTATTTAGAAAATTACCTATAATATAGACCTTATAAGACTTAGCTATCGTAAGCTAAGTGAAATTGATTTAATAATAGCCTCATATAAAGTAAAAGGATAAGTAAGAATTCTGTGTAAATAATCATATAATGTTAAAAACAATCCAAAGAAGCACTAACATAAACCATATTCAGTAATAAATTATAGGTTGTCAAACAAGAACGTATGATGTCTGTGTTATTAAATGCACGGTCAAATATAAAGTAGGGTTGAATAGAACCATTAAGTAAAATCGATATTTTCTTGTAAATACGCAAAGGTTCTTTGTTTTACAGAATATTAAATTCGTTTTAAACAACATGCCACTACCACTATCGATAGCCAGATATACGTTAACTCCTTATAGATAGTAATATTCTACTGAATATTATATACTATGAGAAAAACTCATGGTTGAGCTACTGCTCATAGTCGCTAATATGACGATATGCTGGTATAATCGCTAGCGACAACGTAAAATATTTATATGACGAAATGTACAGCGCCTCTGTTTACGTGAGAAACTAAATTCGGTAGTATAAAAAAGGAAACATTCCATACACAAAAGCAACGCTGCAACGCTCTAGCGACTTCGTTTAGCTATCGTAACTTTTGAGTTTTTGACTAAAACTCATGCTACTGATATTATTCTATTTTACGAGACTAGACGCAGACGCTTCATGTTTATATGCATGCGAACGACGGGATATTGCAGACTACAACGGACTATTAAGTGAAATAGAATTTGCAGTCTAGCTGAATCTATAATCTAGTCGGTAGCAAATTCCAACACCACAAATGTATTTATTTATTAGATATACGCTTAAAACTTTGCGAGTTTACTAAAAAACTGGATCTTGTAACGCTAGTAAATTTTACGATTTCAGATAATGAATATCATGTTGTATTTATATCCATTTTGTGTTACATTAGGTACATAAATTGATAAATGTACTTACCTCCATAAGACATAACGAATTTTTCAACTCTATTTAACTTGTGCAAGCGAAATTTATTGGCTACAGCGCTAAGTATGTACACCCCTGAAAACATATTAGAGAATTTATTAAACGAAGTATCATCCTATCCGTAAATTTACTGCAAACTTTCAACGATACCTAAAAAGATTAATAAGTCATGCAAAATATTTAAAATGTATTAAAACTTGTAGCAGCAATAGCAGATTTTGAAACTAAAATTAATGTAGATTCATATTTGTAGGTATTTAATAAATAAGACACTATAATATATGTATTGATGGAGCAATCACTCAAACTATATAAAAGTCAATTACACGCACCTATTATCCGAAATATTGAGCAGAAAACAATGGTCAATAGAACGAACCAAGTGTTCCAATCGTGGTTATTGTTCACCGTGGCTACTCCTAGGAACATAAAAATGATCGTCTCTGAAGACGATGAAAGCATCTTCATTGTATACTTGATAGTCGTATGTGATTTGTGTGATATATTCGCCTCCACATAATTCTTCATTGTTATTCCGCAAAATGTAATCCTGCGATGAGTAACACAGTAGAGTTAAAAAAAATAAAGTATTTACATATTCGTTGTATAAAAGCTGAAGAGGTTTATTATGTTTTTATTATTAATAATGAAATCCGTAATATAAAGCCTCCGATTTTCGTTTTCAAGCTTTCTTTGGTACCTGGTATCTCAGCTGTGCCAAGTTCCAACTTCCTACTCAGTTTGCTACAAATTATATTTTTAAACGTTCATATTTGCTATACGCTTTAGCTTAGTTAGTAGTGGTACAGACTGTGGAGACGAAATTCGTATGTTCGAAACCAGTCCAAATTGCATACACATAATACTGTTCTAAAGTTACTTGTGGGTATATTAATTGGTTATTATCGGTTGCTTTAACGGTGAAGGACAACATCGTGAGGAAACCTGCACACCTGCGTATTCTCATACGAATTTCGAAGGTATGTGAAGTCTACTAGCCCGCATAGGCGTGGTGGACTAAGACCTAAACCCCTTCATTAGTAGAGGAGGCCCGTGCCCAGCAGTGTGACAATGTTTAATTCAGGGCTAGTATTTTTATTATTATAAAACGTTCATATATAAAAAAACACATTTCATATAGGTAGGTAGTCTAAGCCTTGTAAAGGAAGTTGCGATTAATGTCCACTTTGCCGTGGAATCCTATCAATAACAAGGAGTCATTAATGATTAGCAATAAAACCTATTTTTGTTTACCTACAGCTTTTTGTTAAAGTAAAATATTCTTTGGAAAAAATGGTAGAAATAATTTAAATATTTATATAAAATGATTACAACATGTCATCTAACAAATTGCTAGCCGACGAAATTAAGCAATTTATTTAATCTGACAAAACAAACAAAAAGTATCAACGAAGAAAACATTTCTAAATTAACATAATAATACGAATAAGAACACAGAGTGGAGATGACACGACTCCCTTAAAAAATAAGAAGATTAATGAATTTCAGCGTAATTCTATGAATTCAAGACGTAAACATAATTAACCTCATTCAGTCCTTTTCTTGTATTTAGACCCTTTTTCTTTATATATGTCTGCCTAAATATAGATTACATAAATTGTAATTGTGTTGTGTCTGGTCTGGAATAATATTACTTCGTAAGTATTAATAAATAATAAAAGATAGATGGCACACTATATACTTACGCCAGTATACCACTCATGTGAAACATTTCAGCATTAAGGTAAGCCAGGTACGCCATGACAAATATGAATATCGGCTCTATGACCCTGACCTCGTGTGTAAATCGGGTGACGAGCCCAGTGGCGAATCCCCACACCACGCCTATGCAAGTTCCACCCACAGCCACCACGAGGAACGATGCCAATCCAGCCAATATGTCTGTATAAACGAGACGGGATGGACCCATTTCTCTGAAAAAAACCTTTATCAATAATTTTATGTCATCTTGGTAAAAGAGGTCGCGCGACTAATATTTTTCCACAAATTTTCCAACTAGGTCATCGTAACTTCTAAAGAACTTGAAAGCAAGTTTTTTCGACACGAGGCCTCATAATTGATTTGAACCCAGCACTTCACAGTTCATAATATTGCAACCAGCAAATAAGCAATAAAAAAGAGCCATTAGATCCAAGCAGTGCAAATCACGGTTGGTACAGAATTGTCCAGTGCAGTCCTTATTCGATAATAACTTTCAGCCAAGAAGGCAAATTGACCATCAATATTAGCATTTTTAAAAAGTGCTTTATACTTATAAAGTTCCAACAAAATATTAAACAAAAGTTAACGCAATCTAAACACTTAGTTATCATTATGATGATAATATATAGACAAAAATAAGTTTCCCATCTAATGGAACTTATGAACACTTTATTATAACGCAATAAAATTAAATTCAAGATTGGATTTATATGAATTTACTTACGTATACGCTTCAAACATGTGATACAAAACAACAGTGACTGCATCGTTTAATAGAGATTCTCCAAATACTACTATGTACAAGACCTCATCTACGTGTATTTCCTCAAAAACAGCTAATACCGCAACAGGGTCCACTGCTGAGATCAGAGCCCCAAATAGTAACATGTCGAGAAGGGGTGTGGTGCAACCAAACATACCAGTTTGTCCACATGCCCATAGAGATGCTCCTGATAGAGACAACAAATAAAACATCTTAGATAACTTAAATCTAATCATAAGATGTATATGTATATACATCCATAGTCTAGTGAGAAAAGTTATTCTAAAATATAAATTTGTTACAAATAATAGCGAAGTTAATAATCTTAGAGTAATTATGTAATATTTCGTAGAAGAATTTGATACTAATGAATTAATTAACATACCTATAGTAAGCGTGTTAAAAACAGTGCCGACTGCGGCGAATAACAATATCGTGCCTAAGTGGTCGAAAAATAGTCTGTTAGGCATAAAATATCCCGCATCCAGTATTATAGGAGGCAGCATATACAAGAAGAACGTGTCTGGAGTTAGTGGTTGGACGTGAACACTGTGGGTGCTGAGTAGCAGCGCTCCAATAAGCACTCCAACGAAAATAAGAAGACACGATTCAGGAAACATTCTTGATAACTTTGGGGCCATGTGGAAACCTGCAACAAAACGCTTTGAATAAACCTCATGCCACTTTAGAAATCAAAGTCCATAGTCTGACACTGACATTGCACGTTCAAGAAACACAAAAATGGAAAAATTTGCGAATAATGTATAATGTTTACGTCAAAAACAATAAATAAATTTAATTAGTGAAAATTATATATTGTTGATTTAGTTACGGTGGATTAGTTTATCAGAAACCTGACCTATGAAATCTAGAGTACTAGAAGAAGAGAGTAAAATGCAACCTCAAGCTAAATCATACACCAGTATTTATGAAATATTTGGATCGTCTCCCTTTAATAACGTGCTGTATAAGAGCTCAAGAAAATGTGATAAAGAAAATTTTACCTGCACAACATGCGGCGATTCGGATAAAAAAACTGATATCAAAGAATCGTTAAATATCAACCGCGCAAAATACGTAACCAGTGAAAATTATCATCATCTTAACAAAGATGTTAGCTATAAAACCATTGCAGGATCAAATAGTACCATATTCTACGATTTAGACGACATTGCCAAAAGACATTCGTTTCATTGTCTTACTGAGCTCAGTATATCGAATGCCAATCTATTAAAGATTTTAAAGATACCGGCTACCACAAACGTTTTTGGTGGAAAATCGGCAGCGGTAGTTCAAGAATGTGCAACACAAATACAGCCTAAGCTTTTAGCTTGTGACAGCCTTGATCTCAATTTTAAAAAATCCAAAAGAAGAAATTGTCGAGATTCGATACTTTCGTCTGCAATATTTTTGAGGGATGAAGAATATAACAATGAATACAACAAAAGCCATTACTTTGAAAAAAACATACACAATAAGCAACAAAAGTTTTGGTCATACGCAAAGTATAGGACTGAATGTACAAATCCAGTGTCAGAGGTAAAAAAACATAAGAAAAAGAAACATACAGAAGATCCATGTCCGTGCCAATTGTTTTCTTATGTGTGTCCGTGCAGTGACAAGAAATCACTTACGCAATTAGCGAAGAACAGTAAATCTATGACAGTTGTTGACCAAATCACTAGCACTACAAACTTTTTTGGTGATGAAACTAAAGAAGCTAAAAACAACGCAACGAAGAGACAAAAACGACAGCGGTTAAAAGAAGAAAAAATAACCAGTATAAGCCCCATTGAAACTGATGCGGCTCTAGTATACAAAAATAAATCTTTGATTAGCGTATTTAACCATGACGCGCTTAAGATAACAAATTTGTCAGACAGAGATCAAAATAGCATGAAAAGTAAACAAAAGTCTTATAAAAAATCACGAAACATAATATGCCCAAAATGTAAAGAAAAAGTTGAAATTATAAGTACAACCGAAGAAGAGGCAAATTTTAAATGTGATTCCTCGACATATAGTAGCAAAGAAATATCATCAACAGCTGCCTTTACTTGTAGAGCATCGCAGCCAAAAAATCATAAAGATAAAATTGAAAACGATGGCGACATATGCTTTCACGAACCTCGATGTGAAATGGTGCCGGTTTGCCAAATTCTACCATGTGACGAGAATTACCTAAATTCTAAAAGCAACAAATCACAAACAGTTACAAAGCAAAATACGCGGGTTATCCGAATCACTAAAGCATGTAGGCATCATCCTCCTTGTACAGTGGTACCCTCGTGTCAAAGAATAAACGTTCTAAAAAACAATTGTGAATATATTCCTCCATGTTTACATAGACCTCGTTGCGTTAATCTACCTCTTTGTGTTCCATTTTCTAAAAGTATACATTACGAGGAAGGGAATAAGCATGTCGATAAGAAGGAAAACGTACAGTGTCCACACGTTCCGAGATGTAAATATATTCCCTTATGTCAACATGATTCATTAGTAAATAATGTGAGCAATCAAATACATATGATACCTCAAATGCAGCATGCTTGTGAGTTTATGAATGGATACCAAACGCCAGCATTTTTGATAACTCCGCAAACAAATTATACGCCGAGCTCCTATTCTCCGTGTCAAAAGCCATCTCCAAACTCCTATTCGTATAAACCATCCAAATCATGTCAATACGACGAGACTGGTACCAAAAGCTATACGTTTAATGTTACGAAAGATAATGAGAGCAACGAGATGATCGTATTCATAAGAGATGTTGGTTGTCAATTTCGTAACAAAAATTATTCTCCAAAAGAATCAGATTTACAGTCTAATGTTTCTAGCAGGTCAATCGACTTTGTTGATATGAAAATAGATAAATATTATACTGATATCCACACATTACGCTATGAAGATAAATTCACTAATCCAATATCAGGAGTTGAAACTTCTACATCATCGGGATCTATCAGTACTTCCATAGAAATAAACCAGCATACTTTGGCACATGACCATCATGTAACCCGGGAATCGGCACGATTTAGACAAACAGGCTTCAGTCCTGAAACTGCGTACGTGACTGCATTTAACACAGATGGTGAACCTAATGCGACTGCAGCATACATTACCCCTAAGAACTTAAAAGAAATGAGCAACAGTGACACTCCAACATACTGTGATTGCCTCAAACCATCAACCGTTAAGTCTCGTAAAAGTTTCTTGCATCACAAATGTAAAAAAATATTTATCAACAGAAGGAAGAAATATAGATCATCTAGACATGTCAATATAAATCGGTCGAGACATACTGTGTACCAAAAACATGTTGATAGTGATAATAATATTGAATATGTGTAATTTGTATTTATTTTGTTATATGATGATGTTGATGTAATTAATTTAGCACAATTATTGTATTCTGCTCTGAAACAAATTTTAATCAATTATTATAGTTTCACTCTGTGTGATTTTTTATTTTCGTGAAATCTGCATAATTACAATTGTGAGGTATATTGTTTGTATTAAAACTCCTTCAATTTACATATTATTAAAAAATAAGAATTAGTTTTCAAAAATAAGAATAAGAATTGTAAGAAAATATTCTTGGGGTAAAGCTCTTAAGCGGTATAAAAAAACAATAAGCTTTAGCTGATTTCTGTTTACAAAGCAAGTATCGAGGTCACTATGAATGAGAGGTTGAGGGAGATAAATCAGCATCCAGCAAAATTAAAATTTACCAACAAATTTAAAGACATAAAAGAAACAACTAAGTACTTAAAATGTATTTCTTTGTAAATTTGAAAATAAAAAATATATATCGAAATAATAAGTTTTAACGGCGTATACAATTGGTCTCATAAATTGTAAATATTAAAAAATAATATAATACATTGCTGAGACGAATACCGAGTCACATTAACAACATAGCTTCGTGGTTTCGTCTATCTCGAGTCAAACTATGAAGCTCGCAAAAACTTGCTTCTGTTGATACATTACAGACACATGTGTTCCCTGCTTCCTAGAGTCCTAGAAGACACTATTATGTAAACCAATATATTTCTAGCAACCTACAATAGACACATCATCTATCATTGATGATTACTGTTCTCCGAGTGCACTGTACACTCTACATCAGTTGTTGTGTAATTACTTTGCCCAATTAACGAATAGAAAGACATGAGAGCGCTAAAAGTGAACGTTAATATAGCGAGTAGGCCGCTACGATGGACATCTTTACGTGTCTTTTATATAACTGTGTGTATATATACTAGTTTTGAAATTTCTTGTTAGTTGTAAGTCAAACTCACATGTGTTTTACATACATACATACATATACACTCACGCCTGTAATCCCCGAAGGGGTAGGCAGAGGTGTAACCAGTACACCCACTTTTCGCCGAATTTCGGTCCCATAATGTGATAGGGGCGAGCCTATCGCCATACCGGCACAGGTTCCAGACTCCGGGCTAATACTGAGAATTTCTAGATAGAAAAACCCAATATCACTTTACCCGACCCGGGGATCGAACCCGAGACCTCAGCACAGCAGTCGTAACGCATGCGCAATTACACCTGCGCCACCGAGGCAGTGTATGTAGTGCATGTGTTTTAATACTCCATATAAGGAGTCTACTTACGTATATATCTAAACTACAGAGAAACTCTATTTTTAATATAACCCATCTACTTATACTAACTAATTAATTCTACATAACAAGATATTTATCGAGTGCAGGGATGGGTAGTCAAAAATCATATTAGTATATGATTTATTTATTTCATAAAATTTTTGAGAATGTCTCAAGGCAAAATAACCCAAAGTTCCGATTACAAAGCCCTTGATTTAAAAAAATTGGATTGCGGCTCCGTCTATACCATTAAGTAGCTTGATATCAAAGTTTACACCAAAGCAGTGTCAAAAGAATAATAAACTTTTCAGGTTAATAATATATAAAACAATATAATTCAGGCCTAAATATACTGAATTTTGTTAGGAATAATTATTAATTAAAAAAACAATGATCTAATTTTACATTTTCCATGTCCCGTTACAAATGACTTCAAGGATATATATACCTATTACGACTAGGCATTTTTTTATGTTTCATAAGAATTCTCCGTTAATTTCAATGATTTTCTATACTTTTTTATGTTCTAATAACGTTTCTTTATATTTATTGTCTTACTTAAGCAATTTATAAATATTAGACTCTGTTTTTCATAAAAATATTATAAAGTATTAAATATTGATCACAACAATAAAATATTGAACAAGTTTTACATAACCACATGTCTTTGTCCTTAAAGATATAAGCAGAGATGCATCTCGTGGTCGCTAGCACTCGTTTGTCGGGTTTATTTTTATAACATGCACACGTCATATCGGGTTCAAAGTCGAACCCTACTGCTACTACTACGGAATTTGCATGTGTGCCTTTTTATTGCAAACTCAAACAATGTATGATTATCGGACCAAGGAATTGAACCCAGGACCGGTATTTCAGCTTAAGTACGCAACCACTTGTTCACTGAGGTATAAAAAAATTTAATTTAATTTAAATAACTAAATATAAATAGAATCTAAAAACATTGATTGTAACTAGTATATCCGCTTAGACTAAACTAAACATTATTAATATTATCTCAATATTTAACTATTATCTCATCTCAGGCCGCAACCCACAAAATATTAAACTTATATATTCCCTCAGAGATTTTGAGAATCTAAATACAAATAAATATACATTACAACACAAAGAAATAAATTATCCCATTGTTCAGAGGGCCTTATTGTCATGGAAAGTTTTGACGGGTGTCTACCCACACTTATATATTCCGAACTTATTTTGTTCTAAGGATTTAACGTTTTATTTTGTAAATACAAGAATATCATTAAATATACGTTTCAAATATTCAAGAAAACTAAATGTTCTGTGGATGTTAGAGTTTAAAGTTGAAAATGTGTTATCTGCATGCGAGTCTTACATTCTAGGCATTATCTGATACATACCGGTACAACAATGCGTTTGATTTTATTTGCTTTGAAGATTAAGAAATCCTTCTATTTTATTGTCTACGCTAGGTGTTATATGATTGTAATAACATAAGTGTTTTTTTTTTCATGACCCTATTTACTATTAATACCACACACTAAAGTCTAGATCAAAATTAAAATGTATTAAACATAGTTTACAACATACCGATTTTCGCGAGACTGGCAAAAAATATCCATAGGCCAATCAAGAAAGGCGTTTCGACCCTATGAAATTCGACTGCTGCTATGACGAACGTCCTCTCTTTCTTCGTTTTGATGGTAGTTGGAAGGTCTGTGGTTGTCTCCTGATTTTGGCTCAGTTGCGTGCCAAGTGGCACTCCGGGCAGCGGCGCCACAGGCCCCATGGGTCCAAACCCTAGCCCGGGGTACGTAGAGATCCCATCGACCGTTATGGACGGACTAGTTTTCGTGGTGGTCTGTAACAAAATCAAAACAAATAATAATTAATTACAATAACAACACAACGCAAGGAATTATTTATAGATTCCGCTATAACTTAATAAAACATTGTTTAATATTATTATATACGAAAAAGTGTATATCCAAAACCAGGCTAATTCGAGTTAAAGAATCCACAATGTTTTTACCTACGTATCATCAACGGTTAAACCGAGCCATTCATGCAGACAAAGCCGACAACAGTGTAGCTCTACTACTATCAGAAAAAATACTTTCATAGTTATATCGCTAAAGACATTTCGATAAAATTTTATATGTGGAAAACATAAACTTCGAACATGCATTTGCTCATTAATGTTTAGTGCAGATAAGCAGGTATTTATTTTTTATAACACTCCTTTTTCAGAACAACCAATCTTACGAGGGATGAGTACTTGTATTCTTTCAGTTTCAACAAACTCCGAAATAAAAAGCTTCCGTTTCTTTAGTTTGCTTTCTTGAAAGAAATGGGGCTTTATACAATTCCTTTGCTATTTTCAAGTTGAATGATCTTTATTTGTTATCGATCAATAACTTATTATCCATGGCTAAGTATAGTGTAGCATTAAATGTTATTCGATCCATATTTTTCGTTATCTTTTTTACTTCATATAAGAATACTTAACAAGGTTTTTGTTTAGAATTTTATAAAACGAAATCAACGTATCTATATATTTACACGGAAGGCGATTCTTTTATCGACATCGAAAGATTATTTTTCCTTGTAAACGGATACGGAAACAGCATATATTATGTAAAGTTAATTGCCTTGCAATAGAATATTGAATGTTTCTATATAGCAAGTGTCTGAGTAGAAATTGTTTTATTATAAATTCCTATTATGAATGGGAACTCTTGCCTAAGCAAAATTGTAACAATTTAGCAGAATTGTCTCTTTTTCATATTGAAAATGCCACTAGTTCATCCAAATACAATAAATAATAACCGTATTCCGTTCAGTAATTTTATAAATTTGCTATGGCTTTGTTGATAACAAACGTTAAGTTTGAAGAATTTTCTCAACAGTAGTCGACATCTGTAGGGTATCTATTGACCTTGGCCCGAAACGGCCTTTGTCTCGATACCCGCGACCTTCGCAAGATTGAACCAAAGAAGTAGATTAGACACTTGGGAAAATTGCCTTAGGACACGTAGGTAGGCACGGCCAATAACAAAGGATAATATAATACTCTATATCGCAAAATATGAGACATTTATTCATTTTGCAGAAAGAGATTTTTTATATTCTTTTTGTCTTCGAAATGAAAATAATACAGTCCGTATTACCTTTCTGCCGAATGTTGACAAATAAAGATATAAAATGCAAAACTTTTAACAAAATTGAAACTACAAATGGCGTTTGATATTTTAAGTACATTTCAGACAAAGGTTAAATATATATACGCATATTAATTAATGTTGTTCATATTAATTCACATTACTTGTAAAATGTCTACAGAGTTTATGACTTTACATTACACATTTATTAAGTACTTACACATTTATTTTTTTATACTGGCATGGCAAAGTGGCCACACTACACTTGATGGTAAGCGCAATGCGGTCCAGATAGAGTATCAAGTAGCGAGAGTCAACTATCCTTTGCTACTCACAATCATGCCGGCCTGCTGTAACTTAAGTATATTTTCTCTACGCATAATATATTATTGATTTACTTGTATCATAGAGTTTGAAGAAATGGCCAACAGGGCAATAATTTCAACAAAGTTTTACGTTCTGATATATTTTAGAGACGAAATAAACTACTAAACTTGCTCAGCTTTAAATTTATGTGACTTATCTCGATATTGCTACTTTATCTATCTGAGTGCTCCTTTTTCAATGTATTGACATTGAATTAATAGAATGTTGTGGCCTAGAGGCTATTTTATAGATCTAAAGCGTAATAAAACAGAATGTGTGCATATAGTGGTAGAGCCACGCTGTAGACATATTTATCTGCAGCATGAATGGGCCGGCTCGACCGGCGTAGTACCACTGTCTCACAGAAAACCAACGTAAAGTGACAGTTTACTGTCGCGTTTCGTATGGTAAGTGAGATATCCCAAGGCCCAGATTCCCCCTTCCCTTCCCTAATCCCTATTCCTGTCCTTTAAGGCCGACAGCGCATACATGATACTTTCAGTATTGTGGATGTTCATGGGCGGTGGAGATCACTTAACATAAGGTGACCCACATGCTCGTTTGTCGGACTAAGCAACAAAAAATATATATGTTTGGGTAGGCCAAAGATAAACTAGGTACTTAAAATGGTTTTTTTTTAATTTTAATTTATTAGTACGATTGAGCACGAACGACTTATGTATGTATATATCCGAAATTTTATAGTTCTTTTTTATCCAACCCGACATAATTAAATTGGACTTGTCAAATAATTCAATACTTCGACGTTCACAATAATAATTGTAAACGTCCCAGTAAAATTAAATTAATTCAGTACTAATTAATTTAGTTTTGCACGAATCTCGATTGGCGTTAAAACATTTTAAACATTAATGAATCTTTTTAAAAATGAGTTTCATTAATGAATTAATTTAATGATAATTATTATAATTGAAAATTCCTATATTTCTACAAAAAAGTTGCCGCCCGAACAGGGACTTGAACCCTGGACCCTTGGATTAAAAGTCCAATGCTCTACCGACTGAGCTATCCGGGCTATGGGATATCGGGCAAAATTAAGTAACACGCTATAACAATAGTTAAAGTATACTGAGGATTTAACTCCTTAACATTTTTTACTTAACAATTATATTATCATTATATCTATTTCCCAAGTTTTAAAGGGATACTTTACATGGTTTTTATTACCATATTAATATCTTTGCATTGTTTTTGAACCAATACAAAAAGGATTTGTTAGCATCTAACTTTAGTTTTCGCTGGTATATTCATATCGGCCCGGATAGCGACCACCGTACACAGGGTGTAAAACCCGCCATAGTGGCACACGCAAGTGTGTCGCGTTCCGGGATCAGCCAGTGTACATCCGGTTTTTTCTCGGGAGTCTAGAGTTGGGGTACAATGTTTGGCCATTTTGTGGCCTTCTGAGTACTCTGACAATAGACCCTCGACCGCTTCTTCACCTTCTTGCCCATGGCGTAGTGTGAAGAAGCAGGCCGGCATGATTGTGTTGAGTAGCGGGGGATAGATCGTCTCTCGCTACTCGATACTCTAATTGGACCGCACTGCGCTTACCATCAGGTGCAGTGCGGTCACTTTGCCGTGCTAGGATAAAAAAAAAGTATATTATGTGAAATTCTGAAATATGCCATTTGTACGTTTCGCTAAAACAATTCACCGAGAAACGTGATAATTAACCAACGAGTCAGGTTGGCACCCTCGGTATAACTATTCAGATTTTTATGAATAATTCAATTTGAAGCCCATTATAGTCATGGAAAATGGAAGTAATTTTTATCATAAAACGTACCATTTAGAAAAGCAATATGTATATTCACCAATATATTACATAAGTATTAAACACATTACGGGATTCCTAGAAATCGAAACTCAAATATACGAAACTAATTTAATCTTGTTTATTAACTTAGAAAACAGGGTCAATTAGGCACTTTGTTTTGTATAGAAATAGGCTGGTATCATAAATTTACAAAATACTAATATATATCATTCCCAAAATGTAGAATATACTTTCTTAAAATATAAATAACTATTTAATGTTGACAGCCTCCGTGGGGCAGCGGGCGAGTAGCTGGCTGTGAAACGAGAAGCCGTGGGTTCGATTCCTGTACGGAGATAATTGTTTGTGTGACAGACAGATATTTGTTTTGGGTCTGGGTGTTGTGAGACCGTAGTCCCTCGTAGTTCTTGATACCCACGATACAGGTTTACCTAGTGTGGAGTCAGAACTATGTGTGTGACTGTACTATTTATTTATTATGAAAGTACCTAGAGTATAATCCATACCAATACTATAAATGCGAAAGTAACTCTGTTTGTTTGTTTGTATGTTTGTTTGTTACCTTTTCACGACTAAACGGCTGACCGGATTGTGATGACATTTGACAGGGAGATAGATTATATCCTGGAGAAAGACATAGGCTATCTTTTTTCTCAAAACACAACTTTGAAACGGGTCAAATAGGAGTTCAATATTTGTATGGGAAATCTATCATTCCTCAAGTTATGGATCTGAAAATTCATATTTAGGCTTTTGGTAGGAAATAAAGTAATACGTGTTTCAATGTTTTTGAAAAATCATCCCTGAAAGGGGCAAAGTGAGGTTAAACTTATGAGGTATTCTTTAGATGCAATCTCAAGATTCAGGCACAACAACTGAGAGGCTGGACAATCGCTACAGGTGCCTCAGTGCAGAGGCTCCTTGGATTGTATACAGCTGCTCCTGAAAATAGCCTCCACACGGGCGGAGCCGCGAGCAACAGCTAGTAGAGTATAAAATTGTGCATTTATAAATTATATTAGAAGTTAATCAGCTATAATTATTGAATATTTCGAAACGATAGTTGTTTTTCTAAATGGCAGAGTCGATAAGCTATTCATAAAAGTAATACTGGGTATAGCGGAAAAGATTCTTGTTTTACGGCAACTATGTAACTATGTGTGTATACAGTAGTTTATGGCAGTACGCATTGAGATCAAGTAATTCACATCCTACTTTAAAAGCTATTACATAATATTTTGTCTCAAGCCTTGTTATGCTACATACTAAATTAACAAATGAATTCCAGTATCAGCTGTTTAAGTTGATTTTCATAGCCATTCCAAATTATTGACAACAAAATAATATGGAAAACGCAGGTTTTCCAGTAGTAACAGTATTTATACTGCAGAAAATATATACGTATCATAGCATACGTATGATAGCATGCTTCATAAAGGTGTTTGTTTATACACACCTTTATGAAGCATGCTGTCATGGTATCATGTCACTGGCGCCTTCAGCATAGAATTGACTGATGATAGCCACTAATGCGGTCATCTGACACGTTATACGACTATCCATTCTTCTTCGTCGCCTTCTGATGACTGAGGGTAGTGACTATACGAGGTCATCACTGTTAACCTAATCATAGTTTTCTTGGGATAATAGTCATGACGGTAGAGTCCCATTCCTTTCCGTGCCAGCATTTTTTGGGGTTATTTGTGTCCCAAGGCCGCTGTCGCCTCATCCAGCTAGTTTACGACTATCCAAAGTCAGCTTTAATAATTCGTGTGAAAATGTGTATAAACATCTACGAAATCAATTTGTATAATTACGTAAACCTTGAGCCACGTGACTTCCTTACTTACTTGCGTACTTCCAAAACTTTTTAAATTAAACTTACTTCGACAGGATTGCAGCGTGCCGTCTGTAGGAGCGCGCCCACGGCCACCAACGTGACCATCCGCCTGCACGCGCGCCGGCTGAGGTTGACACCGTGTTTCAGTGACGTCATGGCTCAGCGCATGCGTCACCGTCTTACGCACATCTACCACTCACACTGGCACAAACTATTTGCATATTATTGCATGTTCAGTCTTAAACACAGAGCATTTATTCCTACTGATTAAACTTTATTTATTTATGCTTTAATGTACACTAGACTGACTGCCTCGGTGGCGCAGTTGCAATAGCGCAGGAGTTACGGCTGCTCTGCTGAGGTCTCGGATTCGATCCCCGGGTCGGGTAAAATGATATTGGGTTTTTCTATCTAGAAATTCTCAGTATTAGCCCGGAGTCTGGAATCTGTGCCCGGTATGGCGATAGACTCGCCTCCTATCAAATTAACGGACCGAAATTCGGCGAAAAGTGGGTGTACTGGTTACACCTTTCTGCCCCCTTCGAGGATTACAGGCATGAGTGTATATGTACACTCGAATAAAAATATTAACAATACATTGCAATAAACGTAAAATAGAATATACACACGGCGCTCTTATCGTTAACTGCGAACTCTTCCAGACAACCAGACAGACTTTATTGAGTGGTCATTAAAGTATATTCCTAGTGCTGATTACGTATTTGTGCCTACAAACGAATAGCGACGGCTTCATCCTCCATACAATATTTTCTGACTTCTTTTAGCTTGTTGTAAACTTTTCAACTTTAAATTACTATATCCTTTTCTTTTACCTTCTAATTAACGACATCGACAATCCCTAATAAAAATGTAAGTTTGTCTCAATCATATCTGAACTTCGCTTCGCTTCGTAATTTCTAGACCTTAGCTACTACCTACTACGAACTAGGTGGTATAACAACATGAATAAACTAAGTAGGCAGTAGCTATCGCGTGCTCAAGAGTCCAAGGGTAGTGCTACCTTTTTGGCTATATTTGCGCTAAGTAACCAAAGCATTGTTGTATTCTGATTTGAAGGACATTAACCACTCTCGAATCACAAGGACACCGCAGTTCGAATAATCACCTTTTCGAACTGCGGTGTCCTTGTGATTCGTAGTTCGTTCGTAAGTAGAGTCTGTAAAATATAAGCCAAAATTTTATTTCCATGATATTAAAGTTAAAAATAGATTGTAAGAACGGCGAGTGTTGCCAGTATTTTTGGTATGCCGGCATGCCATTGATACGTTACTGGATAAAGGAAAATAATAAGTGATTTTAAACCGACTTCAAAAAAGGAGAAGGTTCTCAATACGTCGGAACCTTTTTAAAATGACTTCAAAAAAAGGAGGAGGTTCTCAATTCGTCGGTTTTTTTATGTATGTTCCCCAATTGCTCGAAGACGCCTGGACCGATTCGAGAAATTCATTTTTTGTTTAAAAGGGTATATTTCCCAGGTGGTCTCATTGGCACCAAGTCAGGATCTGATGATGGGATCTCAGAAAAATCGAGGGCAACTCTCAAATTTTATAGGGACGCATAATTTGTTTTTTATTGAAGTCGGTGTACTTTTAATGAATTAAAAAACTTTTAATATATGATGTCTTATAACGACAAGCCTGTGGCAGTGCCTTATGGACTGTACGTTGCGCTAATTGCAATAAATACGTCGAATTCCTGAGAAATCTGCTGACCTAATTGCTATACCTATTATATAATATGTTAAATATGGCGTCATTACAATATTTTCTGTCTTAATATAATTTCTATAACTATTCTTAAATAATATAGAAAATAAACCGTTTGATAAAATACTATATCTATTAATTCGTGCCCTATACTAAAATAAGTGTTATATCACTTCCTAAAAACCGGATATACTTTTAATTTTAACGTTACTAATTACAAAAAAATTAAAAAGAAAACTATAAAATTCGGGGGTAGGTGTCAAAAAAGTGAAGACATCTTTTTTAATCAGCTGTGATTTAATATTAAAATTAAATTGAAATATCATCAATTCTACATTTATTTTGGATTGAGTTGATTGCTATACAGTGTAGAAATACAGTACTTACATATTCAAGACCTTATGTAAGATAATTAGCCTAAAACACCACCTGCCAGCTAAGCACCTGCACAGTTTTTTTTTTATTTAAAACTAATAAAGTTAATTAATTTCACCAATCACTATGGCACAATTAGATAACATACTATGCACTCAGAACAAGTTGGAGGAATGCTTCAACCAGAGAATGGCAGAACTCGAAGCAAAGTTGCAGTCTGGCGGTCCAAGCAAGGACACAGTAGCGCGGGTTGCAGAAGAGTTCCGGACATTTAGAGAGCTGATGTTTGAGATGCTTGGGTTGCTGAGGAAGCAAATCGCTGACTGTGTCCAAATGGTGGACGGTATTGAGTCTAGACATAGGAGGAAAGCGCTTGTCTTCTTTGGAGTTGCTGAGACTTCCAAAGAAAACTGTACATCTGCCATCCTGGACACAATTAATAACACCATGGGGTTAAAGGATCTGTTGGGAACTAACATCTCTGCATGCCACAGAATTGGTACACCCAATCAGGATCATCATCGGCCCATTCTGGTCTGGTTTTCTCTGGTCGAACATCGCTCAGCGGTGTGGAGGGCCAAATCGAAACTCAAGGGTTCGCCGATTTCTGTAAAAGAGTTCTTGACGAAACCTCGCCAGCTTGTATTTGCAAAGGCCCGGCAACACTTTGGGATGCGTGCAGTGTGGACTCAAGACGGTTTCATTGTAGTTAAAGTCTCGGATGGAACTCGTATCAAGATGACCTCCTTCGACGAGTTGAGCACTTTGGTGATCAAATATCCTAAGGCTACGGACACTTCACCGTCGACATCCAGAAGCGACAACACCTCAGGTTTGAACACCAAGTCGCGTAGGAAGTGAGTGTCGTGGAACGTAATTGTGTTCATAATTGTTTGATTTTGAATCCTCGGAGCAGCTTTTACGTAATACTGTACAATTTGTTTTTTTTTTCAATAGTTTACCTTGTTTTTACTTATAGTTTGTCATGTTAAAATTACCTTCTACAAAAATATTTTACAAATTTTGTTTGTCAAATGTCATTATGACATTTACGTAGTCTACATTGACGTTTGGGTTTCGTTCCGAAACTGGATTCAAATAGTTTATTTTCTGTTTGTATTTTTATTTTTTCTTGTTGTTTTATTTTATATTCAAACTATGTTTTTTTTCTTTTGTGTAGGTCAGCTGGCGGGTGGTGCAGAGATATTGTAGTCTTGCACCTCAAAGGTTCATTAGGTATTGACATATAATTTATTTTTGTTTTATTCATATTTATTTATATTTATCTATTTTTTTTTTGCTTAATGAATGATAATGATTCATTTCATTCTGCATATGAGTCTGCTACTTCGTCCAGTGATGAAAGTTTTTACTCAGTGGGTGATGGTCTCGGTGACTTGCTACGCCAAACATTTTATCAGCCAACTGCCAAAGACTTTATTGTCTGCCACATTAATGCGCAAAGTTTACCGAGCCACTACATTGATTTATCGGAAACCTTCACTGATGTCAATGTCCATGCCGTCCTGATTTCTGAGAGTTGGCTCAAACCTCATCTTCTTTCAGTACTATACCCACTTCCTGGCTTTGTCTTGATCAGAAATGATCGAGTTGATAGGAGGGGAGGTGGGGTTGCTATTTATCTACGAAGTGATTTTGTACATAAAATTGTTGCCTCATCCTCACCTTCTTCGTCTCCCTCTGCTGAATATCTCTTCCTTGAGGTTTGGGTCAAGGGAGTGAAAGCTTTACTAGGTGTTGTCTACTGTCCCCCAACTCTTGACTACTTCTCCAGCCTGGAAACAGTTCTGGAATCTTTAGGATCTGAATATGCACATCATATCATCATGGGCGATTTTAATACCAATCTCCTTACCAACCAATCCACGCGGTCCCTTAAGCTTCTCGACATCCTTAAGTCCGTTAGCCTCCATGTCCTACCATTGCATGCCACTCACCACAATGCTGATGGTCATGACACTTGGCTTGACCTTATCATCACCTCTGATCCTTCCCTCGTTTCCTGTCACGGTCAATTTCCTGCTCCTGGCTTCTCTCACCATGACCTCATCTACTTGTGTTACGCCCTAAAACCTGCCAAACCCCTTCCCAAGGTACTGCACTTGCGTTGTTTTGGCCATATGGATGTGGTTAAGCTTGGTAGGGATGCTGCGAATTTAAATTGGAGTTCGCTTTTAGAGGCCACTTCAGTTGACGATAAAGTCAACATTTTCAACGCCAACGTCATTGCACTTTTTGATGTCCACGCCCCTATCAAAAAAATAAAATTGAAGCGTCCTCCTGCACCGTGGATGACACGTGGTGTTCGGATGGCGATGAGGCGAAGGGACCGAGTTTTTCGTAGATACAAAAAGGACCGCTCAGATGAAAATTGGTGCCTCTTTAAGGCTGCAAGGAATCGGTGTAATCAGATGGTGCGTAATGCTAAACGCCGTCATATTCTTAGTAATATCATTTCCTCTTCCCCTGCTAATATATGGAAATTCCTCAGAACTTTAGGAATTGGCAAGGGAAAAAACTTGGACTATCATGGTAAAACTATTGGTTTGGATGATATTAACGCTCATTTCTCCACTGCTAACTTAATTGATCCCCAAACCAAGAGTTGTACCAAAAACCTTATAGTCGGTCTCCCCAGGCCTAACATCGATCCCCTGCAGTTTTCTCCGGTGCCGCCTGATGAGATCAGGAAAATAATCCTCTCCATCAAGTCCAATGCGACTGGCTACGACAACATTAGCCGTCGTATGATTATTTCCGTCCTGGATTATCTTCTTCCCGCTATTTCCCATATCATTAATGTCTCCCTCTGCACTGGGGTTTTCCCGTCTTTATGGCGGAAAGCCTTTATTATCCCTCTTCCCAAAATTCCGAACCCCTCACTCCCGACGCATTTTCGTCCCATATCTATTCTTCCTTTCCTTTCCAAGGTGCTGGAGGCCTGTGCACACAAGCAGTTGACTGGGTTCGTGCACATGAATAAACTGCTGTGTCCTCTGCAGTCTGGCTTTAGGCCCGGCCACAGCACCGTTTCCGCTCTCCTCAAAGTGACTGACGATATTAGGGCGGGCATGGAGGATACCAAAGTCACCGTGTTGGCTTTGGTTGATTTCTCTAATGCCTTCAATACCGTCAGTCATGACATCCTGTTATCAATCCTCTCCCATTATTTGATCTCTCCGGCGGCACTGGAATGGTTCTCCTCTTATCTTCAGGGGCGCCAGCAGTCGGTGCGCCTTGGTGATTCTTCATCAAACTGGTGCGATATTGACTCTGGAGTCCCTCAAGGCGGCATACTTTCTCCATTGCTATTTTCTATCTTTATTAACCTCATAACTCAAAACCTTCAGTGTGCGTACCATTTGTATGCCGATGACTTGCAGATATATTCTCAGTCTGGGGTCGATTGTGTGGCCGCAGCTGTGGACAGGGTGAACAGAGACCTACAACATATAAAAAGTTGGTCCGACAGTTTCGGTTTATCTGTGAACCCTGCGAAATGTCAGGCCCTAATCTTAGGTAGCTCAAGAATTATAAGCAGACTGGATTCTACGATCATACCCGCTGTTGTATTCGATGGCTCTGTCATTCCTTTGTGTCAGAGTTTTAAGGATCTTGGGCTGCATATCGACTCCACCCTGAGCTGGCGGTCCCAAGTAAACTCTGTTAGTCAGAGAGTCACCGGTATCCTTCGTTCTCTTTACCGCCTGAAGAATTTTCTTCCCGTTAAAACTAAGACAATGCTCGTGCAAGCCTTAATCCTTCCGATAATCGACTATGGTGATGTGTGCTATTACGATCTGAATGCAGACCTACTCAACAAACTTGACCGTCTTCTAAATAACTGCATTCGGTTCATTTTTAATCTTCGTAAATATGATCACGTTTCTTCCTATCGTTCGCAACTAAAATGGTTACCCATTCGCCAGCGCCGATCTATGCGGGCACTTACTACTCTCTTCTCATTTCTTACTTCTACTACACCTCCCTCTTATTTATCTTCACACTTTCAATACCTTTGCGACAGCCACAGTAGGAATCTTCGCTCATCTAGCAATCTTCTTCTAAAGTGTCCCCCTCACAGCTCCGACTTCGTTCACTCTTCTTTCGCTATCCAATCAATACTTCTCTGGAATTCACTCCCTCTCGAAATCAGGTCGTGCACCAGCCGATCGGCTTTCAGGCTGAGAGTTCGTCAATTATTGCTGAATGGAGTGGCAGAATCACCACATCATTAATTTATGATATATATTGATATGTATATTTTGTATATATGTATTTATATGTGTTTATATAAGTATATGTAATAGAATGTATTACATATTCATGTTTTATATATATATTATGTATTGTATTTTACAATATATTGTATTCGGATTTATTTATTTATATAGAGCTTAATAATATTTTTATTTTTACCTTCTTCCTGTATATTTTTATGCACCTACCTTGTTCATCTCTGCATCACCCGAAGGTTGACTGGGAGAGAATGCCTTTGGCATTAAGTCCGCCTATATACCTTGTATATGAAGTGTATAAATAAATAAAATAAATAAATAAAATATTCTGCCTCTCGGGCGCCCATAACTTCAAGCGTGTACAGTGCAAGCATGTACATTTTCATGTGTAAGCACTTTACACGCGTCGCGCGGCCACATAAATAAATCAATATTAGTTCGTATCAAACCACTATCACGCACGGACTCATTCATCAATTATCATACAATTATAAATAAAAGTTATATCAAACATAACTGCATATCAATCAAACATCATATTATCACACTAAGTGTACGGGAACACACCGTACATTTTGGTCCTTCGAGCTATCGTGAAGGCGGGATCAATTTACGTGCGAAGAAAAGTGACGTGCTTGTTCCTGCAGCCACGACCAACCCCTGTGGAGACAAAACCACAGAAATCAACAACTGAAGAGTAACATCATCGCAGAGGTTTTGTAATACTGTTCGCGATAGCGAGTCGGTTCAGTTGGCTTCCCAGAAGCGGGTCTCACCAGCTGGATTGAGAAGGCGCACATATCGTGGATATACGGAACCTACAACCAATTTACTATCAACTAAAATCATGTCTATCATGGAAGATCTTTTGGCCAATCAAGAGCAGCTACAGACCGCTCTGGAGCAGCTGTATAGAAATTTCAAAAAGGATCCAAGTGATCGTAAGACTTCCGTTTACATCAGGAAACGTTTGCAAACTCTGGACGCCTACTGGGAAGAATTTCAAGCGAATCACATGAAACTGTGCGAGTTTGATGACCGTGGATACACATACTTCTCAGAAAATATGTATCACAAAACAATGAAATTTTACCATCAAGTCAAAGAATCTATTCAGCAATACAAAGGTTCTGAGAGTGATACAAAAAGAGATCAGTCTTCATTACACCCTTCAGTTCAGGTATCAGATTTTCAAAATCAAGATACATCTGATAAGAAATATTTAGAGTGCGAGCAAGAAAAACCAATCAACGATCATTCTGAAGGAACATCAACCACAATCGGCAAGTTAGTATCTCAGGGCAACCCAAGTAAGCTGGAGGAAATGTATCGCAAACAAAAGAGCAATTTTAAAGCACTATCTCGCGCTATTGCGAACATCGATTTAGAAAGCATTTCCGAAAGATGGGAATATCAAGACGCACTGAAGACGATTGAAGCCAGATGGACAGCTATCGATGCTCTACACTGGGAAATCGATAGTGAATCGTTTGAGGAAGATGCAGAATACGAGCAGAATTACAGCAGGTACGAGAAGTTATATATCAGCGTGAAAAAATCTATCAACACCAGCATGTGGTCAGTCACACACACAGAAGATTGTACGCCAAAAACTGATATTCCAATATTTTCAGGCAACTTCCACAAATGGATTTCATTCAAGGATTTATTTACTGAGGCAATCCATAACAAGAAATCAATATCAGCTGCACAAAAAATGCAATGCCTAAAAAGCAAATTAAGAGGAGAAGCGGAACGGCTTATTCAACACTTGAAGATCAGTTCAAACAACTATCAAATTTGCTGGGATATCTTGAACCACCGGTATAACAACAACAAGCTGATATTCAACTCACATATAAGCATACTTCTATCGCTACATACCA
This sequence comes from Laothoe populi, assembly GCA_905220505.1. NCBI lineage: Eukaryota > Metazoa > Arthropoda > Insecta > Lepidoptera > Sphingidae > Laothoe > Laothoe populi. The sequence continues at coordinate 12,754,571 of HG992147.1, read as the reverse complement.
TGCAACAACAGTCATTTAGTCAAATTAAAAATATATTTGACACCACCAATGAATGCTTAAATGCGATAAAAAGTCTTGGTGTGGATATATCAACGTGGGACCCATTAATTGTTTATTTGCTCACGCAAAAATTAGATTCCCAAACGCATACCGAATACAATGACTTTATTCAAAACCCAAAAGAATTGCCAACGTTAGCAGATTTCTTAGGATTTTTAGAAAACAAATACATATCGCTCGAATCATCACAGCGTAAGCCCGGATCAAAACCAATCACATATAATGAAAAACATGGTTCCCTTCAGCCTAAGAAAAAACCATTTTATAACAAAATGCATAACTCAAGTACCAGCAAATATGAAACAAATACACCATTTATGCCGAGTTCGACAATCAAAAGTTTTGCAACGAAAACGCAAATTTGCCCACTTTGCAAAGATAGCCACGGATTATTCCACTGTAAAACATTTTTGGACGCTAACCCTGAAACAAAAAGAAACACTATCAAGAAATTAAATTTGTGTATAAATTGCCTATATGACCATAAGGATAAGGCTTGTTTTTCACAAGCAAAATGTCGTGTCTGTTTAGGTCATCATAATACTTTACTACACGACACATTTCAAACAACAGCGGAATCAAGTAATACGAGCGCGTCGAAAAGGGCAACGCTCTTACACGAACAGCGAAAAAATGTGACACATATTTCAAATCAAAACATGACAGAAACTCTCCTAGCAACAGCGTTGGTTCAAATCAAGGGAACAAACAAAAATTTCATAATGAGAGCACTTATTGATCAAGGCTCACAAGTGTCACTTATCTCGGAAAATGCTGCTCAACTGCTGGGTATTCCACGAAAAGCATTCAGCGGCGCAATATTTGGCGTCGGCTCTAACCCAAACAACTGCAAGGGGATGCTTAACATCACAGCATCTTCATTACATACCAATTTCACATTCCAAGCTGATGTATTAATTATGAAGAATTTATTACACAATTTACCAAACCAAACATTCGTGAAACCTTCATGGAAATACCTGCAGACGATTCAGTTAGCTGACCCGGAATTCAACATTAGTCGCCCAGTCGACTTATTATTGGGCGCAGACGTGTATGCTGAGATTATCATGGCGGGCATCATCAAAGAAAACGAACGCCAACCAGTAGCACAACAAACTCAACTCGGCTGGATATTATGTGGAAATGTCCAGTCATATCAATGCAACGTAGTCCTCAACAACATAGAGGATATACAAAGATTCTGGACCATAGAGGATATAACAGAAAATGATACAAGCATGTCTTTGGAAGATCAACAGTGCATTCAGCAATATAACTCCGAAACATTCCGAAAAGATGATGGAAGATACGTGGTTCGATTACCGTTAAAACCTGGAATTGATAAAAATCTCGGCAAATCTAAACAAAAGGCAGTATCGCAGTTTTATAGTTTGGAAAGAAAATTTTCAACAAACAAACAAATCGCCGATCATTATAAATCATTTATACAAGAATATATTGTATTGGGTCATATGCGCGAGTGCGCGCGCGAATATTTGCCAGATTGCATTTTACCTCACCATTGTGTGTTACGAGCCGAGTCAACAACAACATCATTACGTGTTGTATTTAATGCGTCCGCAAAAACTTCAACAGGGTTCAGTTTAAACGATTTGATGTATCGTGGACCAAATTTGCAACAAGATTTATTTAAACTTATTTTGAGATGGAGGCAATATGAATATGCGTTCACAGCGGATATTGAGAAGATGTTTAGACAGATTATCTGCAATGAAAAAGATCAACGTTATCAAAAAATTATATGGCGGCAATCACCAGACGAAGTCCTGCAAGAATACAAGCTTACTACCGTAACCTATGGTACCAAAGCGGCACCATTTCTCGCTATGATGACTCTTAAACGTCTAGCAGAAGATGAGCGATCAAGATATCCGACAGCATCACGGGTCCTGGAACAAGACTTTTACATGGATGACGTTCTAAGCGGCCATCACAGTCTTGAAGACACCATTCAATTGAAAACAGACCTTACAAATTTGTTGAAGTCTGGAGGGTTCCACCTACGAAAATGGTCATCAAATAAACCAGAGATATTAGATGACAACGTTAACACCAATCAACAAGCATTTGAGTTTAGACACCAAGAATCAACCAAAACATTAGGTCTGCGCTGGCAACCCTATGAGGATCAATTTACATATCAAATCAAGATTGACACAGCAACGACCCCAGCCACTAAACGGTCATTACTATCAGAAATATCAAAATTGTTTGACCCATTAGGCTGGTTGTCTCCACTTTCCACTAAACTCAAGACATTATTTCAAGACGTCTGGAAAATGAATCTTAATTGGGATGATCATCTACCTGAAAATATCAATGAAGAATGGCACAACATGAAAAAAGACCTACAAAATATAGATCAGATCAAGGTTCAAAGGTGGCTCGAAACCCACAATTGCGACAACATAGAATTACATGGATTCTGTGATGCATCAATGAAGGCCTATGCTTGCGTAATTTATTGCAGAATAATCCAATCCGATAATCACGGAAAACGAATACCCATCACTATTGTGGCTGGAAAGACAAGACTTGTGCCTGTGAATAAGACTGTTTCATTACCAAGATTGGAATTAAGCGCCGCAAGTTTATTATCTAAATTAATGAAAACAGTACAAAACTGTTTATCGAGCAATCACAATATTACTGTTTATGGTTGGTCTGACTCTACGGCAGTCCTAGGTTGGCTCCAGGGGGAACCAAATCGGTGGAAACCGTTCGTGGCCAACCGAGTCAAGCAAATAACGGAAATCATACCAATAACTAGTTGGAACTACGTAAAATCAGCAGAAAATCCTGCCGATTGCGCAAGTCGCGGAATATCTGTGAACCAATTAAAGCTTCATCATCTGTGGTGGCATGGACCTGAGTGGTTGGCAAATACGAAAATTATCAAAAAAGGAACCCTATCAATTTATAACACTACAGAAGAAATGAAAAAATCGGCAAAAATAAATGTTACACTTCAACGCCAAGATGATGACATCGCATTAAACATATTATATAAATATAGCAATTTTAATCGTGCTACTCGAGTACTGGCTTGGACATTACGCGCTATTTCACCTATCAAAACAAAATTGAATTATTTAACAATCAACGAAATGAAAAGGGCGGAATATATATTAATCAAACAAGCACAACAAGTTGCATTTACGGAAGACATCACTAGTTTTCGAAAAAACAACCGAGTGGATTCAAACAGCAAGCTACACGGTCTCAACCCCTTCCTTGATCAAGACGGATTATTAAGAGTGGGAGGACGACTCAGAAACGCGAAGATCCCTAACAACATGAAACATCCAATTATCATACCCCATAGCAGTCATCTTACTAACTTGTTGATTGATCAAGGACATCAAATGACATATCATGGTGGAGCTCGCTTAACACTGGCTTGGTTAAGACAAAAATACTGGATCTTGGGAGGCAATCAAGCAGTGAAGAAGCACCTCAGGAGCTGTGTCAAATGCAGACGTCATGATCCCGTAAAACAAGATCAATTGATGGGCGACCTGCCTGCATCCCGTATAAATTTGACGAGGCCATTCTATCATACAGGAGTCGACTTCACAGGCTTTGTAGAAATTAAAACAAACAAAGGTCGAGGTGTGAAAACCACCAAAGGCTACATAGCTGTCTTCGTTTGCATGGCCACAAAGGCCGTGCATCTCGAGTTGGTTTCGGACCTCAGCTCTTCGTCATTCCTTGCGGCCCTACGACGAATGGCAGCGCGAAGAGGCATCCCCGCACACGTATACAGTGACAACGGTACGAACTTTATAGGAGCAAACCGAAAATTAAATGAAGGATTCATCGATCTCCAGCAAACCCTTGACAGTGACTTCTTTAACACAATCACAGACATGAAGATCACCTGGCATTTCAACGCTCCGTTATGGCCAAGCGCGGGAGGGCTATGGGAAGCAGCCGTCAAGAGTTTAAAATACCATCTAAAGAGAGTGATTGGCGAACAAAAACTCACTTATGAAGAGTACTCGACCTTGCTGGCTCAACTAGAGGCATGTCTGAACAGTAGACCATTATGTGCACTTAGCGAAGACCCTGATGACCTCGATTATCTCACACCGTCACACTTTTTATCAAGCGGGCCAACTCTGACTATTTCTGAAACCGAATCAGATCTCCGTACGCGATGGCAACTCACGCAGAAAATATTTAGTGACATCTGGAAAAGGTGGCAAACAGAGTATCTGGTTCAGCTCTCATCACGCAGCAAATGGCGACAAGCTCGAGAAAATCTGAAAATCGACGATATCGTTATCATTCACGACTCCAATCTTCCCGCTGGAAAATGGGCCTTAGGCAGAGTGATAGATACCCACGCTGGAAAAGATAGTTACGTCCGAGTTGTAACTATACAAACGAAAAATGGGAAAATAAAAAGACCTATAACGAAATTATCATTGTTGCCTACAAACTTTACCTCAAACGAAAACGCAGAAAATGAAAATTTTGAAAAATCATACAGTAAACAATCAAAAACGCCGTCTAACAAATGCAACCTATTATATACGATTATTATGTTGCTTATGTTTATCATTTCTCCAACGGTAGCAGATTACAAAATTTCGACATTCAATAACAATCAAAGCCTCTATTTCGACAAGAAAATGAACTTGCATCTAGAAAGAGAGGAATGGAAACTTATCATCTACTGCGACATGGGACCCTATTGGCGTGCAACAGAATTATTCGAAAAGTACATAAAATACTTAGAAAACATATGTGCAGCTGATCACGTATCACAATGCAACGTAGTCACATTACAGTTACGTCATGGGCTCACTGAACTCGGGCATTATAACAATCTATTGCTTGAACAACAAAATAAACAAACAATACGTAAACGACGGGGCCTCATCAATGGTGTCGGTTACGTTGCACATAGTTTATTCGGCATCCTGGATGAAGATTTTGCTGAAAAATATCAAAAGGACATCGACCTGATCAGGAGCAATGAAAATCACCTCGCCTTGCTGTGGAGAAACCAGACTTCGGTTGTGGAAGCAGAGCTTAACATTATCAAGCGAGTTGAAAACGCCATGGACAAACAACACAAACTGCTTCACCAGCATATGATGAAACTAGACAGTGGAGTTAATACCCTGAAGCAACAAATTGAAACAACAGACAGGAAAAACGACTTCACCTTGTCGACAGTGATAGCAAACAACATCCTTAACAACTTAAAAATTATTCAAACTGCTGTAGTGGAAACTTTAACAAATATCTACCCCGACAAGTTCAACATGCACCTTTTGACACCAGAGCAACTTAGAAATGAACTCCGCATTATAAGTGGGCAGTTATCAAAGGATTTAACTATACCTATCAATATCATCGCTGAGACTGACTTGAAGCGAATATTTCATTTATTAAAGGTTAAGGCAAGAAACACGAAACAATATCTTATTTTCGAAGTAAGAATACCATTAGTGAGCCGAGACAGCTACGAGGTGTTCGAACTCATAGCGATTCCTAGACAAGTCGGCGAAGACATGGTCACCATAGTACCTGTTTCAAGCGTTCTCGCTATCAACATACAAAAGGACACTTACATACCGATGTCTTCGAATGAACTCCAGAAATGTCTTAGTTATGACTTAAAAGAGTTTATTTGCCGACTACAACATCCTATTCACCACATGACGTCGGACGAAAACCTCTGCTTAAAAGATCATACCTCCGATCGGTGTCAAGTTGAAACAAAAATATGCAGAGACATGTGGATAGAATTGAACGTAATAAATTCATATTTTTATTTTTGTTGCGGACAATGCCCTATCCGGATCATATGTGAGGATAATATTACAATTGAACGATTATGCAAGTCTGGAATAATAACAATAAGTGAAGGCTGTATAGTCAAAGGCGAGACATTTACTATTTATTCACATAAAATGTTATCAAATTCCATGAAAACTGAAGCAAGTATGGCCAACTTCGAGATTCCAGCGATTAATAACATCATTAATTTGTCTCTGCCGCTGATCAACAATACAGACGAGAGTGATGAAACCATTGAACGACAACAAAGCCTAGACTTAATCGAAGAAGATATCAAGAAGATCAAGACTAGCGAGTCACCCTTACTGTCTGACGGAATCACGTCTCATGACATTCACCACTATGTCGTAATCTATGCAATAGTGGCAGTCGTGGGACTGTTCGGAATAATCTACTTGTGGCGTCGCACTGTGAAAAAAGGAGTACGTTTGGACCAGAGTGAACCTTGTGTACACTATTCTACAGCAGCCGAGCGCCCGGCGGTGCCTCCTCGTTCACAAAATCATCCCAGTAATTCGCACAGAGTGGATCGAACAACGTCACCAGTTATACGAAAACATTTTAGCCTTACTTAAGCTTTTTCTGTATTGCTTTTTATTTTTGTAAATGCTTATAGTTTTTGTATTTTATGTAATTCACTATCACTCATCCCATCACATCATCTCGTGCCTCGGAGCATGTACAGTGCAAGCATGTACATTTTCATGTGTAAGCACTTTACACGCGTCGCGCGGCCACATAAATAAATCAATATTAGTTCGTATCAAACCACTATCACGCACGGACTCATTCATCAATTATCATACAATTATAAATAAAAGTTATATCAAACATAACTGCATATCAATCAAACATCATATTATCACACTAAGTGTACGGGAACACACCGTACAAAGCGCTTTTTGCATTGTGCTTGTTTGTGTGTTGCTTAATGCCTTCTGTAGTACTGCCTGAAATACTGTATTATGTATAATACAGTCAAAATTAGAACGCCCCAGCGTTAAGAAGTTAGTTAACAATATTTCACGCAAATATAAAATGTATATTATATATTGTTAAAAAAAGCGCATGGTATGATCGTTTAAAATTTTCCCCGTAACCTTACTTTTAGGGTTTGAGGACGAAAAGTTCATAGCGGAGATTCTTTAAATTCTTGAACGTAGAGTGGAGGAGCTGCAAGGTTCGTTCACATATAATTGACAAAAGGCCGTTAAGATTAAATTAAGACATGTATAGCAGAGTGATGTAACAGGCCTGAGACGGCGACGCTTCGACGCCAGGACGCCCTTGCCTCAAGGACTACAGGACTTTGAATGTCAATTAAAGCTTTATACGATTTGTTTTATTAGCATTAATTCTTATAGATCACCGACGTGATCATGAATCTTGTTTAATACAGTTTTATCGCTATTATGGTGTTATTAGATTTCTACCTTTTCGACGTAGAATACCCTGTCACGTTACCTACACGTTAAAGGGTAATTATGTTCTCCTTTACTCTTCAATTTATTTTGTTGATCACTTTCTTCTGACGTCATCGATTCAGATGAGCCGACATAATGTGTGGGCGAAGTCCTGATCTTTATTTATATAATTACTGTACGTGTGTATATCACTGAACTGCTCCTAAACGGCTGGACCGATTTGAATGTTTTTTTTTGTATGCGTTTGCGTGGTGCCCTGGATGGTTTAGATTCACAAATCAGCCCGGCAGATGGCGCTCTAGTCGGTGTGGCGCTGCTTTTACGTGCAGGACGACGTCTGCACGGTCCGCTAGTATAATATAAATTATCATCATTGATAATGTAATATTTTACTTAAGTCAAATAAAATTAAAACTAACTTAATTTCTACTTAGTTTAAAATCTACGCTAAGACCATAAGCGACGAGACTTAGATTCTTTTAACCTCTTTTGACTGTATATACAGCAGGCGCTATGCTATCAGAGACAACCAACAAGTTAAACAGATGGCCACCCGGAATCCGAGTGGAACAGAATGGCATAAACTCCTCGGAAAAGTAATAGAATGGGCATGGAATGGGATTAGTATTTTTGGCCCTAGTCCAATAATATTATAATAAAATAGGTTACTGTTTTACGTTAACATAAACATATCTGGGACATGGCATAATTAGGTACTATTATGATGTAATGTTGACCTTAATGCCGTGTATTGTTAAAACTAATGTACAAATTGGCGCAACCTTAATGTATAACGTAATGCCAATAATATCTAAAATGATCGACAAATATTGAACATAACGCCATCTTTATTTATAAAACAGTGAAAACAATAGTTCGTTTAATTAATTTACACAACTATGTGGACAATAAAATATGTAGCAATACTTTGTGTCAATAATATTTTATTGAAGTACTGTAATTCCGCCAGGCAAATTTCTCATAAACACAAAGTTTTATGACGACTTTCCTATTGTGTACACCGGAGGAGAATTTGCTAAACAAAGAAAGAGTTCGTTCGTACTACGGAACAGAGAAAAAACCTAACATTTTATTTTATTTGTATAATTTGTTTATACGTGAAGAGAAGGATATATGTATATTTTTTTATTATTTATATGGCAAAGGATTCCAGAAAATAGGAAATTATATATAATACGTCTAAACTCTATATAGCGAAAATGAAGAGGCCTGATATTTCAATACGTTATAAAAAGTTTTCGTTAAACGGATAGAGCAAAAGAAAACAATATAATTTCGTAACAAAACTTATATTTCCCTTTTCCATCACGCGAGTTAAGGACACTTTTTCGTTAATACACACGAAAATTCGTCTTTCTTTTACTTGCCATGTATACAGTTAAAAAGTTTGAAAGCAACTAAGAATAAGGATAACGTAAAAACAACGCATAGCAATAAGACGGTAGTAGAGAATTAAACACGTGCTATGCAATTACAACTAACAAATTACTACATTTTTAAGAGTTCCATTGTGCTATTTGTGTTATTTGAAAATCAGTGAAATTTAAATTTATTGGGTCTACCTTATTACGTAATATCTCGCTAATGAGCGCGATTAGCACTAAAAAGAGTGTATCAATATATGGGCAACAATGTAAACCAAACTATCCTTAGCAATTTATACGTTTTAAGGAGTTTTTATTCAATAGAAGTTCGCTACATAAAGTTTAAACAGTACATTGAATACTATAAATGTAAAACATATAACACACGCTATCGACGTTTTTGTACACCCGCGTAATGGACGTAAATGGACGAAAAAATTAAAAAATATATATATCAAATGATTATGGCAAAAGTACCTCAATTGCGTTGCACTAATTTTTTTATAAATTGCATTCGTACTTGGAACACTGGACGACCACAAGTATAAATTTATTCGGAAATCAAAGTGTTACAGGAACAGTAACTGAAATTACATTATTCTCAAAAATAATATAAATTTGCGATACTACATACTGACAATTGACCTTTTATATTATTTAACTTATTATTTATAGCAGTCGCACGTAAATGAGTAAGTGGGCTCTTGATGGCAATTAATTAACACCGTTCGTAAGTATCCATTGTGTTACGGATCGTGAGATCACTAATGACCTTTGCAGAAAGGAAAAGTTATTTTGTTACGCCTACGGGAACAGTGAGTGAACGAAACGGACTGCTTGTGTAATGGTATTATATGCACACGACTCTATAGCGGCTACTTTACACATGGTGAAAACCCAACGAAACGAACTGCTGGTCGGAGGGTACAACTCTATAGCGACAACTGTACATATGGTCAAAACCCCGTCATTTTTACCAATTTAGCGAGACGCGTTTAAACCCGGCTAAACTGTAATACTAATTATGGAATCTTAAATTGTAATTTAAGTAAAAAAAACGTTGCTTTAATTCATTTTGATGTAGAAATTAAAGACGTTGTTAATTATAAGAGTCGGCAACGCGCATGTGATGCTCCGGGTGTTACAAGCGTCCAATAGGCTTAGGTAACCGCTTACCATCAGGCGTAGGCAGGACGTCAAATAAATTATTATGAGACGAATTTAAACTATCACTATATGTGTTAAATGAGTCGTAAAGAACCAAAGTCGGAAAAGTAGAGCCAACTGGTTTTTTTGCAAATTAAAAAAAACTGATATTTCATTTAGGTCGAAAGACAATTTTGCTGAATATTTTATTTTAATCTGAGGAGATATTTCATTTAATCAATGACAACAATAATGATAAAAAATTAAGCTTAACCGTGAAAAATCTTATTAAAATTTCTAGATTGCTGAGTTTGATCCCAACTAAGGTAAGATGGCCGACTTTGCTACTGGACTGACAAGTTTCTCGTTTTTGATTGATCATGGACATCATGAGAAATAGGATTGTTAACTAGGCAGACGCTTCTGATTGGTTGATACTGAAAGATTGCTGACTTTGGTTCTAATGCAACTTTTTTTATGTTGCATTACAAGAATTTTAAGAATTAAAATTCTTAAAAATATTTTTTTTGTTTTGTGTTTTTAAATATAAATCACAGCTGTTTACCCGCGATTTCGTCTGCGTGGAATTTTTGATCTGTATGTGTGAGACATTGATGTGATGATACAACAAATACAACAACAAACTACGGCGTGGGTTTTCTAAACTTTTTATAGAATTATTCTCTGACCCCTAAACTACATAAGAAAGAAAGAAAATCATTTATTTGGCCATAATCACCAGACCAGGTAGCAATAAAAGATGAGTGCATAAAACAAATTAAAAAAAAAACTTTATGGGCTGCAGGTACACAATTAAAAAAATAAAAAAGTCTCCCGGCATACTTATGCGCCCCAGCCACCCGTGTCCGAAGCATGACCAAAAAGGCCACAGGCTCAGCGTCCGCCAGGTGGGAGGGCCCACCTGACACTGATTTTCAGCAAAGGCCAAGGAGTGTCACACGGATGCCAGCATAAATAATACAAAATATTAATATATATTAAAAAATAAAATAACAATAATGAAAATAATACATGGCTACATAGTTATAGTTAGTACGTAAGTAAGTGTGAAGTATGTTTCATTTCATAATTATGCAAAAAAATATGTCGATCCATTGCTCTATGAAAAACAATAGCCAAAGCAAATCTATCCCACGGGAACTATACATTTTCCGGGATAAAAAGTAGCCTATGTGCTAGTCCAGACTATAATATATCTCTGTGCCAAATTTCAACCAGATCTAAGTAACAAACATCTATCCATCCATCCAAACATTCGCATTTATAATATTAGTAGGATTAGTGGAAGTAGGATTGCAATAGTCGATTCATATTTTAATTTCCTATATTGCCATATTTTTATCTAATTTTTGCCCAACTACTTTGCCGACTTTGGTTCTATGCGACTCAAATAATATAGTAAGATTCCATATCATCATGCCAGATAATTAATGTTTCTTCAGGGATACGTTATTTGTCGTGACCTAGAAAGTAAGGGGCGATTAATGATGGCTCAGATGCGAGATGACATCGGCCTAATTAGGCCTCTTGATAAAGGACCGCAGCGGTAGGGAAACAGAAATTGGGGAGGAAATAACAAGGAGATTAAATGCTTCTAATTATAATAAGTAAACAGACCAATACCAAATATCAATAATACCAAAAAGTATAACTTCCGTTGTTAATTGAATACATATTATCTTTATGAGCCGGGCAATTAGAATATTTTTATAGATATATAATTTTTTTTTATTTATTGGTAACTGATTCTGAATATTATGACAGATATTATAATGTATAATGCGGTGTTATATTTAACCTGTATCTATGCTGAAATCGGATCAGTCCGCCCGTGATCATGAAGGCTGTAAAGCTTTCGAAACGTCGGGATTAAAAAAGTTTAATAAACCGCGATAGAATCCGTAAAAGTAGTTTCATTTCAATATATAATATTCGCGTAAACATAAGAAACCATTATGTATCTATGTAATATTTCTTTCCTTGACCAACTCGCCTCATCCCTGTACAACATAAGATTGATATGATTTTAAGTCCCCCGGGCGTGGCGCCGCGTAACCAGAGATTTTTTTCATGCCTTCCCAACATGCCTAAATGTGCCATTTTCCGACAATAATACATATTATTCTACAAAGAAAGAGAAATACGAGATATTTGTAACGGGAATATTGCTTGTTGACTTTCAATGTACATACAATAATCACCATAATATATTAAAAAAAACACAAGATTCGTTTTTTTTCTAAAATAGAGGCACAGCCTTGCTGCACATCGCTACATTCTACATTTATTAAATCCTTTTTCATATATTTTCTTAACTATATGCCTAGAGAATTATAGTTTTTATTCATGGCATTTTATAAATAGACGCTTCAATAAGATAGAGTCGGGTTGATCCTTCAGCCGAAGTACTGTCATGTATTTTACACACGTACCCGCTACAAGGCGAGAGTTCATGGACACTGCAGTAGTAGACATGCGACATTGGACTCGCATGGCTTAATCATTAATATTTTACTTCGACAACTGAACAGTCGTTTGGAGACAATACTGTTCGACTAAAATGCGATATAATATATTGTAGGTGTTGGTTCTATTGGGTTGGACGTCCAGGTTACTGGCCTGTTACTAAGCCCACACGCCTAGGCGTTAGCATAGCAACACAACTAACACGGGTCGGTACTAACACAAACTAAATGTACATTGTTATCTTGTTCAATTTCACGTTATACGTAAGTACGGTAAGTAAAACCCACACCTGTGTAAATGTTTTCGCAGGTTATTAATTACATTTCTATATAAACTACGAACCTTTTAAAAGAAAATAGGTACAAAGAAGAGTGCTGATAATCATATCATCTTTGTAAATAAGATGACGGACAGAAAAATGTATATAGTTTTGTGACCTTTTTATTTGCTATAAAAATTTGTTGCAGGTTTTAGAAAAATACTCTTAAATCTCGTCGAATAAAAATGTAATTACACAGTAGAGAGTTTTTGCTATTTCTAGCGCACGAGCTTTATGATAATTTCTTAAAAAAGTCTGCATAGTAATGCGGTTTCATTTAAAGAGTATCTTTTAGTCATTTTTTTTAACGATACATTGCTGGCAGAATAGATATGCTGATGCTATCGGACGCTTCCCTTCAAAGTCTTAAATTACGATTCAAAAATGAAATAAAAAAATATTAAACCCAATGTTTACACATTTTCAGTTAAACATATCTACACACCCGCCATATCATAATAAAGTTAATTAAAATATATCCAGCAAACCATGAAATCATGAAGCTTAATGAGTTTTAATATAAAATGTTATACGTTTTGCGCTTGCTCTACAAAATTCATTAAAATAACTACGTCAAGCTGTCTCTAAATGAGTAATGTATGATTTTATTGTATAATACTTTATTTTGCTCATAGTTACGCCCACGTTAGAATCTTCTTCTCATACAAAAATAGTATATGGCCTTCCTCCATTTTGAATACAGCAAAATCTGATCAATGAATAAAGTGTAGACTACACTTTCTGTCCGTAGCTTTATAAAAGCTTCATACTAGGCTTTGCTATCTCCTTTCCTTCTTTTAGTATAAAATTATGATATGATTATGAATGCGAATTAATTGTCTTTTTTATATTAAAAAATCCTACCAAATTTCACCAGAAAATATTATTTTCCAGACAAACTTTACCACCCCTTTTAGGTAATATAAATTTCAAGAAATTACATATCTTACGATATCTACAATATAAAATCAGCATCTCAATTTTCTAAATTTCGTCTCGAAGAAATTACAAGATCAATCAAGTTTTGACTCCCATATCCATATCTTTTTTGGAAGCATATCAAAATCTTATTTGCTTGTTAGTGATCATGTAACTTTTGAACGACTTGACCGATTGAGGTCATATTTACTCCATATATTTGTTTTGTCGCGCAATGGTTCATAATTATATAACATCACGTTACAACCCACGGGATCGGAGCAAATGGCCATCGAGAGAGCGATGCTGTCAACAACAGCTAGTATTATATAGATTCATTATATATAGGCACAGAATGTGTTTGACATGTCTTGTTGGATATTTATTTGGTACACGCTATTAAAATACAAAAACAATTACTTTACAGAATTGAATAAATTATTTCTATTGAATTAATTATTACATAAACACGAAATAAAATAAATGTAAATATTTTATTTACATTATGAAATAATAGTGTGAAATTATAATTTAAGCAAAATTCAACTGATCAGTTGGTAAAATTATGAACTAACTTCATAAAAGAAGCTCAAAATTAGAAATTCTCGTAAGATATTTTTCTTATGTTACGCGACACCTACACCTAATTTGAATTGAATTCATGAACATGAATGGTTGCAGCGGTTGTAGCTGGGCAGGCCAGTAGGCCTTCTCTTGAAATCAATTTTAATCTCGAACTCGATACAGTTTCAATTCCAACCTAGAAGATATTGGAACTCTTACTCACTTAACTAAATGAAATAGAATATTTCTGAACTAGCGATCGTAAATACTCTATTTCATTTAGTTCCAAAAACTCCGCCGTATTCAGTTAAATCGTGCGCTGGTGTTGCGTTCAAGAATGCTAATTGTACAGTTTTCGAACCCAATCCCAATTTTAAATTGGAATCGAGTGTCAAGAGTAACTCTCCAGGGCTGGCTGAAGATATTCCCCTTCGCTAGAGAATCTGTCACCCGTTTCGACCACGACTGAAGATATTCTCCTTCGCTAGAGAAACTGTCACCCGTTTCTCTACAAGGGCGGAAATGTACTTCTCTATTAATTAATGAATGTTCCAAATAAAGATATTTATTGGTAGCGCATCACAAAGAAAATAATCCCCGCCTCGCCTTTTTTTGTTGTCACGGGGAAAGCGTTTTATTACTGCCGCCTGCTCTGGGGGGAAGCGGAATAAGAATAAAGCCGGTCTTACGACCCATCCCCCTCGCACGGATGATGGCCATCCGTGCTGCCGCTGGGCCGAGTCCCTACTCCCTATGTACACCCCACCGACACTACCAGCTAAAACCCCGCGGTGGCCTTCTTCGGCGCTTACGGAGCGATCCCGGGGTATACTAAGGAGTGCTAGAATTGCTACCGGAACCGCTCCTGCGCGGTGCCCTATACGAGCCCATCTCCATGTAGGGCTTAGGAGCCCCCGCGCACCGAACAACGACAGCAAACGAGGCCTTACCACCCGAGCTGCCGTCCATCTCGGGGTCGCACGATGCACCGAAATTGGAGTGCATCGATATGGGCTGACAGCCCCCCGCTGCGCACCCGCGACCCCCGATGGCCCCAATTAGTCGCCTTGTACGACAGGCAGGGGTTACGGTGGTAGAATTCTCCAAACGCCCCCATTCCACAGGCCGCGAGACGCCGGTCAGTCGTCCACCCGGCGCCTCCTACGTCTCCTCTGGCAACGGGAGGGATCAAATCGTTCCCGATCCCTCTCGGCAATCTCCTTCTGCGAGATGACGCTCTCACAGAAGTGGGCCACCGCACGCCAGGACCTCCGGCTGGCGACCATGCACGACACCACGGTCGGCAGCGAGAGGTCTCCTCCGACGACTGCTCTGAGAGCGCTGCGCTCTTCGTCCCAGGCTGGACACTCCTACAACGTGTGTTGGGCCGTATCCTCACGGCAGTTGCCACAATGGTGGCACACGGCAGACACCTCCTTTCCGATCCGACACAGGAACGAATCGAAACACCCGTGGTCCGTCAGTACCTGCGTCAGCCGGAAAGTTGGCGCACCGTGGCGTCTGTCTAGCCATCTCTTTAGGACAGCACGCACTGCCGCGACGGTCCTCAAGCCCGCACTTGGGCTTTCCAGCCTAGTATGCCACTCCTCCACAGCGGTTCTGCGAAACCGGGCCGCAATCTCCCTCGGGGCCAGTCTCTCCTGACGGCGGCTGGACGCCTCCTCTCGCCAGAAGAACGCTGACGAAAGGAGTTTTGCGTCCAACTCCCAAGGGAGATCCCCACTTCGCCTGCGTTCCTTAGTTGTGTTCTGTTGCTTATCGGTCAGGAAGTTTCATATGTCATAACATAGGCGGGTGTCCAATGTTGCCAACAGAGGTTAATAATTTTGTATCATATTTCTCCTGCGGGCGGGGCGCTAGTCTACATAAATAAAAACCAATGTGAGTATGATTGGCCCCTATGGACTCCTAAACTATTCATTTGAGTATGATGAAACTTTGGTGAGTTGTTCTTTATACGCCCACGATGGTTGCTCAAAAAAAACTCTAGATGGCGCTCCAGAAAATCAATTTTAATACCGTTCAACCGATCGCAATAAATCCAATTTTCTTTTTTGGTGGCATTGCAGCTAGTATATCATTAAAATTGATGCAATAAACAAATGATAGTTGTGACTTAACATAGTTAATTTCCGAGGCAGTTTTTAAGTTTAGTTAACTTTTTTTTAGTAGAACAAACCTAAAGTTTTTTTTTCATTGAAATTAAATGATGCATACCAGTTTCTAAGGGAACATACCGATAGCCACAGAATGTCAAAGTTCTAAACCCCGCCAATGAGGATTCCTCAAAGCAATTTCATTTTAGCTTCCACGATGTCATTATACTGAGACCAAATTGGTTGTATGCAAACTTAGTGGCCTGCCGACGTTACTAAGTCTTGGCTTCGAGAATGTTCATAAACAGATCTTACACTTGAGAGCATACGAGTACATCCAGTTACGAAAAAATACTTATACTTCATTAATAACATGGAGGGAAATTTATATTGCTCGAATTTTCAGTTGAATGAACTGTCTGACGCTTTGCATTTATTAAAATAAATTAAAGTTATTTTTATGAATCTCTGAGACTGCTAAAAGCTGCAATTGTGGGGAGTCAAACTAATGTCAAGACAGAGGTCACAGGTTCGATCTCAAACCGTAGAACAGAAATCTTTTCTCTTCTAAGAAAAAAGCCTATTCATTGTAAATTATCATTTTAACTGTGAATGGAAACATCGTAAAGTACCAGCATATCTAAGAGTTTAAAATGGATGTTAAGTTTATCAATCTACATTGCGCGTGGTGAACTAAACTGAAAAACGAGACCCGTCTACCCTTGCTATATAGACGAGACCAGTCCACAGCAGCGAATGACAAAAAACACTGTCCCACTGCTGGGCACCAGACTGTCGGACAGAAACGCTACACCAAGCTGTTACTTCATGTTTTCTGTGAGACAGTGGTAAGCCAGTCGAACCGTATGGATGATGGAGACAAAACTGTTTATAACGATGCTCTACCACTTTAAAATTCAATTACTATCTATCATCTAGCCCGTATTCATTCTACCATAACCATGTGCTCTCATAGAAAAGATCTATGAAAATCAACGAAGTAGAAAAGAAAATAAATAAAAATATAAGGGTCCAATAATAGTAGCCGATGCGTAATCCGATCGTAAATATAGTGTCATAAAATTGCAAACAGATTCTTATTACTGCATTGACTATATGCCGTGTGGTTTGTATCTGAATGTGTATTATTTCATAGATTTTTTGTTTAAATTTCATTTAAGAAGGATAAGGCTGCCACCACCGACCCCATTAGGCCAGCGTGCTGGACTAAAGTCTAACCCCTCTGGTTTCTACAAGAGGCCCGTGCCCAGCAATGAGACAATGTGTGATACAGGGCTGGTATTATATTAACAAGGATTAATATTCAAAAGCTTCATTTATATTGAATCATTCTGTAATATGATGATGCTTCTACAAAATGTATTAGTACTAAAATATTTGTGAAAGTTATTTAATATGATATTATAAATAATTTGTTTATATGCGAGATAATAGATTAATTATGCAAGTTTATATAAAAATTTCTAAATAATATTTTGTTCTATATTGTGCCAATAGAAACATAACAAAAACCTAATACTAAGTAACTTCGCAGAAATCTCAAAAGTTTCGGATGTTGTTATAGAAAAAATTACATTTTTTTTTTTTTAGTGACTCGATAGGCAGACGAGCAGAAGGGCCACCTGATGGTAAGTAGTCACCGCCGCCCATAGACTTCTGCAATACCAGGGCACAGCAAAGCCGCTGCCTACCGTTGAAGGACTACTCTCTTTAAGCCTCGTTTAAAGAAGGACATGTCATAGCGCTCAGGGAACACCGCAGCAGGGAGTTCAAGAGCTTACATTGATTCTATTTTCAAATACGAAGAGAAAATAAAAATGTATATACAAATTATACATACATTATGGTATATTAGGTATACTCGAAACATGGCTACTAAATAATAATAATTTTGCAGCTCCGCATAAAGAAAGATGCAAAGAAGTAGAAAATCATTTAATATAGTTTGTAAAGTATTTACAACGTAAAATGTGATTTACTAAGATTAAATTGATCAAAGTAATATCTGTAGATACATAAGTAATATATTTAAAAAGTTACATATTCATTCATTTTGGTTTATTTAATTCACATGTGAAATGATATGAATAATGAATGATACATCCAAGTTCGATTGTTATGTCGAGGTCAGAAAACAGCCATTTTATAATATACAAGTTTTACGACACGGTTTAATACATCAAACGGCTTATCAAATGTAACGTTGAACTACATAAAAAATATTCAATTGTTTTCCATAATTAAATTTCACTTAATGCCCTCTATTAAATACTATCAGTGTATTTC
This sequence comes from Laothoe populi, assembly GCA_905220505.1. Taxonomy (NCBI): domain Eukaryota; kingdom Metazoa; phylum Arthropoda; class Insecta; order Lepidoptera; family Sphingidae; genus Laothoe; species Laothoe populi. The sequence goes on along the minus strand of HG992147.1, from coordinate 12,736,006 downwards.
CATCTGTTTTCAACCCGCCTACTGCCATGAGCTTCGTGTGATAATATACTCGTACGTGTCAGCGATTTGTATCGTGAATGCCATTTCATTCATCCATTCTATCAGCTTGATTGAAATGCTAGTCATAAAGGCACTACACATATCACAAAGAAAAGTGTTGATATCGGAATTATGTAGCTTTATTTATACATCTTTATAAAGTAAGATTTTTTGTTCTTTATTAAGAACACTAACAGCTGTCTTACATATGTATATATAAAATATAATTCATTAGAAACCATTATTTTACAAGCCATTTAACCTAAAGATACTTAAACATATAAAAAATATTGTTTAAGTGACGAGGCAGAATTATAGAAATAATAAACAAAAAAATGATTAGGTATGTTCTTTTTATTCATGTGAGATCACAACAGAACATGAATTTACTTTGAAATTATGTGCACTTTAACATGTGTTCATATTAAATAATTCCAAAAATATTTTTTTGAATTTGTAAACTGAATTACTGCGGGAATGCCGCGTACGGCTTTATAAAATCTTGCAGGTGTGAATAACCCTTCAGTGTTGAATTTAAAAAAAACAGCGTAGATGGAATTTTAATTAACGAGCACTGTATGAAAATATAACTATGTTTTGCAAAGGAAAGTAATACCAAAAATATATGGGAACAGAAATGAATTAAAGTGCTTTCCGAAAGTAATCAACGCATTAGACAAAAGAGAATACGAAATTAAAAACGATAAAACTCCTAACGGTTAGAAATATGATATAAAACATGTAACATGCAATCAATGCACACTCTGAAAGTAGTTTGTTCAGAATAAGCGACTGAATCGATATCAACAATTTTTTAATAGACGATTTTTTTCCAAAAATATTTAACACTCACGTAAATAATAGTCATCCTTTAATTTAACGTTCAAGACAAACGAAACTGAAACATAACTCGATGCGATAAAGTCTTTTCTAAATGCAATAATAAACGAACACTTTAAAAAATCAAATAATTAAAATTACGAACGAATTTTATGTCGAAAATTAGTACAACTAATTTCATAAAACACAATATTTATATTCATCGCAGTCTAATTTCAATACATGAATTATGATTGTAATAATATTTTTAAATTGGGGTGCCTGAGGATGTGCGTTATTCCCGTTACACGTAGTATACGAAAATAGTGACTATTCAAAGAAATGTTTTATACTTCTAATGTAAAATGGAGTCTATATTGGTCATATTTTCTGTAAATTACATAATTTAAACCGGAAACAAATATTATGCATCACGCCACATTTGGATCGAACCAACGACCCCCCGATAAACAGCTGGCTACCGGGCCACTGCGCTACGGAAGCTGTTAATAATGTATTGATGCTTGATTTTTAACATTTAAAAACATTAACTAGATTAAATTTATTTTTGTCAAATAGCGCCCAAATTATAAATGATATTACCAATGAAAATTGTGCTTTAAAATAACTATTATATAAAATAACAATATATTTAATAGTACTACAACGTACTTTTAGTGTGTTTTAATATTACGTATGTATTCTAGTGTGAAATAAAGACTACAAATATATAAATAAATGTTTTCCTTTTATTTTTTTATACATAAGTAAAATCTCAAACAGAATTTATAGTTACTAGGATATCTACATAAACTCAACTTTGCAACAAAATAGTAATAATGTATTTAATTACAAACGTGGTACAAAGCGTTTTATTTTAATAAAAAGACGAGCTCATGGGTAGTAAATGAAGATAAATTTCACTCATTTCTTCCACAGAAAATTTACTGGGATGAAAATAGCTATGAAACGAGACAAATTATAAATAAAAACGTCTAGTATATTTGTAGCCTAGTTATACATGACGTTGTTTTTATTATTATGTACGCCATTTATTACATTAGAATAATTTAGTTCAATTTGAAGTCATTTTTAAATAAGTATGAAGTTAGCGCACCATAAATGTAATCACGGATTAGCAATATTAGAAGTATGAGCTTATTAGAAGTAGTTAGCCTATTTTGATGACCATCTAGAATAGATGTCTTAAGAAAAATAGGTCTTGTAATTAAATATGAATTTTCAACACAATCTCCAAAAAATACCACGAATGGACGCCTAAACGTACTGAAGTACGTTCTATACCCTCTCATAGTACACAATACAATTTATAGGGCAGTCGTAATCCTTGCCGTGTACTGCTTAAGTACTTTATGTTAAATCCTGTAAATAAATTTGTCTGTTTAGTGCCTATTGCTCGCAGTACCAATACTTCTGTCGCAATAAATATTTTCTGTTGTCTGTCTGTGTGTGTTTCTTGTAATACTGCAACTACTACTATCTTCTTTCTACTGTCTTCGTGCTGGTGGTAGGATATTCATATCCGCCCGGATAGCAACCACCGTACACAGGGTGAAAAACCCGCCATAGTGGCACACGCAAGTGTGTCGCGTTCCGGGATCAGCCAGTGTACATCCGGTTTTTTGGGGGTCTAGAGTTGGGGTACAATGTTTGGCCATTTTGCGGCCTTCTGAGTACCCTGACAATAGACCCTCGACCGCTTCTTCACCTTCTTGCCCATGGCGTAGTGTGAAGGAGCAGGCCGGCATGATTGTGTTGAGTAGCGGGGGATAGATCGTCTCTCGCTACTCGATACTGTAATTGGACCGTACTGCGCTTACCATCAGGTGAAGTGCGGTCACTTTGCCGTGCTAGGATAAAAAAAAAAAAAAAAAAAATACAAAATATAAGCGTTATATGAACATTTATTTAACTATACCCCTCGAAAAGACCTTGACGACTTGGATGCTGACAGTCTCAAACAAACACCGGTTGGAGCCTTGGTTAATTCGTCCGAGATGCAGTATTTTATAGTTTTTATTAAAATGTTCTGTTAGAAAAGCCTAAAATTTGGCTAGACCAGTTTTGTTAGGATAACCTAATACTAACCTGCTTACCTACCTGACACACGAGAATATACTTCTAAGTTTTCCAAACAATTTTTATTTAGAATCGGTATCATTTACTTTGTAATGACTTTCTACAATATCTGAGAAAACTTATAGAAATTCTTTTGAGATAGAAAGTAATGAAGTCATATTTGATATAATTTTGGAATAGCGATGGGTTGTTGAACAGAAGGCTTGTTAGGAATTTCTTTATGTTTTGCGCGATGAACGGCCTTAAAGCGGTCCCTCGATAGTCCCATATGGTGTCAGACGGGAGAGTCGTTGCTGCCACCTCTTCGTGTTTGTACTATACACCATATAAATCTATGGGTGCCGTCACTAATATACGGCCTCACAGGCTTTTTTCCATAACTATTACGTATTTTATCAAATTGACTATCTCAAGTTGAGCTAATATACTTTATGTTTCAAAAAATGTTACTCAGTCTTAAAAGATTATTTAAATTTTTGCATACTATTATATAATAAGCAAATGCAATAAATTTATTAATTAATCAACGACGCCCCAAATAGAGACAAAACGACATAACGTTTATAAAGACGCAATTGAGGATATTGTATAAATGTTTATATAATATGGTACATGTATCGTAATCATTGTTTTATTAAAACGAAACTTTAATAGTAAGTGATGTGACCTACATGTTCAATTGTCGGGAATAGTAAAGAATTTAGGAGACATAAGAAGCCTTCGTTATCCTTCCATTTCCCTCAGCGATCTTTATCAAGAAAAAAAGTAATGTTTTAATATTACACAGTAGGCATTGGCATTATTATCCTTTACGACTGATTTAAAAAAAATGTTTAATGAATATATTGTGACCCGTGATTGTCACAATAACTACGTGTATATTCTGCAAATATAACTGATATAACTCATATCTCTTATATTGTTATTAATAATTCCGCAGACGTTTCGCAATCTTCGGCAGATAGCATTAATATTAAGCCAGGCGTCAGGCGGGTATACTAAGAGACCTTCAATCCGTCGATTTTCATTTTGTAGTCAAATGAAAATATAACTATGAAACATTTAGAACGACCGGTTACTACTCTGAATATCTGAACGTCAAGAATGCTTCCATGGATGCAAACAAAACGAAGCGGTAGATTTTAAGTTTACATATGAAATAAGTAATAGCAAAATTCGGCAGTCTCCGTGGCGCAATTGGCGAGTAGCCGGCTGAGAAACAAGAGGCCGTGGGTTCGATTCCCACACCGGGACAAATGTTTGTGTGACAGACAGATATTTGTGTCCGGGGTCTGGGTGTTGTGAGACCGAAAGTCTCTCGTAGTCCCTGATACCCACAACACAAGACTCGTATCATAGTGTGGGGTCGGGCCTATGTGTGTGACTGTTGGGTGTTATTTATTTATTTATAAAAATAAAATAGTTAAGCCGACCGCTTTAAACACGTCATTTTCAGTTTCAAACATACAATTTAAAAACCAAAAGTCAATGTTTTGTTTATTCTTTTGTAAAATGCAAATAGACGCAATCAATATTAATACAAACAAATTATATTTATTAAGCTAATACATAAAAGTATAAAATTTAGAAACAATAAACAAACAATATAAGAAATAAAAGAGGTAAATAATATATCTACAGTTAACAAGCTAGTAAAATTTATTGTTTCGCTAAGTCATAAAGTGTGAGATCAGTGACATTTTTACTAAAAACAAATCTTCTTTATGTGTTCGTAACAAACCACACATTCTTATGTGCAGTCATAAACAAATATGACATTCTGCTTCTATTTCAATCAATCATTATTCATTACATGTAACTACCACAATTTCTTTATAATCTGATGAGACATTAGCTATCATCAAAAGTAAAACATTGCATGTTTTCGTTTTACGTTTACGTTTCTTGACAACATGAAATTTCGCCGTTCTTTATCCAAGTTTTGTACATTACAGCTGTATGGCTAAAGTCGTTCAGTACCATCGCAGACCCATTAATATTATTAATGGGAAAGTCTTAACTTGTGGTGAAATTTTCGTATTTGTGTCTCTTAGACTTCTACGTCTAATTTTTATAATTGCCGACGAGATTTGTACTTCACTTTAACGAGTATTATTCTAATGCGTGTCGTAAGTACATTGAAAATCACCAGATTTTAAACCAGCACGTTGTTTAAGTACCTTTATTAGGAATTTCTGAAGTTGTAAATCCAGAAATAGATATAATTGTCTCTGTATTTTCTGATAATCACAGTTTTGTAATTACCATTCCTGTAATTCAAGATGTCAGGCAGTAAAAACGAAATCATAATAATATGGGTTGTGAAACTGAAAATAGTGTGAATATCGCAGCTTTTATATTTCGGTAATTGCTTGAAAATGTTTATTTCCATTTGGCAATAATTTGCAGAAAAAAATCTTAAATTAATTTTGTTCTCACAGCATAAATACCAAATCAAAGCTTATATTTATTCCCAGATCTTACTATCGTAACTGATTTTATGTTAGCCAACTTTTACTACATTCAAAGGTTTTTTGTACTGACTAAATGTTTTTATATATAAGTATTCTTTTTATTATGTATACTGACCGTATTACTAAAATATACTCAGACATATCCTTGCTACGACTATAATGTTGCAGATACACTTACGTCACAAGGATAACATTATATAACTCCAACACTATCTTTTAAGTTTTATATTTTCGGCATAAGACGGACGATAGCCTTGTGTGATTACCGTGATTTATATAGAACAATTCATTAAAAGATATGTACACGTATTGTATTTTAAATAAATAAACATAAATGAAGTCTTGGGAATTGTAAATCATGAGACCGAAATACAAAACATTGTATTGTAAGCACAGCGGATCGCGACAACCAAATCGCTCCCTACAACATTTATTATCGTATCGATTTTGAAACGCTACACCGCGTAGCATTTTACGTAACGTCGCGATAAAACACATCTCCGACCTACCAATATGCCATCAGTAACCACGTGAATTATTTATGTCCAAGAATAACTCGGACAAAGCTATCATGTGTTTTGAAGGTGGCCATGTTTTATGGTGTTGACAAAAACGTTCAGCATTGCGAATTTGATGAAATTGTTATTTTATACCCACTTGGACGATTGCTGTCTTTATATAGAGGAGTTTGTTTGGAGGAGAAAAATTTTATGGGTTTGTTGTATAGGTTAGTGTTATTGATCGCGTGGCGCGGAGAGGGCGCGTGGTTCGCGCGGGCGGCAGGTTTAGCCGCGACTGTGGAGCGACGGACCCAGCCGCGCCGGCCGCCAGCCGCCAGCCGCCCGCCTTCGCGTCCTCTACGACTGCGCGACTTATATTTTGACCCGCAGCCGTTGCCGAGGGGTATAAGATGTAACCATCCACGCGAACGCTATCGATAAACTTCATGCAAATTGTTATAAACATATTGTATTGTATACTTACGGTAGGCAGGGGCTTTGCTGTGCCCTGGAATTGCAGAAGTCTATGGGCGGCGGTGACTACTTACCATCAGGTGGCCCGTCTACTCGTCTGCCTATCGAGGCACTAAAAAAACATATTTCAACCATACACGACGAACGGTTCTACGAAATTCAATATTTAAAAATTAGAATATATATTTTTTTGTATTATTTAACGAGCGTACCAATAACTATACGTGTAGATAAAATCACAATTAAGCCTTCCCGTAATGCATTTAAAATTGAACTTAAGCACAATATAATAAATGTTTGTACGTACAGCAATATTCTTATACATAACAATGGTAGCGACTAATTTGCAACGTGATTGCGATAGTTAAACAGGGGAAGTTGATTGTTTTGTTATTTTGCATGGCGCAACATCATTCATATTTCGTCAAGTCGAATACAATGACGCTTTTTTTACTTTAATCTTAGTTATTTGCTTGGAACTCATGCCTACACCAACTTACTTTTGCAAAAATAATGCGTACGCTTAACTTCTCTTTATATTAATAATTTTAACAATGACAGGAGTTTTGTTCATTGTAAACGTGCCCCGTAAGGAATACGAAGAAATAATAAAGAAAAACTCAAAAACAGCACAAACAATTTACGAATGTGACAAATACAAGAAAGTAAAGAAAAATCATATTCCAATATCTAAGTGTATGTCTACGCAATGCTTGAACACAAGGAAAATTCCTCCGTTTTATAAAACTCGAAGTGAAAATATTATAAATGTCAGTGACATAGACGAAAATATTACTAAAACATATCTGAAAGCCTCTTGGCAAGAAATGAAGCAAATAATGGCGTTAAAGAAAAATAAATTGAAAATATCACGTTCAGTGCGCGGTGTTGACATTCTTGGCGCATTTGATTGGGATACACCATTGGAAATAGTAAGTTTTTATTATCCTGGCACGGCAAAGTGACCACACTGCACCTGATGGTAAGCGCAGTGCCGTCCAGTTAGAGTATCAAGTAGCGAGAGACAGCTGGGCGTCAAGTGTCAGAGTACTCAGAAGGCCGCAACACGGCCAAACATCGTTCCTCGATTCTAGACACTCAACAACAACCGGATGTACTCGGCTGATCCCGGAACGCGACACCCTTGCATGTGCCACTATGGCGGATTTTACACCGGTATACGGTGGTATTCGGTCGGATATGAATATCCTACCGCCAGTGGTAGTAGTACTACTGTCTACTCATTGTTCTGGACACAAAATACATATATCTATATTTTTTATATTAGTCTTCTTATGTAGAGTCTCTGTTGTCTATTCGTCTGTTAACTGTTGTGCATCAAATAAAACCAGCTGACGACTTTTGATGCAGATTTTAATATTATGTTTAGTGAAAATCCAGGTAATATAGAGACTATTAATACTCCATAACAAATGTTTCTATTATTTAATCAAACATATAAAGGCCTCACTTAAAAATTATCACAGAATGAAATGAAACGAAAAATGCGTATTGTATTGATTTCCTTTATCCAAAACTCACCTATTTACGGTATATAATCTTAATTAAGTATTTATTTATTGAAATAATGTATAGATTGCCTTTATCTAGTAACGTATGTTACAAATATTTAGTTATCAATCAAATATACTGTTCCCATAACATATTTACCTAACTACAACTATTTAGGAATTCCATTCTCGTTCTCAACAATATTACTAACTTATTTATTCAGAGATCAGGATTCAGAGATTAAAAGGATCAATGTCAGATTCTTGTCTGTAATTATGTGTTCAAAAGTCAGCCAGTTTCACTGTTATTTAATATAACGAACGGTGCTGTATTTATCTCCAAAGAACTTAAGCTTTAATGATAAACTGTGTATACATTTCATTTAGCTTTACAGTGTTTGTCTTCATCGAACAATAAATTAGACTCAACGTGTGAAGATACACACAAAATCTGTATATATAAAAGAAGAAACTGACTGACTGACTGACTGACTGATCGATCAACGCACAGCCTAAACGGCTGGGGTTAGAGACTTGAAATTTTGACAGTAGGTACCTTTTATGACGTAGGCATCAACTAAGGAAGGGTTTTTGGATATACCACCCCTAAGGAGGTAAAATAGGGGATGAAAGATTGTATGAAAATCCGAAATTTTTTAAGTTAAACGCATGAGTATTTTGTATTGTATACCTTTTCTCCCAAACATGACTTCCACGCGGGCGGAGCCGCAAGCAACAGCTATATTCTATATCATAGAACCGTTACAAATGTATACATCTTTATTATTGAGTTAGTCAGTGTCTATTAGCGCATTTTGTATTTTATTAAAAAATATATAACTGGCAAGCCGGAATCAGTTTATCTACGAAGCTTATTGCAAGGGTCACCTGATGTTACTTGATCTCCACTGCATATGAACACTCACAATATAAAAAAAATCACAGGTGTGTTGTCTGTCTTAAAGGAAAGGGAATGGGGTGGGTGGGGTTGGAAAAGAGTGGGGGATTTGGGCCTCTGCAAATCTCACTAACCGAAATGCATCAGCAGGCTGTTGTTACTTCACGCTAATAATCTGAGAAACAGTGACAGAAAACAGAAAATAACCTGATCGAGCCGATCCATTCTGTAGACTAGACTGTCTACAGCACGGCTCTAAAACTTTAAAGAAGTAATCCCTGTAATCCCCGAAAGAGTAGGCAGAAGTGTAACCAGTACACCCACTTTTCGCCGAATTTCGGTCCCAGAAAGTCATGTATATCATGGAACTTTCCTCGAAACGTGTTTAGCCGGGGGCATATTGGATCGGCAGCATGGATTAGTAATCAGATTAAGGTATTAAACTAATCCTGCCACCTCGAAAATACCTTAGATACTGTTACAATCACAAACTTTATTATCTTTCTTGGACAGCCACCGTGTCACAGCGGGCTAGTCGCCGCCTGTAAAATGAGAGGCCGAGGGTTCGATTCTCGCACCAAAACAAATATTTGTGTAATCCACAAATATTTTTGGGTCACAAAAACCTTGGGTATTTATTTATTTCTAAATTATGATTTACAACAGTAGGCAGAATGACAAGGTTTTACCACAACATACATATACACCAACGCTTGTAATCCCCGAAGGGGTTAGCAGAGGTGTAACCAGTACATCCACTTTTCGCCGAATTTATTACGGTCCCATAATGTTATAGGGGGTGAGCCTATCGCCATACCGGGCTCAATTTCAAACTCCGGGCTAATAGTATTCCTAAATAGAAAAACCCAGTATCTTTTTACCCTACCCGGGGATCGAACCCGAGACCTAAGCACAACTGTGGTAACGCATGCGCAATTACAACTGCGCCATCGAGGCAGTGGCAGCTTACCACAACATATTGCTTTTTTAATCATATAAAACTTCAAAATACATTTTATAAATATATACATATTTTCAACAATATACACTTCAAAACAAACAATAGATATGTAATAAAATATTATTTTGATCGAATCAGAAGCACCAATACGTAAGATATTCACAATCTTTCACGTATTATATTGCTCTAAACCTCATAGCCCATGCATAACTAAACGTAACAGAAGAAATAGTTTTATAGAAGTAAACTGCCACTGTCCACTGTGGTCGTTAAATAGCTTTACAGAGACTCGCGACGATGGCCAATGCCACGCATTTTCAACCCGGAGCAGTAAAGACGAGACTCTTGAAGTGCCAAATTGAATTATAGGGCGAAGTTTAAAATATTTTATATTGTTATACAGGTTGACGAAAATTTCATATTTTTGTGTCATTGATCGAGTCTGCGCGTTTTTACTGTATCCCATAAATCTACACAGTGGTCTTATTTTCTATGTCTTTTCAAATGCGTAGCGAGGCGCGTTACGTTAACTGCATGTAATTCGCATCAAATCAAATCATTTATTTTGTAAATTAGGCCACTAGGGGCATTTTTACATGTCATAGTCATGCTAAAATCTAAGTCTACCGGTGCTTCGGAAATGCCCACTGGTCTGAGAAGAAGCACCAAGAAACTCAGACGTAGGTCTTTTGTAGTTTGATATTCTGTGATGCCATTAACGTGAATGACATGCACTTGTAAGGACATGGAGAATAATGCCCCTGTGTACATTTATGGGATACCCGACGGTCCCGTCACTTACATGATGGCGGTATAAGGCTAGATTGACGTTGACAGACGACAATTTTATTGACGCTTTCATGAACTCAGGGCTCCATCAGCTTCTCAACATAAGCTGGCATTAGCCTGAGGCCATGAGGCCTCGTAAGATGAATGAATATTTCTGTAATGTTTTTGTTTCAGATTCTAACAGAAATATTGGAACGACTCAAAATACATAATGCCACATGGTCCTCAACCAAAGACAACTCATCATATCAGGTAAGATAATATAAGCACAGTATTAAGAATTTCATCTAGGGTATAATGCGCAACTTGTACCTATAGGTATACCAAAATGAATAAAGATATAAACATAACGAGAGAATTTGGAATACAATTTTAGTTAGAGCGACAAATAAGTTCCCGGGCAATTATAATGCTAACGGGCCTCCCCACGATTCGGCGTTTGGAGCAGCCGAATGACTTCACGAAATAGTAGGGCCCGACCCTTGTCTGGGCCTTTTAGCTTGTATAGAAAAGCCGCCACTACTGTATGCTCATATACATATATATTTTTTTACTATCCTTCGAAGTTATTTTGGGAAAATATTACATAAATGTATTTTGTCGTTAGGTTTATATTTTAAACTCAATTTGTAAAAGAATCAGGCTTAATTCGTAGTATGCAATATAAAGCATAATTCGGCATCTCGTATATCTAGAAGAATACATTATATTTTTAAAGACTATACTTGACAATCATATGTTTAAGGTAACATTCACGCTGGAGTCAGGTAACTTGTGCGAGGAACTGCTCCAGGTGTTGAGAACCTTCGGCATCGGGTCACGGCACAAATCCTCAGTGAGCGTAGTGCCATGTGCACTGTGCTATAAATCCAATAACCACAGTCAGCCAACCACGGAACAAAAAAACTTATTATGTGAAAGGTACGACGCATTAGCCAACCCATATTGTTGTATTTTTTTATTATTGTACAACTGAATGATGAGAGGAATAGATCGTTTGTTGATAGTGAGCGCACACTTGCCCATAAATACTAGCAAAAACACCCATAACTTAGATTTACAAAGCACAATCTGTCACATTACCCTAAGATAAAGGCTCATTATGTTAAAGAAGAAAATGAAAGGAACATAAGTAGATAATAAAATAAATGGTAGTAATTTATGCTACTAAGTATATTAGTTTGTGTGTGCGTTTAGTTCTTTTAGACTTTATTCTTCTTCCACGGACTTTGATATGGTTTTGACTATAAATTAGACATTTGGTTCTGGAACGATTTTGTGTATATTACATGCATATTGTATGCATGGAATGTATAAAAAACAATGTTTAGCAATCTGTCATCAAATTATAATTTTGGATGCTAACATGTCTATAAACTTTATAACATCAAAAAAAATCTGAAAATTTTATCTACTAAATTTGAGTCACAGTAAATTTGCTAAGCTGAGGCGGTTCGCTAGTTAAGTACGATTTCAGAATTCTAACAACTTTATGAAGGTTGTTAGACACCAAAGTATTTACGAGATGCGAAGGTCTCGGCTTTTGACGACAGTACATTGTTGCAAAACTTCTTGCGTCTCAAAATCGCAAAATAGATTAAAGCTTGTTCTTTTTCAATATAGTAGTAAGTAAGAAATAAGTAAGAGACATTTACGTAACGGTAACTATAGTGAAGTGAAAAGATATTGAGGCAGAAAATTAAAAATTAACGACATAGCTACTTAAGTATTTACATTAACCTATGGCTACGAATTCATAGATCTGTTTTGCTTAGTAGTCTGTGGCAAAGCAATGATTCACAGTTTTTTCTACACTGTGATGTACCTAATATCGCATATCCCCGTCATTTCTTACATCAAAACACACACATGATTTCCATATATATGTTTATAGGAATCGGTATTCATTAACAATTAGGCGAACAAATTGCTCATTTACCCCCCTCTCTCATAAAGAATAATCCACATTAAGTGATAATGGTAAGCTCATTTACCCCCCTCTCTCTTAAAGAATAATCCACATTAAGTGATAAAGGTAATCTATGTTATACTTAAACATTTTCATTCTATGTCGCCTAAATATTGATGGAGTGAATTCATCCAGCCAGCCAAAGCTTAGTACATGTATTCATCAAGCCTGCTTTTTAATTGATTTTACTATGACTTAGGTACAGCTGCCACCTAGTTATGTATTTTTGAGCTCTAAAATTCATCACATAAGCTCATACTTACGTCTCTAAAAGTATAGGCAGGCAGAGGTGTAAACAGTACACACAAAGATTTTTTTTCCCTCCCATGATATGATGAGTGGGGACCATATCATCATATCGAGAATATCTTTTAATCAACGGCGATTTGTGTGGGAATTTTCTTATTGAAAACTCAACATTAATATAATATAATTGACATTTGAAGTTTGAACTCAAGACCTCACCAATTTCTCAGCTTAATTATTACGCTGCCACTAGACCAATCACTATAATAAAAGAAATAAGAATACGAATAGAACGCTGTCCGAAAAATGTTGCTACATTGTGACCTAGAACTAAAACACGGTTCATTAATTCCCAACACAGACTGAGACGGGTTGTATTAGACCTCCTTAGGGAATGTAGGACAAATAAATTTTGTACCAGATGTCATACTATAGCTTTACATTATTCCTGCCTCAACAAAATACCTACGACTAACCCCTGTGAACTTTTAAATCGTCAACAACGAAACGAAGTGGTCATTCGCCGTAGTCGCCATGCAAAACTACAAGATAACTGGAGGATGATTTATCTTGCAGCTTAACACAATTGCTATAATTTTTATTTACTGTCTAACTCTTCAAATATTTTTATCAAATAAATTGGCAAGCTTAATTTTATTGACACAAAATACATTTACTGTTATTTAGTTAGGCTGCCTTGGTGGTTCAGTAATTGCGCATGCGTTACGACTGCTGTGATGAGGTCTTGGGTTCGATCCCCGGGTTGGGTAAAGTGATATTGGTTTTTCTATTTAGAAATACTCAGTATCAGCCCGGAGTGCGGAATTGAGCCCAGTATGGCGATAGGCTCGCCCCTATCACATTATGGGACCGTATTAAATGCAGCGAAAAGTGGGTGTACTGGTGACACCTCTCCCTACCCCTTCGGAGATTATAGGCCTGAGTGTACATGTATGTAAAATACACTGAATAGTCGACAAATAAATTTGATTAGATATAAAAAACAACTGAATGTAGATATTTGATGAGTGGTATATCATACCTACCAAGCCTTAGGTGATTGCTACTCAATGGGTGCATCTAACACCTCATCGAAGAATTGTTTCCAGTTCCTCGATCGCCTCTGATGACTCTCGGGAAATGCAAATTAGTAGGTTAATCTTAGGCCGTCGCGTCTTGCTGACATACTAAATAAAACTATTTATTCCAGTAGTGTATCAAACTCTGCGTGGACTCGATTCTCTTCATCTGTCAGAGCACGCACGAACTTGGCACAAGTTGTGCAAGAGGTAAAGACTGACGCAGCACTGACGTTCGACTGGCTATTCCTTTTGACAGTGGCTGCACTCGTTGCCGCAATCGGTCTGGTCGAAAACTCCACGGTTATAATCGTTGCCAGTATGCTAATTTCTCCACTTATGGTAAAATTACCTACATGTTTTATATAGCCTTTTAAGTACCTTAAATGCATAATTGTATATCATTACAATTGAGATAATTTTAGAGAGATTTAATTTAAAGCGAATATTCAAAATCAGAATGTTTAATGACATTAATAATAAATCTGACTTACAATACTTATTATCAGGTTTAAAATGAATCATTAGGAAAGAACTTGAGTGAATTATTATTATTACCACAATATAAGAACTAGCATGTATAATATGTTGCCGGTAAAGTATAGGAATGGGGACTAGAAATGGGAAGAGCATTTGATAATTGTATAAATGCTAGAAGTCTTCTCGTAGAACATCACTGAAATTGTGTTAAATGACAAGCGACTGTAACCCATCAACATTTTGTGATCAAAAACGATAATTGTATAATGATCATGAAATTTTATTGAATATCATGGTATAACATACACTAATACCATCAAGAGATAGTTTGTATGTTCGTGGATTTATTTGTAAGAGTCGATGGTGTGGGGCCAGGGAATGTTTGGATCTCCTAATTATATACCAAAAATTCTTTAAACAAACGAAAGCCTACATTATATATTCATATATGCCATAGCTTAATTCTCATTGTGATGAGATTGAGTTTTTAGTTTATAATTACTTTACACCAGTGGAGTTGCGAGAAAAAGCTCATGTGCATGGACATACACTTTTTCTTATATTTTTCAGAGTCCTATAACTGCAGCAACATTAGGCACCGTGGTCAGAGATCGCTCTCTACAACGAATGGGAGTTAAACACGAAATGATGGGATTATTTTTCTCTTTGGTTATTGGCTTCGTCTTCGGCCTAGTTATCTGCGCAATCGATGAGAAGTACGACGTTGTGGGTGAATGGCCCACTCACGAGATGATCACTAGGTTAATTTGCATCTTATTACATATATTCACTCTTCTAACCACGTCTATAACCTATATGATCAATTTGCTTCTTAGATTAAAAAGATTTCTTAAGTATTAGATATGAGAACCATAATATTTTGTTATAAACTGTAGTCTTCTCAACTTTATTATATTTTATTATCAAAACAGGCATATCTTGGTTTCTCTAAACTGTATTAATAGTCTTGGATATTATGAAAATGTTAAATTAAAAATTTGCGTTTTCAAGTAATGTAATATAACCAGCGTTTTTGCAGGTGTGAGCTCCGTGCTTTGTGGATAGGCACTTTGGTGGCAATACCAAGTGGTGCAGCAGTTGCTCTCGCTGTGTTGGGAGAGTACACCAGTTCGCTCGTCGGTGTCGCCATATCTGCGTCGCTACTCCCTCCTGCTGTTAATGCTGTTAGTAAATTATTTTTAAATCACGTCTTTTTTGGTCACTTTGGTCTCGTTATGTAGAGTCGGCATTATTTTATAAACTAATCCTCAGTGAACGGCGAAAAAAAGTCATCATCTTCATCAAAATCTACAAGTAAAATATTAATAAAATTACAGAAGTTTTTTTGTAACTTTTATTCACAGGGTCTTGTGTGGGCAATGGCTTTAGTCCGATTTATATTTCCAAAGGAAGCGAGTCGATGGATAGTAACGCAACCTGTCGAACTCGCAATGCTGGGTACCACTTCTCTATGCCTCACACTTCTTAACATAATGTGCATATTTCTCATCGGTGTTGCTGTGTACAAGGTAATTACAACTACACACCTGTTACAACATTAAATTATGTATGTAGGTACTTATTTATTCTTTAGTGGCTGGCCAAGGTCGGCTAATCGTGTAACCGGATTCCCGAAGTGTATAACTTCGGAAAATAACTTCGATAACTTTAATCGTAATACTGTACCTATAATAATTAACATTTAGTTATGGCTAGTACCTACCTATACATATTTATAATGTACATTCCGTGTAGATTTTACATATTCGCCAAATACACAGACACAAAAATAATTCTGGAACGCATTTCTCCATATAAATTCATAGATAGTGTTTCACAGAGTGAGTTCTAGGTAAGTAAAGATATGAATGATTGGATCGACCTTAAGTAGAATCGGTTCGTAGTAAGTACTTCTCTTAACCCATAAATCCTTTCACATCTAGTAGGGTTATTTAATATAAATCTGTTATGAAAAATTATTTCTAAAGTTCATATTACATACACACTCTCGCCTGTAATCGCCGAAGGGGTAGGCAGAGGTGTAACCGTCTCATAAGATTTCATACTCCATGCTAATACAGAGTTTTTCGCCATAGAAAAACTAAGTATCACTTTACAGCAGTCGTACCTACCGCGAACGCAATTACAAATGAGCCACCGAGGCAGTCATTATTTGTAATTTTATTTTCATAGATTAAAGAATAATATTTATTGGACCGAAGTTCCTTACGGCAGGCTTGGAGGGGATAGGGATTTTGCTGCGCGACCGAACTGAAAATGTGATAGTAAAACCGTAAGAAAAAATCCGTGGAAAAAAGTGCGTGGAATAAAACCGTTAAATGAGACGTGCGCAGGCGCGACAGTCGCATACACAATTAGTTCCTTACGGCAGGCTTGGAGGGGATAGGGATTTTGCTGCGCGACAATAGTGACGTCCAGTTAGAGTAGCAAGTAATGACATCCAGTTAGAGTAGCAAGTAGTGACGTCCAGTTAGAGTGGCAAGTAGTGACGTCCAATTAGAGTAGCAAGTGATGACGTCCAGTTAGAGTGGCAAGTAGTGACGTCCAGCTAGAGTTCCAAGTAGTGACGTCCAGTTAGAGTAGCAAGTAATGACGTCCAGTTAGAGTGGCAAGTGATGACGTCCAGTTAGAGTAGCAAGTAAGGACATCCAGTTAGAGTAGCAAGTAGTGACGTCCAGTTAGAGTGGCAAGTAGTGACGTCCAGTTAGAGTGGCAAGTAGTGACGTCCAGTTAGAGTGGCAAGTAGTGACGTCCAGTTAGAGTGGCAAGTAGTGACGTCCAGTTAGAGTAGCAAGTGATGACGTCCAGTTAGAGTGGCAAGTGATGACGTCCAGTTAGAGTGGCAAGTAGTGACGTCTAGTTAGAGTAGCAAGTAATGACATCCAGTTAGAGTAGCAAGTAGTGACGTCCAAATAGAGCACGATTTTTTTTGCAATTTGTGTCGATTTCGACATTAGCCGAAGGAACTTCGTTCCTACCTGGTGTCCCACGACACCACATCATTTTTTTTTATTCCTTAATTTGCGCAAAGAATGTTTTCAGATAAAGGAAGTGTGTCCTTTAGACAAGAAAGATATACCATGGTGGAGAAGAAATTCAATTCTTTTGAGAAATCCGAAAAGAAGCAATGACTTTAACGATCATACAAAACGGGATACATACAAGTAAATATTTATTACATAAAAAATATTGAATGTTTCAGAAATAGAATAAAAATAATTTTGACTTAGCGTAATTTAATTTTAGAATGTATTCTTCTGATTCTGTTGACACAAGGACAGTGGACGGCGACACAAAGCCAGGTGAAGGTTTTATGGAAGGGAATACATCGAAGTATCGTCGTCATTCAACACCTCGTCGCCTGAGAAGTCAATATTGTTGTGACTGCCGCGGCCGCCGTAATAAACCACAGTAAGCAAGGAACACGGCGTAGTGTGAAGAATTGTAGCTTCTGGGCCGGCATGATTGTGTTGAGTAGCGAGGGATAGATTGTCTCTTGCTACTTGATACTCCAACAACGGGCGCAACGGGCGAGTATCATGCTGTGAAACGGAAGGCCCTGGGTTCGATTCCCGCTCCGAGACAGATATTTGTGTGACAGAGGGATATTTGTTTCGAGTCTGGGTGTTGTGGGACTGTAGTCCCTCGTAGTTCTTGATACCCACGATACAGGTTTGATATAGTATGCCTAGTATGGGGTCAGGACTATGTGTGTCACTGTTGGGTGTAGGTATATATAATGAAGCCACTTGCATGCATACCATAACGAACGAAAAGGTATTATTATTACCAAAATATACCGGTCTCACAAAAAAACAATTACATTAAATTAAACTTTTCATCTCTCATCATTCATCATTCATCTTTTCGTCATTCACTCACTGCAATATAAATTAACATATACCTACAATTGTTTTTTTTTTCACTTACAGTAGCAAAGACAAATACAACGGATCTGCTAATGGCCAAAATCATAGCAAAATTGAAAAGGACACAATACTAAATCAAACAAAACTCGATAGCGATGTTGATAATTTAACTAGAAGTCAGAAGGAAGAATATTCATACCATAACAATCGCCCAACTATAGAAACATCTTTTAATATTACTGTTGATTTAAACAAACGTGATGTGCTTCTGGGGTCCACGTTTTATGATATATGATTTGACGTATAAGATTTATTACAGTGCGCGCACAAGCGCTAGCCAGCTCATGCCGCAAGTGGAATGAATACACATGACAAGAATATACACACTGCTTGCAATATTCCATGTTTCCTTTATTTAGTATAAATAAATATATTAACAACATCGTCTCGTGTCGACAATAAATAGTTAGATATTATGGTGTTTTAGTTCATACACTTTCAGTAACAGAAAACCACCAAAACATATAGGTAGGTACGTAGGTACATATACAGCTCCCGAATACAGAGAGTAGAACCAATCGATTTACGATTGTTATTTTTAGTGCCTCGATAGGCAGACGAGCAGACGGGCCACCTGATGGTAAGTAGTCACCGCCGCCCATAGACTTCTGCAATGCCAGGGCACAGCAAAGCCGCTGCCTACCGTTCAAGAACACTAAGGTAACCTCTTTAATATGCTTAGATATTATCTGTATTCACGATTGGTTTGTTTTGTTTAATGCCGACAACAAACCAAACAAGTAGAGACTAATGCATAGCAAAGAACATACAAACGCGAAATGTGCGCCAAAACCAAATTTTGAAAAAGTGTAACTAAATGCTAACATTCCTAAATGTTTATGGTATATAGATAATATGAATTTGCAAATAAGAGTATATTTTGTGTATGAATGTCATATTGCATTAAACTTGTTAAGTAAGTTCTTGCTTAACAATTTTAATGCAAACGTGTGAAGTCTACGAACTGTCAACTCTGATAACTTCGCTACCCTGGCGTAGTACTTACTCTATAAAATAAAATAAAGTCTAAACATGCAGACCTGAAACCAATTCAACTTTATAAATATAATGTTATGGAAAATAAAATCTATTTGTATTTCAATTTAATTCGCCGAAACGCATTAGCTGTTATATTCTCAAGGACACTTCTTCCGTCACACCTTAAAGTTGTAGAACAGCGTTATGGAATATACATGAATGTAACAGATAATAAAATCACTGGATGACGGTGTTTTCATCAACCTTCTAAAAGTAATAAATAAGCGACGAAAAGGTTCCCTATTGCTTTTATATATGACTCGCTACTCAGTGAACACACAACATGTACGAAATCCAATATAGGAATTGCGTACGTAAAATCTGCTCTCATTTTATAAAGTTCCGGAACATGCCACTAATTAAGATGTTGTTAATAATTAGATCCTACAAGCAATGTAACGTGTCCAGTGAGCTAACAACTTCATGTTCTAATTGTTTCAACGTGGCTCTAATAAACTGATGCCCACATGTTAAATACCGATGTCTTCATTCTAATATAAATAACTGGAAACATTCTTCCTGCTCAGTCTAGTGTCATGCCTTCCGGAGTAATATTTATTATTTTTATCCCATCAAGTAATTACGAGCATGTGCTTCGTTTTGGTAAGCCTAAAGATATGAACATGACAGCACATTCATCAGGAAAGCCATACCGCCTGGCTGTGGAGTTACGGAATAAAAAAGCAAGAAGTATCCCAATTCATCTGACACAACAGTATTATAATGGCACATTTAATGCCATCGAAAGTATACACGAAGACGATGAGTTATTTACTATGGAAAAAGTGAGTATTTTTAAATAAATGATATATAACTATGAATTTAATACCTATAACAATAGCAAATCAGCACCTTGTTAAAATGAATCTAAAACTATCAGAGGAAGCAAATAGCGCACTGCTAAACAAATACCGTTGTACATAAACATCCGGTGCACGCATTTCAGATTTTGCAAGAATTATTGACCAAACTTCAAGTCCAGCATGCCGTATGGACAAGTGATAAACTCGGAAATTACTTTGAGATCATATTCCCCTTGCCTACAGGAGATCCGTGCGAGACGATGCTTCATTGTCTCACGGAACTTGGCATTGGTGTCAAATCGAAATCCATTGTAAGGTAAAATTATACATTTCAACTAAGGGAACTATTTTTAATTGGGGGGAACACCCACCACTGCTCTCTCTAATAGTGTTCAGAGATACGCATTTATTGCATTAAGAGCAACTTTATAGCATATCTATGGTTTTCAGCGTCGTCCCATGTAACGTAGTGCATTCAGCGATTGATAAGGAGGACAGCGATGAAGAAACATTAACGTAAGTTGTCAAATAACATTGCACCATATTACCACTACATAATACAACATAATACAGCGATGTGGCATACTGCAATGAGTAGAACGCAATTATTTTCATTATGAATTAATCGCGAGATTTTATTTAAAGTTGTTTGTGAGCTTCCATAGTTAAAGAGTATTAACTGCAGAATAATAATTTACGCATAGAGCACCTCCGACATTTCATTAGAACTGTAACAAATGTTCAATTTGAAATTATACATTAATTATAAACAGGCATGAGATTGAAGATGCAAAACGCTGGCGAAGCTTTGTGGAATCTATCAGATCAAAACTAACAGTGAAACAGGTAGTCGACGGCGTACGGGGTGGAGGCGAACTTTCATTTGATTACCTCACACTAATTATAACGGCTGAGTAAGTAATTGGTTCATAAACATCTATTTAAATTTTCATACTAATGCATTATTAGTTATACCAAATAAATATGTATTTTCAGTTCTCTCGCCGCTCTTGGTCTCGTTGAAAATAATGCATCAAACATAGTAGCAGCTATGTTGGTTTCTCCGTTAATGGGACCAGTTATGTCAATTACATTTGGCACAATAATTGCAGACAGAAATCTCGTAAGAAGCGGTTTCGAAAGTTTAATTGCAGGGATGGTATTTTCTTTGATATTCGGTTTCATATTTGGACTTATATTGGGAACAACTGAAATGCCTTGGGGGCTTGGAGACTGGCCAACTGAAGAAATGAAATCACGGTGGGTAACTTAATTTACCGTATGTACCTAGTTACTTTTACGTCGACTTTAACTTAAAATTGACATGTATAAATAATTACATGCATAAGATTCAAAGAGAATTTTACAGCGGAAACTTCCGGTCACTTTGGATGGGCATTCTGTGGGCGCTAACTTCTGGGACTGGTGTGGCTTTAGCTTTGCTTCAAGGAAGTGCTGGTCCACTTATTGGTATTGCAATATCGGCTTCTTTACTGCCACCCGTTGTGAACTGTGTAAGTTTCCATTAAGTCTATACAAATATCTTTTTATCTGTCTTTACATTAATAATTACATTTAACTTGTTCTCAGGGACTATTTTGGGCTTTAGCTTGCATTTGGCTTTTGTATCCGGGAGTTAAGATACCACATCTCAAAGGTGAACCTTACGACGGCAATTCATCGTATCAACCGTTATACCATGACTACATTCCTATTGAATTTGCTATAAATGGCAAGTGTTTCGTTATATTGCAGTAATTATTGATATTTAGTCGTTTTTGCTGTAGTTCACTGAGAAGTGACAAAAATGACTACATTATTTTCTTCATACAATTAAGCTTCTTGACATTTTCCCTCGTTTCTATCTTATTTTCCTAGTTGCTTTATTTTTATTACATTTAGGTAACGTAGATATATTTAGCATATAAAGAGAATGCACATAAAATGTTTAATTCTCCTATCTGTTTTGCAGGCATTGTAAGCTGTTGCCTCACAATAATAAACGTTATCTGCATTTTCATAACAGCCATAATTTTCCTCAAAATAAAAGAAGTGGCTGCACCGTACACGTCGAGCCCGGACGTTAGACGATTTTGGGAACAAGATATCAAAGTAGCGAGAGAAGCCAATCGGGCCTATCTTCAGGGAGAAGAAGAAGAGCGAACTGAGTAAGAGCTTTTCAAATAAGGTTTTAATTTATGTACAAGTATGTAAATACTGTAACAATTACTGTAAGTGCCCCAATAAGCATAGTCATTATTATTTTTTCCAATTTATATAAAACAAAATAGTTATAATAATTGGGTATTTACGATGTCACTTTGAAAAACATTATACCTATACTTATATTATAGTAATAGATCTATCTCTACGTACCAAAGTTAGGGGGCAAAAAATAGTAAAATCCAGCTAAATGTACGTCGGACCACGCAGTCAAATAAAAGGTTAATATAATTTTTGAAGATCTAGTTATTCATAGCGACTATCCACTTGTGTGTACCTACTAGTTTTTTTATCCTTTAGTTTATAAAATTAGTTACATGACGGTGTGTGTAATTTTTTCATAATTTTATTACTTGCTTCTGCCATTGTAGTTTATACTTTACTTTAAAAAACTTTCTATACTTATAAATAAATACTCACCTGTATTAAACATTGTCCCACTGCTGGACACGTGCCTCCTCTACTAATGAGAGGGGTAAGGCCTTAGTCCAACACGCTGGCCTAATGCGGGTTGCGGGATCTATACCTACTTATACTTGGTAAATAGTTTTTGAGCAAACTGACTGTAATGTAACAAATACCTAGTACATTACAAGGGTCCATTTATACGATTTGGGTACGGAAACAATCAATTTTCAATAAAACTATATACTTTCTGTATGATTTTAGATTAATCCTCGATGATCTTAACGAAGGTACCAACGAAGAAATTAAAGACAAATTAGAGGCAGCCGTGCGAGAAGCATTAGATGACGATACATATAGAAAAATTAAAAGAATAAGTTATCAAAGTCATAACGCCGATGAGGTAGGTAACAACAATTAAAAACGTTTCAATAATGCAAGGAAATTTCTGATTTAATCCATTTTTTTATTAAATACGGCCTGTTGTAGGTATGTCACCAAACTCAAAATAGGTACTCTACATACATCTAGTCATAAGCGTAACAATTGGCAGGATGGGATTACTCTAGAATCTTGATGGCCCTACCTAGATCCCGTTAAACATTTCTCAAGTGAAATAAAACGAAGTTTACGGATTATATCGCGATTTATTTTACTTTTTTAACCCGACGTTTCGAAGACTTTACAGCCTAGTCAATTTTTACCACCTGTCAAATGTCATGTACCTCTACAGGAACCAGGCATATATAAAATAGGTTGCGACTGTGGTCTCTCCTATATAGGTAGGTGAAACACCGACGCTCTACGAAGTCTGCAGTTGCTGAACATTCAGAAAAAGGCTCCAAACATTATCTTCGATTTGATAAACCACAAATCCTTGCCAAAGAACACCGATTCCTACCTAGGATGATCCGCGAGGCTATTGAAATTAAAAAACATCCTAATTTCAATAGAGAAGAAAGTTGGAAGCTAGCAACAGCCTGGGATCCAATTATACATTTAATTAAATCGGAACCCAAAAGACCAACTGCCAGACCTAAATAAGATTAGTGTGTCAAATATGGCCCATTCCAGAAAGAAACCTACACCAACGTCGTTGTCTACTTCTTTGTCGTTCCCTCACTAATGAAGATCGTGAGCATATATGATTTGTGAATTAGACATTTCTACATATGGTTTTCTTGGGAAATTAGTACAGTGGTTTCTCCTTGCCTTCTGCACCAGATAGATATTTAATAAAATGCGTTCTTATTTACTTACAGGTAATCAGATCTATAGGCCTACAAACTGGAATTCAGGACTCAAGGAGATCCAGTCAAATATTTTCGAGTACTCCAAAACAAACACAATCCAGAACTAATGTCAACGACATTGCAGCTTTAGACAAATTGTTATCATCAGTATTGGGCTTAAAAGATAATAAACGACGCTCTTTTCGGTCTCATCGTGGCACACCGCGCTCCAGTAACCTGCCAGTTATAAATGAACTTCGGAACAGGCGCTCAGAGTCGTGGCCCGATAGAATCTTTGAGAATTCAGTTGTGAACAGTGTCATTACTAGCTTAAAGACAAATCAAAGAAACTCTTCAGATGAAGAGTTATTTTTAACACCCAAATGATTTAGACATGTATCTATAGCTATACATTATTATCTATAACTAGATTTAAGCCACTTCAAATACATACTACTGAAACTTAGTTATTCATTCCACGGATCAGATGGGGATATAGTTTATAAAGGTATAACGAAAAAAGTACTCTAAAAATTAAAACAGATATTTTTAAGTAATAAAATATTTTATTATCCTTTGTAAATCTTCGTTATGGTAAAATAATAATAAATTATATTCAATGTCTATTACATATAGAGATATCACAGCAAAGCTTATTGTGAAATTAATATTGACTGCTAGTACAGATTATATCTGTACAACTAACTATACATGTATAACAATGGTTTAAAGATGTTACAGTAACATCCAGTTTGTATCTATTGTACTATTCAAGTAGGTATTTAAAAGTATGAGGTATTTGTAACCTTTGTCAAGATTTGGTGACATCAGGTGTACTTTTTAAGCCTTTGTTGTGTTTAACTTGGGATGTGTAGATATCATAGCCTAGTGATATTGTATTGTCATACAATACTCTGTATTTAGTTGGTAAGAAATAGAAGTTAACAACTTGTGCAGGAGGCCACACCATCCACTCAGCTCTGTATAAAGTTACAAACTTGTCTCTAACTTCTTCCTTGAAGTTCTCCAACGGATCATCTTCAAATAATGCTACACTTCCAAAGAATGTGATAATCATAATGGGTGAAAACACCACTTGGTCCAACAATAATTTCTTTGCAACCATATCTAATGTTTTTCCAATAATAAACCTGTCTAATACTTTGTACCAATGGTGACACAAGACACCTACTGCTGCACCAGAGAATGCCATATGACTAGTTCTTCTTAAATCAAACTTATCCTGTTCTTTGATGTATATTTCATAACTTTGTTCAATAAAATCACCTAATGATGATAAACTTACTGATATGGTTATATTTGTATAGAATAAATATTTGTCACTAAATGCTATCTTCACAACCTTTTTAAAACGTGATATTGGTGCTGAGTTTCTTACATTTGTTGCTAGTTTTCGCCATGTTACTCCAAGTGCTTGCATTTTATAACCTGCAATGAAAAAAATATAGTAACTATGGAAGAAATACTATGATGATAAAAAATCTACTTTACAGAAAGCAAACACCGGTATTTCATTAACTTTTTAATTACAAAATAATAAATAAAGAAAGCAGAAATAAAAAAATACAAAAATACACATTGCACAGCAAATTTGTAGAATTGAATATATTTCTTTGTTTTATTGTTATTTATGAGATTTCTCTTGTAAATGACTCTTATCATGTTTTATGTGAGAAGTGTATATATCGTATCCTAGAGAGACAGTATTGTCATACAGAACTCTGTATCTGTTGGGTACAAAGTAAAAATTAATGAGTTGTGCTGGAGGCCATACCACCCACTCAGCTTTGTAAAGTGTCCAAAACTTATGTTTAAATTCATCTGTAAAATTTTCCATAGGGTTATCTTCAAATATTGCCACTGTGGCAAAGAAAGATACTATAATTAATGGTGAGCATACAAATTGGTCCAATAACAATTTTTTTATCACCATCTCCAAAGATCGCCCTACAATTACTCTGTCCAGCATCCTGTACCAGTTGTGGCATATGATGCCAGCAGTGAAGCCAGAAAAAGCCATTTGAGCTGTGCGACCATAATCATATTTGTCAATATGTTTCTGTAATAACTCATAACCCTGTTCCAAGAAGTCTCCAGTTGTAGATATGCCCATAGACAACAACACATTGGTGTAAAATAAATTCTTGCGATTGAATGCGTCGTCAGCGGCTTGTTTGTATGTTTTATAGGCTTTCGAAAAAAACCTTCTAATAGGCATTATGAAACAACCATGTTTAACCTAAAACAAATGGATTGAATTTATTAGTAATTTATCTATTTTACACCAACATTTTGGAGTCTTTATTTATTTATTTACCTATTACCTTTAAGTTAGATATAAATAATATTTAATTAAACCTATGTACCCACGATCTTTTAATGAAATATTACCTATCTTTAATTAAATATTATCTTACGACTTCTGTAATATTTCCAATATAAAATTGCAATTCTTAAAAGTTTAAACATTTTAATATGCCTAATTTGATTGAATTGATTAATGACTTTAATTATAGAAGATGAATGTAAATTCAAATATGACTTACCTACGGCTTAAATACTTTAAACCTTTTTTTAAATTATGTTAAGAAAGGTGTGATTGATACACAAAAATGTAACTTTTCAAGTGATCATTTATGATTTTCTTAATACACTATTATGTAACATTGATAAAATACATATTTTAAGGTTTTCCTATAACCTCAAAATCGTATTTTTCCGTAAGAAAAAAGGTTGACAGTTTCTAAATAATTAAAATAATTGGAATGTCAAATATGAAATGACAGACGTCAATTACAATGTTGTCGGTATAAAATAAGTTGCTGCTTATGGCAGCCCTGATGAAACAAAAAAATCATCAAGAGTCGCAGATTTGGAAATAACAACATACAAGGCTGCATGGTGGAGAACCTTTGCCTTCTCTTTTATATAAAAAAATTAAAATGAAACAAAAAAAATCATCTAGCGTCAAATATTGTCAAGTGATTGGAGAGCGCGGGAACGTCTAAGTGAGAAAAGACGCTCCCGCGCTTTCCGTCGTTTGTAAATGTGAACCGAGTGTAAAATCAGTGAAATGTGACGACAATAAATAAATAAATGGCTTAATTAAAGCCTAGTTATTGAAGAGTGAAGATTTTATACTGAAGACATTATTTGAACAACATAAGAAACCTATGGGAAAGGAATGGAGAATGGCGGGAATAAGAGACGTGGCTTCGGCCGGAGAATTCATGATAAATTCTTTTGATAAAGGAATAAATAAATGGCTTGATTGAAACAGTAACGGATATATAAGGAAGTGACGTGGCTTCGTCCGGAGAATTAAATAAAAATTGGATAAACGAAATATAACGAAGACTTGGCTTAGGCCTTAGAAAAAAATAAAAACATATATTGTAAAAATAAATAAGACTTGGCTTAAGCCTTACTGAAAAAAAAAACCTATATTGAAAGATAAAATTGAAGACTTGGCTTAGGCCTCACTGAGAAAAAGACAACATATCTTTATACACGTTTGACGAGGCTGTATGGGCTGGAACCCTTTGCCTTCCCATTACAAGGGAAAAAAGAAAAAAATAAAAAAATTGTCAAGTGATTAGTGAAGTCAAACTCAAATGTGCTGAAAATAAAATAGACGCATTCAGAATTCAGACATAATATTCTCTTCGCATTTTGGGCACTGGCCGCTTCTTGGCATAATTTGATCAAATTACAGAATCCTATATAAAGTTTATACTTAATATTTTATTCCACAATGGCAGGTAAGAAGTATTAAACTAACTAAAACTGTGTTTATGAGTCAAGAATGTCTGTGATGGCTTCGGCGACTACAATTAATATGTTTTCAATTGTGACGCGCTTAAAAGATTTTAGATTGTCTTTGGACTCAATGGATATTATACTACTTATTTAATTAATCATGAGCGACGCCGAAACGAAACCGAGTAGTCGGCGTCAACGGATGAAAGGAAGTACAATTCTGTATACAAGCAAATCGTCTAAACAATGACTTAATTATTAGCCTGTTTTACTTTGCTCATTCCAGTTTAATTTAAAATAACTATCTTTCGATAATAGATCAATAAAAGATTGATAAATGTGACATATTTAACCAAGACATTGTTTCTGATGTTTTTTTTTTTCAGACAAATTGACGCTTGGCCGACAGGAAATGAAAGACAGGACTACAGCCCATCTACGGGTGTATGTTGGAGGGTTGACAGAAAAGGATACTGTGGATGAGGTCTATGAGCATTTTATTGGCTATGGCCAACTCAATGGTATAGTAATAAACAGAAACTTTGGTTTTGTGCAATTTGAGCATGAAGAAAGTGCTCAAGAAGCTATTGCTAAAGCGAATGGAAGTTCTTTCAAAGGGAAATTTCTAACTGTAAAAACTTCACAAACTACAGAGAAAAGGTAAGATTTTGTTACATACCTAAATATTGGTGATTTCATTTAGAAATATTAATATGATAAAAGAAAATCAAATTTGATCAGCTTTTATTGCTAAGTCTATTAAAGCTTATTAACAAAATTAATTAACCATAATGAATATTAACTCACAGTGAAAAGTGTATTGGTGCATTGATTGGTACATGGTGCATGTTAAGTGTATATACATATATATACACTCACACCTGTAATCCTGAAGGTGTAGGCAGATGTGTAACCGTTTCACCCACTTTTCATCGAATTTATTACGTTCCCATAGTGTGATAAGGGGCGAGCTGGGTTTAATATTTATTTGATGAAATGTATATATCAATTTATATTAAAATCCATGGAAAGTGTGCAAACCTTGATGACTCAAGTGGAGCTGTTTTGTTTAATTTAATTAACCCTTGCACCTGAACACAGTAAGAACTCTGCTATCAGATAGATTTATTTAAAGTATACTTTGAAACAGGGACAGCCTCCATGGCGCAGCGGGTGAGTAGTCGGCTGTGAAACGAGAAGCCATGGGTTCGATTCCCACACCGAGACAAATATTTGTGTGACAGACAGATATTTGTTTTGGGTCTGGGTGTTATGGGACCATAGTCCCTCGTAGTTCTTGATACCCACAACCTTTTTTACCTAGTGTGGAGTCAGAACTATGTGTCTGACTGTTGGGTGTATTTAAACCCCTTAATTATTTTCCTTTTAACAGATACAATGCCAATGAGAGTGTTCCACAGCAGGAGACTCCAGCTGCAGCATGTAATGAGATGAATGAAGAATATGATGAACCCTATGATGCATTTGGAAATTATGTTGATCCAAGTAAGATGTTATAATTAATACTAGCTGTTGCTCGCGGCTCCGCCCGCGTGTAGGTTATGTTTGGGAGAATAAGTTTACAATAAAAAATACCAATTTTCATGCATAAAACTTCAAAAATGACAGATTTTCATACAAACTTTCAACCCCTATTTTACCCCTTTAGGTGGTATTTCTAAAAACCCTTCCTTAGTCTTAATCCTTATGCCTATGTCATAAAAGGTACCTACTGTAAATTTCTAACCCCAGTTGTTTAGGCAGTGTGTTGATCGATCAGTCAGTCAGTTTCTTCTTTTATATATAACATAGCCCGGCAGACGTCGTCTTGCCCGGAACAGCAGCGCCATCTGCCGGGCTGATTTGTAAATCTAAACCATCCAGGGCGCCACCCAAACACATACAAAAAAAACATTCAAATTGGTCCAAGAGGAGTTCAGTGACATACACACGAACAGTAGAATTATATACATAAAGATATTAAATTATATAAACTCATTTGCAAAAAAAACGGGCGGTTTTGATTTTAATTCTTCTTTAAAAAAATATGGTACCAAAATGATTTCAATCATTTGTACATGTTACTGGCCGGTTTTAAAAATGCCGTGGTGTTTAAAACAATACGTTCTAAATTAAAATTTTCGTTTGATGCTCGTTTTTACAGAAAACCACTTTTTATCCTACATTTTTGGTGCGAAGTTCCAAAAGATAATATCGGTTTTCATAACTTTTAGTCAATTTTTATGAATTTATTTCATATATTCTTAATTGTCAAAGCTTCATTTATTGCTGTTTAGCTGTCTCAACAATGTTAGAGAAAGTGGTAAAAGCTACCAAAATTATTGCGCTGCTCGAAGAGGGTTGCAACCAATGCTTCATGGCTCAGAGGCTAAGTGTGAGTCGCTCGACGGTTCAAAGGACCTGGCAGCGGTATCTAGACACCGGTTCCGTCGAGAGAAGGCCTGGTTCTGGAAGAAAACCATGTGCCCAACCACGGGATGATCGTTTTCTTGTGAGTCGCGCATTGAGAAATCGCAAGTCTTCGTATGTGGACCTTAAGAACAACCTCGAAGAAGTAAGAAATGTGCATATTAGTCTATGGACGGTCAGGAGGAGGCTTCTCGCGGCCAATATACGCAGTCATCGCCCGGCCCGCGGCCCTAAGTTACTCCGTGAGCTCAGAGTTGCCAGGCTTAGGTTTGCTCGAAATAGTGAGTCATGGACTCAAGAAGACTGGAATAGGGTATTGTTCTCCGATGAAGCCAGGATATCTCTGTTCGGTGAAGATCGACGTCGGCGAGTGCTACGAAGACGAGGAGAACGCTTTGCAGAGACTTGTTTTGAAGAAATCACACCTTATGGTGGAGGCTCTGTTATGTTTTGGGCAGGAATAAATTCAATGGATCGTACAGAGTTAGTCTTCATTGAAAACGGCTCACTGACTGGACATCGATACATAACGGAAGTTCTAATTCCTCATGCACAACCCGTATTGGCTGCTTTAGGCGAAGACTCAATTTTTTTGGACGACAACGCTCGCGCCCACCGGTCTGGCGATGTGGAAGCGTATGTGCAAGTGGTCGGCATTCGTCGTTTGGATTGGCCAGCTCAAAGTCCCGACCTCAATCCTATAGAGCATGTCTGGGACGTTCTGAAACGACGCGTAAGATCAGTACAACCGGCTCCGCAGACCATCAGAGAGCTGAAGAATGTGATTACCGCGGAGTGGGAACGTATTCCGCAAGCAAGTATCCGGGATATCCTCGCTAGCATACCCAGACGAATTCAAGCTGTGATTTCAGCTAGAGGGGGTCACACTCGATACTAAACATTTAACTTTTACTTCACGAGCATATGCACTACTAGCGAGCATACACTACTAGTGAACTTTAGCATTAAAACCCATCAATTTTATCAAAATTATTGATAATACTGACGAAAACGATTATTAGCTTATTAATTTACAAAATTGTGAAAGTAAAACTACCTATAATTATCAAACAAACCAATAGTAACATTTGAAATGGTTCATTGCTTAGGTGCCCGTTTTTTTTTTGCAAATGAGTGTATATAGTGTAAATATTTTTTAAGGAATTTCAGAAAAATAACTATATATTATTAAGCTTAATGATACATTTTTGTGTGATGAATTTAATTTTGTGTCTCAAAAAACAATATTTTTAAAAAGGCATACACCCTAACAGTACACACACATAGTTCTGACCAGGCCCCTATTTCCCACTGGGCACTCTGGGCACGTGCCCAGGGCCCCCTAGTGCCTGTCAGATCATCAAACGATAACTGATATTTATTACTGAAAAACATTTATTAAAAAAAGTAACTACAATACCTACTTGCTTAATTAGATTTTGCATGCTAGAAGCTACTCTACTCTTCCCCGAAAACCAGACATTCCGATTGCAGCATGCTTAGATACATTTAAATATATATGTATATATGACTGCCTCGGTGGCGCAGTTGTAATTGCGCATGCGTTACGATTGCTGTGCTGAGGTCTCGGGTTCGATCCCCGGGTCGGGTAAAGTGATATTGTGTTTTTCTACCTAGAAATACTCAGTATTAACGCGGAGTCTGGAATGGTGCCCGGTGTGGCGATAGGCTCGCCCCCTATCACATTATGGGACCGAAATTCGGCGAAAAGTGGGTGTACTGGTTACACCTCTGCCTACCCCTTCGGGGAATACAGGCGTGAGTGTATATGTATATATGTTGTTGTATAATCAGTATACCACACAACACTTTGCTGTTTTAAAGAAAAATCATTAGTGAATTTGATACATTTCTTTCTGGGAATCCTGGAAAAGGTTCCACTTCTTATTTATCAGCGAATATCTGTAATTAGCTTATTGACATAATGGGAAAATAGGCTCTACAAAAAAAATCGAATGAAGTAAAATTAACACAATATTTTTCCATTCGCAATGACAGTACACCCAATCTGTCACATGTTGACTAGCTAACTTTTATAATTCAATACGTAAAAGATGTACTTGTACCTGTAAAAGGGTTCCTGTAATGAATACCTATTAAAGACCTCTGAAGAAAATCTGAGTATTTAGCGGAAACCATCTTGAATTTTTTACAGAATCATAATATTCCCATAAGCAGCGATAGCCTAGTTGATTGCGGTACGGACTGTCAACACGAAAGTCGTATGTTAGAAACCCAAGTGGCATACACCTGTGACTTTTCTAAAGTTATGTGTGTATTCTTTGTTAATTATCGCTTGCTTTCACGGTGAAGGAAAACATCGTGAGGAAACCTGCATACTTGAGAATTATCAAAAAGAATTTCGAAGGTATATAAAGTCTACCAACTGGCAATAGGCCAGCATGGTGGACTAAAGCCTAATCCCCTCTCATTAGTAGAGGAGGCCCATGCCCAGCAGTGGGACAATGTAATACAGGGCTAGTATTATTATTTTAATATTCCCATACAAGATTGCAGAGGACACACTACGAAAATGCTTCAAATATGTCGGGGACTGTTATACAATAAGAATCAAGGAGAAATGTGAATTTACCAACTTTAGGTGTAGTACCACCAGTAGGTGTCCATGCTACTGGCAACAAAAAATTTTGAAATGGTTCAGAAAGTATAAAACTTTTTTTCGGGCTTTACCCACCGATGGAATATATTGACAGAACATTTAGGTTCAAAAAAAGTTGTTAAAAGTAATTCACAAACCAGATGGTCAGCCCGAGCTGACAACAAACGCCGCGACATAAAAGCCCGAGCTGATGCAGTAGGCGCCTTGCATGAAAGTCATAAACAAATTATAGAAACTTTGATGTCCATCGCAGAAGATACATAGCAGGCACGAGAAACTAGAGATGAAGCCCTTAGTCCGTCCAGAACAATGGGAAAAATAACACAGGACGATGCAACTAAACTAACGTAAAAGCTCACGCCAGAGTTTTTTATGACTGCGCCGTCAGTCCAACTGCATGGAAAAGAGAAATTCAAAGCTGAAACCTTCCCATAATTGGTACCCTGGCCGTTCATCTCAATGAACGATTAAGTTCGAATAAATAACATCAGTCAACGTTTTGGTTTATTTTTTCGCTTGAGACTCTGAATTCCAAAGAGCTGCAAAGAATATGCTGAAATTTATTTATTATGAAAATATTAATGAGAAAGAGTTGGAAATAGAATGCCTGCATTTAAGAGAATTTAATACACATTTCCAAATGTAGAAATTGCATTAAGAATCTATTGAAGCATGATAGTAACTAACTGCAGTGGGGGACGCTCCTTCTCCAAATTGAAAAGAATAAAAAATAAAGTAAGGAGTACAATCATTCAATTAGTATGTTTCTGATGTTCATAGAATGTGATATATAAAAAAATATTGATTTTGAAGAAGTGATTAACGATTTTCCTATCTCAAATCAACATAGACTTTTAAGCACCAACCTGTGAATGGTACAAGAGTTACTTTTGTGGATTATATTTATCTATTCATTTAATGTGACTGTAAAGAAATAAAAATAACACCCCCTTCGCTGAAAAGAACCCTGCTTATCTATTTTCTTTGCCTATTTTTTTTTTATAGTATAGTCCGACAAATGAGCCAGTGGGTCACCTGATGTTAAGTGATCTCCACCGCCCATGAACATCCACAATGCCGAAAGTATCATGTATGCGCTGTTGGCCTTAAAGGACAGGAATAGGGATTAGGGAAGGGAAGGGGGCATCTGGGCCTCCGGATATCTCACTTACCATACGAAACGCGACAGTAAACTGTCACTTTACGTTGGTTTTTACGTTGTTTTCACTTTACGTGAACTACGAAGGGACTACGGTCCCACAACACCCAGACCCGAAACAAATATCTGACTGTCACACAAACATTTGTCTTGGTGTGACATAAAACCCATGGGTTTATTGTGTCACAACCGGCTACTCGGCCGCAACGCCACAGAGGTTGTCAAATAATTTGTATCTAGGTCTTTACTATAAGACAAAAAAAAAGTGTGTGTGCAATCCACACACGGTAGAAGTGAAACTTCAGAAAAGTTACCTACGAGTAAGCTTTGTAATACGCAGGCACATACACGCGTATTCTCACACATACTGAGTACTAACTACTAAAATATTTCAAAACCATTAAAGAACTACGTCAATAACAGTAACCGATTCAACTCGAATATATACATTCTATCATACGTTTCATCGAGTTTCAAATCACAACGATTCTAAAGAAGTATCACTTCAAAAAAAATGAAGTGCTAATGTGTGTATTATATTATAAAGCTCAAGTATTGACTGTCGCATTTGCCATTTAGATTATCGAGAAGAAGAAATAGAAAACACAAACCACAATTGGTCAGAAAATAATGACAACCGTGGCAGAGGCCGTGGAAGAGGCATGCAGAGGGGAAGAGGCCGCGGCGGAGTACGGGGGAGGGGCGCTCCCGGCTTTATAAGAGAACGATCACCGATGAGCGGGAGAGGTATGTATGGTCTCATTTAACATTTACACTTGAAAAAACTATTGAAGGTTACTATGAAATTAAATATTCTATTATTTTATTTTTATTTTATTGTTTTAGAATTTACGAAGTTTACAATAATACTTAAAATCTGCTTATGAATACAATAATGGTCTCTTTTGTAATTGCAACTCTGATCACAAGCAATCACAGCATGAGGCACAAGACAACAATCTAAAGCAATATTACTAACAACAATACATTTTTGAAATATAACGTAACAGATATAATAATTATGTTCAGTGTACCAGAATAATAAAAATACTTTCTACTTTAAACGCTTATGCTATAATAACAAGACCAAAAAAATATGCAAAAAGAAAAAATATCGTTCAGCAAATACCATTCAGTAACTTACGTCTGAATAGTGACAGACCATCACCAAATATGTCGACGTCATTACAGCATAAAATGCATAATGTCATAAAAATAGCCACTAACTTTTTGATATAATTTCTTTGTGTGCCAGCCAACGCGATATGCTTTTTGTATGTGATTGCCTTACTTGATTGTAAAAAATCTAATTTGGACACAAATGCTTCTTTCTGATGACTTTATCTTAAGGTTCCGTCAGCATAAGCCACATAAAAAAAAATTAAATGTTCTGGAATAACTTCTCAAAATGATTAAAATCGTATCAATGAGCCTTACGCACCCAGTTGAGAAGAAATCTAAGCTAACAAAGAAATAGATGAGGATAGCGAGTTTATTTTACAGTATTTATTATTAATTTTACTAAGTTAGGGATGACAAAAATATAAAAAAAAATCGTGGATCACAAACGTTTGTCTGATACAGGGATCAAACCCGCGACCAGCCGTTTCACAGCCGGCCGACCCTTCAATTGCAATTCATTTATTTTATTCATATTTCTAGTTGTAAAACCTAATGTATCAATTTACGTTATATAGGCAGTGGCGATTGGCCGGAACGTACTTACGACCGGTACCCACAGCAAATTTCCGAATATCCGAGAGCTTTACCCGTTCCCGAGAGAAACGACTGCGAAATAATCGTCGTTTCCAAAACGCTCACGTAAGTTATTAAAAAACACTTATTAGTTACTCACATAGTCTTAACACTACACTAGGTCCAACGAGTATCGTAAGGTTTTTTATTTATTCTGGCGAGGCAAAGTGACCACACTGCACCTCATGGTAAGCGCAGTGCCGTCCAGATAGAGTATCAAGTAGCGAGAGGCAGTCTATCCCTCGCTACTCAACACAATATGAAGAATTATGAGGGACTATGGTCCCACAAAATCCAGACCTGAAGCAAGTATTTATGGATCACACTAACATTTGTCTTGGTGCGGGAATCAAACCCCCACTCGTTTCGCAGCCGGCTACATGCCCATGCGCCATGGACGCTATCAATTGTTTTTCGTTAATACTAAATCTATCT
Source organism: Laothoe populi (assembly GCA_905220505.1). Lineage (NCBI taxonomy): Eukaryota > Metazoa > Arthropoda > Insecta > Lepidoptera > Sphingidae > Laothoe > Laothoe populi. The sequence continues at coordinate 12,699,816 of HG992147.1, read as the reverse complement.
TAATTCTTTAATAATGGATATTAGTTTTAAAACAGTGTTAAGAAGCTCACATGTGTACATTGTATTTTAATAACTACTAATTCGTGATGAATTATATTTGTTGATGAGTTATACACATTTTGCCATTTACTTATAAAATAACCTACCTGAAATAATAGGTTCCTTTCAGTATGTTTTCAGATCTTCTTTTAATAATTAACTTTCGTGCACTTGTGAGCTACACTTAGCTTATGTTATAATGCTAATTTAGATATTACGATAAATATCGTCGCAATAAATATGCGGCCAAGTGCCAATTCTCCGTGAGATATTTCGGACTCGATACGTAGTCTTACTTGGACAGTGATGGGTTTCAATATGATACATTGTTAATACAATGATACAATTAATAATAATAAATACATCCAACAGTCTCACACATATAGTTCTGACATCATACTGTATTGTAGGTATCAAGAACTACGAGGGACTACGGTCCCCCAACACCCAGACTGTCCCAGACCCGAAACAAATATTACACACAAACATTTGTCTCTGTGCGGGAATCGAACCTACGGTCTCTCGTTTCACAGCCGGCTACTTGCCCGCTACGCCACGGAGGCTGTCTAATTTTATACTTGAGAAGTATTAAACATATAGTATAGCAATTAACACATTTTCAAAGCAGTAAATCGTTATAGAATCAGCTTGCTATCGCGTTTAGTTCGGTGAGTTTGAATTCTGGATTCAATTCCCTCTCGCCAATCCATGTTTCTTTATGCATAGATAGTGCCGGAACTATATTTTACATTAAATCAAAAAGATCATTTATGTATATCTTACTAAGTAGTTATTAATTGAGTGCCGCGCAATATGCACATTTTCAAAGAATCGCCAACGTATGGTCTACAATTAAAAACATATCTCTTCAGAACATAAGAGCATGTTCTGAAGACATACTGAAGAGAAATCATATTACTTACTACATATATTAACCTATGTCCATTGATTAACCTATGTCTGTGGTATCACTTTTTTGAAGTACGGATTGCTTACGTAGACTCGGAATCAAGCTGGATTTTGACTTGGCTGGTTCCTGAGAGTTATTCAAATTTATTTTTCTTACAGAGAATACGCAGAGTTCATTGAAGGTCGACTGAAAAGGTTAGGCATCGTTGTAGACTTGCTATTTCCTATGGAAGATGTCCCTATTGGCAAAGTTTTGGGCAACATAGCATCGCGTGGCTGCCTTTACGCTATATTGGTTATGCCACAGAATCAAGAACTAAGATCTTTAACCTTAACAATTTTGCATGGACTTCCACAAGGTAAGCTTATTTAGATGAATAATAATATTAGACTTTAGTCTACCACACTGTTGTTACGCAGGTTGGAAGACTTTACATACCTTCGAATTCCCATTTTAAATTCTCAGTTATGCCGATTTCCTCATGATGTTTCTCTTCATTGTGAGAGTGAGCCATAATTTACAATGGAAACACCATGAATTTGAATTGGGAGCGAAACCCCGACACCTGTCTCGGCATGTCGTTTCTCTCTCCGATAGGCTATCGACGCTTCCGCTTTATTACGTGTTTATCAAAAAAACTCGACTGCCTCGGTGGCGAAGGTGTAATTGCGCATGCGTTACGACTGCTGTGCTGAGAGGTCTCGGGTTCGATCCTCGGGTCGGGTAAAGTGATATTGGGTTTTTCTATCTAGAAATTCCCCAGTATTAGCCCGGAGGCTGGAATCTGTACCCAGTATGGCTATAGGCTCGCCCCCTATCACATTATGAGACCGAAATTCGTTGAAAACTGTACTGGTACTTGTGTACTGGTTACACCTCTGCCTACCCCTTCGGGAATAACAGGCGTAAGTGTATATGTGTGTATTAAAAAAAAACCCTACTTTAATTTAGTTTCCTGGTACTTATACACCATGAGAAGTGCCCCAATCTACCCCGTAATCCATTATCTAAAATGAGATTCCCTTAGCGACTTCTATAGTTTATTGACGAAACATGATCGACAGATGTTAGATTATGAAGTCGTAACTAGGCGTTCTAGATTTCGTCAGGTGTCATGTATAGCATCAAGTAACTTTAAGAAACCACTCGACTTATTGAATCATTAAAAACTTTGTCTGGATAAAACAGAGATACTTAAACTATAGTTTACACTGGAGTGTAAACTCTATATAGCGAAATTGAACTGGACTGAATATTTTATTACGTTATAAAGAGTTTTCCTTAAACGGAGAGAGCAAATGAAAACAATATAATTTCGCTACATCACTTTTTTTCTCCCTTTTCTATTGCGTGAGTTAAGGACACTTCTTCGTCAATACAGTGTTTCTTTTACTCGCCATGTCTTTTACAGTTCAATAGTTTGAACAAACTATTTACGATTTTATATCAGTATTGAGTTTGAAAGTCAGTGAAATTAAAGTATATTGGGTCTAAATAATTACGTATTATTCCGCTATTGAGAGTATTTATTATGCTATATAGTTTTTAATATATGATTAACTATGGAAACCAAACGAACCGAAGAAATTTCTACGTTTAAGGAGTTTTTCGTTAAATACAAGTTCGCTATATAGAGTTTACACTGTATTTCTTTGTGTAATTGAAATTAATGCTCTTTTTAAGATATAATTTTATTTACAGAACATCGTAATATGCCTCTAGAAGATGCATTGCAGCTGCTATCTAGAAATTTCCAGGAAGTACAACGTGGCGGTCCGTCTGGGAGGGAAGCTGTGTACGCACTGCTCGGGCAACTTGCAGACGGACGCACGCTCACAGTCTTGCAATATGATAAAGTCATAGAATATTTACAGGTCTCTACTCTGTGCAATTAATATTTTAAACAATCTTAACGCGACTTGCACTGTGCACGTGCGTGACAGACACATCATACTTACATAAACACTATGATACCTGCTTCCTGTGATCCTGGGTCCTTTAGGGTGGGTGAAGAAGCTAAACAGCAGGCCGGTATGATTGTGTTGAGTGACGGGAGATGGATTGTGTCTCGCTACTTGATACTCTGACTGGACGGCACTGCTTACCATCAGCAGTATGGTCACAAGCCAGGTTAATTATGTTCCGTTTAGTAGTTTTTGTACTGATGACCTGCATTTTAAAAACATCTGCGTTCATTAATTAGGTGTTTATTTTAGGAACGCCGAGAGCAACAAGTCAAGATCGAATTAGGCGAACCACTGAATGCGAGCAAAACTCAAGTGGACTTACAACAACGGATCCTCAGCATATTGAATGATAAGAAAGTAACGCCCGCGCCGCCTGTTGAGACCACTCTAGTACCGACCCCGCCTCCACAACAACCTCAAAATAAATTACTCAATGACCCTACTGTACGAAAAGCATTAGATTCCATTTTACAAAAATTTGTATGAGCAATAATTGTAAACTATAATATAAATCATCCCTGTATTGTGGGAGATATATTGTCTTAATTAAATTCAGTAATAAAAAACATTATTACATCATATCGGTTTTATTTATAAGTTCGTACATATTAAAGGTGGTTGAAAAAGTTATGTCCACAGAGCTAGCAGTTCATTGGTGATATGAAGTGACAAACGGTGCTATAGTTAATTTGTTATATATGTACATACACAAACATTTTTACATCAGCTAAGAACTAATACTCGGATCTAATTTGTGAAAAAAAATATATTTTTGCCATGGTTTTATATACCCAATTATTCAATTCAGCTATAACTAACATTCAAAGCTGAGGAAAAATTCACAATGTCTTGGAATAAAAAATACATGCAAGGATTTTATGATTTTCCAGTAACATCATAATTTTGTATTAAAATAAAACATAATACCGATGACCCGATTACTATAACATATACCGCCAGCGGCTCCTGAGAACATCACTATCATAGCGCGATATGAATATATCATTCCGACTTGCATCAAATTTGTATATTTATTACGCAAAAAGAGTATGCGCGTCTATCTTTTGAGCTAACATTACCATGTAATTTCATATATGATTTACTTAATATGGCATTGAATGTGCAAGTCATGAAAGTCAATATTTAATAGTTATCATTGATTAAATCTTTAAATTGAGATCAAGGATATTTTTGATTTTACCTTTTTCAATTTTTCGAAGCGTTCTCTCGTTAAAAATGGTATTCTCATTTATTTTTCTAGTTGTTACGAGCTATACAATATATATATAATAAACTAGTATACAAGTAGGAATATGCACATCTTAATCTATATAAACATATCCACAAACGCTCTTATCACTACAGCAACTAAATGCCACCAGACACCTGTCGAACTCGATAAAGCTATCGTTTGGAAGAATTTGGTGTCAATCGAGAGCTCGACGGGTGAGAGCGATATTTACAACGATCAGTCAAATATTTTTAGCTCTGCCGTTAAGTGCAGGCGAGTCTGTCCTTTAATCCTCTAAAATTCGTCATAAAAGTTAGGTTGCCCTCTCTGGCGGATCTTCTTGTTTAGAGGGATCGAAACCTTCTTTTATGTGTCCACCGGTGCCTTTAGGGTCCAAGTCAGTGGCCCAACTAAAGTGCATAAGGGCTAAATGAGAATTGCCTAATTTATTGTGAACTTTTCCAAGTAAGTAGTATACTAGAGACTCTCTTGGAGCTATATCCTTCAAGTGTTGAAGATCAGTTAGAGCATCTTGTGGCCTTCCTGCTCGTAATAATACCGACGCCCTGTGAAACCGGCACAATGGGTTTTCAGTATCTAAAGCAACAGCTTTCTCTAATGTAGCAAGAGCTCTATCCATTTTACCCAGTGCTGCTTGTGCTAATCCCAATTGGCATTTTAACACCCCCGAATTTGGATGTATGGTGAGAGCACGCCGAATATGGACCTCTGACGGCTTCCAGCGTTCCTGCCGTGCGTACACAGTGGCAATACCAAACCACGCAACATAATTACGTGGGTCAATGCTCACTGCAGTTCTAAAGCTTGAAAGTGCTTTATCCGTCTCTTCAGCCACTGCATATTCATGACCTAATAATGCATGAGCATACGCCGCGGTGGGATCTAACTGTACGGCGCGTTTGAAAAACTTTAATGCAGTCTCACGCTCTTTGTGTAGGGAGAAACAGTTTCCAGCAGCTAACCATGCAATAGGATTTGTTCGATTTAATTCCACTAAGTCTTGAGCCAATGCAGACAGCTGTGCTTCTCGTTGTAGATGCCACAAACAAGTACTATAAATATCCATTCCCTCTGTGCGATTTCTATACTGTTTCCTAATTTCCGCGAATATTTTAGCGGCTGCTTCATACTGCGCCAACTCATAATGACCTCGCGCGATCATTGTTTGCACCCAAGGTGAAGCCAGTTGTTTAGGCGGTAATTCTTGAAACAATTTAATAGCGTTTTTACAGTCTAAAAAGGCAAGACTTTTATATGCTTCACCTATTTCTCTCATTAAAGTTAATAATGCTATACCATTGGAATTCTTTGGTGGGATATTGGGTGCTACTGTTTCTATACTCTTTGCTCTTTCATTGGTTTCTACTAGATTTGATTTTATGTTTTTAGCAGTGCGTTGTTTATTTTTCCTGGAAGGGCTCTTGGGTGCTACGATTTTTCTACTAGGTGATTTATTATTTTCTTTAACCGAATAACTGCTATTATTATTACTGAATAATCTAGAAGACCGCCGAGGTGCGGGACCAGTGCATCTCGGACCGGGACTGAATACTGCACGAAAGGAGTTTACTAATTTAGGTATGGTTTTTTGTTCATTTGAATCTGTTAGCATTGGAGTATATATAACTGGAGATTCTTCCATGGGTAACATACCAAATGAGGGGGAGAATGGAATGGGTGCTATACCACTAAACACACTGTGCATACGTTTGACCGGAGCCTGAGTTTCTGGTGTTATGCTTGTAGACATAGTCATGGGAGTTCTAGAAGTGACATTGTTGGGTGTGACATTAGCATTGACACCTGTATTATTAGGAATGTTGCTATTAAGAAATGAAATGTTTTCTGAATTGCTGACTAGATTCACCAATGTTGTTACTCCGAATGTGAAGTCGCTGTTGTTTATATGGAACACTTGGTGTGGGTCTACCTTCTCACCCATATTGCACAACAGAGCAAAGGATTTCCACATAAAAGGGTTGAGAGATAGAGCCTTTTTATGAGCATCACTTGCTTTATTTCTTCTATCTGTAGTTGTATATATTTTAGCAAGAAGCTGTAAAGCATACGGTGCTTGTTCACCAAATTCTGATGCAACCATGTCAAGATTTTGATTTGAACCTAATGCAGTCTCTGCATCTTTGTAACTGAAAAAAAATAAAGATAATTAGGCCTTTACTGATAAATATAGTATACAAATAATTACATCTATAATAAATGTGTCTCGTTAAAAGTCACTCAACATAGCAAACACAAAAACTTTACTTTGTAAATATTTTCTACAACTCTCATAAATATTTTTCCTTACTTCCTCTGTTGATAATCATCACTCAACAAAAGAAGATAAAACACTATATCTACTACAGCTACAGCAGTGTTTACAATATATAATTGAGTGGTCACTTTGCCACGCCAGAATAAAAAAAAAATATAAATCATCTTTATTATTATGACAGTATAATTATTACATGTGTACATAATATGTATGCTATGTGAAAGGCAAAATTATGTACAATAATATACACTAAACATGTTACAATACATGTTGAAAAATAGAACACCATAATATACTGGTGCTTCTTCTCAGACCAGTGGGCATTTCCGAAGCACCGGTAGATAAACTTAAACCGGACATGTAAAAAGTGCCCCTAGTGGCCTAATTTACAAAATAAATGATTTGATTTGATTTGTAAATTATATACAGGTAACAAAAATATATGACTAATGATCGTTTAGGCCACATACACACAAGGAACAATCCCAAACTCTTATATATTTATCTGATACACACAACTCCATTATAATTCATTATCCAGCCTTGTGGCACTCATAGATATTTACAATATGTTAGGATGGTTTTCCAGATTTGCATAGTCATATCTAGCACTTGCTAATCTCTTAATTATATATTACTATGTGTACTTACTGCACTTAGAATACTACTGTAGTTAAGCTTTATCAGTAAGTCACCCATAAGCAATTGTTACTAAAATTCTATTATACAGTTTCAGTTTTGTTTCTGCTGCATCAAATACAATGAAGATAAAAGTACCAAATAAATTAAGCCATTACATCTCATCTACTTTCATTGTGAAAGTAGGTATTATAACACTTATAACAATATCTTTGCATGATTGCCTTATGATACTTACAGTTTTAAATCGACAGAACACTTTGCTAGAAGGAACCTGGCCTGTGGTAGACTTAAAGGTAATTGTTTTAACAAATGTTGTGCTTCATTTACACGTCCTGCTCTATAGTAACATGTTCCCAACAAAAACGCTGTCTCTTCTGACGTCACTAAAACACACAATATGCAAAAAAAATCAGTTTAAAGTACCATTAAAATCGATAATTAAGGAGAAAATGAGGTTGTTGAATATAATCTTCATATATATTTTTCACTATTTACCTTCGGCATGTAGTCTCTCTGCTAGGAATATAGCATTTTCGTACTCATAATTATTGAGACAATCCCAAACAAAAACCTGTAGACAAATTAAATAAAATTATTAACGTCCCTGGAGTTGCGTTTGACAGTTCGATCAAAATTATCTTGGGATTTACCTGTATCGGTTCTTGAACAATCATTTTTGTAGATAATATGTTATATTAGATAATAAATACTACGAAATAATTCACATCGCCAGCTAGGAATTACACAATCACAAAATAAAATAAAATTAGAACATATCTCTTGCGACGGACATTTTTAGTTTGTTGGTTGTCTATGAAATTATTTTTTGTAGATAGTTGCCATGATATAAAATTTTATTTGCATCTTAAAACCATTTTACATACCATTTATTATTGAAATTAGGCAATTAGTCAAGAACTCCATCAATTACGAAAAATTTTTTTTATTGAATCATAGAAGTGAAAATATTAAACCCCTCATATCTATAATAATTGAAAAAGTTAAAACCATAAACAAGATGTTTTATGAAGTTTGATAATATTCTAAATGATGACTACAATACGGTTGATAAGAATGATAAAATATCGGACATGGATTAAATTGATAAAGACATTGCTTTGGCCCTTTGACATGGCTTTTCTGACTTGTCAACTAAAGAAACCAGAGAAGAAGAAGACATCAATTTCAGCTCAGATTTGAAAAAATAACGATAGATAAGGCTGCATGGTGGAGAACCTTTACCTTCTCGTTTTTATAGAGAAGGGAGAATGAAACAAACTACGACCAAGTATCAGTGGATTTGACATGTAGGTAGTACTGCGGAAAAGCAGGATAGCCATACACAGAAACACTTAAAAGTGACAGTGACATATACAGTGTTCTCTGTCTTTGTCATAGTTCTGTTTTTTTTGTAGGCACAGTTGCAACTGTGCCCAACACATTTGGCATGCGATTTTGTATTTGAGATTTAATTTTATTTTTGCACGTTATTTTATTGATCTACAGTCTTTGATAATCACCACTCGCTTTTAATTAAAGCTATTTATAAATTGAGCGGTAGCCTAGTTGGTTGCGGTACGGACTGTCAAGACGAAGTCGTATGTTTGGCAACAACCAAATATGTAATTTTGTTTGTTTGTCGTAACCCAAATGGCATACACCTCTGACTTTTCTAGAGTTACGTGTGTATTAAATGTCAATTATAGCTTGCTTTAACAGAGAAGAAAAACATCGTCAGGAAACCTGCATACCTCAGAATTCTCATAAGAATTTCGAAGGAATGTGAAGTCTACCAACCGTATTAGGCCACCGAGGTGGACTAAGGTCTAACTCCCTCTCATTAGTAGAGGAGGCTCGTGTCCAGCAGTGGGACAATATTTAATACAGGACTATTATTATTATTATATTTATTATGAAAATGGCTGTGTGTACTGACGCGTACTAATGTTTGTGTATGTACGCGCGTGAGAAGTTATACTTCTTTGGTCTCATTAAAAAATATGATAATATAAATATATTTATATTTTATAATATAAATATATATCGTACCGTAAGTATCTAGGAACAAACAAACCTTGCATTTTTATTACCTAGAAGTCACTAGAAATGTATGTATTATGAAAGTCCGACATAATGAAAAAGAATAACAACAAAATATTTTTAATGGCCAGTACTTTATAGTATCCTGAAAGACCTAAATAAAATTATTGTATAGTACTATTTCGGTCTTTCATAATACCATAACGTACTGGACACATTTAAATTCCGAATATAAATTCCGAAGCTTCTAGCTCTTAAGGATGTCAATATTATATCAGTTATCTAAAAACGGTATCAAATCTCCTTACATTTCTGCTAGCCTGGTACTTGGGGCCACTTCAGAGGTGTGACTTTTGTGTCACGCGCATCTTAAAATTTCACTCTCATCATTTTTTCATAACGCGCCTAAAAAAGTATAACTTCAAAAATATATGAATGTAAGAATCAATTATGCCATCAAAAGTATGATTAATAAAGAAGAAAATGTTTGAAATCTGTACCCTAAACTAATATTATTTAGAGGACAATAAATATTATTAAATGATAATATCCTTTTATTTTATTTGCAATATAACTTTTACTAAGTTAAAATTACGGAGTGCACGCAAAAAATTATCTAGTTTAAATGGGTAAAAGTTGTGTGAGCTGGTAGCCCTGCCTTTTCAAGTACTCTATCTATCCTTTACGGGTGTACACGCATGTCACCGGTCACGTCCATTGATACTTGGTCTTGGAAACAAAAAGTCTACGGTTCAAGTCAAATCTATGGTTCGAGTCATGTTTCCACAGATTATGTAGACAAGAGGTACTACGACTACTGTCGATACCACAGACGTCAATAATAATTATTTTCTCTATGGTCGTCACGATCGTGCAATGATACAAGAGCTCGAAAGACATCTACATTCTACATGAATTAAACGAATGTGCGAACTGTAAGCCTGTAATTACGATGGGAAAGCAGTTCAAGTGAAACTTTGTTCGTGGCGATTGCAGTTTTTATTGTGTTTTGATACGTACAGTGTTTGTTTTATTTGCACAGTGTAAAACGATTGCACGAACATTGATGTGAAGAAAAATATACGTAATTGTGTGTACAATATGCGTAGAGTGTTGATTACGAATGACATCTGTTAAACAAAAGGAAAACAGTGGCATAGAAGTTATTCACAATATTTTATCAGGTAATAACATGAGATGATACCAATAATTTTACCTCAATAATGCTGTTCTTTTGTAATTAGTAAGTTTATGCGTCACAAAATGCCCTTCACTGTCGATATAAACCAAACGAGAAAATGTCAAGATGTGACCTCCAATTTATATACTAGATCCTATTTAATATTTTTATATTTCCTGTTCGACACACTTATCCGTTCCATTAATTGGTGCGTTTTACATTCTTTGGTGTTGTTTGCGTCCCGTTTGGCAAGTAGGCAAGACGATATGGTGATTGAACAACATGACCATTGGCTACAAGGAAAGAACATATGAAAATTACTCATTTAGAAGCACACTGAGTCTTGCATTAAAATTTTCACTATAATTTGTATGTAAATGTAATGTAATTTTTTATGTTTTAAATGGAAGGAGTTTAATTTTGACACACATTCCAGCACAAATATTATTATGGGTTGTGTTGTGTCAAAGCTTTCACCTGCAAAAAAACAAATGATAGACACATATGGGGTAATGTGATGTACACTTAACTTGTTACTGATTTGGGTTTTATTAAGACTTCATATTAACCACATAACACAAGAAGAATCATATTGTAGTCCAATGTGACATTAATTAACTGAACTTATTAAGTTGGTGAACATTTTATATGACACTATTAATGTTTTACCTAAGTATGTGTTTAAATGCATTCTTTTTCTGATTAGTATCACTAAAACATAATTTGACATGTATATAGAGCCAGAATAATCAAGTTTATTCCAACAGAGTTTGAAATTATCAAAATAGATGTCATATTAATTATCAGATAATTACAAAGTAAATGGATATCAGTCATTATTTAAGTAGAAACAGGTCAGTGATAAATATACAAATCTAATAAGGTAATTTGTTAATTATTTGTTTTGGTGTAGTTTGGTAACTGAAAAATTTATTGACATAAGTAGAACTAGGAAATCAATAAATAAATTTATACTAATTAGGTGTATTTCATGTTTAGGCAGTGGGCACTAACTGGATGGTAATTATGTATTAGACGATTCTAAATATAAAGTCCAATATTTATACATTGATATATGGCCATGCCTGTAATCCCCAAATAGGTTGGCAGAGGTGTAACTAGTACACCCACTTTTCGCCATATTTATTATGGTTCCATAATGTGATAGGGGCGAACCTATCACAATACCAGGTACAATTCTCCAATACTCCAGGCTGATACTGAGTATTTCTAAATAGATAAACCCAATATCACTACCTGACCTGGGGAACGAACCTGAGACCTCAGCACAGCAGTTGTAACTCATGCACAATTACAACTGCGCCACCAATGTCATTCAGTATTTATAGTTAAAGAAAATATCAACATATATCTATGTAAAGATATTTATCACTTCAAATTCTGTTTAATAGTAATAAAATATACTACTCATTTTAATATTACAGATTCAACATTATAAACTATTGTTTATAATACAAAATGTGCCACTTTTTTTTTTATTACCATATTTTTTTCCATTGTCTAAGTTCAAATTTTAAAGTATACCAGTAAACTTGGATAAATATTATGAAATATTTTTTTTCTGAACCCAAATAATAAGTATGGTGTAAAAACTATGTGACATTAATTAATGTAAAAAAACTCCTTGTGGTTTGCTTTAAAACATACACATTATTTATGACAGAGACCTCTACAAACAAATCATCATTATTGAAACAAATAAATATTTATAAATGTTGTTAAAAGGCTCTGACCTTATTTTTAGAGTGGCAATATTTGAGTACATAAAAACATTTGCTTTGCTATTTGCAAAGGTCAGTGGCGGCGTAGCATGCGTTGGCACCCGGGGCGGTTTACTGTTGAGCACCCTCAAAATAAAACAATAAATACTAAACATAGTCCAGTCAGTAGGGATAAAGACCTTTTTACACCACTCACAAAAGTTGGTGTGGTTGGTGATTCTCTGATCACGGGCGTATAGCCGAGGGGAGGGGGGTTGTCGGAGGTCTAAATCCCTAGCGAAGTATTATGAGGCGAGGAATATTAAATGATTACTTAATTAACACTATTATTATCTTGAATTTGAATTTTTTTGAACCTCCTCCGATACACAAATCTGGCTACGCTCGTGACTGATGAAAAATCCTAGTTTGTTACTTTGACGAGTGGTCGCTCGGGCAGACATCTTGAATGAAAGTTGCAAAAATCTAGGTTTTTCAATATAATACCTCAACGGTAGATCCCACGGTTAAAAACGTTCAATACAAAATTGAAGAAAATAACATTTCACACATAATATGTTGTTACAATTTTTTTTTGTAAGTCACATGTATCGAGTTATAGCAGCGTAAAGATGAAAATTAGCTTACAAAATCGTTTTTATTAATCTTCTGGATTTATTATATCTTCATGAGACTAGATTTGACGGGCCTAGGATCCGGGCGGGACTTTTCTTCAATTTGGTTCTGAATCAGTTCATTTAGCAAACATTGAGATTCTTAAAAAAGGTACGATAAGATCACGTCACACAGTGTATTGAAAATCGGCTTTCGAAGACACAGGAATCCGATGTTTAAATTGTAATGTTTTATGGTTAGAACGGCTTCTATATATTACTACTATGCTCGAATAAGTCACATGAAATAATTTGGCTTGAAAATTAAAGAGTTATAATTTTCTTTCAAAAGAAATGAATGGAGCACGTATATAAAATTAAGATATCTCGAGAACCGTTTCCCGTCATATCCTTGTAGGCGGTTTAAGTAATGTTTTTTTTATATCATAGTCCGACAAACGAGCCAGTGGGTCACCTGATGTTAAGTGATCTCTACCGCCCATGAACATCCACAATACCGAAAGTGTCACGTATGTGATTATTTGGTATACTCGGAATTACTGCATAAGTTACTTTAAAAAATCATCGAAAATTATCTTAACAATAAGTGTTGCTCACGGCTATAAATCTCGCTAGTGTTGATTGGCATAATAAAGTTGTAAAAAATATAAATTAAAATATTTTTCTTTTGAGACATTTTTTTTTCGTTTAGTTGTAAATCATTATTAATAGTTTATAGGTATAAAGTGTAAAACTAGTTCAGAATATTTGTCTTTATGCATAAACAGGTGACGTCGCAGCAGTTTTACTATGTAGTATGTCTTTTTTTGTACAAACCAGCTAACTTGAGCAAGCGTCCAGTGTGACATGTACGTGCTCTAATTGATTTATTTCCTAAACTAATTCCATCCCCATTTTGCAATTTTTATAGCACAATTTATAAACATATAGCTTTATTTTACAGTATTAATTTATTTTTGATTTACCAACGTTTTTTATAAATTAATACATTGACAAATAAAAACACAGAAAACAGGATAAATGTAACGAAACATTTACAGGTAAATATATCATGATCCAATACATATTAATAAAAGCATGAAAAAATAATCAATTTAAAAAATGTTCTTATAAATGACAAAATTAAAAACTAATTATTAATATTAAATGTAAAAAATAAATCAAATATGCGTATAACACGCATACATTCAAATGTTTTAGAATAATATTGCGGAGCTTATTAGGTGAGTCATTGTGAATATCCACTAAGTCACTATATTCGTTCAATAGTTTGATAATTCTGCAAATAGGGGAGTTTGAACCGAAGACTGTTTTTCGATAGGGTGGAGCGCATGGAGTTATTCTGTAACGAGGATATCTTGCTGGGTTAACTTTTCTCAACAATTGAGGACAGTCGATTCTATTATTAAAAATTTTAGATGCAAAGACAAGGTCATTTATTAATCGGCGATCAGCTAATGAGGTCATTTTGAAACGTTGTAATTGAGATTTATAAGAGGGAAAATTATTTTTAGGAATGAAACTAGAGTACAAAAGATGCCGTCAGAACCTTTTTTGTACACGTTCAATGCGCAAGGAATGGCTTAAGTAATGCGGTCTCCACGCAATCGAGCAATATTCTAAGATGTTTCGAACTAAATTGTAGTATAACATAATTTTGGTTTTGCAACTGCGAAATCCTTCAGTATTACAATGATAAATCCTAACAATTTTGAAGCTCACTTTACGATATTTTCGATGTGCGTAAAAATAAATAAAATTAAAACGGGCCAAGTTATTAAAAAAAATATTGAAATATTTACTTCCGGTTTATAAATAGAAAAAAAAAACAAATTTAGAATCCGAGTCCAAAATCAAAAGGAACAGTAAGTTTGCTATAAAAACTACTACATTTATTATTTCATTATAATTTACTTCAATATGAAAATCAAATTCCAAAAAACCCTTCCCGCAATCAGATGAAATCTTTAGAATCCCATATCTTAACAACTAAACCTCAAATATATTTTTTATGTGTACACGTTCATATGACCTAGAAGTATTAGTATGTCTAATATGAACGAATTTCAGAACCTCACTTTTTTTCGTTGTCCGCTTCACGTGAAATGCCCCATATGTAACTCCAGGACATGGTCTATACTTTTACCTAATTTTATCATTTACCATCTACGCTGCCCGGTTGCGGTCACACAATGCCTGATATCCATATCAGGCATTATGATGTGCGGCGTGAGCTGCAGTCTCTCGACGTCCGGAAGGCTAGTGGTCCTGATGGTATCCCAGCGCTTGTACTTAAAAAGTGTGCAGCGGAGTTGTCTCCTGTACTGACGCGCCTATACCGATCGTCCTACCTCTCAGGTATTGTGCCTGAATCTTGGCTAATGTGCAGCCGATCCCCAAAAAGGGTGATCGGTCAGACCCTAACAATTATCGCCCAATCGCCATAACCTCAGTGATGTGTAAAGTCATGGAGCGACTGATAAACAGCCAACTAGTTCGCTACCTAGAGGATCACTCGTTGATCAATGACCGCCAATACGGGTTCCGTCATAACCGATCAACGGGTGATCTTCTAGCGTTCGTATTACATCACTGGGGAGAGGCGATTGACAAGCATGGCGAGGCTCTGGCTGTGAGTTTCGACATAGCAAAGGCGTTTGATAGGGTCTGGCATCGTGGCCTTCTCTCCAAGCTCCCGGCATACGGTCTGCCCGACAACCTGTGCAAGTGGATTTCCGGCTTTCTGCATGAGCGTAGAATACGTGTCCTCGTTGATGGACACGCTTCGCAGCTCATGTCAGTAAATGCCGGAGTACCACAAGGTTCTGTGATTTCGCCCACCTTGTTTCTTCTGCATATCAATGATATGTTGCCGCTTGGCAACATTCATTGCTATGCAGACGACAGCACGGTTCATGGGCGTTATAGCAGCAAGCCGCCTGGTTGCCGGGCGGATACTGAGAGGAGACGCGAGGATCTTGTCGTTGAGCTCAACCAGACCTTGGATCTCATCTCATCATGGGGTACCAGGAATCGGGTTGAGTTTAATGCCAAGAAAACCCAGGTGTGCGCGTTCTCGTGCAAGAAGTCTCCGTTTTCTCCCATCCCCGTTCTTCAGGGTGTTCCACTCCAAATGCGGAATGACCTTAGTGTCCTAGGTATGGATGTCCGCTGCGATCTTAATCCAAGGAGTCACATCGAGGGCGTAATATCCGCCACTTCACGCAGGGTCGGAATCCTGAACAGGGTGCGGCGGTTTTTCACACCTGGTCAGCTCTACCGCTTATATAAAGCGCAGGTGCGGCCGGGAATGGAATACTGCTCGCACCTCTGGGACGGTTCTGCAAGGTACCTTCTCGATGCCTTGGATGGGTTGCAGCGGCGGGCCATCCGCATTGTGAATTATGCAGACGTGAGTAACAGCCTGGAGCCGCTACAGCTGCGTAGGGATATTTCCTCGCTTAGCGTGTTCTACCGTCTGTATCATGGCGAATGCTCTGAAGAATTGTTTGATCTTATCCCTTCCTCTCCCTTCCATACCAGAACCACGCGTACTGGATTGCGGAGCCACAGCTTCGTGGTATCTACTACCCCGGCCCGAACCAAGAGGTTCGCAAACTTGTATTTTTGCCGCACCATCAAGCTGTGGAACAGTTTGCCAGCTACCGTGTTCCCTCCTTCCTATGATCCTGGGTCCTTTAGGCGTAATTTGAAGAAGCTAAACAGCAGGCCGGCATGATTGTGTTGAGTAGCGGGGGATAGACTGTCTCTCGCTACTTGATACTCTATCTGGACGGCACTGCGCTTACCATCAGGCGCAGTGTGGTCACTTTGCCGCGCCAGAATAAAAAAAAAAAAATCTAAACCTGTTCAGCCTTTTCTGAGTTTACCCCTCGGTATATGTGTTAGTTCTTGTTTACGTTCCAACAATAATAAATCTTTTCTTTCTTTCTTTCTTACTTCTAACAAACATTCAAACGACAAAATTGTATGAAGTGGATATATAAAATTAAGATATCTCGGGAACCACACGGTTTTCCGTAATATCCTCGCATACGGTTATAGTACTTATTAAAATAAAGGAAAATGCTGCAGAAGTTTGTTTTTAAATCATCACAATTAAAACATCGGATTCCTAAGCCTTCAAAGGCTGATTTTCGATCCACTGCGCGTCGTCGACTTTCGCCGCAGGCAGTATATCCTCTTTTCTGTGCCGACCTATGATATATTTCTTTCACAGCAACCAAGTCCATCACATGTTGTATGCGCTCTATTATTTGTCGCCCCCATTTGTTATACGTTCACGGTCACCGCTTCCCGGAAAGAAATTCGAGCAGCTTCCAAGTGGAGCCTCAGTCGTAAAACTTCCAAAATCATTTCCAGTGCCGAAAATTCATCATAGATTTTGTCAGAATTGTAAATTTCGAACGAAGTTCGCATGAGCAGAACTTAAGGCTGAAAACTTAACACCAAATGTTATGAGAATGTATTCATTGCCTTGTAACTATGATCTAGGTCTCCGTGAAATCTATTAAGACGTTCTAAAATAGCTCTCTGCAGCTCTTCTGGCAATCTTAGTCCAGCATGTTGGATCATTTCTCCTGGCCGCCCGTGCCGTCCTCTTCGGGCATGAGATGCGCAAACGGCTACTGAGCTGCTCGAGTGAGTTATCACCACGATGGCACCCCTTGGTGCTTGGTACCCGGGGCGGACCGCCCCCACCGCCCCCCCCTTACGCCGCCACTGGCAAAGGTCCATTATTAAATGATGTCTTTTCCTAATAATCCATTGTCTTAGAAAATATTTGTTTTTTACCAGTCTCAAGTCTCGATACTTCAAATAGGGCTATATAAGGATTTTTTTTGTAATATTTGGTTTTGTTCTTATTATGGAGTATAACCTACTTAAAGTTGTTTTTTATGTCTAAATGAACAATTATGGTTTACACCAGTAAACTATCTATCTATCTACCTTTACTGAATTTCATAAACAAAATGTTTTATTATTTTATCATAGTTACATCAGGTGTCTCTGTAGTCATCTCTTACATCTGTACAAGATGATTAAATACAAACTGAAATAATATATGAGTAAGCCACATTGACCTTGACATAAAAATATTTAAGGGAGTAACTTCAAAAATAGTACATGGATTAATTCTTCCAAATAATACTTCAAATGTCAGACAAATTGTATAAAGATAGTAATCAATCAAGATAGAAACACACATCTATACTCTGATTTTTAATTAGATAGACTAAAATGACATTTGGTGGGTTGCCACATTATTGTAAATTTAAAATAGTGTTGTACCCTGAGTAATCGAGTATTTCGATAAAAAAATCGGAACATTGTGATTAATTTTCTTTAATAATAAATTGTTCAAAGTATTCGTTTGAATTTGCCTTCATCAGTAAACAAAAAACAGCACTTATTAAAGTTCTGTTGCATTAAGACCACAATAAATATTTGTACAACCAATGACGCACAAAATGGCGGATGCCTACCATTGTTACCATATTCATAATATTAGTATATTTCTACACAGGCAATAGAACTAATACACATACTAACATAAAGAGTAAAAAATTAACTAAATTCTATCGATCACATTTATTTTATTGCTGATTTCTTACTCATTATAAGTTATTAATTTTGTTATATTCATTTTATATTTATTAAACATTTTATAACACCAAATGAGTAAAATTAAATCAAAAGGTCATGTCAACAGGTCGATGAATCATCCATAATCATCTATACTCTAGCACTATGCTCTACACTTGCAACATTAAAAAAAGAAAAGGTCGACCACAGCTGTCATTTTAGTCTATCTAATTAAAAATCAGAGTATAATCTCCATCGGAAAAGACCTCTCACTGAATATTGGAAAATAATATGATGAATATGCCTTCAAGATAGACCTTCACACTCTCATACTTGGCAAATGTCACTATGTTCCATGCAATGTATCTGGTAGTCCTAAGATTTTAAATTAAGAGTAACCTACATGAGTATTGAATATTTTATGTATTACACATTAAGCGTCATTAAGAATTCGTCATCAAACTATAATCTTATCATGCAATTTGATTTAATATTCTTATAAAAAGATAAGACATGTATAGAACAACACACTGCACACAAGAAAAAATAAAGCAATACAGTTTCAAATAGCATATAATAGAATTTTTTTTAGTTACCTGATGGCGTGTGATCTCTCTTGTTGATAATAGTCACAAGGACCACTGACCGAAGTGAAAACATAAAACTTTCGAATTACTATGTTCTTATTTGAAACAGCATCCATGAAGCAGTAACCTTTTTGTCTATGACTGTTTGTCTATTATAATAGTAGAATTTCATAGGTATGTCAAAAGTAAAATAATCTGAGCATGCAAGGTCATGCAATTTCAATGCTTTTTCCCCATCCCAAAAGTGCTTAACATGCCTAAAGTAGATTTTACTTAAAAATCCACAATACGTGAAGATTCAGTTTAAAGAATAGGAAGGAGAGAGAATTCATACCCCCAAAAAAATCAACTCTACACTATATAAACGACAACAGTGAGCTGTCACTTCACTTTGTTTCTTGTAAGACAACTTTTTTTGGTTGAATTATTATTATTTTATTGTAACATATAATTTAATAGCAAAATTAACTCATTTTCTTAATTCTAACAAAATTAAAAGTTCAGTTAAATACTAAGTTGTATTAATTAATAATCAGGTCAGGCATCTTAGCATCTCACTTAATAAACATTTTATTTTTATTTTAGATCTGTTGTAATTATACAATGATTTATTTTATTCTCTTGTGTGACATTTAACATCAGAGAAAACAAGACAATAATGAATTATTTAAACTTTATTTTGATAAGTGTATACACATTGTTGTGTATTTTTTACTTTGACCATATACTCCTGGTTTAAGGTCAAAGTATTTGTTGTATTTCTATATAGTGATGTTTAGAGCTCACACCACAAATAAGTAATGGTATCTTGCAAGTTGATCAGCAAACAGTGCTTTAAAACAGAAATAGTCACCAACTTTTTGATGCCACTATATCTTTTACTCTAACTATGTTTATTCTTCCACTTCCATTCTTGGTATGTCAATATTTATAATTGTCTTGATAAATCAGCTATCACCAATGTCTGTATGTTATTTGTTTGATATTTCATTATTTTAATACAACAGCGATCCTATTCCATTGACACATGCTTGGTATTCATGTAGTATTTTGTAAATATCTTTGTTGTTACTTTACAATATTTATTGTGACTTGGATTTCTTTGTTGGGATATTTTTTTCCAAATATATGTATAGATGACAATGGCTGTGTCCTTAATATGTAACTTCAACTGCACTATTCTATGGTTCCACACAATAGACTGTATTTTCTTTGTTTGGCCTAATATAATCATACGAGAATAATTATGAGTTTGCACGAGTTCTATAATTTTTGATATTTCCTTATAGTGCAGTGACTGTGAAAAAAGATCCCACAGTGAGACAAATGTTTGTGTCCCACAAATATCTGGGTATTATGAGTTTGAAAGTATGAAAAGTATAAGAAAGTCAAAAGTAAAGTATAAGACTAGAGAAGAGAGTAAGCAAAGTAGAAAGTATAAGACAAAATACTTTTAACTTACTTATTTCATGTCATCAAGGCTATGTATATGACTGTTGTGACTCTCACTCTGCCTGGTTATTCGTCCCACATTGTATACTTCCTACCTTCCTGCTGTCTCTTCTCTGCTACACTTACCACACACTCATGTCTCTCTACACTACACCTTTCCATCTAGTTTTAGCATAAAAACCTGTGAGTTCCCCCATGTAGTGTTGTGTAGCTTCCTTCTGACATGTCACTGTGGTAGATTGTCTTTGATGGTAAGAGATATACCTACCTATTTGTTAAAATTAGTTCATAAATTAGCTTCATTACCTTGTTTTGTAAGGATATAGATGTGGTGTATGCTATACTTAAGATGTGACACCAGAATACAAGACACCATTGGCTATTAGTTTTGTGTTCGGTTTTGATTTATTTAGTATAAAACACTACACATACTCTTGCATTACCTACTCCCAGGCTTGCTCACACATACTTGTTACGGATTTTGTCGAACCTGATGACACAGCGCATAAGGAAAGCAAAAATGCTTTAATCCATTTTTAATTTTTGTTTTCAGTTAACATTCATTTTATGATGTAAAATATGTTATGATGTAAATTGTTTATGCAAGCACAAAAGTGGCATTGTTAATAGATTGCTACATTCCGTACCTAATGCACCTAAACTATGTGTAAATATGCATTCCTTGTTATCAACCCTCATTAAATATGATTGTTTAAAAGCAAACTGATAATAATAATCGATATATAGAATTAATTCTTATCGTTCTTAATATGGTATTTACAATATTTGTCCGTTCTAACACAGCTGTTTAAACATACATATTGGAAAACAATTCTAAATACAACTGCGTCTGATTTATATATCGAACCTTAAAGCATTATTTGTCCTTATATGTTTTAAACGAAAAATATTGACTACTACAATATATGATAGAAACACGACAAAAATCTTATTAAATTAGGGTAGGCAGATTTGCAGCTTCTCTCACTAGAACACGGGTACGTATGAAACTCGATCTTTATACCGGAATCTCAATGACTCTATGTTTGTCTTCGAATACCGAGAAAACAAAAATATCGGAAAAATTTAACCTTTAAATTATCGTAAGCGTGCTATTGGACCTAAGGTAAAATATATTATTTACAAAAATATTAACTTAAAACCTCTGTAGTCTGTCGAAAAGTATATTATTTTGTTGTTAATGTTTAACCGATTTGTTGTACAATATTTTAAAGGTTTCAGGGCATCTACTTTGATATTAACTACCCCATGAGACAGTCACTATTATACGGCGAAATGCTACTCCAACTATTAAATCCGAAGAATAATTACGGAAGGTCTGATAACTGCGGGGGTTACTTGATTACTTATGGGATTAAGGCATCTATTGAGCTCTCTGAGTGAACTTAATTATTCATGCGTATTTACCTACTGTGTTACTCACAGTTTAGCTTTGGTCCCAATATTGGCACTAATTATTTTACTAGGCACATGGGTTATAAAATACTTACTGCCAATGGTTTCAAACCTCTGGTAATTGGCCACTTCTCGGGAAAGATTATAGTAGGTATAGGACTATAGTTGCAGCCCACTGTTTGTAAAATGAACAAAAATTTATATAACAGCCTTTTATCACGGAGCCTTTTAAAATAAAACACGTTATCAGGAATAGTATTCGTGAAATAACTCATATTAGTAGTGCCAGACCACACCTGTTGAGGACGCCGAAGAGACTGTCGCGTAGGCTGGCACCCGTGTGAAGTTGCGAGCCTCGGGCGGTGTGCGAGCGAGACGGAGGATCGTTCCTCGCACCGACGGACCGCCACGGGATTGGTCAACGCGTCGGGCCGTGTGCGAGGGAGAGAGAAGACGCACAGTCGGCCTGTGATTGGCCAACGGCCTAGTGAACGTTCTCGCACCATGTGCCAGTTGTGAGACTAAAATATTGTATATATGTAAATAGATTTGTTGAATAAATGGTAGTTGTTCGGAGTTCTCCTGTGTTTCATTACGTTATCAAAATATATCGAAGTAGAAGAAGTACTGCGAGTCATCGGTACTAAACACCCACAGTACATATTTATATTTATACAGTCCACTACAACACCATTACCATTACCATTTGTGTTTGTACCAGTACAAAAAGATAAAATTTGTACGCGTTAAGTCGTTTAAAGGTTAAATTTGGGTCATCATCAATATTTTTATTTCTTAATTTCTTGCGCGACAGTATCTCCTGCTAAAATCTAATTTAATTGTACTGTTGTTCACAGGATGAGTTCAACGGAGACGATTAATTTGACGGCCCAGCCGATGTCGGACTTAGTCCACAAAATGTTGAAGCCGCTGCAGGAGCCGATGTTCCTGCAGACCCGCACCGCTCAGGTCATCGCCGGTATATTCGTGTGGACGGCGTTGTTCATTACTTGCCAACAGGTAATTTATTTTCAACATGATTCACTAATAATAATAATAACACCTAACATTTACACACATAGCTCCGACCCCTAAGATACGAGTCTTGTGTTGTGGGTATTTGGGACTACGAGAGACTTTCGGTCTCACAACACCCAGACCCCGGACACAAATATCTGTCTGTCACACAAACATTTGTGTGGGAACCGAACCCACGGCCTTTCGTTTCACTCGCCAACTGCGCCACGGAGGCTGTCATTAACTAATTGTATACACAATGACCAGAACATACGCGCAAGGAAAATTATGTTCATCAGGTACCAACTTGTTAGTCACCATATAAGCCGTTCAATGATAACATGTTATTTGAAATTGTGTGCTAGTAAATAATACTAATATTCTGTCGATACTACTGCGACTGCGTGTTTTCTGAACTGATATTAGGTTATGAGTTAACAAAAAAGTTTTTTTATTCATAAAAAATACACCGACTTCAATAAAAAAAACAAATTATGCGTCCCTATAAAATTTAAAGGTTGCCCTCGATTGTTCTGAAATCCCAGCATCTATACCACGCAAGTATACCCTTTTAAACAAAAAAGAATTTCTCGAATCGGTCCAGGCGTCTTCGAGTAATCGGGGAACATACTTAAAAAAAAGATTTCGACGAATAGAGAACCTCCTCCTTTTTTTGAAGTCGGTTAAAAAATGGTATTCATGAGCGTGTCTTATTTAAAAATGCGTTTTATCTTATCCCAATTTTGATTTCTTTTTATGCTTTTCAATAACCATTTTATTATTCTTTCATACTATCATCTTGAACACATTTAATAACAGTTTAAAATTTGTTCCGTGTACGTAATTTCGATTCAACGCCAATCGTCATTAACTGCAAAAAGGTGGTTTAGTGTTTACACGACGTATTTCTGACTCATTCCAATCCATGACATCATTTTATATTGTCAGTGTTGAAAGTGGTTAATTCCTTTAAATTCTTCGTCAGAAAATTATTCATTTAGGCTATGACCATTTTATATTAGTATATTACATGTCTGTAGTATTAACGTTGACAATGATCGTTGCGCATATACTTAAGTTCATTAAGTTCATGCCCTGGAATATCAAAGGATATGAAAAAAGTAAAGTAGTACGGAGTAAATAGAAGCAAAAATCAATTTTATTTACATAACATTAAAGATGAAAATAGTATGTAAGAACGGCGAGTGTGTTGCCAGTGTTGTGGCGCACCGGTGTTCCATTGATACGTGATTGGACGCACTTATCCAATGCATTGCATCAAATATGTGGCAGCCTAAATACTTTAGTATATAGGTTTTTGTAAATAGACCTATATCTATCAGTACTGTTAATTAAATTTGTTACACGATATTTATAGTCATGCTAGCCAGCCTAGTGAGGCGTGACTGGTCGAGTTTTCCGTATTCGTAATATAACATTATTACATGTTGTATTTGATAGTTTTATCCGCAAGCCTTTTACAGAAGTATCAGTTGGCCTGGACTGTGATTTCCTTTGATGATAATTCCACGTCTTAATAATCGCCACGAAAAGTTTCATGATAATATTGAATATCGACAATCGACGACGACGTTATTTGTTTCATAATTAATGAAGCCATGTATTTTTCCACGCCATCGCTCGTTTCTCATACGACGCTACTAGAAACATTATTGTGAATCTAGTATGTAAATAAGAGAAGGCGATCACATTTGATATACCTACAGTTGTAAAAAACGATTATATTTTTCCTAAGTTGGTTTTTTTATAGAGTAGATTCGTATCTTCTCTATAAAAATATGATAGTAAATATTGATAAATGCTAAGCATGTATTACTAAACATATAAATAATGTTTCAATATACCATATCATTAATTGTTAACATAGTACATAAATGAGTCAAAATAATTGGCAACTAAAAATAATATAACAACTACAATGAAGAGGAGAGGTGATATTTCCAATCTAACAAAATTCAAATTATTGTATGTCCAATCTGGCCATACTATTTCCTTAGTCAATTTTTTTATTGATTTATATCTATAGCTAAAGAATATTATTTAAGATATGAGAAAAACTAGTATATTAATGGCTCATTAATTCAATATTCATTCATTCATTTAGTATATTATAAAGATTTAGTATATCAAGATGTTGTCTGCGGATCCGCCCGCGTGGAGGTTATTTTTGGAATAAAAGGTATATAATCAATGGAGGCATCTTAAGCTATTACTGCTTAATTCTATATTTGGCTATTCCGTAGGAAGCGTGTATTTTTCCGGGATAAAAAGTGACCTATGTCATTTTCTGATCCCTAAACTGCTACTATGCAAAAAATCATGTCCCTTGCTCTGTGAAAAGCTAAACTATACCACGGGAACTGTAAACTTTTCCGGGATAAAAACTAGCTAATGTGCTATTCCTGACTATAATCTATCTCTGTGCCAAATTTCAACCAGATCTGTCAGTTGTAGCGTGATTGAGTAACAAACATCAATCCATCCATCCAATCATTCGCATTTATAATATTACTAGCTTTTTTAAATATGAATTTCCATTTCCCTAACTTGAGGAATTATGGATTTCCCATACAAATTTTAAACTCCTATTTGACCCCTTTTAAGATTGTTTTTTGAGAATAAAGATAGCCTATGTCCTTTTCCAGGATATAATCTATGTCCTTGCCAAACAGAGCCACTTTCGCATTTATAGTATTGGTATGGATAGTAGGAAGTAGGATTATACCTAAAAACATTCGAACCTTGTCTTTCTGCTAAGCTCATGCAGTATGAGATAACGTAAGTCATTGACTACCGTTAATTGTCTATTTTGACTATGCATATTTACATTCGGATGGATAGCTAGCACCAACAAAACATGTTGTGATGTACCATTAGGTTGTAGACCGATATGTCGAATAAAATCGATGAAAAATTATACACCATCATTTTTAATCATGAATCTTCATTTACCTCGTCGATCTTGAATATAAAATCGTTGCGCTAAACCAATTTTGTAACTTCAGTAGGATTATCTTACTCGATCATTGTTGTGTTCGTCTTGCTCCACTTGTCGCAGCAAATAAACTTAGGTAATATATATAATACGTTTTTTTTATTCATTGGGACCTTACTCGCTTGGCGACTCGATGTTGTATTAACTGTTTCTTCATAAACGTAATGGATATGGTAATACTTTAAAATAAATTCGAGTAGAATATTCACTATGTTAATAAAATATTTTTCTACTTCATTCGGTCATCTTCTGCCATTCTCTCTCGAATGCATCAAGCTCGTCTCTACATCTCTTTTTTGGTCGTCCACGTTTCCTACGAACGTTCGACGGAATCCAGTTCGTTACTATTTGTACCCTTTTTTGTACATTTTATTTTTAAATAAAGAGGAGGCCTTTGCCCAGCAGTGCGACATAAAACAGGCTAGCTAAAAAAATATTATTTTGTTAACATGTATGGTATAGCCAAATTGGTAACTCTCCTACTGATTACACGTTTCTATTGATGTTGCTAAGGTCAGGTTTATTAATATAGACTTCAAACATATTACGTTCGTTCATAAACCTTTTGGTAAATGGAATGTATTTTTTAATTTTAATAAAATTTGTTTTAGTAATATTTTTTTTTATATCATAGTTCGACAAACGAGCCAGTGGGTCACCTGATGTTAAGTGATCTCCACCGCCCATGAACATCCACAATACCGAAAGTATCATGAATGCGTTGTCGGCCTTAAAGGACAGGAATAGGGATTAGGAAAGGGAAGGGGGAATCTGGGCCTCCGGATATCTCACTTACCATACGAAACGCGACAGTGAATTGTTAGTTTACGTTGGTTTTCTGTGAGACAGTGGTACTACCCCGGTCGAGCCGGCCCATTCATGCTGTAGACAAATATGTCTACAGCGTGGCTCTACCACTATAAATATATAATATATAAATAATATATTGAATAAACATTATATCAATACTTTCAGATAACTCCGTCAATCAGATAATGGCTTTATTTCACACACGTCGACCATTACCATTACCACTCCCAACTTCTCCTCCGTTAAATACGATAAGTATACTGTGTACATACATTGACTTTATTCGACATTCGTTGTTGTTTTTTCAAAGACTACTGACATTAATGACGACATAGCGAATGTAAATGTTATTATCGATGGATATAATAGTTATTCGTGATATTATTTAACTAGTTCACCTTCATACCTGCAAAAGTCACAGCTATTCATAAAAAAGAGTATCATAATAATTTGCATTTGACCATAATCTGTTCTGGCGCTCTTCGTGACGAGCTTAATGCCAAATTGTGTGCTAGCTTAACTTTCTAATGACGTGCAAGTTTTTACGATTCATATTAAAATCCTAGTATAATGTTAAATGTATCTTAAGACAAAGAACAATAAAGTTTATGTCGCTTTATAATGAAAAATTCGATTCGAGAACAATCAAAATTCTAATGAAAAAACAATTGGCTTTTACATGGATCCCAACGTTGGACCTTTTTCCATGTACTACAGAATTGCCCACATTCTCTACAGAAAAATTATTACATCTAGTATTTGTGATTCAGGCGTTTATGACAGAGCATTACTGTTCACATTGTATTTCGAACATTTAATTTGCTAAAAAATTCTTCGTGTCCCATATTCATTTAACGTGAATCAGATAGCCACACATATAATATCTTTTAAAGTTATAATATATTGTCACAGCCAAGTAAGAGATATAAATTGCCCTTTTTCAGTTGACCAAGAAAATGTGTTTTATAAAATAAAGAATATCAAATAGAAAGCGGACACGCCGCCCGCGGCCGTCTTACAATATTGTCAAAAAATGCGTCATACGAGTACTCTCGAAATTGTCTGATAAATATATAATGCGGGGAAAATAGGGTATGATTATTTTTCTCATCTAGCTAGTTATTTTATAAATATGGTAATCCATATTTATAAAATAACTAGCTGTTGCCCGCGACTCCGCCCGCGTGGTAGTTACTTTTGAAAGAAAAGGTATAAAATCCATGGAGACATCTTAAGCTATTATATCTTTCTATATTATGCTTACCATAGGAAGCGAGCATTTTCCGGGATAAAAAGTAACCTATGTCATTAGCAGACCCCTCAACGAACACTATGCAAAAAAATCATGTCGATCCCTTGCTCTGTGTAAAACAAAAACAAAACTATCTCACGGGAACTGTCCAATTTTTCGGAATAAACAGTAGCGTATGTGCTATTCCAGAATAATTCTATCTCTGCAAAATTTCAACCAGACCCGTTCAGCCATTCTGGCATGATTAAGTAACAAACATCCATTCATTCATCCGTCCAATAATTTGCATTTATAATATTATAGTAAGATAATTTAATACCACACCATTATATTTCACCACCATGAATTTTGAATGACCCCATTATTTATGGATGAATAAATTATTTTTAAATCTAATAGTGTATTATAAGATTTACAAAGTTTGAATGCGCACAATATCCGAACCAATATTTTATAACAAGTATTATACTGTCCCACTCTTGGGCACGTGCCTTCTTGAGGAGTTAGTTTAGAGTTAGTTTGTTCTTCGAATTCGCCTAATGGTAGATTTTTTTTGTAGAGAGATCTCGGGTATGTAGGTTTTACACAATGTTTGCCTTCACCGTTAAAATGGGCGATAATTGACATCATTGTATATACCTAACTCTTAGAGTATTTAACACTGGAGACGCCATTGAGCGCTTACCCCGTATGACAAATGTAAGAGCACGGTGCTCATACACGTTCTATAAAACGAGTTGCGCTTCGTGATCCGCCACTAAAAAAGTGACATCACGTGCGAATTGAGCTCCCTGAAAATGCGAGCCTGTAGCGGTATTAACATGTAAAAATAGATCTGACACATCAAACTTACAAAAATACAACGTTATTTTTCACCTGGACGTATTTTTTTAAAGTAATATTATCCTTAAAAGCAACAAAACATATAATTTCTAAAAATTATCATCGGGTAATAAATGTTGCCAGGTTAATCTTTTAGCCACAGTAGTGTAAAATTTATTTGCATTCAATATCTTAAACGCAAGTTGTTTTTTTAATATTCATTTTTAACTAATGTTGCCCGCGGCTCCGCCCGCGTGTAGGTCTTGGAGCATTTTAACCTTCTATATTTTGCTATCCCATGAGAAGCGTGCATTTTTTCGAGTTAAAAGTGGTCTTTGTCATTTTCTGATCCCTAAACTGCCACTATGCAAAAAATCATGTCGATCTTTTGCTCTGTGAAAAACTAAACTATCCCATGGGAACTGTACATTTCTCCGGGATAAAAAGTAGCCTATGTGCTTTTCCAGACTATAATCTATCTCTGTGCCAAATTTTAAGTAGATCCGTCCAGCCGTTGTACCGTGATTGGATATCAAACAACCATGCATCCATCCAAACATACGCATTTATAATATTAGTAGGATTACTTTATTTATGCTTCTTAATTTATAATTTAAAAATATTAGGAGAGTTGACATATCGACTAAGTTTACAATTTCATAAACTTTATGCCAGTGTAGCATTTTGGGTGGTTTATGTGGTAACACTGTCGTTTATGCAGGACTCAAATAGTGTTGTAGATAAACTTATAAAGGTTATCGATAAAATTACTAATCCATCTGGACTGTCTTCTAAACACATATTTTTAATGTAAATAGTTCTAACACACTAGGAATGTCACAAAATATGACAATACCAGAATAAAGTATTTGTCAAAAAAATGTGATCCTAAAAATGTATCCGGTATATTTAAAAAATATTTAGGTATGAATTTTGGCGCCATTCATTTATTACGTAAGATGATGTAGGGGGGGAGTCGATCATGTCTTATTTTTTCTTACAAGGGGTGGGAGGGAGTCTTAATAGTTCATACGTAAGATCACACAAATGCGCAAAGTTAGGATTATACTTTGAAAAAGCGCGGGCCATGCCTATAATTTTAAAAACAAGCAACTTCGATTTTTTTATATTTTTTTGTTAACCGGTATGACTTGCCTTTTCACCCGGTTCCGGCTTGACGTCGACTTTTGGGACACCCTGTATTCATGTCGAGATCTCAAGCCCTTTTTATATGCTCTTCATAATAGATTAGCCGGCTACCACACCAAAACAGGCGATAATCGCTCTCATTGACATACAATAATTTCATTCACAGCATTTGCTAATCGCATTCGTTACCAGTAACACTGTATTTCTTGGCTCCGCTTATTTAATTTGAAATTTTATGGAATAACAGAACACTCCATTTTCTTACAAACTATATACCATTGGAAAGGACGTGTTGTGTACTTTACGGTGGTATATTTGCTGAGGTATAATCGGAATACCTCAAAACAAGAGTGAGTAATCAACATTTTAAAATAATTTGCAACGGCCGTCATTGTTGTGTTGCATGTGCTGACATACCTGAAAAACGCTACTCTACAAATAGTGTTGACCAAAAAAAAATGGAAGTGTCACGGATGATGTGCAAAGCAACCAAAAACTGATAACAGTAATACACCTTTACGTCCCATTGACTCACCCGGGAAGTCAAGGAACAATAATGACTCGCTACCTTTTAATGACAATATTACGCATCGAAAAAAGCCACTGTTGATACTAGCGCAATTAGTGGAAGTTCCGGCTTAAACTCTTCCGCGTCAGTTATTACAAAGAAAGACGCTAGGGAAATAATAAGAGAAGAATTCAATGTCATGAAATTGGCTTTAGCACAGGAGCTTAACCAAACCCTTAAGCAGATGGTGAGAACCGAATTTCAATCTCGAAAATCAATTCATAAAACAGGAAATAACTGCTTTGGATAATAATGTTTGTTTCTGAATGAAAATTATGAAACCACCAAATCCGCCATCGCCAAATACCAAGACACACTGGGAGAGCTAAAGAAAGAGAACGTTCAGTTAACATATACGTTACAGGATCTGCAAATCAGGCTTCAGGTTGCTGAGCAGCATAACCGTTCTAACAATCTTGATATAGAGTGTGTCCCCGAGCACAAACAGTAAAACTTGCTATCTATAATTACTCAGCAGTCTAAGGTATCCTGCAACTTGAAAGAATCCGACATTCATCGTCGCACTCGTGTGGTAAAAAGTAACAGAGTCGACAAGAGACCTCGCTCAATCATTGTTAAATTGGCTACCTCTAGGCCTCGGGATACATTTTAGCGAAAACAATAAATTTTAATAAGGCAAATCCAAACGACAAGTTCAGTACTGCTCACATAGGCATTGGAGGTAATAAATCGCCGCTTTACATTGTTGAGCACCTTTCACCTAAAAACAAATTACACGCAGCGGCTCGCCAGATCGTCAAAGATAAAGAGTAGAAATTCGTGTAGATTAAGCAAGGTCGTGGTTTTTGCAACATTTTTCATTGCTGCTCCGCTCCTATTGGTGATAGCGTGATGTTATATAGCCTATAGCGCTCCTCGATAAATGGGCTATCCAACACTAAAATATTTTTTCAATTCGAACCAGTAGTTCCTGAGATTAGCCCGTTCAAATAAACAAACAAACTCTTTAGCTTTATATAATAGTATAGATTAAAGAAATTAAAGGCGTATTATTTAAAAAAAATCTAAAAAATTAAGTTTTTATTTTTGCTTATTTGGCTTGTATTTTTCTCAGTACTCATTACCTTTATTATCTTTACAGTATTTCGATTAAATTAGAAATATTAATTTACACTATTTTTAACTATACCTCTCTACTTCCGTCCCTTTTCACGAAATCACACCCAGAGATTGCAAGAAAGCGATAGAAAAGATGATACACATAAAAAATTATCTTAAAACATTTAATAAATTATAATTGTTTTATTTTATCTATCGATAGATAAGGACAACGCTATCTATACCTCGTGTCGACATTGCTACGCTCTACTGTTTTTACACAGTTGTCAATATATGACACTGTAAATACATTACACGCCAAGATAAATTTGTAACTGTGTGCATAAATTTGCCAGTGTTGTATGAAATGGTGTAGTGTGCGTGCGTAGCGACGTGATTACATTTTGCATTTGTGTGCACATGTTTATTTGTAGTTGTACGAAGCCCCCCACCGACATTGCTGAATTTTTTGTTCAAGATTCGAGCGTAATGCCGTCTCCTTTTGGTTGCCTACTCTAAGACCTAACTTAATTTGCTAAAATCGGAAACTGTCATTGTCACACGTTATGACACCATAAATATGAACGCGCTGTAAATCATTGGTGATGTTAAAATTAACGTTTTTAGAATAAACAAAAGAAGATCCTTATATTTCTATTTTTAAAACGTGTAAAGTCACAAACACTGTACTACAGTATGATAAGAACTATGAGTCCCAGACTTGTATCTCTATCAACATTGGATATGTAGCTTACGCACGTGCACTTACAGTAAATCTATTGCTGCCTCTTAATTTGTTTCAAAGTGAATATGACCGGGCACTGTACACTGTTTTATTCTGATTTTAGCCGATGTGCTCACTGTGTTATTTTTAAATATGGATCTGGAGTTTTCCTGTCTATACAGCTTGTTGGGTAGGTAATGTTGCCGTATGTGGCATATGGTCAGTAGTACTTATATTATGCCATTATCCGTTTTTATTTTATGGTTTTACACTGCTACGTATCAAGCGATAAGGCATTATTGTTACAAGAAGCCTTAATGGCGGCTTTTTGATTGGTTCAAAATGTGTTTATAGCTGTATGAACTAGATTCAATACATTTTTATTACATTTACGTTTTTATATGATATATAATAGTAATATTAGCTATGCTAACATCTAATGATAAACAAATAAATACACTCAACAGTCACTAACATAGTTCTTAGTTCTTCCTAGTCCGTGGCGCTGTGGGCGGACAATTCATATATATTTTGTTTAAGTACCTAATTTGTTAATGTGTATGTGTGGGGTACATACATTTACTGTCATATATGTGTGTATAGTGATACAGTTGCTGTCATATCATTTTATCTGATGTTTTCGTGACTATCATGGTTTCACTGGATTACCAAATTATCGTAGGACCGAAATCATCGCCCATAGTTTGTCGTTAACTTTGTTGTGTTTTGCACTGGCCGCGCCTCACGCTGACCTAATATTTATTTTTACTTTGTATTTGTCCGACGAAACTTTTCTTGAAATTGCCTGATATAGCTATATTGGAAATGTAGTACATGACTCATTTGAATATCGTCATAAGCAAAATATGCGATAGACACATTATAATATCATACGTTACAAATTGTTTTGCGAGTAGACTAGGTGAAATGTCGTATGCTGTTTCGCCTTGTAATCTATTTTGATATCAATAAAATAAAATAAAAAAAGATTACAACCAGCTCTGCAGTATGGGTTAGCCTGTACTGCAGCATGTAGCTGAATAGGGACTCCCATTGTTGGTTCGATTATTATTGTAATTTTTTATATTCTACTTCTATTTTACGTTCCGACAATAATTTTTTTTCTTTCTTTCTAGATTATATATTTTATTTTTCGGCCCAATATCCGCACCTAGGTATAATATGATGATAGACAATAAAACTTTAATTACGGTCTGGATTATAATAGACTTAATCACGCTCAATTGTCACGTTTATTGCATTGTTTAATAGCCAAAGACAAAATACAATTTTATCAGTACACACAAATCACGTACAATAAAATTAAATTATTATACATACTTGAACACTTGTGAAATACGTTGTATTGAAGTTGTTGCTGTAGAACAAGAAAAATAATAAATAAACTTTACCATTTTATCGTTTTCATTTATCATTCACCGTTTCGTCACAGCCAATTAAAACATCTTCTCTCTGCTAATGGTTTGATTTAGTTGTAAATTAGGAGAATGCCTACACGTTACAAAGCGGAAGCTACAAACTCTGTAAGGTTTCACATTTCTATTGCAATAAAGATACATACATTTTTGTAATCGACAAAAATCATTGTTTTTATCATGGAAGTGAATATCTAAGAGTGAGTAACATAATTGATATGACCATAAGAGGTACTTGTATTAGAATACCCCGGGATCGCTCCGAAAGTGCCGAAGAAGGCCATAGGAGGTAGGGACTCGGCTCAGCGGCTGCCCGGATATCCATCATCCGGGCGAGGGAGTGCTGGGTGGTAAGACCAGCTAGTCCAGCATAACCGTTTTATTCTCATTCCGCTTCCCCCTGGAGCGGGGGCAGTAATAAAATGCTTTACCCTCGACAAAAAACAAAGATACTTCTACTTGTATTGATATTAGTAATAAATTGTACACATTCAACTTTGAACCAAGTTTTTTAAGCAGAAAATAGAAATACATATCTACCAAATTTATTATTATTAAGATTAAATATTAGATGATCATCCGAACTTAAATGCTGATCAATTTCTGATAGCTCTGTTGAAATTTGATAGTGACCAATGGTAAGCATTTGACAAGTAATAGAACAATGGCAATTTTAGAACTCATCCCAGAGTCAATTCGTCATTCATTTGCAGTGTCAATTGCGAGTGTAATAGGCCTTATATGCCCTAATCATTTGTCGGAAAGTTTACGGCCGAGTCTAATTGATAAAAAAGATATAGTTTTACGGAGCCACTACAAGACGTCAAAAGTAAAAACAAACAAAAGACGACAGTGAATCGACATGATAACGCCCTGCATTATCATATAGTATAGATATATCGCATATCAAAAATATATCCGCAAGGGCTTTCTGTGATTGTTTTTGAATATAGAAGATTGCTCCGTGTACTTTCATCGGTTTCTAAATTTTTTGACTCTTGGTTTTGGTAAAATATGTAATTTTCTCTAGTTTTTATTAATATTATAATTATACGTGCCAATCCCATTGTGGCTTTCGATATTTAATTGGTCAATGATGATTAAACATATTATTCACTATTTTCATACTTCTACAATATTTTCGACCAAACAATACCAACCGAGAATAATAAAGAATAAACGTTACAAGATTCTTTAATTTAAAAGTCATTATAGATATTATTATGAACGATGTTAAATCACTTTTATGTTACATTGCAGATTTACCAGCACCTGCGTTGGTACACAAACCCATCGGAGCAGCGTTGGATAGTGCGTATCCTGTTCATCGTGCCCATATACGGATGCTACAGTTGGATTTCGCTGCTTTTCTTCAACTCCGACTCTTACTATGTGTACTTTTTCACCGTCAGGGATTGCTATGAAGGTATATAATTTTTTTTGATATTTTTTAATTAGAATATCTGATCATTAAAAGAATACACTGGTAAGTACTCAGTAAAATAATGCTATTAGAATGTGTGCAATGATATTGGTGTTAATGAGTATTACATTACGGTCTGACTATTTGTAAGCATGAAACATAATACTAACTCATGAATTCGGGAATAGAATTAAACCAAAACTGTCCTAATCGAGTATTACTTACGTATTTTTTATTTTCTTCACTTCGTATAATAATGTCTACTTTCCTTTTCTGAATCAAGTTAAAAACTATGGTTTTTTATAATAAGCTAGTATTTGCTGAGCACAATATACTCGAGATGTGACTGGGATGTGTAACTTTCACAAAAATACCAGATTACGCGGCCATAAGAGCTAGCAACGGTCATCTGTAACACTTGTGTGCTTTGGTATTAAAATAGTGTGTCGTTTGATTGCATAAACGCTGTCTGACGAGTAGGTATGCAATGCATAATACCACATGATTGGTATTCTGCATCTTTATGCAGTAAAATTCACCAAGTAGCTCTGACATTTGTTTCCATCGGACTTCTTTTATATTTAGGTGTCTTTCAACGTTCACAATACATCAAATCAGTGCAATCTGCCGCCATATATTAATAATAACAAAATTACACTCAATGACTGAGAAAGGACAATGGGCGAATTTGTATGAGCCCTGTCCCCACCCACCAACAGACACCATACATATACATTATTATTAAGTGTACTATAAAAACTCTTACCACATCATTTAAATTTAATAAATCAATGGAGATTCCTTACAAAATAAAAAAAACATAAATTAAAAATGTTCTTAGTAAACACTGCTATTTTATTGCATTTTTTTACTATTTTGACATACTTTTAATAAATATATAAGGAAATATGGTCGCGCAACATTTTTTACATTTGGTAGGCAATTTCAGCAGGAACTGTTCGCCAAGTAACTAAACCTTAGGAACTACCAATAGCTAAAACAGCCTGTTTGGATATTTGAGCTTAGAACCTTTGGCATATTTATAGTACAAAATCTGATGCTGATCTGATGATGGTAGGGAAAGGAAAGATAAACTGGATCTTGGAAAATGTAATAGTTGGAGACTTCTTGTTTGCTCGTATATGTTTAGTACTCTGTGTAATTGCAGAAGTTAAAATCTTTCCACAACAGATGATAGCAATAGCAAAAATATTATCGGATTAATCACCGGAAAATATAATTAGACGATACGATTATCAAACGTTGACTTTACTGTACATTCTACAAATATAATATGTAAGTATTAGGTATACATTTAAACCTTCGGGAAAAATATACAAATGATAATTATCATGTCCAGGCTGTCGAGAGGGCTTATACATCCCTCTCCGATCTTCAGATATAGTATCACAATGCAATCGTGTGATAGTTCAGTAGAAATAACACAAGTTATTTAACAGAGTTAAATAACTTGTAATAACTTCAGAGTTTATTAAACTACTGCCAGTTCCGAATGCAGTTATCCTATGGTGAAGAACTGGCCAGAAACTCCATGGTCGCGTTTTCGTGCAAGAAATCCCCGTTTTCTCCCATCCCCGTTCTTCAGGGTGTTCCACTCGCAATGCGGAATGACCTTAGTGTCCTAGGTATGGATATCCGCTGCGATCTTAATCCAAGGAGTCACATCGAGGGCGTAATATCCGCCATCTCCCGCAGGGTCGGAATCCTGAACAGGGTGCGGCGGTTTTTCACGCCCGGTCAGCTCTACCGCTTATATAAAGCGCAGGTGCGGCCGGGAATGGAATACTGCTTGCACCTCTGGGACGGTTCCGCAAAATACCTTCTTGATGCCTTGGGTGGGTTGCAGCGGCGTGCCATCCGCATTGTGAATGATGCAGACGTGAGTAACAGTCTGGAGTCGCTACAGCTGCGTAGGGATATTTCCTCGCTTAGCGTGTTCTACCGTCTGTATCATGGCGAAAGCTCTGAAGAATTGTTTGATCTTATCCCATCCTCTCCCAGAACCACGTGTACTGGATTGAAAGAAAGAAAAGATTTTTTATTGTCGGAACGTTAAAACACATTAAAAAATGCAAAAATTACAATAATAATAATTGATCCGACAATGGGGGTCCCTATTCAGCTGCATGCTGCAGTACAGGCTAACCCATACTGCAGCGCTGGTTTTCGATGGAACCCAACCAGTGACGTACACATGTTATACAAAATAAAACCAAAATAAAAACTCTTGAAAACTAGCCAGTATTAAATATAACCTAGTAACAAAAATAAACCTGAATTAAGCGTTATATTGCGGAGCCACAGCTTCGTGGTATCTACTACCCCGGCCCGAACCAAGAGGTTTGCAAACTCGTATTTTTCTACCGTGTTCCCTCCTTCCTATGATCTTGGGTCCTTTAGGCGTAGTGTGAAGAAGCTAAACAGTAGGCTGGCATGATTATGTTGAGTAGCGATGCATAGACTGCCTCTTGCTACTCTATCTGGGGGTGAAGTGTGGTCACTTTGTCGCGCCAGCATAAAAAAAAGGTGACGAAGCATTCGTTAGGTTCCCCGTAGACTCGTTGAGAACGCGAGTCGCTACCGCAAAACTGCCACCTGCCGGTTTTATGTAAGACAGCGGTAACATACCAGTTGAGGTAGGCCATTCAAGCTGTAGAAAAAAAATGTTTATAATGTAGCTCTACCAGCTATATACTATGTGATAGCACGGCGTAATATAGTAAAATCAGCAATAATTAAATTTTCTATATAAAACAAAAATGTGAATTAAAAAAAAAACTCAATACTTTTCGTTGTTGTCGTCATACCAAAAAATCATCACCTTGCTAAGATTAATCGATTGAGGCCAATTTCAAACCTGTTGAGGGGTGGGGACACTTGACCCATTGTCCTTTTGCAACAAAAACGATTGCTTTACTTTCCTAAAACGTGTGTCATCTGTAAAAACCAAAATAAATTGTGCAAAGATCATGTATGTGACAAGAATGTAGACGGACCAATGACATGGCATATTGTAAGTCTTTTTGATATGTTAAGTATAAAAATGCTAGGGCATCAAATTCAACGACCGAGGTGTTCCGTACCGTAAGCAAATGTATTCATGTATAACAAAAACAATGGACCTGATAATAATATATTTTATGTACCTAAATGTTTTACGTTTCGAAAATGACTAGAACATGCAAATTTGCATTTGCATAATAAAAGAACTACAATTTTGTACAGGCTGTTATGCATGGTACGCCTTGATTACAGTGTCGATGACCTATTCAACATGGATGTACATTTAATGAAATAATCGCGAAAATTCATGTACAATTTTTCCTTTACTTGAGGTACTAATATATGTATTTAGATATTTTTTATTGGTGCTTAGCGTAGATAAAGAAAGGAATAATGAGTCCGTCATGTTGACCCAGATTAAAAACAATATCAGTGATAACTTATATTATCTCCTTCAAACCAGACTAGATTTTTATCTTGCATTAACTAAATCATTTTTCTACTATTTGGTAGTAACCTACAGAAACCTGCCAAGCATATACATATAGGGGAAATATTATTATGATTGTAGTACCTATTAGTCTGGCTGAGTTGTGTCATTAACGCTGTGGACAAAACTGATTGACATGATTCTACAACTTTCATTCACGAGCAATGTTTTTTTATGTATTGCTAGAGTCTGCGATTGTTTATTTATAGACTTCAATACAGACGGCGGTCTAAGCAATCAGTGTAATCGACCGAAAGCTTAATGCAGTCTGCATAGTCTAATGGCTAATTTTAATAATCAATCCCAATTTGCATGCACAGATCAATGCCGAAAATAAACTAATCAAATTTTGGTATTGTAGGCGTGGCTTAGAAACTTATTGTTCTTGGCTCATTTGTGGAAAAAGATACTTTATACTAGCAATAGGTTGACTCTGGCCGACACACAACACGTGTTAACAAAAAAGCACACGAACAACAGGCGCCGTGTGCGTAAAAAACTTATACAAATTTATCAATAAATCCTATGAAGAAGGACCAAAGTGAAAAAAAAACTTTACAGCAGAGGCTCCCATGGTTTAATTCTGCTACAAAATATAGTTTTTACAAGAAGTTTTTTTTTAAATCTACCTTTTTAATTATCGAAAAGGAGCGATAGGCAGCGGCTCTGATGTGCTCTGGCATTGCAGAAGTCTATGGGCGGCGGTGACTACTTACCATCAGGTGGCCCGTCTGCTCGTCTGCCTATCAAGGCACAAAAAAAAGGATTTTCCACCAAAAATAGTTAAAATGTTAGTTTGTTCCATACACGCAGGAGCCATCGGTATGTACGATGTACGTTGTTCCAGCGTTCGTGATCTACAGTTTCCTGTCGCTGTGCTACGAGTACCTCGGCGGCGAGGGCAACATAATGTCGGAGTTGCGCGGGCGGCCGGTGCGCGCGTCCTGCGTCAACGGCACGTGCTGCCTCGCCGGCGCCACCTACACCATCGGCTTCCTGCGCTTCTGCAAGCAAGCCACCCTCCAGTTCTGTCTCATCAAGCCTGTCTGCGCGTTCATCATTATATTCTTGCAGGTGAACTTACTTTTTATATCAAGTTGGTAAACGATCAGTCCGTTAGTAATTGATCTTCACAGTTCATAAACACCTAAGAAATCAGTCTTAGTTTGTGGCTGGGTAGTATTGTTTATGCTTTTATTGAATTATTAAGATATTTTTAAGATTGAAAATTTCTTAGTGCTTAAATTTGGATTTTTTTATTTGCTAATTTAAATTCATACTTTTTATCTTTCACAGTGTAATCTAGAAACTGCACAATAAAAATATCGAAATAGCTACTAGAGGCGAAATAATTTTATAGGAAAGCCGTTCTATACATCCGAATATCAATATACATGTTTTCCAAAATATTGACTCGTTTAATCTCTAATATTACAGATTATCTTTATTTGATGACTAATTACTGATAAACAGATAGTCTTGCGTATATGTTCATATCAGACGCTTCAGTGAAGTCAACGTCTTTTGTTTTACTTACAGGAATGAATACCTAACAAATGTAGGTAGTACTTCACAACAAAAAAGTTTAGCTATTTAAAAAAACCATGTGTTTTTATGATCCTACCGTAATAAATCCTGTTATCTGGCAAGATAACATGTTCTATAATGTTCGTTCTTTGCTAGCGGCTTTTAATATCCGTGATATTAAATTTAAGATAATGTTTTATGTACTTGTTAAGTGAATGTAGCATTTGTGTCGCAAGATAATTGAAGAGATTGTATTAAATTTGTTTTCATTTTAATGCGTTTCTGTTAAATTATTTTTTATTGATGTGTAACATCTTTTCTTTTACTTTCCTGCAATCTCTGTGATTTCGTGTGGAAATGGTTGGAAATTATAGATTATTCGAATATATATTATACCCTATTCATAATTAATGTAAATAAGGAGGTATAGTTAAAAACATTCTAAATCTAGTATTTTTATATCTTGCTAAATTAATCGCATCATTATAAAGATTTGAGCATTTAGTTGCTAAACACGATACTATGATTTACTTACATAAAAAAGATACATTATTTAGTGTTGCGACTACACAAGCAGTTATATTGCAAATGTAAACATTTACCTTCTTGTGTGTCTAAATCATTATTATGGTTAATCATTAATTTTATTAAGTTTTTCAATCATAAATTTATTATTTTTTGAATCATAAATATAAGCTATTAAAGTCACTGAATTGATCCGATGAGTCGTCCGCTATTTTCAACGTGACCGTTTAAAAATGTAATATGTGTTTAATGTCACATGACAAAATGCTTTATTATTACATATTTTATTCTTGAAAAAATACATAAATACGAAAACAATGAAGTTATAAATTTATATTTCACATTTTAAGCCACTTGGCATAAACAAACGAATTTACCTAAAATTCGAGTTAGCTTAGTATAAATTATTGGTGTCGAAATCCTTTTTTTTGTGCCTTGATAGGTGGACGAGCAGACGGGCCACCTGATGGTAAGTAGTCACCACCGCCCATAGACTTCTGCAATGCCAGAGCACAGCCGAGCCGCTGTCTACCGTTAGCCAGTTAGCTGTCAGATGTTACACATCATATGCGACTACTGTAGTGCTCGTTCGTTTGTTTGTAGGCTTTCGGACACTACCACGACGGTGACTGGAGCCCTGACGGTGGTTACATCTACATCACGATAGTGTACAACTTCTCCGTGAGCTTGGCGCTGTACGGCTTGTTCCTGTTCCTCGGCGCCACCAGGGAGATGCTCAAACCTTTCGATCCAGTTCTCAAGTTCTTCACCGTCAAGTCTGTTATTTTCCTCTCGTTCTGGCAAGGTAATGTATGAAACGGACTAACAATCTATTGCTTCGTGATCTTTTTTCATAAATACACATACATACATATACAATCATCTGTAATCCCTGAAGAGGGTAGGCAGAGGCGTAACCAGTACACCCACTTTTCGTTGAATTTATTACGCCATAATGTGATAGGCGGCCGGCCTATCGCCATACCAGGCACAATTCCAGACTGATACTGAGTGTTTCTAAATGGAAAAACCCTTTAAAAATCACTTTACACGATCCGGGGATCGACTCCGAGATCCGAGACAGCAGTCGTAATGTTTGCGCAATAACTACGCCACAGAGGCAATAAGAAATATTAAAAAAATCTTACTGTCAGCACTGTTGAGGAAACAATTTAAAGCAAGTATTGTGTAGCATTCTATTGCAGGCAAGGCTGACTCTCTCATTTAATACTCTATCTCTCAATGGTCCTCCTTAGATCAAGCTTACGACACTTGCTGTGTTAGAGCAAGGGCGTTCGATAGTTTAAACTTACATCTGGTGTGGTGTAATTTTTTTTATTCTGGCGCGGCAATGTTACCACACTGCACCTGATGGTAAGCGCAGTGCCGTCCAGATAGAGTATCAAGTAGCGAGAGGCAGTCTATCCCTCGCTACTCAACACAATCATGCCGGCCTGCTGTGTAGCTTCTTCACACTACGCCTAAAGGACCCAGGATCATAGGAAGGAGGGAACACGGTAGCTGGCAAACTGTTCCTGTAACTGTAATTGTTGTCAGGTGTCGCTCTGGCCATCCTCGAGAAGGCGGAAGTGATCTCGCCGATAGTGGACTCTGCCGGGGTGCCGACGACGGCGGGTACCGTGTCCGCGGGCTACCAGAACTTCCTCATCTGCCTGGAGATGCTGGCGGCGGCCGTGGCGCTGCGCTACGCATTCCCTGCCGTCGTGTACGCGCATGCGCACCGAGACCCGCACCGCTCCGTCACCATGCAGTCCATCTCCAGCAGCCTCAAGGTACTGTACTGTACACCAACACAGGGACATACGCAGGCAGAAACATACACAACCAGCAGAGACGTAGCGTGGGCTAATCTAGTCGTGGGCGAAGTCGCATCAGCGAGGTCCTTTTCATTCATTCCCAAAATCTACCCAATAGATCTCTACTACCAAACATGGTTTGACACGACTTACCTTACCTTAAACCAACGTAAAGTGACAATGTACTGTCCGTTTCGTATTGTACCAGGTTACGTAGTCACAGAACCACAAAGAACAAAAATGGAAAGCATTTGCTCCCGATGCCATAATAATATAAATAAACGAGTCACCGAGCGAGGAGTATAGCAGTGACGCGTCGACTATAACTGTTCAATACGCACAAAATAAAGTCCCCAGCGCGCCTAAAGAAGTTTTCACATCATAAATAGCGCGCTAACCTTTTCACGAAATCACTTCCAGAAATCAATAGTAAAGATGTTACACATATAAATATACATATAATTAATTAAATGTGTATTGGCAGGAGACCATGAACCCCAAGGACATAATGACGGACGCGTTCCACAACTTCCACCCGCAGTACCAGCAGTACACACAGTACAGCTCGGGTGAGTCGCCGCTCCACTATGCACTATACACTATACGCCATACTCGTAGCTCATTCTATGTCGCGCATGCCTCATGTGTTGCCTGTCATTTTATTTGCCATTATGACGTAAGCTAAATTTATTCTCATTTTTTTAATTTTCGATATTTTTTTAAAGTCTGTAATGTCAGTTTTGAGTACTACATTTTTTTCATGATTTAACTCGCAACTGGTTTGTAGTATTTACCTCAGGGTTAGAACTCACGTGTCGCACAACGTCATTAGGCTAGGTTCGTCTTATTTTTTGAGTTTTTATTTTCTTTCAGATGTCACTTCCCACCTGCCTTATGAGAAACTATAAGTCCGCCATAGCCGTGCTCTGCATGAAGGCATTGCTGTCTGTTATAATAATTATGCGAAATAAATAATCAGCTCCGAGCATGAAAACGCCACTAACATACATGTTTAAATACTTATCTGTGCGGCAATCTGTGATCTCAAACTGACAGAATAATTTTTTTTTATAGTATTTGACTTTTTAAAAACGTAAGCATCGAACAATATTTTATTATCATTATGGAGATTGACAATTGACAAGGCATTATCATAATTGACATACTTGTTTGTTACGCACTGACTATTCATTTTTACAATATTAAAATTTGGAGTAAAAAACATAAGACTTTACACTATAAAGTTTCTAAATTTTCTCCATTTAATAATCAGGGTAGTATTGACATCTCGATGATTGTCTCGTAACGATATAAGTAGAAAATCTATAATAGAATCTAACATTTAAATGTTATTCATAAGTCAGTGTGAAATTTTCAAGATCAGCCGATTTTATTTTATCGATTAATTCGATTCGTAGACTTCATTCATCGAAAAGGATAATCGAAATAAAATTTAGTAGAACTATGTCTGAGAGATTCAATTTAAAATTATGGTTTTCGGTGCTCGGTCGCAGACCCAATAAGTTCTTGTTGTGTTTTATTTTCTAAATTTAGTCAAGGTTATTGGCTAGTCCGAAATTTTTCATTGAATAAACTTACCTCGGCAATGTTGTAGTTTTGAGCACTGTTTTCTGATAAATTGCATTGAAAAGGAATTATACAGATTAAACTACATTTAATAGAAACGTTTAAAGAAATTGTAATAAGACTGATTTTACGAATTTTATCGCGGTTTATTTTACTTTTTAGTCCCGTTTTCTTTGTGCGTAGATAACTAAATTAAAAGTAGAACCGTTACACTATTCTTTTTTAATATACAACTCAGTCCGGCCCGTGACCATGAAGGCTGTAAAGTTATCGATAAAATAAACCGCGATAAAATCCGTAAAATTTGTTTTATTTCAATATATAATTCGCGTAAACATAAGAAACCATTATTAAATTGTTTATATTTTTACACAAATATATATTGCTTCGTCACTGCCGTCGTCGTTTGTTTTATTCGGACTAATCATTGCCGCGTACGTTAGTTAGATTTTATTTTGTACTTAATATATATTATTGGTGTTTGTAAAAAAATGTGTGTTATTATTTAATTTTCTGTGATTTTTTCTTTTTTTTTTTTTACTTTGTTACGTTTCATATAGTTACTGGATGAAATCCGTGAAGTAGTATAGCTAGAGTTATGCAAAATTCAAACACAGGAT
This sequence comes from Laothoe populi, assembly GCA_905220505.1. NCBI lineage: Eukaryota > Metazoa > Arthropoda > Insecta > Lepidoptera > Sphingidae > Laothoe > Laothoe populi. Next base: position 12,655,227 of record HG992147.1, on the reverse strand, counting down.
TTTTATCAGTTTGGCATTTGCAAGGTTGTTTGAAAACATGTATATTCTTGTAAAATATGCCAGACCAAAGAACGGCATTTTTGACTTTTCAGAACATTTGATTGCTTTGTAATACGCGCTTTTTACATATAAACTAAACACGACCTGTGCAGCCATGCCTTTTATATTTTTAAGTAAATTGTAGGTTAATCTATCTTTATCTTAAAGTTAATCACAGTAGAATTACAGAATATGTTTAAGTTAATTTTTTATCGTTTTGGTTTCCCTGCTCCCATACAGATACACGATTTCATTGTATTTTTGTCCATCACTAATAAAGAATATTCTGGTACTACAATACCTTTTTATTTCATAAAATTAAAGTTTTAAATGTGTGATAGATATACAATAGTGGATGTTTACAAGGACATAAAAGAGGTAAGATATATTTTTTAGCTTTTTATTAGTTTTGCAAGCATGCTCTCATCGCCAGTTAACACATCACGGAATGTAAGCACGCGTGATAATAATTGTGTTCGCAAGTTTTATTATTGTGAAATAGTTTAACATATCTGTTGTGTTTACAATTGAGTCGCATAGAACCAAAGTAGGGCCCAATTTTTTTTTTATTCTAGCACGTCCAATTAGCGTATAGAGTATCGAGAGACAATGTGTCCCCCGCTACTCAACACAATCATGCTGGCCTGCTTCTTCACAATACACCATGGGCAAAAAGGCGAAGTAGCGATCGAGGGTCTAGTGTCAGAGTACTCAGAAGGCTGCAAAACGGTCAAACATCGTACCCCAACTCTAGACCCCCGACAAAACCGGATGTACACTGGCTGATCCCGGAACGCGACATACTTGCGTGTGCCACTATGGCGGGATTTACACCCTGTGTACGGTGGTCGCTATCCGGGCGTATATGAATATCCTACCACCAGCAGAATATTTTGGCAAATAAAAAAAAAGATTGAATTACACGATTTAATTTTTTTGTCTGATCAATGCCCTAGTTTGATAAGGAGAGTGGTGTGTTGACTAGTACCGTACAGTAAGACCTACCGAATTATTTGTTACTGTTAGTACATTATCCACATCATTATTATCTTTTCAACTCAACTACCTACTTTCCGACATTGGTTCTATACGACTCAAGTGTGCGGCTTATACGCGGTCTGCTAACAGAATGGGCCTAAAAACTATAAAAAATCTGTTTAAGAATAAAGAGATACACGCGAGGCGTGTAAAACATCTATACTCATATGTAGTCCCCACACACTTGTTGTATTTCCGCCAGCGTTACGCACACGAGTGTAGAAGGCTGCATGCTCGTAGCGCCAAATTTTACGCGCCTTGCCTGTACCTACTGCTACACACTGTATTTTTTTAATTTCAACGTGGTTCGTCAATTAGTTTCGAAATTGAAATATTCTCTACACCCGAGCTTGTCTTTTGACAATTAAAATTATAAACGATTCAGAATAAATCGATTTTGAAACAGACAATATTCATTTGCAATAAATCGATTTTGAAACAGACAATATTCATTTTCAATAAATCGATTTTGAAACAGACAATATTCATTTTCAATAAATCGATTTTGACAGTTGTAGACAATGATACCGTTGAAATTCTTTTTCTTCAACTCTGGTGTACTTAATTTATTGATTTCCTCATACATATAATTCAACATAAATACAGTAATTAACGGTAGGCAGCGGCTTTGCTGTGCCCTGCCATTGCAGAAGTCTATGGGCGGCGGTGACTACTTACCATCAGGTGGCCCGTCTGCTCGCTTGCCTAGGGAGGCACCAAAAATACATAATACATATGACTCAATACCCACCGTTCTGAAAAACATGTTTATTAAGTAATAATATAGCAATAAATGCTTGGTCTAGGGCCAAGGCCTCACCACAGGTGAGTGGCACTCGCACTGTAAGTCAGTTATTCGCTTAGATGACTTGCTATTGGACCAAAATACACGATATGAATAACATGGAGTTACGCACACTGCCAATTTCAACAGTAAACACCAGTGCACAGTAGTCACCAATGTATGGAACACGCGTGGTTTACACTTACTGATTAAAAAAATATAATTTCTCTATTGCATATACAAACAGCAATCTATAGTTAATATATTATGAAATTGAATAAATCAATAATATACAAATCCCACAAAAACACGCATTTAAATAAATTTTATGTCACTGCTGCTTCATATTAATTATTTTTTTACCAACGTTCCATAAGGGTAGCTTAAGGGAATATTCTAAACTTGTTTAAAGAAATTCTATTTTAGAGAAAAGTATCTTATCATTTAGAAGTGTCCTCTGTGTTTAAGTTACATTCGGTAGAAGGTGGTGTCAAGATGCAATGACATTAAAACAGATTCAAATCAAAGAGCATTAAAACAGGTACTAATGGTAATTTTGTTTAGTCAATGAAAGTATATAAAAATAAAACTGACGCATTTTACATGAGTCCAATTTATCTAACATTTCAACAGTGACGAAGGTTCCATAAATCACGTACCTAATGAATAAGTAGTATAATTTTTCAAAAATAGAAACTTATAAATTATTTTAATTCATAATAATTTTAGACGTATCATTGACATACTTAACGGGAAATAATCTGTAAAATTGTCTTTAACAAAAAAATAGCAAAATAAGGCGCAATCGTCTGTAACTAGTTCAGACTTTTGGGAAAAATTACTCTTGTCACCGTGTGTGGACCGGGATGTAACTTCTATATTATGATATAGAATTAAACTAAAGTGTTGGTATAGTTATGCGCGGACGCACGGAGGCAGGCAAGCGTGGGGAGGAGGGCGCCGCTCTAGCGCCCCGCCCGCCACCACAACGAGTCTCGACCATCTGCCACGCTACCAACTACCACGAGAAAACCACGCTCCTCAGCTCCGATGACGAATTTCAATGAATTTACTATGTAAGGTAACATGCATTACAGCCCCATGTTTATAATTCCTTTGCCGATTTATTTCAGAATATGCTGAAACCGTATTGCTTGCCAAAATTAATAAATGAGGATAAAACGAAGACTTGCTTAAGCCCTACTGCATTGAAAAATTCCATATAATCTATACTACAATTAATGAGTATGGACTTGAACCCTTTGCCTTCCCAATATAAGGGAAAAAAGAAAAAAAAATAATAATCAATTAGGATAAAATATGAAAAGTAACTTTGCCGGTCTGAAGCTAAAAACCCGTTCCATATGTTAGGGGACACATGCCGAGACGATAACACGGAGGTGGAGGACAGTTTTGCCTTGGATCGGATGATCTTGTTATATTAGTCTTATCTTATTGACTTATCATGGACGGGTCTCTCCGAGACATTGAGAGGTCTCACCTGATGTGTGGAACGGGTATAAAAATCTATAGAGGTATATGGCGGACAGGTCAAGTGACTAAATTCAGCCCGACAAAGTTTTTTTGCGTTTATTACATTTAATTTTTCTCATGTATTTTGCTTTACACTTCTGCCAGTCAGAAGACGTTAACTATTGAAATTATTTATCAACCGCGCTTAGTAGTCTAGTCTAGTCTTGCCTATAGAAACGAAGTAAGTTATCCTTTTGCACATAGTGGAATTTAATGAGGATAAAATGTCTATAATTGTTTCGTGTGTATCTTTGTAGCATACATGTGTTTGCATCAATATATTATAATTTTAGAAGCTTGTTGATGTCCCACACAAATATCGTCCGACCACCAATTTATTAAGGTCAATTAATTTACTTGGATGAAAAGAGTCGGACGAGTGTGCATGGATTGTGGCTAAAAATCACACTTCCATTGTACGTTTCAGATACTCAGAAGTGCTTACATAACGGATCGTGTGGTCTAGCCATAATGCTTAGTATGTGATTTTCGCATATTTTTTTAAATTATTTAGGAAATTAAATGACGTTACTATATGTTATACAATTACAAGTTGGTAATATTTTTATAACCTCTGTCACAATGGACCGGCTATAGAACAAGAAGCCGCGGGTTCGATCCCTGCACCGAAACGAAAGTTGGTGTTTCGGTTAAGGGAGTCAGTTATGACCGAAAACCTCTCATAGTTCCTGATATGCATTATTATGTCAAAAATTATATCTTACCATAAGGTTAGACTTTATTCGTGTGCGTATTCAAATGTAAAAAACTTGAAAATACAACCTATCTCCAGTGTCCCTATAACATTTGATTTTAATAAAATTGTGACACCGACTTTGAATATAGGTACCTCAGTATGCTCTTATCCATTGAGAGTTTTCAGTTTTAGCACGTTATTCGTGATCAGCCGGCCTGCCACCGCCTCTTAGAGCAGTCCTATTGTAATAATACAATGCTATTTTGTACCATGAATTCGCATTGTAATATTACAACAATACTGCTGTAAGAAGTGGTGGTAGGTCCCCAGATCTAATGCAAGTTTATTATTTAGAACCTGGTGGAATGCAGAGATTCGTTAAAATGAGTTCCTCCTTTTTGAAGTCGGTTATAAATAAAGAGTCTACGGCTGTGGAATAATATTTGTACTCTTAGGGTACACCGAATATCTCAATCTAAACTTGCCTTTCAGATAGTAGGTATTAAAAATGTAAGACAGTTTAATCACTCGAATGGTGAGTCGGTTTATCTAAGATAGTGTATAATGTCTGTAAATTTAATTTTAAATAAAAAATATTTAAATGTACAGGACATTCTAAATATATCAATATGTAGATCTACATTATAATAAAAGAAATAGAGTTGACAGTTCATATTATATTGCAATTTTATTTTAATACAAATAAAATTTATGCTACTGATTACATGCAGCACTGCCTTAACCGGACCCTTTCAATTGCACAGTGTACAGTTACTAAAAGTGCCATAAAGTGAATAAAAAATATTGACTCTTCTAAAATAAAACCAAGCGCTGCTAATAAACTTGATTGCGCTTCGCCGTCCAAAATTATTGATCGCTTTGTCATACAGATTCTAATGTCTTACAGCTGTACATTTCCTTCCCCCACACTTCTAAATCTATTAACTGTTATGGTATTTTCACTTTTGCTATACAATATTTACTTAATAAAATGGTTATAAAAAATCTTATTATATCATGTAAGAAATTTATTACAATTTTCAACGAAATAACTTCACCATTCCGAAAAGCATGTAAAGTATTGTCAGTCATTTTATAAAAAAATAGGTGAATTTATTAAGTTTAGTGTTTTATTTTTAAATTGTGCCCATATTTATATTTATGTGAAATTATTGTTTGTGATACATAATATATTTTATTGTCCCTAGGTTGTACTAACACTTTTTTTTAATTAGGTTATCGTAATACCTAATTATACTGTGTAGGCGTACATCTAAGCATATGTATATAAAAATGAACCTATTTCATTCAATGTAAAACATATTTGGATTATAGATTGTTTTATTGTAATAAAATAATTTTAATTTTAGTGACTGCCCTGATTTTATATTCTAATTTCTTTGTCAAATAAAAACATTGTCGATCGAATAAAACTAGGTTCCCAGGGAAAATGACCAGAATAATTATTGTTCTTTGATGACTTTTTCAAAATGTCTCTCACCCTGCTTGCTGTTTTTTCTATCGGTAATACAGATATAGACGATTTAAATCTTATATTACAAAATCAGACCGCAAAAGTTTTTAAAAATGGGTTAGATATTTTAGATCTAAAATATTACATTTCCTGATTAAAAAATAGCCTTTGTCGAAGAAACGTAAAATTGGTTGGTAATATAATAAATACCTAAGAAAATATCAGGTTCCCGAATAAGTTATTAAAACTAGATAAAAAGGTTACTAAATGACCATGTGTATTATGATACATTCCACATAGTTCTGCACGCATATCTTCATATTTTTATCTATATTCATATTTCATAAATGTTGTACAAGTATGTAGCAAAGAGTTGTGTAGAGATAATGGAAACGCTTTATTTGTTCCATACTAATGAACGAAATTATTTTTGTAATGGAAATAGTTTGAAGTAAAAAGGGGCAGTAATAGAAATGTTTTCGTCTGATCATTGTTAAAATATAAGAAAAATAACGATAGATATTTTATTAATTAAAATGTTTTAGCTCCGAGTTTTTAAGTATGTGTATAAATAAATACAATTATTAACATAACAATCACGAGTTTCATTTCTGTAATACAACAGCTATATCGTTTAGTCTATAGTTATAGGCCGCATATGTATTTTTACCAGTGCTAATTATGTTTTTTTTTGTCTGCCAACCCCCATTGGGCCAGCGTGGTGGACTGTGGCCTAACCCCTGTCATTAGTAGAGGAGGCCCGTGCCCAGCAGTGGGACAATGTTTAATACAGGGCTAGTATTATGTTTTTTATAAAAAAAAATAACAATATTTTTTAGACTATCTTCAAAATTATATTCCATTATACTTCACAGGTAACTCAGAAAGAGGTAAGTATCTACCATGTATGGAGGTTTCGTCTACACTAAATAAAACAAGAAAAAAATTAAAATGTTATATTAAAATATACAGGGTGTGGCGTAATGAATGGATAATACGGTACCTGCGGGTAGACGCCATTGTGCCGGTTCAGATAAACAAATGTTGTGTTCAGTAAAAGTGTCACGGTTTCCGAGATATTCGACATTTTCGAAATTTTAAAAATTTTTCTCTCTTCGTTATTCATTTTTTTTTTTTTTTTTATGGAAAAAGGGGGCAAACGGGCAAGAGGCTCACCTGATGGAAAGTGATCACCGCCGCCCATGAACATCTGCAACACCAAAGGGCTTGCAAATGCGTTGCCGGCCTTTCAGGAAAGAATATGCTCTCTTCTTGAAGGTTCCCAGGTCGTAACGGTTCGGAAAGACCGCCGGCGACAGCTGCTTCCACAGAGTGGTTGTGCGTGGCAGAAAATGCCGTAAAAATCGCGCTGTTGTGGAACGCTGGACATCGAGATGGTGCGGATGGAATTTTATGTTTTGGCGCGATGTCCGATGGTGAAATTCAGCGGCCGGGATCAATCCAAACAATTCCTCGGAACATTCCCCATGATAAATGCGGTAGAAGATGCAGAGTGATCCAACATCTCTACGCAGAGCCAATGGATCAAGCCGATCGGAAAGAGCTTGATCGTCGATAACCCGAGCTGCCCTACGTTGAATGCGGTCAAATGGAAGTAGCTGGTACTGGGGGGCTCCCGCCCAGAGATGAGAACAGTACTCCATGTGGGGCCGAATTTGCGCCTTATAGAGATTTAGGCGTTGACCCGACGTGAAGTACCGTCTCGCCTTGCTGAGCACACCAAGCTTCTTTGAGGCCAATTTGGCCTTTCCTTCCAATTGACCGCGGAACTGGACGTTGCTCGAAATGTCGACGCCAAGTATTCCGATATTGGGTTTGGCAGACAGGGGAGTGTTCTCTAAATGAGGAGTTACGACAAATGGTGACTTTTTAGCGGTTAACGCGCAGACTTGTGTCTTTTTGGGGTTGAATTGGACTAAGTTTAGTCGACCCCAGTCCGAGACTTTGGTTAACAAGGACTCGACTTCAGACACAAGTTTGTTCCGGCTCTCGTCGACGTATTCCCGAGAAATATTAGCACGGCCAGTGTACAGTACATCTACAGTGCTATCGTCTGCATAGCAATGAATGTTGCTGATTTGCAGCATGTCATTTATATGCAGAAGAAACAGAGTAGGAGACAGTACACAGCCTTGTGGAACACCAGCATTGACAAATTTAGGATCAGAGCATGCACCGTCGACGACGACCTTGATGCTCCGATCTGCCAAAAAACTGGTGATCCAGTTGCATAATTTCTCGGGAAGCCCATAAGAAGGTAGCTTCGAAAGAAGCGCCTTGTGATTTTGATGCCAAGATTGCAAATGAAAACATTTTTCCTATCTGTTTTTGAATAGTATTCCTCAATAGATGTGCTATCGAATGTAAACTATTTTTTTATAAGACAAGAGTAGTTTTTTTTTAAACTAAGGGTGAACTCAAATTTTACCCTACCGTGGTGTTAAAAATATGTATGGTCGCTTGAATGCGAAGTTATTAAAAAACATGCCTGTTTCATCGAAATTCCGAAATGGTACGGCACATGGTATTTTCGCCACTCGATTCAAAATTAATTCGCTTTAAACTGAACTAGAGCTAATTTTTATGAAACTACGAATAGTATTAATATTTATTTAATTATCTAAAATCGAATCGAAAATGAAAGATTGATTTTAGATAATTAAATAAATATTGGTATCTACTATTTGTAGTCTCATAATAATTAGCTGTTCCTTATTATCCATTCATTATGCCACGCCCTGTATACAGTTACAATATGTTATACATATCTTCCATATTAATGCCGTTTTACCGCCAGATGCAGGCACATTACGCTATTGCTTCCATAAAATACAGACATCAGGTTAGAGTCCAGTATAGATTAACAACACATAAAAGCTATTTACTAGATCAGTATCAACCTTAAATAAAAAATATAGAATATAACTAAGAAGGGAAGTACTGTCATCAAGCAAAGGTAAACAGATTTGCTATTGCGGAAAAATCTAAAATCTAATTTTTGAAGTCCATACTCAGCAACTTTTGTATTTGAATAATAATACATTATATAATTTACTAGCTGACCAGGCAAACGTTGTTTTGCCTTATAAATTATTTCCTAGTAATTTCTAGTGTAGACAAAAAATAGCTTACTTATTGTAAGTATGTATGTATGTTAGAATGTGTATATTGTATGTATGTAAGAATGTGGTATATGCGTGAAATAAGCATGGAGCGCTGTGAACGATGAGGGAATATAAAAATAACAAAAGGCAAACATTATTTTTAATTTATTATAATTTATTCGTTAAAATTATATATCATTAATTAAACAATTACGACAGTAACACTATTAACACGTTGACTGCGGCGCCAAATATTGCGACGATACGCCTATGCGGCAGGCACACGCTAGGTGCGTTTCCCGCACTCGCGTAACAATCCCGAACGCCAGTGCGGCGCTACGCGCCTCGCGTGTTGTATATATCGCTAAGCTAAAAACCATGTCTGGCCGTGCAAATTTATAAGCCACTTCCCCTCGTATTTATGGTACTGTTGAATTACTTGCAATACAGTAATTGCGCATCGTTTTAATTTAAAACTTAAAATAAAACTTTAGATATTATTACCATTCTTTATTTAGAGCAACAGCTACCAAAGCTGTTATTGTATTTTGTTAAAATTTGTGTCCTTGTTTAGATGTAATAAAAAGGAAGATCTTTCACGTGTTTGAAATAAATTTTATGTATGAAATTTGAGTATATACTTATAATCGTAAGATTTATCGAAATAACTCGCTCTAGTTATCTTTTACATTTAGGATAATCATTCCTATAAATATAAACCAAACCATGGCTATCTAAGACAAGTAATAAAATATTAAATAAAAATACGTGGGTGAATCTTTGTATATATTTATTTACAACGCACCTAGCGTGTGCCGGCCGCACAGGCGTCGCGCAATAAAAACACACCTGTTGTGTGCCGGCCGCACTCTTGTATAGAGATTTTTAAAACGCACCTAGCGTGTGACGGCCGCATGCGCGTAGCAAAATCAAAAACACACCGTGTGTGTGCGCCGCAGTCAACGTGAACAATATCAATCTCTTAATGCTATAGCGTGAACAATATTTTTTGTTAGTCCATCTTTAGCTAACACAAACAAACTGGATGGTTTACCCACTCGAGAGCATGCCACGTATAATTGTCCGTGTGAAAAACATGGTGTTCTTAAATCTAATCCACAAACAGACATCGTTTGACCTTGGGATTTGTTGATAGTCATTGCAAATGCCAATCTAATCGGAAACTGAATACGTTTGAATTGAATTGGCACATCTGTAGGTATAATAGGAGAGGAAAAATTACTAAAATGGCTATTACAAAATAAGGGTTGATCGTAGAAGGGTGAAAATTGAGGATTGTATGTATTTTTGTATGTTGTATCATAAAAAAATAGAAATAAAAAAATTTGTCTAAAAAATAAAAATAAAAAATTTGGGGTGGACTACCCCTAACATTTAGGGTGATAAAAAAAAAATTTTGGCCGATTCTCATAGATACCGGATAAGCACAAAAAATTTCATCAAAATCGGTCAAGCCGTTTCGGAGGAGTATGGCAACGAAAACTGTGACACGAGAATTTTATATATTAGATTAGTATTCAAATATAAAAGTTATTTTTAATTACCTATTAAAAATGTGTATTGATACTTTAGTACGATTGTATTAAAATATCAATATTCATAAGAATTATACAGAATTTGTTCAGTGTTTTTAAGAGAACGTACATATACACTCACGCCTATAATCTCCGAAGGGATAGGCAGAGGTGTAACCAGTACACCCACTTTTCGCCGAATTTCGGTCCCATAATGTGATAGGGGGCGAGCCTATCGCCATACCGGGCACAGGTTCCAGACTCCGGGCTAATACTGAGAATTTCTAGATAGAAAAACCCTATATCACTTTACCCGACCCGGGGATCGAACCCGAGACCTCAGCACAGCGGTTGTAACGCATGCAATTACAACTGCGCCACCAAGGCAGTCTCAGTCAGTTTTTAAGAGACCTATAATAAAAATATTTTTTTGGATATTATATGAGACAGACCACGTTCCTTTTATCTTTGTGGTATATTTCAAATATATATTAAGAAAATATTTTGAATCAATCACAGCATGATACATACCTTACTTACCTTACTATAATATAAAATAAAAAAAAACAAAGTAAGTTTATATAATAAGTACCTAGCCGACCGGCAGAGGTTATCCTTTAATTTCTTCAATTACGTTGTGTGAATTGTGCAATGTGCAGTTAGTTATGTGCCGCCAATATGACGGTGACGATGGTCATCGGCAAAACTTAATTTCATATACCTACCACTTAAGTAACACTTATCATATTGCCTTTGTAATCTAGAGAGTAGCAGCTGTTTTGTTTTTTTTTACTTACGAAATATATGTTATTATGTTGATTTTTCGGTTATATTTTTACCATCAGGTGCAGTGTGGTCACTGTCATAGCAGTATAAAAAACAAAAAAATAATAATTAGACAGTAACGCAATAACTTAGAATTGTGTGAACTCTATGGTGTGAAGCACTGGATAGTTTTGCTCTGTGTTTAGCTTTTATTATGCACAGGACAGATATATCTAAACAGATATATAAATGCTACATATATGATCTATACAGGTTATAAAATGAAATAACAGATATTTTAGAATCATATTGTTTATCTTCTTAACCAACACTTTCCATAATTAGGTGCAATTTCGATACACGATATTTTTATGTTATACATTGTGTTATCAATTCTCATAGTATTTGAGTTTTACATTTCAGCTCTTTCTGATTTACCATCTTTATACAATATCGTGATGATTCAACGAGCAATTGCTGTACTTATTCTTAAATGTGTTGCTTCAGGTAGGTTTAATATAGGTCATACATATTATATCATTGGGTATTATTTATTGAGGTTTCTGTTATTTATAATAGATGAAGCCATCATACATTTATTAGAGGTACTTTAGTCGTTCCCATTCCCCTTTTTTCAAAATATGCGTAACAATATCGCATTGTATTGGTATCACATCATTTAACTAATACAGAATATTGACCAGTCTCGCCATGCCATAGTATATTGGTTCAAAGTTGTCGATGTTGGTTACGCGTTTTTAAGCATATCGCAAACTACCGGCTTTAATTACACCCTGTGGAGCAGAATGATCCAGCCGATATTATTTATGAAATCTAGTTAAATACATACCCATAAACTCCTAATCAAGTTTCATATTGTCATTCTGACTTGTCATAAGAGCTATGTAATTGCCTACTTGATCAATAAACGATTTCATTTCATTTCATTTCATTTCATTTCATATATGTACAAAAGATCGAGGCAGTTTGATGATATTTACGTAAAAAAACCTGGTCATGTTTTAGTACCAACTATTAACTACTATACCAATTAGTGACTGCATAGTACTATTTTTAAACAAAGGCAAACTTTAAACAGCATTTGCTCATAAATAAAAGTTTTTTTATTCATATAAAGTACACCGACTTTAATAAAAAACAAATTATACGTCACTATAAAATTTGAGGGTTACCCTTGATTTGTCTGAGATCCCATCATCAGATCCTGACTTGGTGTCAATGGGACCACCTGCGAAGTATACCCTTTTAAACAAAAAAAGAATTTCTCGAATCGGTCCAGGCGTCTTCGAATTATCAGGTAACATACATAAAAAAAAAGATTCCGACGAATTGTTAACCTCCTTCTTTTTTGAAGTCGGTTAAAAAGTATGAAAACGTTATTTGTATCTTTTCTGCTTAACAGGGTCCAATTGTTGATAAGTCTGCTCTCCAGCGACTTGTGATGCCAAAGACAAATGCTCGAGTATACACAATGATAAACGTCTGCATTCCTGTGAACATTCTTAATAGAATAAAGGCGGAATATATCACTGAAATTCGTCTAGTCCTTTCAAACCTTTCTAAATCCGATCTTTGGTCCGATTTATGATATGTTTTGCCTTACTCACAAACGCAACTCACGTCGGTTATTTGCGATAAAGAGACTGGCCAAGTTTCTAAATTTCTGATTGCAATAGCGAATTTGTCGCATATATAAAATTTTTATTTATCTCAATTAGTAACATCTGTCTCGAGACATAATTTTTCCTTTAGGACGTTTTCTTATTATATACATTTGTTTACATAGTAGGTACTTATGAATGAACAACAAAGCTACAGTGGCAGCACTTCTCAAATAATCAAGCACATAGCCAGGTGTTAATGAAAGCATTATAACAACTCTCACCACCACTGCTGGACGCTTTATTATCGTATTTTTTTTCATAGTAATAGGAAATAGTAATTGAATACCCTCGCCGATTGTAGGTTTCAAATGGGCTAATGCATTTTGCCAACACCTAAATGATGAGTTAGGTGCTTCGAACTACCTTTTCTGTAGCACTCTTCAGATTTGGTTTTGCAACATACGCTAGATATACGCTCTGACACTAGACCCTCGACCGCTTCTTCACCTTCTTGCCCATGGCGTAGCGTGAAGAAGCAGGCTGGAATAAGTGTGTTGAGTAGCGTAGGAGAGATTGTCTCTCGCTACTCTATACTCTATGTGGACGGCACTGCGCTTGCCATCAGGTGCAGTGTGGTCACTTTGCCGTGCCAGGATAAAAAAATATATATATAATAGGTGGATATGAAATACATATTAATGCAGTGATGTGCGTGCGGCGGCTTGAACATCTGTTGCGAAGCCGTGCCACCCACCCACTACTACTAGCAGGGATGTCACACAAAGCCTATTTCTTCCAAAGGCCGGCAATGCAATTTGAAGATTTCTCTGGCATTGCAAGTCTCTATATCGGTATCACGTAGGTGACCCGCCTGATCGCTTACTGACTTATTCTTAAAAGAACTTTCTTCATATTTAGGTAATATCCCACAAAATAACACTGAAGGTTGGTTCCTACATTTAAAAACAAACGTCAGAAACTTTTAAAAAAGTGGCAAAAATATATGTTATAAAATTTGAAGTCTGTAGATGAAGTTTCCAAGTAAAGGTAGGTTAATAGGTTTTTCATATGAAAGAGAAAGAAAGTGTGGGTACTTAAATAGAAAAATCAACGTACTTAACGATAGAACAACGTAAATAAAAAAGGCAAGATTTATCTATACCTACTAGAAATGTACTTTGTACGTTTAGCAACCCTATTCACCCCCTAAGGCAATACAAAGAAATTACTCGAAAACAATATCATACAGCAATATTATACAGCTGTCCATAAAACAGCAGTTACTTCTTTGCAAGGAATATTACGTCACTATACTACTTTTGACTACTACACCTAGCTATGTGCATGTAACAATGTAAATAAATTTACTATCGTACACTAAAATCTACATACCACCGTGCTAAAGGCATCTAAATCACATTTTTTCTAAATTAGGCTAAGCCTCGTTGACGAATGACAAAGATATGATATTTTATTCACAACTTAGATACCCTATCCAGACGTTAGTAAGAAATTGTTGATGAAGTGAGCAGAATTAATTAAAAGTTTTAAAGTTAACAAGAGAGCAAAGCTACAGCCTAATACTTCCTATATAATTCATAGAAAGTTATCGAATATTTATAAAAGTCTAATTCAACTCATTTTTATACGCGGTTCATTGTGTAACATCATTGAAATCTATATATTTACAAGCTAACTGACACAAAAAACGCGCACAAATGAGCTGAATTATTTATCAATACTTCACACGTTTCTCTGTAAATTAAAATATATCATTTGCGGGAGGGAAGAAAGTTACAGGTGAATATTGGGCTCAAACTTGCTAGAAAAGTGTCGATAAATACATTCAAACAAAGTTTACCCCTTTAGGTTTGATCAAGTCTTTCTTCTGAGGCGATTTAGCAAACATAGCAGCCCATACTGTAACATCTGCTTTTTGAATTATTTAATTGAAAATATTGATTATATTAATCGTCTTGGATAAAAAACAATCCCTTTTTATCATGATTTTTCTAAATAAGAAGCTTCGTAAAATTACTTAGTAAATTGCATCGACAGAGAAAATTCAAAGAAAATAATTTAGTTTCATTACCACTTGACAATTTTGCTGAAAAAACGCACTCTCGCTCCCGCTGGCTAATTAAGGTGACTTTATCTAGGAATTTCTATAAATAGTTTTAATTTCATAACCATAAGTAGCCGAATATGTGCGTAGCTCCAAACATTTGTGCCGTGCGAGGAACGGATTCAGTTACCCAATTTGAGCAATTACTGCGTTGTCACCTAAACACATAAAGTCAGGACGAATGTCCCGTTTAACGAGACAATTTCCTCGGATACACCGTTATAGCGAGAAACGAACTTAAGCAGGCAATTAAGTGTTTAATATAGATTAACTAGGGATTTATTCGGAGAATTACATTGAAGTAAATACTTACTCGAGTGCTCCAATTACTTAACACTTAAACTCGGCTGAACGTATTGATGCTGCTAGTTTCCGTTAATATTGGACCGTAAGTTAGGTGTTCTAACACACGAATACTCAAACGCAAGTCAAGCAATTAAGATCGTGTTAAACATTTGAGACCCTCTTATTTGTCATAATTGTATGGCGTGTTAGATAATAAGTAGCCGTTAGACGGTTGGCCAGTTGAGTACCGTTTGAGTATTTGGGCGTAAGTATAATACATTTTAAAGGAGATTTTATAGAATATAATTTAAGAGATAAGATCTAAGCGTAGTTTAAGAAACTGAGCTACACGTTTCGAAAGTAGAAATCTTAAATATATAAATCTGAACCAGCCAGATTTTTTTTATTCCGTACAAGCTACATCACTACCATCGAAATCGATCGAAGAAATCACATTTTTTTTAAATTTTACTACGTTCATAGCCCGTTGTACATTGCTTCCTCCGCCATATTATAACAAACGATAATATGCCAATATTCATTCATTGTTTAATATTTTACAATACCGATATATCAAACATAGTCCGAAAAAATCCTTAACACGTGCCTATCCCACCAATTAAAAAACATTCACTTTGTATTTTTGGAATTCGTAAATTTATATTTAAGTAAGTATAACGATCAATTAATATTAACCACAGTAATAGATAATACATAAAAGTTCAATAAAACAATCGGTACAGAAAATATTTACAATAATTCAGTAGAAGGAAACATTCCCACACGTTTGAAAATAATGTTTATAAACGTAGCCTTTCACGTAGCCATCGTAACCGCAAGCTTAACATAAATGACAAAGCTTCAGCACTGTCATCCTTTCGTCTCGACACTCACTATCAAATACAATTTTAATATTGCTTATCTTAATTTTTTAATGGCGTGACGTCATTGTCATTTCAAATATTTGGACCAACATTATTTATTCATTTACGCTTGGACCGAAATATGAATAAAATTGGTGCCAATTATAAAAGCTGAATGTTCATAACTTGGGGCCTTAAAAACCATAGCACAGCCTTTGAAGCTAAGTACAATAGTCGAAATGTGCAATTAATTGATAATTACATCTAAAGGACGTGGACGTCAATGCATATGCGGGCATATTATGCGGATATATGCGATCATATGCAGATAATTTTGGGCGGATCCTGGAGGACTTGCGTATGTCTGCTACGAACACCGCTGTACTGCTCGGGATCTGATGGAAAAATATCTAGTTAAACTAATATACACACACTACAATGAAGAATATGAATTGTTCAGAGAAAAATAGAGATAATTACTATAATAATTTGATATTATGGGGGCTGAAACTTAATATAAATAACTATGGCTACCCTTAACAAAACGAGTATTCTACAATCAATAAATTAAAACTGTAGGTACTACAAAATGGTCGGTAGAAACCATTAAACTTTGATAGATATCTATGTGATACTATATAATAATAATAATAATATTACGCAGCGAATTGTTGCTCTGTAAATGTATTAAACCATATCACCACTAAATACATAATCACGATAAGTTTTAAACACACCTATTAATTTTATATGTTATGCAATACTATTTAAAAATGTAACCAAACATGGTCGTGTCTTAAAAAATGTAAAAAACCCTATTTGGACATTTATTACTTATAAAAATATAGTACTAAAACGATGGCGAAAGATCTTTTCACCAATGAAATGTGAATAAAAAGAAGTCTACAAACAATACAATTCGACCTTGTTTATATGAGGTACATTGTGAATGAGAACATAATATAAAATGAATACCGAATATAGGTGAATATTTTCTTGGAATTACTATTTAAATACAATCAAATGGAACTAATCTATTAATCATGACATTAATTAAAATATAAAACAAGTATTAAAAATTACATTTGCTGAAGTTTTATAAAAATGAAACGTACAATTATAATTTCTATAACATATAAATTGTTTAGTTCAATAGTTACATATAGGTACATATATTATAAATAAAATATAATAATCATTATACAGGTTATAAAAGAAATATTAGAATATGCAACAACCTTTCGATTAATAACATACATTCTAAACATAAAGAAAACTCAATTGCATATCAATTGTGAAGAAAAAACGTAATCGAAACGTTCCTTTATTAAAATAGAGAAAATAATACATTGGGAGACAAGTTAAAGTTTTTCCCAGTACTATTCTACAGTACTTATAAAATTCACAATAACAAGTGGGTGGTTAAAAATGGCGACAACGAATGTTGTAAGCGAGTGTTGAGCTAAACAAAAGAAACAATGAAGTGACCTTATGATGGAGTGCGGGCGAGTGATTAAAACTGCTTGACACGAGACGTGGCTACATTGTGTCGGGGTCCCACTTCACCGTAGGTATGACCCACGCACACCCGCCCCTAGTGAACCAAAATAAAACAAAATAAATTACTAAAAAGCGACACTGAGTAATTGCTTGAATGTATGACATGATGTCCATGTGATTTTACAGTAGACGCCGCGCCGGTAAATTAATGGGTCACTTGATGCCAAGTGATCTCTAGCGCCCATGAAAAACCTTAAAGCTAGAGGTATTGTAGGTATACTGCCAACCTAAAGGCTCATTTTCATTGGTCGTTAGAACTCGGGGTACGGGAGATTTCTGTTCACGCATGCCATAGGGAACGCATGCTGTAATCGTTTTCATTGCTCGAATGCAGGGAACGGGAGATTTCTGGGAACCCATATTTTCTTAAAGGAAAGGCTAAAAATATTTAAAATCTCTAATAGTTATTAAATTGTACACCAATCAATACCTTGGGTGATATGTTTAATGGTAAGATTTCGATGTTGACAGGTGTAACGGCCCATCCGTTACACCTGACAACGTAATAAATGTGTTAAATAAAATGGTTTTATCGATGAGGATAATCAAAATCTAACAATTGCTGGCACAAGCGTAAAATTGCTGTAAAAAAATTTAAAAATGTTACTATAAAATGAAAAGCTTACATACAAAAACTAAATGGATTACAATACAATACGAAGTTCTGATAATGATTTAAAATAAATGTAGTTTCGTTTGAATGAATTAATATAAATTTTAATTAAATTGATTCAGTTTTACTATTTTTAATTAATTTGATTCAGATTTAACGCATAACGACCTCCTTAGTTGATTGTGTATCAGTAATTTTAAATGGATTTTCTCCACAAAAAATAATATGAATCCTGTATCTGTACGTATTTAGTGCTGGGCACGGAACCCTGTGTGTTGGACTAAGTCCTAAACCTAATGAGAAGGGTTAGGCCTATGGGATAGCAAAATATAGAAAGGTGTAATAGCTTAAGATGTCTCGCTGGATTGTATACCTTTTCTTCGAAAAAACCTCGCCGCGGGCAACACTTAGTAGGTTATAAAACTATACACCGCATTAATCACCGATACACTATCAAGGTTGTCGATCATTAGAGATTACCTATAAGTTATAAATGATGATCACCTATGCGCGAGTCGGTGCGGGGAGCCGGGCGGGGAGGAGGCGGGCGACAGGGCCGGCGTGGCGGGCGCGGAGGCAGCTCGCCGGCGGGAGTACTCGCTGCCGCCCACCGCCATCGCGGACCCTCCGCCGCCAGGGTCTGTCACGCGCGTCACGCACAGACCTGACGCAGAACGCGTCGGCCGGGACGGTGCTGGTACCAATATAAGTATATCAGTAGGCCTACTCTTGAAATCAATTCCAATCTCGAACTCGATACAGTTTCAATTCCAATCTAGAGGATATTGGAACTCTAACTCACTCAACTTAATGAAATAGAATATTTACGAACTAGCGATCGCAAATACTCTATTTCATTTAGTTAGTAAAAATTCCGCTGTATTCAGTTAAATCATGCACTGGTGTTGCATTAAAGAGTTCCAATTGTACAGTTAATAATACATCACCAAAATAATAACCTGATGTAGCTGGATATATAGTGCTGTATTTCTAAAAGTGTTTCGTCAGAAATACATGCCCCATCATGAGTTTTTGTCTATGTGTACAATGGTACTTTTGTCAGGTATAAATGGGTGGCAGGAACAGTAACAAACAAATCCTCAAAATCGGTTAACATCTAGCGAAGATGTCTTAATTAAATTAAAGTGTTGAATTTTAAAACTTCTCATTTTTGAAGTACTATAAAATAATAAAACAACAGCCGAATTGAATGCGAAACAACATATTGACAGCTTCCTTGGCCCAGCGGGCGGGCAACCCCGAGCTGTGAAATGATGTAATGATGTCGTAGGTTCGATATCCGCACCGAGACAAATGTTTGTGTGACAAACACATATTTGCTTCGGGTCTTGGTGTTGTGGAACCGTAGACCCTCGTTTTTTTTTTATTTATTGTAAGCGCAGTGCGGTCCAATTAGAGTATCGAGTAGCGAGAGACGATCTATCCCCCGCTACTCAACACAATCATGCCGGCCTGCTTCTTCACACTACGCCATGGGCAAGAAGGTGAAGAAGCGGTCGAGGGTATATTGTCGGAGTACTCAGAAGGCCGCAAAATGGCCAAACTATACCACAACTCTAGACCCCCGACAAAAACCGGATGTACACTGGCTGATCCCGGAACGCGACACACTTGCGTGTGCCACTATGGCGGGTTCTACACCCTGTGTACGGTGGTCGCTATCCGGGTGGATATGAATATCCTACCACCAGCATCGTAGTTCTTAATACCCAAAATACGGGTTTTACTTGTGTGATCCGAACTATGTGTGTTGCTGTAGGGTGTATTTATTTATTTATTTGTGACTCGTTGAAATATAATATTTATCAAACAATCAGTATGCACCAAAGCAGAATTAGTGACGAACATTAATCTCTAAGGAGTTATAAGTCCTTCTGATCTTAGCCAACATCGTGGAAAAATCGATCTAGAGAGTTATTTAAAATCAATGATCACACATATATATCTATCGAGTAAATTATGTGGACAGAATCGAAGTATTAAGCTAATGTAAGCTTAAACAACTTTAAATTCGTTTATCCAAATTCATTGGACGTTCAATGAAATAATTAGCCTGCAGTCGCTGTTCATTAAATTTTCTGAAAATATGAGAGTTGTAGAACAATAGATTTAGGTTTATAAGAAATATGTTTTAAATTTCAATTTATCAACTAGAAGCATAAGTTTTTACATAGATTCAAACATTATAAAACAAGAAAACTATATCATTAAAAGATAAATAAGATAGAGCCGACAATCACGTACATTGATATTATCACTGTCCCAAATCTAGATTTCTCTACAACTGGTAAAACGTATGGCAACATGCCAAATATCATACGGATTGCATAGTGCATATACAAACACGAGGAAAGCAGATTAAACAGAAATCCTTTGAGTAACTATTCTGCAGACATAAGATGTAATTCTTCCTGCTTAATAACCCTTTAGAGCAAGAAAGTAAGTATATTATTAAATTTAGTTCTTCAAAGACTTCAGACGGTAAATTATCGAAGATGATTCTATTCACTTCTTCCTTAATTTACAGTCTTCTGAGACGTTGTTACATCAGTTACCTCCATTTAAAATCATTGTTCATTTCAAAATGAGTTGAGGCTTGAGGAACGTAATCATTGTTATAATCTCGATCTTGACTTTGAGTTTATGCTGAGATACACTTCCGATGATAATTAAGAGTCGCTGTGTTGACTTGAAAGGCATTCGTCTCTTTGTCTTGTCTTTTGAAGACCTAAGTAGAGAGTTTAAATCGAGCCCTAAAGCCCTGCTAAATGCCGACCTAGCTATTGTGATATAGAAAAAGCTTTGATAAGAAAGAGGCTTAGTAAAATTTTCAAGAATACGTTGGATTTCAATGAAGTGAAATTATTACACAGATGATTATGAATGTATAACGCTTCAAAGTCACCATTTACAAACTACAGAAGAACTATGCAATAATATATGAAGTGCGACTCGAAGCTCAACTTGCAAAAGTTTCTCTTCGCCTAGAAAATACGATGGTTTAGTAAGTATCATCGATTTAATCTCGGGTTAAAAAAAAATATTACACATGATTTCGAGTCCTGCATGAAAATATGATTCGAGTTTTAAATAACCAGGCCAAGATTATCCGATTCACTAATCCGCATATGTCATGCAGAGAGACAGTGTTCCTGCTACATATTTGTAACCGACGGAAAAGCGACTATCGTAGACATGGAAAAAACCCACCACAATGGTTATTTCCGGCTACTCGTGTTCCAGGTACAGCCACTGTAAATCCAGCTACTTCGAGTGAACATGACATTACATTTGGGCTGCACTCTATTTACCGTTACGGGTAGTGTCACTATATAGCAGCTTTACCATGTCAGGATGAAAGCACTTACCGGTACTTGAATGGTAGGCAGCGGCTTTGCTGTGCCCTGGCATTGCAGAAGTCTATGGGAGGCGGTGACTACTTACCATCAGGTGGCCCGTCTGCTCGTTTGCCAATCAGGCACTAAAAAACTTACCACCAGTATAGCTATAAAGTCCCGCTGGTGATGACCTCGGTCGGTAGCCAGAAGCAGTGGAAGCGGTGGAAAATGTGGATGGAGAGCGTTTCATCCCCGTCGACCCTGCGTCTCCGATGCCAGTTGCCGTCGACGGCTTCCGCGGGCGCGGCTGCCTCTTTGATCCTGTTCTGCACACACCTTACATAAAAACGTATAATTTTCATATAGTATACAGCTCAATAAGGATTATGCATCTCAATAAGGAAGAAAAATAAACAAATAAAAAAGGTGTAAGAGCTACGTGCAATTAGCAGCAACGACAGTACTTATCATTGAGGTGAGGGCAATATTAGTTGTTAGTTAAAACAAAAATTGTGTCACTTCCTAAGAATAATGAAATTTAGAGTGAATTGAATTGATCACCTTATAGTAAATGATCTCTACCACCCATGAACAATTATAATACGTTAACAATATGTGTGCGACCTTAAAGGAACGAGGACGAGGAACGACGCAACAGTAAGCTGCCTTTTCATGACGATTTTCTCTCGAGACAGTGATAGTGCCTTCGTCAAGCCGATCAATGATGTAGACAAAACAAATTACAGAACAATTCTACCACTATGAAGAACCATTAAGTCAGCAAAAATATTTGGACATTGGACACGTCTTTAAGAAGTTATGCAAGCCAGTTAGAGATTGACTGGGAAGTTGGATTTTGGCACCAAGCCGGTTTATCACCAGAAAGAAAAAAACGTTTCTTTTAATCTACTTCCCAAGAAGGTACCTAATTTTGCTCCATCCTAGTGGGATGTACATCTACACGTGTAACGACGAAATCGTTAGCCAAGCCATTCACAATTCCTATTTCCATCCGAAATCCAAATCTGAAATCTAAAATCAAGCAAATGTTACCGAAACTACAGTTACGTTATTTGTCAAAGTTTAGATTTACATTGGATTAAGATTGGCATTCGCAGCAGGTCTGTTATAGTAAAAAAAAAACTGTGTACATGGCATTTATTTACATTTATAAAACAAACATTAATTAAGCTTAAACATTTTGTAATGGTTTTATTGCAATGTGTGATGTTATGCGATATAGTCGTACTAATAGGTCTGTTCACAAACGACCCATATTAAAATTTATAGCCAATGCACAACGTTCTTGTTTTATGGAGGTCGTTAAACAAACCCAGACATTTAGTCATCCATGACTAATTCTGAGTATCAGTCATAACGCATAAGCCACAAGTTTTTCATCGCAATTAGGTAAAAACGAAACTTAATGGATAAATAAATGCTGTAGAGCATGACATGTAACGTGAAATAAATCATTTATTTTTTTATTTTTTTTTTTTTTTATTTATTTATTTATTTACTATTAAAAATATAAACCCATAACAGCAGGTGCCAAAGCGGGATTATACTAACTACTAACATATCATAAACACAAAAATATTACTAATAAATAACACAAGAAAAATAAAAAAAAATAAAAAAACTTAATACTAATAATATAAACATCACCGTTCACCACATTTTTGCGCTTCTTCTGTGAATTTCGGCAAGGTGCAATTACATTTGTTCTGATTTGTAATGTGACAAACACTACAATCATAATTATAGCTCATTATCTATACTTATAATAAACCTGTAGAGAGGTCAATTCTGTACATGAAATATATTTCCAAAATAACTATCAGCGGGTGATTAGTGATCGATACTGACGCCAAAAATGCAATCAGTAAAATTTTTGTCTGTCTGTCTGTCTGTCTGTCTGTATGTTCGTTATAGAAACAAAAACCACTCGACGGATTTCAACAAAACTTGGTACAATTGTTCTTCATACTCCTGGGCAGGTTATAGTATACTTTTCATCACGCTACGATCAATAGGAGCAGAGCAGTGAAGGGAAATGTTGGGAAAACAGGAGAACTTACTCCATTTTTTAAGCTTCCGTCGCGTGTGCAGCCTTAAGCTTAGTTAAAGCTACACAGAAATCATGTATGACGGAAATGTTCTCCTTAAAATTATATAAAAAAAAATCCACGACAACAAATGTCTATATTTTATGGTTGACTCACAATAACACGTGTAACTCCCGATAGCTTAGCAGTTCGGAGATTTCTGATTATATTTGTCTACTCTTACGTTTATAACACTCTCAATCATCCATAATTAATAAATGTTAACATTATTACCTATTTAATTTAATAAAAAAAGAATTATAGAAATAGGTACAGAAACACCAGGCTATTTTAATTGCAAGAAAAAATAACTCCTTGGATTGTATACTTCTGCTCCCGAAAATAACCTCCACGCGGGTGGAGCCGCGAGCAACAGCTAGTAGCTCATAATGCGAGGGGAGGCAGTGTAGTGTTTACTCGTGGTTTGATGCGGTATTTGTGATCAAACAATCTCTTTTATTGGGTTTAAGTGATACTAAACAAATATGTGCCTTATATTACGCTACAAAAGCATATTGATATCAACTCTGAAGACAATAAGGACATGTGCATTGCCCTCTCCATAAAACTGTGTAAGTGGCACTTCGAAACGAGTGTTGCGATGCGCCAATACAGCACATTTGTCGGCAGCCTTAACGACTGATAGCTAGTTGGCGCGGACGAGCCAAATTTTTATAGTCTGTACAATTGTAACTTGTAACTTTAACGTCATAAATTTATAAAAGTGATTTAGTGGACTAAGAAGTGATCAGTCTTGCTTTGAGAAAGTGGCGATATAATGCAAATATTACCTTACAATACTTTGCATTTAATACATAGCCAACCTTTTTCTTCGCCGAGGACGAGAAGCATCTGACATACTGCACAAACAACTACGATTAAAACACAAACATAAGGAAGTATAAATAGTTGTGTACCTTACCAGTTGGACACTGGCGGCCCATTGCACATTTTCCTTCACATATAGCTCTTTGACTGAGCATCGTCTGGTACGAGTCCAGCATGATGCGGCACTCCGACAAGTCCCGGTCGGCGAGCGCTAAAGAAGGGTAACGCTCCTTCAACCGTCTCCTTTCCTGATTAATAACAAAGGGTACACAATTTATTACCCAGGCGCTGTGAAATATTAGCAGTTTTGCTGGTTACGGAGTCTTTTGTCAGGGTGCATCGATTCTTACTTACAGGAGTTGTGACATAGTGGTCGAAGGAGTTAATGTGAATTGTATGGGTAATTTCAGATATAAGTTTTTCTGTATCGCTATAATGTCAAATTGAGACCAGTAAATAACATGTCACTGGTCGGATATCAAGTATATGAAATTAGTCTTAACTTAAATACCGTCAAATGTTCACAACTTAACATATCGGATTGAGCGTGTCATGTGTATAATCAATATTAATCATCTTCACAATGTGCATGTTAATAAACTGTACGCTTCGGATGTTTAGAAACGCTACAAGTTTGACATAAACTGTCCACACTCTTCTATGTGTAATATGTATAAAATAGAAAGCTGTAAATTATTATTAAAAACACTACGGTTGAAGAGGATATGTTCAACATCCTCAAATATGTTGAAGTGTGCGATGTTATGATTTTATGTTATAATTTTTATAAAGCTTTTTTGAGACTTTTGCAGTGCACGAAGATGTTTGTTTTAAAAAACAAAGTGACCGTTCCAGGCACCTAACCGGTGCGGCGCAGACGCTGCAGCATGTTAGTCGTTAGTGCTAATTTTCTTCTTACTAAACCACAAAGTTTACATTGAATAAGTGGTGCTTTATTCAGATCTCTGCATCCTAAAACTAGCCTAACACCAAAGTGCTCGCCAAATATTTTAATTTTAGTCTCATATTCATCTGGTTATCCCTACATCCTCATAAATATTGTATCGCGCAAAAAAATACAGCGCCGATTTCTTGAAAGCGTTCAATGACTGTCATTAAATGCAAAAACTTTTTCTATGAAGAACACTACGCTATGAAATATAGGTCAATCGTAAAAGGAAATATTTTCTACTCCAGTTTCTCCATATTTCAACATTTCCATTAGTTTTAATAGGTCTCTTTCAGAGATTACGGGCTTGCTACGACGGCCGCACCGTCAAATAAGGTTTAAGCCGTAGTTGGTTTTGTTTCACCTAACTAAGAAATAAGATTTACTTGTACGAAATGTGCCAAGTCATCAATATATACTATACGTAGCAACTTAAGACTTATTTGAAATTAATGCATAAATTAGTTATTAAAGTGAATTTATGACATTTTGTGCCGTGCAGCTGGTACTTTAAAAATGCTATTAGGGTATTTCCTATTATTAGAAATACCGATGGTGTATCGAAGGTATTTAGGAGACTAGTTGGGGGTACATTACTACAACCTAAGTGGGAGTAGTAAATGTTTAGCATAAAACGGAGTGCCATCCGCGCTCCGGTGTTCAGTTCAGTTGAGTGGAAGACGAGATAATAGCCAGTATATTCGAGGTTCGGTGTAGGAAGTGTTAATGGTAATCAGTTCAATGGTCGCGTAGTTCAGCTTAGATGGTAATACTGGTGATTAATTATAAAGAGAAGCCATAAGTGAATCTTGACATGCGTTTGTTTTAATATTAAGCACTGAGATGTGTAAAAGTGTTATGTAAATCATTCAATAAAATGTAAAAAAATTGTGTTTGTGCCTTTTTAAATATCCATCTTGCATAGTTTTGTTGATGATGCTAACAATACTACTATTAGATTTTCATAATTTCCAAAACAAATAAACAGTAATTGAAAACTAAAAAAATCACATCACACATTTTTATACTATTACAAATAAAATACTTTAATAACGTAGGCAAAATATACGTAGATACAATCAGAAGCGTTCACGCAACCGCCATTATAAACTTTCTCGAATATTTTATTCCTATTGTAATGTGAATCCCATTCGGGTCGTATTCACAGCAAATAAACGTTCTCGCATTCTATTCCTTCACAAGCTTTGTGGTAGCTGTCCTAGGGTGAAGTGGGGCAGTGTCCCGGGGATGTAAGTCTATCCCGCGCGTGGAGAATTTAAAGTCCATAATATTTTTTCAGTTCATATTGTTTACTTCTATATCTGATCGTAAAGTAATAGGACAGAGTAAATATTATAAACATTTCTGTACCTACCATAATAAAGCTTAAAAGGGACTTTGTACTTTAAAATTTTTTGCAAAATTTTGATTATAACGTGTGTGTGTATTATCGATATAGAACCCAGAACAATTGTTTTTGGAATTATTGCCTGTCTGTCTGTCAAGGCATCACGTCCAAAATGACTCCAAAGCATTACGACAAAAGCATCGACAATAAAATCATAGTGTGTACTGTGTAGTATCTCGAGGTAACATTTAGTAATGCAAAGAGTAGTTGTGAGAGGTGACATGATTTTATAAATGGTATAAGATAACTTCCACGCGGGCGGATCCGCAGGCTACAGATAGTTATAACTAAAATTGACAATTTGAAAAATCATCATGTTACATATATTTCTATCTAGAAATTCTTCAGTATTAGCACGAAGTCTGGAATCTGTGTCCAGTATGGCGATAGGCTCGCCCCCTATCATATGGGACCGAAATTCGGCTAAAACTGGGTGTACTGGTTACCCCACTGCCTACCCCTTCGGGGATTACAGGCGTTTTATTTATACATAGTACGTATCTTTGTTTTTAATTACTTTTCGCTGCTAACACAAGGGCAACAGAAGGATAACAGGCATACTAGTGGCTCAGACAGACTGCTTCTTACATAATAAAGTCTAGCTCCACCACTGGCCAATCACTTTTTTCAATCAATATATATTATCTAATAAACATTAGCCCAGCAATTAAATAAACACAAAGCGTGATCCAATCAGGCGCGTAACAATGAGTAAAAACAGCAGTAAAAATCCGCTAAGTGTTTGTACGGATTAGATCGCTTATTATCCAGACACGATGGCGAACATTTATTCATATGACGTTTTAATTAAACTGGGCATATCTAACCGCATACATATTCTAAATGTGCGATTCATAGAAATTAAATGAAAAAAGAATTATAAACTGAAAACAATAGCAGTTTTATCCAGGCACGAAAATGATGATATAAGCATATGTGTTTTTGGAAATACTATAATAATCTTGACTTATATTCTCTAGACACGAACTGTCGAAGAAACAAGATGTTCCAAAAACCTTGTCCGCCCACTAATGCCATCAATTCATTTTACTAAGAACTATTTGGAAGTTATAACTGCCGTCACTTTCTCTCGCGCGCGAAAACGGGACAAACTATATAATGAATTTTGTTGTGAAATATAGACTTCCGTATTCAGAATTGAAATTAATTTATATTTATTGATATTACGTTCTAAACGTTATGAAATTATGTTATTTACCTTATATACTATTAACAGTTTCACTGTAAATCAATTTAAGGCAGATTTCTTCGGGAATGTCGCTACAAATAACTAAAATTCACACGACACTGAAAGATGCAATGTGGTGTGCATTCTCAGGTGGCATGAAGCAAACTAACGTCGGTGCAGTGTATACACCGCGACTCAGTGGAACATAATGTTTGTTCTCGTCGCCGCATCTAGTACGTAGTATGTACATATAGATCGCTGAGCCTAACGCCCAAATACTCAAGAAAAAGACCAAGTCTCCATACATAAAATTTTCATATTCTTTTTTTTAAATTTATTCATAATATTTAATTAGATTTTTTTAATAAATTAAAATTGGCACATTCTTCTTTAACTAATAAACTAAAGTAAGCTTTCCTTTTTGAATAATATGTTATTGGATAGAACAATATATCAATAAGGCTATATATCCAAAATTTATAAAGCATAACGGCACGCTATGGGACCCGACACGCGAACCTGTCATTGAAATGGATTCCTACCTATATGCCTATTTAATCAAGTAATAATTCAATAATTATTATGTTAATCGAGTTCAATTTGGTATCGTAATTAGTAAAATACTATTTAGTAATTATATTATGGTACCAAGAATTAATTAACATAATTTAAAGCATAGACGAGTTCATGAACTTTTAAAGTTAATATCAGGCAGTACTGCCTTGTGATTAAAAAGATGTTCCATAATATTTTCTAATTAAATCACATTTTTAATAACTTAGGATTTGTAAATGGTATAATATTTTAGTTTTAATGTACATTCGTTTTGAAAATATAAACGATATGAAAATATATTGGCATTATATATTTTAAAGGTAAATGGTGTAACTTGTAAATCACATTATTGAAAACAAGTGCATCAATACTTGTTACTTCATAATACCACATAACTCTACCATACCTCAACAAGTTTGTAAGTTTCGAAGTCTTGGAGTTGCCTTTGGAAGCCTAGGTTAGGGTTGGCTACCGCGCGCCCCGCTCTCACCACTTTCAGCGCCTCACGCCACGTCAGGGGTGTCACTGACATGATATATGCCACAGCCACGGTGACGCTTCGTGACATGCCTGCCAAACTGTCGACAAAAAGTATGCTGAAAACACGTTAGGCCCAAGTCGGACCCTTCGATCACACTATTGGTAGTTTGATAGGATTAAATCAAGACCCTTTTTAGATATTCAGCCCTCGCCAGGAGCCTGAATTGTGTACCTGCTACGAAGTATTGGACGGTGGTACCTAGTTACATTAAACTCTTTTCAACTGAAACGATTCAATTGAAAATAATGTTTTAGGATACGTTTACCGATTCCAAATTTTTCTATTAAAGGCAAATTGAAAGTTAGATTAAAAGTTTTCACATGCCATGCTCATATACAAATAGAAATTCAGCAAAATCCAGAATATATAACGCAGTAATAACAACATATTTTTTTCATGCCACTACAAACGCATTACCTATTGCAAAACTTTTATTTAAAAAGTTCAATTAATTAAACTTGTAATTTATCTATTACACCGAAGTAAGCGACCCCGATTCTAGGTTTGGTATTTAACCATTAGTTGGACATTATCGGTCATCGGCCTTTTTCGAGAAGAATAAAGAGCAACTTATTCTCCTGCCCTTAATCCGGTCACAAAGACCTTTCAAATATAAAAAGCCCAATTCAATTTTTCTCACAAATAAATGATGTCAATCAATCTTGCGTCTGAAAAACGTAGCGGAAAGCTGTAAGTGACATTTGACCGAGTAAGGTGACATAAGCAGCATATAATCTGTGGAACACATCAGTTTTAAAGTGGCCCTACAGACCCCGCGAGCCGCGACCGTACTGTTTCAGCTCGGATTCGCGTGCTAAGCACGTTATACATGGTTTAGAAGGTCGCTGTAATTAAGCGCTGCTTTGAGATAAATATTTTTTATAACGTGTGTATTTTTGTTTTCATACTCCGTAACTCATACTTAAACATATTTATATAAAAAAAATAAAAAAAAAAAAAATTAATAACGATATATGAAAACTAAACCAGCAGTGAGTTACGATGTTTTGGAAATAGAGGTCGTATACGTACGCTCGTACGTATACCATGGAAAATGTTAATCAAATAATTCAGTATATTTATAGTTTGCAATGGCAGCGATATCATTGTTTGTACTGCGCACTGCTAAGATGAAATATACAACTATTTTTAACCGACTTCAAAAAAGGAGGAGGTTAACAATTCGTCGGAATCTTATTTTTTATGTATATTCCCCGATTACTCGAAGACGCCTGAACCGATTCGAAATTATTTTTTTGTTTAAAAGGGTATACTTCCCAGGTGGTCCCATTGGCACCAAGTCAGGATCTGATGGTGGGATCTCAGAAAAATCAAGGGCAACCCTCAAATTTTATAGTGACGCATAATTTGTTTTTTATTAAAGTCACCGACTTTTTATGAATTAATAAGAAAATAAGTTTAATCTGAGGTAGCTTCCAAAATGCAAACTAATAAAATGCAAAATAAGGATTTGTTGCTTCAAACCTTTAGAAATAGTTCAAGCGTTCATAGGAGCAATGCTTTCCAAAACCTACAGATACCGGCGTGAATAACTTGAACTATAACAACTAACGAACATTTTAAAACTATTACTAACGATTTGAAATAAACCTCGCTTACAGTCTAGCCAAAGCTACAAATTTTACACAGTCTCCAAAACAATATTATAAAACGTATTTGTGTAAAACATTGAAGCATTATGTAGCTATTAATTGATTGGATAGTTTGTACGGCTGACTCAATGAAAATGTAATTAACGATCCAACTTTAAAAGCTGCCAAACGCCTAAAGCTTTTATTGTTCGGCTTTGGCTGAATATTACAATTAATATAACATTTTTTGAAGAGAGAGGTATTAAAGACACATACATACACAATATTTTTTGGCGTCAACTATTTAAATAAATATAAATATTTAATTAAATAGTTGAAGCCAAAAAAAATACAAAAAGAAAAAAATATTTAATTAAATATAACAACTATATTATCTACTTTGTAATCGATTTGCCGTCTATAGTTCCTGTATGTATAAGACAGTTCAAAAAGAGATTCAATAAATATTCACATACTGTACTTAAGAAGAGTATATTTTTATTTAATAAAAATGACATTTTTATTTATATTCTCCGTCCAAAAGGATAATTTTAGGTAATATAAAAGCAGGAAATATACAGGCCTGATAGCTTTAAATTTACAAGTGAAATGCAGGACATAAATTAAACGTTAAGTTAAGTTACTCGTAATTATCTTAGAAGACATCAAGGGCCTATGTAAGTAATATTCGAGTTCCATTACTGAATCAGTAGGGTTTAATAAATATTTTGAACTTAGAAACCAATTCAGAGTTTAGAACGTTTGATTAAGAGAGAAGCGTGAATTATACTGTTCTAGGTTATGCATAGGTAATGCGTAGAAGTCTGTGGCCATAGGTTTTAACTTTTGACGCTAATTAAGCTATTCTGTTGTAATTTAATTTATAAATGTATAAATTCACAATTAATTGTATACTAAAAACGAATAAAAAGTGTATTATTATTATATACGTAGTAATAATATAAATATAATAACATGTATTACCTATATTGAGGGTAAAATATTTCTTAATAGTCGTGTTGGGCACCATAAGTCTTTATGCAAGAAATGTATATCAGTGCAACGAAATCTAAATAATGACGCTGCCATCTCTACGTTACAAGTATATTTGTCCGGCACTTCTAGTGTTAGTGTTTCACGTATAAAACTGTTGTAATTTTATTATTGTAAATTTAGCATTTATATTTTACATTAATAAAAAATTAAAACATATTTTTGTGTTGTAATTTTGTATTTCTATAGAATATTGCCCAGGAGCATTCTTAAATGTATAAATAATGTATATACATATATTGTGATGAAGTAGGCCGGTATGATTATGTTGAGTAGCGAGGGATAGATTGTCTCTCGCTACTTGGTACTCTAATTGGGCGGCACTGCGCTTACCATCAGGTGCAGTGTGGTGTCACTATGCCGTCTCAGGAAAAAAAAAAGAAAAATTAATGTTGCTGTATTTTGCCCTATGAGGACTTGTTCAGTTAAAGAGCGATCTACCAAAGTATTTAATTTCCTAAAAAAATGAGCTTTCGGTTCCACTGAATATATTCTAAGCTCTAGTCATAAAACTACATTTTCTTAACAACTAAATTTAAAAGACCGTCACATAGTTTGGATAGATTTCCTTTGTGCATCAAGTATCTATATATTTTTAAAGCTGACTATTTTCATTTTAATCACGTGTACTCAATTCTCTTGTACTCTGATGTACCTTAATTTGTATATGGTAGCCCACGATACGGTATGCCTAGTTTGGATGCCCCTGGGAATACTAGTTTTAAGGATCTCATAGTTTTATATAACATTTTAGGTTTGTAATAAGTCTATATTTTTAATAAACAATTTTTTCATTTTCATTCAACCTAGATTGCTGTGTACAGATTGCACTCACCAGTGTATGAGAACATTCCCGTCCCTGAGCCGCGCTGCGTGTATGAAGTCGTTGCATAAACTAAAGTACTGCGTTAGGTTCTGATCTGGTGAGTCGGACGCCATTATACACAAGTAATGTTTGTCCTGGGAACAGAAGTACAACTTTAATTGTAGTAATTGTAAAGAGTTTATAGTAATAAATGATGTCTTGATATACATAGATGCAGCTTGTGTGCAAAATAAAATTACAATTAAAAACATGTGTGTAAAAATAATATTAAATATGATACACTAACTTTGCGGAAAAGGTGTTCTGTACCATAACAATATGTTTTACGAAGATTGTGTATAATTTAATTCATGTGACCATTTAGTAATATTAAGTAAATAAGTATAAACAATGCTGAAATAAATTATTTATGCCTTCACCTGAACCACGAGACTTTCAAAATGGCAAATGACTATAAGTTTAATAGTAGATAACTCAACATACTAGGAACTTGAATCACAAGTCAGCAACAGTAAAATGGGTCTATAGCTTGGGGCTTATAGACTTTAATATCCCATATTAATTTTAACTGGATACATGAAGCCGTTACTGAATAGATAGATCATAAAAAAAAATACGTAAATTGTATAAAACTGACACTGGATAATGATACTGGAAACTGTATGAAACGCGCGGTTTGACAGTCATTAATTAAATTAATACATTTAATATATCGCACTGAACACATCAATGCTGATCTAGAGACGAATTGAAAGCTTGTCATCAGGATTTAATTAGATGACACCTGTAGGCCTACTCTGGAAATTAATTCCAATCTCGAACCCGATACAGTTTCAATTCCAATGTAGAAGGTATTGCAACTCTAACTCACTCAACTAAGCGATCGTAAATACTCTATTTCATTTAGTTACTGAAAATTCCGCCGTATTCAGTTTGTAAATCGTGCGCTGGTGATGCGTTCAAGAGTGCCAATTGTAGAGATTTCAAACCCAATCCCAATTTTAAATAGGAATTAAGTGTCAAGAGTAACACTCCTGAGCGGGTACCGATAGCCAAGTTATATCGAAAATTAAATACAATATGTCTGATTTTTAACCGACTTCAAAAAAGGAGGAGGTTAACAATTCGTCGGAATCTTTTTTTTTATGTATGTTACCCGATTACTCGAAGACGCCTGGGCCAATTCGAGAAATTCTTTTTTTGTTTAAAAGGGTATACTTCCCAGGTGGTCCCATTGGCACCAAGTCAGAGTCTGATGATGGGATCTCAGAAAAATCAAGGGAAACCCACAAATTTTATAGTGACGCATAATTTGTTTTTTATTGAAGTCGGTGTACTTTTATGAATTAAAAAACTTTTACTTATAAGTCATTAACTTCGCAAACGTCATATTTTATACAGAAATTAGTAAAAGTCTACCTGTTTTGTTTTATGACAAATGCTGTAGATATTAGTAATATGTAGTGTGTGATTTATCTTCTATCAAACAATTAATAGCAGGGATAAAGTTTATCACCGCTGTGAAACTTCTTCAAACAACACTTCTGGTAACTATTAACTTGATGTTATATATTCCGCTTGCGGACAAATTATATTGAATGTGTTCAATTCTTCAGTGTCAACGTATTTATAGCAAAGCGGAAGACGTTCAGACTATAAGTGACATAGGAAATTCTAATATAGTTTTTTCACATACATATAATATTATATTATCATTTTTTAAAGATCTATACAAAATGCTTCTAAAACTTCGACTATATTTTGTCTTGTTATTTAAAATCAATCATTTAAGCATAGTAAAAAGTTTTTTTAATTCATAAAAAGTATACCGACTTCAATAAAATACAAATTATATGTCCCTATGAAATTTGAAAGTTGCCCTTGATTTTTCTAAGATCCCATCAGATCCTGACTTGGTGCGAATGGGACCACCTGGGAAGTATACCCTTTTAAACAAAAAAAAGAATTTCTTGAATCGGTCCAGGCGTCTTCGAGTAATCGGGGAACATACATAAAAAAGGATTTCGACGATTTGAGAACCTTCTCCTTTTTTTGAAGTCGGTTAAAAAGAACTAAAGAGGAAATCGTATTGCAAATGTTGTAGATTCCCACGGTTATGTGTTATAAAAATAAATTTAAATTAATTATAAAAACCCAAACACAACTAAAAAGCAAAAAATAATTGGTTGGTTGTATTAAATTAATAGATGTAAATGTAACCAATTATTTTTTGTTTTTTAGTTGTCTCTGGGTTTTTTTTGAAGACGATTTTATTTTTATTTAAAAAGTAATAATTTATTTTTTGCTTTTTAGTGGTACAAATATATATTAGGCACGTTGGATAGAGTACCCAAAGTAAAATTCGCAGTTATATTATATTCAGTATATTCGGACAACATATTTTTTTAAGTTATTTTGGTTTTAAAACCAAACTACTATACTACTATATTCTATGGGACAATCTGGAAGCATATTCCCTGTAATTAAAGAAGAATTTTCCAAATCGGTCAATAAATGACGTAACAAACATAAAAAATATACACGTCGAATTGAGAACCTACTCCTATTTTTGAGGTCGGTTAAAAATTGATAAAATTTAAATAACTGGATTCTTAACATTATGAACGTTGATTTATGCCGTCATCTTCAGGAAATAGGTCATAGTTGCTTATGCATATTTTACGTCGAGAAATTATCTTTTATATAAGAATTATTTTTAGACTGACCCATTTAGAAACACATACTTAGAAAATCTTTTCATTTTTAAATGGCGGCTAGGTATAAAGAGCTTTGGCCGTGTTTGCGAATCCAATGCGTTTAGAAAAACATACAAATTGTTTACGATTAGACACGCCTACAACTTACGGGTAATTGTATACATCATATATTCCTATTTATTTCTTGCAAAAGCATCTTTGACTTTGATCTTTGACAGAAAAATTAAAGGAAAAATCATTAAGATTTCTTTTATTTTAAGTATTGCATATTTTTCTTTATCAACTTGGCACACAAATTAAAAAGAGAAAGGATGCGTTTTACCTTAGTCTATACTCCGCCAAACATCTTTATACTCAACAGACCAGGGTGTGTAGTCATTTTGCAGAGACCTTGGCCCAATTCCGGTTAGAAAGACAGATGTTACAACTTGTGCTTAACTACCGTTTGAACATCATAATAATTATATCTTTATAGAATCCACGTGTTGTAAACACAACAGTATAAATAAAAGAAAACGATTTCTGAACAAAATTCTATAAATTATTTCATACATTACAAGAATATAAATTAAAATATAAAAAAATTCAGCCTCGTTCAAGGCATCTTACAATATGCTTATGATAAATACTATTTTTGCAATAAATAACACACATACGCGCAAAAAGTAAATTGGTGTTTAAATTTTACCTCTATGGTAGAAGAATAACGTAAAAACTGTCTGATCACGAGGTGCGGTAAACTGTACGAATCTGTATATATAAAAGAAGAAACTGACTGACTGACTGACTGACTGATCGATCAACGCACAGCCAAAACGGCTGGGGTTAGAGACTTGAAATTTTGACAGTAGGTACCTTTTATGACGTAGGCATCCACTAAGGACGGGTTTTTGGAAATACCACCCCTAAGGGGGTAAAATAGGGGATGATAGTTTGTATGAAAATCCGTCATTTTTGAAGTTAAATGCATGAAAATTGGTATTTTGTAGTGTATACTTTTTGTCTCAAATATGACCTCCACGCGGGCGGAGCCGCGAGCAACAGCTAGTTTAATATAAAACTCTGATAATAAACTCCCGACGGTCCCCAGCTCCGGACATTAAGAGATAGCGAAACGAGATAAACTCTCGAAGATACTGTCTACACCAGAAATAACATTTTCTCCGTGAACAGGCTCGGAAAACAGTGTAAATGGTCAAGGAATTAAATTTTATCTGTGCCCAGAAGTAGACTATTAAAAAGTATTATCATTATGAACTTCCTGGTAGAACGTCTAAAAGGGCCAAAATATTATTTCAAAATATTTAAGTAGTGTAACCAACAAGTAGATACTATAAGTGGTGGACTTATGGAGCGGCATCACGGTCAAGAATATTTTGGTTAGGGTGTTATGGGACTGTAATCCCTTGTGGTCGTTGATACTCACGATATAAATTTGACTTAATGTGAAGTCAGGACCATGTGTGTGGTGACCACTGTTGGGTGTATTTATTATATAAAAAAATCTCTTACAAAGTAGAAATTATTGAATCGGCCAATGATAAGTAATCCCAATCAGTTACGTGGGTGCATTGCCGACATTTAAGGAAAGGAATGACATAGGAATGACAATGGCAAGGATTGGAAGTATTTTTGTGGAGGGTGTTGCTGAAAATGTGTCGAATCGAACCGTATATGTTGTGACAAAACTGGACATTATTTTTATCCTGGATTACCACACTGCACCTGACGGTAAGTGCAGTGCCGTCCAGTTAGAGTATCAAGTAGCGAGAGACAATTATAGTCTCGCTACTCAACACAATCATGCCGGCCTGCTGTGTAGCTTCTTCACACTACGTCTAAAGGACCCAGGATCATAGCATGGAGGGAACACCGTAGTTGGCAAACTGTTCCACAGCTTGGTGCGGCAAAAATTGGCGAACCTCTTGGTTCGGGCCGGTCTAGTAGACACCACGAATCTGTGGGTCCGCAAGCTAGTACGCGTAGTTCTGTGGAAGAGAGACGATGGGATAAGATTAAACAATTCTTCGGAGCATTCCTCATGATACAGACGGTAGAACACGCTAAGCGAGGGAATATCCCTACGCAGCTGTAGCGGCTCCAGGCTGTTACTCACGTATACATCATTTACAATGCGGATGGCTCGCCGCTGCAAGCCATCAAAGGCATCGAGAAGGTATTTAGAACATAGCGTGACAATGGGTTTAAAGTGGGTATTGATACTACTAGATTCTTTTAATATTTTAGGTTTTGGAGTTAACATAAAATGTAAAAAACTACCAAACTTATTCTTTGAATGAAATGTGCCCAATGCATACTGAACACTGAAAAAAGTATGCTTGAACTATAATTTATTTAATGTCAAGTCGTCGTCTGGAAAAACAGAAAGCTCGCGTTTTAGGAAGATTTATGGTATGTCTGCGTAGGCTTTTATATTTTAAATGTACCCTGACACACACGCGACCAAAGTTGGTATGGACACGAAAAACATTTAAGGGATAAACACAGTGGATAAACATCACGTTAAAATAGTCTGTAGGTAATTGACATAACCACACGGACATACTAACGTGTATGTGCCATAAATAAATAAATTACTTTATTATATAGGTACAAGGTATTCGAATAGTATTTCAGTTACTTAGTACACAGCTCAAAGTGTATCTTTATTTGTACTTGTTAATTATTGACAGTTAAAACAATTGTTAAATCTTCTTTTTTTATTTTGTAGGAGAGACTAAATCTTTTATAACATGTATATTTCCAATTAGTTTTGAGGGCAAAATATTAAAAGTGTACTTATATTCCAGCACACATATGCACACCTGTAATAAAACACCTAATGTCGGATTAGTGATGTAGCTATTTTTGTTAAAGTTTGATAGTGTTTGTAATTATCTATAACATGTTTGAACTGCATAACATATATCTAATAAATAAACAATTATGCTTTTAGAATTGTTCGCGGTAAAACAAAACTTGCATATATTATGTTAAAACATCCCCTCTCTAGCCTCTTCTATAAATATGCATAATTCACGGTACTTTGCATTTAAATGCAATCGCTTCTCCAGACCGTGTCAAGACTATCTTCAAAGGAAGACCTCACACCGAAGGTTACTTAAGTTATTTTAATTGAATTGTTACACAAAGAACACACACTATGACTTAAGAGGTCAGGTTATGTCTGAGAAATCGCAATCTTGATAATTTTCAAAGAGACATGCCTACATTCTGCAAAAGCCTAATAGAATTGTCATGCCACTATTTAACATGTACGCCTATAAACATATGTAGTGTAAAAAATACTTTAATTTACAATTGCAAAAAATAATGGTTATGCAAGTAGAACAAATAACAGTTTTTTTAATGGTTGTATATTTTATTATTGCTTTATAATAACAATGATGTTTCTAACAAGAACATCTTACGCGAGAAGCATCTGAACTGAAAACTTTAAATGCAGCATAGACTGGCGCTTTGTTATTGAAAGATTATGTCAGTTTGTGTGAAACACTCCTAACCCGGACATGCCCTTGACACACTAAACACAAGTTAGAAACCTGAGTTCGCGACAGATTATTCTTT
Organism: Laothoe populi; assembly: GCA_905220505.1. Lineage (NCBI taxonomy): Eukaryota > Metazoa > Arthropoda > Insecta > Lepidoptera > Sphingidae > Laothoe > Laothoe populi. The sequence continues at coordinate 12,616,453 of HG992147.1, read as the reverse complement.
CGTGTTCCAAAATAATTTTAATACATATTTCCACTTCACTTAAATCCAAATATAACCGAATCTCAGATATATCTATCCATTTTGGGAAAAACAAAAAATAACATTTATGTTATAAATAAAATTTTATAATTTTTTTTCTTGGCGATGAAGAAATCTTGTCCAAGCTTTTTTATATATAGAAACCTTTATGGACTAGAGTCTGTTGTGTTTAGTGTAAGTTGCTATTCGACAACACGTACTACTACTGTAGAGAGATTGCCTTAATATAGTCTCCAATAATCCATATTGGATTAGGTGGACAGATATTATTCTTGTGTATTATTTATTTGGTATGAACCAATACAATTCCCACATTACCATACCGTGGAGAAAAAAAAACACGTAAACCTCAGTATACTTTAACGCAAAATGTGACCAATCGCCGATATATTGAATATTCATAGATAGCGTCCGGTGATGGAAACGAGTAAATTATTCCACGTTTTTCCCTTTTACTGCAAAGCCTATATAAAATTTGAAACATCCAAGTTGCATCTAAATTCGATGGATGCGTATATCGATGGATAGGAAATTCATAAGCTCTAGTTCTCTTCGGCATAGGTGATGTAGAGCTAAAACAATTATTGTGGTTGTGTTTATTTGTACATAAAATCTATGTATGACTAAAATGTACACTTCAAAATATGCAATACGAAATATCCAAATAAAACATAGTTACTTGTCGGTAGGTATTATTTAGAATCGTGCGAGGATATCGTACCATATCTTTTGAGGCGGCGACAATACTGGCACGCTATCCACCTTTGGACATTCTGGCGGACATGGATGCAAAGGTCTACAGTCTTATCCGTTCAGTCCGATAGACGGCCGATGGTCAGTCCACAATGGCGTCCGAGGCATTCAAGGCTGCTGGAAGAGCCTTATGTGCAAAAACGAGTCGTCGAAGCAATCCTGCCGGTCTTCGAAGACTGGATGAGCCGAAAGCATGGTCGACTCACCTACACGCTTACACATATAATCACCGGGCATGGGTGCATCGGTGATTATTTGTATAAGGTAAAGCGAGAAGTTACGGCTAACTGTCACCACTGTGATGGCAGTAACCAGGATTCCGCAACGCACACGCTTTCAGAGTGTGCTGCGTGGGAAGCAGAGCGGCGGATACTGGTCTGCCGGATCGGACAAAACCTCTCCTTGCCGTCAGTTCTGACGGCGATGCTTGCAGGAGAGGATGAATGGAAAACGGTAGCCTCCTTCTGTGAAGTAGTCATGACTCGGAAGGAGGCTGCGGAACGGGATCGGGAGAGAGTTGATCCCGCTCGGAGGCGTAGACGCCGCGGCGATGGCAGAAGTCGCCCCGGTCCTTCTGTTTAGGTTACGTGGGGATTCATTAATGGTCCTCTCTTGGCGAGCTATTAAAGCATAGCACTGGAGGGGTTCCGGCGTGTTTCTTTTGGAGGTCCCGGAATCCTTCCGTAGTGCAGATGGAGACAACCATGGGGTTTTTAGCCGGTAAAAATCCGGCATATCCCGTCTTCACGACGGGAATCCAAGAGGACTTTCCCATGAAAACAAAAAAAAAGTAGAATTTAGAAACTCATTCGTTTATTTCAAATTCTGTACGAATGTTTTTTTATTTATATAAAAATCTTCCCGCCATTTCTTATGAGTATAATATTCTTTATGTTTATAAATTATAGCTCATTTTAAAGAACTTGGAAAACACAGTTATCTTTGAAAAAAATATTTTGAATCTTCTGTGTAAGGCGAAATTATGTTAATATTTTTACCAACAATTGATCCCATTTCAAGGAATATGGCTTTAAAAGCATTTTTAATATTAAATTTTAACTGATTTTTGGTGATGATGTGTCTCTTTTATTAATTTTCAACACAAGTTGGATGAATTTCTTGATAAATAAATTCATGTAATAATAACACATTATGTGAAAGAAATATTCAGTGTGAATAGTTAAGTAATAAATAAATAGCAACTACTTTTATCTTTTTTGGTTGCCAGGCATTATTGGATACCTCAAACCCAATGACGAAAGAAACCTTTACAGTTTTTTCGTCATTGCTCAAACCACAGGGATTGTGTTTTAAAAATGGAAGCAATAAATCCGCCACATTTCAAAAAATATCGTTCCAATTTATCCAGTTCCAAAAAAACTATCAATATCTTGGTCTACAAAGTAACATTTCGACATAAACATCTTGACTTATTCGTTTTACTTCCAAGATATATCCACGTGTAATAATTTTTCAGCGGAAACTTGCCGGATATGTTGTTAGGGAGTGGAATAGGTAAATGTGTCAGAACACGCCAAGCCTGTAACGCGCGCCGTCCGCCTTTCCGTGAAGTATAATGAACACGCCCCGCATCTAGCGCCTATAGGCCTACTCTTGAAATCAATTCTAATCTCGAACTCGATATAGTTTCAATTCTAATCTTGAAGATATTGGAACTCTAACTCACTCAACTAAATGAAATAGAATATTTACAAACTAGCGATCGTAAATACTCTATATCATTTGTTACTAAAAATTCTGCCGTATTCAGTTAAATCGTGCACTGGTGTTGCGTTCAAGAGTGACAATTGTACAGTTTTCGAACCCAATGCCAATCTTAAATTGGAATCGAGTGTCAATAGTAACCCTCCTGGTGCCAGCTCCGAAAAGTTTTGATGACTAAGAAATACATTACAGTGGGAATACGCTTTGACATTGGCTTTGAGGATTAGACACGTTGTGAGGTTAAAACCTCACAGTTTTACATGTATTGCGATACTTTTTATCTGCTTCTAGAATTTTTGTAGTTCTAATTAAACCTATGAATTTTAAATCGTTACATAATAATATTTTATAAATTTAATTGTGTTAATTCTCATTTTTAACGTATGCAAAAATGGAGATGATCTCAATTTGATTTACTTAAATTTAGACAATCTTAAAAAAAAATAAGACTGCCTATGTGGCGCAGCGGCCCCCGAGACTAATGTTTGTGTGACAGACAGATATCTGTTTCGGGTCTGGGTGTTGTGGGACCGTAGTCCCTCAAAATTCTTGAAACCCACCATACAGGTTTTACCTAGTGTGAGGTCAGAACTATCTATGTGACTATTTTACTTAATTATACTCATTTTATCATTATTTTAATATATGACCAACAATATATGACTTAATACAATAAGATACACCTACAATTTTAATGAAATCTGAAAGAAAAAAATCGTCTGTATTATCGGAAAATGATTGCCATCTAAGACAATTTCAATATTAGTAAACATTTTTTTTTATATACTTGGTGGATATAAAACAACTTAATATAGGTAAATAAAATTTATTCTATACATCAACAAGCAAAAGATAAAACTATGTCAAAATTAATATTACCTAATGTAATCAATGAGCTTACAGTATCGAAAAGTCTAAAATTGGCCATTTTATATAAAGAGCTATAAAATATATATATTTTTAATAACACTTTGCTATCCCTAATTATTAAATATATACATAACCTTTAAACATTACGAAAAACTTTACTCCGTCCTCAAATAGGTCTAGGAATGCGATATAAATAAGAGGCAATAACTCATACAGATGAAAGAGGTTGCGTAATAAAGGAGGGCTCCTCTCAATACATATGCTGAATATATCAGAACATTAGCATGACTAGCTTTTAATCGCGACTCCGCGCCGCCTGGCCGTATGTTAGGGTTACGGTTACCTACATTATTTATGGTGTAGTATTAAAAAAAACAGTAGTTATTTTTCATTACGTTGTCTAAATTTTTGCTTTTTAGGTCTTGAGGTTTAGTCGGATAATAACTCTGAGTGATAGTCAATATATGTTTTGTTATACGTATAGATTATTAAGTATTGGGTACTTCATTAGCGCAACTCACCGACAAAGCTTTGTGTACATTACAACCTATCGCAGTTCCTTTACACAGCCAGGCTTGTGGCAAATCGTGTCGAATTCTGAGAAGTTAGTTTTATTGCTTTTGTTTGTGGCTTTATACGAAAGGTTTTTGGATTGCCCTGAGACATTAGAATTGAAGTTAATAAATTCACAACAATTGACTTATGGGTCAAGAGTTGGTTTAACTAAACAATATTATGAATGCTTTTATTTGAACAGTGAATTTTACAGAAGCCGTAAGTATATGTCAAGACATTATTTAAATTAGTTTGAGTTCGTAAAAACAGTTACAACAGCATTTAACAAGCTACAAAAGAGTTTTCAGAAAGCTGACAAGTGATTGTTTCAGATAAGTACTAATCTAAGTTAACTTTTGCATTGTATATTCTACGGGCTAGGTCTCTTCTATGCAAGAATCCATCTTAGTAAGTGCCACATGATGGTCCATTTCATTTGCCAGACAGAGTTGCAGGAAATGGAAGCTAGTGAAATAACTAAGCAATTTATGACATATCTGAGGTATGCGAGAGCGTAATGTAGTAAATAGATATTGACAATAAGTAAATAGAGTGCCAGTACATATAAAGTTTTTTTTATTAAAATTAAATAACACCCAACAGTCACATACATAGCCCCGACCCCACACTAAGATACGAGTCTTGTGTCGTGGGTATCAGGAGCTAAGACAGGCTTTCGGTTTCACAACACCCAGACCCAACACAAATATCTGTCTGTCACACAAACATTGGTCTTAATGTAGAAATCGAACCCACGGCCTCTCGTTTCACAGCCGGCTACTCGCCTACTGCGCCACAGAGGCTGTCAATGTTAAACTTGTATTTATTGTAAATAGATTGTCCGGTATTCTATACACAATAATAAAAAACGGCAGTCATGGGGACTACAGACAGAGGTGAAAACTTAAAAAATTGGAATTACTGTGTTCTTTTTTAAAACAGCGTCCATGAAGTAGTAACTTTTTGGTTTATGATTGCTTGTCAATAATTATAATTATAGAATTTCATATAAGTGCTTATGTCAAAAGTAAAATAATCTGAGCGTGATGGTCACGCGATTTCAGTGCTTTTTTCCTGTTTTTTCCCATCCCAAAAGTGCCCAACGTGCCTAATGAAGTTTTCACTTCAATTACAAGTTTAACTATATTACTTACAACTGTTTATATTATTATTATTATTGAGATGTTTTTAATTAAAAACATCTCAAATAATCAATTTCTGTCCAAGGCTTGGCAGTCAATGATTGTTAGTGATACATCAAATATTACTACTGTTAGTTACACTGCTCAGAGTCGAAGAACAACAATTCACACATACAATCCAGAATCCATAACTAAATAAATTACGCTAGACTTCACCAACACTTGATTGTTGTTTGTACACATATATAGACAGTATACACTCCAATCTCTAACGTGATTATCCACGTGAAGTATAAGTTATACAGTGAATTGTTTTGGACTAAACTCATTGGACTAAACTCATCAACGCCCCTGGAGGTGTGACGAGGTTGAGCTTAACTTAATTATCCAGGTCGGTCTATGACTCCTGTCAGACAATATCATGAATAAAATACGCGTTTGGGGCATACCACGGCACCACGCCGCGCTCGCTGCTCCCTCGTTTTATATACTAGCTTTTGCTCGTGACTCCACACACGGTAAAATCTTTTTCATGATATAAAAGTACTCACCTTCTAATTTAATTTATTTAATTTTATTAGTCTAAAAGTTAACTTGAGTTTTGCTTAACATCATTGTGAAATCTTCCTTGAAATACAGTTGTTTTAACGTCATGCGGTAAATAAAATAATAGACAGACAGGCTGAACCTACTGTTGTATATGTGATGATGGTTTGAATTCATAACGTTGCTAGATTGCCATTAATAATAAACTTTCCAAGTTAGCTTGTTAAATATTAATACACGTGGTTTTATTGTTATGTTATAGTTTATACTCACAGAATGCAATCTTCTAGCAGCATCGTGTATTGATAATATGTGTGTGATCTTGTACTTTTCTAACTGTACTGTGTCTTTTGAATCCCGATAGTTGCCCACGTAGAGTCCGGGAAGCACCTGGAAAAAATACCCTTCAGTAACATTTTCATTTTAGTTGTTATGTTAAAAGTTTTAAATGAAGAATTTAAGACTTTTACACCAATAGCATTAGGATACCCTAATGCTATTTATCCCAGTTACCTACCCTTGCCTACTTTTAGGTGTTGTAGGCATAAGGTTTTACATATTATCTTGCCTCATCCATTCTATATTATTCCATTATGTAATTTATGAACCTAAAAATAGTAAATCTTTTACACGAAAAATACCGCATAAAGATATTCTTGAAATAATTTTGATGTTAGAAAATAAACAAGCTCGCCATTTTTGTTGATTGCTTATAAAATTTTATTAAAACCATAATTGTTTAGTCTACTATAGTTAAGTCGCCGTTATTATTTATTTGTTGCATCAGATCTTTACTTAAATTTGAATTCAGTATTATATATGAAGAGACTAATGTCTATTTTATGTAGGTATATAATATATAATGCATCCAAATTACGACTGGTCAGGTTAAAGCAGTTAAAGCTTATTTTCAACACTACCTTAGCATCAAACTTGTATCGCGACAATAGCGGAGTTTGGTAATTTGCAAGTCAGGCGACAGCTGGCATGAAACACGACGACACAAAGCGATATAATATCATGTTTTCATCACTTTGTAAATATACTGTACACTCAAAACGCAAAGGCAAAGTTAACAATATAAGTTTTAACAATAAAAACTTTCCCTTTCTTGTTAATTAATAAGCTTTGCACGGAGCTACATCACCTCTTATTGGTGACCAAAGCTAAAAAATACGATCATTATGGCATGAGAACTCAGGATGGCATATGACTCTTCAATAAACAATAATAAAAGCTTTTTAATTAATAAAAAGTACACCGACTTCAATAAAAAACCAATTATGCGTCACTATAAAATTGGAGGGTTGCCCTTGATTTTTCTGAGATCCCATCAACATATCCTGACTTGCTGCCAATGGTACCACCTGGAAAGTATACACTTTTAAACAAAAAAATAATTTCTCGTATCAGTCCAGGCGTCTTCGTGGAACATACATAAAAAAAGATTCCGACGAATTTTTAACCTTCTCATTTTTTTTAAGTCGGTTAATTAAAATAATTAACTAATCCATATAAACTTTAGCGTTTACTCAGAATAAGACAGATCATTAAAGGTTTATAATTTTTTTTTTACTTTAACGTTAACGGTATTCGAAAAAGGTGTTCTGAATTCTTAGCATTTCACCTCCATAGAATATCACATTTTTACGTAACAATATTGCGATAATTAAGTCTAGAACTATTTCCAACTGATCGAAGCCAAGTTCATAACATTTTTAACCTTCTTACGTAAAGTTAATAAGCAAACCTATACTTAATACGGCTTCTGAAGTCAATTGAATGGCTTGGATTTTTATAATATAAAAGAGTATAAAAGGCTTACAGATTTTTTTATTGAAACCGTCGTCCTACTTGTACATACACCTTCATCCCATTCATAGCATTGTATTATTGTAAACGGTGAAGGTATTCCATCATATATTTATGTCCACAAAGAATATGATCGAATACCTCCACACACTTTCAAAGATGTCATTTATAATCTATTAAACATCGGAAAATCTTTCTGAATAATACCGATGACATAAAACTTTAGTGATACTGGTTTTAGTGTTACGCCAATCTAATTAATCAACGACTTATAGCTTAGCTAGTGGCTAGCAATATAAAATGCACAACACATTACATAAAAAATATGAAAGTCTTTACAAGGTGTGTCACAGTCTTGATGCAAGTGGAGTAGTTTTTAGCGATCTTGGAAAGAAGGATCATAGCGTTTGTTAGACACGTATTGTGTGCAACTAACGAGAGTATTTCAAAGGATTATACTACAAGTTAGATGTAAGCATTAGACTTTTCCACACATACACTCACGCCTGTGATCCCCGAAGGGGTAGGCAGAGGTGTAACCAGTACATCTACTTTTCGCCGAATTTCGGTCCCATAATGTGATAGGGGGCGAGCCTATCGCCATACCGGGCACAGATTCCAGACTCCGGGCTAATACTGAGGAATTTCTAGATAGAAAATGCCAATATCACTTTACCCGACCCGGTAATCGAACCCGAGACCACAGCACAGCAGTCGTAACGCATGCACAATTACTATTGCGCCACCGAGGCAGTAAACAGATATTCACCTTCCTTTTTTTACAAAATCCTCAGCTACGAATAACTTAGACGCCATAACACTCAGGGATTTGAGACAAACATTTACGCATCCGGGTATGACCTATGTAATCTATTTTATCCGCGGTGGAAATTGAAGCAGTCTTGTTTTTCAGCCAACTACATGCTTACACCACACCTGTCACAAACACGGATGCGGTGCACCCTTTCTATATTTATTTTATAAAAATAAAGATGTAGGGGTGGGTTACTGATATACATATGGCAGATGTGCTATTCAGCAATATTGTGAGTTAGGCTTTTTGCTATAAAACATAGGCAAATTTAGAACACATTTGAAGTTTGTACTTTCGATGGGTAATTTCCAGTGCGTATAGGTTACGAACAAGCTATGAAGCAAAGATCACGAATCCAGGACGTCATAGTTTACCTATAAGAAAACATTACTAACAATAAATCAAGGCTAGACTTCATGACTATAGCAAATCAATATTAATGTGATGTTCATGAAAAAAAGTAATAAAGTAAAATGAAACGCTCATTGTTTAGTCGGGTGAATCATAGCATAACTGAGGGTAGACTAAGGTCGCTATGACAATTTCGCGGGTTATTATCGTTGTTGTAGTAATGTACGTACTATTAGTCCTTTAATTACCTACTTGCACAAATCACTATGGAGGCAAAATTAGATTTCAGACACGCAATCTTATGTGGTCATGCAATGTTATACATTTTAAGAACATTCAAATTATATATTTGCTGAATTAGATAGGTAAAGTATAAAATATATTTGTATCGAATCTTCTAAATGCAATAGAAAAATATTTGAAACTAGCGGACCGTGCAGACGTCGTCCTGCCCGGAAAAGTAGCGCCACACCGACAGCAGCGCCACCTACCGGGACCAATTCTGAATCTAAACCATCCAGGGCGCCACCCAAACGCATACAAAAAAAACATTCAAATCGGTCCAGCCGTTTAGGAGGAGTTCAGTGACATACACACGTACAGTAGAATTATATATATAAAGCGAAAGATAATTTCCTATGCCACCATTATGTCTTGAAGAGCTTAAGTGTGTTTTTGTTTTGTATGTGTTATTGTTCAGACAACAATTCCTTAATCAAATAATTTCCTTATTTCCGACTTGTAGAAATTGGGTGTCCGATTTATAAAACAATGTTTTTATTTCAATCGATTAATCTTTGTGAATCTAAAGAAAGAGCCGGAATGTAAATTCGTTCCGTTCATTAACATAGTAAGCGTGCATTGCAATGAGTTTAAGTTTTCTATTAAAATACTTTTGTTTTAAAATTAAAACTTTATTGTTTTACCTACTTACGAGTCATTAGCTAAGATAAACCTTTCTTACCGCTATATTCAGAATAAAATCGATAAACATTGGCGGATTTAAATTTTATCATAGTAATATCACTAGGTACTACATATTATAAAACAAAGTCCTCCGCCGCGTCTGTCTGTCTGATCGCGATAAACTCAAAAACTACTGAACGGATTTTCATGCGGTTTTGCTGCTTGCACCATAAATAGAGTGATTCATGGGGAAGGTTTAGGTATATCATTTGTCAAGGTTTTGTGTAATTTGTTTGAAATATAACTATATTTGTTGGAAGTGTCGGAAAAATTCAAGCCATCTGGGAGCTTTCGAAAACGCTGCCTAATTAATTCCTTTTATAATAAAAAAATGCATGGAGGGATATTCCTCCTTCGTAGATCTACAAAAAAGTTCGCGATGGCTAGATATATATCGATCTATAAAGGATAGCTTACAAAGCGGTAATTGGAAAGCCATTTAGACGGATACAATAATAATCCAATACTTAATACAATCATCATCGTCATCATCCACAGCCTGTAGAATCCCACTGCTGGGTATAGGCCTCTTCCATGTTATGCCACATACATCCTGAGCCAGTCTCATCCAGATTCGACCACCGATCTTAACGAGGTCGTCAACCCATCGTGCTGCTGGACGGCCTACGCTGTACTTAAGACAATACTTTAAGCATTTATATTGTCCGGAAATTCCAATAAAAATATTGTTTTTGAAACTTACACAATTCGTTGCCTTATTTCTGAATTGGATGGAAGTTCCCACTGGCCTACAGCCGATGTACTATAAAACTAATGAGGCAATTGAGTAATAAATGGCTTGTAATAAAGATGTGTATACGTATTGACACAGGTAGCGTACAAACCAATATTGGGGATGTAAGACAAGACGTCCAGAATTTAATTTGGCTCCGGATGTGTAAACAGTTGGGCCGATGTTTTCTTACCGGCGAGGTATCTATCTTATGTAAACAACCATATATAAATACATGTATATAACCATCTTCTTTATTACAACCCATTACATCTATTGCATATCAGTGTTATTGGTTTTTTTCATAAGAGAAGTCGGTAGACGACTTAATAGGTCACTTGAAGAATTATTGGTTCTTTTCCGGACTTAAAGGATAGGAATGGTGATCGGGAGGGGGAAGGAGATTTGGGCCTTCAGAAATCTCACTCGTCCGAACAGACCGAACAGTCAGTTTTCTGGGAGACAGTGGTATCTGTCGAGCAGGTTCATCAATAGTGTGGTTATCACTGCTTAAACCTTGACGCTATTACTTATAAAATGTTAATGTTTTAACTAAAACATATTATTGAGTTTTAACAGAATTTATGGAGAAAGTTAATTCTGCAATTATTGAATTCAACACCTACGTCCTACAGGAAGATCATGCGTAGAATGCATAACAAAGTCGCCTTGCTAAGTTGACTGCTTGACAAGATTTCCATAAATTTTGTCAAAGCAAAATCTTTAAGAATCTGTTCCCAATTAAAAGCTACGATTTAAAACAAAAAGTGAATTTGTAAATGTAAAGCTAATAATAGGTATGAGTTTATTTATTCTCATTTTGCTATCGTATTTAAAGACAAGTAACAAGTAAGCAATAACTTAAGTATTTAAGGCATATATATGTACAGGCGATAGCCGAGTTGGTTTCGGTACGGACTGTCAAGACGAAAGTCACATGTTCGAAACCCAAGTGGCATACACCTCTGACTTTTATAAAGTTATGTGTGTATTGTAAATGTTAATTATCGCTTGCTTTAACGGTGAAGGAAAACATCGTGAGGAAACCTGCATACCTGAGAATTTCGAAGGTATGTGAAGTCTACCAACCTACATTAGGTCAGCGTCTGGACTAAGGCCTAACCCCTCTCATTAGTAAAGGAGGCCCGTGCCCACCAGTGGGACAATGTTTAATACAGGGCTAGTATTATATGTACAGGCATAAGCCTCGTAAAAATAGGCACAATTGAAGTATAAGTATGGATGCAGTCATGCGACGTAGTTGATATACGTGCATAATTTGCCATATAAATTATACGCCGCTGATGTGTACGGTACAGACTAACGTATTTAGGTATATCGCTACTAAAAATTGCAACACAACTATCCGACTGCGGATATTTCCTTCAAGTTGCAACAGTATATCATTCACATATGGTAACATCATAATGAATTCTGCCGATTTGGATCAAAGTTATTGCTTTTAGGCACGGTGCCCATTTTACCACGGCCCTCTACTAAAGTATGTCAGATTTCCATGCCATCGCACAATTACTGTACTGCCTAATCGATTCAGTGCTTTTGATAACTGAGATACTGTTACGTTCACTGTAATAAAAAAATATTATAAATACGTTGTACATATGAGTATCTACCTATTAATGATTCAGTCTATCCTTGGTTGTAATTTTTGGGTACAAGGAACTCTTCACTTCACAATATAGTGTGCTACCTTTCGGTATTTGAAGATATCGATTGCCAACCAAGTATATGTGAATAAAAAGTAATCATTTCAAATACTAATTCCTTTGTTAGGACCTGTCAATTTTATTACATCAACAACTTTTTTTATCCTGGCATCGCAAACTGACCACACTGCACCTGATGGTAAGCGCAGTGCCGTCCAATTATAGTATCGAGTAGCGAGAGAAAAATTTATCCCCCGTTACTCAACACAATCATGCTGGCCTGCTGTGTAGCTTCTTCACACTTCACACAAGAAGCGGTCGAGGGTCTTGTGTCAGAGTACTCAGAAGGCCGCAACACGGCATAACATCGTACCCCAACTCTAGACTCCGACAAAACCGGATATACACTGGCTAAGCCCGGAAGGCGACACACTTGCGTGTGCCACTATTGCGGGTTTTACACCATGTGTACGGTGTTCGTTAAACGGGCGAACTAACTTGCTCACAGCTTCACATACTTGGATTACGTTTATCGGTACCATAGAAAACTGAAATCCCATTGGAAATGTTTTGCAAAGAATAGATAATTGGAAGGCGGGTAAATATAAGTTAACATTTCTGGTAGAAGGTTGGCGATAAGCCTTACCTATGTCGCGTTTTATAACAATGCTTTAGATTTTAGAACAAAGACCGATATGAAGATAAAAGAAAGAGTATTATTCCCATTAGAACTCGTCTTCATAATTATACATACACTCACGCCTGTAATCCCCGGAGTGGTAGGCAGACGTGTAACCAGTACACCCCAATTTATCCGAGCTTATTGCAGTCCCATGATGAGAGAGGAGGCGAGCCTATCGCCATATCGTGGTAGAAAAACCCAATACCCGACCTGGCGATCGAACTCGAGATCTAATTTAATAGTCATATACGCAACTATAACTGCCACCGAGGCATCTTTGTAGTAATTAGGCATAAGCGTTTGAAATAGGGTCAAACAGGTGACAGGTTTCATTATTATCAAGTGTTAGTCTTTTTTAACCGACTTCAAAAAAGGAGGAGGTTAACAATTCGTCGGAATCTTTTTTTTTATGTATGTTACCTGATTACTCGAAGACGCCTGGTCCGATTCGAGAAATTCTTTATTGTTTAAAAGGGTATACTTCCCAGGTGGTCCCATTGGCACCATGTCAGGATCTAATGATGGGATCTCAGAAAAATCAAGGGAAACCCTAACATTTTACAGTGTCGGATAATTTGTTTTTTATTGAAGTCGGTGTACTTTTTATATTTAAATATAGCATCATGTAATTCCAGATATAGTCACGCCTAAGAATTGTGGCTGTTTATTATCAAAAAAAAAATGCAGAAACAATGGAACAAGACTATGGAATAGATTTTAACAATAGTTAAAATTTCATACAATTCATTTGGAACAATGCGGCCTAAGTGAATAATATATGTAGGTTTGGTTTTTAAGATGAGTGAAGTGAGTGAAAATGAGTGCACGCATAAAATGTAAATCGTTTTTTAGAGTCCCTAAATATCGAACCAATCTCGGGCGAAATTCGCCTTTGGCGAGGCTTACCACCACCTACAATAGTTGGCACAGGCTACTTGAACTCGATATATTCCACGCAGGGCCGCGCCGCCCCTGTGTGCGAAGTGTGCGGCGCACACAGGCGCCAAGACAATAGAGGCGCCGCCATCGTAATATTTTTTGTTACACTTACTACACTTCCACTTACACAACAACATATTCTTAGTAGTGGAGTATCGATAAGTAAGTAAGTCTTAGTAAGTACAATATGCGCACCATATGCCTTGTAAATGACAAAACATATATTGCGCCAACCAGGGTGGGGTCACGGGGATTCTCTGACTTTAAGGAACAAAAGAGCCAAAACAATTGAACAATCATTCAATCGAAAGTGTGTGCAAGGTGCACATTGATTTTTTTATAATAAGAATAAGTTCTAGCACTAAAGACAATATATAGTTTGCGTGTTAATGATTGTTTTAACGTGTTTTCACGATGAGTGATAGTAATCAAGATAAAATAAAGAAATTATCTGGTTACCAGAATTTAATAAGGACAAGAAAACAAGAAGAAGAACGTGATTAAAATACAACAAAAATAAGTAGGGGAACCTGTTGAACCTTGGCACTATGTGTACCTAGGCCATTTGGCTATTTTCAAATTCTGGCGCAATTAAATTCTATTGTCTATAGCAGTGGTTCTCAAAGTTGACTGAACCAGCGACCCACCTAACAAAAAGTTCCAAATTCGAGAATAGATAATAGAGTCATAACTATATGAATGGAAAGTTCAAATAAGAAAATAAAAACAATTTTAATAATTATATTCCATTCGTTCGAAGTATGATCCTATTTTCATGGCTTACCAATATTCGCTCGCCATAGTTTGGGAAACACTGGTCTATAGTATTCGGTACGCCACTACCCACACACCCACACAACAAGTGTTACAAAAATAATAAACTTACGAGATAAGTAACCGCCATAACCTTAGTGATGTGTAAAGTCATGGAGCGACTGATAAACAGCCAATTAGTTCGCTACCTAGAGGATCACTCGTTGATCAATGACCGCCAATACGGGTTCTTCTAGCTTTCGTATTACATCACTGGGGGGAGGCGATTGACAAGCATGGCGAGGCTCTGGCTGTGAGTCTCGACATAGCCAAGGCGTTTGATAGGGTCTGACATCGTGACCTTCTCTCCAAGCTACCGGCATACGGTCTGCCCGACAACCTGTGCAAGTGGATTTCCGACTTTCTGCATGAGCGTAGAATGCGTGTCCTCGTTGATGGACACGCTTCGCAGCTCATGTCAGTAAATGCCGGAGTACCACAAGGTTCTGTGATTTCGCCCACCTTGTTTCTTCTGCATATCAATGATATGCTGTCGCTTGACAACATTCATTGCTATGCAGACGACAGCACGGTTCATGGGCGTTATAGCAGCAAGCCTCCTGGTTGCCGGGCGGATACTGAAAGGAGACGCGAGGATCTTGTCGTTGAGCTCAACCAGACCTTGGATCTCATCTCATCATGGAGTACCAGGAATCGGGTTGAGTTTAATGCCAAGAAAACCCAGGTGTGCGCGTTCTCGTGCAAGAAGTCTCCGTTTTCTCCCATCCCCGTTCTTCAGGGTGTTCCACTCGCAATGCGGAATGACCTTAGTGTCCTAGGTAAAGATATAAGCTATACAGCAGGCCGGCATGATTGTGTTGAGTAGCGGGGGATAGACTGTCTCTCGCTACTTGATACTCTATCTGGACGGCACTGCGCTTACCGTCAGGTGCAGTGTAATCACTTTGCCGCGCCAGAATAAAAAAAATAAGGAGAAAAATTCACAACTTTCGGAGTTTCCAAAAAGTTTTGATTATCAACAACAACTTTTCGTCGTCATTTAAAGCACTGTTTGGAAACACGTAGACATAGAAGCAATTTGCACGAAAACAAATAAAATACTATGAATGTTATGTTAATTTTGTAAAGAATTTGTGAGTTATTTATTATTAGATCTAATAAAATTATTTTGGTAAATAATAGTTGGTAGTTTCCTTAAAAATACATGTTTTATCCCCAAATTCTCGATGTGTCCTAGGTACAACGTAGTACTAGCCGAGGTACATAGGGTTTGTTGTACCTTGTCCAAAGTTACAATTTTTTTATTCAAAATAAATAAAATAGTTGAAACTTGAAGATTCGTGAAAAAAAGAGGCGCTTCATAGGTTTCGCACACAGGCGCTGTGGGGGGTTGGCGCGGCCCTGATTCCACGACCCGACCACGTCATTCAGAAAAAAACTCCTAGCCATACGATTATAAATTCTTATTTCTTCTAAATTGTTTGCTTACAGAATTTAATTTAATTTAATAGTAATATAATATTTTTAACAGTTTGTTACGGGGTATACCCCAATTGGGTTGAGAATATACCCCATATTGGGTAGATCAGGTATATGGGTTAACTTCTTGTATTGATTTTCTTAGTTATGTTATATATGTGTGTTAGTTTGTATGTTTATGCTTCGTGTATGCATGTGAACGTATTTTAGAGTCTGATTATAAATTGTTAAGTTGTATAAGTTTGAATAAAAATGTTGTGCACATCTGTCATTTATGTAAACATTAGTTTTTAGATTTTTGTATTTTTATTTGTATATTTTTTGTGTTTGCATTGTTGGTGTGCCTTAATAAATAAATAAATGAGACATCTAAGCGATCAACAAATTGCTATTTACGACGGGGCCTTGGCCTTAAGTATTAATCCAGGCCAATGTGGCCTTAGTGGTTAAATTGAATAATCCTTTTCCCAGAAACTTTATAAGAGGACCTAATTCGTAATTCTGACAAGGTTAGCAATAATTTTACAATTTTGTTTGTTTACAGATTTGTCTTTCTTTTCCATCGCGTGAAAACTTCTGCTAGATGGCCGGGAACAATAGCTGCAACCTGGGCAATGTTTTATCTTATTCACAAATTCAAAGCGGAATAAAAATAACAGAAACCTTTGTCTCTGAAAAGTCCGGCACAGTTAGAAATGCCTTTTTGTCGGCCGTTAATAGGCTCGTATACTTGGCTATCATACAACATTATTATTAATTTTAATATTTGACAGCCAACATTATGTTTTTTTTTAACGAGACTAAGGTTATAAATAGTGTTACCAACCCCTAATTTCAAAAACTTGGATTTGATGTTGACAAGCCAGGACAACACAGTTTAAAAACAGAACTCGTCCTTTTTTTAATACAACGCGCATAAGGATTGCAAAACTGATGCAGGACTTCCCAGGTCACTTGAAAAACCAGGTCATGTCCTGGAAAAACAGTACGGTTGGCAACTCTATTTATAAATAACATCGCCTCATGAAACCATCATTAGAATTTTTAAATACATAATCTCTTTTCTTCTTAAGTTTCTACTCAGTTTACTCGAGATTATTAAAAAAGAAAATGTATTTAGAAATAAGTACAGATATTAGAAATAAGTGCGTTTACGTTGTACGAACGCAAACTTCCCAACATAATATCGTATGAACACCTGTAACCTAATGTAATCAAGGTGGGGTGTTGTATAAAGGATATTGAACATTATCGCGTTATCCAATATCATACTCGTTCTATAGTAACCAATTTTAGTAATACAATTTCCTGGACCATTGGCCTAGTGGCTGTGTACCTAGGATGGTGAAGTCTTGCAATTTGTGTGTTAAGTTTTTCGAATTCTAAAATCAACATTAGTCCGGGATTGGAACTTGTAAACAATATGGAGATATGCTCATCACTCGATTTATATTTATATAAATATTTGTCTCGTTGTGGGAATCGAACCCACGGTCTCTCGTTTCACAGCCGGCTACTCGCCCGCTGCGCCACGAAGGCGGTCAAATTAATCAATTAAGCGTATATTTACTTATTTCTTGTCATTAGGAATGAATTAATCCAATGATAATATTTTAGTTTTCAATAAAATATGTGGCCCCGAGACGTTTAAACATTTTTAACTAGATTTCAAATAAGAGAAGACTTAAAGGGAGAAATAAATTTAAAAATACGCCCCATCTCTCGTTATTCCAAGTTCGACCACAACTAATAATGACAATATTAAATATCTAACACGAATGCCTTAAATATTATTAATGAATATGTTGACACTTTTTACGAAAAACCTATAGTGTACCTGTTCTGTATTCTGAGAGTACCACAGCAAAGCGAAGCAATTTATATTTTTCAAATGAAAATAAAAAAAATAAAAATTATTATTTTATTGTCATACCAAACAACTTGAATCATTTTCCAGGAATAAAAATAACAGTATAATACAAAAATATGTGAGTGTATTAAAGTAGAATATTTTCTTAAAAGCAGTGGGAACCATAGGCAGTGCGGTAGCCGCGAACACAAGCTACAGTCCTCTACGACTACGTCAACGTTATCGTTACGTAACAAACACTTCAATGCAATTCGTGCATTATAACTAAACAACTCATTTATTATACTTGTAATAAACAAAATGCACAATTACCTTGTTCATTCCATTTCCCATTTTTGCTGTTTGTACATAAATATCAGACTATATTAACAAAGCTATTGTCCTCAAAACAACACAATTTATTCTCAACATTGTAACAAACATGTTTACTGATTAACGATGTTGTACATCACAATTCGACTGTCAAACCGTCAACATGAGCGCGTCACTATGGCTACATTGTTGACGCCGGTGCGCCACGCGATATCGATGTTGCCGTAATGACACCTTATAAAACTGTATGATGTGATAATCGGGTTCTGCACTGCAGGTATATTGTGTGACTAAAATAAACGTTTTATATTTTTGTTTAGACTTTGTGTTATCGACTGAGTATAGTTTGCATGACTTGTGTGATGATGTCGGGTGAGTGGTCAGAGTATTGAGAGCGCGGGTAAGACACGTATACCATACTCGACCCGCGGCGCGCCACTGCCGTACCGGCGGGCGGCGAGTGACGACCGGCCGACGGCGTCATTGCGTCTCTAAATCCTATAGAGTGGCACTCTATCGACACAACTATGTCGATAGCAATTACTTTTCAGTCGTATTAACTTTTGAGGAAATTGAACCCGTTTGTCACTTATTGAACATAAGAAAGAGTATAGCCATTCATTGAAATTATAGCATTTATATTTAAGTAAAAGCAACAAGGTTTGCAGGAGGGAGTACGTTAGAGCGGATGCCCAGATGCGTATCCAAGATTCCCGATCACCCGACAAGCAGTCGTGCTTATTGGAGCTTGGCTAAGGCTGTCCAATTTAATTTATGTCGGCCTTCGCTGCCACCGCTGAGATATCGAAATTGAACACTAGCCGATAGCAAGAGAAGGCCGATTTACTGGCAAACCTCTTCGCGGCTAATTCGAGACTCCGAGGATTGCAAAGCTAATTTACCACCTAGGCTGCCCGGTTGCGGTCACACAATGCCTGATTATTGCCCAATAGCCATCACCTCAGTGATGTGTAAAATCATGGAGCGACTGATTAACAGCCAAAGTCATAACCAATCAACGGGTGATCTTCTAGCGTTTGTATTACATCACTGGGGCGAGGCGATTGACAGGCACGGCGAGCCCGAGGCTCTGGCTGTGAGTCTCGACATAGCCAAGGCGTTTGAAAGGGTCTGATAACAATACTTTTTACTTAATGATTGGTAATATACATTTTCATTAATTACAATAAATAATATAATACATAATTTATTTTCCTATTAATATAAAGTTAAAAGTCAAAATATATATTAGTATAAGTTATAATTGTCACATTGATTAATTATAGATACTCAAAACATGCATATAGTTATATTCATATTTTTATAGACATTTAAAATGTTCTAATTTTTTTATAACAATCGACAACTCAAGAAGTAAGCCCTGTGAGTTGGTAACGTACCTCGTAGAAAATCCTCGCTTAGTAAGGGATTTTAGAATCCTTTTTTAGTGGTGGCAAATGGCAATTGAAGAAAAAGTATAAGGACGCCGCGTCAGATAGATTAAGCATAAATATTTAATACAGCAATAACATACGTATTACGGATAATAAGGCACGTCTTGCCTATTTCCTTGAAAGGATAGACAGGGTTACAATATTTACTACGTTCTGCGGCCGAATGTGGATTAAGACAAAATTAATGTCGAAATGAAAACAAATCCTTCATCACTTTAATCAAGTTTTGAATAAAATAAACCACGCGCTTTTAAAACACACTAGTTGTTATTTAATTCTGGGGGAATTAAATAACCCCTTTCCATCATCGGACGACAAGAGACTCGACGATGCGTCATCGACATGGTTGATATTCCACCAGCGCGCACGAAGCGTTTTGCTAGTACATTTATCATGCGCACCGCTAGAGAGTGGAACTCTTTGACGGAGTTTATATTTTCCGAAAATTATAACCTGTGCGTGAATAGGTATCTTCTAGGCAAACGTGCTCCACCGTAGACCACATCATCACTTACCATCAGGCGAGATAGTGGTCAAACACAAGCCTATTTCGGTATAAAAAAAAAGTTGTGTGTTCTAATAATTTTACACACTACACTCACACAGATAATCAAAAACTGGTACTACGAAACGTCTTAGGTATATTTGGAATAACACTAAATATTGTAAAACGGAATGTGTAGTCGTATACAAGTTATTTTTCTAAGTCATATATACCATGTAGTTATTTTATACATTATTTACATAGAATTTATTTATAATACTATGAACTTACCTATTGCATAATACATTATACTTGGTACCCATCATTTTTGTATTCTACTCACAACACCACATTTTTTACTTTCAGCAATTTTGATTTAACAATACTTAACTGAACGAAATTAACTATTTGTATACTTTACATTTCACTTAATCTATAATGTATTCCTTATTCTATTGTGTTTTATGTTTTCGCGGCCTGGCGACTAGGCCAAGCCCGATGATGATAAACATGGCGCCGCACCACCAGCGAATCGTCGAGCTTTCTTCAAATATTGTAATGCCAATAATTCCCTGTGGGAGAACATATTATTATTGGGAGATTTATAACAATATGATAGTCATTATTCCTAAGTTACATCAATACATATTATCACGCCTTTAACCCATAGGCAGAGACTATAGACTTCCACTTTGCAGCTTGATCTTCCCTCATTAATCTTCATGCATTCACGTCGGTTTAGAGTACTCCTTGACCTTTATTAAGAATGTCGCCAATTTTGAGATAATTTAGGTTGAAAAATATAAATCACTACGTATTATAAAACAAAGTCCTCCGCCGCGTCTGTCTGTCTGTTCGCGATAAACTCAAATACTACTGAACGGATTTTCATGCGGTTTTCACCAATATACAGAGTGATTCATAAGGATTGTTTGGTGTATAATTTGTCAAGGTTTTGTGTAAATTGGTTAAAATATAACTATAAGTGATTGTAGGAAGTGTCGGAAAAGGTCTAGCCGTCTGGAAGCTTTGAGATATAATAAAACAACGCATAGTGGGATATTCCACTTCTATAGATCTACAAAAAGTCCTTGATGTAAGTTAAAGTCATATATCTATATTTAAAGAATAGCTTACTATACCCATTCTATCTCCTAAAACGGTCAAATGGTCACGTACAATGCGGTAATTGGAAAGCTATTTAGATGGATAAAGTATTAATCCTTATCAACATAAATACGTTAGTTACCTTACTTTAAGTGATTTCATGCATATTATTATAATCTTTTACTCTACCTATATAATTTAAATGAATATCTTTATATCATATCGCGTGAAAAATGTAGGTAATTGCTAGCGACAACGTAAAATATATTTTATATGACGAAATGAACACCGCCTCTAGGGGTTACGTGAGAAACTAAATCTGTAGTATAAGAACAAAACATTCCATACATAAAAACAACGATGCAACGCTAGCGACTTCGTTTATACATATTTACATATACACTCACGCCTGTAATCCCCGAAGGGGTAGGCAGAGGTGTAACCAGTACACCCACTTTTCGCCGAATTTACAATATTAAACATTATTCGTTCCAAAATTACCTTAGAGTGTCAAACGGAGAAATTAGGTCGCGAGCACCTACCAGCAGGAAATTAAGACTAACGAATCCCTTACCCGAACTCAACAAATAAGTTATTTAATCATATTAACGTGTATAGCTATCATTATGCGCCCATTGTAATGTCTGTGCCGTCTAGTAGTATCTTGTCCGTTAGTATCTTGAGAAAATACTGTAGACGGCAATACTATAGACAGCATATTGGGTAGATAATAGGAATGTCATCCGCGTAAGCCGTAAAGATAGAGATTCGTATAATGTACTACAAGTCTGAGACCGTTCTTATTTAGATACAAAATCCGGACGCCTTATCTATTGTGATAAAAAATATGTGTTTTTTTTTATATTACATGGCATTTTGATTTACAGATCAAGAATTATATAGATAATGCGAAACAGAGCCGAATTTACCCGAATATTGTAATATGCAACTGTAAAAATATTATTAAGTACTAGCTGTTGCTCGCGGCTCCACCCGCGTGGAGGTTATTTTCGGGAGCAGAAGTATACAATCCAAGGAGTTATTTTTCTTGCAATTAAAATAGCCTGGTGTTTCTGTACCTATTTCTATAATTCTTTTTTTATTAAATTAAATAGGTAATAATGTTAACATTTATTAATTAGGGATGATTGAGAGTGTTATAAACGAAGAGTAGACAAATATAATCAGAAATCTCCGAACTGCTAAGCTATCGGGAGTTACACGTGTTATTATGAGTCAACCATAAAATATAGACATTTGCTGTCGTGGAATTTTTTTTATATAATTTTAAGGAGAACATTTCCGTCATACATGATTTCTGTGTAGCTTTAACTATTAAGGCTGCACACACGACGGAAGCTTAAAAAATGGAGTAAGTTCTCCTGTTTTCCCAACATTTCCCTTCACTGCTCTGCTCCTATTGATCGTAGCGTGATGAAAAGTATACTATAACCTGCCCAGGAGTATGAAGAACAATTGTACCAAGTTTTGTTGAAATCCGTCGAGTAGTTTTTGTTTCTATAACGAACATACAGACAGACAGACAGACAGACAAAAATTTTACTGATTGCATTTTTGGCGTCAGTATCGATCACTAATCACCCGCTGATAGTTATTTTGGAAATATATTTCATGTACAGAATTGACCTCTCTACAGATTTATTATAAGTATAGATAGATTTACACTATTAATATTTGCCTCAGTGGCGCAGTTGTAATTAGGCATGCGTTACGACTGCTGTGCTGTGGTCTCGGGTTCGATCCCGGGTCGGGTAAAGTGATATTGGGTTTTTCTATTTATCCGTATCAGCCCGTCGTCTGGAATGGCGATAGGCTCGCTCGCTATCACATTAAGGAACCGTAATAAATTCGGTTAAAAGTGGGTGTACTGGTTACACCTCTGCCTGCCTCTTCGGGGTTTATAGGCATGAGTGTATATGTATATACCATTAATATCATGCCTGTATTTTAGATTGTCCCACTGCCGAGCACTGGCTTCCTTAGCTAACGGAAGGAGTTAGGCGTCAATCCACCACGCTGGTCTAGAGGGGGTTGGTAGACATCGCACCTACCTTTAAAATTCTTATGGTGAATCTCACATATGCAAGTTAATTATAAAAAACCATTATGCAGTTTTCCTAACAATGTTTTCTTCACCTTTAAAGCAAGCGATAATTAACAATGAGTACACACGTAACTTCGAATTGTCCATGATGTATGCCATTTGAGTCGGTTAGGAACCTACAACTTTCATCCAGGCAGTCCGTATCACTCCCAATTACGCTGTCACTGCTTTGCTATTGCCTTATTCTTATTTAATTACCTAGATGATGAGACGAACAGGCCGCACGTCTGAGGGTGTCTCAGGAAATAAGGTCAAGCGGAATGCCAGAGGCAGAGCAGTTAAAGACATATAAGAATACCCCATATATGTCCCGCTATGTATCAGTTTTTTATATTTTTTATTAAACTCCAACACATGACAATCTATTAAATTATTATTGAATAGTACTATCATTGGTGATGGGATATTCATATCCGCCCGGATAGCGACCACCATACACAGGGTATAAAGCCTGTCATAATGGCACAAGCAAGTTTGTCGCGTTCCGGGGTCAGCCAGTGTACATCCGGCTTTTGTCGGGGGTCTAGTGTTGGGGTACGATGTTGGCCATTTTGCGGCCTTCGGAGTACTCTGACACTCGACCGCTTCTTCACCTTCTCGCCCATAACGTAGTGTGAAGAAGTAGGCCGGCATGATTGCGTTGAGTAGCGGGGGATAAATTGTAAAAAAAAGGTGCAGTGTGGTCACTTTGTTGTGCCAGAGTAAAAAAACGTTTTTTTACTGCATATAAATCAATCAAATTAATGTTACTCACAGAAAGAACGTAACTAGAAGCAGCAGATATTACTGTAGGCACGACGGAGTTCGGCGCCGCATCCAGAGACCGTAAGTAATGCCTGCATCCCCAAGTGTTGGTCAGAACCATGACTATCAGTAAACTACCCCATATCACGTAACTATCGCCCTGTAAATAATTTTTCTATTGATAATAGCTGCGAAGTAAATAAATATTTGTGGATTACACAAATTCGTATTTATTGGTGTTAGCACATCGCATAGAATTTAGGCGCAGAAGGCGTCACGCTATTGATTGATATCTATAAAATAGGCGAGACCTCGACGAAATGTCAGGCCATAAAGATTTTTATTTGCGGCAAAATTTATATTCTGATATCTTTAAAGTGTATTTGATACCCGCTCTACTTTAGTATGCTTGGCGCGGCAGTGAAAATATTGAATCTATTTTCTATCTAATCTATTTACAGCATGACGCCATAAGGATATGCGAAAATCTAATCCATTTTAAGCCGCATGAGATTCGCGTCAGTGTGCAGATTTTGCATCTGCTATTTGTAGCGTGAAAATTGTTTCGCGGAATAACGGAAACTTCTCAAAACAAAGTTGTAATCACCTACGTAGACATCTACAGTATGGCGCTATCCTCAACAAAGTAAGTGTCTGCGTTTTGACTAGTGGTAAAGACGCCGTTTGTGTATCCTTCCGTAATAATTTACGAGATATTGCTTCTTGTGAAATTTATTTATTAATAATTATAAATACACCCAACAGTCACACACATAGTTCTGACCCCACACTAGGTCAAACCAGTATCATGGGTATCAACAACTACGAAGGACTACAGTCCTAAAACACCCAGACCGGAAACAAAGATCTGTCTGTCACACAAATATTTATCTCAGTGCGGGAATCGAAACCACAGCCTCCCGTTTCACAACAGGCAACTAGCCCACTGGGGCACTTAGGCTGTATTATTACACAATTAAAGTTACATATCCTTATTTTATGGATTTTACTGTATAAAAATGCTCAAGAAAATTTATTATATTTGCATCAGTGTCTTAACTAGATTCTAAATATTTATTTCAGACATCAGCGCTCACTCTGTAGCAATACAATTTCATCAAAAAATTTATCAAAGTAAAAACAAGTATAACTTAAAGTAGGTAAAGTACAAATAATAAAAAAAAGTAACCGTAACAGTATATACAAATACCCTTGTATTTGTCAGTTACGGTTGGCAGCGGGTTTGCTGTGCCCAGGCATTGCATAAGTCTATGGATGGTGGTGTCTATTTACCATCAGGTGGCCCGTCTGCTCATCTGTCTATCCAGGCAGTAAAAAAAAGTTGCAAGATTGGATTGTGATAATATTTACAGTGAGTGAATAAGTTGCCCTCTCTGTGATTATATCTGTGTGAGTGAAAGAGGGTGTTTATGAACGTAGCTATTCCAAGTATATAACATAGTATTCCAAGTAGCTACTTGTCTTACTTAGTCCGAGCAGGTCTTCTGTCTAATAATAGGTTAAATTGTGTATATACTTCCTAGCTTAAGCTTACACTATGTAAGTTTCAAAATAAATATGTTGATAAAACCATTCCTTTTATTATATATTATTAATGAATACCAGATTTGATGGTAAGTTATTATACTACACCAAAGACTAACCGTTGAGATATTTTGTAGCAGTGTTAATTATGTGAATTGATATAATGAATCAACTTTATTCAAAGATCTTTACAATAAGTGGACTCTTATACAAATTCTATTTCATAAGAAAGATATATGTACATATCTTTGTATAGCAATTGTAACAGCAGGTTTCTCTGAATTTGAAACTTCACATAATAATTATGATTTAACTTTTATAACAGAATTACAGTCGTAACATTATTGTCTTCACAAAACTGTTACATTCTCTCTGTACCAATTTCAAAAAACTGGAAAATTGTTAGGGAAATAATAATGATCCCATGATGTTTTTTTTTTTCAATAATATTGAGGCGTACGACCCAACCCAACGTCCGCACGTCACACGAGGCCCCTCATTGAAAATCAGCGCTGCAGTACTGCTCAGGTTGTACTGCAGCATATCGCTGAATTAGGGGACCTGTTGCGGAGCAAACAGTTTTGTTTTAAGTTTTATTTTGTATTTTCCTTGTATTTGCTCTTGTAATAAAATCTTTTTCTTTCTTTCTTTTCTTTCTATGTATAAATGTATATGTTTAAATTTTTTACGTTACTAAGAATAATAACTATTTTTAACAAATCTGATGTCAAAAGGCTTCGTAAATATTTAAAATATATAAATACTGTCTAATGTCTAAATAATATTCGACCCAACAGTCACACACATAGACACGACCAAACACTAGGTAAGCCTGTCTCGTGTGTATCAAAAACTACGAGGGACTACAGTCCCACAACACCCAGACCTAAAATAAAATCTTGTGGATCACACAAACTTTTCTCATGGTGCGATTATCTCTCGATTATTAGATATAATTTTATTAAAAGCTTAAACCTTCAAAACCTAAAGCACTTGTTATTATTTTTGTACTTACAACAATTGATGTACTTCCAGACAACTTTCCTAATGTACTTCCCACAGACGCCCATAAACCAGCAAGAAAAGCTTCCATATACATTATTTTATTTATTTCAAAATTCTGGTTTCATCTAAATATATATTTCATATAGTAATAATTTGAATTAAAATACTGAAACTTTATACATAACCTTACTTTAGTAAGTACCTACAATACAACAAATGACGTTTGTAAATAAAGCTCGCATCAGCTGTTTTTTTTTTATTTATTTACTCTATAAAAGAGAAGGCAAAGGTTCTCCACCATGCAGCAACGTCTGTCGTTATTTTTTCAAAATCTGGGCTAGAATTAGAGTCTTCTTCTTCTCTGGTTTTAACTTAAACAAAAGGCCGAAGCCATGTCTGCAGTCTTCATCCATTCAAAAGGGGGAAGCCATGTCCGATGTTTTTCTCATTCTAAAGGCCGGAGCCATGTCTGAAATAAACACAATTCAAGAGGCCGAAGCCATGTCGCTAATAGTCACAATATAAAGGCCGAAGCCATGTCTGTAATAGTCACAATTTAAAGGCCTAAGCCATGTCTGAAATATTTTTTTCACTTACAAATTCACAATACAACATCACATCACATTCCCGCCATTTTTTTACAGCTGTTTTTTTTTTTTTTAATATGGCTACAAGCACTGTGTTGCTGTGCTACGCTAAAAGCTGTTTCTTGTAAAACTTTTTCCTTTTTAAAAAGCAATTGTTCGCTACCATGCAGCCTAACAGTTTATTTATTTCAACCTTAGAGTATTTAACACTGGAGACGCCATTGAGCGCTTACCCCGTATGACAAATGTAAGAGCACGGTGCTCATACACGATCTATAAAACGAGTTGCGCTTCGTGATCCGCCACTAAAAAAGTGACATCACGTGCGAATGGAGCTCCCTGAAAAGGCGAGCCTGTAGCGGTATTAACATGTAAAAATAGATCTGACACATCAAACTTACAAAAATACAAAATTATTTTTCACCTGGACATATTTTTTTAAAGTAATATTATCATTAAAAGCAACAAAACATATAATCTCTAAAAATTATCATCGGGTAATAAATGTTGCCATATTAAACTTTTAGCCACAGTAGTGCAAAATTTATTTGCATTTAATATCTTAAACGCAAGTTTTTTTAATATTCATTTTTAACTAGATGTTGCCCGCGGCTCCGCCCGCGTGTAGGTCTTGGAGCATTTTATATATTTCATATTCATTCCTTCTATCCCATAGGAAGCGTGCATTTTTTCGAGATAAAAGTGGTCTTTGTCATTTTCTGATCCCTAAACTGCCACTATGCAAAAAATCATGTCGATCCCTTGCTCTGTGAAAAACTAAACTATCCCATGGGAACTGTACATTTCTCCGGGATAAAAAGTAGCCTATGTGCTTTTCCAGACTATAATCTATCTCTGTGCCAAATTTTCAGTAGATCCGTCCAGCCGTTGTAGCGTGATTGGATATCAAACAACCATGCATCCATCCATACATACGCATTTATAATATTAGTAGGATTACTTTATTTATGCTTCTTAATTTATAATTTAAAAATATTAGGAGAGTTGACATATCGACTAAGTTTACAATTTCATAAACTTTATGCCAGTGTAGCATTTTGGGTGGTTTATGTGGTAACACTGTCGTTTATGCAAGACTCAAATAGTGTTGTAGATAAACTTATAAAGGTTATCGATAAAATTACTAATCCATCTGGACTGTCTTCTAAACACATACTTTTAATGTAAATAGTTCTAGCACACTAGGAATGTCACAAAATATGACAAAACCAGAATAAAGTTTTTGTCAAAAAAAGTGAACCTAAAATTGTATCCGGTATATTTAAAAAATATTTAGGTATGAATTTTGGCGCCATTCATTTATTACGTAAGATGATGTAGGGGGGGAGTCGATCATGTCTTATTTTTTCTTACAAGGGGTGGGAGGGAGTCTTAATAGTTCTTACGTAAGATCACACAAATGCGCAAAGTTAGGATTATACTTTGAAAAAACGCGGGCCATGCCTATAATTTTAAAAACAAGCAACTTAGATTTTTTAATTTTTTTTTGTTAACCGGTATGACTTGCCTTTTCACCCGGTTCCGGCTTGACGTCGACTTTTGGGACACCTGTATTCATGTCGAGATCTCAAGCCCTTTTTAAATGCTCTTCATAATAGATAGCCGTTAGCCGGCTACCACACCAAAACAGGCGATAATCGCTCTCAATGACATACAATAATTTCATTCACAGCATTTGCTAATCGCATTCGTTACCAGTAACACTGTATTTCTTGGCTCCGCTTATTTAATTTGAAATTTTATGGAATAACAGAACACTCCATTTTCTTACAAACTATATAACATTGGAAATGTCGTGTTGTGTACTTTCCGGTGGTATATTTGCTGAGGTATAATCGGAATACCTCAAAACGAGTGAGTAATAAACATTTTAAAATAATTTGCAACGGCCGTCATTGTTGTGTTGAATGTGCTGACATACCTGAAAAACGCTACTCTACAATTAGTGTTGACCAAAAAAAAATGGAAGTGTCACGGATGATGTGCAAAGCAACCAAAAACTGATAACAGTAATACACCTTTACGTCCCATTGACTCACCCGGGAAGTCGAGGAACAATAATGACTCGCTACCTTTTAATGACAATATTACGCATCGAAAAAAGCCACTGTTGATACTAGCGCAATTAGTGGAAGTTCCGGCTTAAACTCTTCCGCGTCAGTTATTACAAAGATAGACGCTAGGGAAATAATAAGAGAAGAATTCAATGTCATGAAATTGGCTTTAGCACAGGAGCTTAACCAAACACTTAAGCAGATGGTGAGAACCGAATTTCAATCTCGAAAATCAATTCATAAAACAGGAAACAACTGCTTTGGATAATAATGTTTGATTCTGAATGAAAATTATGAAACCACCAAATCCGCCATCGCCAAATACCAAGACACACTGGGAGAGCTAAAGAAATAGAACGTTCAGTTAACATATACGTTACAGGATCTGCAAATCAGGCTTCAGGTTGCTGAGCAGCATAACCGTTCTAACAATCTTGAGATAGAGTGTGTCCCCGAGCAGAAACAGTAAAACTTGCTATCTATAATTACTCAGCTGTCTAAGGTATCCTGCAACTTGAAAGAATCCGAAATTCATCATTGCACTCGTGTGGTAAAAAGTAACAGAGACGACAAGAGACCTCGCTCAATCATTGTTAAATTGGCTACCTCTAGGCTTCGGGATACATTTTAGCGAAAACAATAAATTTTAATAAGGCAAATCCAAACGACAAGCTCAGTACTGCTCACATAGGCATTGGAGGTAATAAATCGCCGCTTTACATTGTTGAGCACCTTTCACCTAAAAACAAATTACACGCAGCGGCTCGCCAGATCGTCAAAGAAAAAGAGTACAAATTCGTGTAGATTAAGCAAGGTCGTGTTTTCATTAGGAAAACAGAAGAAGACGAGTTTACTTATATAAGAAACCAAGAGACCAGAACCGACCTAAAAAAATTCTCTGCCATATCCATACTAGCTGTTGCTCGCGGCTCCGCCCCCGTGGAGTTTATTTTCGGGAGCAGAAGTATCAATGCAAGGAGTTGTCTTCTGCACTGAGACACCTATAGCGATCGTCCTGAATCTCAGGTGTTGTGACTGTCTAGATGGCTAGACAGGCACAACTCCTAACTTAAACTTCTAGCACTCCTTATAATACCCCGGGATCACTCCGTAAGTGTCGAAGAAGGCCACCGCGGGGTTTTAGCTGGTAGTGTCCGGTTGGGTGTACATAAGTAGTAGGGACTCGGCCCAGCCGCAGCCCGGGTAGCCATCATCCGGGCGAGGGGGTGCTGGGTCGTAAGACCGGCTAGTCCAGCATAACCGTTTTAATCTCATTCCGCTTCCCCCCGAAGCGGACGGCAGTAATAAAATGCTTTCCCCGCGACAAAAAAAAAGTGTTGTGCCTGAAGCTTGAGATTACATTTAAAGAATACCTCATAAGTTAACTCCTCACTTCGCCCTTTAAGGGATGATTTGGTAAAAACGTTGAAACACGTATTTCTTTATTTTTTACCTAAAGCATAATTCATATTTAGGAATTTTCAGATCCCTAAGTTGAAGTATTACGGATTGCCCATACAAACTTTTAACCTCTATTTCACCCCTTTCAAGATATTTTTTTGAGACAAAAGATACCCTATGTCCTTCCCTAGGCTATAATCTATCCTTCTACTGAATTTCATTAGGATTTGTTCACCCGTTTAGTCATGAAAAGGTAAGAAACAGACATACAAACAACAATATTAATTTTGCTGCGGAGATATTTTAAAACTGTAATATCTCCTAAGATATTCGTTGAAATCAAATGACGTAAAGGGCAACTTTGTTCAAAATTAAATACTTGTGATGAATAAAGTATTTATTTGGATAAGGATTAATACCATGTTTATAAAAACCCCTTTCCAAATAATACATTGTTTCAGAACAAATTCGATAACCATTAAAAAGGTTATAGTGAGCCAACCGAAATAGATAGACATATGCTATTGCGGACTTTTTTTAGAACTTTTTAAGAGGAACAATTTCGTAGTACATGATTGTTATGTAACTTTAACCGTTAACGCAGCGTACGCAACGGAAGCTCTCAAAAGGAATCAATTTTCCCCGTTTTTGCAACATTTTTCATTGCTGCTCCGCTCCTATTGGTGATAGCGTGATGTTATATACCCTATAGCGCTTCTCGATAAATGGGCTATCCAAAACTAAAAGATTTTTTCAATTCGAACCAGTAGTTCCTGAGATTAGCCCGTTCAAATAAACAAACAAACTCTTCAGCTTTATATAATAGTATAGATTAAATAAATTAAAGGCGTATTATTTAAAAAAAAATCTAAAAAATAAAGTTTTTATTTTTGCTTATTTGGCTTGTATTTTTCTCAGTACACATTACCTTTATTATCTTTACGGTATTTCGATTAAATTAGAAATATTAATTTACACTATTTTTAACTATATCTCTCTACTTCCGTCCCTTTTCACGAAATCACACCCAGAGATTGCAAGAAAGCGATAGAAAAGATGATACACATAAAAAAATATCATAAAACATTTAATAAATTATAATTGTTTTATTTTATCTATCGATAGATAAGGACAACGCTATCTATACCTCGTGTCGACATTGCTACGCTCTACTGTTTTTACACAGTTGTCAATATATGACACTGTAAATATATTTCACAACAAGATAAATTTGTAACTGTGTGCATAAATTTTCCAGTGTTGTATGAAATGGTGTAGTGTGCGTGCGTAGCGACGTGATTACATTTTGCATTTGTGTGCACATGTTTATTTGTAGTTGTACGAAGCCCCCCACCGACATTGCTGAATTTTTTGTTCAAGATTCGAGCGTAATGCCGTCTCCTTTTGGTTGCCTACTCTAAGATTTCAACCCTAATATTTATTACCAAAATAATATTACAATGAAATATGTTTTGGCGTAGCACAGCAACACAGTGCTTGTAGCCATATATAAAAAAAATATATGTTGACAGTTGCTATGTAAACAATCGCGCAAAAAAATGGATGATAACCTGCCGCAACGAAGTAGTTTCAAACAAGGTTACAGTAAATGCTGTCAGTACGTTTTATAGTAAAATATAGTTATTCTTTTTTACGCAGATACATTTATATTGGCTTGATAAGATGGCACTATGTTTATGTATACAATATCGAATTATTATATATTTGTATAACCTATGATTCTATAGCTAAACACTTCAAGACCCTGTATAGGTTTCTTTCGTCATTGCTTTTTTGTTCAAGATTCGAGCGTAATGCGGTCTCCTTTTGGTTACATACTCTAAGATTTAGTCTGTCTGCTGTATGCACCATCAAGCAATTTATCAATCTAGCAGTCTCTATCAAATAAGGCATCAAGCAAAAGAATATTCAAGCTGTCATTATCGTATGGTATAGAATAGGGATGATTATATTTTTTAAAATATCGGATATTCGATATATCGATATTTTTAAATATATCAATATCAAAGTCTGATATATAGAAAAAAATATCGATATTATTTTTATTAAAAATCTTGTCTCGTCTAAGGGTCTGGTCCTGACTGCATACATCCTTTCTTCGTTATGATTTACCTACATAGTTTTCTAATCCACCAAATTTATTATACTATGCTAAGCAACTAGATTAAATAGGGAAAGAGGAAACACATAATATAGTACCGTAGATTAAGTTGACGATGATGTAGTAGTTTCATTAATTTACGAGAAAAAATATCGATCTCCGATATCTTTATTTCAATATCGATATATCGTCCAAAAAAAATTAGTAACACATATCGATATTTCGATATATCGATATTTTATCAACATTCCTAGTATAAAAAGGCGACGATCGTGTGCGGTGTGTCAAATTGGCCAAGTTAGTTCTACAGTATTGAAAGAAGCAATATTGGATTTGTGCATTTTACAGTTTACTCGTAAATAAAAATTATCGTAATGGAAGTTGTAAAAGCTGGTGACAATGTGTTAATCATCTGGAATAAAGATGTTGCAGATGCAATTACCAACTTAGTGAACGAAATAAAATCTGTAATTCAAGGTGGTACCGTGGTTCTGGAAAACTCTGAAGTAATAACCGAAGGTGAGTTAAATGTTATATTGAAACTAACTTACTACAGTGTAAACTCCATGTAACGTCACTCTATTTAACGACAAACTCTCTTAAGCGTCGAAATCAATTGGCTTTGGTTGGTTTAGCTTGTTTTTCATACAATGTTTCACTCTATATAGCATTACACCCACTCTCAATAACGACAACAATTAAGTTGCTATAATTAGTAAAAACTGCGCAGCTGTGTACGATCTATTGTCGCTTTATTATCCTAGCCCGCAATAAACTCGACTGTCGGCATCATGCATACCGAACTTTCTAAGAAATTCATTCTTTTGTTTACAAATTGGGATTGCTTGCACGTGTAGACTGTTATTGACCATGATTCATAACTAGGAGTCATGGACTATCTATACCTTATCATATTCTTAGTTGCTCACAAACTTGCAAACTGTAAACATGGCTACTAAAAGAAAATCACTGTGTATTGACGAAAAAGTTTTACTGATACGCGCAATAGAAACGGGAGAGAAGATAAGTGATGTTGGCAAACGCTTTGGATTTAGTCGCTCTACCGTGTCCACAATATGGAAAAATAAAGAAAAAATCCTCCACGCTGCGGGCGAGGGAAAATCTTCCAAAAAATTAAAGAAACCTATATACGAAGATTTGGATAAAGCTGTACTATCATGGTTTCATCGACAGCGCCAGAATAATATGCCTATCTCGGGGCCGCTCGTGAAAGCTAAGGCGGAGAATTTTGCTGCTGAACTTGGTTTAACTTCTTTCAAAGCATCAGAAGGATGGCTCGGAAAATTCAAGCAGCGTCATCATATCAACTATGGTAAAATAAGTGGGGAAGCACGAAGTGTTGATACAAATGTGACTCATGATTGGATTAACAGAGTGTGGTCAAAATTCATAGAAAAATACGCCCCAAGTGACATTTTCAATGCTGATGAAGCAGGAATTTTCTATAAGTTGACTCCAGATAAAACTCTGAAATTTAAAGGGGAAAAGTGTGTGGGAGGAAAGCTTTCCAAGGAACGTATTACGGTGCTTGTGGCTGCTAATATGGATGGCACAGAGAAAAAAAAGCTACTAATAATAGGCAAATCGAAAAATCCGCGCTGTTTTAAGAACATCAAAAAATTGCCAGTTACGTATAAAGCTAATAAATCAGCTTGGATGACCAGTCAACTTTTTGAAGAAGAAGTGCGAAAGTGGGATGCAGAATTAAAGGGACGAAAAATTTTACTTCTTGTTGACAACTGCCCTGCCCACCCTTTTATATCAAACCTTCAAAACATAGAGTTGGCATTTCTTCCTCCAAATACGACTAGTGTCTTACAGCCAATGGACCAGAGTGTGATTAAAAGCCTCAAGGGTCACTACAGAAGGAAATTATTGATGGAGCTAGTCGAATCTGAGGGTAAAACTTCTGTTAATATGCTGCATGCAGTAAATTTTTTATCTAAAGCCTGGGAAGAAGTGACACCCACAACTATACAGCACTCTTTTCGACATGCTGGACTTTGTACCAATTCTACGAGTGATGAGGTGGAAACAGAATCTGAGTTTGAAAGCGACGACGACCTTCCATTAACTGAGTGGATTCAACAATTCAACATGGCAGGAAATACGGTAAATCTTCAAACCTACATTGAAGTGGACGACCGCCTGCTTACAATGGCTTCACTCACAGACGAAGAAATTTTGGATTCAGTGAGAAAAACTGAGGATCAAGAACAAGGTGATGAAGAAGATGAGACGGATGAGCCTGAGCTTCCGCCGAGCATTAAAGAAGCTCTGGAAGCAGCAAAATTATTGGAAAAATATTTCCTTTATAACCAAGATGCCTCAGTATTGCTAGATATTAATAAAATAACTAAAAAAATACAACAAAATTACTGGTGCAGCAAAAGACGTCAGACAAAAATAACAGACTATACTCAATAGCGTTCAAATAACATTCTTTTTTATGCACATAACTACTAACAATAGTCAGAAATAAACTTTTTATTTTTCTAATTCTGATGTTTCTTCTCTCCATTTAACGACAACTCTCTATAACGCCATAAAATGCACAGTCCCTTCAGTGTCGCTATATAGAGTTTACACTGTATTTTGACAAAGTCAATTGTTAGACATTTTTTATGCATTACATCAAAGAAATGTATCCTTGAAGAAAAACATGCTAAGGCGGATGTACCTAATAATTTTATTCAAACGTATAAGTTTTCATATATTCTCGAGTATACAGTATTCATTGTCGTACTTACACTTACAAAAATGTATGCTATTTTGTTACATTTCTAATGCTTTTTTATATAATTCACAAAATGTTTTGTATGGGGGTGTTTATCACTATTCGCGCAGAAATTTCAATCTTCACATAGAACATCCACAATAAAATAATAATATACTAAAACAGATATACTAGTTTGTAAGCAAATTGAATAATATAATAAAAATAAAAAATAAACTTAACAAATCCAATGTCTAACTAAACATATCAGTGTTGCATCAATTAATAATAAACTTTTATTATGTAAGCTCTTTAAGTCTTATCATATGAATGTTTACTTTTAAAACTTTCAATAAATTCTTCAAATTATTTTATATATTATCATCATTATTAATTGACATAATATGAGATAAATTATTAAATCAATTTTGTCGTTTATACATTTTTACAAATTATTTATAATCTTTTATGAATCTTAATTGAATCAATTATGACATGTATCCTAATGGCCAATTTCAATAAGCAATCTCAATCTGCATTTAAAGATCGAAGCAGAAAATAAACCAACCATACAATGTCATTCAAACTGAATTCTTATTGGCTCATTTGTCAGAACAATCTGCAGTTTCGAATTAAGAATGTTTATTGAAACTGTTCGTAAATCAATAAGCTTTATCTTGATTAATAGGTGGACGACATCATTCCTCATTTGACATAGTATTGTCGAACTGGTTGGCCCCACACACAGTCAAGCACACAGATGAACTGTTAGCAATTGTTATAAAACTTTTGAAGCCCAGTGGAAAATTATTATTAAAGGATCCCTCAGACTTGACTAGTGCACTGAAGTTAAATGGATTTGTAAACATAACGAAGAATTCTAATAACATTTATGTATCTGAAAAACCCAAATTTGAGGTGAGTAAACTATAAGTATGACTAAAACATTCAGTTTAAGGATTTGTGAACAAACATTCAGTTGTAACTATTCAGGAACTTAAGGGCCATGTATAAATTATGTCACATGAATTTTATGATTTTTAACAAATATAACACAAGCATTTGTGATGCAGGGAAGCTATGAATTTGAGCTTGTGATTTCACAAACATCTTTCAATATGAGACAATAGTGGAGACCATAACATTATAGTTGATGCATTCATGGCATGGGTTTTTTCAAACATTAAATAAAACTGTTAATGTATACATCTATAATATTTTATGATTTTATTATATTTGGTGAAAAGTTAATATACTAATAATACTGAATTTATGAAATCTTTAATATATTTATAATTTTAGGTTGGTTCCAAAGCATCCCTGAAACTTAATGGCAAAACTCCAGCTACAGTATGGAAATTAGATAGCACAATAGAAGAAGCATGGAAAGGAACCAATGATGACAATGTTATTGATGAAAACCAACTACTTGAGGAAGAGGATCTCCAGAAACCAGACCAAGAATCTTTGAGAGGTAATTCTATGCAGAGAGATATATATATATGATAATTTAGTATGGTATATATATTATCTGAATATTAATGTAAATTACAGTTAATTTTAGTATGGTGTATATAATAATACTAGCCCTGTATTAAACATTGTCCCACTGCTGGGCACGGACCTCCTCTACAAATGAGAGGGGTTATGCCTTAGTCCACCATGCTGGCCTAATGCGGGTTGGTAGACTTCACATACCTTCAAAAACTCTTACGAGAATTCTCAGGTATGCAGGTTTCCTCACAATGTTTTCCTTCACTGTTAAAGCATGCGATAATTAACATTAAATACACACATAACTTTAGAAAAGTCAGAGGTGTATGCCATATGGGCTTCGAACATACGACTTTCGCCTTGACAGTCTGTACCGCAACCAACCAGTAATTATGATACGACTTACTTATTTACGTGGTATATATATATATATATATATATATATATATATATATATATATATATATATGGCAATACCTACTATATTTAAGTTTCAGTAAAGGTGCTATTTTTTGTATATAAATATGAACTCAGGTGTGTTGTTTTTTCAGTTAATATTGTACATTGAGCTCTTTGAATTGTATTTGACAAGTAGATTGTTTATCAGTCAACATTGTGATTATCTTGATGTAAACAAATTTTGAGGTTTAGTGTTTCGAGCGAAGCGACCGCGACCGCGACGCACCGGTGACTAAACCGTCGAGGTTTTGTGTTCCGAGCGGGCGACGCGAGGTTATGACGTATAATAGCGCTAGGTCAATGACATCATGATTGCGTCAAACATACTTAGTTTTGTTATACCTAATAGACATTAAAAATTTAAATATTAAAAACCTACCTTCGGCCAACAATTATTATAGGATAATTAAAGTATTTCTGTTGCTTTCAGAAGTTACATTACATTTAATAATAATTATTAGAATAGATTCAATAATTGAAACACAATTCCATTCAAAAAATGATGACTTCTAATAGACCAATTACTTCTATTGATATGTATTTTTTCCATACTAACTTTTTGTCTGAAGTACATACAGTTTAATTATACATGCTTGCTAAATTCTTAGCTGTTTCAATCAATTGATATTGAGAATATAGCAACTTGATGTCAATCTATTTGTTCCTGGAACTAGTTGAATAAATAAAATATACCCAACAGTCACACACATAGTTCTGAACCCACATTAGGTAAAACCTGGTGGGTATCAAGAACTATGAGGGACCACGGTCCGACAACACCCAGACCCGAAATAAATATCTGTCTGTCACACAAACATTTGTCTCAGTGCGGGAATCGAACCCACGGACGGCCTCTCGTTTCACAGCTGGTTCTCGCCCGCTGCGCTACAGAGGTTGTCAGACTAGACAGTTAACTCAATTTTTTATATGGGTGCTAAAAGTAGGTTGATATGAACATGAATATATGCTACTGTAAAACATGACTATTCTAGTAAAAAAAAAACATAGTTGTATTCTAGATTATAAACTAAAACCAATATAAAAATCTACGAATTACACCTACTTATTTTATTTTGACATTAAAATATTTGTAAAATTATTTTCAGTCTGTGCCACTACGGGGAAGAGAAAAGCTTGCGCGGATTGTTCGTGTGGTCTCGCAGAAGAGCTTCGTGGAGAAGTTAAGGACACTCCGAAATCTTCTTGTGGAAGTGTAAGTGACAATTATTATTATTATTATTATAAAGCTATTTCAAACTGCAATAAACTTTTGTTACGTCTGTTGTAATATCATTTTTGTGGGATACAACTCAGACGTGGGCTGATTTAAAACTAAATTAATCTAATCATTTTCGAGAATCCGCATTTTCCCGAGTGTTCCTTAGTGACTACCTTAATGACTTCCTTCCTTTTGCTACTTCCTTAATGACCTTAATGTCCTAGGTATGGATATCCACTGTGATCTTAATCCAAGAAGTCACACCGAGGGCCTAATATCCGCCACTTCACGCAGGGTCGGAATCCTGAACAGGGTGCAGCGGTTTTTCACGCACATCCGCATTGTGTATGATGCAGACGTGGCCATCAACCTGGAGTCGGTACAGCTGCGATGGGATATTTCCGCGCTTAGTGTGTTCTACCGGCTGAATCATGGCGAATGCTCTGAAGAATTGTTTGATCTTATCCCATCCTCTCCCTTCCACACCAGAACCACGCGTACTGGCTTGTGAAGCCACAGCTTCATGTGTCTACTACCACGGCCCGAACCAAGAGGTTCGCAAATTCGCATTTTTGCCGCACCATAAAGCTGTGGACCGTTTGTTAGCTTCCGTGTTCCCTCCTTCCTATGATCCTGGGTCCTTTAGTGTAAAGAAGCTACACAGCAGGCCGGCATGCATTGACCATGTATTGAATATTGTATTTAATCAGGTGCAGATTGGTCACTTTGCAGTGCTAGAATAAAAAAAAATACTAGTGGCCCTGGGCAGAGGTCCTGGAACAGACAGAAAAATTAAAAAACGTTTTGGATCTCGACAACAGCGCCTCCTTCCTCTACCCATCCTCGGGCCTAAAGCTCCTATATTTCTAGCTAGAACCAACCATATACTAGATTCACAAAAAATCACTGAAATCGGTTGGCTTCGAGGTTCATCGCGAACCAACATCGTGACTAGAGGATTTTATAGAATTTTTATAAGTGTTCTCACATAATGTACCAAATTCATAAAAAGTAGTTTGTAGCGATTTTTAATTCAATATGTATAAAAAAACTATGAATTCTAATCATGCGTATCCTATTGTAAAAAAACGTGTTATGGCATCCTAACAAACGGGGTCTAACTACATTTTATAACAAAAATTTAAATAAATAAAAACCAAAGATGGCCGGAAACTCCGTTACAACCGGTGTTTGTATGAGGCGGGGTCGACGTTAAAATCGTCAAGGTCATTGTAGGCTTAATAAAATATTGCTAAGTTTCAAAAATAATAGTTGTAAAATTTAATTAAACTAATGTTGTCGCTCCAGATATACTAATCGAGTCTCAAACGCATATTAAAAAGTAGGTAAATACATAAAAGCCAAAATCAATTTTATTTCCATAATGTTAAAGTTAAAAATAGTCGCCGTTCTGCCAATATTTGTGGTGCGCCGGCGTACCATTGACACGTATAGCAGCAATAGCCTAGTCGCTAGTGGTACGGCCTTTTTTTTTTTTTTTTTTTTGTTGTCGCGGGGAAAGCGTTTTATTACTACCGCCCGCTCCGGGGGGAAGCGGAATAAGAATAAAACGGTTATGCTGGACTAGCCGGTCTTACGACCCAGCATCCCCCTCGCCCGGATGATGGCTATCCGGGCAGCCGCTGGGCCGAGTCCCTACCCCCTATGTACACCCCACCCGACACTACCAGCTAAAACCCCGCGGTGGCCTTCTTCGGCGCTTACGGAGCGATCCCGGGGTATTCTAAGGAGTGCTAGAATTGCTGCCGGAACCGCCCCTGCGCGGTGCTGCGTAGCAGCCCATCTCCATGGGAGGGCTTAGGAGCCCCCGCGCACCGAACAACGACAGCGAACGAGGCCTT
This sequence comes from Laothoe populi, assembly GCA_905220505.1. Taxonomy (NCBI): domain Eukaryota; kingdom Metazoa; phylum Arthropoda; class Insecta; order Lepidoptera; family Sphingidae; genus Laothoe; species Laothoe populi. The sequence goes on along the minus strand of HG992147.1, from coordinate 12,576,004 downwards.
ACCACACGCGCTGCCGTCCATCTCGGGGTCGCACGATGCTCCGAAACTGGGAGTGCATCGATTCGGGCTGACAGCCCCCCGCTGCGAGCCCGCGACCCCCGATGGCCCCTATTAGTCGCCTCGTACGACAGGCAGGGGTTACCGTGGTGGAATTCAAACGCCCCCGTTCCACAGGGCGGGAGACGCCGGTCAGTCGTCCACCCGGCGCCTCCTACGTCTTCTCTGGCGGCGGGAGGGATCATTTCGTTCCCGATCCCTCTCGGCACTCTCCTTCTGCGAGATGACGCTCTCGCAGAAGTGGGCCACCGCACGCCAGGACCTCCGGCTGGCGACCATGGACGACACCACGGCCGGCAGCGAGAGGTCTCCTCCGACGACTGCTCTGAGAGCGCTGCGCTCTTCGTCCCAGGCTGGGCACTCCTCCAACGTATGTTGGGCCGTGTCCTCGTGGCAGTTGCCACAATGGTGGCACACGGCAGACACCTCCTTTCCGATCCGACACAGGAACGAACCGAAACATCCGTGGTCCGTCAGTACCTGCGTCAGCCGGAAAGTTGGCGCACCGTGGCGCCTGTCTAGCCATCTCTTTAGGACAGGACGCACTGCCGCGACGGTCCTCAAGCCCGCACTTGGGCTTTCCAGCCTGGTATGCCACTCCTCCACAGCGGTTCTGCGAAATCGGGCCGCAATCTCCCTCGGGGCCAGTCTCACCTGACGGCGACTGGACGCCTCCTCCCGCCAGAAGAACGCGGACGAGAGGAGTTTTGCGTCCAACTCCCAAGGGAGGGTGCCGGCCAATACGCAGGCCGCCTCGTGGGAGACCGTGCGGTAGCCCCTTACTATTCGCTGCGCCAACAAACGCTGCGGTTTGCGCAGCAAGGCGACGCAGCGGGGTTTCAGGGACTGGGCCCATACGGGACATCCGTACAGGGCCATTGACCGCACGACTCCAGCGTATAAACTTCGGCAAGGGCTATTAGGTCCCTCCAGGTTCGGCAGCAGGCGTCCGAGCGCGCCCGCCGCCCGCACCAATTTCGGCGACAACTCCTTGAAATGGGCACGGAAATCCCACCGGCTGTCCAGAATCAATCCCAAGTACTTCATTGTACAGCCGATGGGAATCCGCACCCCCTCCACATTGATGTGGGGCATTAAAGGTGGCCGAATCCGAGGACCGTGAAAGTAAAGGGCCTCGGATTTGTTCAGGGCCACCTTAAGGCCCAGTCGCCGAATCCTGCCCACCACCTGTTCGGTTGCGAACGAGGCGAGCAGGGTGGCCTCCTGGAAAGACCTGGCTGTCGCTGTTACTAGCGTGTCGTCTGCATAACAGACGACAGCGACGCCTCGGGGATTGGTACCACGGAGCACCCAGTCGTAGCCTATGTTCCACAGGAGAGGGCCCAGGACTGAGCCCTGTGGAACACCGCAGGCCATCGCTCTTCGGTGCCACCTGTCGGCGCCTGGATACACTATGTACCTGTCTGAGAGATACGAGCGCACCAGACGCCGGAGATACGGTGGCACCACGTGGTACCGCAGTGCTTCCAGTATGCAGGCCCAGGGCAGGGTGTTAAACGCGTTGGCGATGTCTAGAGACACCGCCACCACCACTTCACCCCTAGCCACTGCATCCTCCGCTTGTGCCTTGACCCGCAGAATAGCGTGTACTGTCGATCGGCCTTGCCGGAACCCGTACTGGCACTGTGCCAGGTCCGGCCCGACCCCTTCAAGATGCTCGACGAGGCGAGCGTGAATGATACGCTCGAAGAGCTTACAGACCTCGTCGAGCAACACGATGGGCCGGTAGGCCGATGGCGACTCTGCGGGCCGCCCCTCCTTCTTGAGCAGGACCAACTTCCCAGTTTTCCACTGAGACGGAAAACGGCCCTGCTCCAGGCACGCGGAGAACAGGCCACGAAGCCTAGTCCCCAGATGCTCGACGGCTAACACCCACGCACGTCCGGGGATACCGTCGAGACCCGGGGCTGTTTTCTTGCCCCGCAGCCGAAGCACCACCGCCCGAAATTCCTCGGGCGAAACCTCCGAAATAACCCTTGCCGAACTCAACGACGATGGCGTCGATGGATGTGACGCCATCGGTGGGGGAGTGACATCTTCAGTAGCAGGGAACAAAGCTGCGACGACCTCTTCGACTAGGTCGCCCTGGAGACTCTGCGTCAGTGGGGGCGTCCACGGGCGATATCTCCTCATCGCCACGCGATATGGACGCCCCCAAGGGTCGTTATCGAGAGTTCCCCGGAACTCCTCCTGAGCTGCAGACTTTGCCCTACCTATTGCCACGCGCAGCGCTCTCTTAGCCTCCCTGTGGAGGCCGTGAAGCAGCCGCTCCTGGTCCTCGTCGCCGGGAAGACGGATCCGACGACGACGGTGTCTGGCGAGACGACGAAGGGCGGCCACGCAGGAGACACGTAACCGCGTGAGTTCCGCCGACCACCAGAACACCTGGCGCTTCTCGGGAAGACGTCGGACTCGGGGCATGGCCGCGTCACAGACGCGCGACATCGCTGCCCCGAACCACGACGCCTCCTGCTCGACCTGCATCGGTGCCTCCGGTGCAGGGAGCCACGCCTGGGCCAGTGCGGCCTCCTTCAGGGCCTCAACATCGAGGCGTTTTACAGACCAACGCGGGCCGTCCGACCGCGGGCCAGTCGGTCCTCCACTGGACTGGGGGTTAGGGGATAAGGCGACGTCGAACCGAATGTATCGGTGATCCGACAACGTCTCCTCGTCCACCAGAACTCTCCAGTCACGGACACGGCGGGCAATAGCTGCGGTGGCGAACGTGAGGTCCACCACCGATCCGCCATTATGCCGCACGCACGTGTTAACTGACCCGCGATTCACGACGGCCAGGTTGGCCGAGATCGCCCATTCCTCCAGGGCCTCGCCGCGCCTGCTGGTGACCGACGAACCCCAAGCCTGAGACTTGGCGTTGAAGTCGCCGGCAACGAGAACGGGGCGAGGCTGACTGCCTTGCACCACCAGGGCCCCTAGCCGAGTGAGAAAGTGCTCGAACTCGGCCAGGGATCTATTGGGGGAGAAATACACACCCACAATCCAGATCCCCCCCAACAGAACCGCCACACATCCCGCCCCCTTCGCTACTTTTTCGAAGGGTGGGGAGCCGGCGGCGCCCCGAGTGATGACGGCCACCAAACCGTTAAGGTCCCCTGCCCAGTCTTCCCTGGGGGGAACAAAATAAGGCTCGGCGACCACAGCCACTTGTATCGACCACTGCGCCATGCTCTGGACTAGCAGGTCCTGGGCTCTGGCGCAGTGATTAATGTTCGCCTGGAGGAAACGTTGCGCCATATTAATGGGCGATCTCCATCTGCTCCTCTACGGGGAGCGCTGTCGGCTGGGTCACAACCCCCGTCCCCCGACCACGCTTTGCGTGGCGAGGGCGGGAGGAGGCGACGCATGCCTTGGCGCCCACCTGGTGCCCCGCGGGTTTACCAGCATCAGCGCAGACTGCGCAACGCGGCTCCGCGGAGCACTCCTTGGCCTTGTGGCCCAGTTTACCGCAGCGGTAGCAGACGCCGCTGCGGTCACACTCTTCGGTGCACCGTGCCCGCACATGTCCCCTGTGCAGGCAGCGGTAGCACCTCAGAGGCCTCGGCTCAAGGAGGTGGACACGCGCCGCCACCCAGCCGATCAGCACTCGGCCCGAACTTAAAATTTTGTCGGCGACCTTGGCGGGGCAGCGCACCCACGCCGCACCAAGGCCCGACCGGTCGGGGCGGATCTCCCCGACCTTAAAATCTTCCATCGTGTTGTTACACCCCGCTTTTGCGAGGGCCGTAGCGACCATCTCCGGGTCAGCAGACGCGTCCAACCCGGATACTCGTAGTTCCGCGGTCTTGAACGGGCGGGAAACACGGACATCATCCGCCAGTTCCGTCCCGCGGAACACCTCCCTCACTTTGTTGGCGAGGGAGTCGGCCCTCGCTTCAGACTCCGGGCCGGGCACCTCGTACAGGTACCCGCCTGTCGCCATTAGGCGAGCTCGCATGTCGGCAATACCGAGGCCGGCGAGGTCAACGGATCGCTGGACCTGACGCAGCACATGGGCGTACGTTATGCCCCGCGCCAACCCCTCAGGTGTCACTGTCAACGTGACGGCTGCCTTGCGGGGCAAGCGAATCCGTGGCCTTGGCCGGCCCGGCTGCGGCTTCGGTGCGGATGCAGCAGCACTAGGCAAGGTCAGGGGATTCTTTTTCCCCTTCTTGGCCACGACATTCCACCCCTCCTCCATCGACGCAGGAGCGGGGGGTAGCGGCCGGGGCACACAGGGTGTTTGGGCCCGTGGAGCGACACGCCCTCTTTTATTTCTCTTTCCCCCTCTGCGGGACGTACTCAGAGGAGGAATTTGGGACGTAGCGGACGTTGATGGTACAGGCCCAGCTACAACAGTAGGCACGGGTCGAGGACCATCATTAGGGGTGGGCTGGGCGTTGCTTTTGCCCTTTCCCTGCCCTTTTCCTTTCGGGGTGGCCGGTGGGCCGGCGGCGACTGGTGGGGCCTTTGATGGCCCAGCAACGGCGGGCGTTGCCGGAGCTTTAGCCCTATCGGCGGCCAACGGAGGCCGCATGATGGGCTCTGGAGGTAGCCTCGCGTATATATTGCTCAAGCGCGCGTCCAAAACGCGTGGTACGGCCTGTCGAGTCGAAAGTAGTATGTTCGAAACCAACTCCAATGACATACACCTTTGACTTAATAAATTAATTACCGCTTACTTTATCGGTGAAAGAAAACATCGTGAGGAAACCTGCATACCTGAGAATTCTTACACGAATTTCAAAGGTATGTGAAATCTACCAACCCGCATAAGGCCAGCATGGTGGACTAATGCCTAATCCCTCTCAATTCTCATTAGTAGAGGAGCCCCGTGCCCAGCAGTGGGGCAATGTATAATACAGGGCTAGTATTGTTATTAAAATGATGTCGAGGACGCAGTTTGCACAATAGTCGTAAATATTCATTAGAAACAGACCTACTTTAGACACGCAGTGTGTCTGTTTCTTCAATTGTAAATATAATTATGTTCATATTATTGAAAATACTAAATATACCACTACTAACTATAACCAGTTTGATGAGATTTAAATATTATTACTTTAGACGGACATTATACAATAACATTTAGTTCTTTTACTAATGTGTTACTTTTGTAATGTGTAAGTTGCTATAGTATGCGACAGCTCGACATGGCAATTTTCTAGTGATGTGGCAAAATGTAGCTGGTAGTTTATATAGATATTTATTTTATGGCAATGCAAGAAAATAAGACTAAAATGAATTAAATAAGGTTTATTATAAGTAACATATTTTATAATATTATTTTATTCATCACAATGAATATCAATTATGGGCGATTTAAATTGTTTATTGGGTCCTGCTAAGTTCTAAAAAGCCGGTGTAAAACGCAGCCATATCCCATGTCTGATTGACAGGGTAATTATAATAATTGTCTTTCCGTTAAATGTCACAATTTTCTAATACTTTTCAGATTAGTTCTCGTGCTTAAAAATTAATTATTGGTTTTTGTTTTAACACGTGACGAGGAAGCGACCGAAGTCATTTTAATACACAACGACAAAGAACAATGTGAGCGAGATCGATATCGATAAATGCGGTCGATGCGAACTCGTGCGTCGTGCAGCGCTACGACTAAGACGGCGCGCGCGGGCGATGTGCGGGTATGCGAGGTGACCCCTCCTCCGCGCCTCACCTCATACCCCGATTGCCATGTCGTCCTGTCGCGAACTATACAAGATCATAATTAAAGTGTTGAAAGATAAGCACTAAATAATGGGTGACAACTTATTGATTGTAAATGCGTGTACTTTCACAATAAAAAAAATTACGAAGACGAACTTAGATCTGCACTAATGACCGTGATGCAGTTTAATAAAACTGTATTATTATTAAATTTATTTATTTAGAACTTTAAAACTCCATCCACACCCAACCAGAAAGTTAGAAAATTAAACATTTAAGTTTAATGTCGCCTTCTGATATATATTTTTATTTACAATATATATATCTTTATTACATACTAGCGGGCCCGGCAGACTTCGTCCTGCCCGGAAAAGCAGCGACACACAAATATGATATTTTAAAAATCTCAATTTTTGGCATTTCTCCCACAAATCCCAGCAAATCAAATTTGGTGACATACCGACAGCACCACCTACCGGGTCCAATTGTGTTTTTAAACCTTCCGTGAACTTCCAAAAATATTTCAAGATCAAAGTTAGCCAAATCGGTCCAGCCATTCTCGAGTTTTAGCGAGACAAACGAACAGCTATTAATTTTTATATATAAGATTGTATTCAATTAATAGCTTATAATTATTTTAGTATTTACCAGCATTATGTGTAACTTTTGTAGCCCATAGGTATATAATTATACATTATTTTTATGTTATTGCAGTGCTACCTAGGCGACGCGTTCCGTTGCGCCACGTGCCCGTATTTAGGGATGCCAGCGTTCAAGCCCGGCGAGAAAGTACTCCTCGATCTCAAGTCTGATATATGAACAACTCTACTTAATTACTAGTGCATAAATACATAGTATTCCATGTTGTGATCACGCCTACAATAAACTTTTTTTTATCTATGGATTTCTTTTATTATAATTCCTTTCCCCACGGATGCCAGTAATCAGACTACGTCATTTATAGTAGCGAGGGACAGACTATCTCTCGCTACTTGATACTCTATCTGGACGCCACTGTGCTTAGCATCAGGTGCAATGTAGTCACTGCCGTGCCAGAATAAAAAAAAAAGAATATATTATAAGTACCTATTTTCTTTTGAAATCGTTTAGTAAACAATTAAGGACTGTCTTAACTTAGAAGGAACCTGCTTTTTTGTGTTTGTGTTATTGTCAAGAGGGTAATACATACCTAAAGTAATAGTAGTAGAAATGTTAATGTAAAATAAAAGATACTTAAAAATTGGCCTAGTGTAAATCAGGTCATACGGAATTTCTATGCGTGAGGCCGACACGCACATGGCTGGTTTTTGAAATTTCCTGTGCAATTTAGTGTTATTTCTGTTTATCTGTTTGTTTGATTTGCGTACACACGGTCTGTTGTGCTTTACTTTTAGTGTATCTAACACTCGTGGAAGGCTGGTCTATTTCAACAATTTAAACCTAGTTTAAGATTCATCTGTAATGCAAAAATTAAAAAGTCTGAAAGGAAATTATAGGTGTCATGTTTTTGTAATGTAATAGGCGTTTAACCTACCTTCAATACAGTTTGCATTTAAAAGGATGTAGATTGTTTAAAAAAATAAAACAAACAAATAGCAAATATTCAGTTATACATATTTTTCTCTTCTTTTTACAAACAGTTAACTTAGTTGTAACATATCTTGATCTATAACATTTTTTCATTTACAATAAATTTGAAATATTACTCATTCCGCTATACAATAATATATATATATATTTTGCCGTATTTTGTCATATTATAATTATATAACAATTTTATAGTAATCTATTAATTTAAAATGACACATTTCCTGTTCTCTACTGATTAACATTTTGGAAACAGTGTTCATTGTTGTTAGAATTTTGTGAATATAAAGCAAATATATGATATATTATACTGTTCCCATAACGCATTATCACAAAACCACTGTGGTTATTTTAACATGTGTCGTTGAATAGAACCACCATCTTATCAAAAATCAAGTGAAACACTAAAAATACGTCGACAACTAACGGATGGCACAATCGTTTTGTGTCCAAGTGATATTGTAAATGTGCTGTTAGCTAACATTATGGACTATGGGTACCATTACTGGCCGCACCTAACATTGGCAACAACAAAATAATATTTTATGAATCTCTTCAATCATTTAAAAATAACTATTGTCACTACATTTGTAACACTTATTTTAAACTAATCACAATAAAATTGGGACACACCAAGATTTACACGTAGTACCATTAGAAGGCTTATATCTTCGGGAAAAACTAAGTAAATTGCACATATTATATGATAATAAACACGTTTGAATATTGCATTGAAGTTAATTATGCAGTCGAAATGAAAACGCCGAAATGGTGAAAGTAATAATATAGGCACTTTGAGAAATTTTCACTACATAACTTCAACCTCTGCTTTACATTTTGAAATATTCGGTTTATACATTTCGCATTTTCTAGTAAACAAACACTTATGGAATTTTCATAACAAATATATTATTTGCAATCATATTTTAATCACGAATAATACGTAAGATGATATAATAAACATCGAATAAACAATTAAATGCCTACGTTACCATATATTTAAACATTGAATTGACTTTATATCTACCAGAAAGCGTGGAAGAACATATTATATTGTGTCATTACATTGGCAACACAGTCCCTTGACAATATATAAGTTTTAACTTTACAATAATCAGTTTGACTGTGCCTGAAAAACGTACGTACATAAAACAACATAGCACCTTTCATTGAAATTAAATTAATACTTTCTGAATTTGGATTTTGGGAAATAATACTTTTTGTAACGAATTTTGTACTAAATTGATTTATTAACATGTCAAAAGCGGAGCTTTTAGAAAGATATACGACGGATCGAGCTCGCGCTCACGAAATAAATGCTCCTATCTCATAATTTAAGTAATATCTTCGAAGAAACTACTATCCCACAACATTCAGTAAAGCGTCCCAGTCTTTTTAAATGTTTATTTTCATCAAATTGAGATCTTGTTTAGACTTGTTTGCGACCGGCTCACGCGTGACGTCACCGGCGCACGCACAGTGCACAGCGTGCGTCGCCGCGGCGAGACACTAGTCTTAAAGTTTGTGAGGTAGGCTTAGTCATGATCTTATGAAAGCGCCTTGTTACAGAATACCGATTAATAAAATGAGATCTTTCATTATAATTACGAATATTAATAAAAAGACAATAAAACTAGAATTACATACATTATACAACAAATTATTAACCTTTGTACAACACCGTTCGTCGTTGATGAGGTGTCCGCGTTCTGTGTTCGTTGATATTTGTATCGAGCACGTAGCATTATATGGTACAATGAAAGAGCACGTCTGCACGTCTCTACTGTCCACTCGGCACTCCGCACTCATAGCAACTCCGCAAGCTCACAAGTCTGGCGAGTGGCGAGTAAGTAATTACTCTATACTCTATAGTTCCACACAACACGCTAGCCGCTGCAGCGCTGCGCGGCCGTACCGAACCGGTCCTTCAATCATTCTCAAATATCCAATAGGATCGTTGTATCGTCTTCTTATGGACTAATATCATCTGACAACATAATCGTTCGAGTAAAACGTATGTAAAGTAAATTTATAGTTGGACATTCCGAACTAAGAACGAATAACTATCTTGGACTTAATTATATAAAATTAATTTAATTTTGATATGGCCATGCGTTTGTCGTTACTTGACATAACGATATATGTATATTAATCACAGACGCTACTTGTTACATTTGTATTTAGTTATTCATTTTCAGTGTATTACATTTGAGTATACAACAATTTATACAATTTCTTACCAATAAACGCACTTATTACTCTAAAACATATATTCCCTTTACTCAAGCAATACTCCATACCTACTCTGTCCAATAACTACAAAATATCACAGACTGTGTGTTTATTATGTATACATCATCTTATAGAAAAGTTTTATGTGTATCACACATGGACGTCAAAAAGCAACAGAGATGACATCTATATAACCATGATCATAAATACAATACACATTATTTATTACAATATATGTATAATATTATATACTTATCAATTACGTCAACGATTATTAAAACACGATCAAATTATTTGTCAGAAGAGTTTGTCACCTACGTTGAAATAAAAAGTTGTTAAGTGAGTGAGGGTAGTTGCACGCGAGAAGCAACTCAAGCAACTGGCAAGCGCCTCTCACCAACAACAACGACAAGCAAATCGTCATGGATATGTCTGCAGTCACAACCATTGGAAAAGAATGGAGCTTTAACTTGACTGCTCAGAAATAAAACGATACATACATTTAACTCACCAAAAGAAATCAGTCGAAATTTAAGCACACCTCAGCCAAATACCACTACCTACAGTCTAACATTCATTGTACCTTTGTTATGTCTTAAATATGGACTGCCACGTGTCTACTGTCTGCGCGGACTTGCGGTTAAAAATCTCATTGGTTATCACATTATCTAACCTACTATAAGATCTGGTACACACTTACACATTGTTATTATTTTTTGTGCTCATCTTCAATAACTCCATGTCGTTTGAATGATACAAGTATACTTTGTAATTTAAACGGCTCGACTCGGAGACATGTGCCGCCGAACCGTCGAAAGTTTTAATAATAATGGATTTACTATTCACAGGTGATGTTTAACAATAATGTTATAACGGAATAAAGACGTTCTTAACGCGTTTAATAGTCTAGGAATTTGATGTGTAACATTATCGAACGACAGCTGACACAACTTTGTGACATCGATTTAGTCATGGAGTGTAATTTTTAACTTTATAAGTTACTTACATATTTACAACATCGTACACGAACGCGTACAAAAGCACCCAACAGTAAAAAGCACCTAGAGTTCCCGAATAGAATATCATAAGCGTACGTGGATTATCCATCGCTGCAGAAACAACGCAAATTAACATAAACATGGAAGTCGTGCATCGCGCGACTCGACTCACTGGGGCCGTTATAAACGTCAGCTTAGAAAGTAATTTACCGAGGAGAGGACGAGTGCATCCATGGACTTAGGTCCACCAGGAGCGCTCCAATAGAACCTAACAATTATATAGTAAGAAACGAGTCTTTGCAACGAAGGCGATCACAACACGTTTAAGATAGTTCTCCTCCACTGTTCCCGGACGGTGTAGTGGCCTCAACGCTTTTTGGCGGGAGGGCGGTCGTCCTCGCACACGTCAGAGGCAGACCATCGTCTCTTGCGCGCATCTTCCTTGACGCTCAGGTTTTCAGGGTGTGTTTGTGGAGGTGCGGAGGATGGCAGCGGCGCTGAGTGGTGTGGCGGCGCCGGCGGTGCGGGGGGTGCGGCGGGCGCGGGGGGAGGGGCGGGTGGCGCGTGCTTGCGCAACACCAGCGACACGCACACGTCGCCCACCTGCAGTCTTTGCACGCGCAGCCCGTACTGCGCCAACGTCCGCTCGGGCTTGCACGACGCCCAGCCCCGACCGTATACGAAGAAAGGATGTTCCACCGTCGACTCTAACTCCACCTGCAATTCAACAGTTTACATTAACACCTTTTTTATACTGGTATGACAAAACTAATGCTACACTTACAGTCTACACTGCACTTTATAGCAAGTGCAATGTTTAAAAAAAAACATAATGTGGAACGTTGATATGCGTTGCTCTATGGACGTTAAACCGTTGCCCGGCTGAAGACTTAAAATATCACTTTGCTTACAAAATCTGCCAGCTATTCATTTGCCACTTTTTGCTTCAATTAATTATAACAGAAACTTAATCCACCCGTTAAAGATGTCAAGGTCCGGGATGGTAGAGAAACAGAGACAATATTTCACAAGATTAATTTGGTAATATTCGTGCTGTTTTAAAATTGACCAATAAATCTTAGTTGCAATTAATAATAGATCTATTTACCTTTGAGCGATTCCTATCGTACGTTAGAGTGAGAGCCAGCTTATCTCCTCGTTCTTCTAGCCGCAACAGCGTGCATTGCGTTAGAGCAAGGTCACCGCTACGGTCTGCGCTCATCACGAAGTCTTCAGTGCGCATCTCTTCGACGCGCCGCAGAGAACCGTCTTCTAATCTGATCAATGCACCTCGGCAGAAGTACGGCGCTGGAGCAGCGCGCTCCGGCGATGTTGGCGGTTCCTGAAGTAAAAAACAGTACATCATTACAATATGTTGCACAATATTTAAATTATATTTTATTATAGTAGAAGGCGAACAAGAAATCAGTCGGGTCACCTAATTATAAGTGATAATCACTTCCTCAGCACATTAACATGCACGTTAGAGGAATCGTAAGTGGTGTTAAACATTTCAGAAATAAATGAAGAATTATTTGACATTCGGAAATGTCTACTAAACACAGCAACAACGAGTCGGCTTTCTGTAACACTGACATTCTGGTACCATTCGGGGTAAGCTTAGCCCGTTCATAGAGCAAATAGAACTGGCTACGATGCATCTTTTCTACTAATTGAAAGAGAACTTACTTCTCGTGGTGGAGGAGGCGCAGGTGCTGAAACGGGTGGTGATTGTGGCGCTGGCGCCGGCGGAACGAAGCCAGATGTAGGGCGCGGTCGCAGCGGAAAGTTGGTCGGTGGCTGCGGTGTTCGCGTGCGGTACAGATACGACGAGTAGGACGCCGGGTGGTGGAGGAAGGGTGCATAGCTCGGCACTGTCGGAAATGGCGCGGCCGGCGCTGATGGCGCGAGCGGCGCCGGCATGTGCTCGCGCGTGGGAGGCCTTCGCGGCGCATACCGGGTGTAGGGACGCGGCGGTGGCGCCAGGAACTCGGGCGTCATGCCGGCCGATGGCGGGGGAGGATACAAGTGGCTCAGCTGCCCGAGCTGCAGCTGGGCGAGCGCCTCGCCGGGCAGGCTCGCTGAGATCATCGGACGGGCTGTAACAACACAACATTTACTTGAAGCATACATAAATAACGTTAGATATATTATAACAAAGTAATTGACACCTGCGACGGAATGTTCATCGAATTAAGAGTGGATTATGAATAAACAAAAACTAGATTATTCAAATTTGTGTCATTTTAAAATACGTTTTATCTTGTAACAGCTTTCGATCTATTTCCAATCCCATTTACATTCATATCACATTCTCATACATATAACATTCTTGACGCAGAGAATAGACCGGATTGATATGTTGATCATTATTACTTGAGTACTGAATACACGAGCATTGACCCTCAAATTTAAAAAGGTTTAACTTCCTAAAGGTTCTAAATATCTAAAGAATAACACAATAAAGTTCCAAACCAAAATGGTCGGAAACAGAAATGTTGGAGTAATATGAATTTAGTTTACATTATTTAAATATATACGTTATTTTTAAACCAATAAGTGCTGTCGTGGGAAAACTAATGAAAAATGTGATTTCACGTATCTACCTTATTTACAAAGCAATGTAACAGTTATTGGTATTTAATTTGTATGCAAAGCGCACAAACGCATAAAATATATAGTCACAGTTAAGGGACACACTAAATACTAATAACTTATAAGTCATAACACTGCGGATCTGTTAGGCTCGATCACAATACACCCTTAAACACGCAACAACTTTATTTGACTAATTCATCATAATATATACAGTGTAAACCCAAATAGCGACACTGAAGGGACTGTGCATTTTATGGCGTTATAGAGAGTTGTCGTTAAATGGAGAGAAGAAACATCAGAATTAGAAAAAATATGTAATATGAATTTTGACCACACTCTGTTAATCCAATCATGAGTCACATTTGTATCAACACTTCGTGCTTCCCCACTTATTTTACCATAGTTGATATGATGACGCTGCTTGAATTTTCCGAGCCATCCTTCTGATGCTTTGAAAGAAGTTAAACCAAGTTCAGCAGCAAAATTCTCCGCCTTAGCTTTCACGAGCGGCCCCGAGATAGGCATATTATTCTGGCGCTGTCGATGAAACCATGATAGTACAGCTTTATCCAAATCTTCGTATATAGGTTTCTTTAATTTTTTGGAAGATTTTCCCTCGCCCGCAGCGTGGAGGATTTTTTCTTTATTTTTCCATATTGTGGACACGGTAGAGCGACTAAATCCAAAGCGTTTGCCAACATCACTTATCTTCTCTCCCGTTTCTATTGCGCGTATCAGTAAAACTTTTTCGTCAATACACAGTGATTTTCTTTTAGTAGCCATGTTTACAGTTTGCAAGTTTGTGAGCAACTAAGAATATGATAAGGTATAGATAATCCATGACTCCTAGTTATGAATCATGGTCAATAACAGTCTACACGTGCAAGCAATCCCAATTTGTAAACAAAAGAATGAATTTCTTAGAAAGTTCGGTATGCATGATGCCGACAGTCGAGTTTATTGCGGGCTAGGATAATAAAGCGACAATAGATCGTACACAGCTGCGCAGTTTTTACTAATTTTAGCAACTTAATTGTTGTCGTTATTGAGAGTGGGTGTAATGCTATATAGAGTGAAACATTGTATGAAAAACAAGCTAAACCAACCAAAGCCAATTGATTTCGACGCTTAAGAGAGTTTGTCGTTAAATAGAGTGACGTTACATGGAGTTTACACTGTAATTACATGTTTCAAGAAACTCCTGAGAAGTCTACTGTCCCATTTAAATAAAAAATATATTACTGGTTGCCCCGGGGCAGACGCTGGCAAATACCGAAACAATAACAAAAAGTTTTATATCTGGTCAACATCGCCTCCTATCGGGTCCAAAATTTCGTGCTAGAACCAACCATACTTTATATATTCACAAAGTTTCGTTGAAATCGATGGGTTTCGGAGTTCATCGCGGAATGACATCGTGACTCGAGAATTTTATATGTTTAAGATATGATGACTTTATTACGAAACTTTTTGTCTCAATAGAATTTCTATTAGTGTTCTCAAATCATTAGCGATTTTTAATTCAAATTGTATAAAAAACTACTTACGAAATTTAATCATGTGTAACCTATTGTAAAAAAAACGTGGCATCCTAACAAACAGGGTCTATGTTATAACAAAAATTCAAATAAATACAAACCATAAAAAAGATGCTTGGAAACTCCGTTTCAACCGGTGTTTGTATGGGACGGGGACAACGTTAAAATCATCAAGGTCATTGTAGGCTTAATAAAATATTGCTAAGTTTCAACAATAATAGTTGTAATATTTAATTAAAGTAATGATGTCGATATTAGTAGCCATAGCCTAGCGGTAGTGGTACGGCCTGTCCAGACGAAAGTCGTATGTTCGAAACCAACTCAAGTTAACGCATACACCTTTGAATTAATAAGTTAATCACCTCTTGCTTTATCGGTGAAGGAAAACATCGTGAAGAAACCTGCATACCTGAGAATCGTTACACGAATTTCAAAGGTATGTGAAGTCTATCAACCCGCATTGGGTCACATTGGGTCAATATTAAAAATACACTGCAAATTGTGGTCATCCTGTTAGATAATAGCTTAAAAAACCATATTTCACTTAATTTTAAACAAAATAATGTATATTTTTTGCTAATTAAACGAATTAAAATACATTTTTTTTTAAAATTTTATCTGTGATTGAACACTCTATGATTGGTTGCAACTCTAGTGACGTCACACGCAAGTAAACATAGTTTCTTCGAGTGATTTTAGTTCGCGTTTTATGTTTTCTGGGTGATTAATCCTATTGTTGATCTATTTTTAAAGCAGTTTTATGGTAATTGTTGATAAAACTTATAACTAGTGGTATACATATTCGTTTAAAAACTGAAAATATAGTCCAATTTTGTGCGAGCTAATAAAAGACAACAAGAAGCTGTTTTAAAAGATAATATACATTACGGTATAGAAAACTATAAAGAAGATAGATAAACAACATAAAACAAAGCATTTGAAATACTACGAAGTGGGTCGTTCTATTGCATGCTTATGCTATATTGAGAGGTTAGGTATCAACGATAATATTTTAGGAAGCCCTATATTTTTAGCTACTATCTAGTTTAAATAAAGTTAAATATTACTCACATCAAATTGATTTTCAACCACAAACACATTTGAATGTGATAAAATGCTCTGTTGGTTCGAGCTCATTGTAAACACATTTTTCGTCTTTTGCGATTTGTCGGAACAGAAACAAACAATTCGTGTGGTTTCTTTATAGACGTGTTTCTACATTGTGGCACTACACACCATTTATACACCATTCTATGTCATTAATATAAAAGAAATTGATGAAATTCACTTCAATTGTACTGTTTTCTTAGGGTTATTAGCTTGATTACTTGCATGTGACGTCACACGTGTCATATGATCAGCGCCATTACAGAAATAGCGTTTTTGCCGCGGTTTTGGAGATTTAAACTTTGACATTGATTTTTATTAAAAATACATTAGATTTCCCGGAAAAATGAATATAGTGTGCTTATTATGTAATAAAGAATAGTTTTAAATCATTTTCGAAAATTAGTCAAATAGCCTATTCACATTAGTAGAGGAGCCCCATGCCCAGCAGTGGGGCAATGTATAATACAGGGCTAGTATTATTATTATAATGATGTCGAGGACGCAGTTTGCACAATAGTCGGAAATATTAATTAGAAACAGACCTAATGTAGTCACGCAATGTGGCTGTATCTTCAATAGTAAATATAATTCTGTTAATATTATTGAAAATGCTAAATAGGTTATAGTTTGATGACATTTAAATATTATAACTTTAGACTGGCATTATCATACGACATTTAGATTTTTACTAATGTGTTACCTTTATAATGTGTAAGTTGCTACCAGATCATAATTAAAGTGTTGATAGATAAGCACTAAATTATGGGTGACAACTCATTGATTGTAAATGCGTGTACTTTCTCTAAAATATATAAATTACGAAGACGAACTTAGATCTGCACTTATGACTGTGATGCAGTTTAATAAAACTGTATTATTATTGAATTTCTTTATTTAGAACTTTAAAATTCCATCCACACCCGATCAGAATGTTAGAAAATTAAACATAAAAGTTTAATGTCGCCTTCCGATATATATTTATATAAGTACGAGTGGTCCCGGGCAGACGTCGTCCTACCCGGAAAAGCAGCGCCACATTAAACGTGATATTTTAAAGATAACAATCTTTGGCATTTCTCCCACACATTTGGTGATATACCGACAGCAGCCACCGCCTACCGGGTCCAATTGTGTTTTTAAACCTTCCGTGAACTTATAAAAATATTTCAAGATCAAAGTTAGCCAAATCGGTCCAGCCATTCTCGAGTTTTAGCGAGACAAACGAACAGCAATTAATTTTTATATATAAGATTGTATTAAATTAATAGCTTATAATTATTTTAGTATTTACTAGCATTATGTGTGTAACTTTTGTAGCCAATAGGTATATAATTATACATTATTTTTATGTTATTGCAGTGCTACCTAGGCGACGCGTTCCGTTGCGCCACGTGCCCGTATTTAGGGATGCCAGCGTTCAAGCCCGGCGAGAAAGTACTCCTCGATCTCAAGTCTGATATATGAACAACTCTACTTAATTACTAGTGCATAAATACATAGTATTCCATGTTGTGATCACGCCTACAATAAACTTTTTTTTATCTATGGATTTCTTTTATTATAATTCCTTTCCCCACGGATGCCAGCAATCAGACTACGTCATTTATCTATCTAAGAAGCTAAACAGCAGGCCGGCTAGATTGTGTTGAGTAGCGAGGGACAGACTATCTCTCGCTACTTGATACTCTATCTGGACGCCACTGTGCTTACCATCAGGTGCAATGTAGTCACTGCCGTGCCAGAATAAAAAAAAAGAATATATTATAAGTACCTATTTTCTTTTGAAATCGTTTAGTAAACAATTAAGGACTGTCTTAACTTAGAAGGAACCTGCTTTTTTGTGTTTGTGTTATTGTCAAGAGGGTAATACATACCTAAAGTAATTGTAGTAGAAATGTTAATGTAAAATAAAAGATACTTAAAAATTGGCCTAGTGTAAATCAGGTCATACGGAATTTCAATGCGAGAAGCCGACACGCACATGGCTGGTTTTTGAAATTTCCTGCGCAATTTGGTGTTATTTCTGTTTATCTGTTTGTTTGATTTGCGTACACACGGTCTGTTGTGCTTTACTTTTAGTGTATCTAACACTCTGAAGGCTGGTCTATTCCAACAATTTAAACCTAGTTTACGATTCATCTGGAATTTTAGGTATCTGTAATGCAAGAATTAAAAAGTCTGAAAGGGAATTATAGGTGTCATGTTTTTGTAGGTAATGTAATAGGCGTTTAACCTACCTTCAATACAGTTTGCATTTAAAAGGATGTAGATTGTTTAAAAAAAATAAAACAAACAAATAGCAAATATTCAATTATACATATTTTTCTCTTCTTTTTACAAACAGTTAACTTAGTTGTAACATATCTTGATCTATAACATTTTTTCATTTACAATAAATTTGAAATATTACTCATTCCGCTATACAATAAAATATACATATATATTTTGCCGTATTTTGTCATATTATAATTATATAACAATTTTATAGTAATCTATTAATTTAAAATGACACATTTCCTGTTCTCTACTGATTAACATTTTGGAAACAGTGCTCATTGTTGTTAGAATTTTGTGAATATAAAGCAAATATATGATATATTATACTGTTCCCATAACGCATTATCACAAAACCACTGTGGTTATTTTAACATGTGTCGTTGAATAGAACCACCATCTTATCAAAAATCAAGTGAAACACTAAAAATACGTCGACAACTAACGGATGGCACAATCGTTTTGTGTCCAAGTGATATTGTAAATGTGCTGTTAGCTAACATTATGGACTATGGGTACCATTACTGGCCGCACCTAACATTGGCAACAACAAAATAATATTTTATGAATCTCTTCAATCATTTAAAAATAACTATTGTCACTACATTTGTAACACTTATTTTAAACTAATCACAATAAAATTGGGACACACCAAGATTTACACGTAGTACCATTAGAAGGCTTATATCTTCGGGAAAAACTAAGTAAATTGCACATATTATATGATAATAAACACGTTTGAATATTGCATTGAAGTTAATTATGCAGTCGAAATGAAAACGCCGAAATGGTGAAAGTAATAATATAGGCACTTTGAGAAATTTTCACTACATAACTTCAACCTCTGCTTTACATTTTGAAATATTCGGTTTATACATTTCGCATTTTCTAGTAAACAAACACTTATGGAATTTTCATAACAAATATATTATTTGCAATCATATTTTAATCACGAATAATACGTAAGATGATATAATAAACATCGAATAAACAATTAAATGCCTACGTTACCATATATTTAAACATTGAATTGACTTTATATCTACCAGAAAGCGTGGAAGAACATATTATATTGTGTCATTACATTGGCAACACAGTCCCTTGACAATATATAAGTTTTAACTTTACAATAATCAGTTTGACTGTGCCTGAAAAACGTACGTACATAAAACAACATAGCACCTTTCATTGAAATTAAATTAATACTTTCTGAATTTGGATTTTGGGAAATAATACTTTTTGTAACGAATTTTGTACTAAATTGATTTATTAACATGTCAAAAGCGGAGCTTTTAGAAAGATATACGACGGATCGAGCTCGCGCTCACGAAATAAATGCTCCTATCTCATAATTTAAGTAATATCTTCGAAGAAACTACTATCCCACAACATTCAGTAAAGCGTCCCAGTCTTTTTAAATGTTTATTTTCATCAAATTGAGATCTTGTTTAGACTTGTTTGCGACCGGCTCACGCGTGACGTCACCGGCGCACGCACAGTGCACAGCGTGCGTCGCCGCGGCGAGACACTAGTCTTAAAGTTTGTGAGGTAGGCTTAGTCATGATCTTATGAAAGCGCCTTGTTACAGAATACCGATTAATAAAATGAGATCTTTCATTATAATTACGAATATTAATAAAAAGACAATAAAACTAGAATTACATACATTATACAACAAATTATTAACCTTTGTACAACACCGTTCGTCGTTGATGAGGTGTCCGCGTTCTGTGTTCGTTGATATTTGTATCGAGCACGTAGCATTATATGGTACAATGAAAGAGCACGTCTGCACGTCTCTACTGTCCACTCGGCACTCCGCACTCATAGCAACTCCGCAAGCTCACAAGTCTGGCGAGTGGCGAGTAAGTAATTACTCTATACTCTATAGTTCCACACAACACGCTAGCCGCTGCAGCGCTGCGCGGCCGTACCGAACCGGTCCTTCAATCATTCTCAAATATCCAATAGGATCGTTGTATCGTCTTCTTATGGACTAATATCATCTGACAACATAATCGTTCGAGTAAAACGTATGTAAAGTAAATTTATAGTTGGACATTCCGAACTAAGAACGAATAACTATCTTGGACTTAATTATATAAAATTAATTTAATTTTGATATGGCCATGCGTTTGTCGTTACTTGACATAACGATATATGTATATTAATCACAGACGCTACTTGTTACATTTGTATTTAGTTATTCATTTTCAGTGTATTACATTTGAGTATACAACAATTTATACAATTTCTTACCAATAAACGCACTTATTACTCTAAAACATATATTCCCTTTACTCAAGCAATACTCCATACCTACTCTGTCCAATAACTACAAAATATCACAGACTGTGTGTTTATTATGTATACATCATCTTATAGAAAAGTTTTATGTGTATCACACATGGACGTCAAAAAGCAACAGAGATGACATCTATATAACCATGATCATAAATACAATACACATTATTTATTACAATATATGTATAATATTATATACTTATCAATTACGTCAACGATTATTAAAACACGATCAAATTATTTGTCAGAAGAGTTTGTCACCTACGTTGAAATAAAAAGTTGTTAAGTGAGTGAGGGTAGTTGCACGCGAGAAGCAACTCAAGCAACTGGCAAGCGCCTCTCACCAACAACAACGACAAGCAAATCGTCATGGATATGTCTGCAGTCACAACCATTGGAAAAGAATGGAGCTTTAACTTGACTGCTCAGAAATAAAACGATACATACATTTAACTCACCAAAAGAAATCAGTCGAAATTTAAGCACACCTCAGCCAAATACCACTACCTACAGTCTAACATTCATTGTACCTTTGTTATGTCTTAAATATGGACTGCCACGTGTCTACTGTCTGCGCGGACTTGCGGTTAAAAATCTCATTGGTTATCACATTATCTAACCTACTATAAGATCTGGTACACACTTACACATTGTTATTATTTTTTGTGCTCATCTTCAATAACTCCATGTCGTTTGAATGATACAAGTATACTTTGTAATTTAAACGGCTCGACTCGGAGACATGTGCCGCCGAACCGTCGAAAGTTTTAATAATAATGGATTTACTATTCACAGGTGATGTTTAACAATAATGTTATAACGGAATAAAGACGTTCTTAACGCGTTTAATAGTCTAGGAATTTGATGTGTAACATTATCGAACGACAGCTGACACAACTTTGTGACATCGATTTAGTCATGGAGTGTAATTTTTAACTTTATAAGTTACTTACATATTTACAACATCGTACACGAACGCGTACAAAAGCACCCAACAGTAAAAAGCACCTAGAGTTCCCGAATAGAATATCATAAGCGTACGTGGATTATCCATCGCTGCAGAAACAACGCAAATTAACATAAACATGGAAGTCGTGCATCGCGCGACTCGACTCACTGGGGCCGTTATAAACGTCAGCTTAGAAAGTAATTTACCGAGGAGAGGACGAGTGCATCCATGGACTTAGGTCCACCAGGAGCGCTCCAATAGAACCTAACAATTATATAGTAAGAAACGAGTCTTTGCAACGAAGGCGATCACAACACGTTTAAGATAGTTCTCCTCCACTGTTCCCGGACGGTGTAGTGGCCTCAACGCTTTTTGGCGGGAGGGCGGTCGTCCTCGCACACGTCAGAGGCAGACCATCGTCTCTTGCGCGCATCTTCCTTGACGCTCAGGTTTTCAGGGTGTGTTTGTGGAGGTGCGGAGGATGGCAGCGGCGCTGAGTGGTGTGGCGGCGCCGGCGGTGCGGGGGGTGCGGCGGGCGCGGGGGGAGGGGCGGGTGGCGCGTGCTTGCGCAACACCAGCGACACGCACACGTCGCCCACCTGCAGTCTTTGCACGCGCAGCCCGTACTGCGCCAACGTCCGCTCGGGCTTGCACGACGCCCAGCCCCGACCGTATACGAAGAAAGGATGTTCCACCGTCGACTCTAACTCCACCTGCAATTCAACAGTTTACATTAACACCTTTTTTATACTGGTATGACAAAACTAATGCTACACTTACAGTCTACACTGCACTTTATAGCAAGTGCAATGTTTAAAAAAAAACATAATGTGGAACGTTGATATGCGTTGCTCTATGGACGTTAAACCGTTGCCCGGCTGAAGACTTAAAATATCACTTTGCTTACAAAATCTGCCAGCTATTCATTTGCCACTTTTTGCTTCAATTAATTATAACAGAAACTTAATCCACCCGTTAAAGATGTCAAGGTCCGGGATGGTAGAGAAACAGAGACAATATTTCACAAGATTAATTTGGTAATATTCGTGCTGTTTTAAAATTGACCAATAAATCTTAGTTGCAATTAATAATAGATCTATTTACCTTTGAGCGATTCCTATCGTACGTTAGAGTGAGAGCCAGCTTATCTCCTCGTTCTTCTAGCCGCAACAGCGTGCATTGCGTTAGAGCAAGGTCACCGCTACGGTCTGCGCTCATCACGAAGTCTTCAGTGCGCATCTCTTCGACGCGCCGCAGAGAACCGTCTTCTAATCTGATCAATGCACCTCGGCAGAAGTACGGCGCTGGAGCAGCGCGCTCCGGCGATGTTGGCGGTTCCTGAAGTAAAAAACAGTACATCATTACAATATGTTGCACAATATTTAAATTATATTTTATTATAGTAGAAGGCGAACAAGAAATCAGTCGGGTCACCTAATTATAAGTGATAATCACTTCCTCAGCACATTAACATGCACGTTAGAGGAATCGTAAGTGGTGTTAAACATTTCAGAAATAAATGAAGAATTATTTGACATTCGGAAATGTCTACTAAACACAGCAACAACGAGTCGGCTTTCTGTAACACTGACATTCTGGTACCATTCGGGGTAAGCTTAGCCCGTTCATAGAGCAAATAGAACTGGCTACGATGCATCTTTTCTACTAATTGAAAGAGAACTTACTTCTCGTGGTGGAGGAGGCGCAGGTGCTGAAACGGGTGGTGATTGTGGCGCTGGCGCCGGCGGAACGAAGCCAGATGTAGGGCGCGGTCGCAGCGGAAAGTTGGTCGGTGGCTGCGGTGTTCGCGTGCGGTACAGATACGACGAGTAGGACGCCGGGTGGTGGAGGAAGGGTGCATAGCTCGGCACTGTCGGAAATGGCGCGGCCGGCGCTGATGGCGCGAGCGGCGCCGGCATGTGCTCGCGCGTGGGAGGCCTTCGCGGCGCATACCGGGTGTAGGGACGCGGCGGTGGCGCCAGGAACTCGGGCGTCATGCCGGCCGATGGCGGGGGAGGATACAAGTGGCTCAGCTGCCCGAGCTGCAGCTGGGCGAGCGCCTCGCCGGGCAGGCTCGCTGAGATCATCGGACGGGCTGTAACAACACAACATTTACTTGAAGCATACATAAATAACGTTAGATATATTATAACAAAGTAATTGACACCTGCGACGGAATGTTCATCGAATTAAGAGTGGATTATGAATAAACAAAAACTAGATTATTCAAATTTGTGTCATTTTAAAATACGTTTTATCTTGTAACAGCTTTCGATCTATTTCCAATCCCATTTACATTCATATCACATTCTCATACATATAACATTCTTGACGCAGAGAATAGACCGGATTGATATGTTGATCATTATTACTTGAGTACTGAATACACGAGCATTGACCCTCAAATTTAAAAAGGTTTAACTTCCTAAAGGTTCTAAATATCTAAAGAATAACACAATAAAGTTCCAAACCAAAATGGTCGGAAACAGAAATGTTGGAGTAATATGAATTTAGTTTACATTATTTAAATATATACGTTATTTTTAAACCAATAAGTGCTGTCGTGGGAAAACTAATGAAAAATGTGATTTCACGTATCTACCTTATTTACAAAGCAATGTAACAGTTATTGGTATTTAATTTGTATGCAAAGCGCACAAACGCATAAAATATATAGTCACAGTTAAGGGACACACTAAATACTAATAACTTATAAGTCATAACACTGCGGATCTGTTAGGCTCGATCACAATACACCCTTAAACACGCAACAACTTTATTTGACTAATTCATCATAATATATACAGTGTAAACCCAAATAGCGACACTGAAGGGACTGTGCATTTTATGGCGTTATAGAGAGTTGTCGTTAAATGGAGAGAAGAAACATCAGAATTAGAAAAAATATGTAATATGAATTTTGACCACACTCTGTTAATCCAATCATGAGTCACATTTGTATCAACACTTCGTGCTTCCCCACTTATTTTACCATAGTTGATATGATGACGCTGCTTGAATTTTCCGAGCCATCCTTCTGATGCTTTGAAAGAAGTTAAACCAAGTTCAGCAGCAAAATTCTCCGCCTTAGCTTTCACGAGCGGCCCCGAGATAGGCATATTATTCTGGCGCTGTCGATGAAACCATGATAGTACAGCTTTATCCAAATCTTCGTATATAGGTTTCTTTAATTTTTTGGAAGATTTTCCCTCGCCCGCAGCGTGGAGGATTTTTTCTTTATTTTTCCATATTGTGGACACGGTAGAGCGACTAAATCCAAAGCGTTTGCCAACATCACTTATCTTCTCTCCCGTTTCTATTGCGCGTATCAGTAAAACTTTTTCGTCAATACACAGTGATTTTCTTTTAGTAGCCATGTTTACAGTTTGCAAGTTTGTGAGCAACTAAGAATATGATAAGGTATAGATAATCCATGACTCCTAGTTATGAATCATGGTCAATAACAGTCTACACGTGCAAGCAATCCCAATTTGTAAACAAAAGAATGAATTTCTTAGAAAGTTCGGTATGCATGATGCCGACAGTCGAGTTTATTGCGGGCTAGGATAATAAAGCGACAATAGATCGTACACAGCTGCGCAGTTTTTACTAATTTTAGCAACTTAATTGTTGTCGTTATTGAGAGTGGGTGTAATGCTATATAGAGTGAAACATTGTATGAAAAACAAGCTAAACCAACCAAAGCCAATTGATTTCGACGCTTAAGAGAGTTTGTCGTTAAATAGAGTGACGTTACATGGAGTTTACACTGTAATTACATGTTTCAAGAAACTCCTGAGAAGTCTACTGTCCCATTTAAATAAAAAATATATTACTGGTTGCCCCGGGGCAGACGCTGGCAAATACCGAAACAATAACAAAAAGTTTTATATCTGGTCAACATCGCCTCCTATCGGGTCCAAAATTTCGTGCTAGAACCAACCATACTTTATATATTCACAAAGTTTCGTTGAAATCGATGGGTTTCGGAGTTCATCGCGGAATGACATCGTGACTCGAGAATTTTATATGTTTAAGATATGATGACTTTATTACGAAACTTTTTGTCTCAATAGAATTTCTATTAGTGTTCTCAAATCATTAGCGATTTTTAATTCAAATTGTATAAAAAACTACTTACGAAATCTAATCATGTGTAACCTATTGTAAAAAAAACGTGGCATCCTAACAAACAGGGTCTATGTTATAACAAAAATTCAAATAAATACAAACCATAAAAAAGATGCTTGGAAACTCCGTTTCAACCGGTGTTTGTATGGGACGGGGACAACGTTAAAATCATCAAGGTCATTGTAGGCTTAATAAAATATTGCTAAGTTTCAACAATAATAGTTGTAATATTTAATTAAAGTAATGATGTCGATATTAGTAGCCATAGCCTAGCGGTAGTGGTACGGCCTGTCCAGACGAAAGTCGTATGTTCGAAACCAACTCAAGTTAACGCATACACCTTTGAATTAATAAGTTAATCACCTCTTGCTTTATCGGTGAAGGAAAACATCGTGAAGAAACCTGCATACCTGAGAATCGTTACACGAATTTCAAAGGTATGTGAAGTCTATCAACCCGCATTGGGTCACATTGGGTCAATATTAAAAATACACTGCAAATTGTGGTCATCCTGTTAGATAATAGCTTAAAAAACCATATTTCACTTAATTTTAAACAAAATAATGTATATTTTTTGCTAATTAAACGAAATAAAATACATTTTTTTTTAAAATTTTATCTGTGATTGAACACTCTATGATTGGTTGCAACTCTAGTGACGTCACACGCAAGTAAACATAGTTTCTTCGAGTGATTTTAGTTCGCGTTTTATGTTTTCTGGGTGATTAATCCTATTGTTGATCTATTTTTAAAGCAGTTTTATGGTAATTGTTGATAAAACTTATAACTAGTGGTATACATATTCGTTTAAAAACTGAAAATATAGTCCAATTTTGTGCGAGCTAATAAAAGACAACAAGAAGCTGTTTTAAAAGATAATATACATTACGGTATAGAAAACTATAAAGAAGATAGATAAACAACATAAAACAAAGCATTTGAAATACTACGAAGTGGGTCGTTCTATTGCATGCTTATGCTATATTGAGAGGTTAGGTATCAACGATAATATTTTAGGAAGCCCTATATTTTTAGCTACTATCTAGTTTAAATAAAGTTAAATATTACTCACATCAAATTGATTTTCACCCACAAACACATTTGAATGTGATAAAATGCTCTGTTGGTTCGAGCTCATTGTAAACACATTTTTCGTCTTTTGCGATTTGTCGGAACAGAAACAAACAATTCGTGTGGTTTCTTTATAGACGTGTTTCTACATTGTGGCACTACACACCATTTATACACCATTCTATGTCATTAATATAAAAGAAATTGATGAAATTCACTTCAATTGTACTGTTTTCTTAGGGTTATTAGCTTGATTACTTGCATGTGACGTCACACGTGTCATATGATCAGCGCCATTACAGAAATAGCGTTTTTGCCGCGGTTTTGGAGATTTAAACTTTGA
This sequence comes from Laothoe populi, assembly GCA_905220505.1. Classification (NCBI taxonomy): domain Eukaryota; kingdom Metazoa; phylum Arthropoda; class Insecta; order Lepidoptera; family Sphingidae; genus Laothoe; species Laothoe populi. The sequence continues at coordinate 12,549,127 of HG992147.1, read as the reverse complement.
CATTGATTTTTATTAAAAATACATTAGATTTCCCGGAAAAATGAATATAGTGTGCTTATTATGTAATAAAGAATAGTTTTAAATCATTTTCGAAAATTAGTCAAATAGCCTATTCACATTAGTAGAGGAGCCCCATGCCCAGCAGTGGGGCAATGTATAATACAGGGCTAGTATTATTATTATAATGATGTCGAGGACGCAGTTTGCACAATAGTCGGAAATATTAATTAGAAACAGACCTAATGTAGTCACGCAATGTGGCTGTATCTTCAATAGTAAATATAATTCTGTTAATATTATTGAAAATGCTAAATAGGTTATAGTTTGATGACATTTAAATATTATAACTTTAGACTGGCATTATCATACGACATTTAGATTTTTACTAATGTGTTACCTTTATAATGTGTAAGTTGCTACCAGATCATAATTAAAGTGTTGATAGATAAGCACTAAATTATGGGTGACAACTCATTGATTGTAAATGCGTGTACTTTCTCTAAAATATATAAATTACGAAGACGAACTTAGATCTGCACTTATGACTGTGATGCAGTTTAATAAAACTGTATTATTATTGAATTTCTTTATTTAGAACTTTAAAATTCCATCCACACCCGATCAGAATGTTAGAAAATTAAACATAAAAGTTTAATGTCGCCTTCCGATATATATTTATATAAGTACGAGTGGTCCCGGGCAGACGTCGTCCTACCCGGAAAAGCAGCGCCACATTAAACGTGATATTTTAAAGATAACAATCTTTGGCATTTCTCCCACACATTTGGTGATATACCGACAGCAGCCACCGCCTACCGGGTCCAATTGTGTTTTTAAACCTTCCGTGAACTTATAAAAATATTTCAAGATCAAAGTTAGCCAAATCGGTCCAGCCATTCTCGAGTTTTAGCGAGACAAACGAACAGCAATTAATTTTTATATATAAGATTGTATTAAATTAATAGCTTATAATTATTTTAGTATTTACTAGCATTATGTGTGTAACTTTTGTAGCCAATAGGTATATAATTATACATTATTTTTATGTTATTGCAGTGCTACCTAGGCGACGCGTTCCGTTGCGCCACGTGCCCGTATTTAGGGATGCCAGCGTTCAAGCCCGGCGAGAAAGTACTCCTCGATCTCAAGTCTGATATATGAACAACTCTACTTAATTACTAGTGCATAAATACATAGTATTCCATGTTGTGATCACGCCTACAATAAACTTTTTTTTATCTATGGATTTCTTTTATTATAATTCCTTTCCCCACGGATGCCAGCAATCAGACTACGTCATTTATCTATCTAAGAAGCTAAACAGCAGGCCGGCTAGATTGTGTTGAGTAGCGAGGGACAGACTATCTCTCGCTACTTGATACTCTATCTGGACGCCACTGTGCTTACCATCAGGTGCAATGTAGTCACTGCCGTGCCAGAATAAAAAAAAAGAATATATTATAAGTACCTATTTTCTTTTGAAATCGTTTAGTAAACAATTAAGGACTGTCTTAACTTAGAAGGAACCTGCTTTTTTGTGTTTGTGTTATTGTCAAGAGGGTAATACATACCTAAAGTAATTGTAGTAGAAATGTTAATGTAAAATAAAAGATACTTAAAAATTGGCCTAGTGTAAATCAGGTCATACGGAATTTCAATGCGAGAAGCCGACACGCACATGGCTGGTTTTTGAAATTTCCTGCGCAATTTGGTGTTATTTCTGTTTATCTGTTTGTTTGATTTGCGTACACACGGTCTGTTGTGCTTTACTTTTAGTGTATCTAACACTCTGAAGGCTGGTCTATTCCAACAATTTAAACCTAGTTTACGATTCATCTGGAATTTTAGGTATCTGTAATGCAAGAATTAAAAAGTCTGAAAGGGAATTATAGGTGTCATGTTTTTGTAGGTAATGTAATAGGCGTTTAACCTACCTTCAATACAGTTTGCATTTAAAAGGATGTAGATTGTTTAAAAAAAATAAAACAAACAAATAGCAAATATTCAGTTATACATATTTTTCTCTTCTTTTTACAAACAGTTAACTTAGTTGTAACATATCTTGATCTATAACATTTTTTCATTTACAATAAATTTGAAATATTACTCATTCCGCTATACAATAAAATATACATATATATTTTGCCGTATTTTGTCATATTATAATTATATAACAATTTTATAGTAATCTATTAATTTAAAATGACACATTTCCTGTTCTCTACTGATTAACATTTTGGAAACAGTGCTCATTGTTGTTAGAATTTTGTGAATATAAAGCAAATATATGATATATTATACTGTTCCCATAACGCATTATCACAAAACCACTGTGGTTATTTTAACATGTGTCGTTGAATAGAACCACCATCTTATCAAAAATCAAGTGAAACACTAAAAATACGTCGACAACTAACGGATGGCACAATCGTTTTGTGTCCAAGTGATATTGTAAATGTGCTGTTAGCTAACATTATGGACTATGGGTACCATTACTGGCCGCACCTAACATTGGCAACAACAAAATAATATTTTATGAATCTCTTCAATCATTTAAAAATAACTATTGTCACTACATTTGTAACACTTATTTTAAACTAATCACAATAAAATTGGGACACACCAAGATTTACACGTAGTACCATTAGAAGGCTTATATCTTCGGGAAAAACTAAGTAAATTGCACATATTATATGATAATAAACACGTTTGAATATTGCATTGAAGTTAATTATGCAGTCGAAATGAAAACGCCGAAATGGTGAAAGTAATAATATAGGCACTTTGAGAAATTTTCACTACATAACTTCAACCTCTGCTTTACATTTTGAAATATTCGGTTTATACATTTCGCATTTTCTAGTAAACAAACACTTATGGAATTTTCATAACAAATATATTATTTGCAATCATATTTTAATCACGAATAATACGTAAGATGATATAATAAACATCGAATAAACAATTAAATGCCTACGTTACCATATATTTAAACATTGAATTGACTTTATATCTACCAGAAAGCGTGGAAGAACATATTATATTGTGTCATTACATTGGCAACACAGTCCCTTGACAATATATAAGTTTTAACTTTACAATAATCAGTTTGACTGTGCCTGAAAAACGTACGTACATAAAACAACATAGCACCTTTCATTGAAATTAAATTAATACTTTCTGAATTTGGATTTTGGGAAATAATACTTTTTGTAACGAATTTTGTACTAAATTGATTTATTAACATGTCAAAAGCGGAGCTTTTAGAAAGATATACGACGGATCGAGCTCGCGCTCACGAAATAAATGCTCCTATCTCATAATTTAAGTAATATCTTCGAAGAAACTACTATCCCACAACATTCAGTAAAGCGTCCCAGTCTTTTTAAATGTTTATTTTCATCAAATTGAGATCTTGTTTAGACTTGTTTGCGACCGGCTCACGCGTGACGTCACCGGCGCACGCACAGTGCACAGCGTGCGTCGCCGCGGCGAGACACTAGTCTTAAAGTTTGTGAGGTAGGCTTAGTCATGATCTTATGAAAGCGCCTTGTTACAGAATACCGATTAATAAAATGAGATCTTTCATTATAATTACGAATATTAATAAAAAGACAATAAAACTAGAATTACATACATTATACAACAAATTATTAACCTTTGTACAACACCGTTCGTCGTTGATGAGGTGTCCGCGTTCTGTGTTCGTTGATATTTGTATCGAGCACGTAGCATTATATGGTACAATGAAAGAGCACGTCTGCACGTCTCTACTGTCCACTCGGCACTCCGCACTCATAGCAACTCCGCAAGCTCACAAGTCTGGCGAGTGGCGAGTAAGTAATTACTCTATACTCTATAGTTCCACACAACACGCTAGCCGCTGCAGCGCTGCGCGGCCGTACCGAACCGGTCCTTCAATCATTCTCAAATATCCAATAGGATCGTTGTATCGTCTTCTTATGGACTAATATCATCTGACAACATAATCGTTCGAGTAAAACGTATGTAAAGTAAATTTATAGTTGGACATTCCGAACTAAGAACGAATAACTATCTTGGACTTAATTATATAAAATTAATTTAATTTTGATATGGCCATGCGTTTGTCGTTACTTGACATAACGATATATGTATATTAATCACAGACGCTACTTGTTACATTTGTATTTAGTTATTCATTTTCAGTGTATTACATTTGAGTATACAACAATTTATACAATTTCTTACCAATAAACGCACTTATTACTCTAAAACATATATTCCCTTTACTCAAGCAATACTCCATACCTACTCTGTCCAATAACTACAAAATATCACAGACTGTGTGTTTATTATGTATACATCATCTTATAGAAAAGTTTTATGTGTATCACACATGGACGTCAAAAAGCAACAGAGATGACATCTATATAACCATGATCATAAATACAATACACATTATTTATTACAATATATGTATAATATTATATACTTATCAATTACGTCAACGATTATTAAAACACGATCAAATTATTTGTCAGAAGAGTTTGTCACCTACGTTGAAATAAAAAGTTGTTAAGTGAGTGAGGGTAGTTGCACGCGAGAAGCAACTCAAGCAACTGGCAAGCGCCTCTCACCAACAACAACGACAAGCAAATCGTCATGGATATGTCTGCAGTCACAACCATTGGAAAAGAATGGAGCTTTAACTTGACTGCTCAGAAATAAAACGATACATACATTTAACTCACCAAAAGAAATCAGTCGAAATTTAAGCACACCTCAGCCAAATACCACTACCTACAGTCTAACATTCATTGTACCTTTGTTATGTCTTAAATATGGACTGCCACGTGTCTACTGTCTGCGCGGACTTGCGGTTAAAAATCTCATTGGTTATCACATTATCTAACCTACTATAAGATCTGGTACACACTTACACATTGTTATTATTTTTTGTGCTCATCTTCAATAACTCCATGTCGTTTGAATGATACAAGTATACTTTGTAATTTAAACGGCTCGACTCGGAGACATGTGCCGCCGAACCGTCGAAAGTTTTAATAATAATGGATTTACTATTCACAGGTGATGTTTAACAATAATGTTATAACGGAATAAAGACGTTCTTAACGCGTTTAATAGTCTAGGAATTTGATGTGTAACATTATCGAACGACAGCTGACACAACTTTGTGACATCGATTTAGTCATGGAGTGTAATTTTTAACTTTATAAGTTACTTACATATTTACAACATCGTACACGAACGCGTACAAAAGCACCCAACAGTAAAAAGCACCTAGAGTTCCCGAATAGAATATCATAAGCGTACGTGGATTATCCATCGCTGCAGAAACAACGCAAATTAACATAAACATGGAAGTCGTGCATCGCGCGACTCGACTCACTGGGGCCGTTATAAACGTCAGCTTAGAAAGTAATTTACCGAGGAGAGGACGAGTGCATCCATGGACTTAGGTCCACCAGGAGCGCTCCAATAGAACCTAACAATTATATAGTAAGAAACGAGTCTTTGCAACGAAGGCGATCACAACACGTTTAAGATAGTTCTCCTCCACTGTTCCCGGACGGTGTAGTGGCCTCAACGCTTTTTGGCGGGAGGGCGGTCGTCCTCGCACACGTCAGAGGCAGACCATCGTCTCTTGCGCGCATCTTCCTTGACGCTCAGGTTTTCAGGGTGTGTTTGTGGAGGTGCGGAGGATGGCAGCGGCGCTGAGTGGTGTGGCGGCGCCGGCGGTGCGGGGGGTGCGGCGGGCGCGGGGGGAGGGGCGGGTGGCGCGTGCTTGCGCAACACCAGCGACACGCACACGTCGCCCACCTGCAGTCTTTGCACGCGCAGCCCGTACTGCGCCAACGTCCGCTCGGGCTTGCACGACGCCCAGCCCCGACCGTATACGAAGAAAGGATGTTCCACCGTCGACTCTAACTCCACCTGCAATTCAACAGTTTACATTAACACCTTTTTTATACTGGTATGACAAAACTAATGCTACACTTACAGTCTACACTGCACTTTATAGCAAGTGCAATGTTTAAAAAAAAACATAATGTGGAACGTTGATATGCGTTGCTCTATGGACGTTAAACCGTTGCCCGGCTGAAGACTTAAAATATCACTTTGCTTACAAAATCTGCCAGCTATTCATTTGCCACTTTTTGCTTCAATTAATTATAACAGAAACTTAATCCACCCGTTAAAGATGTCAAGGTCCGGGATGGTAGAGAAACAGAGACAATATTTCACAAGATTAATTTGGTAATATTCGTGCTGTTTTAAAATTGACCAATAAATCTTAGTTGCAATTAATAATAGATCTATTTACCTTTGAGCGATTCCTATCGTACGTTAGAGTGAGAGCCAGCTTATCTCCTCGTTCTTCTAGCCGTAACAGCGTGCATTGCGTTAGAGCAAGGTCACCGCTACGGTCTGCGCTCATCACGAAGTCTTCAGTGCGCATCTCTTCGACGCGCCGCAGAGAACCGTCTTCTAATCTGATCAATGCACCTCGGCAGAAGTACGGCGCTGGAGCAGCGCGCTCCGGCGATGTTGGCGGTTCCTGAAGTAAAAAACAGTACATCATTACAATATGTTGCACAATATTTAAATTATATTTTATTATAGTAGAAGGCGAACAAGAAATCAGTCGGGTCACCTAATTATAAGTGATAATCACTTCCTCAGCACATTAACATGCACGTTAGAGGAATCGTAAGTGGTGTTAAACATTTCAGAAATAAATGAAGAATTATTTGACATTCGGAAATGTCTACTAAACACAGCAACAACGAGTCGGCTTTCTGTAACACTGACATTCTGGTACCATTCGGGGTAAGCTTAGCCCGTTCATAGAGCAAATAGAACTGGCTACGATGCATCTTTTCTACTAATTGAAAGAGAACTTACTTCTCGTGGTGGAGGAGGCGCAGGTGCTGAAACGGGTGGTGATTGTGGCGCTGGCGCCGGCGGAACGAAGCCAGATGTAGGGCGCGGTCGCAGCGGAAAGTTGGTCGGTGGCTGCGGTGTTCGCGTGCGGTACAGATACGACGAGTAGGACGCCGGGTGGTGGAGGAAGGGTGCATAGCTCGGCACTGTCGGAAATGGCGCGGCCGGCGCTGATGGCGCGAGCGGCGCCGGCATGTGCTCGCGCGTGGGAGGCCTTCGCGGCGCATACCGGGTGTAGGGACGCGGCGGTGGCGCCAGGAACTCGGGCGTCATGCCGGCCGATGGCGGGGGAGGATACAAGTGGCTCAGCTGCCCGAGCTGCAGCTGGGCGAGCGCCTCGCCGGGCAGGCTCGCTGAGATCATCGGACGGGCTGTAACAACACAACATTTACTTGAAGCATACATAAATAACGTTAGATATATTATAACAAAGTAATTGACACCTGCGACGGAATGTTCATCGAATTAAGAGTGGATTATGAATAAACAAAAACTAGATTATTCAAATTTGTGTCATTTTAAAATACGTTTTATCTTGTAACAGCTTTCGATCTATTTCCAATCCCATTTACATTCATATCACATTCTCATACATATAACATTCTTGACGCAGAGAATAGACCGGATTGATATGTTGATCATTATTACTTGAGTACTGAATACACGAGCATTGACCCTCAAATTTAAAAAGGTTTAACTTCCTAAAGGTTCTAAATATCTAAAGAATAACACAATAAAGTTCCAAACCAAAATGGTCGGAAACAGAAATGTTGGAGTAATATGAATTTAGTTTACATTATTTAAATATATACGTTATTTTTAAACCAATAAGTGCTGTCGTGGGAAAACTAATGAAAAATGTGATTTCACGTATCTACCTTATTTACAAAGCAATGTAACAGTTATTGGTATTTAATTTGTATGCAAAGCGCACAAACGCATAAAATATATAGTCACAGTTAAGGGACACACTAAATACTAATAACTTATAAGTCATAACACTGCGGATCTGTTAGGCTCGATCACAATACACCCTTAAACACGCAACAACTTTATTTGACTAATTCATCATAATATATACAGTGTAAACCCAAATAGCGAGACTGAAGGGACTGTGCATTTTATGGCGTTATAGAGAGTTGTCGTTAAATGGAGAGAAGAAACTTCAGAATTAGAAAAAATATGTAATATGAATTTTGACCACACTCTGTTAATCCAATCATGAGTCACATTTGTATCAACACTTCGTGCTTCCCCACTTATTTTACCATAGTTGATATGATGACGCTGCTTGAATTTTCCGAGCCATCCTTCTGATGCTTTGAAAGAAGTTAAACCAAGTTCAGCAGCAAAATTCTCCGCCTTAGCTTTCACGAGCGGCCCCGAGATAGGCATATTATTCTGGCGCTGTCGATGAAACCATGATAGTACAGCTTTATCCAAATCTTCGTATATAGGTTTCTTTAATTTTTTGGAAGATTTTCCCTCGCCCGCAGCGTGGAGGATTTTTTCTTTATTTTTCCATATTGTGGACACGGTAGAGCGACTAAATCCAAAGCGTTTGCCAACATCACTTATCTTCTCTCCCGTTTCTATTGCGCGTATCAGTAAAACTTTTTCGTCAATACACAGTGATTTTCTTTTAGTAGCCATGTTTACAGTTTGCAAGTTTGTGAGCAACTAAGAATATGATAAGGTATAGATAATCCATGACTCCTAGTTATGAATCATGGTCAATAACAGTCTACACGTGCAAGCAATCCCAATTTGTAAACAAAAGAATGAATTTCTTAGAAAGTTCGGTATGCATGATGCCGACAGTCGAGTTTATTGCGGGCTAGGATAATAAAGCGACAATAGATCGTACACAGCTGCGCAGTTTTTACTAATTTTAGCAACTTAATTGTTGTCGTTATTGAGAGTGGGTGTAATGCTATATAGAGTGAAACATTGTATGAAAAACAAGCTAAACCAACCAAAGCCAATTGATTTCGACGCTTAAGAGAGTTTGTCGTTAAATAGAGTGACGTTACATGGAGTTTACACTGTATATAATTTTTCTGTACGTGTGTTTGTCACCTAATTCCTCCTTAACAGCTGGACCGATTTGGATGAAATTTTGTGTGTATATTTCAATGGGTTCATGGATGGTTTGAAAACCCGATTGGACCCGGTAGATGGCGCGGCTGTTAATAAATTAGATTTGATGGGATTTGTGGAAGAAATGCCAAAGATTGTGATATTTAAAATATCATATTTAATGTGGCGCTGCTTTTCCAGGCAGCAAGACGTCTGCCGGGCACGCTAGTATATAATTTTTCGGGTATGAATATTACTTTTTTTTCATAACGTTTTGACCACTTCTTATTATTGTGGTTAAAAAAGTTTAACCTTCGAAATTAAGTAATATATTATTCTGAAGTTACAAATTGTCTCATATTGTTCATCACCGCCTAACATACGTATGTCCAACTGCAACAGAATGCAGCTTACAAAAAACAATTAATTGGATTTAGAGATAACATTATCTCGTTTATTATTGAAGTGTAAAAACATAATAGTAATAATGTTATTCTTAGAACACTTGTGTGTGGTAACGTAGGTATAGGTATATATATAATGGCTATGTAGTAATTAACAAAGAGCGGGCCCTTGTTCTTTAACACTATGCAGTATGTATGTACTAAGACGAAGCATCTGCATTACAGTATCGCGGCGAGATAAGAATGTGGAGCGGCCGACGTCAACATTATAAATAGATTTTATTCACACACATAAAACTTACTAATTCAGTGTGCACACCACATGACGTGGAGTAGTCTGTCGTGTGACTATAAACACCGTTTTTGTTCTATATTTAGGACTCCGTAGGTCTACGATCAACATATAAAACGATTCTTTGTTGTTTTATCGTCCGTTCATCATGCGGAGCTCATGTACTCCGGCACTTACAACATTGTTTATTTATTATACACTTTTATACAACGAACCGAATATATGATGATATAATTCACAACGTGGTTGCGGTGTTACGTGAAAGAATTAAAAACCAGGTCTGACTAGAATAATAAACTAGTACAAGCGTGTGAAGGTAATACTAAGGTCAAAACATGTATAATAACATCGAAATTTAAGCAACAAAACTTGAAGGAAATTATTAGACTGTTGTTACCTAGACTAGCTAGTTTTGGTACGCTGTTGCTGTAGGTATGTCTGATAAATTATTGTAATGTTAAGCACCCATACATTACAAGGTCATCCACTTACTAATCAACCCAAAACTAACAACAAGCCGCTATCGTATGACTTTCTCGTTGCTACTACCTACCGCTAATGTGTTTCAATACGATTATTACTGTCGGAACTGTCACTATGGAAAATTCTAACACCTACATACCAAAGTATGATCATTTAGTCTAATACGTTTTTAGAATGAAGGTGGATAAGTAACAATTCATAGCCACTTTACTGACATGGTTAATTTATAATTACCGAAATATAATAAATATTGAACCCTGAAAAAAGTTTATCACAATAAAAAAAAAACTAATTGGTCAGTGAACATTTCTGGATCTCTATGAGTCAAATACGTTCAGATTGCACTGTTGACAGTATTTCTCTTACTGACAAGTAAATTTCAGCAATGTTTACATAAATTGTAATTTTTTTATATTCGTTATTTTATGCACCTACCCTACTTATCTCTGCACCACCTTAAGGTTGACTGGTAGAGAAAGCTTTTGGCATTAAGTCCGCCTATATACGATGTATATGAAGTGCATAAATAAAATAAAAAAAATGTGCGTTTTGATGTTGGAATAGAAATCAAACATGAAATAACTTTGTAACTAATTATTATTAAAAATTGTTTTAAATTCTATACAGACTTTATATATAAGTGATTTTTAAATAATAATTGACTTTTTCATTTTAAACATCCTACTTTGTTTTTAGTGCCTTTACCGGAACGTGAATAATATTTAAAATTTGTCGTAATCAACTTATAGTGATCAAGATTAGAGGTTAACTGATTTTTAATGTATTAATAATTATAAAATCATTTTGATTCCCATGATTAAATAATTTAAGTTAGGGATAATATATCTAATTACACATCTGACAATATTACATCATTTAAATATCGTCTGATAAGGACTAGGTATATATTATTTACAGCGGAGGTTCCGATCTAAGGAATATATGTCATCAGCGAATATCTATCGAACTTAGTCATTATTCATAAATTAAAACCACCAACTACAATTTTACTAGTACATGACTCTATGTTTTCCTATTCTATGGCAAGATATCTAAATTCATCAAATTTAATTAACCTTGTAAGAACACATTTATTATTAACATTGTTATACGTAAACACGATTTAGTTTGTTTAAAATTAAACAGTGTACGTAAATGCGTCATGATTAAAATTAGGCGAGCGTATCTTATAGTAAAAATATCCGGCTGCACATTACGTAAACAATACAATTAGATAGCAGCTGTTAATAGCCGTAAAATAATATATCGATATTCCGGAGTAGAGTGGGAGTGTGTAAAGAGGTCCTACGCATTCCCGCGCACATGCTTGTGGTACAGACTTCAGACGATAATTTGTAGAACAAAGAATGCGCCGACGCACCTGCGCAAACAATAAAGCTCTTCTCAAGTTAGCATATGTTTCTCGAAGGGATGATATTATATACAAACGTCATATATTTAGTGCATAAGTACGCTCACTAATATATATTAATTATAATAATATTTATTTACGAAGCCTATTCTATGATGGTCCAATTTCGTAAATAAAAATCATGCTCAGTGACAGCCAGCGTACGTTTTTCATTAGAAGGCGGGATTGTAACAAAAACGTTACCAAATTGGCGATAAAAGGCGTTAAAGATGTGAAACTCGATAGGCATTGGAATATTACACAAGTCTGGTCTTTCAAGGCCTAGTTACAGGCCTTTCGAGGCCTTGTAAACGGGTAAAATCGTCTTACAAGCACGAAGAAAATATTTGATGTTGTTTACAGTACATATATACACATGCATTATTGTAGCTTTGTATGTACAAGTAAAATGAATAAAATATTGTTATATTGTGAATCCTTTATGCTTATGTTTTTACTTTACATTATGTTTAACATTTCGGTATTTTTCGTACTTTAGGGATTGCTTTGTACTTATAGTTGCCGTGAAATATCCATTTCTTATCTTCTTCATCGAAGATTCCACTCTCTAGCGAAGGAAATGACATGCGTTCTATGAGTAAATAGGTACAGCATACATGCTAATTATATTTAATTATTTCTAAAGCCAAAATAATAAATTTAGTCGGTCAAAGTCAAAATATATTAATCATCCAAGTTGACCTTTACAAACTGTTACGATAAACGAACTTTTCTAGCGATTTGAAGAGTTTGTGAAGAATAGATACGAGCAGTTTTTATTTAAAACTAGTTTCATAAAGAGCGCATCAAGTAGAGTTTAGCAGCGTAGGTTTTTTCTATCTTCAGAGATCGGAGTAACTGACATGCATTTTTTCAGTAAATCAAGATTAATTAAATAAGAATAATTTCATCTAATAACATTGCTTATTAAGGACGATTTCTCCTCAACAGTATAGATTATATTATAAGTTGTTGTTACGTCAAAAATATTTATTGAAAACGATATTAAATTTTTACAGTAAGGATGATTTAAAACTGAGGAAATATCTATAAATTGTATGCTACCGTGAGTCAGAAAAATGTTTTGAGATGGCGTAGCGGATCATCGTTGTGACTAAGCCTCTAAAAATTCAAACCAATTAGCTAGTTTGAACCGCGCTCCAAACAAAGCCGACCGACAACTCAACGCGACTATTTTTGGATTTATTTTTAAATGGAAGCCGCAACCTTAACTACTTGTATTAGCACATTATGCTCCGCTTAAAACGATAACATACGAGTTCCTGTGTGTAAACCGGGAATTGGATTGGATTGGGCAGCGTAGTCTCAGATTTATGTTAATTATTAAAATTTAATAACATATTATTACTACAATACCTCGACTGCCTCGGTGACGCAGTTGTAATTGCGCATGAGTTACAACTGTTGTGCTGAGGTCTCGGGTTCGATCCCCGGGTCGGGTAAAGTGATATTAGGTTTTTCTATCTAGAAATTCTCAGTATTAGCCCGGAGTCTGGAACCTGTGCGCGGTATGGCGATAGGCTCGCCCCCTATCACATTATGGTACCGAAGTTCGGCGAAAAGTGGGTGTACTGGTTATACCTCTGCCTACCCCTTCGGGGATAACAGGCGTGAATGTATATGCATATTATTACTACAATACACGTTTTGGCGTTGTAAAACGTCTTTCGATCGATAACGAGGGTTAGGTAATCAAACCGTATAAATTCAAAATTAGTGAATAAGTATCTGTATCTAAATTGTACAAATAGAATAGATCTATAATCATTATTAGAATGCTGAGCACTGCGATCTCATTAAAATAACACTGACAACGTTTATTGTTCGTATCAATTCAGCGAAAACTGCATCATCGTTCGGTTTTTTGTCGAAACTAATGCATTTTTATAATGCCGAAATGATGACGTTCCAAATTTAAAAATACTTTATTCAATCCGCTCAATGGACTATGACCATTGAGCGGATTGAGAGAGGTGCAATTAGTAAGTTAATTAATTGATTAATTAGATTTGTTATATTATTCAAATTAGAATGTTGTCCAATTTTAACAAGATGCACTTCATCGGCGTGCAGTGAATATCTGTTGCATTCTAGACATTTTACTATGGCCGTAATGCTGAAGGCGCCGCGCCGCGCGTAGGCGCAAGCAGCAAGGCCGCGGGTTCGCCGTTCGCAGTAAGAAACCCTGTATGAATGGCGAGCCGAATTGGCGAACGAATCTGCGCGGAAGCGCTTACATCACGCGCTCGGACACGCGCAACATGGCTGCCCGCCGCACCACGCCGCGCAGATAATCACATCCCATATCGCTACTACCTAATGTGTGTTACACTTGCAACATTATGGTAAAATTCAGAAGCAGGCGATAGGTAAGTATAAAGTATTTAGATAGTTGTTAGTACTAAATCTATATTTAGCTGTTTATATACATTTTTACGAGAAATATCCAGAAAGCTCTATGTTGTAACATGTTACCCATAGTGAGTGCGCAAGTTTTATTTATTGTTTTAAATAGATTATGTTTATTTTACATTCTATCAATTGAATGTTAACTTATAAACTATTTACCTAACTGCTTTTACAGTGTGTGACTATTGAGTAAATAAATAGTAACATCGCATTTACGTACTCTTGATTTCCGACAATGGATACACATTTATGCATATACACACTATTCTCGAATGATCGTACTTTTAATTACAAAATAATTCGAAACCATTTATTATGACAGCAGTAAGATAATAACAACGACATTATTAGGGGAGTTGGCGGGCGGGCGGCGGGTGGCCGACGGCTCCCGGCGGTCGATAGGTGGCGCCCGTAACCCACTTCCGGCGCCCCTGACCTTGCCACCGCCATTCACGCCGCGTCTTACAGCCACCAGACCCCACCAAACCCCACCAGCCCCACAATCTCCCACCCTCCCAGCCGCCCCACGCCATCGTCGCACGCCGCCCGCTCTGATGCCAGGAATATTTTGACCAACGCTACGTTTGCCTCATCGATGTATTTGTTCGTACTTAGTATCAGGAAAATATATTTATGTAAATGTATAATTGTGTTATATTTTTGCACTAACAATGAACGCGCTCGGTATTCCCCTATATCAAGCGTATAATTGACTATTATTTCATGGTTCAGATATATGGTATTTTAATTGTAATTATTATTGTTAAGGAAAACATACCATATAAACATCCCACTCGAACAATGATAAATTGATATGGACTATATTTGTCAATAACCTATACTCAAACAATGGCTTTAAAAGGAAAATTTTACATATATTGTATATAACATTTTAATATTGCAAATGTTTCTTTTTTGTTTCCCGGAATTAATTTTGTGTGACCAAAATGGCAATAGGCACGCACCCTATCACATAATTCGGACGGAAATAATCTCAGTCAACCGTAAGTTCCCACCTCTGCCTGCCCCTTCGGGAGTACAGGTGTAAGCTTATAAATTAATGTATGTCTTCTGTATATCCAGATTTGTCTTTCTATATTCTATCTTCTCATTCATAATGCAATCTTTCGAACGCAGGTGGAGTTGCAGTCAAAAGTTGGTGTAAAAATGTTATTCAGTTCTATAGCTTCAATGTGGCTATAACTAGACCAAAACGTTACATGAAAATCTACATCGCAACCAAAGTATTAGAAATAAAATAATATTTATTATGTTGTTTATACTTTAACTAAATTGTTTTCATACAATACGACTACTAACATTACATTTTCAATAAGATAAGTAAAAGTTTTTTTAATTCATAATAAGTACACCGACTTCAATGAAAAACAAATTATGCGTCTCTATAAAATTTGAAGTTTTCCCTCGATTTTTCTGAGATCCCTTCATCAGATCCTGACTTGGTGCCAATGGGACCACCTGGGAAGTATACCCTTTTAAACAAAAAAAGAATTTCTAGAATCGGTCCAGGCGTCTTCGAGTAATCGGGTAACATACATAAAAAAAAAAGATTCCGACGAATTGTTAACCTCCTCCTTTTTTTTAAGTCGGTTAATAAAAATACATCTTATAATGAAATAATGTCGTAAGTATACACAATTACTAAATACTATTAAAAAAATATAAAAAGGTAGGTAGGTACTAAAATGTTGTAGTGGTTATTATCATTAATCATCTTCAAAAAGTCAAAATCTTTTGTCATTTCTTCGTGTAAAAAATAATAAGAGTAGGCGTATTATTTTACTGTATGTCTACTTGTTGTTTGTTATTGAATATGTTGCTTGGGTGTGTACGTACTATTGGAATGTACTCGTAGCAGGAACGTTACGGTATGATAGTCCGCACCTGTTTCACCCAGCTGTCACAAACGTTACCGACAGGGTTGCCTCTTATTATTTATTTCCACAAAACAACGTACATACAAATTATTATATTTAATTTTAGCTTCAAATATACCAAAGCGTTATAAACGTTAACCGTGTTGTGTCGTGATTTATTTTGACAGCCTCCGTGGCGCAGTTGGCGAGTAGCCGGCTGTGAAACGAGAGGCCGTGGGTTCGATTCCCACACCAAATGTTTGTGTGACAGACAGATATTTGTGTCTGGGGTCTGGGTGTTGTGAAACCGAAAGTCTCTCGTAGTCCCTGATACCCAAAATGCAAGAGTATCTTAGTGTGGGGTCGGGGCTATGTGTGTGACTGTTGGGTGTTATTTATAAAAAAAAGTGAAATATCTTTAGATTCTAACTATGTTTACCGTTCTATTAAACTATTCATTTAAAAAGATTGCCTCAATACATAGCATTTAATGATAATACAGTTGTATAACTGGCATAATAAATATGTATAAAGTAAACACATTGTAGAGAAGTTTCCTTGATTTTATAAACAGAAAAATGTTAATGTTATGCTCACAATATAGTGGCCACAATTCGCGATAATTACGAACATGAGTTTTAATTATAGCGCTGAACAAATATTATCGTGTGTATGTTACCTAATAGTGTAAATATTTTCATAGAACGGATTTACGGAGTGCACACGGCTTTGAGCCGATGTGTATGTTACTTAGGAGTTGTGACCTGCATAAGTAAGTCGTTTAAGACTTGAAATACCATATGTTACCATGCTTTAGACTGTTAAAATTAAAAATTGTTAATCAAAGAGTAGGTATATTTATTTCTTATCTATATCTATCGGCTGTGAAACGAGAGGCCGTGGGTTCTATTCCCACACCGAGACAAATATTTGTGTGACAGATAGATATTTGTTTCGGGTCTGGGTGTTGTAGGACCGTAGTCCCTCGTAGTTCTTGATACCCACGATACAGGTTTCACCTAGTGTGGGGTCAGAATCAAATCTGTGTGACTGTTGGGTGTACTTATAAATAGGTTAATTATTTAAGCATGTATTCCATTACTATTGTAAACTTTGAACGTTATATTAATAATGGTTTATATTCTTAATATCGTTATGTTATATACACAATGTTTAATTATGCATTGTAAGCTGGTTATCGAAATACAATAACAGATTTTAATTGAATAGGTACGGTGGTTATTATTTATAGTTTACGATATTTAATAAGGTATTTAATATAAAGGTTATCGCATATGTCTGAAGTGAATTGAATTTAAAATAAGTTTTTATTACATAACTAACTAATCACGCTTGAATCCCACAGTAAAGAGGTAGGCCGAGTGCACTCTTTGTTAACTATTTGTCCGTCTCGTATCGTATTACAATAGGTGGCCCGTGGTGAAGCATATGGGATAAATCATTAACCCGGCCAAACGTGTTTTTCAAAACAAAAGACTGATGCCAAGGATGGACAGGTCTAGATATAGAACTTCGAGTTTACAGTATATTTATAAGATGATGAATACTACTAACATGTATAAGTATAACATACATACATATACACTCACGCTTATAATCCCCGAAGGGGTAGGCAGAGGTGTAACCAGTACACTCACTTTTCGCCGAATTTCGGTCCCGTAATGTGATAGGGGGCGAGCCTACCGCCATACCGGGCACAGGTTCCAGACTCCAGGCTAATTCAGAGAATTTCTAGATAGAAAAACCCAATATCACTTTACCCGACCCGGGAATCGAACCCGAGACCTCAGCACAGCGGTTGTAACGCATGCGCAATTACAACTGCGCCACCAAGGCAGTCTAAGTATAAGTATAAATAAAAGGTAGTTTAGTATAATACGGTCAATCACAATATACTAATGTACATATGTGTGTGAAGAAGCGACTTAGATCACTTTGCCAGAATAAAAAAACACATTCAATAATTATACATGCTTTAGAGATTGTACTTCGTAAACTATCCTACTAATATTATAAACGCGAAAGTATGGATGGATGGATGTTTGTTACTCAATCACGCCACAACGGCTGGACGGATCTGGCAGAAATTTGGCACAGAGACAGATAGTCTGGAATAGCACATAGGCTACTTTTTAACTCGGAAAAGTGTAAGGTTCCCGCGAGATACACTTTTGTTTTACACAGAGCAAGGGATCGACATGATTCTTGCACAGTGGTTTTTAAGGATAAGTGAATTACATAGGCTACTTTTATCCCGGAAAAATGCACGCTTCCTATGGAATGCTCCACGGCTCCAAGGCTCCAAGGCTCCACGCGAGCGGAGCCGCGAGCAACATCTAGTTATAACATAAATATTTTTGTTTGTGTTACCTATAAAGATTGCTGAATCATTATGGAACTTTTACTACAAACCGATACATTATAGATAATGCAGCTTTATCACAATTCTCTTGACATTTACGTCTAATGTAAACTTGAGAACATTACGTATAATATTAGCATCGTTTTATGGCGATGGCTGATCATAATATACGTGCTTACGTCAGCGATATTATAAATGAAGTACAGATAGTCGATTAAAACGATCTTATAGCTTCTGGGTAGAGTCGTAATTTCAAAGGTATTAACTGGACTACAGAAAATAGATTTGTCGTAATCACAATGGTCTGTTACAAGAAAAAAAATCTGGTACTACATAAAAATTAGAACATATTGGAAAATAGATATAGTTTACAGAAAATATAGAGCCCTGTAAGATAATAATTACCACTGAATAAAAAAACCATGTTCTAGCATAGTTTATTAAAACAATTTACCACATTAACCAAAAAGAAGATTCCTTAAGTGGACTCCGGGAAACCCAATGGTTCTTAAGAAAACTCAGCAGTTTTTCGAATGATTGACAATTTTAAATAAGCATTTCGGCGTCTAATGTTGAAATATTATTATGTTGTATTTCCACACATTCACTCAAATACGTTTGGAATGAGGACCTAATATTAATAATTTTGCAGTTCCATAAAATTATAGTGGAATATTAAGTGTACAGTTGGCTAAAAAAGCTTAAGAACCATTGACTTTGAACATAGTTTAAATGATGTAGGCTTAACAAGATTGATAGTAATGAGTAGACAGTTTTGTGGTGCTTTACTACATCACGGCATATTATGTGCTCTTTCTTAGATTCAAATCATCTTGTATTTTATATCTCTTCTGTAAAAGAGGGAACTTCTATTGCGCCCTTACGAACACTTTAGGGCTTAAATAAAATTTATGTGGGTCTAAAGAGCTGCGTGATAGAGGTTTAGGTAGAGCCTTGCCACTTGCGAGGCTGAATGAACTGCCGTCTAGTCACGCGACAATAGTTACGTAAAGTCGAGTTTCTACAATACCTACTTACTTGTTTGCGGTAAAAAGACGTCTGACGTGTTAATTGCATTGCAGTATTGCTAATTATAATATTAAACTTGCATTTTGATTCCTATCGAGAAACCGGCTCGGCGTGTTAAGGACAGTTATTTCCAGTTCCATTTGCAATCGCAGCGACTGTGTGTGTATTTGTGAATAATAAACAAGTTTCCTTTACTTAACCGAAACGGAGCCAAGCACTCAACATTTGTAAATATTAAACGTAAGAATTTTACAATCTTTAGCTCGTGATTGTGAGAAAGTATGACAATTCGTGTTGAGAACTATCGCAGAAGGAGGTGGCATATTCGTTTAAACGACCAATTTGGAGTATAACAACAGTTTTATTGAGTGGATCACGCAATGGGTGAACCGAGGCAAACAACCCCGCCTACACTCGCGACGCTCGCACATACAGGCCGCCGCGCGCACCGCTCGGTCCCAATCTCCTATATTCCACGTACTCTTCAGGGTTGCCGGCTTCACTTCACAAGAAAACATTATGTTATATGTTGCAACACTACAATATGTTCTCAAATGTAGCGATACTTCGGAAACTTATTGCCATTAGTATCTATTCTATTTATGACACACACTTTTTGTATACGCGACGGCGATACCTACATGGAATATTTATGGTAACCCTGAGGTGTAACGTTATTGTAGATTTGTAGACAGTCAACGCCTCTAATGCCCACGCACCGCTCATATACGTACAATTTGTTTAATTTGCTACCTGTTTTAAGGCGCCACTATTATGATATTGTAGTCTTGAATGTTGCTTTATGTTTTTTCACCTATGTTTATATGTTCATAAACAATAATACTGTTACTTCGGTAATTTGTATTGACATAAAACTTTATCGAAGGAAAGTTGCTTGCAGCGAATTTCACGGTTGATTTGTAAGAAACTATTGGGCGATAAATCAGATCAAAGTGTTGCAACATTAACATTAATTAGTGAGTTCAATGACTGATGACCGGCTATTATTTAATTTTAGATCTGGTTTAATAACGATATTTCGTGGTTTCTATTGTTACGACGTATAAGATATAAACTCTGCGTTTTAATATTTGAACAGAATTGAAAAAAAATATTTACGTCCATACTTTTTATAGAACTTTGAATACTGCATAATGGAGAGTTAACAATACAGATGGTAATATATTTATAGCTGTAAAGTAGACATAACAATGGAATCATAAAGTATATGTATACGCGTGATATAATTGGCCATACAGAAACCCACGCATCGGCTTCGTCGCGCTAATAGAACACACGCGGCCCCTCATAATAATATGCTCAGTTTTATACGAAAAATATATTATAAACATACTGAGGTTTCATAGCGCCCACGTAGCTATACAGTAAACAGTTAGACATTCGTTCATAAGCAAATTCAAAACCAGCAATGCAAATACACCATTTAGTTTGTGAGTAACATAAATGCTATTTGGTATAGACTAGAGTTTGTAGATATAAGTAGCTACGCGGGTCTGCGCGTTCAGCTTTCGAGGAATTTCTAAGTAAACAAAGCATTTAAGTGGAAATATTCGGATGTGACGGGTGTCCGCGTGAACCTACGCGCGATTCACCGGTAAATGAATGTATATATGACTGCATGGATAGATGCACAATTGCCTTTCAGAATCCAGGTCATTTTTAATTTAATAAAGCTGCCTTTTCAATCATTTTAGTAAAATTTGCCGATAACACCATTTAATGCAGCTATACATTATTTTTATATGCGTATAGACATACATTAAAATTGAATAGATAACTTATAACAATTTATAGGTCGATACAGCCTTCTGAATACCAAAAAAAAAAAAAAAATTACATTTCCCTAAACATACAGGAAGGAGAAATAATATTAAATTTATTTACTTATACCACCAAATGGTGTTAAAATTCGTTTTATTTATTAATCTACTTTAAACTATAAAGTGCCAGTCTTACTCTGCATTATTGAGTTCCAAAGTTATAAACGATATTATCAAAACTGTTACAAAACCTAAGATTACACATGTACATATCACAAATTAGTATCTTTGACGCACCATCAAACTGTGGAAGTTTGCCGGCTCACGTGTTCCCTGCTTCATATGATCCTGGGTCATAAGCGGAATATCATGAAGCTACACCCCAGTGGTGGTTGTGTGGAGTGGTCCGAGACAATCGTCTCTCGATACTTGATACTCTACATGGATGGCACTCTGCTAATCAGATCAGCGTGGTCATTGCCATGCAGGATAAAAAAGTATATTGTGTGTTATTACAGACGCCTTTAAAACCGATGGAAGCGCAAAATCTCTGTTTATAGGCGACTTACTGAGAATTGCTTTCGCTATCAATGTACTTAGATATCACTACCACATTAAAATAATATACATTCGCTTCACTCTGGAACACAGCAAAGCTATAATTTGTATTATTTGTCATATAATTGACTGAAGTAATCTAAAATTGCAAAAATATCAATCGGAAATGGATACTGAATAGGTAGGTTTATTAAGCCATGGGTTTTTTTTGCATAAACAGATTTTACTCTACTGTAGGTAAAGCTAGATATGCAATACAATTATCAGAGAATTACTTAAGGATAAGAAAAAACCTGCATCGACAACTATTTTAAAATAATATCTAGTATTTTTAACCGACTTCAAAAGGTTAACAATTCGTCGGAATCGTTTTTTTTATGTATGTTACCCGATTACTCGAAGACGCCTGGACCGATTCGAGAAATTCTTTTTTTGTTTAAAAGGGTATACTTCCTAGGTGGTCCCATTGGCACCAAGTCAGGATCTGATGATGGGATCTCAGGAAAATCAAGGGCAACCCTCAAATTTTATAGTGACGCATAATTTGTTATTTATTGAAGTCGGTGTACTTTTTATGAATTAAAAAACTTTTTATCCTTTTCACTCTATGGAAACCTGCATCCCAGAGAATTCTTGATAAGAATTTTGAAGATTACTGAAGTCTACCCGCATGAGGCCAGCATAACGGACTATAGCATAATGGCTCATTAGAAGAGGAGGTAATGTGACTTATTGACTAAAATTATAAAAAAAATCGGGTCAACTATCCTATTGTAGTCTTTAACTTTATAATCCATATTAATATTATAAAGCTCAAGAGATTTTTGGGCACCTTGACGTCTGAAAATACCAGTTAGATTAGAAAGTGTTCTGCATTTTATATTCTAGCTATTGAGGAAGGTTAAAGACTATCTAACATACGACCCCCGCGAATAAAGCAAATGGCTGACAAGGGGGCAACGACGCGAGCAATAGCTAGCACCAGAAAATATTAAATTATATTTAATCTGACGGCGCCACCGTAGTTGTAATTGCGCTTGCCTTAGTTGAGCTGAGTTCTCGGGTTCGATCCCGGATCGGGTGAAGTGATATCGGATTTTTCTATTTAGAAATCCTCAGTATTAGCCCGGGGTCTGGAATTGAGCCCGGTATAGCTATAGGCTCGCCCCCTATCATATTTTAGGATGGTAATACATTCGCGGAAAAGTGGGAAAAGTTTGCCTACCCCTCAGGGATTACAAGCGTATATATATGATATGTAATCTCGTATAATGATGACGAAATTTCAGCCAGTGTTAAATAACAAGTCATACTGCATACACATATAGGTTTTATCTGTCACGTGTTCGAGCCATAATGCGTAAAGATTACAATTCCATGTTTTTGATTTTTTAAGATTGCGGTTTCATCATATCGGAAAACATGAAAAACATTTGATCAAACTATCGAACGATTTCCTCGATCATGACTACTATGTGAGGTCAAAGAAAAACTTAATATTAAAAGAGTATATAATACCTTTAAATACGTCCGATTTAAAAAATCATTGTGCTTACATAGATTTTTTGACGATTAACAATTTTTAGTATTTTCGGTGGTAAAAGTATGTTAATTCTAAGAATATTCCAAGAAGTGCAACAGTACAGCTACGGTAATGCCTTTGATATCCAAGGCATACGGTAATCTTTACTTCTCAGTCGGGCTAAAAGTAGTTTTACTTCAGTAACGTTTATTATGATAAAATTACTATGATAAAAAAATTATCTACCTCAAAGGACCGAGAAGAAAATTGTAGGATTATTTGTTATCTGATAAAATAACAATTATAATACTACGTGTAACGGGAATAACGCACATCCTCAGACACCCCAATTTAAAAATATTATTACAATCATAATTCATGTATTGAAATTAGACTGCGATGAATATAAATATTGTTTTTGATGAAATTAGTTGTACTAATTTTCGACATAAAGTTGTAATTTTAATTATTTGATTTTTTAAGTGTTCGTTTATTATTGCATTTAGAGAAGACTTTATCGAATCGAGCTTTGTCTCAGTTTCGTTTGTCTTGAACGTTAAATTAAAGGGTGACTATTATTTATCTGAGTGATAATAATTTTTGGAAAACAAAATCGTCTATTAAAAAAAGGTTGATATCGATTCAGTCGCTTATTCTGAACAAACTACTTTCAGAGTGTGCGTTAATCATGTTACATGTTGTATATTGTATTTTGTACAAAATTATGTTATAACATTTACATGTGTTTAGTGAATGCTGTTCTTGACGTATATGGACCTGTGTAAACAACATTTTTAAGGGGATTGACGATATGATCTTGATACACACGCCCTCCGTCATCAGCGCGTATATGATAGCAGATTGCGATTGTATCGATACCAGCGCAAATAAAACGCGATACAACCGCACGTGAGTAGTGCTGTTTACCGCATTCTCGTATCGATACTAACGAAGATTAAACGCGATATAATCGCGCGTTTGTATCGATAAAACTCTTGTGAGCATCGCAGTTTAAAATGTCTGTAGATACCCAAAAAAACACGCACTTTGTAACGCATGTCACATCATGTTTGCATTTTAAACGCAAGACACACTAATATTCCTGTCAATATTACGTTGACTGCAGTCTTACGTTGCATCAGTTTGTTTATAAAACGTTGTGTGCCATAATCCCTTAGGAATAACAATGAAGACTCTAATTTGTAAATGATTAGTTAAGAAATAGTCAACGTCAATATGATTGAAAAGTTGTATTTCAGACTTAATAATATTCACTAGCAATATAGTTGTATACTTACTAGCAATATACTTTGTATTATAATAAATAATACAAAGTAGATAGCTAAGAATAACACGCGATCAATCAAACGGTCGTGTCAATAGACAATGGGCTTGCCTGTTGCCAAGTGCTTTCCCCTGGCAGGCCTGGCTTGCCAACCACGCGGCACGTAGCTACTATGTCATGCTTTTAATTCCAGACACAATAAATAAACAATGCGATCCGCTTATATGAATCCACAAGAGTATTATATTTAATGGCGTTCGTGTTGCTAACTACTAATTAAGCTATATTTAGCGGTGAATTGAATACTATGACATAGATACGTGAAGAGTGTTCAAAGCCATTTATATAGGCCTACGGAATATGAATCTACAAACTTTTAATAAGGCACAAACATAAGTGGTTCCGATTAAAAATAGTCTCTTTGTCCTGTTTCGTAATATATTTGCAAACACATCAAAGCTGACCTCATGTGAACAGTTATTGCTTCTCGATTTAGATTCGTTTCGTGATTGTAACACGCGTAGGCAAACGCCGCCCTCCCTTGAATACTAAACTCGGAGATCTGAGTGGCCGCGTGACTAACCTGCCAGCAGGAATTACCATCGATTGTATGCTAAGTAGCGCGCTCGATACACCGTAGCCTTCTACCATTGATCCTCGAATGGATGCGACTGGAAACCGATATAACATCATAGAATCATATTCCGAAGCGAAACCACAAAACATTTTTTTTTATTAGCTTGAATGATGATACAAGCATGTAGCTTAAAGGTAGGCGTCACGATTTTGAAAAACAAAGTATTGCACTTCAATGCCTCGTCACAGCGAAACAAATGCTAAGTTTTCTACGTAATATCACTGGTTTAAAGTCCTTCAAACAGGTCACTATAATGTTTACGCATAGAGATAGATATATACAAAGCAGCATCTTATCCAGATTGACTATAGTATAATATATACATATACGAGAGGCTATTCATCTAGAACTTAATGTGTATAGCTAGAAATTTGATTAATATTGTGTTGCTATAAAAAACTTGTTTCTCAACTTGTGACTTGATGTACTTGAAAACTTTATCGACACGACATTGTAGCATGCCTATGCATTGTGGGCGGTTTCTTTCGAGTTCCTTATAAGTCGAATTAGCATAGTGGAGACGGGGTCACCTGTCCAAACATAGAGTGGGTATAGGCATGTCGGTGACCTAAGCTTTATGAATAGGTCGTAAAAAGTAGAGTCGAGGTAAGGCTAAGTAAAAGTTGATTTAGATGAATTCCGTAAAGCTATTGTTGAAAAACACATAACAATATACATAATCTTCTTTCATAATACTTACCCACACATTTAAATTCAACCGAACCGTACAAAAAAATAAGATGATGTAATAAGTCATATGTCACGGTTTCATGTTATTTTTTATTCGCATTCGTTACCCATTTAGCGTTGTAATAAAATAAATATTGTTATCAATATTTATACATTCGGTAATTAAAATAGATCAGTCAAATCGGCACGTGTAACATGCATTGTGTGCTTATGCGAATTTCAAAGCCGTTATATTTGTTACAGTTGTTTGCGTCGTCATATTGTGCAGATGTTTTTGGCCCACTTTTCTGGAGACTTTAAGAAGTATAAAAAAGTTTCAATACGCGATTTTATAGAAAGTTAACTTACGAATTATTAGCCAAATTTTGTTTTATATATTATGCCGTCTAAATCATTATTATCTTAACGTTGAATACCTACATTTCGGACTAGATTCCCTTAAATATAATCTTTGACCGTTATAACTTAATGACATCTTACATAACTTAATCTTCAATTAAAAAAGTATTGCTAGATTAAAGTTACATAAGATTATTGTTTATTAATTTTTTTTATAGAATTATGTTCTGTCATGTAGTAAATATTTATGATACTGATTCAGAGAATGTAGTGTACCTTAAGTATACTAGTATATCAGACTACTTCTAGAATAAGTAAAATTGT
This sequence comes from Laothoe populi, assembly GCA_905220505.1. Taxonomy (NCBI): domain Eukaryota; kingdom Metazoa; phylum Arthropoda; class Insecta; order Lepidoptera; family Sphingidae; genus Laothoe; species Laothoe populi. The sequence continues at coordinate 12,522,655 of HG992147.1, read as the reverse complement.
TTCTCTTATTATCAAATACATATAATGTGGTTTTACCTTCTAAAAATAAATGAATTCACTCCAACGCACAAAGAACCTGAACTATAGTAATGATGAGGCTGCATTAATGTTTCTTTAAGTTAGATATTAATAAAGAAAACCAACTACTGAATTATTTTTTTCGTTTGTTCCTATAAATGTAATCACGATAAAAAATACCTTCAACACCCAATAGTAGTGCGTTTGTTTTATGTTTTGAAGAGTATCCCATTTTTAGACCAGTAGATCATAATACATCATTTGCATGATATCACTTTTAACGTATTAACCTATCGAATAAACAAGAAATCTTCAAAACTGGAATTGTGGAAACATATACAAAAAAATGCGTCAATTGAAAACAACCACCTTTTTAGAAGTGAATTGAACATCGAATGAGATAATTAATTGTATAAACGTTTTCTTTATCAAATCTGACATTGCACTTCCCGGGTTAAATCGGCAAATATATCATTTTTTGGGGTTATGTTTACCGTTTCCAATGTTTTCATTGGAATTATCGGTTCGTGGTGGATAAGATAATTTCGCAGTAAACAGCAGCTGTCACTAGGTGTGCTATCAACTGACCCGTGCTGAATGATACTCGTTGATACACGCTCTGTTGCTGTATACAAAAACCCACCCGATAAATAAAAATTATTATCAATATATGTATTTCGAAACTACTGAATAATATCTGCTTATTCAATATCAACGTTGCAAAGTCAACATTATTTCGGTACATAAAGTAGCATTTCTGAATTAGCGACTTCGCTTGTTCAATCCGTGAGTCATAATTACACACGCAATATGCAACATTTATATTCTAATAGGCAACATCATAGCCGGACCTCATTTACACAACTTTACCATGTGCAGATAATTTGTAATTAAAATTCTTATCACACCGATAAACTTTGTTTACCCGTGACATATGATCACGTACACAGTTTGTTTTTTTTATATAGGCAATATTGTACAAAACTATTAAAATTTTTATATTAAGTAAAATATTAATATGGTCTTTAGTTTAGAGTCATTTACAGCAATTTTGCTTCGTCCTTACCAAAAAATACAAAAAAATCGATTACGATAGTTGATACTTGTGAACCGATTAGTCGATTAGGTGCCGATAGCATTGACAATTTACACGGATGAAGAATCGCCCACTCAATAAGAAACGTTACTTTTATTGTTTTTTATGGAAACTGCAGAATATCTATTTATGGAAACATTGATGTCAATTGCAAACGTAAATACAAAATATTTGGAGCTGAGAGTGAGGCATGCGGATGTCAGTGGCGTCATAGCACAATGAACGTACACACGCGGAGGGTTACTCTCGACACTCGATTCCAATTTAAAACTGGGATTGGGTTCGAAAACTGTACAATTGGCACTCTAGAACGCAACACCAGCGCACGATTTAACTGAATACGGCGGAATTTTTAGTAACTAAATGAAATAGAGTATTTACGATCTTAGACGATTCGGAAATATTCTACTTCATTTAGTTGAGTGAGTTAGAGTTCCAATATCTTCTAGATTGGAATTGAAACTGTATCGAGTTCGAGAATGGAATTGATTTCAAGAGTAGGCACTGTTCTACCGTGCCTCGTAATGTTGATACTTGCGCACGAGCTCTTCGGCGAATATGCTTTCAATCAATGGACGTTGTATATCCACCTGTTTTCAAAACGTTAATCAAACATCAATACACGGAGACACCAATGTATAGACAGATCGTTCTTGTTATTTGCGTTGTTGTGATCTGTAGTCTGTACATACATTCTTAAAGAAAGAAATCAAATATACAGCCGTAGCTTGTGTAATAATCTACGTTTAATTAATTAATTTAAAGATTTATTTTATAAACTATTAAAGCTAGGCGAGAGAAACAAAGCGTGAAGAGTCAACACAACTTTAAAATCTACTTCTAATTAGGCGTGAATAACAACGAACTCGGACAAAACCAGAAAGTTTTTACTTCTAAGAGTAATGGTTTATCTACGAAATGTTTACAAGTCGAATATTTATTTAAAAAGCTAACATAGGAATGCTTATTATCCAGGCTATATTGTAACCTCCAACGGATATCGCCAAACCTTTCATTTATCATTTCAAAGTCGACGCGTTTTATGTATCCTTGTCGAGTGCCAAACACTGTCTGCTATTGCTGGTAGCAAGGTACAGTCCGTGGTAGAGTAAAATTAATAGGCAACATTGAACTTGAACGTAGAGCGTGGTGCGTGCGCGCGTGACGTCACAGCACACGAGCACGTGCGCGGCTTGCAGCGCTGCGGAGGGGTCGGGGGCCGGGGGAGGGGGTGAGGACGGGGGGGTGTAGCTGCCGCCAGCGACCGCGACAAGGCCGCGCTATCGCACCGGCCACATCGACGCCGCCATGCACCCACCGACGCTTACTAACCGTGAACCGTGAACGTGTGCTCTTACTAAAAAATCACAATAGCACTTATTTCTCCTGCGCCAGCGGTCATATTAATAGACTAATCAGAGGGTATCTGATATATTTGTGCTCAACAGGATAGCAATCACCGTAACGTAGTGAAAACCCCGCCATATAAACTTGTTCTACTGCTAGCTAGTGTTTATCGAGTTACTTAAGGTCGCCATAATATTGAACACCGGCAAGGCATGCAACTTCTCGCGACTACGAACATTATACTTATTTAAACTGGTCTACATTTACAATTAGATACATTTCAGTCTCTTTTTGCTTGTCATGATAAGAAACCGATGAAGACAATGACTATGCTATAATTAAAATTGATTGATGTTTCTACGCAGATACTTACCTACGTTTTCTGGTGAAAACATAATAAAATTCATTGAAACAGGCGTGGCTGCGAACCAGTGTTGCATGGAATTACGTGTACTTAGGGCAACACAAGTTGAACCACTATTTTTGTCTCGTATATAAATACCATCAAATATATTTATAAAAGGGGGGTAAGAAGTAAGATAAAAAGTTAACAAAATGCTATAGAGCTGTGATATTTTTTGGTAAGCTTATTGACAGATAAACTGTAGTGAGACAGTGATATGGCTCAGTGTGTAATGACTTGAAAAGAGCTTCACATGGAGATTTTAAAGCAGTCTATAAGACTAGCTAAATCTGCCTGACGTCATCCCTCTTTCGTAGATTAAATCTCGGGGAAATCATGTAAACAAAAACTTAGAATACTTTGATTAGCTGGTGGTAGGATATTCATATCCGCCCGGATAGCGACCACCGTACACAGGGTGTAAAACCCGCCATAGTGGCACACGCAAGTGTGTCGCGTTCCGGGATCAGCCAGTGTACATCCGGTTTTTCTCGGGGGTCTAGAGTTGGAGTACAGTGTTTGGCCATTTTGCGGCCTTCTGAGACTCTGACAATAGACCCTCGACCGCTTCTTCACCTTCTTGCCCATGGCGTAGTGTGAAGAAGCAGGCCGGCATGATTGAGTTGAGTAGCGGGGGATAGATCGTCTCTCACTACTCGATACTCTAATTGGACCGCACTGCGCTTACCATCAGGTGCAGTGCGGTCACTTTGCCGTGCCAGGATAAAAAAAAAAAAAAAAAAGAATATGAACTAAAGATCTTCTTGTTCTGCTTATACATACACTAGGGCGAGAATGAAAAAAAGGTCTTAAGACTCACAAGACTGTGACAACAATTTCAAATAAATAACCATTATAGCATACTCGTATGTTATGCTATTATATTAACACATTACGTAAAAAAGCGAAATAGAAAGTATCTCGTATCTAGGCTACAGATAGTCTTACTGTTTTTTGATGAGACAAAATAATCGTAAGCCGCGGTAGAGTCTGACTTCATAAGACTTTAAAAAGGCCTGTCAAAGCAGTTATATCAAATGGTCACCCTGACGCAGCTGCACTCACATCAATTACCAGTTATAAATATTATGTAGTTAAATCAATTATCTTTATATATATAATTCTACTGTACGTGTGTACGTTACTGAACTCTTCCTAAACGGCTGGAGCGATTTGAATGATTTTTTTGTATGCGTTTGGGTGGTGCTCTGGATGGTTTAGATTCACAAATCAGCCCGGCAAATGGCGCTGCTTTTACGGGCAGCACGACGTCTGCCTGGTTCGCTAGTTAAATATATAATATTAACAGGTTCGTTTACCAATAAACGTCATGAGATTGAATGACGAATTAATAAGTAAGTGAATCCGAATTATCAAAGGTACACACACATTTATATTTATGTCGTTGCCCTCAAATGACGTTCGGATATATTTATTTGGATTTGGACGGTCACTATTTTGATACGCATGCAAAATATTGAATGTTTTTTCTTTGAGTTACGGATAAGTTGTCTTTGGATGGTTCATGCGAACGCCATGTTAATAAAGTTATCACAAGAGCTTATATAAAAACAAGAATTTTATATTCCACACAGGAATTACGATAACTTTAGTTAGTGACACTATCTTTTTGAAAAGGAAAAACTACAGAAAAATTTGACAGTAATTTTTGATAACCGTGTTGTGTATTTAACTATACTATTTCCTGTTATATTAAAATTGCTAACCTGAATAAGTAAATGCTGCATTACTGAGTGAAACACAGGTTTATCGCATCCAACAAGGCCATTTAGTAAAATGAACTACTAAAAAAGCTAAAATAGGCAGAGTTAAGACAAAAATTATTTGAACAAGAATGGGAAAATACTTAATGCTTAGATTACAAATTATTAACCAGGAAGCGGCCTACTTAGAAGTTAAAGGAGGATTAATGAACAAATCAAACATATACGACATGAATCACTTAACCTGTGATTACTTCTTTCATACTAATGTATTATGCTAATAACCTTTCTAAGGTCGAAGTTGAGTCCATTACTTTAGTGTCGTAACGCATCGTTAGAAGCGCTAAATGATTAGCTTGCATAATACAACAGACGAGATATAGGTAAATATCATTGTATATAATGATATACGGTGATATTTACCTACATCTCGTCTGTTATATTTCAATAAGATTAGATTTTATACAACAGATAGTAAAAAAAACAGAAAACTAGGCGGATATTATTATATCATCGTTGTTTAAGATCCCTTAAAGAACCCTGTAAATTTTAGGACAGATTTGTTTACTAGATATTTTCAAGAATGTCTTATAATTCAGCCAATTTAAAGAAAGCGTTAAAATCATTAAAATATTTATGTAGGTAAATAGTTTATATTTATATAGCATATTTATGTTATATTTAAAACAAAATTTGTAGAAACAAATTACTAAATGCACTATTTTGAAAAAACATTAGAGCCGAAAATGTCGATCAGTTGCATAATGCAGTTTTGTACTGCTTCAATTATTTGTAGGAACTGTTTTCAAAAGCTGAAAGCGACGCTATGAGGTAATTGTAAGAATAGAAATAGGTGCCTGATAGTAATGTCTAGTGTCTACTGGCTACTGTGATAAATAAATAATGTGAAAAAACAAGAGCCATCAATTTATTTATAAAACTGCTGAGTTACACTTCCTCCGTCATTTAATTTAGACTATTGGGCGGGATGCACTAAAATATGTCAATAATTATTGTAGTTGATATATACTTAAATATAATGTTGAAAGATTTTCGCAGTCAATTGAATATGTCAAGCTAATTTTATTTTCGAATTCAAGGTAGTTAGTATTTATGCCATACAAATTAAGCCTTAGGTAGTTTTGAATCAAATTGGTTAAACGTACTTCATGTGCTAGAGAAAATGCATAAAAGATGTAGCAAAACCATCGTAATAAAAATAGTTGTTAATATTGAGCTAATTCAAGAACTCAAATTATTAATCTGTTAGTAACGCGCACGTCAATGATAAGTTCGTTCGAAGTTGCGGCATTCGTGGCCAACGCAACAGTGTAATATATTATTAACACGATATGTATGCAACATTCACTCAGATCGCATATTTACGTATCGCATACTTCTTGCATAAGCAATATTTCGCAAGATCCCACTACAGTGTAGCCGCGAAAGCCGTGATGTAACCGCGCACCACGCCGCGCCGTGCCACCACCGCCACTAGCCGTCCATTGATTAGACAGAACCGTCAATGCAACTAGTTACTTAATCCCGATTACTACTTTTATTTCTAGTTCTCCCTCAGACACTTGAGATTCATTTCAGTTCGGTGTCAGGCGTAGTACCTTCACTTTTTGAACGACACTTGGTGTTCGTAACGACCCTGAAGTGACACGATAAATAGGTTAAACCGTTTATTTTTGCCTATCCTCTTTCTTGTTCAAAATGTTGGAAAATAGAACCCATTATGAATAATTTATGTTGTAAATGTTCATTTGTGAAGGCTGAGTATAGCGTAAACTCATATTCACTAAAGAACATTTGAAATAGGCGATGCTAAACTATTCAAGAATAAAAAGTTATTCGTTCCGAGATACAGAAGGTCCGTTGCTGAGGAAAGCCGGGTCAACAACATCGATCAAGTGCGTTGCGAATAAATCTGATAGAACAAAACAGTACGTTACGGATGTTAAATTCATGATTTCTTTTGTTTATTTCAGTTGTGTTGTGTGGTTGTGTGCTGCGCTGTGTACCCCTAAATTGTAACAATTTTCCACTTAGCCTCTGTTAAACATGCATAAACGTGTTCTTAGGCGAGTTTAGTAAAGGATATTCAGTGTAATAACCCTAAAGTAGACAATGACGCATAGAAATACTTCAACTTTATGCATGAATAATATGATTTAATTTTGCATATTATACTGCAAATGTCTCCTCCTTGTATTTATTTGTTTTATTATTACAATTTTCAGGTAAATTAAATTAAGATACTAACGCGTGATTTACGTGAATGAACTTACTAATGAATGTTGATAATTTAGTTATTGGTTTTCTTCATAGATAGATTAGAGTCAAATTATGTGCAGTCGCATTTAAATGAATAAATATGAGTTTACATTCAGTAACATTACGTTTAAAACATTTTGAAAAGTTGTTGCATAAATAAATAAACGACAGATTAAGTATTGTTAGATTTAAGTTCAAAATGGCGTTCACTATATTTATATGAAGCAGCGATAGCCTAGTTGGTTGCGGTACGAACTGCCAAGACGAAAGTCGTATGTTCGAAACCCAAGTGGCATACACCTCTGACTTTTCTAAAGTTATATGTGTATTAAATGTTAATTATCGCTTGCTTTAACGGTGAAGGAAAACATCGTGGGGAAAACCTGCATATCCGAGAATTCTTATACGAATTTCGAAGGTATGTGAAGTCGACCAATCCGCATTAGGCCAGCGTGGTGGACTAAGGCCTAAGCCCTCTCATTAGTAGAGGAGGCCCGTGCCCAGCAGTGGGACAATGTTTAATACAGGGCTAGTATGATATTTATATTTTATATACTGGACATAAGTTTAATTTATTCACACTGTCTGAACACAACGTAGGCAACATTCAAACAACGTAAGCTGTAAGGACCATGTTGACAAACAGTCTACCCTTAATATATTCATTGTTTAACTTGCAACAATGTGTGTTTGTAATGTGTATTATTTAAATGCAAATTGTTTCACATTTACATTGTTTCGTACCGACTACGGAACAGAAATAGACGATGGTGATGAATAAGAAAAACATTCAGCCATCTGTACAGTGCTGATATTCATAGCAGTATTATGTTTACATTGTATAAATCGTGTAAGTATAAAATATGCTGTCATTAATTATTCTACGTATAAGTATTTTTTATTCATAAAATTATTTCATATTAAAATCCCACGACCAACAAAATTGTGTTTTGCTGTAATAATATAAGACCAAGTCGACAAAAACCGAGAAACAAAAGTTTTTTTTTAAGTATGACTGTTAATAAGAACCGGTATGGTTCCATTTTCCCTTTATTGTTGACTCTACATTTTATCATTTTATAGTGAGTATTAATGTTAATCCATAATTCAGCATATAAAGAAATATCTTACTAGCCCTGTATTATACTATCCCCCTGCTGATCACAAACCTCATCTACTAATGAGAGAGGTTAGACCTTAGTGCACACATTCACCAAATGCGGGTTGGTAACTAAATATTGAAATTTATTTTAATGGAAAATTTGCTTTATTGATGAACAGAAAAGCTTTGTTGTAACTATTATGTGAATAATCTATTACATAGTAAAATAGTTTACATAAATGTTCATAGTTCGCAAAGTCCCAATATAAATACATAAGATTAAACTAAACTTCGACAGAGATCGTATTTTGAAAACAATATATGATAACAAACCGTAAAACGGCAGAACATTGTGAAATACGAGAGGCTGGAATCGAGGTAAAACTTCATTTGTTGATATAATGAAGTAAGATACTGTATTCTTCGCATTGTCGGATTTGCTTATTCAATGTTATTTGAATCTTCGATGTGTTCAACAAATCGGATATACTAAAACTTTTAATATGTGAAAATAAATGTTTAAAAGATCTACTATCAATATGTACATACGCTATAATTAGGTACCTACTTGGTTATAAAGACGGGATATATTGTTTTAGGATTTTTTGAATTCAACATTTCGAGATATGTACAGATATCAACAAACATATCAAACAAACAAATCGAGAGTATTAGAAATGTCATGAATTCTTTACTTCCTAATCATAGGCAAAGTTTCCGGATCTATTAGTTTAGCATTTCACTATTTGTTGAAATTAACTCAAGGATAATATATCTAATGTAAATAGGTCATTGAAACGTTGAAATGATTCCTGATATACAGCATAATAAACTTACGTTTCAACAAATAATTTGTTATGCCAATTGAAAAATGTGTGGTTGAAAGCTTACAACGTCGGAAAAGCGTAGAAAAAAACATTCTGCACGAGTTCCTAAACACTCGAGCCTTTTTTCTTATAAATATAGATAGATCTGTTCAGTATTCAGTGTGTTGTTAAATAGTAACGCTCATTCATGTCTGTTTGAAAGTCTTTGAATTATACTGCCGTGCAAACGTGCAGTACAGGTATGCGGTATTATCGTGGTTAATACAGCTGATAGCGTTACATATCAGTACGTAGGCGGTAGCTCGCTCTCTGATAACACTGGCCACTCACAAGTGCACACACACAGGCGTGCACTCAGAGGCGCAAACACACACCATTGCAGTGAACATACACAAAACTGCACACCAGCGTCAGCGATGGTGCGCATGTGTGCGTCGTATCGGTAACACAACTGTGATATCTCTTTGTTTTCTTTGCAATCGCCGCTTGTTATGTGACAAATGGCTGTCGTTTATTTAATACAAGCCGCCTGCTCATGGTTTCATCTATCTTAAGTTCAATGGTTTGTGGTTTTTTACTGGTGTTATTTAATCATGTTAAATAAAAACTCTTGTCTTTTGAAACACTGAAATGACGATGTTAATATTTCATATTAAATCGAATTTTTATAATATTACGTACCATATTCCACGAGGAAAAATATTTAACATTTTTGTGGTTAAATAAATGCTACTAGCATTATAAATATACATATTAGTACAAAGTTTAACGCAACAATATATATGTATGTATACCTACTTTATTGTAGATAATAACTTAAGCTCATGCCTTTATTAAAGCCACTTTCCTGTCTAGTCAATGTACAAAGTAATCACCCAGATCGACGGTACACTGAACTATTTTCCGTGTCAAGAGTTGACACCTGCCAAGCCCATCGCCATATCGCGATCGGACCAATTCCAATTCCAGGAAACGAATTAATGTTTTTTTAAATGGAATATTAAAAAATTTGATTACCTTATTTAGGGATCGAACCAGGATTTCACTGTTTTGCCCTAATTGCATTGTTACTATACCTAGTATTGAAGAATCATTATGGCAAGGAAATAGACTGGATACGATATGTTTTATAAGTAATGTAGAGACCGTATTGTGCCTTTACAGGTATTTGTACATAAAGTACATTTTAAATTGCTTTTTTAACATTAAAATTTCTAATCTGACAGCACTATATGGGTGTGTTCATTATATAAGAAAGCACTATATAGGCACACTGTATTGATACGTATATCTAGCTGATACAATCTTAATGGCAAGGTCCTTCAAGGTCTCTCATTATACATTTATTAATAGTTTATATTCATTTTAACATTTAGATGATTCGTTACTAGACATAATAGATTTTTGCTATCATGTTACAAATTATAAATATTTTGGCGCAGTAGGCGAGTAGCCGGCTGTGAAACGCTCGGCCGTCGATTCCCACATCGGGACAAATGTTTGTGTCATGTCTGGGTGTTGTGAGACCCAGTCTCTCGTTGTCCCTGATACCCACGACACAAGTCTTCTCTTCTGTCTTAGTGTGGGAGCAAGGGTATGAGTGAGAACTTTGGGTGTTAATTATTTTGTATAAGTAGCCAATTATACAATACGACTGTGATTAAACACTAACTTCTATAACACTGATAACCGTTATACTATTTGTTTTCTCGAGGCAGTCAATAATTTTATATATGTAGTTAAAAAAACTTGTAGTCCCCGTAATAGAAAAATATTAAATCCCTTTTGAAAAATTAAATTCGTAGTGTATTAAAGACTACACATAACGCATAAAATTGATTTTATACATTATATAATGTGGAAAATAAATTATAATTAACTGTTAATTTGTTTTTATAATGATCATAAATTACAATATATATTATCCAATGCACACACAGAAGGTTCATAAACGCTACATGTGTACGAGATAAGTATTATTTAAGCAAGTAATTTGTTTGTTCGATACGTTTATCTTTCGACAAAGTGTACAATATTTCTTAATGTTTATGTACACTATACAGTACTGTGTACTGTGTAGTGTGTACGATACTAATTACTATGCAATAGCAGTCCATAAACACCGATCAACATGGAAGTGCATGATGCATGAAGTTGAGGTCAAAGTTTATCGATGAGTCTAACTGCTCATTGCGTACTTTTCCTACTTAAGCTAATTTTAATGGGTTATAATTAGTAAGAATTTGTAATATTCTTTATATACATGCAATACCACCCTGACTGTCGTGACGAACGGCGCTGGTCACCTAGAGACACAAGATGCTGTCTCCAACGCCTGGTATTTAAACTAGCTTCATTTTTTTTTAAACCAGAATAGAATATACCGATGTCTCGCATACTTGAAGTGTTTGTCTCTACATAATAAAACCAGAATAATCTTCTAGGTAGTGTGTTAAACTAAAAAGCACTTGTTTCTTGTTTTTGTTCTTATCTATATAATTTATCGCACACTAATTGTTATGTTTAGCTCCGAGCGCTCTCTCTACAAAATTATAGAGCTATTAACCTCAGATAGATGACGTAATCTAGAGTAAGTAAACAAGGGTTATGTTAAATTATGGAAAAATGCTGGTGTTCATCGCCTTGTAAATAAACATAAAATACCTTTGCGTCGTTTTCAGTTAAACGTGTCGTGATCATTATCTACAGCGATGAGGCGGCATTTTGTACATAAAATATGTTCATATATGATGCATGTAGAGTTTATTAATAAACCGAGTTTGGCATTCAACGTTTTTTTAAGTACTCATAGATAGCGTCAAAATGAAATAGTCTAAAACAGAAAAGCTTATGGACATTAATTGGTGATATTTTTTAGGTATAGGTTTGGTATTTTAGGTGCTCTGGGTAAAGTACTCCGTAAGCGGAAGGCAGGGAGCACCACAAAGAGGTAGCATTTAGAAGAGAAGTGCTGCAATGTTCTGAGATCATTGACACGTAACGAGCATTGAATTGTAGAAAATGTTAATATTGCCAACTCGGCAACATTGTAAGACCTGTTCCCACACTACGACACACGGAGCGGTGTGAACTGTAAAGACATACAGCACGCGGGCCGCACGTCCAACTCATTTCTGACAATGTTTTGTAAATTATTCATTACGTATAAAAATGTTGACTACGCAACTAGTATACACATTATTCAACGGATGTCTGATAAATCTACATTTCAGAAGTTCCTCTTTGCTAGTCGGTTTTCACGCGTGTACAAAGTGAAAATATGTCAAATAGGTCTAAAAAGAGACATTTGTATAGGTTTAAACGTATTAGTCACGACACAGGTAGCAATGGTGCGGGGTGGCGGGAGTGGCGGCGGCGGCGGCGGCGCTGTGGTGGCGGCGGGCGCCAGGCCGAACGCTGCCGACACGCTCAGAAACAACCTAAATAAAGCGGGCCAGCAGGGAGTAGCCGACAGCCGTCTCGGCGGACACGGAACGCGACACACACACGCGGGCGCCGGCCGTGCACACCACCGCCTCGGCCGCGCCGCCTCGCACACGCTCGCCCCGCAGCCCCGAGCCCCGCACACACACAGGTCGCCAGACGAAAATAAAATCCACTCGTATGCGCCATGCAAATAGGAAGGCGGCCCGTGCACGCGATCCACCCGAATGAACTATCCGATCCTTACGTTTCGTGGCACTGTTGGGAGACGGTCACGGACACAGCATCGCAGCCTGCGGCTCACGGTGACGGGCTCCGGTCACAGGTCTCATCCGAGTGAATTGTCGCCGACTGCCACTTCGAGCTGGAGCTGTGCTTGTGGTTTCCGACGGTAAAGAGCACCGGCGCGATGGCCACGAACATTCAGAACTCGCGGTACGCGGCGGCTTCACTACGGTCACTTGGCAGGAAAATCAACGGGCGGAGATCAGCATGAATGATATCACGGATCGATGTCGCGGCGATGTGGACGCTGACGATGTGCGACGTCGGCACGGGTCGCAGCGCGACTGGCGGCGGCACTACGCTGAGCCCCGTGCGTAGTGAGTGGCCGTGAGGCGCGGGGACGAGGAAACCCGGCGCGAGTACGGAGCGCCCGGCCTGTGGTGAGCCGTGCGGGGCCGGGGGGGGGGGGGGACGCGGATTAATCACGTAGTAAGTATGCCCCCCTGGGCCGCACTCCGCCGCCACCACCGCCCGGCCCGCCGCCCGCCTATAGAACCTGCGCTTCACCGATACATAAATAAATACTAAATGCAATATGAGCGCTCGTCGTGCCAGACTGAAACCGGACACTTCTCAGGGCAAAATGAATTCTTATGTGAGCGTTGGCCATTGCCACCGAATGTTGGCCTGCTACCGGTGGCGTGCACTGCAAGCGTTGCCACGTAAGGCCATGATGCAATGCGGCTGTTAAACGTTTATAACTTATCAATTAGTTTAAGTCAGTCTCGTTCGCCTAGCTAGATCCGTCGGGTTGAATGGCAATTGCAAACTTTATTGATTTGTTGTTAGCTGCTGTTTGTTACCGCCGCTGTGTGTGAGATAAAGTTTACTTCCGCGATTATGTTTTATAGTAACATAACTAATTCCACGTTTACAGGCTTGACTCGCAACTTGTATGTTGAAGGTATGACAACATTCAGAGCTTAATCACATTACTCTCTACCAGTATTTCCCACACATCTTTAGTGGAAAGGTTTCCGAACCGGTTCCAAGCTCTACGTCGCTGACGTCATTGCATACTTCGTGCTTGTGATATCTATCTTTGGAGACCTTTTTACTTTATAGTCTTTTATTAACATAATTAGTGTAATTCCCATGACACTTTGTATCAACTATTTTTTGATACGGAAATTTTTACTCAACACGTGTTTTTTAAAATAGTTTTTCTTCAGTTCAAAAAGATGAACTGTAAAGACAATAACGCGCGGTAAATGGTGGATAATGAACACTTAAACAAGAATGAGCACTTAACGTTGACAAAGAAACAAAATGGATGCATAGAATAGTATAAGCAACAGTTACCCAGGAGCTATGAGTACACAGAGCGTAATCCTGGCTACTTTCATTGTTCGACAAACGGTATTTAAGATAAGCCTTTAAAAGAAATGGAGTACGCGGCTTTTTGTTACGAAAATATGTTTTTCTTACCCTACCTCTAATATTTATTAACTATTCTGAGTATTCATTGTTCTTATTAAAAACAAACGCAAGAATTTAAAGACAAGTACAAAAAATGGCATTAGTCGGTTCAATGATCTATACGATACTCGTAAATAATTGTTCCTTTAAGATTTACTCAAAAGTTTAGAGAAAACGTAGTTTTAGTGTCTAGAAATTAAATATAAAAGGTTTTGATTATTCTTTAGGGTACAACAGGAAGCTGAATAAAAGTTATATATTCACTACTGTAACCTAAACTTTACATAAAATTGTTTAATAAATCGACTAATCTTAATCGATTTATATAACACCAAAAAAGATAATGGTCGAATAAAAACTTGGTGCTTCACTTTTACAAGATCCTTTAATAAAATAAGAAAATGCATTAAAAACTCTATCACACCGGCTGCATACCTAAGCGTCACGTCCCATCTGTACTTTTTTGTAAGGCTATATAATGCTCAAAACTTCAAGGCCATTGGCGTGGTTTAAAAACCTTAATTCTTCAATTCAATGTTCAAGTGGGTTTTGTTTGAATTCTGACGTAGTAGTGTTACATTAAACCTAAACGCAACTAATGGTATTGCGTTGAACTCTTCAGTAAGGGCCATCGATCGATTAGCTATGCTCTCAGGCGCAGGAACACAAATATACATGCTTTTTAATTAAATTAAAATTAGTTTTGAATACTGTTTGCAAATAGAATTTAAGTTTTTCCTTCTTCATTCCATAATTAGATTTTTATGTGATTGTGATAAATAAAAAGTGTTTTGTGCTTTATTAAAATCCACAATCAGTTTCTCAACTATGAATGGATGAGTTTCAGGTTATTTCAGGTCATGTCGAGTGTGCTCTTCATCGATAAAATTTATTTTAAAATAAATAAAATTAAAAATAATTGTAGAGCTGTTTTTAGAAATGCCATTCACGTAGATTTAAGTGAACTGTTTGAGTTGATTTGGAATCTATATATCGATAATATGAGATGTTAATAAATCATGGGAAAATAGACCATCATAAAAACTAACGCACAAATACGTAGACATCTAGCCAGTATCAGCATGAATCATGAACAAGTAAGCAACTTATACGCTTTCTCTTTTTTCTTCTTTCGAGTAACTTGCCCAACATCAAGTTCTGCTTTCTATCAGACCTTTTAAAATCATAATATTTTCTAATACTAATCTTGCTCGTATACCACTTAACGTATTACCTACTAGGCTAGTGTGCCCAGTTAGTTGTATGCAACAGGTGTACCCACATCATCACACACACAGATGTAATTATTACACATATAATTATTCACAATCTCATATTATTGTATATGGTAGAGTGGCACTGGTACTACACTTACCTTATAAGGTATTCTATTCACTCGTTCACAAGCCGTTTGCAATAATTTTTTTAATGTTATCCATATAAAGGTCTTCCGAGTTGCTAGAGGTTGTTTTTGTTAGCTGTTCATTGATTATTTTATAAGTGTTATTTTTTTGACACTCTTCACTAATGTAAAGTATATAGTATAGAGTTAGTAGTATCAAAATAAGAGACATCAGTAGTTTGTTAGTTGCCTAATCTTGGGGATAATGTGGTGTAAATCCAGGATACTTATATGTGTTATTGTTACCTTACGTTCTGACTGACTATACACACATTAACATATGCATGCATACAAATATATGATATATACATGACTACGCACCACACGCAATTTAGTTTGGAGTCAATAAATTTAGTTCAAACGATATGTGTTTTTATACAAGGGTTCCTTTCATTACTAAACTTGTTAGCTTAACTTTTTGCTAGAAAGTTGGTGCTGAAGTGTACAGCGAACAGTAAACTATTTCATCCGCTCACATTAAGTCAACTAAGGCCACGGTAGGCAGCGGCTTTGCTGTGCCCTGGAATTGCAGAAGTCTATGGGCGGCGGTGACTACTTACCATCAGGTGGCCTGTCTGCTCGTCTGCCTATCGAGGCACTAAAAAAAACTTGTATTTCGAAGGCTTTGTACTTAATATTTATAACTACGTGTAGTCAGATTGCATCGTGGTAATTCGAGTGTAGTTTGTTGACTCCACTCGGCCCGGCCGGGATGTTTATCTATATCGCAGACGTCTGTCTGCCCACGCTCCTACCTTCGCTAATATTTAAAGGCATGTAACTATTCTGTCACTTTCTACTCACAACTTAATAAATAGTTTCCTTCAACTTTCTGTTTGTACTCTTTCATATTGTTTTTTGAGATTTTTGGCAAGCGTGTTAATTAAATATTTTTGTGGAATTCAGCACCATTTCAATCTGGACACGATATTAGCCTTAATTCAGTGACTTTGTTCGTTCATAATATATAATGTATAATAATTTAGTGGGTACATTTTATTTTACAAATGTTTGCAGCTATTTGTTTTGTAGTAATATGTATCAAACTAATAATAGAAACTAGTGGTTATTGTATATATATGTATATATTTTACATATTAATACATTTTGAATGTCTAAGAATGAACGAATGAATAAGTTCTTCACTAAGATATACACCAATATAAAATAGATCACCATAAAGAACTTCTTGATTTCTCAATGGTAATCTACCACACGCACCTCAATTAATATAATTTCCTGTTTAGCTCTACCCTCGAAGGGAAGCGTAATGCAATAACATCGATTGTGAAGAGCTATTCTGTCCCTGAATGGTCACTAAAATTACACTGGCTTGAATCAATTGGATATACACCGCCGGAACCCGAAAGGCGACTCGCTGAAACGAACCATTATATCGGGAATATAACTGTAACATTAACTCCACTGTTGCAATGCAATGAAAATTGACAATAAAATTAATGCATATTACAAAAAATATACCATTTTTTCCACAGTGTGTACGTAAAATATTTAATATAGCCAGATTTTTTCCATCTTATTTATTCCTTTCTCTTTGTACATATGTGAACAATAAGGAGTTTTGTATTCATATATCTTAAAGTGTAAAATTTCAATAGTACACCATTTTTCAAACATTTACTAAAGATCCGTTGTCATTCATACTTTATATTACAACACTATTTCATCTCGACGCCTAAAATTCATTAGTAGTGGAAAATTGTACAACGAATTTGTCATAATATACTGCGTTTATTATTGTCTGCCATTTAGACTTTTCTAATGCAGCGCTCTGCAGACGTAATGCCGAATTATATAAAGTATAGCGCTGACAGCATATAAATATAAAGTCGGACGTACACGGATGCTGCTCATAAGTTTGTTGAAAGATAATTCGAGTGCCTTGTACTAAAATACTAACAGAAAGGAAAGCTGCTTCAACACGTGAAGTGCTTTATAATTGGCCTGTTTTAGTTTACCTGGGAAAATAAAAATGTTAATACCCGATTTGTTTTTAGATACATTCTATATTGCACACTGATAGTATTACATTAAAATACATAAGGAGCAAATCAATTGCTAAATTCAAAAAGAGTGCACAATCAGTTTGTGCAATGCATAGTCATGTTTATTTCGAAATATTTGACGTTGGCTGCATTTTATTGATATAATTTACTTTACGTGATATGTGTCCAAGAGATTTGTACGCGAATAAGTTTTTTAAAGTTTAGAATGCAGTTGCGATGTTTTATTTGTATATTTGTGTTACATGGGTTCTATAAATTGTGACGTAATTAATCATACAGTAGGCGGTGCCAGCGTATTTCTCTTGTTCCCTGCGCTGGCGAGCGGCGTGGCGGCGAAGCGCGCGCGGCAGTATTCAGTCTGGCCGTTAATTCTATTTCAGTGCGAACCTACGCATCATTCGACCGTCTAGTTTCTATTTGTTTGCTATTTAAATAATTTTCATTACATTGGCACTACTGTCTGATTCGTGCCATTAATATATTTTTAACAACACGCGTGCACGAAACCATTAAGCTTATTTTTGTTCTTATCCTTATTATAAATATATTGAGGTATACGTTTTAATTAGGTTAAAAAGTAATTCATTAAATCAAAAGGTTTTTTATTACTCCAGTACCAATTTCCAATAAAGCCTAGAAACAGATTGCATTGACCATCATGCCAAGTTTTCATTGAATATCAACAAAATTCAAGGAAAGTTTATTCATGAATTTAAAAGTATAATTTGTAAAAACACTTTTCGTCACGACCACGCAGTTATTACAGCCATTATCACATTATGATAGATTTTAATTTAAATTAAATATCTGTCACGATTGATTAAGTACCAATAGAATATGATAATATGAAGTGTCAAAGTAATTGAGTAAATTTTCGTTGGGCAAAAATCTTATTTATGTGGCAGATATGGACAAATATAAATATTTATGACAACAGATATGCATATTTATAGATATAAAACTGTAGAGAATTCTTAGTAAAAACAATGTACCTAACAGAATATACAAGTTGGTAATGGATGTTCTGTAGAGTTGTACGTATTTCTAATGAAAAACACGGACGAAGATTGTGAGCAATAATAATGTGTAATGATGATGATGAGCTTAAATATAATAATCCTACTTCCTACTTATATTATAAATGCGAATAATTGGATGGATTGATGTTTGTTACTCAATCACGCTACAGCGGCTGGACGGATCTGGCTGAAATTTGGCACGGAGATAGGTTATAGTCTGGAATAGCACATAAGCACTTTTTATCCCGGACAAATGTAAGGTTCCCGCGGGATAGACTATTATTTTTCACAGAGCAAGGGATCGACATGATTTTTTTGCATAGTGGTAGTTTAGGGTTTAGTGAATGACATACATACTATGTATATTCCATAATAATACTATAAATGCGAAAGTAACAGTGTATACATGTATTGTGTTTGTTACCTTTCACGTTTAGGCTGACCGTATTATGTTGCAATTTGGCAAATCAAATGAAACTGCAAATCCTACAGACGTTACAAAAAAAAAGTAAGCTGATAAGTTTTCATAGTAAACACCTCGGCGCGGCACGGTGCGGCGCGGCGTCCGTGTGAAGATTATTTTTTCCCAGAACGACAAAGCAACATTGTTCTTTGACTGAAAATAGGTTTGAGTTCAAAGCAAGTTGCCAGCTCATTAGGAACATGCTTGTTTACGCTTAGACTACGTTCGCTTCCTTATTTGAATGCGTAGTTTACTCCTAACTACTTTTTGCACGCTTGCTATACTCTACTCGAGACATGAAACATAAGATCTTACATTGGAATATTTTTACATTTTTTCATAATGATTGCGCCTCGTGGCTGTACAATGGTATGTTGAAGGATATTGATATAAATTTTGAGTATACATACATACGCACTCACGCCTATAATCCCCGAAGGGGTAGGCAGAGGTGTAACGAGTACGCCCACATTTCGCTGATCTTATTTCCGATTAATATTATATTATTATGGGCCGAGCCTATCGCCATACGGGGCACAATTCCAGAGTCCGGGATAATATTGAGTATTTTGAGATAGAAAAACACCATATCAGTTTTACCCAACTGAGAATCGAACACGATACCTCAGCACAGTAGTCGTAACACGTAGATAATAACAACTGCGCTACCATGGCAGTCACAATGTGAGTATATATGTATCATTCATTCATCATTATTTTATTTTGCATGTTATGTTCGAGCGAGGTAAAGGCACATACACTCTAATTGCACTGTTTGTCTGTTTACATAAAGATTAATGTGCACTGTACAAATAAAAACTTAAAAACAGGCAATACCAATATATATAACCGAACGTTTTCTTATAGAACGTTTTCTTATTTAAATCTAGACACCTCAGAGACAATTCTAAAATATGATGCAGCCGCTGTCGGGCGCAGTGAAAAATTAGAGGTTATAATTACACAGTCTGCGAGTGGTCGTTTGCGACCATCTCACATTCATCATAGTGTCATGACCGATCAGTAAGTATGCGCCACTCATTACCAGCTATTTTAATTACGACGAATACTGAGATGAAAGAGCGTTCACAGGAGCCAAGACATGTGAATCTTCACTGAATGTATTCCGTTTGTGCACGATGAGAACTTTTTGTACAGAAAGGATACTCCACACAGAGCGCCTATTGTTTCATGTAACTGTATATTTATAATTTCTTTCACTAGAAGGATGATAGGATTGAATGCGTGTAATTATAATGCCTAACGCGTTAATATCACATGAATATTATGTTCTTTCGTTGACGCGAATATTTTGGAAGACTGATAATATTTTTACAAGCTTTATTTTACTTGCAATGTATGTATTTAACTGTGTTTGTTTGGGTGGAATCTTGCAACTCAATTTTGAAGCAGATATATTCAACCGATTGAGCTGAAATTTTGTATACATGTTTAGTTTGGATGACAATGCATGGTTAGCTGTGTGACGTCGTTCTAAATCGAACATGGCGTAACACCCAAGAAGGCGGACTAGTTAGTAGACTAATGCACTCCTACAATATGGCTATCAAAAGAAATTTTCAAACTAAGTAAACATGAGTACTTGAATCTCGCGACAAGCTTTTATATAATATAAGTAGTGTAAGGACTATAAGTACTATAAGTTGATAGTATATATTTTTTTAATTTATTTACTATATAAAAGAGAAGGCAAAAGTTCTCCACCATGCAGCCATGTCTGGCGTTATTTTTTCCAAATCTGGGCTATAATTAAAGTCTTCTTCTTCTCTGGTTTTAACTTATACAAAACGCCGAAGCCATGTCTGCAGTCTTCATCCATTCAAAAAGAGGAAGCCATGTCCGATATTTTTCTCATTCTAAAGGCGGGAGCCATGTCTGAAATAAACACAATCAAAAAGCCGAAGCCATGTCTGTAATAGTCACAATTTAAAGGCCTAAGCCACGTCTATAATAGTCACAATTTAAAGGCCTAAGCCATGTCTGAAATATTTTTTTTCACTTATTATTCACAACACAGCATCACATCACATTCCCGCCATTTTTCTCTTGATAGTAAATGTTTTTTTTTATATAAACTCATTTGCAAAAAAAACGGGCACCTAAGCAATGAACCATTTCAAATGTTACTATTGGTTTGTTTGATAATTATAGGTAGTTTTACTTTCACAATTTTGTAAATTAATAAGCAAATAATCGTTTTCGTCAGTATTATCATAAAATTTTGATAAAATTTATGGGTTTTAATGCTAAAGTTCACTAGTAGTGTATGCTCGCTAGTAGTGCATATGCTCGTGAAGTAAAAGTTAACAAAGATTTTTGTTTGTTTTTTCTTTAATAAAGTAAAAGCAGATAAATGTTTAGTATCGAGTGTGACCCCCTCTAGCTGAAATCACAGCTTGAATTCGTCTGGGTATGCTAGCGGAATACGTTCCCACTCCGCGGTAATCACATTCTTCAGCTCTCTGATGGTCTGCGGAGCCGGTTGTACTGATCTCACGCGTCGTTTCAGAACGTCCCAGACATGCTCTATAGGATTGAGGTCGGGACTTCGAGCTGGCCAATCCAAACGACGAATGCCGACCTCTTGCACATACGCTTCCACATCGCCAGACCGGTGGGCGCGAGCGTTGTCGTCCATAAAAATTGAGTCTTCGCCTAAAGCAGCCAATGCGGGTTGTGCATGAGGAATTAGAACTTCCGTTATGTATCGATGTCCAGTCAGTGAGCCGTTTTCAATGAAGACTAACTCTGTACGATCCATTGGATTTATTCCTGCCCAAAACATAACAGAGCCCCCACCATAAGGTGTGATTTCTTCAAAACAAGCCTCTGCAAAGCGTTCTCCTCGTCTTTGTAGCACTCGCCGACGTCGATCTTCACCGAACAGAGATATCCTGGCTTCATCGGAGAACAATACCCTATTCCAGTCTTCTTGAGTCCATGACTCACAATTTCGAGCAAACCTAAGCCTGGCAACTCTGTGCTCACGGAGTAACTTAGGGCCGCGGGCCGGGCGATGACTGCGTATATTGGCCGCGAGAAGCCTCCTCCTGACCGTCCATAGACTAATATGCACATTTCTTACTTCTTCGAGGTTGTTCTTAAGGTCCACATACGAAGACTTGCGATTTCTCAATGCGCGACTCTCAATAAAACGATCATCCCGTGGTTGGGACATGGTTTTCTTCCAGAACCAGGCCTTCTCTCGACGGAACCGGTGTCTTGATACCGCTGCCAGGTCCTTTGAACCGTCGAGCGACTGACACTTAGCCTCTGAGCCACGAAGCATTGGCTGCAACCCTCTTCGAGCAGCGCAATAATTTTGGTACCTTTTACCACTTTCTCTAACATTATTGAGACAGCTAAACAGCAATAAATGAAGCTTTGACAATTAAGAATATGATATAAATTCATAAAAATTTACTAAAAGTTATGAAAACCGATATTATCTTTTGGAACTTCGCACCAAAAATGTAGGATAAAAAGTGGTTTTCTGTAAAAACGAGCATCAAACGAAAATTTGAATTTAGAACGTACTGTTTTAAACACCACGGCATTTTTAAAACCGGCCAGTAACATGTACAAATGATTGAAATCATTTTGGTACCGTATTTTTTTAAAGAAGAATTAAAATCAAAACCGCCCGTTTTTTTGCAAATGAGTGTATATATGGCTACAAGCGATAGTAAATGTTTTAAAGGCAAAGTTTATTTTATTCTTTTTAGCGCATTTAAATAAAAGCTTGTTTTTAAAGAAGTTTTTTTACTTTTAATTTATAATTTTATCATTGTATTCTTTACAGATGCTGACAAACGACAAGAGTGTAATTCTTAGAGTAGGATACTCTAAGGTGTAATTTGATAATAAGTGATCTCTACTCACCATGAGCACCAATATAGCAGACGTGTATGTATGTGACCTTAAATAAAAGAAACGGAAAGAGGGCTTATTTTAGCCAACAACAAGCTACTATTATACCTCGGTTTTCTTTGAGACAGTCGTACTTCCCCAGTAGAAATGACCACATCCATACTGTAGACAAAATTGTTTACGGCGTGGCTCTACTTACAACTATCTTCACTTAGTTCATTTGTATTCTTTTTATAAAACAGTCGCCACTAAATATAGTAAATCACAAATGGTTCATTAGTCATTCCAGACATTAATCACCTAAGGTTGGTTTATAAAAAGAAAGCGTACCCAAAAAGGCACAACAGAATTTATTGTTTGAACAAGATGAAAATGTAAACAGCAATTGTCTCAATTTAACGAGAAGCATACAATATATTTCTGTTCCAATACGGTAGAGTTGCCAACCGTCATGTTTTCCCAGGACATGACCTGGTTTTTAGAGTGCCCTGGGGTGTCTTGGATAGTTTTTAGGCCGCGTCCTGGGTTTTTAAAAGGCCCCGATAAGGTCCTGTATTTTAAAATACGTGCGCCACTTTTGCAATTTTTACATTAGGGGCAACCCCACGGCTCGCGAGGGTTTGCGATGCTCAAGCTGTTTGGAAATAAAGACACGACCTGTTTTTATACTGAATGGTCGTGGTTTGTCCATCTTCAAATCTTAGTTTTTTAAATCAAAGGTTGGCAACCCTACAATACGGGATCTTATTTTCAGTTATTTATAATTCACGAATAAACATGTCGAGTGCCTAATCTCCATTGTGCCACATTCGCGTGTCATCCGCGTAAATGTCAAGCCGACCGACGCGACGATTCTCTGCGCCACGAGACAGTGCGCGGGGCATGGCTACACAGCGGCGACCGGCGTCAATTAATTGTTCTATTGTACAAGCAACGGGTTCGCCTGACAAGCACTAATGTTTTTGGCTAGATTATACACATCAGTGCCAAATACTTGCCCTAGACACACTCCAGCGACCCACGATTACTTTGCACCCGCCAAAATGTTTTAAAAGAATGTGAGAAGTGCCGGTATGCATCTTTTCATTTAACTTCCGAGTTCTATATTAATCGTATTGAATATTTTGTTTTGTCACTTAACTGTACGGTTTTGTTTTATAGCAGTGACCGGCGAACGAGTAATTACAACCATAAATATTCATAATAAATAAAGTATCATATGGGCGTTGTGGACTTTAAAGGAATGATGATTAACAAGGGGTGGATGATTAGGGCCCCGGAGATCTCACTCACCGCACGAAACTCAACAGCAAGCTTTTACTTCGCATCAGTACCTCAACCATACGTTTTTCTCATGTATATTCGCTAGCGATAACGTAAAATATTTATATGACAAAATATACAGCGCCTCTAACGGTAATGTGAAAAACTAAATTTGGTACTATAAGAACGGAACGAAAACAAGAAATTGTTCTATGGTTAGATTGTTAAAATAAATACAACCAACAGCCAAACGCATAGTCCTGACCCCTCACAAGGTCAAACTTGTATCGTGGGTATCAATAATTACGAAGGACTACGGTCTCACAACACCCAGATTTTAAACAAATAAAATATCTGTCTGTCACACAAACATTTGTCTCGTTGCAGGAATCGAACCCGTTCTCTCATTTCACAGCCAGCTACTCGCCTACTGCGCCACAGAGGTTGTCAGAAAATAATGCAAATGGCATCAAAAATAATGTCTTCATTCACGAGGCCTTGGCCTCTTAATAGATATTTCTTTTCATTACGCTAACTATTTTGCGCAAAAAATTTTGTTCATCCGATTTTTTTCATTTAACGGTATATATTATTCGTGAAAAGTCCAACACTCAACATTTTTAACACAGCTTCATTAGTTTGTGGATATGCTCGCCCCAATTTCCTCACTAAATAATCCTTATGACTTTGAATAATGTCCGGTCGCATGTCCAGCAAGACTTGAATTATTTGTATGTCAAAGAAAATCTCTTGACGATATAATTGATTGTACAAGTCAGTTATAAGAGCTGAATTCTGATGGTAGCGTCGCTTCGTCGTTTGAGGGCCTATAACTGCTACACAATTCAAAAACAAATGCAGTTGATGCATTTGTTATTATTGTCCAGATTTATGTTCAAGTACTGCAAATAAAGATGTTTTTATATCATCGTCTGTCGGTGCCATACTAAAGGCGCTAGTGAATTTCAAATGGTCCCATAGATTTTCCCGTAGTTTACATCCCAGACGCATATGCAGTGGCATTGACTGCGTCTGATGCTTGTCGCGAATAAATAAATAACACCCAAAAGTCACACACATAGCCCCGACCCCACACTAAGATACGAGTCTTGTGTTGTATCAGGGACTACGAGAGACCTTCGGTTTCACAACACCCAGACCGCGGACACAAATATCTGTCTGTCACACAAACATTTGTCCCGGTGTGGGAATCGAACCCAAGGCCTCTCGTTTCACAGCCGAGACTCGCCAACTGCGCCACAGAGGCTGTCAAATGTCAGAATAAATTTGACATGCACCATTGTTTACTATCTTTTTTTTCTTCTTTTTTTATCTGCGTGCATTTCAAACAAATTATAGTATGAATAAGGAGACATTTTTTTTACAAGTGCGTTCACTTATTTTGCTTTACAAAACAGCAGTGTGTACATTTCATGTAGATAAACTATAGACGTGGATACACAAGTATATACGTGCTTTCAAATATTTAAACTCTAATACTAAATCTTTGAGTGTTTGATATATTTTTATTATTTTACCTAAAATAATAAAAAATATCTATTACATTGCTTCTTTATGTGAAAATTTACCACGTGTCCAGAATTGTAAAGTTCTGTGGTGTCTATAAAATATTAAGAAAATCATAAGTAGTAAAATAAGACTATTACCATCATTGTAATAAATACTGAATAGTAAGTAACTTTCTTAGTATTTGGTTAATTTTTGACATAATAAATGTATTTTCAAACGAATACAATGAACAACAGTATACAGAGAAAATAAAGTGGGTTAAATAAAGAATATAATTTTGTAAGACACTTATCTAATATTGCACCGTCCATAATATAACTCTATAATATGCAACTGCAATTGCTAGTAAATATCGTAATTGTGGGCTAGTCGCATTATTTCCGTTCAAGTGGACACCTTGTGCAACCACTGGCGCTAGTTCTATAATAGATTAGCTTGTACGCAAATTACTTACCAATGTTAATCATATAGTTTACGATCAAAAGCAACTATGGCGTCGGCGTATTTGTAATTCGCTGTAATGTCAGGAGAACGGGTGTACACGACAAAGACGCGCCGAAATGAGCCGAGCAGTGCTCTGAGTATATTCGAGAGCCGTTCGCATTAGAACGTGTCTATGACTCTTCCAATTCTCTATTTAAAGCCATTCGTTACGTAAATCACCATACAATAAATCAAAATTCGAATTTCTGAGAAGCTGAACTAAATACAATATAAAAATATGGCTTCAGTATAAAACTCTGTATTAATAGATTTTCCACATATGTTCTTCAATAATGTAGAAAATGTCTTTAAAAGTATATGAGAAACTACTAGGCTTATTCAGATGTTTCCCACGCATAAAAAAGTGCTGTGACATGCTACTAAACGAATCTAGGCATATTTTCTACTTTCTAACTCAACCGATGTTTTTATGGGACGGTCAGCGTTCAAATCCTCAAGGTCATTGACCAAGGTTATAGTTTTAATAGATAACTACTAAATGAACGTAAGCGATCTAACTAACATGTGTAATCATTAAATATTACTGCAGAATAGGAATAACAGAAACCTAATTAAATGGGGTGTTAAATTATGGCATAACTTAACTTTTCTATAACGACACAAAAGGTAGAGTCAGCCCGTGACTACGGGCGATGCAACTCTATTGAATAGTCGAGAAATAAATTGGAATTTTTATCATTAAATATTGCGCGTCTTAGACCCGTTACATAATTGTGTAATATGTATACCAATCGCGAAACTCTAAAAACATATTACCACAGTGAGTTCAGGGTCTTGCATATGCTGGCATATATAAGCAAATTATATAATTCACCAATCATGTCCCCTCCACGTGATTATGTCTCATCTTTAAACAACTACGAAGAAGCAACGCTCTATAACTGAAATCGTAGAGTAATTGAATTTTAATATATGTATTAGCTTGTTTGTTTAACATGTATATTTTAAATTGAAAAACAGTTTATTTACAATTCCATTTGATTGATTGTGATTTCTGTAATAAAATCATTTTTTTTAGTTACAGTCGGGGGTTAGGCTAAATTAGCTGTCGCGACCAAAGTTGTATCACTCAGTCACAGAAAACCTAAGTAATGGTTTTTGCGTTGCTCACAGTCCGTATGTATATCGAAGGCCCAAAAAACTCTCTCATTTCCCCAATCTCCTATTTCCTGTCCGCGTTGCTCGGCGACGCACCCTGCATTACTAGAGTTGAGGGTGACAGGTGTTCAGACACACACTTGAGTAATTTTGTATTTCGTATAAAATATGTCACAGAAACGCAAGATACAACGGCTGTTTTTCTAATCGGCCTACCTACTTACAAGAGCGCGTTGCGTAGGCGGTACATTTTACACATCTGTGATTATAAGTTATTTACACTTGACATTCTCAACTTTCGGATACTCTGCCCACTCGTATGCCTTGCTATAACTATTTGTCTATGTCGCCATTGCATTATGTATTGAAATTTCACAACAATGTCAACAATCGTGGCTCTTATGCATAAAAATAACAGAATATAGCGAAACAAGTAGAACACGGCTTGTATATAAATATTTCTGTTATTTCGGTATGACCTCTGACATATAGCGAAGAGAATCATGATAAAATTATTATGGTTCGATACAGAAAGACGAAAGTAAAATTGAAGTATCTTATAATTTTAGAGTGTATTTGAAAAACAACTTTTATAATTACTACCACAATAACTAAAATATCGTAAAATTTATAATCACTATTATTCGAACTCCCTTTTACTAATTGTTCTTTATATTTACTACCACATTGTAGATAAGATTTGAAGCCTTTGTCATTGGAACAATTTATCACAAAGTCGTGAAATAAACACATTTCATGCAGATACATAAAGGAAAGTTCTCTGGCGCGATGTCACCCCGCGGCCCGGGTGCCGCCGCGCCGCCGCGGGGAGGGTCCCACCCGCACACATTGTCATATCATTCATACTGCCAACGAAAATGGGTCATTACAGCAATTCCCACTGATATATTAATTATTTTGTTTTCAAATACACGTTTATTTTGGATGTATTTGTATAAATATTGTGTGTTTGAAACAAAATTACATTGATACGTTAAAATAAAAACACCCAACATTCACACATAGTATATGTGAAACCTGTATCATGAGTATCAAGAACTATCACTAAAAGGACTATGGTCCCAAAACAACCAACTCAGAAACTAATGTCTATTGCACAAACAGTCTCGGTGCGGGAATCGATCCCACGGCCTCTTGTTTGTGTTTATCCGCTGTGCCACGGAGGTTGTCTACTTTACTTCATACTCTTCGCAATAATTTTAATATAATAATGACATATTTTTAACTCAATGGGTATAAACTGTAATTCAATTTACATAAATATAAAATGCCTCAGACATATAAACCAATTAAAGACACTGTCAGCAATACTAAAAGTCACAAACAACAATTATTTCTTACGTGTACGATAATAGAGGTTTTTGCGGAATCGATGCCGGTGTCGGTCGGTCAGTTGACATCTTTTTTTTTGCAGCGAGATACAACTATTCTTCACTATATGGCACAATCATGCCCGCCTGCTAAACAAAAAAGACTCAAAAACTACCTCTACTGTCGTTAACAATTGTAATGATTTTTATTTTCGAATTTTTCAGTATTATTTTTTTATGTCTGTCGTGAGTTTTAATAAAAATGTATTTTGTAATGCTCTTTAATAGAGTACCCCTGTTATAATAATTGAAATACAGCAACCTAATCGTGACATGTATGCTTGTTATCTTGTGAGCGAGTATAATTTTTACATAAACAAATCTTGATCTTTTTTATATGAAAAAATGGTAAGGTAACTCTTTCAACAAAATATGTTTTATGAAAATTGATGAGCGAGAGAAATTGATGTGTATTGTACTGTAAAAAAAAAATAATGTATTATGCAAGTCGCTTAATGAACCCTTTTCCGTATTTTAAATTGATTAAATAATATTTTATTTACGCGAATATTATATATTGAAATAAAACGAATTTTACGGATTATATTGCGGTGTATTTTACTTTTTTAACCCGACGTTTCAAAGGCTTTACAGCCTTCATGGTCACGGGGCAGACTGAGTTGTATTTCGTCACGAAAGTATAGTGCAATGTTTCTACCCTCCATATATTTGATTAAATAAATTATATTTTTAGGCTCGTGTCTTTCTTTCTCGTTCCTATTTATAATTTCACTAAGCAGGATGTTTTTCCTGGAGTGCCGAAATAGGTCAGGTCACGGTGGCCCGCGGCAGAGGCTGCATGCAATGCTGGCCCAGTAACCCAGATGCAGACAAGGGCACAACTCACACCCCTACAGGAACACGCACTCTTCTGCCTATTATTTTTCTGCTGATAGGATTCCAAGATGTTTATGCTTCTAAGCTCTTGTATTGTGCAACATTATTGTAAATAATAAGCATAATAGAACAATAAATTGATTTATGAATCTGTTGAATTGTACTCTTTATATTAGATTTCAGTTTTGATTAAACTTTGTCTATAAGGTACTTGCAATAAATATAATATTAAAGCGGGCTTTACCTGAAATAAAAAGCTCAGAAAAATTCATAGAATCAATTGCTATGCTCGAATAGTAGCTAATCTCATACGGTACTACCACGATCCAATGTAATAGCATTTCATCCCAGGCTACTCAGCAACGTATCCGACACTTCGTAGCCAGATGTACTACTAGTTAAAATTGAGATCACTCACAACTCTTGCCATTGCATTTCCTAATGATAGCCCTGGTTTTATTTTAACCTGGAGGGTTGTCTGCTAGTTTTTATTATCACTATTTATCTATCAATGTTTCGCTTTACTAAAATTACCTTATCAGTGGTTTTAGGATTAGGTTTTCGCGCAATATTTATCATATCGCTCTAGTGGTAGAGCCACGCTGTAGACATATTTGTCTACAGCATGAATGGGCCGGCTCGACCGGGGTAGATACCACTGCCTCACAGAAAATCAACGTAAAGTGGCAATTTACTGTCGCGTTTCGTATGGTAAGTGAGATATCCGGAGGCCCAAATTCCCCCTTCCCTTCCTAATCCCTATTCCTGTCCTTTAAGGCCGACAGCGCATACATGATACTTTCGGTATTGTGGATGCTCATGGGCGGTGGATATCACTTAACATCAGGTGACCCACTGGCTCGTTTGTCGGACTATACTACAAAAAATATTGCGCGAATATGATAGGTATTGCGCGACAGCTTTGACGTCGGCACTACAATCTAAATGGGCATCAATTATGTTCAGCATTACGTAACTTCCATATTTATGTTTAATTTCTGTAATAGTGCCAGGACTATGGTAAGTCTGTCTTCTGATAGTCAGTAATTATCTGGCGCACGGAAAAGCGAACCAGTATTTCAAATATTCCGTCATGACTCGTGGTGGAAGGGAATATTGTTAAATAGACCTAATGTTAATAATATTAAGGTCTTTTTATTTAAAAAAAACGCTACAATATTTAATTTATAAAATATGATTTAGGAGAGTAGAAACCAAAATGAGGCTATAGAAAAATATTTATTCATCTGCAACAGGTAGATAGATATGGAGATAGATTGAAAATCCAAATATATTATTGATATTACAAATAGTAATATGATGCTTCAATAAACAAGGCAGAATAGTAAATAACTATTTAATTAGTGCACAAGTTGCATTACCGTCACCGGTAACGTGCTTTTAGACATGTTAATTAAAAGCTCTATCTTGTTCAATGTAAACAAGCAAAGAAAAAGGTTTAAATATTCTCTCTGCACCATCCGTTTCAGTAAAAGGATAGCTATCCTCATTAGTATTTTAGAACAAGATTATAAGAAAAACTTCACCGAATAAAATAATGCTGAAATATAATATAATTAATTTTGAGCGAATCTTATTAAAATACATAGAAAACCACACGTATCATATAATATTAATATCGATTAGTAGGTACTTATAATTTTACTGTGCTCTTTAACTTAAAATACATTTTATGGACATTTTTTTCGGAATGTTATCTTAAATCCGTGAGTCGTTTCCACCACAGCTGGCGCTTCACCATCCATCAAGTTTGGGTGTAAGATTTCGGTGGGAAACTGGCAGCCATTTGTGATCATCGAGATAAGCGAATATTTATACTCTCATATGAAAAGCACACTATCGTAAGAGAATACACATGTAGTAAAATCAATACATCAACACAACAGAAAGAAAAAAATGCGTCAAGTACAATCATATGGAAATACCAAATATCTCTTCACACATCCACTTAACAAGACAAGGAAGACTGATGAACGAAACTTAAACCAGTGTAGACAAAACCACACTAACATTAGCGTGATTCTAAGAATTTGTTCACCAAACAAGTTATGGAGCGAGGTACACACACTCGTTGGCCGTGCGTACGCACACACAGACTCGTTGCGATTGCTGCAGACTATAATACTCAAAGCCTGGCAACAGTGCGGACGAGCTGAGGTAAGGCTCCACACAGAGGCAAGTCGTTGTGTGAGTGCGGTGGTGTGGGTAAGCGTAGGCGGGTACGTATACACTATACAGAGCTTTCACGACGCAGCCTTGGCCGCGAGACACGTGCGTCAATAGGGCGGCTCCTTAGCCCTACTACTTTATTTATCGATAATGGTATCTTGGTTAAAATAACTCTTAGAATTATAAAACTGCGTGAAATCTCATATCAACTAAAACAGGGCTTCCCAAACTGTGCGTCGCGACGCCCTGGGGCGTCGCAGCGTTGTCCCAGGGGTGTCGTGAGCGCCGAGCACATTCTGACATCGCGAGTCGCGACGCGCACGGTGCGCCCGGGACCGCTGTCGAAATCCCCCAAACTTTCTCTACCCTCCCCGTGTTTATGTCGTTTAGTCAACCTTTTGTTTTGTTTATTTTCCAAACTGGAGCCTTGTTTTGAAAAGCAAGCACATCCTTCTCATTAGCAGCCAGCCAACAGTAAAATAACTATCTCTTTTCTTATGTTTGTACTTATTTACAAAAAAAATTAAATGTACAAATACAGTTTGTTATTAAAACTGGTAGGTATTTTTGGATCGAAGTCGGGGGGGTAAACGGGCGTCGTAAAAAATTACAAATACTCAAGGGCGTCGCAGTACAAATAAGTTTGGGAAGCCCTGAACTAAAATAAAACAAAAAATATTTTTTTTATCAAATATGCCTATAAAAGGCACTCATGACAGGCCAAAACAGAGATGGAAATTCACCATTCAAGTTTCTACCTCGCCCCCTATTACATTAAGGGATGAACATTAAGGTTGTGCGTTCTGATTTTGTCTTAGTATAAATACGATAATATAAAAAGAAAGAAATATTATAAAGATAAAATAAAATCCTCGGTCGGAACCAAGATTCGATCTTTGCCGCACCATGAAGTCGTAAAACAGTTAGCCCGCCCACGAGTTCCTTCTTCCTATGATCCTGGGACCTTTAAGCATAGCGAGAGGAACTAACTTAGCGGCTGGCGAGATTGTGTCTCGCTAATTGATACAGTGTGGTCACTTTGCCGTGCAAGTATCGTGTATGCTAAAATGTAGTCACACTAAGTTCCTCGTCATCGTAGAGACTCAAGAGGAAAATTCCCATTCTATTACATTTTTTTTTTGATTATGTCGTGTTCCAAGAAATTTCTGAGGAATCTGCCAACCCAATCACCATAAAAAATATATGTCAAATATGACTTCATTACGAAACTTTCTGACTCACTAGAATTTGTATAAGTATTATCAAATAATGTAGAAAAAATCCTAAATAAGCAGATGATAGCAGCTTTTAATACAAATTGTCTATAAAACTACAAATGCTGCTCACATATCGCTTATACATTAATAAGTGTTATTACATCCGATACAAAGGGGGCTTGTAAATTTTTCAATATTATTAAAAACTCAAATCAAATCTTTATTGGTGTGATTTTTGGTGTGCAATAGGTATTCGCAAATAACAAAAGTTCTCAAAAATCTACCCAATGGGTGTACACCTGTTAGTTCAGTTCAGTTTTAAAAAAATCACACACAACAATAAATAAAAACATCATGAATATCTCGAGCACCCGAAATCTTCCCTTTAGTGGCTTTTTGTACAGGGCGTGCGAAGCGATGTATAAATAAAAATAAACTCAGCAGCTGAGTAATACTAAGTATTTATTAAGAAATCCAAACATTTATTCAGTACTCATAAGCGCGCAGCAACTTACGAGTGATATTTAAAGTTGTTAGGAATTGAACAAGATTAAAGATTTTTGAATTGAAATGAGAGAAGCAATTGCGTAGTAGAGTTTAAATAGGTACCTTGAGAAAGTTCTAAGATAGTCGTTGAAACGTGGTTTCATATGGTCAAGGCTTCGCGTCGGAAATGTTAAATCAATGTAAGTCAAAGTACGCAGGCCGGCATGATTGCGTTGAGTAGCGAGGCATAGACTCTCTCTCGCTACTTGATACTCTATCTGCAAGGCACTGCGCTTAACATCAGGTGCAGTGTTGTCACTTTGCCACGCCAGAATAAAAAAAAGTTATCGATACTGCGTAGTTCCCTCGGGTTGGCAGCGGCCCTAGTCGGGTGGCGGGTGCTGGGTAATCCTCCCCCTTCTTGTGTCTCTCTCTATCAGCTGAGCGACACGTGCGTCGAATATACTATTTTGTCTAGTTGTACTCGAAACCCGGGTCAGTCTCGGGCCAACTCGCACATATACGCGCATATTTTACTATGTAACCGCTAGTAATTTGGTTAACAGACGCTAAAGCCATGTATAAATATAACATAACAAAATGTTTGCCAATTATAGAGACAACTAAGCGAAAGATAAACAAATACGTAGTAAAACTACTATAATTCTTATTGCGCAACGCATGCTTGCGTCACGAAATTTATTCTGCTATGTTGTGTACCAAGTATTCAATAGCATTACAAGAGAAATCTTTAATAAAATATGACTATTTTTGCGTATTCTAGGATTTTTAATCTGTATACATAAAAGAAGAAACTGACTGACTGACTGATCGATCAACGCACAGCCAAAACGGCTGGGGTTAGAGACTTGAAATTTTGACAGTAGGTACCTTTTATGACGTAGGCATCTACTAAGGAAGGGTTTTTGGAAATACCATCCCTAAGGGGGTAAAATAGGGGATGATAGTTTGTATGAAAATCCGTCATTTTTGAAGTTAAGTTTATGAAAACTAGTATTTGGCCTTTTAGTCAAAAATAAAAAATATATATTTCAGGATTTTTGGAAATTCCACCCCGAATGGGGTAAAATAGGGTAAGAAAGTTTGTATGAAAATCCTTCATTTTTGAAGTTAAATGCATGAAAATTGGTATTTTGTAGTGTATACTTTTTGTCTCAAACATGACTTCCACGCGCGCGGTGCCGCGAGCAACAGCTAGTCCCTTATATATTTGCTGTTTTAAAGTCTCAGTTCAACTGTCTCTATAAACAGCAACGAAGTTTACACTCCCCAACATTACTAGTAATGAAGAATTAAATTCCGTTTCAAAAAATCGACAAATATAACGCTTCTAAGAATGCACATTGGGTATCATGAAACACATTGCAACTTACAAGGATTTATACTTTTCACATTCCATATTACGTTACTTTATTCATGCTACGATAATAAATGAAAATAAACTGTGATCATACTAATAATTATGTTGTCTCATAACTAATACAGACAACAATCTTCCTGTTTGAAATCTGCAATTAGTAAAGCCCACCTAGTTTTTATCTCTTGAACGCACATTATGCAACATCTCAGTAAATGCATTTTTTTGACTTTAAAACATCATGCCAAGTAAAGAACGATTCTGTATAATACAAACGTATAAAGTGGAATAACAAATACTGCCGTCACTTTGTTTTGTAACCCGTCGATCTGATATGCGCGCGCGCATGAATGCATTCGCGGTGTGACGGCTTCCCCATATGGCCAAGGCTAGGCCTTTTATGGCTCATATAAGTGGCCACTCACCCACCGGCTGAACGAGCCAGCCATATCAATGAACCGACCATCAATAAAACATGTGGCACTCGGCCAGGAAAGGAAACGGCGAAATGAGAAAAAGAAATATTTGAAAAAGGTATGCAATCCGTACTTACGCTCGATTGTTTGTGCGATTTCAAAGCATTCAATATTAAGCTCTGCGTACACGCTATGAATTATTCGCAATGATTCAGTTTTTGCTTTCGCGAGGGAATGGCAGGTTGGTGCCGTGAGTGCCCGTGAGCCGTCCGCCGACATCCGCCGGCCGCGCGCCTCGCAGCGTCGACCGGCGACCGTCCGTCGTGCATGCAGTAATTGATTCGATTATGTTACATAATGTACTGTGACGTGTGCCCTTACATAACATCTCTGTATAACCTATCGTATGTAATTATAGTCAGCCTCTGTGTAATGCTAAGTGTGTAATGTGCTGATAATATAATAAGTCGAAAGGTTGTCAATATTCAGTCGCAATCATGTCAAAATATCGGCGATATCGCTGTATCTGATAATTTCCTAATTCTCAAACGGTGTAAGATATGTTTTTCCTGTTTCCTCATATTTTTGTCATTCGAGAAATCACGTCATAAAAGTTTCTTATTAGGTTATCTCGAATTTGATTTTAATATTGATCCAAATTACAACACACTTACGACAAATATGAAGTTTAGACTTTTTAATAAAGTTGTTTACTTAATTTTTTAGAATACTATATCTTTTAGTAGTGAGCTTGATACACACCTTTGTAAACAACTGGATAGAGCATGTTTGAATTTATAACACTTTGTTATAATATGTATTATATAATAATAATAATACTAGCCCTGTATTAAACATTGTCCCACTGCTGTGCACGAGCCTCCTCTACTAATGAGAGGGGTTAGGCCTTAGTCCACTACGCTGGCCTAATGCGGGTTGGTAGACTTCACATACCTTCGAAATTCTCAGGTATGCAGGTTTCCCCGCGATGTTTTCCTTCACCATTAAAGCAAGCGATAATTAACATTTAATACACACATAACTTTAGAAAAGTCAGAGGTGTATGCGGTGTATTTGGGTTTTGAACATACGACTTTTGTTAAATATTATAAATATGCAGTGTGTCCAAAGTGGGAAGAACACAGCGAGCCGCAAGCATAGTGACCAGTCGGCGCAGCGCGCGCGACCGTCGAGCGCATTCCATATCATGCTTAAGGCGGGTTATGGCTACCCGATAACAGGGCACCGGCCACGTATCTTCATAATACATGCCAATAGGTAGGTATTATGTGGTAGGTGCCATGAGGTAGGCACAAAAAGAATTGTCGACATTAAGATTATTTACAATCGTCACCTGATTATTACTACAAAAACTTCCATCCCAATGCATTTTTATATATTTTCCAGCCCTACAGAAGTAAAAGTCTGCATTCCACTTATTATTTTGATTGCATATCCTGCAATTAGTGAGAGTCGATGGACTGCTTTTTTTCAAAAGTGATATGTCCCTATGATTTATAATTAAAATTAAAAAAACTCGCGTGTCAACAAAAACGACACTGAGTATGCAGCCGCCGGGCATTTGTGACATTCTTTTTTTTGCGTCGTCTGCAATCCTTAACTTGTTTTATTGTGTGATGACAAAACAACATTCTGTTTATGGTATCAATGGTTGAAGGAACGCCACGAATACTGGACATTCTACTAGAAATATGATCCAAATATAATAGTTCGTACCACAATAAACAACAACTGCAATCAGTCAGTAACACTGCAGTACTAACTAGCCTTCTTTATCGGAATTACTACAGACCAACCAACTCCTCCGTGGCAGCCTCCGTGGCGCAGTTGGCGAGTAGCTGGCTGTGAAACGAGAGGCCGTGGGTTCGATTCCCACACCGGGACAAATGTTTGTTTGAAAGACAGATATTTGTGTCCGGGGTCTGGGTGTTGTAAGACCGAAAGTCCTCTCTCTCTCTCATAGTCCCTGATACCCACAGCACAAGACTCGTATCTTAGTGTGGGGTCGGGGCTATTTGTGTGACTGTTGGGTGTTATTTATTTATATTTGTTATTTAACTACATAACAAATTATACAATAGATTATGTATAATTTGTTTTTATTCTTCTCTGAATGATTGTTTTTATCCTCAGATTCTATCATTTATAAAAATAAAAAGGTGATGGTTAAAAAACAAATCTCAAAATAATGAGCGCGCTCTATAAGTACAGATTATTCTAATTGTTGCACGGCGGTATTTTTTTTTTTTATCCTGGCACGGCAAAGTGACCGCACTGCACCTGATGGTAAGCGCAGTGCGGTCCAATTAGAGTATCGAGTAGCGAGATACATTCTATCCCCCGCTACTCAACACAATCATGCCGGCTTGCTTCTTCACACTACGCCATGGGCAAGAAGGTGAAGAAGCTGTCGAGGGTCTATTGTCAGAGTACTCAGAAGGCCGCAAAATGGCCAAACATTGTACCCCAACTCTAGTCCCCGAAAAACCGGATGTACACTGGCTGATCCCGGAACGCGACACACTTGCGTGTGCCACTATGGCGGGTTTTACACCCTGTGTACGGTGGTCGCTATCCGGGCGGATATGAATATCCTACCACCAGCAAATTTATTTTTCTGTATAAATTGTTTCATAAAATTAATTATATCATAATTGAGTGTAAAACTGGTTGGCCTTCTAAAAATAGTAACGTATTTTCTTATAGCCTTATTTAAGATCGATTAAAATGTTTGCGCAGTTATGCGGGTGATCAAAGCTCTATCTTTAGTAAAGGGTGCAAATACACAGACCTCGTATTATAAACGTTACCTAAAATAATATGTTAAGGACGAAGGTTTAAAAGTCAATTCAAGCGTATAAATTGACGATTATTAGGATATTTTCTTTTATTAGAAATACCGAAGGTATAACAGAGGTATTTAGGAGACTAGTTGGGGGTAGTTAATAATGACAACCTAAGTGGGAGTAGTAAATGTTTAATATAAAACAGAGTGCCTTCCGCGCTCCGGTGTTCAGTTAGTTCAGTTCAGTTTAGTTGGGTGGAAGACGAGACGATAGCCAGTATATTCGTGGTTCGGTGTAGTAAGTGTAAATGGTAATCATAATGGTAATCAGTTCAATGGCGTTGTTCAGTTTAAAAGGGTAATGCTGGTAGATTAATTATAAAGAGAAGCCTTAAGTGAATCCTGACATGCGTGTGTGTTAATATTAAGCACTGAGATGTGTAACAGTGCCGTGTAAATCAATCAATAAATTATAAACATTGTATTTGTGCCTTTTAAATATCCATCTTGCATAGTTTAGTTGATGTTCCTAACACGATAAACTAATATTTTACCTACTTATTCAGCCTCAGTGGCGCAGCGGGCGCGCAGCCGGTTGTGAAACGAGAGGCCGTGGGTTTGATTCCCGCACCGAGATAATTGTTTGTGACAGACAAATATATGTTTCGGGTCTGGGTTTTGTGAGACCGAAAGTCTCTAGTCGTTCCTGATACCCACGATACAGGTTTGACCTAATGTGGGGTCAGGTGTAGGTTATTATTTATTATTATACAATATAACAAGGTACCAAATCAATAGACGTTAGAAAATGAGTTTCGTGTTTATTAAAATTATGTACCTGATACGCAGTGTTTATAATGCCCAACAGTGTCACACATAATCCTGAAGCTTATATTTCATCATGGGTATTAGAAAACAAAAACATCTAGAATAAAATTAAAAAACACTTCCATCTTCAATCTGTGTACCGTCATAGTTGAATAAAATGGTTTGATTTAATTACCATCCATACCAGTATACTAAGTAAAACTTACTTTGAAATTACTCTATATGTGCCCGAAAAATTAAAAAAAACTCATAAAGTGAGTGGTAGAGCCACGCTGTAGATATATTTGTCTACAGCATGAATGGGCCGGCTCGACCGTGGTAGTACCTCTGTCTCAGAGAAAACCAACGTAAAGTGACAGTTTACTGTCGCGTTTCGTATGGTAAGTGAGATATCCGGAGGCCTAGATTCCCCCTTCCCTTCCCTAATCCCTATTCCTGTCCTTCAAGGCCGACAGCGCATACATGACACTTTCAGTATTGTGGCTGTTCATGGGCGGTGGAGATCACTTAACATCAGGTGACCCACTGGCTCGTTTGTCGGACTATGCTATAAAAAAATAAAAAAGTACCTGAACAAACACGAAGCATCATTGTAAAATTTCTTATCGTTCATATCATTTCATTGTAGAATATATTATGAATACTTATCTAGTATCTACACATGAATTTGATGACGCAAAATCATTGATACCAAACGTGATAACATTGGCGTAATATTATCAAAAACTAGCAACCAGAGTGCAGTACATTAGACTAGATAGAATTTTGTATGCTCGCATATTGGGAGAGAGCGATTTCCCACGGGAGCGATGCGAAGCCTCACATAGTGCCGGATCACGCGAGGTTTGGCACCACCAATTGCGTGGGAATCGCCATATAAAGCCTTCACGTGCATTTTTAGCATCTCATTTTTTTTGCAAATTTATTAATATACATTAAAATTTTAGATTGACGATTTTAGTATAACTTTGTAAGCTAATGTTTAATGTAATGTGGATGACACCACTGTAGGAACTAGTAACTGGTAAGCGATCTACATATTTTAACTTTACATTTTTATAAAAATGTAAAGTTTATTTGCCTGCTACAAAAGATTTTTATAAGCACCTAGATCAAAAAAAGTTGTGACATGACTTAATTGGCTTTTATATTTTAATTATTACTTTTTAAAAATATATATTGACTGAACTTATGTTTCTTTCAAGGTAAAATAATCTTTAAACAACGAATCATTTTGGTGTTCTGGCATATATATAAAGATTAACGATAAAATATAAGTATTTAAAGGTGGTAAACAAATTTGGTTTGTGTTCGCATATTCACAATCACTTCATATGATATAATATATAAACCAAAGTATACGGTGCCTTTATAACACATGCAAGCTTTAATTGATATAGGTAAACTAAAAAATTACACTTAAATGACAAGTCTATTACATTCATATACATTACACTCACGCCTGTAATCCCCGAAGGGGGTAGACAGAGGTGTAACCAGTACATGCACTTTTCGCCGAATTTATTACGGTCCCATAATGTGGTTAGGGGCGAGCCTACTGCCATACCGGTCTCAATTCCAGATATATAATTAATCTATGATTCCAGACTGCGGGCTAATACTGAGAATTTCTAAATAGAAAAACCCAATATCGGGGAATACAGGCGTGAGTGTATATGTATGTAATCTTTCGTTCTATACTCAGATGAGTCAGTAATTTGTATAGGTTATGAGGAAAAATTATATTCTCAGAATTTTAGCCAAAAACAAGTAAGTTCATTTAATCGCAATATACTGTGGATATTATTATCGCCATATCACTTCCTCATTTATAATTAAAATACCAATGGTGTAATATTAAATGTAAATCAGTTGATCAAAAATTAAATATACGCAAATTAAATAAGCAATATATATAATTTATTATTAATAAATAAAAACAATGTATGTCTGTTTGACCTTTTTGGACTCTAAAACGGCTGGAGCGGTTTTGATGAAATTTGCAAGCAATCTGCAGATTAGCCCAGAGAATGTTCCTGTGAAGTCTGGTAGCGATCTGATAGGTGGCGCTGTTGTCAAGATGTGAATTTTTTTTTTTCAACGAAAATTCGTTCCACCGAGAAGGCGGTTTACGACAGGACAACGTCTGCCCGGGACCACTAGTTATTAACATATATTAATAATGAATTGTATATTACTCCGGGTCTCAGGTTATCGCTATATAAAGCTCAATTCGGCAACACGTTGAGTTTTTTTCATACTTCTGGGTAGGACTAAATAATTGCTGGATCCACTGGAGTTACTACAAAAACCAACTGTCTAAATCGTTAATAATCTTATGAACCCTCGAAATTTTTGGGGCTGCGGAGTGACTTGGCCCGTTCTATGTGTTCAATTGCTTTTCTATGGAGTGTACTCTACCGCCCTACACCGCGGTAAAGCTTATCTATATAAGCTGGAATATTGGCGCTAAGCACGGCCTAGTGTTTATTTAAATAATTGACGTACATGCTATATTGAACTCGCTGACTTTGTAAACCCTTTATAAACAAGGCTTTAAAGTAGTTTTCCTGTAACGTAATGCTTTTATCTTGTCATGTATTCCATTTATTTTTATGATTTTGTTACTAACAACAACGTATTTCCAATAGCAAATGATTTATTTCGGTTGCGGATTCTGATCTGATCTGAGTCGAATAATATTTTAACAAACACGGTTTTTTTAAACCGTAAAACTATCGAGTTTATTCAATGCACTGCAAACTATAAAGAAAATTAGTGCCTAAATTGGTGCGAGCTAAATGTTTCGCTCCGCTCGACGCTTCGCCAATTTGCTGTTACATTGGAGACCTTTTGAAGGATATTTTGTAACGTGCAACGTGCGGGTATATCTCCATTGGTCAGTGAATGCGAATATGCGAACAGGTTTGTGTTGTTTGCACATTAGGGTTGCACGGCTCGTTATACAAATATAAAGAGTTCCTTGATTACCTTTGTTTCAGAACATTAACACTTAAATATATTCAAGTTTTCAATATGGTTTGCACCTCCTCTTGGTTTTATAGTCAAATAAGGTTTTAAGCATCATAACAATCGTTTTTTTTTCACATAGAAAATGTATGTAGTAATATGAATCCTCAAGAAGAGTCAAACAACCTCTTTGGGATAAGGTATCCAACAATAAGTATTAAATAAGGTCGATCGATCTGTTCTTCACTCGTAATGAGCCGATATTTTATATTGTATTCATATATATACTCAAATAAGTTAAGTAATTCTAAATGTTTGTAAAGGAACTTATATTGTTTTGATGCAAATATTTAGGTACAAAATTAAAAAGCGCTACTTACGTGAAATCTGGCAACCATAACTGTTTGACAATACATACGAGTTATACATAATGCTTGTAGTATGTTATTTCATTTTATTATAGCATAAACATTATTATTATGCACATTCAACATTTTCATAAATGTTGACCTAAGGTCTATCTACAGTATCCATATACTTTGAAGATGATCATACAACCTTATTA
This sequence comes from Laothoe populi, assembly GCA_905220505.1. Classification (NCBI taxonomy): domain Eukaryota; kingdom Metazoa; phylum Arthropoda; class Insecta; order Lepidoptera; family Sphingidae; genus Laothoe; species Laothoe populi. The sequence continues at coordinate 12,480,429 of HG992147.1, read as the reverse complement.
TATTCTATATAATGTTTATTATTCATCATTTTTTGTTATCTTGTCTCTATTGTTCCAATTTTAGTATATGTACTACCAAAGCAAGTACAATTTTGTAATCTTTCTTCCCAAAAACTTTTCATAATGTACCAGTATTGTCAATAACGCTTTCAAATTTCCTAATAACAGCTCACCATGTACGAGCAGACTCCTTGAGTGTTATTCAGCCCACACGAATTAGCGAATCACGTACAAGGCGCACGCAAACATTGTGTCCCATTTCTACCACAATGCAAAATATGCGTCTTGTCACATGCCCATTTATGTTAAAACAACCGCATTTCGTCATCTCATTTTAATTTTATTTAAACGGATTCACTTACAAGCTTTGTAATAAACAAAAACGACATTTGAAAAGAAAAAAAAACCATCCTAACAAAGAGGTCAAAATTCTATTAAACAATTCATAGAATCAAAACTAACAAATAATTAACATCACAATGTTCTTTCTGTAATTACTTTATTTCAACGAAATAACTGAAGTATAAGTAAAAAAAAAAAATATGTGTTTCTGTGGATTGCGATGATAATATAAATAATGTGCAAAGATGTGTCTCTTTCTACTATTCTACGAGCTCTGTTTCCCTTATGTAACAAAAACAATTAGTTTTATAAAAAATCCAAAATGGATAACCTCAGGAATAAAGAAATGCGCTAAACGTAAGAGGGATCTCTTATGGGAATACAGGCGTTATAAAAGTGATAATAATAAACATAATTTAATGAACTATACACATAGACTCAAAAAAATTATCAGACTCACTCAATTGGCTCAAAATAATCACTCAATTCTATCTTCAAAAAACAAGTCTAAAACGACATGGAACATAATAAATAGAAATAAATATAATTTACCCAAGCCGTCTATATCAAAGATTATTGCAGATAAGAAAACTCTCACAAACCCTTTCAAAATTGCAACAGCTTTTAATGATTTTTTCATAGATCAAACTAATTCACAGTACTCTATGAAATCGATAATTAACAAAATCGACAGAAATCCCTTTTCAATATTTGTATCACCTATAGATCCATACGATGTTATTAAGATTATCAATAGCTTGAAAAACACAAATAGTACTGGTCCAGATAGTGTAACCACAAAAATAATTAAAAGTGTCTCTTTAATAATAGCCCCACATATTTGCTACATTATTAATCTCTGTTTATCTAACGGCGTATTTCCAGATAAATTAAAACATACAATAATTAAACCTTTACACAAAAAAGAAGATAAACTGATATTAAAAAACTATAGACCTATTGCTCTTTTATCAGTATTTTCAAAAATCTTCGAGAAGGTTATTTACAATTCGTTTTATAGCTTTTTTGAGAAGTATAATATACTAAGCAAAGAACAGAAAGGATTTAGAAAAAATAAAAATATTAATATGGCTATTTTTGATTTTTTAAAAATTATAGTGGATAATGTTGATAAGAGAATACCCGTATGCGCAATCTTTATGGATATGACAAAAGCCTTTGACTTTGTTAATCATCAGATTCTACTACGTAAATTAGAACTATATGGCATACGAGGTAACGCGCTACAGCTTATATCATCATATTTAAGCAATAGAACTCAAAATACCGAAATAACAAAAATCTGTACGAAAACTAAATTTGAAAATTCATATACTTCTAATTCACGAAAAGTAACTTGTGGTGTACCCCAGGGAAGCGTTCTTGGACCTTTATTATTTTTAGTATATATTAACGATTTGCCATTAAATGTAACTTATCAAATTAGCCTTTTTGCAGATGACAGTACAATCACAATAAAATATAATAATCTTACAACCTATGAAAAAGAAGTCAATAACGCTCTAAATCAGACTATTACATGGCTTGAAAACAATCAACTTAAAGTTAACTTAGAAAAAACTAAAGTCATGCATTTCTCTCAAAGGGCCAATAAAATTAATATTAATATCAATCACAAGGATAATAAAATAACAGAGAGCAATAGTATTAAGTTTCTAGGAGTGCATATAGATAGGAAATTAACATGGAAAAGCCACACTGAAATGTTATGTAAGAAACTACACAAATATTCATATGCACTACACGAACTCTTAAAAATAGTAGACCAAAAGGCTGTTTTGGTAGCTTATAACGGATTTGTTGTTACGAACCTAAGATTCGGAATAATATTTTGGGGTAACTCTACTGAATACCAGTCCGTTTTCATAGCCCAAAAGAGATGCATTCGATCTATATGCGGCATTAAGTCTAAAGATAGCTGTATGCCATACTTTAAATCGCTGAAACTTTTGACACTCGCTTCCATTTATATATATGAAGTTGCCGTATTTGTAAAATGTAACCCAACTTTATTTATTACCAACTCCCAAAAAACTATACGCAAATTAAGAGGAGACAATCTTTTAAGTATTGAAGAAGCGAAGACCACACTAAAGCATAGAAGTATATTCTGCATGGCCATAAAAATTTATAATAAGATACCAGAAAATATTAAAAGTCTTGACATTCATTCGTTTAAAAAAAGATTACACAGACTTCTTTCTGACAACTGTTACTACACAGTACAAGACTATTTACACGACACACTCATAAGTACTATTTCATAAAATCGTTTCACTAAAGTGATGTCTATTAAGTTGTATAAAAACATATGATTTTTATTCATTATAGTTCATATATACGATGCATATATACTGCCTGTTTAATATAGATTACTTACACGCACACATAATAATTAATCTTAAGCTAAATTTAAGGAACTCTTTTATATATTCATATGCTCTAGAAGCAGATTTCGGCGGACCTTACCTATAACCTAAGACCAATGTATGTACCCGATGTCATGAATAAACATTTTGAATTTGAATTTTGAATTTGAATTTGAATTTGAGTATTAGGATCTCAATAAATAAATATTTAATTATAATTTATAATTAATTTATATTATAATGTGAGCTGCGTCTTTTATATCTACTGAAGTTACTCATACAAACAGTAAGTAATCAACATCTTTCTTTTAATGGACTTTCGTGATTGTAAGATAAAGACAATCTACTAAAGCCTCTTATTCGTAGAGTCACGACTTAGGCAATCCATTGAGTTCAGATTTATGAATAGAATTCTGATCTGAATGACTCATATTCGCAGAGAAAGTCAATTAATAAGCAAACAGTTTGCACATGTATTTATGTGTGGTTGATACTTTTACAGTATAGACTATAAAAAACTTTAAAAATAATGATATTGTACTTTATATTTTTCACTCTGGCTCGATAAAGTGGTGCTAAATACAGTGTAATCTAGAATAGAGTTTTTTTATTTATTTATTAAATATAATCTTACAGGAGTTACACCCAATGCTATTATATTTACATCATTATATAACTTATTCAGTTACAGATTTAATATTTTGGGGAAGAGGGATCACGTTACTTTTGTAAATAGATTCATTATATTGTTTCCTTTTTCATGTTAATTATTTTCAATCTAGATGGCGCCGGCAAATCTGACCTCACTCACCCTGACCTCACAGAAGAAATACCGAAACAAACTCATAGCTTTTTGGTTCTTGTAAAAACATTGATTGCCAAATCAATGCTGTGGCATTATAAATCTCAAAGTAATTGATATAAAGTCTATAATACTGAATTTAATTGTAAAAAGTATTAGTTAGTTAATAGTTATATTAAAATAAGTGTTTTTAAAATATGGCAGAAACCTTAGAAAAGCAAAAATTATTATCTGATATTAATTGACTTGTTTCTATGCAATATGTGTTATCTGCACTAACCAAATTACGTGTTATCATTTTACTTATTTCGGGGCGTTTTTCCTTATACTTATAAGTTTGTACGCGATTTGCCATTTGGCTCTATACCACAATCATCTAAGCATCTTCAGAAACATCCAATTAAAAGTTTCATCTAAATTAAATGAATTGATTTCTAAATACATACGTTCTAAATAAATTATTGAGTACGTTATCATTTTATCAATGCGTAAAATTATATTCTTAGCGCTGGTAGTCTTTATTTTTAGAAGGCATTCTCTTTATAACGTATTTTAAATAGGATTGTGGAATAGTGTTTTAAATTTCACGACTGATAAATCTAGTTGTTTTCGTCACCGGAAGAGCGTGGGTTGAATATATGCGTACTACAAATCTACAGTACAAAAAACAACTTACTAACACTAGGATTTCAGCCTACAGCTGCATGTCTAAATAACACACACTTATTTATTGCGCTGTTGAAACGTTTTTAAACAATTATCAACAAAATAAATTCAGTAAAACGGTTTGACGCGTGGGTTGGTATCACGCAATCATTTAGTATTTCTATAATTTGTTTTCTGCAATAAATATTATGATATAAAGTGGCAGTAGCTTAACAAGAAGGAGAACAAACTGCCATGTCAAGACGACTCTCGCGGGTTCGAACCCAAAGTATTCCCACCGATGATATATCTCAATGTTGTGTATTTAATTTTTGCTCGTTTTAACAGTGAATAAAAACATCTTGAGGAAACGTGCAAACCTGAGGATTCTCGAATAGAATTTAGAATATAATTGAAGTCTACTGGATTACGGGTTGTGTGAGGCCAACGTAGTAGATTAAGGCCTAATCCCTCTTACCAAAAAGGAAGCCCATACCAAACAGTGGTACAGTGTAATACAGGATCCATGTTATTATATATATTTAACATAAATGATAAGTTGTCGATGTTGAACACATCTAAATGTCATAAAGCATATGTTAGGCGCCACAATCTCTTAATCAGATACAGGCGGGGGTCAACGTTTATCGTGTCACTAACGCAAGTGGACTCGACGCGACGCGACGTCAATACTTTTGTATCTTAAGAAACTGGGACAGAGGAACGTACGAGAGTATCTTAAAATAGCATCGTTAATAAGTATAGTACGAAACGATAAAGCTTATGCGCCAATAAACAAACGATATGATCGTGGAACGTCGGGGGGCCGCGACGTGGTTTGGTCGGGGGCACAATGCGACGCGGCGCGGCGGCGGCGTTTGCAGTAGAGCCGCGTCGCCTGCGACTCTTGCGTAGCGCAGTAGCTCACAAGCCGAGCCAAGGCTGCGCGAAGCGTACGACCTGCAATTGTCGATTTAATTCATCCACTCTTAAATTTTATCGATTCCATTATATGATCACACAGAATTGCACTCGAATCCATTATTAAACAAAGCATTCTAATTTGCTATACAGATGAAATAACAGTACTATGAAATAGTGATTAGCATAATCGCATCTTCAGTCTTCACTCTTCAAGTACTTGTACTCAAGTACCCATGGCTTCTAATGTAACTGAAACTGTCCATTTTAATAAAAATTCAATCATATTATGTGAAATAGAATAATTTCAGCGCTAGCTATCCTATGCCCTTTATCGAAACAGAACATTATTGACATAGAAAGAAATGTAATGCTCTGAAGTCAAAACCTTTGTTTGAACATAATGATTGTTACAAATCATTTTGTTTCACGCGTTCACTTAATTGATGTCCATAGAAATAATTCTATGTAGAAGATGTACACTAAATTGACAGATAAAGTTAGTAGCAATACTAAGAAATTGAAATCACAAAGCTGTTGTGAATCTATTATGATTTCTTACTAATGTCTCTATATTTACAGACTATTTATATTCGTTGTTAATAAATACACACATATATACCCGGGTAGGCAAAGGTGTAACCAGTACACCTACTTTTTGCCGAATTCATTACAGCCCCATAATGTGATAGGGGGCGAGGCAATCGCCATACCGGGCACTATTCCAGACTCCGGACTGATAGTGAATATTTCTAAATAGAAAAACCCAATATCACTTTATTCGACTTCGGTGGAGCAGTGCATGCGCATGCGCAACAACTGCGCCACCGAGGCAGGCGTTGTCAATAATATTATAAGGTTTAATGGACTGATGAGTATCGACAAGTGATATTACCACGGGTCCATCACTACACATGGTGGTTGGAGGTTACTGCCGCTGCGTCTGCACTGGCCGCCGCCGCCTCCGCCGCGCCGGCACAAGGACATCGACCTCCGTAACCTTGAGTCCACCAATTAAAATCAACAATGTTTTCGTATTTTACCCACCATCCACAACCAAAATAACACTACATAGCTACTGTCCAATTCTAATCGGTATTAATAAAAACCGCTCTAAGCCTCTGTGTTGTATCGATCGAAAGGTATTTTCAATAAGTTGTTGTTCGCAAAGATAGCTGTTATGCCTCGCGATGAGTTAAACTGTATCGACATGTCACTTAGGTACTGTGTAATGCATTAACTGTAATAAAATTAAGTTTTAATAAGCCTGTGAGTTTTTCAAGAATAAACGTGTTTTTTGTTGTTTGTTCAAATAATAAAAAAGGTGGTTATATATTGTCTAAATAATTTAGCTTCGAAAACTTTACTTTGTCCTGTTGATGGTATTAATATAATGCCACATTAAACAAACGTGCTAAGCTTGGAAGCACAGCAAAATAAAATGCATACATACTCTGTACATACAAATCAATTTTTTATATATTAAAAAGTATGTAAAATGAGCTTTACAATTTCTCAGTTTCATAACGCTTCGAATTAAAACGAAATTGAAGACAAAAAAGCTGAGATTTTATATTAATTAATTTCAAAAAATATTTCTATTTAAACAACGTACCTATTGTATATTTAGGTATACGCAGACGTGTTTAGCCCGGAGTCTGGAATTTGTGCCCGGTATGGCGATAGGCTCGCTCCCTATCACATTATGGGACCGAAATTCGGCGAAAAGTGGGTGTACTCGTTACACCTGTGCCTACCCCTTCGGGCGTGAGTGTATGTATGTACATGTTACATATTTATCTAAAAAAATAATACCTTAACTTTTGTCGATGAAACAATGGATTAAAGATTCAAATTTTACTACCACTAACCTCCTTATAACGAGAAAAATCTAAATGTAGTGTTTCTTTAGATAGTATATTTAAAACCAGACTTTTCTCCAAATAACCCATTATGGTCCTCAGAATATTTATTCTCTTACTGACCATCAGGTGCAGTGTAGTCACTTTGCCCTTCGCGGATAAAAAAGGAAGAATAAAAAATATGGTTTTGGGAAAGTTATTTGAAATCTGTGTACCTACAACCTATTGAATACCCAGTTACGGCTGTAAGAATATATTGGAGAAGAACTTGTGAGAGCTCTCGACATAATAATGCCGAAAGTTTGCAGGATCGGAAATATACCTGACTATAAGACTCGCTTTTTGTCTTGCATAAACAAGTTAGATATATTGATATTCTGAAGTATTCTCAACGCGTGTTTTTAATTTTAATTATTCTATCTAATCTATTCCACGTTAATTCTAATGCAATGATAAAACTAGTCCTTTTATTCTTTAAGAAGCGTAGAAAGCAGCCTTAATACTTGATGCTCATATAGAAGGTTCCTATTAAAATTAAGGCAATGACCACAGAAAAATAACACAATATGTAAAATATGATATGCTTTGTCAAACGGCTAACAATACTGGCTCCTGCACAAACCACACGTTTTCCATACTCCCACAATCAGTCTATCCACATTGTAAGTACTATATTAAAATCAAAGGCCATTGTTCCCTTTCGTATTATTCCGGTTATATTATGATAACCACAAGCGATTATGGAAACTCAACAAAATACGTATTCGGGACGAGCAACAGGTGGTTGAAGCGTAGTAAAAGTTATCCGTGCTCTGTTTATAAATATCGCTGTTTTATGGACTAAACTTTTGACTAAATTGTATTAGTTGTCTACGTTGTACACATTTTTGTTCACAGTATAAATGAACCTGCTTATCCGTGGTGGTATCACTGTCGCACAGGAAAGTGACATAAAATTACAGTTGAATTTAGTGTTTTGTACGGAAAGGGGAATTTTCAAATGCGCAATATCTCTCCTTCATACCCCAAATCCTTTCTGACAAAGCACCCATGATTCTTCGAGTTTGTAAAGAGTTTATGAGTGATAGATATCACTTACGTCAGGTGATCGAAAAATATCGAATAATAAACGCTTAATAAAGTATGAAATGTTATATTATGACTAATCACTACATTTTTTAAATTCCAGCACGACATTGAATAACTGTCGGGAGACGTTGGTGATAATGCTCATGAATAATTACGACACCTTCAGTGAAATTGATTCAGGCACTATGAACAAATCGGCAAAATTGTAAACCCATATATACTATTTACCCATTATATTTGATGAGTTATGTGACATTATAAATTATAATATGTAAAGAAAATGGAAACGCCATATTGATAAGGTTTGCGGGTATTTAAATAAAAATACGGCCACAATCGTAAATAAAACCAAACTTAAAATGCAAATAATCTACATGTTTGGTAATGAAAATATTTAAACATGTTCACAGAAATAAAATCTCTGTTATGTACTTACATTTGCTTTGTGGGTTTACATTCCCGAAATACTTTTTGAGTTCGAAATTAAAGTCATGAACTAATTTATTGCCCAAGGGTATATACGAACGCTTGAAATAACACTTGTAGATATTATATTTTTAAACAAGAATTAAATGGCTGCAAATGGACATTATTGAAGGAAAATTTTAAAAAACTTGTTAAAAACGATATAAATAACATTAAATAGATTTTTTTAGAGGAAATAGCAACATCAATACAACATGAGGATAGTATACGAATACAGGCAATTTTTGATTTTTTGTTAAGCACTAGAAAAGGGAGCTAGATTGCTTTTAGTTTCTCATCATTCTCAAATATAATTTTCAATGGACCTAATCAAAAAACTATTGTATGGTATAAGCATTTGAAACTACACAAGTAATACGAAATTAAAGAATCCCGTAAATAAAAACAAAAGTCTTTCCTCACACTGCAAAATTTTACGAGAATCCTAAATTCATCGTTTCAAAAATCATTTTGTTATTCTGACGGCATCAGTAATATGAATGGCAAATTCCTCTGCCCACTTACTGGCCTGAATGATTTCGACATTCTTGGCGCGGCTCCGATAATCTGAGAAAAAAATAAACGAACACCAACGTAAATAAGCCCACTTCGTATTGAAAGTGCGCACAGCGCGCGGACCGCAGTGGCACGGAAAATAAATCACGTCGATAGGGTGTACCGTCGGGATAACGTATTTTTACGCAACAGACCTTTTTGTTTATAGCTAGTAACATCGCCAGCAGACGGCTACGCGGCTGGTTATTCAACCGGGCGCATTCCGCGACGCCAGCGCTTTTTGCTCGTCCCCGGTCCTCGGTCGCCAGCCGTCCTCTGACGACGATGAAAAACGACCAATTAGAGCTTTTACGGGAGGAATTAGCATTGCGCATTGTCGGGACAACTACGAGCTTCAAATACTTGGCACCAAACGATTATACACCGCCTGTTTTGCTCGCGATTATTTGCGCCAATTACGTTGATAAAACTTATAAAAGAACAATTGTTGTTCTTTGACAGCCTCCGTGGTGCAGGTAGCCGGCTGTGAAACGAGAGGCCGTGGGTTCGATTCCCACACCGGGACAAATGTTTGTGTGACAAACAGATATTTGTATCCAGGGTCTGGATGTTGTGAGACCGAAAGTCTCTCGTAGTCACTGATACCCACAACACCAGACTCGTATCTTAGTGTGGGGTCGGGGCTATGTGTGTGACTGTTGGGTGATTTTTTTATTATTTATGTATTCGAAATTTATAATATAACAACCATTAGTAAACATTAAAATTTAAAGCATATTGTTTAGTGCCTGAACTGGATCAGGATTTGATACATACGCTATTGTAATCCCAAACAGCATGTGAGTTACAAAATACAATATAAATTTGGGACAAATGCCAAGTTACGTATTAATTAACTAAAATAGTTAACGTGCTCGTTTCAAACTGTGATTAACAACATGAATATCTAAGATTGTTTTTCAGTTTTAATACTGTACAGTACAATTGTATTGTGTAGAAAGTTTTGAGGATTCATTATGTTCGTAGAGAGGTTGTCTGGAAGCAGTGGCCCATTGACGTGAGGTAATGGTAATGGCGCCGGTGTGACGATTGGATACTATTGTTTACCTGTCGGCGGTTCGTAACGCTGCACACAGTAAAAAGCCTTTTAACACTTACCAAGACACGACACTTAAAAATGGAGTAGCATGTGTTGTTATACAGAAGGAAAACATAGCGAGGGCACCAACTCTGTAGTTGTTTTTTATTATATATAAAATAGGGCTAGTGATTTAAATACATAGTTTTAAAACTAACATCAAATTAAAACAAATTATGTATGGTTAAGTTTTAGATGTGTTTCGTGCTATATTGACAATACTTACTTCAACAACAACAAAAACATTTTACACAAAATTATATTATTGCCTTTACTAAGATTAGATAACTTCTTTGTCTACACTAATATTATAAAGAAAACAGATTTGATTGTTTGAAAATTGTTTAATAAACCACTTAGCGATAAAAAAACTTTCATCTATGGAAAGCTACATTATTCCGAAGTGAAATGAACTATTTTATTTTATTATAAAAAAATATGAAATCCCTACGAAAATAGCAATAATGTAACACAGGGTTTACGGGGGTGGAACCGCGAACAAAAGCTAGTTAGTAATATTTTGTACTTCTTGGTGGCATTGTTTGTGTGAATATCAAAAATGTTATGTAGCTGTTCAGTAATTTATAAAGCCTGGGTACAGGTGAAGTAGCACCCACCTTGCAGTTATGGAAAGAGGGATCCGTCTCGAAATAGATAGTCTGAAACATTCTAGCAAAGGAAAATCAATTCTGTTTAATAAACAATATCGCAAAAAATGAAATATATATTAATATCTCTTAAGATGTTCTAAGGTTGACATTCTAAAACATGCCAGCCAATGATCATAGGGATTTCTGTATAGATTTATTTACTAAAGAGAACATCAGTTATAAATTGAAATCAATGAGTTTATTTTAAAAGGATTATATAGTCACTAAGAAAAATGTCCCTCCCTATGGTCCTGGGTCCTGTAGGCGTAGTGTGAAGAAGCTACACAGCAGGCCGGCATGATTGTGTTGTGTAGCGGGGGACAGATTGACTTACGCTACTTGATACTCTAACTGGACGGCACTGCACTTGCCACCAGGTGCAGTGTGGTCACTTTGCCATGCCACGATAAAAAGAAAAAAATGATTATTCTGTGCTTTTTTATTAACCGACTTCAAAAAAGGAGGAGGTTAACAATTCGTCGGATCTTTTTTTTTATGTATGTTACCCGATTACTCGAAGACGCCTAGACCACTTCGAGAAATTCTTTTTGTTTAAAAGGGTATACTTCTCAGGTGGTCCCATTGGCACCAAGTCAGGATCAGATGATGGTATCTCAGAAAAATCGAGGGCAACCCTCAAATTTTATAGGGACACATAATTTGTTTTTTTATTGAAGTCGGTGTACTTTTTATGAATTAATTTAATTCAATAACTAAAGTGTTCAATTATTGGTATACATCATTATTATTTATGAATACTCAGTATATATGGGAAATACATATATAACGAGTATTTAACAGGAATTAGCAAAGGAAAACCTGTGCAAAATTAAAACTTTAATGGTAAATCAAATGAAAAATAGCTTAACTTGTTGCCATAGCTTACACACTCCTCTTTACCTACAACAAAAATAATAGAATATTAAATCTTAGTACGTTAGTCAATGAAGATAAGTTGTTTCATTTCAAATTAAATATTATTTGATTTTTTCATGATTGATTTTGCTGATTTCAGTGGTTTAGTTATAATTGCGTATACGGTACGATTGCTGTACTGAGGCCTGAAGTTCGATCCTCGGGTCGGCTTAAAATTATATTCTTCTTATTGGTCTTCGTATTATTATCACTAAATTTCCATTATCGGGTCAAACTCTGGAATTGTACCCGGTATGACGACCGGTTCGGCCTTTATCACATCATGGGACGGTAAAAAGCTCAGCGAAATATGGGTGTACTGGTTCCACCTCTTCGGAGATTATATGAGCGCGTTACTGCGTATGTGTATTTAATGTAATGTAGCATTATTTCAAAACCTAGTATTAAACTATAACATAATAGTCACAACACCTAGGTATCAATCTTATATACTTAACTTAATTAACGTAACATATAATATAACACACGCGTTATAATAATTCTGTGCTCCTTTATTGGTTGCATCGTTTTAATTTGGAGGCCCAGTGTCGGACAATGTGGCGTGTAAAAAAAATTGAAAAGAACGTTTTTATGGTTGTAGTTGGCGTCCGCGTCGTGTCGGGCCCATGGCGGCAATAAAACCGATCAACACTCGAGCACTCACAAAAAGCCAACTCCCGGAGCGCACCGTCCACATTATTTACATTTTTTTCTTATTCTACAGTAAAGTGGTTTCGAATTACTATCTCGGAATGTTCGGCAGACGAGCCTAGACAGGGCGACACTGAAGAATGTATACGTTTCGAATTTCCCATAAAAATTGTATCTGCTTCTTAAAGGTACAAGCAATCACGTTGATAGGCAGTGGGAAGTTATTGTAGCTGCAAGAACCTTTTTTATGTAAACAAAACCATATGTTATAAAAGCCCGGTGTCATTGTATGTGGTAATTTTATTCATAACGTAATATCCTACTACTATAAGTAATGACTCATAAAGTTACCAACCAAAATGCACTAAATAACCATATATTTACCTGGCAGCAATAAAATAACATGGGGGAAGACCCATGCAAAAAATTCTTTTACCTGTGGCAAATCCATCTATACCCCCAACCTGTTTCCAACTAAATCTTACTACGATACTACTTTTAAGAAAAAAATATGTCAATAGTTCTAGAGAGGTGGCGCTTGCATATCAAAGGGATGTACCCAATGACTTCTATTGAAAAGAATGCAATAAACGATGAATAGCAGAACTCAAGAACGCTATTATACATTTCACAGGGTGGTATTTGGAATTTTTTGTTAGGGATTAAATATACATGAAACGGAAAATGAATATATTTAAAATTCTGTTATTATTAATAATACTCTCTGAGATTTTGAAGAGGTTTCCGTCAATTACTGGCTTGATTGGTAGACAAAATATAAAATAGTTTCCCAATAATTTCCCAAATTGTCACTACACATTCCTTTTCAATTTAACTTTTTTTTTATACTCATAAGTGAAAAGTCCAAAAGTTGAAGGATTATGTTGGTTTATTGAGGGGGATATGTCACCATATATTTTGTACATTGCATCTCTGCTCCAATGAACAAGTACTTGTAGCCTGTAGGTGTTCCCGGTATTCATCAAATTTACGAGCGACAATAGACGAAGTTTTGTGAGTGTGCTCTACAAATGTAAGGATAACAGACGATATTTTTTTTTATTCTGGTATGGAAAAGTGATCACACTGCACCTGATGGTAAGTGCGGTCCAATTAGAGTATCAAGTAGCGAGATACAATCCATCCCTCGCTACTCAACACCATTGAAGTCAGATTTAACAGAGTAGCTCTACTTATGTACCTATACTTAGATGTAGAGTTGTAGATCTTAAAATATTTCATTAACGCGGACGTAATTAATAGATATACGTACGGCTTTTTTAAAGGATTAAGAAAGAAAGAAAACACACATTTTCACATACACAACACAACATATATAATGTGTCGATTAAGGCATCCAGATAAATATTCAGCTGCGATATAAGCACTCGTGCCATGCATGTGGCTGTGGTGGGTAAGAAATAAGTCAGCATAAAGTAGTTTACACAATTATATCCAGGATTTTAATGGGGATACTTTAAGGGTGATATGACGTGTTTGAAACTTTGTAGACCTAGATATATATATTTTTTCCCTACATAGGCTTGCGTTTGACCACTATCTTGCCTGGTGATGATGTAGTCTACGGTGGAGCACGCTTGCCTAGAAGATATCTATTCACTCTTGACTTAAAGATACCCAGATTATAATTTTCGGGACATATAGACTCCGGCAAAGAGCTCCACTCTCTAGCGGTGCGCCTGATAAATATACTAGCAAAACGCTTCGTAACGCAAAATACTAAAAATTCGATAGTTGACCAACAAATATTGATCAATAACATAGAAACACAATACAAAGTACATATTTATTTATTACTTAACTCCTTATCAAATTAATATGTATGAAAGAATATTTGGTGAAACAACGTTTTGTATGGTTGGCTTTTACTGTTTAGTTATCGGTGGTCTTTTCAATGAAGCTCCGGCATTTGATAACACAACAGTTTGTATACACATATTATTAATCATTCTTTTAAACGCACATAATAAGTGGATCGGCCGTGAGAATTATATAAAAACTGATCAAAATACAATACGATGTGTTGTAAAGTCCGTTTCTCACAACATTCATTAGTCCCCGTTCACAAAGCACAATGGGCATATTGAGCCCATGTGTGCCAAAAACCCTTCACAGCCCACCGTGTCCGCGTTGTGCCCAAATCACAATTTTACCCAAATCATGTCAAAGACTGTGTCGACTTCTGCACTTCATCAAAAATAAATTTAACTCGAAATATTCGTCGTCCCCAACCTGCTTTACCTTTGTTGAGTGAACAATAGCATTTAAAAAAAATGGTTTTAACGTATTCTTCACCATAGTTACAATGGACATGAAAGTAAATTATTGTTTCTAACTGCATTTTTTATGTGACAATTTCAAGTGGTCTATTGATTGTTGTCTATTGTATAGTCTATATTCGTGGCATTTTGGTGCATTGTGCCTGTAAATGTTTAGATAAAAAATATTTCAATGCTCACTTAAAAAAAAACTATTATAACAGGTAAGATATTGGATAAAATTATATAATTTATTTTGTACGATAATGGTTCCACTAAGTATCTCTGGCGATTTTTACAGTAAGGCTAGCTACATAATAACATAAGTAGATTTTTAAAAAATTACTAACCTCCCAATCTTAACATTTTTCGTCAATAGGTATTTTTGACATTGTAAAATTTGCTTTTTCACTAAAAATATAACTGAACCCACAAAAACGTAAAAAACAATATAGATTTAAAATATGTAATTATCTTTCATATAAAAACATAAATAATTAATTGCTACCATGCAAATACTTATATAATAAAATTTCATAATTTATAGAGTCGATGCCATGTTTGTAATGCGGACTCTGCTTAATATTTTTTGTATTTATTTATTTACAAACTTATCATTAATTTGTACATTATTTACGCATTAGGTAATTAATTTTATTAATTTACGTTAAATTAAATACCGTTGGGACTGCGGAGAGACTTTAGGTCTCTGCTTGTTTTATCGGTTTCACGGGGAGTGCTCCGAGGAACTGTTTGAAATGGTGCCTACATCACCATTTTATCATCGCATCACCCGACACCGCAACAGAGTATATCCATACCACCTGGTAACGATTCCGTCTAGCACGGTTCGTTTCCAGCGTTCATTTTTACCACGTACGTGCAAGCTCTGGAATGAACTCCCGGCGGCGGTTGATCCCTGAGCGCTATGACATGTCCTTCTTTAAACGAGGCTTAAGAAGACTAGTCCTTAAACGGCTCTGCTGTGCTCTGGCATTGCAGAAGACTATGGGCGGCGGTGACTACTTACCATCAAGTGGCCCGTCTGCTCGTCTGCCTATCAAGGCACTTAAAAAAATATTTTACGTTAACTTTGTACATAATAAAACTATTTATCCAACCAAACTATTTATACTTACGATGAGGTAAATTAAAGGTAAATAAAAGGTATTTGTAGGTACCTACTTATTTTAATGTAACCAATCACTTTCTTTCGTATTGCATACAATACCTTATTCTTGTTAAACGCATATTTTCAAATGAAGACAATAGGTATTTAAGTAACAACTGACATCTAGTTTACCCCTGCCACAAACTGATGGAGGAGATCATACCTACATTCCTTGACACGCCAAATAACAAAATGTTGGCATCTTGTGATTACGTAATATGGTAAGTAAGTTAAGTAAGTAATTTGACTTCAGGATTCACTGAATATAACGTTCTTAATGTGTTATTTATACAAAATATAAATAAAATACTATTATTTATTTGATTTAACTCAAAAAATCTAAAGTGCGCCATCTGTTGCTAATAAAAGTAATTAAATAGTAAGCCAGGTAATGACATAACAGTAGGTGAGTCATAAAAATTGTATCTATAAAGTAACGTAAGACATAAAGTAGTACATAGTATATATACTAGATAGCGCTGTTTGAAGTACGTAAATCCTACAATCATGACCAAACTTGACTTAATAGTGTATGCTTAAATTATAATCTGTGATATTCTCTTCAATCAGTCATTTTAAAAACTGCTTTCAAAATTTCATCAGTATTAGGTACCTCTGTGTATTATATTCTCTTTGATGGCATAATCATCACATCGAGCATGTATTATAGGTAATATGGAATAAAATATTAATTAGTTCTATTATATTCCATTAAACGTACCTTTTCAAGTATGTCGCAAATTTTTCACAAAAGTTGTTACACAACGCGCAGTACTGGATACAAATACAGGACCCTGTCCACAAATACTGGCGACAAGAAACGTCGCGATAGCACTGAAGATAGTACTTTTGTCAAAAAACTTAATGATCTCAAATGTGAAATATCCAATAGAGTCGATAAAGAATTAGATCAAGCTCAGAAGACACGTGCGTTCATTAACGAAAGATTAGAAAAAATAGAAGCCAAAATTAACTCAATGCTAGAATTGCAGAACAGCGTAGTCATAATGAGACATGACTTGCATGCAGCTGAATCTACTTTGACAGATATGGTAGACAGAATTGGAAAATTAGATATAGCAACATACGAAAGTGAACAATATAGCTTGCAATCTCAAAGGGATTCATTACGTTGTCAGTCCTTTATTTGAAGAAAAGGATTTTATTGCATTAGATATAACACAATAAAGATTGTTATCCATTCGGACTCACCATACCTCTGACCGTCCCACTGGTGGTGTGGTGGGCATTTTAAAGTTGAAAGATACCACCAGCTTATAGTGTTGTCATAGTTAGTCTTTCAGTATATATAAACTTGCAAAATATGTTTTGATCAACAAAAAAACTGTAAATAATATACCCACAAACAAACAAAATATAAAGGTTCAGTTTTAAATGATAAATAAATTTAAACAAAGACTGTTGTTTCAAAGTAATGTAGCCGATTGAGGAACGAACATAAAATATATATTTTTATAGGGAAAGTTAAATTATAAGAAGAGTGGACCAAGTCATGTATCAACAAAGGATACTCTAAGAACAAAGGCTTACTTTGTTGTAAACTATGTATACTTTTTTAAACAAATTTTCAATAGAGTAACGTAAAGAGTAAAGGCGGCGTCTAAATAAACAAGTTTTTCGAGTACAAGAAAGTAATGTCCTAGAATCTATGACAAAATTATCAAAAAGGCAAATAAAATAGCAGTATATTGAACATCATATATGTATTTCAGGATGGGATCATTTTAATTTGTAACTATTACAGCTCAGAGCTGAACACATCAATCGATCTAAGTCGTTTACAATAAGTTATCATTATTGATCTATAATTTAAATACGAACAAAAGTTTGTTCTTAGACATAAGACAAGTAATCGTTTAAAACGCCACATATATTACGATAAGTAATTTGATTACATAAAAAGCTTTATTTAAACTTGCTAAACAGACAATAACATTGAGAGTATACCTCAGTGAACTCTAGTCACATCAAATAGTAATACATAATTTTTTCGCATTAACTAACCACATTCCATATGGCACATTTAGGTAATAATGAAGCTAATTATACAAACTATGTTTACGAAGCAATTAATATTCAAATTTTTATCTAACAAAACATCCATTCAGATTAACGTTATATAAATTGGGTAATTTCTGTATTTAGTTTTAATTATGTAACTATAATAGAAATCGTTCTCAGAACGATATCTATGGCTTAAATTCTAATCATCATTCAACTATCCGTCGGCCTTATCATGTACTTTAAATACGACTAGTAAAATTTAATTAAAACTCACAATGGAAGAATTCAACTAACTTAACTAAGAAAACTAAGCGTCCTGCTTTAACAAGCAATTTAACTAAACTATAGGTACAGGATTTAATAAATGCAACAAAATTATCTAAATGTATAACAAAACTTGTGCAAACACGGTAACTTTATCTTAAAAAAAAATCAATTTTTTTACTTTGATATGTCAAAATGTATAAAAGAACAATATCATTATCTCGTATGTATAATTATCACAATATTTAAAAACATGAGATGTTTTAAATAAATAGGTTTTAACATTTCAGATGTAGCCGAGCTACATTTTGGAGATATTTATTTACTAATCTATGAAATTTTGCATCTTGTAAAGATTGTTTTAAACTTTAGTCTTTGGAATTTTCGGCATATAATATTCCGGTTCATTAATTAACTTAATCTACTGTAACAACACCTAACGTACAATAGTAGCTGCCTCGTAACTGTTCTGATAACATATTATAATTCAGTCAATTCAGGAACGTAAACTAACTTAACTAAGTATGATAAATGCTTTAACTCGATAGTAATACTCAAAATGAACACTTGAAGCTAAACTGAAGAATATGCTTAGGAGATATTTTTGCATAAATCAGATTTAATAACAACTCGTAAAAAAATACAAAAGAAGGCATTCTTTCTTTGACTTTTTAACTTCCACATCTACCAATTCCACTTATCTATGAGATTTTTTTATAGATATAGTACATACATAGTTCTAGATTTTATTTAACATTAAAAATTCGTTCAAGAGTTTCTTTAACACGAGTATAGTTCTACGCACATCAAAAGAAGACATTTAGAAAAACTTTTTTAGTCATATCCACATTCTCACTTGAACATCATCATCCATAACGAGAGACATCAATACGTTTTGAAATAAGATATTTCGTTTACACGTAATATGTCGGGGCTGGTTCTCAGTCAAAAAGACAAATAAAAGCCCTCAAAAGACCATCTCCGAAACAAGCACAGCAGCCCTCTTTCTTGGTTTTTTCTTCAGGCGCAAAACTTGGCTGTTTTGGTCTCTTGGAGCGGCGCACGCATAGCTTGCTGGCCTGCTGGTCGTCACTCGGTTGTTCAGAACGTGGGCTTAAATGTACCGGCAGAGCAGCAGGTTGAGTTGGGCGCGGACGTGCCCAGCGACGCAGCATACCTTCTTGTTCAGCCCCCACAGGCACGGGAGCTGAAAGTTTTCGCGCTCGAGCAGTAACTAGTGCGCGCTCCATCGGCTCTAACAGTTCCAAAGCCAAAGCCCGATCCAATTCCTCACCTGACAGCAATAAGTACCGAGGACAGTATGCCAATTCCCCAAGTGCTGATCGCTTGTTGCTTGGAGTCAACTCGCGCTTTGTACGTTTGCAAGCGGCGGTGCTCCATCTTGATAGAGCCTCTGCCAAGACGAGCTCGCTAGACACCCGCAACGTGTCACGTTTTACGATCAGTGCAAGATCTTCATAAGTTAGTTCCTCGAGCCGCTCGTCCGTCAGGGCTGCATCAGCATTATCATCAAGGACTAGAAGAGCATTGTGTGCCAGTGAATCGCACCATCGTGAACACTGAGCCAAGGACCGTGCAGCTGCATCGTTAGTGAGTGCAGGGAGGGGCGGTGCCGAAGCAGCACCGGGCAACCTTGCGCACAGGTAGCGTAGATCGCGCAGCACTTCGAGGGCCACACCGGCATCTAACATCTCATCGAGACGGCGAGCACATCGCTCTGCCAAAAGCGGACAGAGAAACTTGTAAGCGGCATCGAGCGAGCAACGAGCGGTAGCCACCGAGTTCAGTTGTGTAGGTTCACAGTAGTGGTAACGAAGCAACTGCTCAAACCCTCGTCTATCAACGTAATCAACCACGATGACATCAGTCTTGGCGGTGAGAAGAGCGGCAAACACCGGGCTGGTGGCAGCCAAGACACGGCGATGTCCGGGATAACGCCAAGTGTCGCCATTGATTCCGGCGACGAACACGATATCGCTTTCCTTCTCATCGTCATAGAGGCGCGCGTTGTCATCGAGTTCAAGCCCAGATGCCTCTCCATTGTAGCCGTTAACGCTGTCGATAGTATCGATCTCATCATCAGCGTGGGTACGAGCAGGGTTCGTCACTATCGTCATCTTGATGAACTTGAAGTCTCACTATCTGAAATCAAAATAAAACTATTATTAGAATATAGGTCTCAATTAAGATCATTTTCAAAATAATAACATTGTATAAGCCATATCTGAGCTCATGAATATAACCAAAATATTTGAATCAACAGAAATTTAAAATACAATATATTTGAGAAGAATACACAATGTATTATTATGAAATGATTATTTCCTATTCGCATTTCCTTGTGCCCGTTAACCGCTAAATAGTTCTCTTAGCGTCCTCCATTATATCCTGTGTGCGCATATCAGCGCCGTATAAAGAATCATTATTACATCTGTTTGTGCTCCGAGTCATCTAAAGTGTAAATAGACTACCAAGGGCAATTACAGGTGTGTATATTTTTTCACAAATACACAATTGTTTGTTTGTTTCGTAAAAACATGTATTTTGGTAGAATGCTATTTAGTTATGCATAAAACAAGAATTATTGAATCAAAGATTCATATTACAATCGAAATATTTATTCGATATAATTGAAATCGTAGATCAATGAATTAGGCGTTAAAGCAAGTCACTACTAAATAAAAAGTGTTAATTTTCCTTATAATATTTAATTTACGTATTACTACGATTGAAATAAACTTTACGATTAAAACATAACACGGTCGTTGTAGAATCTGTATTGATTTCCCGCCATGATTCCACTTCAGGCTAGACTATCCAGACATGCTAATGTAGCAATGAAGAATCTACATGCGGTCCGACTTTTCTTTATAAAAATGAATCTCGGTTGTTTTGTTCTGTTCGTAGAATACAGTTATGAAATTATTTAATATTAGATAATATTGCTCGCGTACGCTAGAGAATTATAGCCTAGAGGTTTTATAGATTCGCATGCTGCCGTTATCATCACAAAGGTCACACAATCTATAAGTAATAATATGTTTATTATTTATTAATTCTAAAATTAGCAATATGTTTTATAAGTACATATCAACATGTCAAGTGTGTTAAAATTAGTATATAATTGTATCTAAGAATTAGAACAATTTCATTGAAATGAATCTCCTTGCAAATTGCAGATATAACAAACACGCTGTAAGCCGTGGCAGAATGTTACATTTTCCGAAACATGCGTCAATACTCGGCGAACTGCACTTAACGCATTCCCCTTGCATAAACAAAAATACGATGAAATTCTGAAAATGCAACTCGGGACTGCTTTAGAAATATATTTTTACATACATATACACTCACGCCTATAATCCCCGAAGGGGTAGGCAGAGGTGTAACCACCAGTACACCCACTTTTCGCCGAATTTCGGTCCCATAATGTGATAGGGGGCGAGCCTATCGCCAAACCGGGCACAGGTTCCAGACTCCGGCTAATACTGAGAATTTCTAGATAGAAAAACCCAATATCACTTTACCCGAACCGGGGATCGAACCCGAGACCTCAGCACAGCGGTTGTAACGCATCCGCAATTACAACTGCGCCACCAAGGCAGTCAAATATATTTTTATAGATATTATACAACAGATTGTAGTTGTCTTGAACTGTATTACAATTTCGTACGGTTCAATTTATTATATTGAGTACATGATCATTTCTGATTTTAAGATAGTATAGATAAGTATTTTCTTTCAAATCAAAACTTCAACACACTGAGTAGAATCCAACTATTTGACAACGATGCATTTCCTTGTTCCATTTTTTTATTACTCGAATAAAACAACGAATTTAAATGTTTTCCCGCTGGCCTATTAAAATAGTATTGAGCAACCCATAAGATTTATGTATGTTTTTTACGCTATATGTCCACAAATCAGTCACATTCGGTATTTTTATAAATTCGAAAATTTCTATTCTTATCTAAATTAGTACTTTACACCAACATTTTTGAGGCATGGATAAGGAAGATGTCTTTATTATTTAAAAATCATAGCTTCTAGGACGTAGATAAAATATCATAAGTAATATTTCAAAAGATTGAGTTATTATAGTATATTTACTTAAAAGAACAGTTTAATAATATTTATAAACCTACCTATTCGTACCACAGCTAAATAACAATAAGTCGATAAGATTGTATAAGCACAGTTAAGCCACTGTATATGTCTTATAATATTCAAAACTATAATTATTGCTAATAAGTCAGTCAGTCGAAATATATTAGACGTCTCGAGAGTCAAACTTTACATCATTTCGCATTTATATAGTATTAAATTATTAGTATTTATTCTCGCATAATCATATCACTGAAGAACTCTTTTAAATTATTTTAAATGGTAGGGAAAATTCAACGAGGTTTTATTATAATATTTAGTGATGTCCTAAGTGACCTACATAGCAAACATTCGCATAGCTCACAACTGCGCTGGAATTGCCCTATATTTAGAGACAGTGATCCGTTAGTGCAAAGTTACGAAAGCATATGCGTTTCTCTGGCCATTCGACATGTGTGCTATAGTGATTGCCCATTATATTTATTTGCATCTTTTATTACACTCTAGGAGCAGGTAAACGAACATCCCGTAATATTATGTGTAAAAATCGTATATTATGTTATTGTTTAAATATTTTTGGCTTTTGCTAATGCGCCGTACGTTTGATTTATTAGTATACATCAGTTTAATGCTGGGTAATTATCGTTTTCTTTGACACAAGTTTATCGATCGAATCTAATTTCAATCAGTATTTTAAAAAAAAAATCTGAATATTAAAATATTTAATAAGATACGGTCGGGTAACGCCCTTAGTTCTCGTCAAGCGTGGATCCTTTAAATTACCCAACAAACTACATATACAATTAAATACCGATAACAGTGAATGTTAACCTTGCCTTAAATCAAGGCACGTATTAACACTATCTAGTATATTTTAGTTGTAAAATTGTAGTAGCTATTATGCAGTTTTAATTACCTTTAAAGTTATTTTTGTTACACGAAAGAAATAAAAACGTGTGCAAATAGTAATGTTAAGGTATTTATTTATTTATTTATTTATTTATTTATTAAGGTACGTCAACAATATTCATAATATACATAGAATTATTATTTATCACAGCACAAGAACAGTTATGAATATCAATTAAAGACATACACAGCATTCATAAAAAAAAGAGTACGACAATAGAAATAGAAATAGAATTATACCGAAAATAGCACACATAATAGATTACACAATTACATTACATTAAAATTACATTAAATTAGATGAAAATACATTACATTAGATGAAATTACATTAAATTAGATTCGATTAGGTTAGATTACATTATTATATTAATTAGGTAATGTCGCCAAAATTTTATTAAAAACAGTCACCATATTGTATCTCATTCATGATACTCGACAAACACTTCAATCAGGGACTGAAATGTTTGACAAGCTTGCCTTTAAATTGGAAGAAAGAATCATGAAAGATGTCAACGTCAGTGTCGTCCGAGACACCGCAAACGGTGTTATAGTGGCCACACATTCGAGCTAATGGAGAGTATCGACCGAGGTTCGTTTTAAAAGTTGGAATATAAAACGTTTTAGTAAGGGGATATCTTGGAATTCTTCTAGGTACTAAAAGTTTTATGTTGTCATTCAACTGGCAACAATCTACCTGACCGTTCAGGATTTTGTAGAGGAACAAAAGGTCCTGAATGATGCGACGATTGTTAAGTGACAACATTTTAAAAGCCTTGAGCCTTTCGTTGTAAGGAGCCCTATGTGAAATACCTGACGACATATAAGCCAAATGCCTTGTAAAGGCGCGCTGGATGCCTTCAATTCTCTGCGAATGTACTGCGTAAGAGGGGCACCAGACCACACAAGCGAATTCCAAATGACTTCGCACCAAGGCGTTATATAATAAAATCCTGGTTTGTGGACGTCGAAAGTCTTTAAGGCTGCGTTTAATGAACGCTAACATTTGGGCAGCTTTTTTTACTGTCGCGTTTATGTGTAGGGTAAATCTTAAGCTACTATCCAAATTGACACCCAGATCTCTTATATCGCTCACTTCCTGTAGGGATACTCCGTCGATGCTGTAACTCGATTGTATTGGTATTTTTTTTCTACAATATTTTATGTGTGAACATTTTCCTGGATTCAGCATCATACCATTCTCATTACACCAGTGCCCAATATTGTCCAGGTCACATTGGATTAGATGTGCATCAGACAGGCTATTAACTGTCTTGTATATCTTAAGGTCGTCAGCGAATAGGGAGAACTTTGAGTATTTGATTTTGTCTGTTATGTCATTAATGAATATGGAAAATAGAACTGGTCCAAGATGTGATCCCTGTGGCACGCCAGAGTCGGCAAAATATACAGTAGATTCATATCCCTTTACGACCACTGACTGGGGTCTTTTAGCAAGATAAGATTTAAACCATCTTAGCAAATTACCACCCACGCCATTTGCTTCAAGCTTTGCCAGCAGTAAGTGATGATTTACCTTATCGAACGCACTAGAAAAATCTGTGTAAACAGCATCCACTTGTCTTCCACAGTCGACATCTGCCGTTAAGTCAGTTATGAATGAGAGCAGGTTCGTGTTCACCGAACGACCAATCCTAAAACCGTGCTGTGCATTTGTGATAGAGGTATTTAAATGAAGTGTAAGGACAGGGCATACTAGAGATTCACACAATTTTGAGAAGCATGATATAATTGATATCGGGCGATAATTTTTAACGTTATTATGTTCACCTTTCTTATATATTGGTAAAATGCGAGCCTTCTTCCATTCATCCGGGAATACAGCATCGCGCAATGATCTATTAAATATCATGGATAGAGGCAATGCAAGAACAGAACTGCAACGCTTAATGAAGACTGGGGGTATTGCGTCTGGACCAGCACCTTTCGCAACATCTAATTGTTTAATCTTCTTCAAAACTTCATTCTCAGTAAAACTGAGATGACTTAAGAAATTAGGACCCGAATCGGGAGTAACACATTTAGGCTGTTTAAGAGCATCATGATTTTCATAAGCAGATGAGAAGTGCTTTGCAAAAAGATTGGCTATGCCTGAACCTCCTTCGATGTAATCGCCATCACAATGCATCACACCGGGAAGTGATACGTCGCCCTTGCGTTTATCCTTAATAAATCTCCATATTAACTTTGGGTTTTTGGCTATATTAGATTCTATGCGATAGATGTAATTACTGTAACACTGCTTTAGTTGTTTGTGACAACGATCTCTCAGTAGTTCATATTCCAACTTATCGCGAGGATTCTTGTACTTAGAATGTTTCGATCGTAATTTGTTTTTTTCCGATAAAAGCCGAATCAAAACATAATCAAACCATGGCGGAAACTCGGACGACTTTAACTTACGCTTGGGTACATATTGTGTTATTACATTTCTTAATATTACATAGAATGTTGAAACCATATCATTTACATTTTTAACATTGGCGATTTTATCATTCCAGTCAATTTCTTTCAACGTCTTTATAATATTCTTATAGTCAGCCTTAAAGAAGTTAAAATCATTTCTAGGTTTTGGGTCAAGATGGTTATGGGAGAAGTCAACAGAAACATCAAGTAATAGCGCCGGATGTCTCGGGTCTAAATTAGTTAAAACGCTTGGAGGGGCCATGGTGGTCACATCGGTCATATCAGTAAGAATAATGTCTAAGAAATTTTCGTCTACATTGCTGATGTCATTAACTTGATTAAGATTATTTACTGACATAAAATCCACCAATGAGTAGCCAAGTGCGCAATCGTAATTGATGGGAGTAAGGTGATGATTATCGTCTTTGACCCATTTAATAAAATTTATGTTGAAATCGCCTAAAATGATAACATTGTGAACACGACTTACGTTGTTGGTGGCGTTATCCAGAAATCTGTTTAAGGTTAACAATTTCAGAGGTGGTGGCAAATAAACAACACATATAGCTACTTTAGTTGGAACATTGTTAATGTTTAGTTGAAGCGTGACCCATAGATCTTCACAATCAGTTTCCCAGGATTGTACTCGAAAAGATTGGATATTTCGAGATACTGCTAATAAAACGCCACCTCCATCCTTTTTGGATCCACTCGTCAAACATCTGTCCCTACGGTAGACTGTGTATCTCGAGTCGATTAACTCGCGATTATTGATACTTGCATTTAGCCAGGTCTCAGTAAGAGCTATAACAGCGTAATTGCTTTGTAGAATGTTGTTGTATAGTTTGTCAGTTTTGGTCCGTGTACCACGGACGTTTTGGTAATATATATCGAAAATTATAGAGGGTATCAAATCCATTGACAAATGTTTAGTAAATAGACAAAGCAATTACACTATAAGCCTCAAGCTATCTACACAGTTAATTAAAATAGCCTGGTGCGTTTCATCTTTTCGCAAAAATATTCTACCGTTTCGTACCCACAAAAATTTATAAGAAAGTTCTTTAGCCTTCAGACGTGCAGCTGCATGGAGTGATTTGTTACTAGGTGTTAAGTGCTCACCTACAAATACTGGAACTCTATTACCTCCTAGACCAAGGTGCTGTGAGCTCAATTTATCCTTGGGGTTCTTCTTATTGAACTGCGATACAGCGGCTAGCAGCCCGTCGCGCATTCTTGGGCTACGTAGTTTTACAACAATTGAACGTGGCTTATTACTTTCCTTGTTCATTTTTGCAACTCTGGTAACATGTAGAATATCGTCGTGTTCGATAGAACCGCTGACGGTGTTGGACAATTGTAATACTGTGCTGATTAGATTTTCACTCCGGAACTCGGGCACTCCAACTATCTCGACGTTGTTATCTCTCATATGTTGTTCTACTGAACTTAGTCGGCTTGTAAGATCTTTTACAGTGGTTTTTAGATTCACGTTATCCTTTTGTAATGCCATTATTATAGACGACTTTTCCTCCAATTTATTTTTAAGCTCCTCGAAAAGTCCATTGAAAAAGACTAAGGTAGTTTGAAAGCTGGTAATTTGCTCATTAATATTTTTTAGGTGGTCTGTTACCTTGCTCTCAAATGCTGATGTTGCTGTATTCATGACAGCAGCTACCTCCTCCTTTAAAATTGAGCGCAATTTATTTTCAGTAATGTAATCATTGTTTATTATATAATCTATGTTTCCTGGGGATGTGTTGGTTCGTTTAGCACGCCGAGTGACGTAACTAACTTCAGCGGCTTCTGAAACTGTTGTAGCCATATTTGGTATTTGGCGAACAGGAGTGTTTGTATTGTCAAGTTTAGGCTGGTTACAATGGCATTCGGGACATTTCCAGTTATTTTTATGATCCAATTTCATAGACTGAAAATGTTTGGTTGTGATATTAGCACATTCTAAATCATAAATCTGAGAACATGCGGTGCATTTCATGAATTCCTTTGTTTTGATGGCATTATTACAGCCAGCACAAACATTAACAGATGGCGCCATTTTAATACTCAACCGTTTATTCTAGTATTAATTTTTTGATTCGGTACCTGTAACAGTTTACCTTCAAACGATAATAAATTGCGAGAAGCAAGTAGCGGTTAAAAATTTAGATTTAACGGCCTTGTAGTTCTTATAAAAATGTTTGCGAGATGAAGGACGTAAGCGCCGTGCAAATTGAGGCGCATACGCGTTTCGCCGAGCAGGTCACGATCCACAACAACGTCACACTGTGATTTGAGTATTGTGAATTTTATATAGTAATTAATTGCACTTAAAGATATCACTTTGTTATTTTAAACACTTCAATATACGTGGAAAACGTCAATATATAAATCTGTAAAGTTTTGCTTCGTAAAACTCACTTTGGACAAATTTTAGATTCAAAAATATACGAAACGAATAACTACGGCCGTACTCAACGAAGACCGACACATATCACACAGGTATTAACGCATCACGTTTTTAAGATTATTAAACGAACAGTTTCGGTAATATTAACTATGAGTAATGCTGAATTTAATACCAACTTTCTGTTTTAAATGTAATTTCAAAGAACATGAGGACATGTTTACACGCTGACCACTATTTGTCTCCTGATCCGTGCCCGTTATTTTTTCAGTGACCAAAGACAATCATAGACAGATAATTCAATTAAATAATAGCATAGGCTTTATCTTCTATTAAACTTTAATCGTATATTGCTAAAACATTATTACGAAATTGTTGTCGATCGGGCTAGTAGCGTTTCGGAAATAGCGCTCGACTGCGACATGCGGAAATGAATGTGCAGTGAATCGACTTTAGCCGTACGACATTTGTGCTCTTTGATGAAGAGTGCTATGTTACCACATAAACTGCATAAATGAATATACTATGTGTAACGGGAATAACGCACATCCTCAGACACCCTAATTTAAAAATATTATTACAATCATAATTCATGTATTGAAATTAGACTGCGATGAATATAAATATTGTTTTTATGAAATTAGTTGTACTAATTTTCGACATAAAGTTCGTAATTTTAATTTTTTAAAGCGTTCGTTTATTATTGTATTTAGAAAAGACTTTATCGTATCGAGTTATCTCTAATTTTCCTTTGTCTTGAACGTTAAATTAAAGGGTGACTATGATTTACCTGAGTGTTAATATTTTTTTGAAAAATATCGTCTATTAAAACATTGTTGATGTCGATTCTATCGCTTATTCTGAATTAAACTACTTTCAGAGTGTACATTAATCATGTTGTATAAATACAAAATAATATTCATTGAATACTAAAATAAAATTATGTTTTTTAATTATACTTTACTTTCGGTAGTAGAGTCTAGGAAAAATAAATCTTTTACATGTAATAAATAGTTTCTGCCACGGGATGGAAAAAGAAAGTGTCTTTTTAACACTTGTATCGTAGAAACACAAGTCTTAATACAACATAAAGATACTGAGAATGTATTGTTTGGCATGTATTGTTTTTACTGTTTGACGAGATGTTTAGTCTGTGCCAAATGTTGATATATTTAGTAATTTATTAAATACATCCAATATTTTACAAAGGGCATTTGAATTGTACTACTTATTGTAGATATATGTTTGCACAGTACTTAGCATTGCTTCAGACAATTTGTATAAGCCATACGCAAACAGTATTCTTTTCAGATTAACAGAACAATACAGTGTAAACTCCATGTAACGTCACTCTATTTAACGACAAACTCTCTTAAGCGTCGAAATCAATTGGCTTTGGTTGGTTTAGCTTGTTTTTCATACAATGTTTCACTCTATATAGCATTACACCCACTCTCAATAACGACAACAATTAAGTTGCTAAAATTAGTAAAAACTGCGCAGCTGTGTACGATCTATTGTCGCTTTATTATCCTAGCCCGCAATAAACTCGACTGTCGGCATCATGCATACCGAACTTTCTAAGAAATTCATTCTTTTGTTTACAAATTGGGATTGCTTGCACGTGTAGACTGTTATTGACCATGATTCATAACTAGGAGTCATGGATTATCTATACCTTATCATATTCTTAGTTGCTCACAAACTTGCAAACTGTAAACATGGCTACTAAAAGAAAATCACTGTGTATTGACGAAAAAGTTTTACTGATACGCGCAATAGAAACGGGAGAGAAGATAAGTGATGTTGGCAAACGCTTTGGATTTAGTCGCTCTACCGTGTCCACAATATGGAAAAATAAAGAAAAAATCCTCCACGCTGCGGGCGAGGGAAAATCTTCCAAAAAATTAAAGAAACCTATATACGAAGATTTGGATAAAGCTGTACTATCATGGTTTCATCGACAGCGCCAGAATAATATGCCTATCTCGGGGCCGCTCGTGAAAGCTAAGGCGGAGAATTTTGCTGCTGAACTTGGTTTAACTTCTTTCAAAGCATCAGAAGGATGGCTCGGAAAATTCAAGCAGCGTCATCATATCAACTATGGTAAAATAAGTGGGGAAGCACGAAGTGTTGATACAAATGTGACTCATGATTGGATTAACAGAGTGTGGTCAAAATTCATAGAAAAATACGCCCCAAGTGACATTTTCAATGCTGATGAAGCAGGAATTTTCTATAAGTTGACTCCAGATAAAACTCTGAAATTTAAAGGGGAAAAGTGTGTGGGAGGAAAGCTTTCCAAGGAACGTATTACGGTGCTTGTGGCTGCTAATATGGATGGCACAGAGAAAAAAAAGCTACTAATAATAGGCAAATCGAAAAATCCGCGCTGTTTTAAGAACATCAAAAAATTGCCAGTGACGTATAAAGCTAATAAATCAGCTTGGATGACCAGTCAACTTTTTGAAGAAGAAGTGCGAAAGTGGGATGCAGAATTAAAGGGACGAAAAATTTTACTTCTTTTTGACAACTGCCCTGCCCACCCTTTTATATCAAACCTTCAAAACATAGAGTTGGCATTTCTTCCTCCAAATACGACTAGTGTCTTACAGCCAATGGACCAGAGTGTGATTAAAAGCCTCAAGGGTCACTACAGAAGGAAATTATTGATGGAGCTAGTCGAATCTGAGGGTAAAACTTCTGTTAATATGCTGCATGCAGTAAATTTTTTATCTAAAGCCTGGGAAGAAGTGACACCCACAACTATACAGCACTCTTTTCGACATGCTGGACTTTGTACCAATTCTACGAGTGATGAGGTGGAAACAGAATCTGAGTTTGAAAGCGACGACGACCTTCCATTAACTGAGTGGATTCAACAATTCAACATGGCAGGAAATACGGTAAATCTTCAAACCTACATTGAAGTGGACGACCGCCTGCTTACAACGGCTTCACTCACAGACGAAGAAATTTTGGATTCAGTGAGAAAAACTGAGGATCAAGAACAAGGTGATGAAGAAGATGAGACGGATGAGCCTGAGCTTCCGCCGAGCATTAAAGAAGCTCTGGAAGCAGCAAAATTATTGGAAAAATATTTCCTTTATAACCAAGATGCCTCAGTATTGCTAGATATTAATAAAATAACTAAAAAAATACAACAAAATTACTGGTGCAGCAAAAGACGTCAGACAAAAATAACAGACTATACTCAATAGCGTTCAAATAACATTCTTTTTTATGCACATAACTACTAACAATAGTCAGAAATAAACTTTTTATTTTTCTAATTCTGATGTTTCTTCTCTCCATTTAACGACAACTCTCTATAACGCCATAAAATGCACAGTCCCTTCAGTGTCGCTATATAGAGTTTACACTGTATTTGCATAAAATGTTCTTCATTTCGTAATAAGGCCTTTTTACAGGCCACTTGACATTGGCAGCATGGCACCCAAGATACTAAACACTTGTTAACAACAATGTTATTACGATTTAGTGAGAATTTAACAAGGTTATATTTTTATTAGATTCTTCACAGTATTTCGTAACAATTTAATACAACGCTACATTTATTCGAAGAGTGTCTAATGTTGACACATTTCCTTTTACATTGTAAGCATTAAAAACTATATTTTCACTAATAAAATTGAAATGATTATTAAAATAATACATGTTAACAAAATCGAAAAATAACAATTTTATGTCAAATAACTTCTCCATGCTATCTTCGCGATGTACACAAAGCTTATAATGACACATAATAAAACCGTGCAATACGTTACAGTCGTATAAAGGTACACTATAATTCATACAACTTAATATTGCACGCAGGTAAATTATACTTTTTTAATGGAATGTTTTTGGTTGGCAGCCCAAAACGTGGCAGGGCGGCGGGCGGGCGGCAAGGCGGCCTCAGCGAACCGTCCTACATAGCTACATCTGGGTCAAGAGTAGCTCCTGTCCGGTGAAAATTGTACGTTGTCATAACGGAAAATTCGGCAGCGCAGTTGCAAGTTAGCGTTCGTTCCTTTGATGAGCAATCACCAAATTGTTATCTCATATATCATTTTATTTTGATATAGTCTGTTGAGTTTATTTTATAAACATACAATATGGTAACTTATTTACCGCGAATTGTACTTGTAATAAATTTTTGCAGTGTTTCTATCTTGTGTATCTTAGTGTACAATAAAGAGTATAAATAAATAAATAACTCACTAAATACAAAAATATACTGTAATATTTTTTCGAATTCAAATTCTTTGTTTCTGTTATTGGTGAAAATACAACAAATAAATCTGACACACGTTTCTTTCAATTTGCATTGTTTACCTTATTAGCATGAGGATAATGTCATAACATCCATATTTAGAAAGAAGCAACTGAAGATCAAACCGCAGCTATAAATTCGTTCGAGCTCAACGCTGATGTACGAATTAAAAATACATTTTTAATTTAACTTTTAGTATGGTGCGTCAGTTTCGTTAGTCATATCAGTTTTCAAGAGCGTCTTCACTTAAAATGCGTAACATGAAAGCTATAACATATCGTTGTTAGAATTTATGGCTAGTTTTCGGACGTTACATGTGAACTGAGTATAAAAAACACGATAAAATGGGAAGGTCAACATATTTGGCAATATACTGATTTAATCTATGATTAATTCACACATAAAGTTTACTTTATGTGAATCATACGCTTACGTTCAAAATACTAATAGAGATCATAATATATAACATCAAACGCCAAAACACAAATTTTACAGGAAAGGAAAGATAACAAAAATGCGCGTAGTTCTATGGAAACAATATAAATACTAAAAATAATAAATACTAGCCCTGTATTAAACATTGTCCCACTGCTGGGCACGGGCCTCCTCTACTAATGAGAGGGGTTAGGCCTTAGTCCACACCACGCTGGCCTAATGCGGGTTGGCAGACTTCTCATACCTTCGAAAAACTCTCAGATATGCAGGTTTCCTCTCGATGTTTTCCTTCACCGTTAAAGCAAGCGATAATTAACATTTTAATACACACATAACTTTAGAAAAGTCAGAGGTGTATGCCACTTGGGTTTCGAACGTACGACTTTCGTCTTGACAGTCCGTTATTTCTTTCGTGTAACAAAAAATCGAAGATATGTTCTACCAAATAATGTTGACACTCTATCTTGCTTATAAATTATATCCTTTTAACCACCTTTATATTAAACCGAGTATATAAGTAATAGACATTTATAGAGATTGAAAAATAGGTATGTATTTGCTTGCGTAAAGTTTTTCGTTCCAAGATTAAGGTACCTATAATTAAAAAATAAAACACCCAACAATAGACTAGTTGACTGTTTTTTGGAAACTGTTTTATATTATGGTCTATATTATTAAAATATTATCAGTAATGAACATAAAATATAAGTTTACAAGATTTATATTCATATTTATAAACCAACTTTATTTTTCCCGCCAAAAAACTGCCAACTGTCATGGCCTCTCGTGTGACGTGACCATCCGCAAAACTAATAGACGTTTGGCTCAGCGTTTTCATATATATTTCGAACAGTAACGTCATGCATGACTGTGGGTGTTTCATGTCCCGTGACGAAATGCTTTATTTTTACATGTTTGTTTCTAGAAAATATTAATCACATATAAATTAACAAATTGGTTTAATTTTCGATATTTTTAGACTAAACACTATTATAAAAATCAAAATTCTATCAGGTTTTCACTTACTACCCTTTTACCTGTACAATCTTAACTCCACACTGGATTAGTTGTATCGGAACTACGAGCTGCTTACGGTTCCACAACACCAAAAGCAGATACAAATATTTAAGGACCGCCACAAATATAAGCCGTGTCAGTGTGGGAATCGAACCCGTGAATCTTCTTTTTACACGCTACTCACTCAATGAACGGAGGCTGTCAAATGATATAAATCTCTTGATTTTCAAACTTTTAATCGTTATTGCTTAATAACTTCCTTTATACCCGACGGCCCATGTCAACACTCAAGAGTCTCCAGTATTTGAAATAACAATGTCTATATACCAACAATAATAATGTTACTAACGTTACACTCAAAAATACATACATATACACTCACGCCTGTAATCCCCGAAGGGGTAGGCAGAGATGTAACCAGTACACCCACGTTTCGCCGAATTTCGGTCCCATAATGTGATAGGGGGCGAGCCTATCGCCATACACTCAAAAATTAGTTTAAAATAACGATACTCACTCACTATTTTCGAACAAGAAGCGCCGCAGCAGCCTAACTCCATGCCAATAACATTCAAACTGAATAAAACGTTTGCCTATGTCGGGTTAATATAGAGTTAGTGTTATTCATTCAACTTTCAAAGAAGGGAAAATTTTGCTAATGGAATTTATGGGAATTATTTAGATAATTGTAGCTTCCAAAACTTTTCCATATAATGTTTCCATCGAATGGGCGATGACGTTTAGTTTGTTGCAAACTTAAAATTGTTGTTAAACACCGTTTTCCTGTACATCTAAGTAACTTGAGTGCAGTATATAAAGGTCATTATTAAGCCGCTAGTCTCTCTTTCGTATTTACCAACCGCATTAACTAAAGCTGCCCGTACAGTCATCACAAGTTCATGTAACATAACTACGTATTATAATTATGTACTTTAGAAATATAGTCATGGTACACCTAATTTATTTATATTTTTTTGCTTGCATGTCATGCATACGGGTTTTAAAAGTATTATCTTACGTTATATAAAAAATACTCATTCAACCCAAGCCTTAAATGAATCATATGTTTTTAATCAAGTTTTAAAACAAAGAGAATAAGTATATTTAGTAATTAGTAAAACAACACTCTATGAAAACTGCATACCTACAGAAAATGACTACTCAATAAGGAAAGTCACAGGAATCTATTTAAATTAACTTTTATACCGTTGATATATATTGTTTACAAATGTGCACAACATTAAAATAATAATAAATTAATTATTACTATATATGTCTTGTGATTAAAATCGTCATCATTAAAAATCAGGACAACCGCCAACGCTTTCAATGATATACCTCTTACTGATAGAATACTTCATTATTTTATTAATTGTATAGGCTCATAATTCTTTTCGGCAAATAAATTACCTACAATTATTATGGTTTCAACAATCCTACTAATATTATAAACGCGAATGTTTGGATGTTTGTTACTTAATCACGCTACAACGGCTGGACGAACCTGGTTGAACTTTGGCACAGAGATAGATTATAGTCTGGAATAGCACATAGGCTACTTTTTATCCCGGACAAATGTGCAGTTCCCGTGAGATAGTTTAGTTTTTCACAGAGCTAGCGATCGACATGATTTTTTGCATAATGGCAGTTTAGGGATCAGAAAATGCACGCCTCTTATGTGATAGCAAAATATAGAAAGGTGTAATAACTTTGATGCATCCATGGATTGTATACCTTTTTTTCCAAAAATAACCTCCACACGGGCGGAGCCGCGGGCAACATCTAGTAGATAATACAAATACAATAGGATTTTCACTAATCTTGCGAGTTGTTAATACGTAGTTGAGGTGCCGCACGGCCATGGCAAATCTGTATTTTCTCTTTCTGTATTTTTACAGTGTAGAGTATTAATACAAACTCAATTCACTCTTGACCAGTAATTTTATGATGTCAAACAAAGAGAATAAAACCTATAGACAGAGAATGGACTGAGAAATACCCTCAAAAATGTTACCACTTTGTAGAAAGAGACAAACCGACTGTGCGGTCAGTATCATTTTCTTTTCGCTAGTACAGGTATGTGAGGTTCTCCTATGTCTATGGTGACCAATCAACATTTTAGAAAACGAAAACATCCTTTATCTCACTCTCATTTTTCTTCCCGTATTCACTTAATAGCTAGATAGAGAGCGCTCAGTCTATTGTCTATATCTATGATAAAACCTAAAAGAGCCTCAAGCAATCTTCTATGATTCATTATTTATCCGTTCTTTCTTAATATAAAGACATATTGTAGAGTATTATAAACAGCATGCAGTAAACATAAATACAAGCTACCATGGCAGATAGCCACCTCTTCTAGTTTCTGCAAATATACGCTATAAAACGAGAGGCCACTGTTTCGATCTCATATTCTATACAAATGTTTGTGAGATCTACAAAAATTGTTCTAGACTTCGTTGTTATGGGACTGTACAAACTTCCTGGTTCTCAAATAATACTAGTGACGTTAGAATTGATCCCGTTGACTTTTCTGCAGTAGTTGAAACGGTCTAAAATCTACCTCCTTCTGAGGCAGTTGAGTAAAAACTTAGAAATACGTAAAAATATATCCATATTCGTTTATTGTTCATGAAGACAATTAAATAGCTCATGTGACAGGTCAGAATATAATAGATAATACATAAGAAAGCTTAACGACTTTTGTTTGCATATATAATACAACGTCATCAATACACTGGCTATTACACTACGTTTACACGTATTCATTAATATTAACATTGATTGTGCTAAACAGGGTAAACATCAAGTACATATAAAGTAAATTCAACCAAAAATTATTTCTCATACAAACTTGCAGCTTAAAACATTTTTATTTATAGTCATAATAAGGAAGACGTTGGCAAAATTTGAGCTTTATAAGCAAGTTGATGTTTTATCTTTGAGTATTTAACTAAGTGTTTTAGCGGTATGTAGTTATAGAGTAATTAATGTCATGTAATATCATATGTATTGTTATCAGCGAGCTATACGGCGACCAGAACAAACGTTATGTTCCACCGAGTTGAGGTGTCCACACCGACGTTAGTATGCTTCATGCCACCTACGAATACACATTAGTTAATTTTAGTTATTTGTAGCGACATTCCCGAACAATTCTTCCTTAAATTGATTTACAGTGAAATTGTTAATAGTATATAAGGTAAATAACATAATTTCATAACATAATATTAATAAATTTTAATTAATTTCAATTTTGAATACGGGAAGTCTATATTTCAAAACAAATTCATTATATAGTTTGTCCCATTTTAGCGCGCGGAAAGTCCCGTTCGAGAGACAGTGACGGGAGTTTTACTTCCAAATAGTTCTTAGTAAAATGATAGATGGTATTAGTGGGCGGACAAGGTTATCGGAACATCTTTTTTCTTCGTCAGTTCTATAGAATATAAATCAGTGATTGTTATAGACTTTTCATCAATGCAACTTCCAAGTTCTATGGAAATTAGATTAGTTGTTTTAGCAGAAATAAAACAGAAAATGTTACATATAACTAATCTGCCCCTTATCTAACAAAGACACGATGTTACAGTCATTTTCGTACACAAAATAACATTGTACATAAATGTTGAATAAATATTAACTAACTAAACAATATTGCATAGAGTAAGAACTCCTTTAATGTTTTGTAACGCTAAGGTGAACTTAATAAAATTGAGTTAGATACGATGTACTATAATCTAAATACTCGGCTAATTTAAAAGTAATATTATTACTTTTTAAATAAAAATAAAACCACCTTCAAAAAAACCCAGACACAACTAAAAAGCAAATAATAATTGGTTACATTTACATCAATTAATTACATACAATTTAAATCAATTATTTTTGGAGTCGGTGCCGGTGTTTACTTTTTTTTCATAAAAAGCAAGTATGGATCTATTTTATATGCCTGATTATTCTGTTTTTTTTTTCATGTTTCGGCTGTAACCAATTATTATTTGCTTTTTAGTTGTGTCTGGGTTTTTGTGAAGGCGGTTTTATTTTTATTTAAAAAGTAATAATTTATTTTTTGCTTTTTAGTGGTACAAATATAAAATAGGTACGTTGGATAGAGTACCAAAAGAAAACACCACTGAAAAAGTCACAGAAAAGCAAAATTCGCAGTTTCGTATATTCCGACAACATATTTATTCAAGTTATTTTGGTTTTAAAACCAAACTACTCAACCGATTTTGATAAAAACTCTATGGGACCAATCTGGAAGCATATTCTCTGTAATAAAAGAAGAATTTTCCAAATCGGTCAATAAATGACGGAGTTCTGAGGTAACAAACATAAAAAAAAAATACACGTCGAATTGAGAACCTCCTTCTTTTTTTTGAAGTCGGTTAAAAAGAGATACTAAATGCTAATTTTTGAAATGATTTAAGATTCCGGTAAACATCAATGACTCTATACGAATCATGATTCAAATGTACAGTGGTCGTTGGAAATATGCCAATGTGATTGATGCTCAAAAATAAAATATTTCTAAATGCAACCACTTAGGTTTCTTTTTCCTATCAGTTTTACAGAATTGTGATATTTTTTTTTATTATTGATATATCGTATTACTGAAAAATTAACTACTATGGCTGAATTCAAAAGGGAGGAATTTCTCAATACTTCTATATATATATATATATATATATATATATATATATATTATGTATGTTCAGGCATAACTATGACATATGTACCGAAATGCTTGGTTCTTTTATTGTTTTGACTAATCCACAATGGTCCCATTTTAATTTGTTGGAGGTCTAACAAGAATCTTTGGTGATAGACAATGGACTCGACAATAAATAATATAATAATAGGGTTAACGATGCGATCGCGTAGGTATACTTTAACTCGGCGAATAACAGCAAACAGTTCGCGATCCAGTTGTTTTTTATTTACATGCCTTATACGGATGGATGGTTTATATGGATAAGATATGGTTCCAGAGCCTTCAATATAAACTGTTAAATAATAATTAATGAAATCTAACAATAACAATAACTATAGTTAACAAAAACTGTCGAGATCTTCTTGGAGATGCAATTTCAGTTGGAAACACTAACACCGCCACTGACTTCGGAAACTATACAAAGACTAGCGTTCTATGAAATTATTATAAATTGTGACTTTCCAGGTCAATTATGAAGTCGTTTCTTGAGTAAAACTAACATTTATGCGTACAGCTCGCTGGTATGAAATTCTCTTCTATTTATTCTTTATTTTGATATTAGTTAGTTGAACTAATAAGCTTTTCAGATGCAATTAATTAGCGTTTAATGTATTAAATTGAATAATGTCCAAATAGTTGTAAATACTCTGCTGAAAAGTAGTAGCGATACAATACTTGCCTATAGTCTTAAAGAATGGTCAATTATAAGTTTCTGTAAATTATATAAATTCATTATGTATATAGATAGATAAAATATAAAGCAATCATATTAACTCGAATTATATCAGCCTGATTAGACACCTTAAGAGGGGCGTGTTCAAAGGAATCGACTAAAGGTAGGTTTTGAACTACCCGACCGATGCAGGAGACTGCGGCAGTCGCATAAGCTTCAAAACGTACCATTCCAAGTATGTAGTTGACCAGGTATTTTTGATAAGGTATTTTAATCAAAAATTTACATTACCTTAAACTTATTATCGAAAGAATTTTATATTCAGAAATAAGTAAATTAAAAGCGTTGTTAGAAGCCATTCAAATCTGGTAGCGGTAATTGTCAAATGACAGAAAAGGGATGCACAATATGAGTCATGACGTCACCGGCCAGATTGACTATTATAATGTAGTCGTGCGAGTGAGATAATGAGATATTCCTACTACGTACCCACTTTTCTTCATACTATTATTTAAAATAATAATTGCAAGCTAATTTTTGGGTCTATTTCATTTCTGTTTTCGCAAAAGGATTTTCTTCCTATTGTTTCGATTGCATATTCAATAATATGCAATATTAAACACAACATTACCTTATTGTATAAATGGTCGTGGGCTGTAGCGGGTCGCGGTAACTTGACGCGGTCGCAAAATAAAAAGTTTACTAATGAATTGTAAACACAAAATACATTCGAGCCACTTATCATCATACCAATACCTTATTTTTCATTTACTTTCAACTATATAATGCCCGATATGCTACACTATACTTACGTCTTGTATTTTATTTTACATGTGTTGATAATATTCGCGGGCAGGATCAACAATTCACCGAAGTTTCATCGGAATCGGATGAATGGTATAAGAACTCATAACGAACAAACAAAGAAACACACATACATTTTATATAAATCTATATAATGGTAGGTATTTTGTATTATTCTGTTACCAAGTCTGTTTTACATTCAAATACTTGAAACTTGTGTAATTAGGTGCGCCAATAATTATCTACGCTGTCTGTTAATACGAGAATATAAATAATCAGTTCTTTATAAGTACATCATTTTATCAATATCATCTTGTCATATTGTTATACCTAGCCTCCATTTTCCATCCAGATACATCAAATTCAATTTATATGCAGCCATTAACTTATTAAAATCGAAACAATTATGTGTTCATATGCTAAAACAAAACATTACCTGTTGTCTTATAATCAGGACAATCAGATCACATCTCCCGCAGTGTACACCTGGACTGGATTATTTAGCACTGCACGGCAACTAGCAGACGGCAAATTGCATTTGACAATATTGTAACCGTTCTTTTGTTGATACACTTGTTGAAACGTGGTGTTGTGTGTGTAGAGAGTGTTGTATTGAGGATGATTGGGGATAGTCGGCGCGCGCCGCCCGCCCTGCGCGACCTCGTCCGGAAAAATAACTGTGTTCAGCGCAGTGCATGCGCGGACACGCTACCGATGCTAATATTAGCGGACGAATTTTCGCGAGAGCTGCGCGCGCGAGCTCTGAGCCTCCGACTACGTGTTGTCGGGGGCCGGTGGAGAGTGGTGACTGCCGCCCGGCCATGGGCGACCATCAGCGCGCATGCGCCGCGCCACCGGCAGCAAACGTTCCTGTAACCAAGGCAGTATTGAACCTTCTCGGAACTACTGTACATACTATACACTATATACCAAGTAGATATTGAGAATGTTTACTGGAAGATTATTAGCTTCAGTTCACTAGCTAAGCTTCTTTATATATAACTAGCTGTTGCTCGCGGCTCCACCCGCGTGGAGGTTGTTTTTGGGATCAGAAGTATACAATCCAAGGCGTTGTCTAGCCTATATTAATCAGTGATAATGTAGCATTCAAATGGTGAAAGAATTTTTAAAATCGGTCCAGTACTTTTTGAGCCAATTCGTTACAAACATACATACAAATCTTTCCGCTTTATAATATTACATATAGTATAGATATCCAAGTAGATATCTATATAATTCTGTGCTAGGTATAGTCCCGCTTCGCTGCAGTGAGTATTTAAGTTCGTTAGATTTTCAAACTCAATTGTTTCGTGCGATTGGAATAGATGAAAATGTATTTTCATACCTTTCAGTCTAAGCTTTCAGTAAATGCAGTTTAAAGTTTGACAGCGTATTTAAAAATAGTACTATGCAGTGACTAATTGAAAAATAGTTAGGTAATAAACAAGTTTGACGGCTCGACCGGGGTAGTACCACTGTCTCACAGAAAACCAACGTTAAGTGACAGTTCACTGTCGCGTTTCGTATGGTAAGTGAGATATCCGGAGGCCCAGATTCCCCCTTCCCTTCCCTAATCCCTATTCCTGTCCTTTAAGGCAGACAGCGCATACGTTATACTTTCGGTATTGTGGATGTTCATGGTCGGTGGAGATCACTTAACATCAGGTGACCCACTGGCTCGTTTGTCGGAATATGATATAAAAAAAAATTAAGTTAAATGACATCAAACTGTCTGGATCTTTTGTGAACATATGAAACTTGATTAAGAGATTATGGCTATGTATTGAACTCGATTTCACAAAAAATATTGGTTGGATCTTTTCTGCTTAACAGGGTCCAAATGCATGCAGCATGTACGCGCTGATGCAGCACTACTGACGCCGACGCTCGCTTTTGCTGCTTGATGCGAGAGTCAAGTGCAAGAAGATATAAATACGTAAAAAAACTGTTTACTTAAATAACCATTCTGATCTTAAAATAGTCCACGGAACCATAGGCGTCCCATAGAAAAGGCAGCGGGATTCCATGAACATATTATTTTAGTCAGTAGGTAAATATGTCCAAATGAATCATATGAAGTTTGATTTGAATTGATGTTTAATAATATTTTAAATAACGGTAGGCAACGGCTTTCCTGTGCCCTGGCATTGCAGAAGTTTATGGGCGGCGGTGACTACTTACCATCAGGTGGCCCGTCTGCCTATCGAAGCACTAAAAAAAATTCAACATCAATTATAATTTTTCTAGGTAGAAGTTACATAAAATATATAAGGAGTTTTATAAGAAGTGTTTCATGGCTTTTAAAGTAATGGAATCGTTGTATTAGGGTATACCTAAGTATATTTATTAATAAAAGTAAAACTGTCATACATAATGGCAAAGATTTCGATAGAATTTATAGTGGTAAAGGCGCGCAATAACCAGTTTTCTATACGGCATGCCAAGAACGGGTGGTATCACTATATCTCACCAAACAGCCTAGAGTAA
This sequence comes from Laothoe populi, assembly GCA_905220505.1. Taxonomy (NCBI): domain Eukaryota; kingdom Metazoa; phylum Arthropoda; class Insecta; order Lepidoptera; family Sphingidae; genus Laothoe; species Laothoe populi. Next base: position 12,438,030 of record HG992147.1, on the reverse strand, counting down.
CAATTTTGTTCTTGCGTTTTATAATGCTATCAATGGGATTGTTGGAAGCTCAAAGACCAGCAACGCACCACGTGGCCTTTCTCCAGAGTAAAGGGTATTCATGTGCAGTAGAGAACACTTACTACGTACCTATCAGGTGTCTCGGTGGGACTTTTAGCCCCATATAACATGAAAAGATCATAATCTATTAGTAAATAGGCGTTCAGTTTTGTTTTTACTTTATTCCGAGTGAATCATCAGCCAGATTAGGTACTTGACCTTTTTACTTGACTAATATTTGGTCTAACAGTGTTCAAAATTATTTTTCACAATGTTAAAGAATATATTCTCTCAATATATTTCAATAAAATGTCAGTTATTTGAGCACGTATATCAATCGTTTGCGTGCGTATCGGCTCTGAGTCATTTACAATTTCAAATTGTAACAATAACAACATTGTGCTATATTGTTCACGTCGAGGTTCTAATCTTAAAGCTTATTAGTTCATTTATTTTTTTCTATTTTACAACACTCTATAAATGTACTAAATAAATAACTTCGGCCGTCAAATATTTCCGGTAAATACCGTTACTTTACCAAGGGGGAAGGCCTTTCCGGAATACCGATCAAAAAAGGGAAGTGGTAATATCATGATGGTAAATTTATTTTATCAATACATATAAGGTAAAAAGTTAACCTATGCGAGGTCGTGAACTTTACTGGTAAATATGTTTTCTGAGTCAAATAAAACTGAAACACCTTCCCTATGCCGTAGAACAATTGGCAGTGTCTCGCAAAAACCTAAATCCCGGACCTGTGAATATTTTGATCGGTGACGATAGTCTGCGATACATCTCTGTCACCAGGAGAATGATTGTAGGTACTGAAACCTTTTCTGTGTCAAATAAATTACTCCAATTGGGGGATGGGATTTCTATACAAATACTGTAGCTATTTTTCAATGTTAGACTTTTACTATCTAATTGATCACATAGCGCTCGTTTGTTTGACGAACTTAAGGGGTTTGATTCTCAATGTTCATATGTAGTTATAACTGTTAGATGATAATTATTTGATTCGTAATGTAATATGAAGCAATAAACACAGCCATAGTAATACCTAGATAACCTATTTTATTGCAGAGTATCTACTCTTAAATAAAAATCTTAAGATAATTCACCTGTAAGCTTGTGCATCGGTCAAATATTTGATCTTCCTAGATTTAAATGATCAAACACAGATAAAACAATGGTCTTATCTAATCGGCAATTAAAAACAAATACCTAATCTCTTAGAACAACAAACAAAATCTTCGAGTAGCTAATTTACAAGGTTGGTAGTATATTCTAATTAGAACTTGCAGATGAAGAGTATAAAGATACCACATTTATACGTTCAAAAATTTATATATGATTCATTTCGATGACCTCCAAGCGAACTATCTTGACGAACAAAATCGAAGTGTTTGATTTGTAATTAAATATTTAGTTGCTACTTAAAACTTAAATAGGTTAACGAACCCATTACAAATAAACTATGTAATGATTTTTATAATTCAAACATACGCCGAAAAATATCGTATTGTCTATCATGGCCGTTTTTATATGGTAGATAGGTTCCACACGAGAAATATGTGCTTCGAAACTTGCTTCGTGTTTTTATAGGTACCCAGTTTTCATTTAAATGCTTCTTATTTTATGACAATAAAATTTAAATTACCATGTATAATATAAAGCATAGTACGTGTAACATACAGCGTGAAAATAGTCGCTCATTATCCAAGCAATAGCGTAAGTAGTTTTTAGTAAGTATTCAGTTACCCCTTTATCGCGCCTAAGAGATATTCCAGGGTAGCGATTTTTTTTTACGAGTAAGATCTTTATTGTACCCTTGCTTTAGTAGCACAATCGTCGCAATCGTATCGCATACGAGCAGTGCAGAAAAATTAGGCTGCGTTTCCACTAGAGATGTACGAAAATGCATAGCGAGGGATGTGTTTGTTAAGAACCAATAGAATCACTTCATTTACCTAGTCTCGCTCAGCGCAGCTCTAGTGGAAACGGCTAAGCGGTGCGAGGTTTTTGTAAATACAAAACAAGGGAAAGGTGTGTGCTAGGAATGTGTAGCGAAGGATGTGTTGCGGTGGATGTGTTGCGAGGAATGAGTTGCTAGGGACGGACGCGAGCGAAAAAATAGCAGTCACTAGACGGTGTTTGTCAGAGGTAGATGTATAGTGTACAGAAAACATGGATCAGTGGAAAAAAACGCTTTTATATTTATAAATTTTCGGTGAAGAAATTGTGGCAGAAAATACAGAATTTATTAATGCTCTTTTGACACACAAAAAACACATGGAGATTTATTTACTTTTTTCAAAACACTACACATCCTCGCACCGCGCACCGTTTCACAGCGTCGCTACGCCTAGCACCGCCCAGCTGCCTCGCACATCTCTGGAGGAAACGCAGCCTTATGCAGGACATATTCTTCATCTGGTATAGTTCGCATGTAGATACATTTCAGATAATTCCACGTCGGTAATAGGGACAAGTTTCCCGCACAGTCATTGATATTGTAGAAATTTCAAATCTGTATCCAGGTATCTGGATTATTATTATTTCTTTTTATATACATCCAACAGTTACACACATAGTTTTGACCCCACACTTGGTAAAACCTGTATCGTGGGTATCAAGAACTACGAAACACCCGAAACAACTATCTGTCTGTCACACAAACATTTGTCTTGGTATGGGAATCGAACCCACGGTCTCTCGTTTCACAGCCAGCAACTCGCCCGCTGCGCCACGGAGGCTGACAATTCAATTTCTTTGTTCTATTTAATTACTTGTTTCACACATTACTTTATACAAAAAATGGAAAAGTATCAGAGAAAGCTTTCAGGGAGGCAATTCTCACGCACTCGAATCAACTTAATACAGGTATACAAAATTTCAAGTAAATTGAACGTCTGGAAGGTGGTGAAAATTACGTTACATACAAACATACATACATACAGATGAAGCTAATATAAAGCGTATAATGACCATTCTGAGTCCTGATGCAACCATTGAATACACATATAATTTTTTTAGTCTTTGCATTTGAGGAAATTTTAAAGCAATATTTCTTCGTCAGAATCTATATTGCTCCTAATTTATCCACTGGATCGAGCAACGGAATCGGCTTCATAAGCGCGATAGCCCATAATGTAGTACACCTGTAAGAGCGTACACCAAAACGTGCAGAAAACGTTAGTCTGTAACCATTCTAAAGCAGACTGAATTTAAAACAACGGATTTAAAAAAATATTCCATTAGCTGTTAGCAAAAAGACTATAACGTTGTGTTATTGATAGATAATTCAATATATATATAGAAATATTGTTTATTTATTAGATTGTCATCAATCTTTGTTAGTTACTTTAATATGCTGACTTGATTCATCAGAATGATCTTACGACCTGCAGATTTATGGGAGCCAAGACAAACCGTGATATACAAAGTATTGCGTACATAATATGTGGATTGTGGAGGCAAAGTTGAAATTCACAAGACGGCAACGTCTTTACTCTTTATGCGCACCCTATCACCTTTAATTATTTCTAACAGTTACTGTACACGTGTATATTACAGAAATGTTGATTTTGTGATAAATAAAATACATTCCACGTGACGATGCAAAATTATTGTTTATTATCTCTGCTAATAGTTTAAGTAATCATGGCGTCCTCGGACATATTTAGACAAGTAAGGCTGACTTATTATTTCTGACAGAGACATAAATATCTCCTTGCTCTGGTATACTATACACCTCTACCCGATATACTATACTATATACTACCCAAGTTATAATGTACCTACTCTATAACTTATAGAGTAATTTTAGGGCCGAAAGCCGGTGTTCGATTATTTAATGTTTATCACGGTGTAGGTACATAGATATTTCCGCTGCTCTGAGTCAATTACATCAGAACACGCAGAAAATGATTTTATGATTTTGTCCAAACTGCTCTTAAACAGCTTGTCCCTTCACGTGTACGGCTGCCAATGTGAAAGATTATACACCTCCCCTGTTGGACCTCCTTCTCAAACGAACGCATTTTCAGTACTTAATAGGTATTATGCTCTTTGGAATGCACACTAACGTTCACGACCACGCAACTCGTAACGTCGTCTTTTTATTATCTGACTGGGAGTATGGTGCCAAAGATGTAACCTTTGCAATAGAGTAAACATGATATTCTTTTTACCTTAATTACGTTACTTATAATCTACTAGATGTTGCCCACGGCTCCGCCCGTGTGGTTGTTATTTTGGAAAAAAAGGTATACAATCCATGGAGGCATCTTAAGCTATTCCACCTTTTTATATTTTGCTATCCCATAGGACGCGTGCATTTTTGCGGGATAAAAAGTAGCCTATGTCATTTTCTGATCCCTAAACTGCCACTATGCAAAAAATCAAACCCTCTTCCTCTGTGGAAAACTAAACTATCCTAAGGGAACTGTCCCTTTTTTCGGGATAAAAAGTAGCATATGTGCAAGTTCATGCTATAATCTATCTCTGTGCCAAATTGCACACCACATTGCATCTTTCAGTGTCGAGTTAATTTTAGTTATTTGTAGCGACACTCCCCAACAAATCTGCCTTATATTGATTTACAGTGAAACTGTTAATAGTATATAAGGTAAATAACATAATTTCATAACGTTTAGAACGTAATATTAATTAATTTCAATTCTGAATACGGGAAGTCTATATTTCACAACAAAATTCATTATATAGTTTGTCCCGTTTTGGCACGCGGAATGTCCTGTTCGAGAAAAAGTGACGGAGTTATCACGCTTCTACCAAATAGTTCTTAGTAAATTGAATAGATGGCATTTTCACAACAAAATTCATTATATAGTTTGTCCCGTTATGGCGCGCGGAAAGTCCCGTTCGAGAGAAAGTGACGGAAGTTATAACTTCCAAATAGTTCGTAGTAAAATGAATAGATGGCATTAGTGGGTGGACAAAGTTTTTGGAACATCTTGTTTCTTCGACAGTTCGTGTGTATAGAATATAAGTCAATGTAGAATAGCTATAAAATTACTGTGCAGTCGAGCGAATGATGGGAGGGGTAGATTAGATTATTTTTATTTATCTAAACTAAACAATAAACTAGTTGAATGCAAAAAACTTTTACACACCTATTGGAAAATAAACTTTAAACATACCTATTACAATAAATGAAAATCATTATGTATATGCATCAAAATTATTGTTAGTGACTTTAGCATAAGTTTAATGATATGTATACGCGATCTATGTTGAATACGATAGTTCCCAAAGTGTATTGTCGTTCTCACGATTTCTTTCAGATCTCGTTAGTAAGTTAATAAAGGATAAAATAATAAAGGATTTTCCTATTCAGTTTGTTTTTTAATTATGTGTAGATTTCCAAAAGATCTAGAGACTCGACAATCTTGAATAATTTAAATGGACGTTCAAATTGTATATAATTAATCTATGTTCAAATTAGGTACCAGAACCGCCTGAGATTTCAAGAATTGTTGATCTTCGTTTATATTCGATTGACATTTCTTAAGACTAGGCAGTATTGTCGAAAGTCTACAGTCTGTCTTTACGAGGAAAAAAAATGACATGTTTCTTTCTTTGAGGCTTTTGTCTAAGACTAGGCAGTATGGTCGATTGACTATAGCCGGTCCTTTGGGCGAATCTAAAAAAAACAACTACATTTGACAATAGTTGTCAAAGAGCATAAAATACTATTGAAAGTTGTTGTTTTTTAGTCAAAATGCATCGACTTTAAACAACTTAAGTTTTCTCAGATTTATTCATATGATATAAATACATACACGAATAAGTGTATTGGACTGAGTATAAGGCCACGAGCTACCAGACAATATTAAAAATGTCATCATTTGAAGAACGACACAAATCTTTGTTTAATCAGTTGAAGGATGCAGAGGATCAGTTTTCTTTATCTCACAGAAATAAAGTTGCGGAACCACACGACTATGGAACAATCAATAAACAAAGGTACAGAAAACTGAAACATGAAATGAAACAGTTTCGCGGCAAAGAGAGTATATTCAAACGTCCAGAGGCTAACATCCGAGAGTGTTTGCGCGCAAAAACAATTCCAGACCACATAAAAAATCCACAAAGATGGGTATATTACAATTTATCAGATGTTACGCCAGAACAAATGTCAGACTCTACAAATACCGCAACAGCTCTTGCATTAATTAAAAAGTTGGAAGAGAATGAAGAAAAGACTATAAAAATGGAAAACAACTCGGAAGATGTATTCAAGAAACCAACATTTCACTTCTCTTCCTCAATTAAAAAATCTACTGAAACTGAAAAGTCAGTTTTCAAGTCAGGAAAGGTTATAATGCCAGAATATGTTGTAGGAGTCTCCAAAAAGAAAGAAAATAGAAAAATTGACAACAAGGAATTAAAAGAAAGTCAGGAACCAGCTCATACAAGTGGACTTAAGTTGGATCATCTTTATGATGATGAAGATTAGTTTGTAATAATACACTGGAATATTTATACTGTTTATTAAACTTAGTTTTTCATTGTAGAAATTCATTTTATTTAGTATTTTATAATATTAGAAACAAGCTTGTGAAAATTATTGTAATATATGGTTACTTACAGTTTGTCTTGTTTTCTGGTAAAGCTTGTTTTTGGTGCTAAGACCACATATATACCATAAGTAGCTTTTGCCTACAGCTTTGCTTGTTTATGCTTATTGGTGCTACAGGGCATCAAATAATATATAATAAATCAATCTATACATAAAAAATATCAGCAGCCTATGTAGCAAAATAAGTCTTAGGTGATTGATCATAATAGGGTAGTTTCCTGTGTTTAATTTTGTACCTTATTCTCTATGCAATCAAATATAATATGCAAAAGAAACTCTTTTGCGAAAACAGAATCCAAATTGCTTGAAAATGAGGTCACAATATTTATTTTAAATATTGATATGAGCAATTCCCCTTCCAGCAGATTTGAGTGGCATCTAATTTACTTATTTTTGATAGGATTCATAAAATTCTTTCGATAATAGGTTTTAGGTAATGTAACTTGTTGATTAAATTAATAAAAAAAATCAAGTCAAATACCCTATTATTATGATCTTGCTTCACATGTGTGATTATGTTATGGTAGGGTAGGAGACCATGTTCTACACAATGACTCTGAACACTGAAAATATTTTTCCCAGCAGTAGAATCGAACCCACACTCACCTACTGTAAGTTAAATGCACTATGCCGATAATCTTTGCTCAAGTGCAAATAATTTGTTGACAAAGTTTTTAGGATTATTGGAACACATTTTCTTTTTCTAAAATAAATGTAGCCTAAGTTACTCGTGGCATCAGCTATCTACTAGAGAAAGTCCCGTCAAAATCGGCCAACCGTTTCTGAGATTAGCCTGAACAAACAGACAAACAAAAATTAAAAAAATTGGTTCTTTGTTATACTTGCATATAAACTTAGTAAAAAAAAACGGACACTTCAATTTTATTTATTAATATAGATATGGTTGGTATAAGTCTGGTAGACGAAATAATTTTGAATTCTGTATTTTGGCATTGAATGGTGTAAGGACAGTAATTTGTGGGTTTCAAATAGTATCATTTGTTTCTGTTCTGTAACATAATTTCTGTAATTCCTGTAACATATACAGAAATGACTTATAATAAGACAATATAAATTAAATGTAGCAGTGTTCTTCACACGTCTTGTGTACAAATTTTTATTTTAGAATCATGAGACATTTCTGATGGTTTGAAATACCACTATAAGTACAATAACCTTACGTAACCTAAGGGGAAGTTGCAGATTAAATAAAACAGCATATGTAACTTCACTATAAATGCATTATTTACAAATGTAGTTTTAACATTGAGAAATTATTGCAGATTCAGATTTGATTTCCATATTGTCAGATGGCTGGGTCTCTGTTTTATTTTCAGCTGCAAATGCACTCAAGTCTCGCATCATGGAGTAAGCATCTTCACCGTCAGCATAGTACTTGGGTTCAATTTCCAGGATTTTAAAACCAAGTGAATTTGTGTAGAGGTTGAGTGCAGCTCTGTTACTTTTTCTGACATGAAGTGATACATATTTAGCCTGCAACATAAAAGACAATATATATCAACAAATAAATACACCTAATATTGACACACATCAGACAGACACACAGTCATGATTCCACACTATAGAACTACAGTGGACTTAGGGTCCCATACCAACAACACCTAGACTGGATACAAATATATGTGTATTTCACCAACACTTTTATTGGTTCAGAGCTCAAAAATATATATGTAAAGGACCAAGAAAAGAAGGCGATCCAATCATTATGTGAGGTCATAATTGTCCAGTTAAATCTCATTTAAACAAGGGGAGAAAATAATTGAAATGATAGATTTGTTATAACACACCTTAACATTATATTATAATACTGCTTTATAAATAAAATTTAGTCTTTTAATGACTAGTAGTAACAACTCACTAAGGGGCATGGGAGGTTCTCACCAAATCTCACCAAGAGAGAGGAAGGCTCCAAATTAAAAGAACAGCTGTAATAATGAATAGGATCCAATGATCTTTAGATATCAAATATTTATATTTATCAGCTGTTTATTTTAACATGAGTTATACAATATTTTATAATTCAATTGAACTTACTTGAAAACATTCTACCATAGCAAGTGAAGCTTGATTCATCAGTTTTTGAGCAAGGCCAAGTCTCCGATGGGATCTTTTCACAGCAAGAGATGTTATGTGCCCATGACGATTGTCCTCACCATCCTCTTCCATTTTTGCAAGCACATACCCTGGTAACCATATGTATTGAATTTAATATTTACTTGTATTATTAAATAAAAACTTCCATGATTACAATAAAGAGAAGACTACATACTAATAATGATACAGACATCACAAGACAGGCTCAATCTACTGTCACTGACTCACCCTAATCCTGTATTAGCATTACCCTAAAAACATCTATTATTTATCACTTCTTGCAAAATTTGTAGTTAATAAAAAAAAGTATACTTGTACAATCGTAAACGTATGTATATATTTTTGGTTATTAAGACTTTTCATACTAAATTGATAATATAAATTTTATATATTATTATTCAATTATATGACATGTGTGACTTATGAAAATACTAGGAATGTTAAGCTTTTAATATTTCTTGTAATATATTATTTGAACTAAATACAGAATACAATAAAAAAACTTACCAACAATATGGCCTTTCTCATCTTCTGCAACATAGCTGAGTTGTGGCCAGGAGAGTCCATGGTAGAAGTAGTATTTCATTTGGTAGTTTTCTGGCAGACACAGCAGGTTGCAATGCTGCATGTTCATCAAGTCACTTGGACGAGCACATCTGATGTTCATTGTGATTATTTTACTTTATGACCTGGAAATTATGCTTTATTAATAATTGTTTGAAATATCAATGGAATCCAAATTGAATAGCTTTAACAAAGTGGGTCAGATTTTAGTTACATAAAACTTAAATCAACAATTTACTTATAAGGTAAAATAAAATGTTATTTATTTTTACAGATAAGAAAATGGGAGACTATAAGCTTGTATTATTATATGTTTTATATACGAAATACCATTAATATAATTAATCAACATAAGATATAATAACAGAAAAAACATCAATTTATCTCATTGTTTATACCTTTGGAGTTGACTTTATTCCCTTCTGATCTTCCTGGTTTTGTTAGGTTGCCTGATCTCCGACGTAGGGGGAGTATCTGACATGCCACCCAGTAATTCCCGAACAAAACGGAATTTCGATAAACAACACTTCCACACAATATACCAGCCTATAACAAAGAACAAAGGAACATTGAAACATCACTACAATGTTAACTTCAACTCAAGTATAATTATAAAACAAACATATTATAAAGTTAGTAACTATAAACACCAAGCAAATTTGGACTACTTACAAAATAACACAAAGACAAAAACTAAAAATACGCTACATACGAAGGTTATAATGGCTAATATGACTTCCTTCATTTCTTAATAAGCATCGGTTAATAGTTATGAACTCGATATGAATAACACTTTACCCGGACAATATTATATTTGAAACATAAGTTAACACAATGAACGTGTCAGTTTTCTACAAGAATAATATTTATTGCTTGTGATTTCTGAGCGCCATATTGCCTATTGGCACAACGTAGGTATCGTATTAAAAAATTGCACACTTAAATAATTAAGGTAGAATTATATATTTAGGTAAATAACATAAAAATAAACATATTTTAAAAGTATGTGTACGTACTTTAAGACTAAATAAATAGTATAAGATATAGTAAGAAATATTCTGAATTATAACCTCTAAATTTGACTTTGACACTGACAGATTCGTTTAAAAATTTCGTTTAAAATAATTATTAGTCTCGTAGCAATTAAAAATAATCTTTATTTAGTTAACCAAGCGGTTGCTTTGCCTTCTCTTTTATATAAAAAAAAGAGAATGAAACAAAAAAAAAGAACACTTTAGATTTGAGCCTAGATTTGGTAAAAATTACAACAAACAAGGCTGCATGGGGGAGATTCTTTGCCTTCTCTTTGATATATAAAAAAAGAATGAAACAGAAAAATATCTCTGGTTCACTTGTCAATCTTTTTTTACGTAAGGCTAGGCAGTATAGTCTAAAGACCTTAACCTGTCTTTTGTAACTAAAAAAATCTACCCATTTTTTATATAAAGCTACGGATACATGTCCTTCAGCCAAATACTTTTTAGTTACTTGTCAATCTCACAGCATGTGCAGCCAGCCAATGTCTAGAAAATTTCCTGATTTGTGAGGAATTAAAGGCTCGTCCGGGGTAAGCGCATGGTTTGCTACTTAATGGAAAATTCAGCTGTTTAGCACCATAAACATTATATAAATGTACTAGAATCTCAATGTACTGCAATCTCAAAAACAAATCATTGCTAATTTAAACTATGCTTGTCAAAATATTTACTTTCAGAAGTCGGAAACAAGTTGTGAAGAAACGAAATACTCTGATGTGAAAATTTATGTATCTTTTTTTATAATCATTACAACAAAATATTTTGCCTAATCATTTTTTTATTAATATTGACTTAACTAATCTCTATCTCGTAATTTACGTTAATTTGCGATCTGAAACTTTTATGACAGTATCATGTCACTATTTGCCACATTTTCTCCAAAGAAGTGGTAGAGCCACGCTGTAGACAAATATGTCTATATGAATGGGCCGGCTCGACCGGGATAGTACCACTGCCTCACAGAAAACCAACGTAAAGTGATTGGAATAGATGAAAATGTATTTTCATACCTTTTAGTAAATGCAGTTTAAAGTTTGACAGCGTATTTAAAAATAGTACTATGCAGTGACTAATTGAAAAATAGTTAGGTAATAAACAAGTTTGACGGCTCGACCGGGGTAGTACCACTGTCTCACAGAAAGACTGTCTCAGTTCACTGTCGCGTTTCGTATGGCAAGTGAGATATCTGGAGGCCCAGATTCCCCCTTCACTTCCCTAATCCCTATTCCTATCCTTTAAGGCCGACAGCGCATACCTGACACTTTTGGTATTGTGGATGTTCATGGGCGCTGGAGATCACTTAAGCAGGTTAAAATCAGGTAACCCACTGGCTCGTTTGTCGGACTATGCTATAAAAAAAAGATACATGGTATTACTGGTGTCCGGATGGTATCCCAGCGCTTGTTCTCAAAAAGTGTGCAGCGGAGTTGTCTCCTGCACTGACGCGCCTATACCGTTCGTCCTACCTCTCAGGTGTTGTGCCTGAATCGTGGAGGGAGGCCAATGTGCAGCCGATCCCCAAAAAGGGTGATCGGTCAGACCCTAACAATTACCGCCCAATCGCCATCACCTCAGTGATCTGTAAAGTCATGGAGCGACTAATTAACAGCCAATTAGTTCGTTACCTGGAGGATCACTCGTTGATCAGTGACAGACAATATGGTTTCCGCCATAACCGATCAACGGGTGATCTTCTAGCGTTTGTATTGCATCACTGGGGCGAGGCGATTGACAGGCATGGCGAGGCTCTGGCTGTGAGTCTCGACATAGCCAAGGCGTTTGATAGGGTCTGGCACCGTGGCCTTCTCTCCAAGCTCCCGGCATACGGTCTGCCCGACAACCTGTGCAAGTGGATTTCCGGCTTTCTGCATGAGCGTAGAATGCGTGTCCTCGTTGATGGACACGCTTCGCAGTTCATGTCAGTAAATGCCGGAGTACCACAAGGTTCTGTGATTTCGCCCACCTTGTTTCTTCTGCATATCAATGATATGTTGTCGCTTGGCAACATTCATTGCTATGCAGACGACAGCACGGTTCATGGGCGTTATTGCAGCAAGCCTCCTGGTTGCCGGGTGGATACTGAGAGGAGACGCGAGGATCTTGTCATGGAGCTCAACCAGGCCTTGGATCTCATATCATCATGGGGTACCAGGAATCGGGTTGAGTTTAATGCCAAGAAAACCCAGGTGTGCGCGTTCTCGTGCAAGAAGTCTCCGTTTTCTCCAATCCCCGTTCTTCAGGGTGTTCCACTCGCAATGCGGAATGACCTTAGTGTCCTAGGTATGGATATCCGCTGCGATCTTAATCCAAGGAGTCACATCGAGGGCGTAATATCCGCCACTTCCCGCAGGGTCGGAATCCTGAACAGGGTGCGGCGGTTTTTCACGCCCGGTCAGCTCTACCGCTTATATAAAGCACAGGTGCGACCGGGAATGGAATACTGCTCGCACCTCTGGGACGGTTCCGCAAAATACCTCCTCGATGCCTTGGACGGGTTGCAGCGGCGGGCCATCCGCATTGTGAATGACGCAGACGTGAGTAACAGCCTGGAGCCGCTACAGCTGCGTAGGGATATTTCCTCGCTTAGCGTGTTCTACCGTCTGTATTATGGTGAATGCTCTGAAGAATTGTTTGATCTTATCCCATCCTCTCCCTTCCATACCAGAACCACGCGTACTGGATTGCGGAGCCACAGCTTTGTGGTGTCTACTACCCCGGCCCGAACTAAGAGGTTCGCAAACTCGTACTTTTGCCGCACCATTAAGCTGTGGAACGGTTTGCCAGCTACCGTGTTCCCTCCTTCCTATGATCCTGGGTCCTTTAGGCGTAGTGTGAAGAAGCTACACAGCAGGCCGGCATGATTGTATTGAGTAGCGAGTGATAATCTATCCCTCGCTACTTGATACTATAACTGGACGGCACTGCACTTACCATCAGGTGCAGTGTGGTCACTTTGCCGAGCCACGATAAAAAAAAAAAAAAAAAAAAAAAAAAAACTTTTTTTGATATAATATTATTAAAAGTAGGTAAATTTTATAAAATCGGATAAAATAAACTATTTGTATGTAGCTTTCCACACAAGAAAACCAATTTTATTCGAATTAATCATAAACTATAAATCCAATCTTAAAAAACGCTAATCATTATTATGTTGTCCGTTTGACGTCCAAAGTCCTTTTATGAGAGTACATCCGTTTTCTTTCCTTACACAGCCGCTAGATTTGACTCGTTTCCGCCCGCTATACGCCTTGATCGCCCTCTAGGTACCTTAACTCAAACTATAATAACGACAGAAGCCGCCATCTTTTGCTCATTGTTGCAAAGTTTTTCAAACTGTGCACACCGTTGGATAAAATTATTATAGTGCGATAATTTTTCTTAAAATTTTCGAGATTAAAGTAGAAAATTTACTTAGTAATATTTAAAAGTGATTAGTTTCCGTCCGTTTTGTTATTGGAGTTATGCAAGAAATATCAGCAAGAAACCGGTCGAAATATGTTTTCGCCAAATGCGGGCCGTAGCAACAGCGTGCCAGACCGCGGCACCGTAAGACTTGCAGTAAGATAACAAGGAATAAAGGTTTGAATTGTCTCAGCACCTGGTAAGTCAGCTTAACATTATAATAATAATTTTTCTGTTACCGTCACTACCAAATCTAATTTGATCACGCGACTATTTTTCTTACGTACGATATAAGATTTTCATTAAGCATCCACCTTCAGGAGGAATTGATATATTTGCCAATATGAGCGTTTTAAAGAAAGTCCTGTTCTTGACTTGTCACAATATGCAAAGATTCAATTCTTCTGATTGGAAAAGGTGCTCTTTATGCAGATATATGATGGAGATGACGCATTTTTGCGGCGCTGTCTAACGCCCCTGTGGCGCAATATTAAAATATTAAACCATAAATTTAGATGTGGAAATATCGAGCGTGTGACTCTCCTCACGAGGTTTACCTGCATCGTTGAAGCAAGTGTATATATGGTGAATACACGTGTAATTTGGAGGAGTCAGAGGTGTATACTAAATTTGGGCTGAACGAGCCCGCGACTTTCGTCTGGACGATCGGTACCGCTTTTAGCTGGGCTATGGCTGCTTTTAATTGTTAAGTTATTATTATTTTATTATTTTTAAAGTGGGTATACATCTACATGTATGTCTACACATACCACCATCTTTGAAATAATTTCATCCACAAAACTTGCAAATATTTGCAACAACAGTTTTGAGGACAAAAAAGGAAGAGGGGAGCATAAAAAAGGCGACCTTAAACAGGCAAAATGCAAAAAAGACCATAAGTTACGTTTCTATCCAAACAAAGCGGTTTTGAAAATTATATCTGGGTCTCGAATTGCATTCAACTGTACACTTCTTTTAATTTTACCAACATTAGATGTCATGACTGTCTTTTAAAATTAGTTCATTGGAAATTAAAAGAAGGTAAATTATTATAATCTAATAATTTTATAGCCTGGTTGTCTGACTCCTTCTTTTTATATGCGCGCTGTTTTAATAACAAAACACCCTCCGTGATCGTGCTCAAATAATATTGTAGCGATTCATCGGGGGCGATCTGTGTTCACCTCGACAACAAAAACACGAAACACATACCCACACACAGTTTGTGGCAAGACATCTGGAAGCAACGCCCTCCGGGATTATGCTCAAATAATAATAACTAATCACCGGGGGCGATTTGTTTTCACATCGACCACAGCCAACGTCCATACCACTTTGAATACACCGGTTCTCGTCCGATCACCAAAGTCAAGCAACGTTAGGCGCGGTCAGTACTTGGATGGGTGACCGCCTGAGAACATCGCGTGATGTTACACAAGGCGCACACACAATTCGTGGCACTCTGTGGCGCAGTTGTAATGTAAACGTGCGTGTTGCTACTGCTGTGATGGGGTTTTGGGTTCATTCCCCGGGTCGGGTAGAGTGATATTAATAATAATAAGTAACACGGCCCCGACCCCGTTACACTAAGATGCGATTCTTGTGTTGGGGGTGTCGGGGACTGCGAAAGACATTCGATCTCACACCACCCAGACCCCGGACACAGATGTCTGTCGGTCGCACAGACAGTTGTCCCGGTGTGGGAATCGAACCCACGGCCTCCCGTTTCACAGCCGGCTGCTCGCCAACTGCGCCGCGGAGGCTGTTGAATATTGGGTTTTTCTATTACGAAGTATCATTATCAGTTCAGTATGGCCAGAGGCTCGCCTCTGTCACAACGTACGACGGTTATGGGTTCGGTGAAGTGTGGGTGTGCTATTGCACCTCTCGTATAACTGAATCGATCGCGTAATGTTCAGCTTAAAGGCCTTAAATATATTTATGGCGCCGCGGAA
The DNA here is from genome assembly GCA_905220505.1 of Laothoe populi. NCBI lineage: Eukaryota > Metazoa > Arthropoda > Insecta > Lepidoptera > Sphingidae > Laothoe > Laothoe populi. The sequence continues at coordinate 12,422,314 of HG992147.1, read as the reverse complement.
TTACGTCATTTCCATCACAATCGCGTAACAAAATCTGAGTCATATCAGAGCCAGATATGCTACCTACTACGACCTGCCATTTGGCCAGGCAGCGGCACCGAAGTGGTTCACTTCATTGACAATGTAGGGTACCAGAATATACTCCAGTCACAGGCAAATTATGCAATAAACTTTTTAGCCAGCCTGGGCTAGTTTATAAATTTGGGTAAATCGATCACTGCCCCGACGAGATCGATAGAATATCTGAGTATCAATTGGGGCACAGGAAACAACAGAATCCTTGCCGCAAGATACAAGATACACCAGAGCCTTCAACAGCAGGTTCAACGCCTCTTAGGGTACCTAAATGATGCAATCTTCATCACCCTCTGGGGAAGGTTGCTTTTCCATTCTTTGCAGCGTCAGAACCTCTACCACAAGAAGAAAAACCAGAGCCTGCCTACACGCCCCGCTGCTGGCAATTAGGCCCTCTAGCAGGCCAACGCCTCTAAGGGTACCTAAATTATGCGACCTTCATCACCCTCCGGGGAAGGTTGCTTTGCCATTCTCTGCAGCGTCAGAGCCTCTACCACAAGTCACAAGATACACCAGAGCCTGCCAACACGTCCCGCTGCCGGCAATTAGGCCCTCAAGCAGACTCAACGCCTCTTCGGGTACCTAAATTATGTGACCTTCATCACCCTCCGGGGAAGGTTGCATTGCCATTTTCTGCAGCGTCAGCAATTTGAAAAATACCACGCGAGCCTTCTGTATATTTCGGAATAGTCCTTGATGGATCTCAAATGATGGCTAGAAAACATTGCTCTAGAGTCTGATACATAGATGCTTCCTATGACATCTATTATGCCAGATGCTTCGCATAGACAATGGGGCCATTTAGTAAATTACAAAACCAGCCAGATTTATTTATATAAGAAGTGTAGTAAAAGAGCAACTTCAAATTTAGCACGGTGATTGCTACAACATCAAGAAGCAGCAGCTCTCGCACACACACACCAGTGATTCTTAATGAGCGAAAACAGATCAGTAGAACAGATCATAAACATCTCCTACTGAAGTTGCTGTTGAAGGACTAACCGGCTCTGATGGACAAGCTCAATATTGTACTCATCTCTCACTACTTTCCGGGATTGTACAATATGGAAGCCGGCAAACTCTCACGCACGGGCTCCGAGTGGCACCTTATAAACAAGGCTACGTCAAAGTTTTTGAAACGATGGGAACACCAAGTAGCGACCTGTTCTTCGTACCAACATCGCATAACACTTATCGAACGCCTATTATCACAGGTCAGCTCCCTGATTCCCATCAATAAAGTAAATTTCGGTTGAGATCATGCTGGAGACCATAAGTCTTATGTCTCAATTGTGATTAAACAGTCACATTCGGGCTGTCAAAATAATCTAACTTCTTATTACCGAAACTCTGACAGTGAGATAAGTGCTTAGCAAATTTGTTTTCATTAAATAAATTGCCGTAGAATTCTTATGCATTTTTCAACAAAAGCGTCAGTGTGTAAAACTATTACAGATGTAAAAGTTTCAAGTAATTTTATTATAAAACGTATTACTAACAATTAGCTAATTAACGTTGGCTAAGTCATAACCAATATGAGGCTAAAGTTGGTTAAAAATGATTTTTCATAAAAAAAAAAAAAAAAATACTTACTGAAAATTATATTTCAATATATACGGCATTGATTTTATTAGAATCAGACCGCAGGATACTTGGTTTAGCCTTGTTGCATTGTTATCCTGATAATTTTATCAATATCATTACATTACATTTTATTAATCCTGTTTTTGGATCAAAGGCAATCATTTGTACCAACATTCTGGGTTGAAATTTATGAGTTAAGGATGTAGATTTATAGATATCCAGATGAGAACACTAGGCCAAAGTAGCTTCTTTGGCTTAGGACGATAGTAAATACAACTAAAGATATATGAGGTTCTATCAAAGTTTGTCTAAAGTTCCAGTTCGGACAGCCATGCCAACTATTAATGTCGATTACGTACTTATTACGATTATTAGTTGCGGCTGGAATATATGCATTACCTGGTAACAGTAGAGCAGCCGTTTCAACCTTTAACTGGGTACAAATTATCCTAATACTGAAATCCTTACCAACGCCAATTGGAAGCAGGCATGTATCTTTAGGAAATTCTATCTAAAACTAATAGCATTTCAGAAAATTCTTTCTCAATAACTTTTATCTATCTGAATAAATATCTATCGTTGTAATATGTAATTACTTATGAAAATAATTATGTGAATTCAATTGTGGCACATATATTATTACGCTTTCTATTCTCACATTGTTGCATTTAAATGTCATAAGCCGCCAGGAGATAACAAACACGTCTCTCATAAAAGGACTTTGGACGTCAAACGGACAACATAATATAAAAATTTTACCTTCCAATAAAATTTGTATTATGTTTCCTCAGACGTCCAAAGTCCAGGTAAGCTCTTCCTGGGCTTAATTAATATCATTATGAACCAAACAATGAGCAAAAGATGGCGGCTTCTGTCGTTATTATAGTTTGAGTTAAGGTACCTAGAGGGCGATCAAGGCGTATAGCGGGCGGAAACGAGTCAAATCTAGCGGCTGTGTAAGGAAAGAAAACGGATGTACTCTCATAAAAGGACTTTGGACGTCTGAGGAAACATAATACAAATTTTATTGGAAGGTAAAATTTTTATATTATACGAATTGAATGACGTATTCAGTTTCATACAATTAGGTACGACTTTATGTTAAATTCCATACGTCCGATTTTTGTGACATGGGATTACCGTGCATAGTTGTAAAGCCCAGTGGACCGTGGCGGAATAAACTCGGGGAATTGAATATTATGCTTGGGAAATCGGGGTTCTGAAATTTTACAATTGGAACACTGCTCAAATGTCAATGATACATATTTAATGTTTTAATTCTTAAAATAGTAATTTGTTCATAAAATTTTGGATGTGGTTGTTATTAATTAATAATTTCGTTCATTGATCCAATCCGATTTGTGGTAATCTAAAAATATCAGCCACATTTACCAATATTTTTATGTTAAAAATGGATGATGATAGTCAAGAAGATAAACCAACTCATTCTACAATTTCGTATGTATTTATTGCAATCATGTCAATTATTAGTTCTGAGCGTTTGTAAACAGTACTAACTCCACAGTAATTTTAACTTTCAGGAGATATCGAAGCCCTATATTTAGTAAAGATGAAGTAAAAGAGTTATTAAACCTAATTGAAACCTGTAAAAGCGTAGTATTGGATAAATCAACTTGTACAGCAGCATGTCACGCTAAAGAAGCTGCTTGGTTCAAAATAGCCAAAGCATTCAATAGCAAAGGTTTCAAACATGAACGAAGTATTGAGTCTCTTAAAATGAAGTGGGATAATTTAAAAAAAATCTCAAAGAAATTGTCTAAAAACGTATTTGATATGAGCCAAAACGAATTCGATGATGTGACGACTCGCACAGTGGAGATGTTGTATGAAGCAGAAAAAATTAATAACAGCTTTGAGAAAACAATGGAATCAGATGAAGTATTAAATGGTTTGTATTCTCTTCTCACATGTGCATTAGAAGTATAGTTTTACACTTCACCACAATGTTTAGATATGATGGAACTTTTAAGTAACATCTTTGCCCTTCTTAGCTCTCTTCAGGGTTATCCCATTAGCGTTAACTATGGCCACTTACCCATTATGGCTGTGAAGCCTGTCATATTTTTATCTCTACAAAATGTCTAATTTGGTGATGTACAACATTTTTATAAAGTTTTTGATGATGCAAGTTACTTTGTGTGTTACTACCAAAAATGGAAATAAAATCACTTCAGAGCATTAAGTAACCACTTTTTTTTTAACATGTATGTTTTTATTACATTACAGAATCCAAGGACCAAATCAAACCCCAAGATTGGAACGCTGAAGAAGATGATGACTCACAATATGGTAAACATTATGTCATTTAAATATTTTGTATCCATACAACTTCTGACACTTTAAACTTCTTGCAGATAATGATGGGGACAAAGGAAGTAAAAGGTACATAAATATTTGTTTAACATTTCCTTAGTGAATACATTAAATAGATAATAAACAGCGTGTGTTTGTTTCCAGTAGTATCCAGGAGTATCTAGCAGAGATACAAGAGGCTGTGAGTTCGATTCCCGCAGTGAGACAATTGTTTGTGTGACAGACAGACATTTATTTTGGGTCTGGGTGTTGTGGGACCGTAGTCCCTTGTAGTTCTTGATACCCACATTACAGGTTTTACCTAGTGTGGAGTCAGTACTATGTGTGTGACTGTTGTGTGTACAACAATACATAAATGAGCAGATTTATAAATAAATATATTTTGTGTTGTCTGTTAATTTCACACATGTCATTTAAAATATTTATGCCAGAAAAGAAAACATTGAAATATAAATTTTATTGCAGGTCTATAAATTTCTCACCTCAGGAGTGCAATTTATTATTACAATGTGTGAAACCAGAGAAGAAATTTGTAATGACGAAAGCCACTACCTCTGGAGCTAATAAACTCAAAAACAGGGCATGGTTTAGGGTAAAATCTTGTTTTATAACATATTGACTGGGGTATTAACATATTTTGTAGGTTCCTAAATACACTGCAATGACGCTTCGACGAAATGTGTTTGTAAGCTTGTTCCAGATAGTATTTATGTCAATATTAAAAATGTGACCACTACTCAGAAGTATGTGTTTATTGAGATATTCTATTCCTGATGTTTTTGCTTTCTATTCTTTTATTAAAATTTTGGATATAACTTGGCTTATCTACAATTTCCGTGTGTATGTATGTTAGTGGTGAAAAGTAAATAAAAATGTAAACTATAAAACAGTAATGGGAATGAATAACTAAAGACTTGGATCATTTAATGAATTCTATACATATAATATGAATATATAATTATGACAAATTGCTTTTCAGATAACAAATAATTACAACAGATTGAGTCCACAGAAGAGGTCCACAAAAGTATTGCGCACAAAGTTTACAAATATGAAAAATATGGCAAAATCTGTAAATTTTAAAGATTATATCAAAGATTTCAACAAAAAACGTAACAAGTTAATTGAAGATGATGATAATGTGAGTATTATTTTTGGCATAAATTAGGTCCCCATTTGTTTTTATTTGATTGAAATATAAATAATCTTATATACTTAACCTTTCTGTAGCCAACCAATTCTGTACATATAAAATATAATTTTCATACCTATTCAGGAAATGGAAACAAATATAAACATACCACTGTTAAATTACCTTTAGGTTTTCTAATTAATAGGTCTTCAAAAAAGCTATTTAAAAAATGATGAAGTTATTTGAAAGAGATGGTAATTAAACTGAACCAGTTTTCCTATTGTATACATTTTTGAACATTTATTCAGCTTCCATGGCACAGTGGGCGAGTAGCCAACTTTCAAACGAGTGGCCACAAATTCGATTCCCGTCCCAAGACAAATGTTAGTGTGGTCACTCATTGTTCTTGATAACTACAGTGCAGTTTTACCTAGTGTGGAGTCACGACTCTGTGTGTGACTGTTGGGCGTATTTATTTCAGAAAATCAAATCGGAACCAATGTACGAATTTAAAGACAATTCTGAACCAGAATTTGATGATATAGATGATGACTATAATGGAGACAATGAAAAATCAAAGAATGACATTAATATAATACCAGACCCATTAAGTACTGCAGTAAATGGTGATTCAGGGATAGGTTAGTGTATTTTGATATTTGTTGCTCTGATATAATCCCTATAGGTCTTTGCATAGTAGATGTTAAGAATTTCAAAAGTTTGTATGTTTTTAATTGCATGTACTAAACATTTGTTTTTAAAGCCAAGGACGGCAAATAAACAAGTGGATCACAATGGTTAATGATCCCCACTGCCCATGAACACTTAAAATACCAGTAGAGTGTTTTGTGAGTTGATTAGTTTGGGTGGGTGTTTGTGGCCTGACTAGAAGACAGTGGTTTGTAGTAATAATCAGTCAAGCTGACCCATTCATGGACAAAACTATACAGTGTAGCTCTCCCACTTGTATCTATTTTATTATATAGATTTTGGTGTAATATATATTGTTTTTGAATTATCTTTCCCAGATTTAATAAACCCAATAGAAAATAAAGAAGTTGTGAGGTTAAAAATGGAATTGCTACATTATAAAATGGAAACTGCAAAGGTAATTGAATCAATTTATTTCTGTTTTCAACTATTGTTAGCAACATCAACAAAACTGTGCAAGATGGAAGTTTAAAAAGGCACAAAAGCAATGTTTACTATTTTAGTGATTGATTTACACAACACTGTTAAACATCTCAGTGCTTAATATTAAGACAAACGCATGTCAGGATTTACTTTAAGGCTTCTTTGTATAATTAATTTGCCAGCATTACCCTCTAAGTTGAACTACGCGACCATTGAACTGTTTACACTTAGTGCCCCGCGAACAAACCAGGAATATCCTGGTTATCAACTGTCTTCTACTCAACTGAACACCGGAGCGAGGATGGCACTCTGTTTTATGCTAAACATTTACTACTCCCCACTTAAGTTGTCATTATTAATGCACCCGCAACTACTCTCCTATAATATAACGTTCTACTTAGTTTACTTAGTTACTACCGATTTGGTTTCTACCAAAGATCTAACACAGATCAGTTTATATTGTAAATTGACTATGAACAAAAGAAATATTTGGATTAGTTGTAGTTTAGTCAATATTAATAAATTTAAACTTACTTAACTGTAACATAATAAAAAAAATAAAGAAATAGATTTTTCTAAATTAAGTTTGACAATAGTATTGGCCATTAATCTCTGATGATTTCAATATAGGTTTGAAACTGTTTCACTATATGCAAGCAGTTTCTTGGTTTCATATCTAAAGTAACATTCATTCTTCACTAAGACAAAAAGGTAGGCAGCGGCTTTGCTGTGCCCTGGCATTGCAGAAGTCTATGGGCAGCGGTGTCTACTTACCATCAGGTGGCCTGTCTGCTCGACTGCCTATCGAGGCACTAAAAAAAACATTATGGCTATCACATTCTAGTTAGAAAGAAAAAGGATAGAGGAGGCACTGCGGGCGCAGAGTTTAGAGAACTCGTTGAGACTCAGGACAGCCAGACTGGAGGCGACGGCCGCCGCGGACCGGCTGCGACCCGACCACCCCGCGCGAGCCTTCACACTACTAGAGGCGGCGGCAGAACACTACCTCGCACAATGCACCTGATGTTTGAACTATATGTGACAGTTGGATTCAAATAACGTACAAGTACTTGTAAAACAAAATACATATGGTTTTTCCATGTCTAAGAAAATTAGGCCAGGAGCCACTGACATTTTAGAAAAAAAAAATATGGGACGTTTTGAAATGAATTAATATTATACCTAATGAGAAATAAGAGTGAGGTGAAATGAGACACAATAAAATAGATACGAAAATTTGTATATTTTACTTGATTGCGTTTTACAAGATGATTAAATTATAATTCATCAATAAAATTATTCTTAATATGCATTTGTACAATTTCATCTATACCTAGCTAAAATAAGAAGTCCATGAAATATATTACACATCGCATCGCTAATATACAACATGCTTTTTACATTGATATTCTAAACTACGTCTATCTATTGATAGACCGGGAGCCAGCTACCATTTTATTCCGCTGAATATTTGCCGAGGTAGCATCATCCTTCCGAGTATTACAGTTTGTGCGTTGTGTTAGAATGTTAAAGGCAGCTGGTTCCCGTGTCTATAACATCACATTATGTATAAGGTACAAAACATACATACAATATAACTATTGTAAGGTAACCATAAGCCAGAAGTAGACATTACACAGACGAGTCGTGTAATGTCGCGGTTCATTGAGCACCTAATCGTTGAGTTTGTTTCGCATATTTTTTTGGAAATAAATTTAAAAACCTATTTTTCAAGGATTTGGGGTTCGACGAAATATTCTGTTTATTTCAAGGAACATTTGTGATCCACAAAGCTGGTATATATCAATACACATTTTGTGAATATTATGTCTAAATAGGAAAGTTAGCATATTTTAAAATGATGTGATGATTCGTCGAGTTCTTAATTTATAAATTACGTACATAGACTTACAGATGGCGTGATTTATTTCTTAGCGACATTGCAATTTTAGGCTTACCTTAAAATGCGAAAAGAGCAATAAATAATCTGCGCTTGATAGAAGAAGTACCTAACTAAAACATATTAGATCAAAGTCCGAACAATAGTTGTTGGATTTTTAAAAAGGAAACCACAATATTTATTTGTCACCAATAAAATCTAGGCCATCAACTATAAGGAAGACACGTCAGCGTCGTCTAGAACTCGACAAAAATCATTTATAGTCACTCGTTAGGTTATTTATTATCTCGGAAATAATATTTCCATTCTACAAAATAATGTCACATACTAGTATTCACACACACGTTCTAAATTACGACACTGTTGCAAAATTGTATAAAACTGGACGGACAACTCAACTCACTACGGCAAAATGAGCATCCAGCAATTTAAAACTCGCTTTACTAATCGGTCGCGAAACACGGTCGCAAATCAAACATCCCGAGAGCAGACTTAGTCTCACACCGCTATATATATTAAAACTTAAGCTCCTGCTCTGGTCATCTCAAGCGGCAGTCTATTTGAATCGGAAGTCCTTCGTCGATAGCTGTCTTTGGTTATGTCACAGTTTCAGTTGCCGTCGCCAACTCGGGATCTACAATTTTTCCGAGCCGGGGAAATATCTTGACATTGGCGCCTGTCCCTCTAACATGTTTTTTTCAAACATGAATTTTGCACACCCCGTTAATTGGCCCCCGTCCGGGGCAGATGCACCAATTTGTCCCTCTCTTGACCGGAACTGGGGGTCGCGTTGTCTACAACACGTCGAGATGTCGACAGTAGTGGCGGTTCAACGCGGCGCCTTCCTATATCTGCAGCGCAGCGTGTGGGGCATGTGGTGTGTGAGGTGTGTGTGGCGTGAGGGGAGTGAGGGGTGTGGTGGGGGCGGAAGGTGGTACGGCGGTGGCGGGCGTGTCGGCAGCGGGCTGCGGGTCGGCGGCGCGGACGAGTGCGCGACGTAGCTCCTGCGCACGCGCAGCCAGTGTGCGCGCCGCCTCTGCCATTTCCGCCACTGCGCTTGCGCACGGGAACTGCTGCGCCGCCGCCTTCGTCTTAGCGACGGTCGTGGCCAGCGCGTCTGATAGCGCGTCCGAGCATCGCAGCGCTTTCGCCTTCAGACCGGTGTGTTGGGCGCTCCTGAAAACGAAATATATTTGATGAAATGTGCGAATAAGTTTAGATTTTTTTTCTGAACTGACTATTCGTATAGGTCGGCCGTCTCACACTACTTAGAATCTCGAGTTACAAAGTACTGCATTGCCCAGTGACTTCACTGGCTTCAACTTTTTAAATGCCTGAATAGGTAACTTTAACTTCATTTAAAACGTAACACAATTATTTTCTTACCTGTGTACTATGTCGCCTACGTGGACTATCCTGTGCGCGCTGAGTACGACGAATTTGCCATGTGCGAGGAATACTTCTGGCGGTTGACCCATCTCTATGGTGCGGAGGAATGCTTCGACGGCGGTGGCGAGGTGTGCGCCGTACGTGGCGGTCTGCGCTGCGTAGAACGCGGCCAGCTGTCGGTCGTCGGGGGGGAAGCGAGCCGCCGCCGCTGCCGCCACTGCACTCACCTGCAACGTACAACAGGGCATTATTGGTTGGATTTCATAGATTCTCAAGGGAATTTACACTCAGAAGGCTGGAAAACATAAATCTGTTTAATTTTGTTCATTACGCGTATTGGTTTAAAATAATGAAATTCGTATAGAGTAAATAAATAGGTTTTATGATAAATCAGCATAGTATCAATACGCCGAAATTAACATTAAATGTTCGCAGATATACTACGATTAATATTTTAATTATTTTTAAAGGCAGTTTTGAACCATGGGTTGATGCTCATTGTTAGTTTGCCACCGCATCAAAACCGATCCTGCCTAAACAAGGTGAAACGAATAGTTTCTCTTACCTCGCCAGCATGATCAGCGTCTCTGACTAATGTGTCGAAGGAAGCTTGTAGTTTGTCGGGCAGGGCGGCGCGTATTTCTGCGTTCCGACGTCCGACAGCTGCGCGCGACTCTAGCCTTACGTAATCGTATTCTTCCGTCCACTCGTGCTCAGGAGCTGCCGGTGATCGCCTTTATGAAAAAAAGAGGATTGGTCTTAATTAAAATGCCATAGAAATGTCTATTTAAATTCTGAATAATATCTAGCTTAAAATATTCAAGTTTACGGTTACCTATACCTACTTAATGTTAATATAGTCCCTAATTTGGATTTAGTGCTTGCCATAGTATCTATACCGTAATAAATGCCATAGTATCATAGAATTTATTACGGTACCATAATGTGATAGGGGGCGAGCCTATAGCCATACCGGGCACAATTCCAGACTCTGGGCTGATACTGAGTACTGATAGGAATACCCAATATCACTTTACCCGACCCGGGGATCGAACCTGATACCTCAGCACAGCAGTTGTAACACATTCGCAATTACAACTGCGCCACCGAGGCGGTCAGTAATATAAAGCCTGTCTTTAATACTGCTTTACTGTTGGGCACACGTCTCCTCTACTAATGGGGTTCAGGGGGGAGTTTAAGGACTTATCACAGTACCATACCTTCGAAGTTCTTATTTATAGATATTGCAAGGTACAAAAACTAATATAAATTAAGGTAGGCAATGGTTACCAAAAGCTAATAACACCTTATTTAGGTATTAATTTATCCTCATCCATACTAATACTATAAATTCGAAAGTAACTCTGTTTGTTTGTTTGTTACCTCTTCACGACTAAACGGCTGAACGGATTGTAATTAAATTTGGTAAGGGAATAGATTATATCCTGGAGAAGGACATAGGCTATCTTTTTTCTCAAAAAACAACCTTGATTCAAATATATGTTCAAAATTTGTATGGGAAATCCATAATTCCTCGACTTAGGGAATCTGTAAATTCATATTTAGGCTTTTGGTAGGAAATAAAGAAATACGTGTTTCAATGTTTTTGAAAAATCATCCCTAAAAGGGGCAAAGTGAGGTTAAACTTATGGGGTATTCTTTAGATGCAATCTCAAGATTCAGGCACAACACCTGAGAGGCTGGACAATCGCTACAGGTGCCTCAGTGCAGAAGACAACTCCTTGGATTGTATACTTCTGCTCCCGAATATAACCTCCATGCAGGCGGAGCCGCGAGCAACAGCTAGTACGCTATAAATAGTCTATGTAATAGGAAATAGTCAGTGGATTCAGGGAAGTTAGAAAGTTTGTCAGACTCACTAACCTCAATAACAGCCATGTATAATAAAAGAAGCGTCGCAATGACGTAATCCAGTGAATATAAGTAATACCTACATCTTTTTTCAACTTTTATTTTCCTTACACTTGGGGTCGCAGCCAAGACTCTTGGTGATAATAAATTGCGCCTGACGGAGATCATTTACCATTAGGTAACCCATTGGGTTGTCAAATATAATAATAATAATACTAGCCCTGTATTAAACATTGTCCCACTGTTGGGCACTGGCCTCCTCTACTAATGAGAGGGGTTAGGCCTTAGTCTACCACGCTGGCCTAATGCGGGTTGGTAGACTTCACATACTTTCTAAATTCTTATGAGAATTGTCAGATATGCAGGTTTCCTTCACGATGTTTACCTTCGCCATTTAAGCAAGCGATAATTAACAAAGAATACATGTGTGGCATCACGGCCACACACATACAGGACGTATGCCGGGAGTACCTAGAAAATAAACGACGCAATACTATTCTTAGAACATTTAGTTATTAGATTCAATGTAAACTTTTACCTACGGAGAAATAGCAACCAATAGAACCATTGTATTTTATGTTTATATTAATAAACACCACGACTGCTGACAGTAGATATTCATATGGCCAGAACGGGGGTGCCGCGCAGAGAGTATGACTATACAAAAGTCACGGCCGCGCTACGCTCCATACGAGTCTATCAAACAGAGCGACACAGCATACACCTATCACTGTCGGCATTCGTATCAGATACAACGTTATTGTTTTATTCGAAACCCTGCAATTTTATAAACTTCATTGAGTAGGGCAGCAGCAACCCCTACACATGCATAACTTTTGAAAAGAGGTATATGGCCTTTGGACTGGTTTCGAACATACGACTTTCATCTTGACAGTCCGTACCTCAACCAACTAGGCAATCGCTAAATATACCTACTACAAAAACGTGACACATTGTACCCAACTTGATAGCGTCTAACGTACACGGTGAAGCGCTCGCCAAAGTGACTCGTCCTAGCGAGTCATGTTTGGGGGTCAGCCGGAAAAAACCGAATAAATAAATATACACTACAATCACGCACATAGTCTCAGGACTCAGCAGGTAGCGTAGAGTGAGCCCTGAGCCCAAACCTATATCATGGATATCAAGAAATACGATAAAGGTTGAGTCTCACAACATCAGAATCGAAACAAATATCTGTCTGTCACACAAACATTTGTCTCGGTGATGGAATCGCACCCACGGCATTTCATTTTACAACCGGCTAAGCGCCCGCTGCGCCATGGAGGCTCTCATCAATACTTTAGACATGCGTGATTCCTGACATAACGTTTTCTACAGTCGACATTATTATTGGACTGGACTGTACTATATTTTTATAAACACTCAACAGTCACACACATAGCCCCGACCCCACACTAAGATACGAGTCTTGTGTTGTGGGTATCAGGGACTTTGAGAGACTTTCGGTCTCACAACACCCAGACCCCGGACACAAATATCTGTCTGTCACACAAACATTTGTGCCGGTGTGGGAATCGATCCCACGGCCTCTCGTTTCACAGCCGGCTACTCGCCTACTGCGCCACGGAAAATTCTGTCAAATATCTGTCTGTCACTATGGTGCACAGATAAAACATTCCACGATAACCAACCTGAATAACAAGGAGGCGTTGCCGTTGATAAAGGATGCGGCTCTTCGCACATCTTCTGTCAAGGATCTTGCACACGATACGAGTTGGTCGAGGGCGTCCTGCGTGCCGTCGGTGGGTTCCCGGTCTCTCTCTAACCGCTCGGCCGCCCAGTCCCCGGCGTCTAATGCGCTCGTCGCTTCGTGCGTTATCCGTTCCGCGTCTTTCAGCGCTTTCACCAGGGGGCGTAGTTTTACTGCGATGCCTGCACGAAAAATATACATATAATGTTTTCATTCCAATACAATAACCTAATCATAGCCCATGCCGCAGTGGGACAGTGTTTATTACTGGTCTAGTATTATTGCAATCATGTCGTGATTGTATACCTACCTACCTATGTGTTGTTATTCATTGGGTGTTTAAATCCGTCCCAGATCGTAATCAAGTTCATATGGAGCCACATCATAGGCAAACTCTCGTACAAATTTTATTTGCATAACAGTCACAGGAAAAATCAATGTACATAAAAAAGTAAAATACGTATCTTCCTTTTTTGCAGTCGGTTACAAAATTAATATACTTAAAATGTTTGTATAATAGAAAATATTAATGTTTTTTGTCGATTCACTAAGTAGCAATCGACGCGCATCACGTGATATCAGAACGTGAAGGTGCTATAAGTACGCAATGATGTTATTAATTCATGTGTTTGTCAGCACACAAAACACTTTGACTATGATCTTACCCATAAACTTAGTTCTTGATTTAATGGTGTTGAGTAATCTAAAAGTTTTTTAATCCATAAAAAGTACACCGACTTCAATAAAACCAAATTATGCGTCCCTATTATATTTTGTGAGATCCCATCATCAGATCCTGACTTGGTGCCAACGGGACCACCTGGGAAGTATACCCTTTTAAACAAAAAAAGAATTTCTCGAATCGGTCCAGACGTCTTCGAGTAATCGGGGAGCATACATAAAAAAACTGACGAATTGAGAACATCCCCTATTTTTTGAAGTCGGTTAAAAACAACAATAAGTAATTGTAAAGGCTGCTGAGTAGTGAGTGGTGTCAGAGAATGAGCTACCTTTGTCGTGAGCATCGTGCGCGTTGGCGAGCGTGGCGTCCGCGAACACGGCGAGGTCGTGCAGCGCCGCGCGCAGACGAGCGCTCGCCACGCGCACGTCGAGCACGCGCGACCGCAGCGCGCCGCGCCGCCGCCACCCCGGCGACACGTACGACAGCAGCCGGCTCACTGCTGCCGACGCCTCCTCCTGCAACACACAACACTCATTACTCATTACTCATCACTGGTGGTAGGATAATCATATCCGCCCGGAGAGCGACCACCGTACACAGGGTGTAAAACCCGCCATAGTGGCACACGCAAGTGTGTCGCGTTCCGGGATCAGTCAGTATACATCCGGTTGTCGGAGGTCTAGAGTTGGGGTACGATGTTGGCCGTTTTGCGGCCTTCTGAGTACTCTCACACTAGACCCTCGACCGCTTCTTCACCTTCTTGCCCATGGCGTAGTGTAAAGAAGCAGGCCGGCATGATTGTGTTGAGTAGCAGGGAGTAGATTGTCTCTCGGTACTCGATACTCTAATTGGACTGCACTGCGCTTACCATCAGGTGCAGTGTGGTCACTTTGCCGTGCCAAGAAAAAAAAATTACAACAAACGAACGTTACACTCATTAACAACGTCGCAAGCGCGGCGCGGCGATAAACCGCGTGGAGACGCGAAAAATAGAGATTTTAATGTCGATACGAAAAGCGGCTGAAGCAGAGATTTTTGATGATCGAGAAGCAGCGGAATAGTTTTTATTGTGGCATCATTACAGAAAGTTCTGTTATGAAGCCATATTTAACTTTTTCAAGAGTTTCGCCGTAATTTTTACTATATGCGCAACTTATGACATTTAACAACGCTTTATTTTATAAAACTTTTATTATATTTAATTGAATTATTAGGCGAACAAGTAGCTCGCATAAATAAGCGCGTACGTGCGTACTTGTGTATGCGTGTAACGCTTACCCAATTTTTTTTTAATTACAATGTAGTACTGGACAGTCGTTACGCCGAGACATGAGATGTGAAGTTTCATAATGCTCAGTCATTTGATTGGCTTTAGTGTCCTTCAAGCTATTATATATTATAACTGTTTACGTTACGAAGTCTCACATACATCTTACGAGAAGCCAAGTACCTACTGAATTTGCTACACTGACGTGTGAACGGGGTTCAATGGCCAGACGTGCATAATTACTGACCTGAATATTTTCTGTTCATGATTTTCCGGGTACCAATTACTTTAGTGTGAAAACAACTTTTTATTATTATAATTTTATTCACTCACAGACCGCATAAATAATGACTTATGACGATTGGTGAGCATAATGAGACTTAACATGTGTCTATCGAATGACGACCGCAGTGCAGTGCCATGCAGTTATTTGTAATTCAAGTTTCTGGGTGGTGTTGTCGCTGTAGGTTTGTTAGATTTTGTTGTTTATAATCAGGTGAGCAACATGCTCTTCACGTGCTTCTGGCAAATAAAATATAGTACTAGAAAATGATTTCCTTTCCCTTCCTCACCTGTAGTCTCTCTAGGGCCTCTAGTGCAGCATCACAAGGGAGAGGCAGAGCGCGCGACCGCGGCACGTCATACGTGCTTGCAGCGGAGGCGGCGGAATGCGCGGAGCTCCCCGAGTTGGCGGAGTTAGCGGAAGCGCTGGAAGTCGCGGAGGCAAGGGAGCCCGTGCCACTGCACGCGGAGTCTGCACTGGCCGGGCGGGGGGCCCGGGGTGCATCGTACCAGTCGCCCAGCGGCCGTGGGTAGTCGTAAGTCGCGATGCGCTGCACCGGCATCGGCGCACGTGGTACGTCGTAGTGTGAACATTCTTCAATCTGGAATTAATATTGGACAACCCTAATTTAATGTCAAATAAAAACATATAAAACAGAAACCACATATAAACTCCTAATGTTAGAGCAACTGTTTTCTCATGTTTACTATGACCATGAGACGGAGACATAAACAATTACGAAGACAATATTCCAATGTAACGTCGAACAAACAATAGGTAGCAACCTCGGGCTTCTCTCGGAAAAATGGAAATAAACAGCTGGTAGTAAATTTATAAGGAAAATACAAACAATAAGTAGGTACTACCTTGGTGAAGGCAGGTGACAATTGTGTGGGCAAGGGCTGGTGAGCGACAGGTGCGGGAGTCCTGTTGCGTCGCCTTTGCATCGCTCCGCTGGCATCGAACACACCAGCTACTACCCTGAGTCTGTTGCCAGGACATATTCCCTGAAAACAATGTTTATTTATGTAGCTTAAACTTCTAACCACAAAGATGCTAGTCGAAGTAGTTTTCTTTTGATCAGTTACTTCAAAGTTTAGCCTGGTGTAGCCTGTATGTTGTAGGCATAGTAGCGCTGTAATCAGCATTGGCTACAGTTTGAATACTGGTATCCGAATATGATGTGAACTTTCAATGTTACAATTTTATTATGTGAATACTTATAAAGAAATTGATTTCGCCTTAATAACCAATGTCAGTAAGGTATCGAGAATGATTTGGTGAAGAATACGTGCCGCGCTACTTGGCACTATAGGTTTGTTTACTTGGCACACTCTTACATCATTATATTTACAATCGGGTGTTATTATGTTGTTACAAATAATTTCGTTATTCATCTGTGAGTACGTGAGGAGACCTGACTTACAGTGCATGCGTCACGATGTTCACGTCATTGATAAAACTACTCGAGATGGTACGCGTTCATTGATGTTTCCTTCCCTGTTATGTTTCTGTGTATTGTCGATATTGTATGAATATTAAGTGTATAAACAGCGATTTATATCTACTACGTACTAGATGCGGCGACCAGAACAAACATTATGTTCCACGGAGTCGCGGTGTATACACTGCACCGACGTTAGTATGCTTCATGCCTCCTACGAATGCACACCAGTTAATTTTAGTTATTTGAAGCGACATTCCCGAACAAATCTGTCTTAAATTGATTTACAATGAAACTGTAAATAGTATATAAGGTAAATAACATAATTTCATAAAGTTTAGAACGTAATATCAATAAATATTAATTAATTTCAATTCTGAATACGGGAAGTCTATATTTCACAGAAAAATTCATTAGTTTGTCCCGTTTTGGCGCGCGAAAGTCCCTTTCGAGAGAAAGTGAAGAGAGTTCTAACTTCCAAATAGTTCTTAGTAAAATGAATAGATGGCATTAGTGGGCGGACAAGGTTTTTGGAACATCTTTTTTCTTCGACAGTTCGTGTCTATAGAATATAAGTCAATGTGTATAAATAAACATTATCCTTATCGGTATGAAACTAAATAGTTTTAGCGGAAGAATACTATTTTCTTCTCATATTACAGTTTACAGTGATGAATTTAGTTATCGTACCTATATCTATACTTTAATCATAATTTCTACTGTGGCAAATGTTGCCTATCAGTCATTGAATATTATGAAGACTATAAAATTACCTAATTACGCCAAGGGACGGGAAATAAAAATAAATTTATGAGCAGTTACAATGTTATTTGACGATGGGCGCGTACTGAATGACAGCTATAATATTTAGAATGGTGGCCGGGAATTATGCTTTGGGTACGTGGTATGACTGAGGTGATTAGGTAATGTAGGGTGTGGGCTATTCCCATAAGGACAATGACTATCTTTAATATCAATATCTTAAAGCGACGCTTAAACTTGAATATCTTGATAATGAAGAAGCAGGCCGGCATGATTGTGTTGAATAGCGGTGGATATATTGTCTCTCGCTACTCGATACTCCAATTGGACGGCAACTGCGCTCACCATCAAGTGCAGTGTGGTCACTTTGCCGTGCCAGAATAAAAAAATATGTAAGTACCTGCCGCCCTCTAAGCGAGCAGAGCCACCAGCCCTCGCTGCCGCCCGTGTTCTGCTCCAGGACTGTAAGCAGGTCGCCGCGCCGGAACGCTAGCTCGTCCGGCGACTCTGCTATATTGTCATACAATGCTCGCGCCATACACTGTAACAAAAAAAATACTAAATTAAATCTTATTTTACTACTTGTTTATAATATAAAAAAGTAAAAGTAGATGGTTTATCGAAACTAAATCACTGAGACCTTCTCCTTTCGATTAATATTTACTCTGTCTCTATATCTATATTTGTCGCAGACACATAAAGCAAAGGATTTATCATCCTGTCACGCATAAATCTCTGCTTTATCATATTATGAGAGTTCCCTTGCGTCATCGCCGTTCATCTATACTGTCGTAAAACAATAATTTTGCTATAGATAGCCTTGTCTGTTTATTTGATTCACGTCTTTAAATAGATTTGTCTCATAATATTTTGTTATTAATAACGCATGCATTTTCAACCGCTAATTCTTATCATCATTTAGTTACCATGAACCTCCATTCACTATTTTATTATTGTTTATTAGCTGTGTTTTGAAAACATATTTGTGAATCAGTTAAATATAAGGCCCTTTTGCCCATCTGTACATCTTTCCTATTCGAATTGTACACCCTAGATCCCTTGCAATTTAGCGCATATGTTCAGATTGCCGTTTCAGGGGCGGATTCAGAAACTTAGTTTAAAGATCACAATTTTTATAAACATTTGATATGGCCGTCTCTATTGCGTTTGTCCAAATACTTGTGCGCTAAGTAATTTATTTACAATACCTGTCAATTCTAATTTAGGAAAATATTAAATCCGAGCAAAAAATTCACAATCTGGCCGGAGAACGGTTTTCCTTTCTAAAGTGATTATATTTTTACGCAGGGTTTAATTAAAACGTGTTTTTCGTAAAAACTATTTAATAAAAATCTATATCTTTAAAACAATCGTAATACCGTACGACAATGATTTAAAGGCAAATATATTATTATATATATTTTTTGACAAATAAGAAAATGAAATCCTAGATCCGTGCTGCGAGTGCAACGCAGCTGCAGCGGAACAGGCGCGTCCCAAATCGAGCCGATAATGACAGATTGCATTGTGCAACACAGACTGTAGGCGAACCGGCGCGGCGAGCCCTGCTTGTTGAGGCAGGACATGTATGTTTCCGATCGATGTAATCACAATTATGTCACCAGCTTTTGTGTACACGCGAGTTTATAATTAAGGTCTATTTGTTTCTGTTACAACCAATAAATAGGAGCCAGCAATCACTCACATGTAGTTAGATAGGATAGCTGATTTATGATATAATCTTGAAAGGATTGTAACATCTAAAACTCAAATATTGAGACATGAATAAATGCTCACACGTTGTATAATAGTATATACCTAATCTTTATTATTATGTTATAACATTTGTAGAATATCATCAACTACACTAGCAAACCTTGACATTTTGATCAATCTAGATTCTAGATCATTATAATTATCCACAGAGATCCATTTCCGAATCATATAAAATATTTTGTTATTGCACACATTTAATAGTTATGAAATTCCGAAATTATTTATGTATAATTTTTTATATTTATTATTTTAATACTTAATATAACAAAACTATTAGGTTTCAACTAATCATGAGATTAACATGTTACTATTTTTAATCATAAATCACAGATTCTTATTTTTTTAATATTTACCCGTAAACCCGAAACTGTTCTCACACTACTTCGATGCAACTCCTTGCAGTTACACATTTCAACAGTCTATAGTTATTCTTGTAAATCAATTCTTATTTATAGTCAACAGCACCGATTGCAATATTATTTATAAGCTAAATCAAATACACATGCGTTCACTGCAATTATTCCGTTTGGACTGAGAAACTGATCGGAATAATATTCATTCAAAACAAGTTAAATATAAATATGTGTATATTGTATTGAAATTATTAGAACCGGTCCAACAGCAAGTCGTTCATGACTCAGAGACTACGTCATTGATGTAAGATGCGCCGAATTGCCACACGGGAGTACAAGATTTATCAATTTTAATAGCTTCAGTACGGACCCATTTTGAAATAATATTATTAAGTCACTGACCATGACGAGAATTTAACAGAAGGTACGACATTAAAAACAAAGATATGAGCAGTAGCAATTTAAGCAAGGTTATATATTATCTGGTAATATGGTTAGTGTGGATTTCGATTGAGCCAATAAACATAACATATAAAAAAAGTGCG
Organism: Laothoe populi; assembly: GCA_905220505.1. Classification (NCBI taxonomy): domain Eukaryota; kingdom Metazoa; phylum Arthropoda; class Insecta; order Lepidoptera; family Sphingidae; genus Laothoe; species Laothoe populi. Next base: position 12,402,068 of record HG992147.1, on the reverse strand, counting down.
GAGTTCAAATTTATAATTTTTGTTAGTTTTACCTGTTACTTAATAATTTGAAGCTTGGCCGCCAGTCACGATTTATCAACTGGAACAATACTGGAGAATTGTTTTTAAGAAAAACCTGTTTCAATTTATTTTTATCCTGTTAAAACTAATTTTTAGCTCTGATATTGCGTAAGCGAATGGATAACCCGACAACAAACTTGTCGGTAGAGTGTATATAAAAAAAAATATATGCTGTTGGTGTGTCAGCGTACTTGTGGTACGGTGGTACAATAAGACCAAGTAAGATTCTAGGAAAAAAAAGTTGGAAAAGTGGCAGGGAAAATTAGAAAATTCGGAAAACTAAAAGTGCTTTTTCTATGTGACTTTAGTCTCTTACGGAACAGATAAACGTTATAACGCCTGCGAAGCTACAGGCAAAAGTAATAAATAAAAACGTTGATAAAGGTAATCATTCAATACGCTAAAATAATATTTTCAAAAATCTGCTGATGTACATGTTTGTTTCAATATATTTATTAAAACAAACATATTCATACAATGTATACATATATGTTTAGATTTCTGATATAAGGGCGGACACAATACACAGCATTCTCTATATGTCGACTGATCATGTAGAGATTATCGAACTACGTGTAAAAACTTGGGTATTACAACATAATATTTCATTATAATCTGTTACAATAAATATAAATTAAATTCTTTATTGTCTTTTTTTACCTTCGTTGTCGATGAGAACAGACATCATTAGTAAAATCTGAGTATTTTCAATGTCCACAATTTATCCCGTACAGAAATAAAACTCAGTCTACTGGGATATATTCTGTGCCAGGCGGATACAAATTACATTCGATTGATATGTTTTATAAGGGTGATAATTACGATATCTAATCAGTAAATTATTACATTGTGAATTTTGTACAGACGGATAACGATCAGAAGGACTTGGCGATTAAAGATAATGTAGACAGTAGTTTAGACAAAAGCCTCTAAAGTACGCACAAAAATTGGTTACCGAATACTTTCACTGGCTTTTAATTTAATTTACATTTTTCATTGATCGATCAGATTGCAAGATGCGGAGCCGGATATGTTGTAAATGATTCATGGCGCCGTTGCTCATGGAATTGTTGGCCGACATTGTGTGCCAACCTCGTATATAAAGCACGCAGAGTTCATTGCCTGACCTTAAGATTTTATGAAACTTCCACTAAAACAAGGATTAACACATCACATTTATTTTCCTTGTGCAGCATAACGTAGTCTCTTATAGTTATGTATAACAGAATTAAGAACATAACTTTTCATCTCTTGTTACTGTCTCAGCTTAATTTATGTCGGAAAGTAGCAATCCTCGTGATTACATTGTTTAATTATATTTTGTTATATTATTATGATATATTTCGTACTGTACTCTGCTGCTAATGTAAATTGGTTGGTGGGCTAACATTGCACATAATGGTGCGTTCCAATCAATCATAATGCCATCGCATTGCTCGGGATCGGGATAGCTTGGTTTGACTCGGAATACTCTAGTTACCTCGCCAGAATTCTCATTCGGATTATTTTGGACCAGCTTTTGGAATCTCTACTCAAGAGGGTCTGCTAACGTAATCTAAAGGTAGAATCTGTAGAGCTCTATCAGCTATTTTTTACTAGTTATATATTAAGTAAAACGCAATCCAAATAAAGTGTCAAGCGTCGAGAGGTGGTTTTGTCGACGATTGGAGAAATTATTTCGGCTTGTATTAACAGAATAGACATCGCACCTCCCGATCCGAAAACGCAACTTGTTGGAAAAAGCCATTATGACGGGTTATATTTATACCTAAATGGATACAATTCTTACGGGTTTTCACCATGTGAGAATGCTATCCATTTAGGTATAAATATATAATGTAATTATTATTTTTTGTTTCTATGTACATAATAGGATCTATAGTAAAATCTTAAATAAATACCTACCACCAGCACTTTTAAATAGCAATTATTATGAATCCGAGAATTTTAATGTATTCTATACCAATTTATCTACGTCTATAAACACCTTCAACATGAACGTATAAAAACTAAACCAACAGTGTGATCCAAGAAGCTATTTGTAAAAGTGAGCACACCAATGTTCTTAAAAGAGAAAAATATGGGGTCTTTGTATAGCAATGAACCTTGCAAAACCGCAATGACACGTTGAATAAAATAAAGACTTGACTAACCGTCAATTGTGGTCAGAGTAAATTTATAATAAAACACTGAAATATAATGCTCTTCACGCAGCAAATGTAACGGAATTCTTCTAGATCTTCGAGGTTTTTTATATACCAAATGAAACTGAATAATTGTAATATAGTTCTTGATCACTTGTTCTGGCCTGTTGCAGATACACTAGATGACACGTGCGTTGAATGGCATCAAGTCAACCGTTTATGCTGTTTTCGCGGTCGAGCAGGCTCCATCATATGGTAGTGAGTCAAAAATCAATGAGGGCCGGCCGGGGACTGAATGGCATGGCGGGGCGCCGACCTACGAAGGTCGTCATGTAGTACGGGGAGGGTTAACGCGCATGCGCTGCGTGACGCGTCTCCCAACCAATCTCAAAAGCTATTGTAACCTTTTAAAAATCCCTACGAGCGCTTTTAATTTAAACGCAGACGTGTTTAAAAGCACAAGTAAATTTCTTTATCATTTCGTGATAATTAAAAGCATACAAGGTTCGAAATATCTTTTGTTAAACAAAAGCAAGCTATCATTTTGATAGATACAACATTTAAAAGCCAAATAAGTGTTCTAAATTGAAATAAAATTATAGCTTTTAACGGTTTTAATATTGATCGTAGATATATTAAAATCCATTGACCTAAGTGATTACCTCCATATTAAGTACCTACCTCTATAGTCTATACTAAGTCATGGCGCCTAAATCCATTATGGTATTGCGCTATTGTTCCAATACTGGGTAATTTTTTGTAATACATCACTCATACTGCATACGAATTTCTTAATACATTTTTTTCAAACGTCATTATGACCGATGTGTCAATACACTATACCAGCCATGGGTTGGCTCAGCGGTCTCAGAATACTAAATTTCCTCCTTATTAATGAGTAATAACAAACGGTACAACGCCTAAAAACACATTTTAGTTCAGGTTGATTGTATGTCACTTGCACCTAGATGGATTTGATGAAAAAGGCACTCATTTTATAAATTCCTTGTTTCGGGGCCAGCTATTTTGCATATTTCGTTACTGAATAGATTGTGGTGGTGATCGCATCTGAAGACACTCGGTTTTATATTTTATGGCTAGTACAGTTATTGTGAAATCACCATCCGTTTTGACCACAGATAGTTTGTAGAATAAAATAAAGCAGATTGATTTTGTTTTAAACACTATGTTATATTTATATTCTTTATAACTTGTAAATTAAATCGCCTTGCACTAACTTATATACCACGCGCAAAAATGTTGAAACTCGTCGTATTATTCACCCCATAATAGAGCTGACGCAGACGAGATCTCTCGAAACAAATGGATCAGGAAGCAGTGGCCAGTGTCTCACTGAAAATAGTCTTCACCACGTTGGTGCAGTTTTAATCGCGCGACATTATGGCCGATCTCCTCTGGCGCCGGTCGTCTAGACGGCTGTTATTTTATTTTAATTAAACATTTTTTCCCGTCATCGATGACCATTCTTTAATGACCAGTTATTATGAAAGATGTATGGTCACTATTAAGCTTGCAAAATATTGTATTTATAAAGATGTAGCTGAATTTTTTTTAAGCTACAAGGCAGGATCATATTCTCAAATATGATTTCCTCATTAGCAACCGACCGGTCGACGTCTAGCCCACTATTATTAGCGGAGACATGTTCAACAATGGGTAGTATAATAATAAGAGCTAAATAAATAAAACAGTTATTCATATCTTTAATGTCCTAGTTTCACGTTTATTTCTAAAACGAGCTTGGGTTAGGTATATTTTCGTGACAGTTGACATTAAGCCTCAATAAACATGCTACGTACCCATAAGTAAATGCATTGACGAATGACGACCGCTTAGATCGATCATTAATCATTATAAGGTTAAAAACAACTACAATATCATTCAAAGATTTGACGATTGATAGGCTGGCACGTGAATAGTTTTACACAATATTTCCAATTACATTAGAATTTGCAGTGTGCCTATGGAATGTTTCATTGAAAACAAAAATAACGCTCGTCAGTTGTGATATTTCGTGGTTAACCGTTTGAGTTGCAATACCGAGAGTAAAACAGAAAGTGCGCTCATGCTAAGACAGCAAATACCAAGGATAATAAACAATGCACATGACTAGATATAAAAAAACCATACCTATGAATATTGCCTTGTCTTGTTATTGCGTCTCCTGACGTCATTAAGATGTATCTCTAGTATGAATAATAATAGGCTGTATATTTTCTTCTGTTTTGTCTTTATTCGTTAAAATCATAACATTTATTCGAATTAATTAATATAATAATATGGAGTTATGATGCCAGTTTCAGTGTTGTCTAAAATAATAAACACACAGTTTAACACGTTTGAATATTAAATGTTGCAGTAAACTGTAAAGGTAAAAATAATTACTATAACCAAAGGTTATCTTACAAAATTAAATACACTGACTGACAGTCATTGACCTATCTCGATAGAAAAAAACACCCTTCTAAGTGTAACTCATCTGTGTTTTGTGAAATACGCGCGGCTTTCATGTGTGTCCTTTTTTTGTTCTAAATATCATATATCTAGGATGAGTGGGTAAATACACGTTGTGTATGTTTGCTAAGTTGTATTTTTTCAAGAATAATAATGCAAAAAGTACAACTATAAGGATACCGAAGTGGAAAAAAGCATATTAACTTTCAGTTTATGTATCTAGTGATAGCAATCTAGCCTGAGATGTACTTCTCTATATTAATGAATGAATACTATGTTCTGTATAAAGATGTTTATTGGTAAAGAATCACAAAGAAACAATGCCCGCGTCGTCCGCTCTCTTCCTTTCATCCCACTCCTTATCGGTCAGGAAGCTTCATATGTCGACTCGGGTGTCCAATGTTCCCATGTTGCCAACACTAGTTGTAAAATTATAATTTAAGGCGCGGCAAAATTAGACTAATCCTATAATTTTCCAGCGGCACATGTATAAAACCATTTTTTAAAACCATGACCCTATTTAGTATTCCCACCGGAGCACACCGACACGATATGTGACACGAAGTTCGCAGGGTAAACATTTTGATGCACTGCACAGGAATTAACGTGGCCTGAGCACACACTGATAAAGAACAATGACACCGAACACAATACATGGTGTAAACATGGATATTTTATAATGGTTTCTTATGTTTACGCGAATATTATACATTGAAATGAAACTAATTTTATGGAGTCGGCCCCGTGACCATGAAGGCTGTAAAGCTTTCGAAACTTCGCGGGATAAAAAAGTTTAATAAACCGCGTTAGAATCCATAAAATTAAATTCATTTCAATGTATATTCTATTAATATTTAAAATGTGTTAAGATCTTATCCATACTGTATTTAACATATATATGTGTGTGTGTTTTATATTATTATTGAGTATTAAAATATAAATATGCTAATAGTATCTATTCAGTCTTAAATTAAAAACATTTTATTTAATTATGATTCAGTTTGCTTTATTCATTAAAATATTTAATAATATGACGCTATGGTATAATACCATATACCACTAACCACTGATTGAAGATTTTAAATTGATCAATAATTTAAAACTAATAAACGGTTTGATCAAACATGATCATAAGACATATGAGACAATCTAATAAAAAATGCTGTATAAAGTATACTTAATATTTAATAACCTATTTAGTATGCGGGACACTTCATAAATAAATGTTGTCGGTGCGCCCGCGCCACCGCTCACTACCGCTACCTTACCGCGCGTGTTATGAACAAACAGCCATTCATTGATACACTGTGTGGGTTTACTCTGAAACAATTATACACCTCCACTCATCACTTTCCTATTATTAATTAAACGAATTGTGGTTTTGTAAAAAGAACGTCTGTACCTCCTCCTACGGTGTTTTACCTAGAAATGATTTATATTATTATTCCACATCATTTTTTATTATTTGTTTTATGTTCATATACAGATATCATATAAAAATTTGAATATTTATAGTTTTAGAGAATTGGAAACTACTAAAATTAGTAAGTATAAGTAAATTTGGGATTTAATTTATCCGTCCGTAAGTGGATCACGCTGTGGGTTTAAATTGAATATGCAAATAAGGTGTGTGTTTAACATTTATTTATAGCGGGAATTGAAAACACCGCAGTAACAAGCAGAGGCAACGGACATCGAGGGGTGCTATGAAAGGCTCTCCCTCCGACGAGAGGGCGAAAGATGCTTTTAGGGATGATAGTTGCAATTTCCCTCTGTATTTTATAGATACAATGCACCGTCCGCGTCGTGCAGAAGAATAGTAAATGATTTTTTATATCTTTTTAACTCTCAACATTCCTTTTTCACTATCCATTGAACAACTCAAGATTTTTTTACAATGGCGATAGCAGCATGAAATTCGCTGCAATTTTATCTTTTGTCTATGGTGATGATTAAAATTTTATTTGTTCCTTTTTGAATTGTATTGTGCATTTGTCATAGAAGTTGTAATTACGGCCTGTGACTGACACTTGTAGCGGGCCGCGTGTGCCCTCTACCGTGTGTTGCATGCCTCTCGCGTCAGAGTTGGCTTCGGCCCAAATGCCACATTCGTTTTAATTCATACAAAGCTCGTAGTCCGTGTCGGTCGCCGAATATACGCGGTTACGACGTGCATAGCTTGCAAATCGTGATTTCCATTTTTGTTGAAAATTTAAAATAGCGCCATAAAACACTGACTCGTAAAAGGTTCGTCACATTTGAAATTAAGTTTGTTTTATTCAAATGATGATATAATAAATACTAAACATGCATTTGAACATGGAACATTACCTACATGTTTAAATACAATAATGAAAATATCTCTTTGTGCCATATTCATTTATTTTGACTTCTATAGATTTTATATCATATGTTTATATGTTAAATGGATTATTACTCCACATTTTTTCACAACAGGATAATGTATGAAGTATAACATTTAAAAAAAAAATATCCTTAGCGCACGGCTGTCTCTGCATTAGACTCTACGTACTAAATGTAGACCTGTATAAAAAGTTACGAAAGCCATAGGTTTCGTTCACTTCAGCGGAGTGATATGCAAAATAATAATAATAGGAACGACTTGCCGCCATATTATGACATTTTAGCTTTCTACAATAGATTTCGTAATACTCAAAACGAAGAATAGTTTGTTGCATTATATTGTACCAACGTACTAAACGGGCACCGCGAAGATTTTGCGTGCCACACGTTGCGGTGTGTTAACTACCATCCCACACCGCAAGTTACACGGTAAATTCCTTCAAGTTATTGCTCTGTATGCCACCTGTAATTGCCATTAGGGTATTTTTAGTTGTTTATTTGACGACGAATCGTGTCCTTTTCACCGGGCTTACGGGTTGTAATTGGATCGAGGCAGTTGCTGTGCTGCACTACAACGCCAAGCTAATTGTTTTTAACATTGAATAAGTAGATGTTTTTTATTAATAAAAAGTACACCGACTTCAATACAAAACAAATTATGCGTCACAATAAAATTTGAGGGTTTCCCTTGATTTTTCTGTGATTCCATCATCAGATCCTGACTTGGTGCCAATGGGACCACATGGGAAGTATACCCTTTTAAACAAAAAAATAATTTCTCGAATCGGTCTAGGCGTCTTCGAGTAATCGGGTAACATACATAAAAAAAAGATTCCGACGAATTGTTAACCTCATCCTTTTTTGAAGTCGGTTAATAAATTAATTGTTATTACAATGTTTTGGTATTATCATCTCGGTTTTAAGTATGAAATACCTATCTGCTGTAAGTACTGCGCATACATATTTTAAATTACAAAAAAAATTGTTGTACAGGAGTAGACTTTACATTTTACTTATCGTTTCTAAATGTACATATGTGTGTGTGAGAGATTCTACCACACTAACGTTTTTTAATTAAGATAATTTGTAAATGAATACATTAAATTGACGAGTACCTTAACTTATCATATGTAATAAGTACATAATACGTATAGAAGGATAGTCAAGAATCTGTAACTGCAAATAAGCTACAAGTAAATTTAACTGTTGGGTAATAAAACTGGCAGTAACGAATAAAAACAACAAAGCTATATGTGACAGCAAAACCCAATTTCAGTAATCACAATGTTTATTCAGTCATAAAGTGTGTAAGTAATAATGTTACGAAATTGAAGTTAACAAAGTTTGTCAAAGAGTAGATAAAGCACGTCCGTGTGGGTATTCGGCAAATGTGTAAGGCTCTGTCACGGTAATGCAATATAGATAACATTACCATGGCTCTGTGTTCTAATAATTTATGTGATGACGCCCCTTTCGAGGCACGGTGCCACGCCAGTACTCGCTCACAGGCCACTACCAACTGGGATTCGAACGGTGGCACTCGACGCGACTTCAAACAATTTCGTCTGATGCACAACTGTACTTCAAAACTCGAGTGCACTGCCTCTGATTAAACTCAGCGAGCGTCGCGTCGCTTATATTTTCTCTATTTGCCAACGGTTTTAATATACCGCCAGTAGTTCATAAAACGGGAATATTTTTGTATACCACTCACTCGCATGCTAAAAAATAAACTGTGTATACATTTTTGCCGAAGTGCTGTTTCATTTTACTAAACTATAATGAGAGTCGGATTAATATTATGACATGCATGATACTTTACCTGAATGACTGCTGATTACGTTATGTTATTAATGCACGTAAATTAGATAGTGAATAATGAATTCTATTTCGCAAGATTATGTGAACGAGAGCGAGCGGTGCGTAGAATGCATTGTTTAATATTCTACGACTAACGTCAAATACACTAAAGTAGATGGCTTAGAGTATCATTCAACTTAACTAAATCTCGTGGAAAGGTGGTAAAATAATGAATTATTTAGATATAACATTCATAATATATGTAGTTAGTCATCGTTTAATAAAAATATAAATTAATTTAACACTAATTCAATTAACCACAAGCAATCATTTTCAATGTCTAATAAACGCTGTATATCAACAAAGCCCGGCATACTAGATTGTGACGTAAGTAATTACCGGGGAAAGTTTGGACGGTCTTGCCCGTTGCCGGTAGACGGGTTAACGGCTCTCCAGAGGCACTGAAGTTCACTTACTTCTAGTACTGTACTATTGATTTTTACGTTTTGTAGACACTATTATTTGATTCTCTTATTCGTTAAACTTAAAGGCAGACTTCTAATAATAGCGTCAAACGTTCGTGATGTCCTCGTTTGACATACTACTGAAAAAGCCATTGACGCCGTGTGTTAGTAACTCTATGGTCGAATGTTCTCCTATAGTTTTATGTAGTGCACAATACAAGAGGAATGCTGTGTCACTGACGCTTGACTCGTTTATCGAAAGCCTCAGTTAACAAAATTACACTTAAATTGTCTATAGAATCAATTGAAAAAAATAAGGTATTAACTATTGCATTGATTAAACGACTGTTACTTTGAATATTTACAGAAAAAGCAAATCAAAGATACAAAAAAATCTTTTATAATGAAAATAACCCCCTGATCCTCTCTTATATCCTCTTATAAGTTATAAGAATCCCTAATGGTTTTGTAGAGTGGACGGCTCTCCCTTGGCAACATGTCCCTGCGGTATCAGTCTTTAAGCACCCTATATTTTCCTTATATGTACCCACCGCAATATGGGGGAGAGCGAAATATGCTCATTACATTACATGTACCATTTTAGTTCTGGGTTCAAAAAGCATTTTGAAACAAATTTCAATAATATTCAAGTACAATAAGCAGCGTTAGAGGTAAGCTTTTAAATAATAGTGTGAAGAAGCTACACCGCAGGCCAGCATGATTGTGTTTAGTAGCGAGGGATAGATTGTCTCTCGCTATTTGATACCTTAACTGGACGGCACTGCACTTATCATCAGATGCAGTGTGGTCACTTTGCCGTGCCAGGATAAAAAAATAAATAGACAAATTACTTTTCATTCATTTCTAAATCTGAGCCCTTTGTTTCCCCCCGGCCACGCTGTTAATATAAAAGCAAAAAGTCAAATTACTACGCTGCTGGCTGACGGAATCTAATGAGGCTGCTTCCTCAAATGTTTTACAGAAAAAGTTTTAAGTGGGTTACATGTGTTGAATTTCTGACGTGCATTTTATCTAACTGAAAAATGTATAGTAGGTAGTTTATTTTGCTCATTCGCTACTAATAATCAATATAACTGTCGTAATCACAAAGCTGCGTTAGCCGTAAGCATTAATATATAGAAGGGGATAAGCACTTATTTGCCTATGTGATTACTAATTATACATATATGTTGTATTCCTTCATCAAAGGCCTTATCTAACAATTAGATAATCGTTACTCAAAAATTCGATCTCTACTTCACTTAAAACAGATTGAAGGATGCATTATAAAGCGTAAAACTCCTCAAATTGTCTCAGTAACTCGATGTGTGTTGCCTCAAAGAATCCGGAAAACTCGATTATAAGTATAAAATTCACGTTGTTTTTTACTGATGCTAACCAAGAATTAACTCACTTTAAGTGTTGCATTTTTTAAATCTTTATCGTCATGAGTTAATGCTTCATTAATTCAATGGACTCCGGAGTAAATAGGGTATAAAACTGAGTTACTTTAGACCGTATCTATCTGGTGGCTGGAGTGGCAGTATCTGGAAAATAATACCTAACTGTACCAGGAGTACTATACACATTATGAAAATCCAGCCATCATAGATTGTTCCGGCAAGTCACGTCCCAGTGTCATCCTACATAATATATGTAGTTATTTTCAGATTGGCATAATGGCGTCTTTAAGAGATGCAACGTTTTGTCAATAGTTGAACCACCGGGTGCAGAGTGGTCACCTTAGCGTGCCAAAATAAAAAAAGATGTACTAGCCTTTAGTCAATGCTCATTTCGTAAGCGCTGCCGAGGGGCAAGTTAAAGTTCTAGGAGGTGTAGCTGAAGAGCTACCTAGCCGCTCCTAGAACTTAATTACAAATATCACTCTGAGACATAAGATGTTAAGTCTCTTAATACGCAGTAACTTCATTGGCTTGAATGTCTTTCTAACTGGAATGCTTACCCAATGTTGCTTCGAGGTATAAATAGATGACGTGGTGTCTACCCAAACTTTCGCACACAAGAATCTTACTAGCTATAGTAGTTTTAGTTTCCATACAGTAGGTCCATTAATTTGTTTTGGAGCGCCTTGAGATTCCAGTATAGACGAGATTATTTAATTTCGTAACATTCATACATATGTATGAAAACAGATTATATTATTATACTTACTAGGGCAACATCAAAACAAAACTTATATGGCATTGACATAAAAATTATCGAAAATGTTAGATCATATCGGGGATATGGGAGGTTCGCTACCTAATTTAACCGCAGTGAAGATGGTCCTATCCTCGATAAAATCACTGACACTGCATTTATATTTATAACGGTGGTCGTAACTTGATATTATATACTTTATGCAGTGTGGGAAAACATCTGGAGATCTTTAGATGAGATAAATGCGGTGAAGCCTTTAGGTGTCCATAACTTAAAGGGTAAGAGTGACGTTATGATGAATAGTGTGTCTTGTAGAGGCTTCTGTACGTTCATCTCAACCGGTAACCATCTCGCCTATTGTAGAGACATAATTCAATAATCATAATTTCTACTAGACATGTAGTTGAAATTGTTTTTAAGAGACCTTAATTATAGCAGAACAGATATAGCTAACTATATAATAGATTAGATAATTATTGTAATGAATGCATTGGTCTTGTATATTTCAATCTCAAAAACTTATCCGATATTAAAGCATTTAAAGGTCCATCCGTGTATACTGTGTTTACTAGTAAATCTGTATATTTAAAAGAAGAAACTGCCTGACAGACTGACTGATCGATCAACGCACAGCCTAAACGGCTGGGGTTAGAGACTTGAAATTTTTCAGTAGGTACCTTTTATCACGTAGGCATCCACTAAGGAAGGGTTTCTGGAAATACCACCCCTAAGGGGGTAAAATAGGGGATGATAGTTTGTATGAAAATCCGTCATTTATGAAGTTATACGCATGAAAATTGGTATTTGGCCTTTTGGTTAAAAATAAAAAAATATATGTTTCAGGATTTTTGGAAATTCCACCCCTATGGGGGTAGATAAGGGAAAAAAATTACCTATAAATAGTAAAATTACTATAACGTAAAAAGCCATAAAATAAATTTATGCTCTAATAATACAATTACGTTGATTAATTTTGGTAATTATGAACAATAAAGTAAATCCTGAACATACTATGACATACACATACACCATGCATAGGTGGGTCTCCATACTTTTTATTTGATATCTGTAGTAAGCATATTACTATAACGTAGAATTTACTAATTATTTGAATTATATAATCTATCTAATAAAAATTATACGAATACGTGATGTGAAGCTTTAATCGCTTATATACTATTTTTAAACATTGCCTTAATAGTCAAAAAAATTTACATATAGTCATTGCGTCTGCCAACCCGCATTAGGCCAGCGTGGTGGACTAAGGCCTAACCTCTCTCATTAGTAGAGGAGGCCCGTGCCCAGAAGTGGGACAATGTTTAATACAGGGCTAGTATTATTATAGTCATTGACTTATATTCTATAGACACTAACTGTTGAAGAAAAAATATGTTCCAAAAACCTTGTCCACCCACTAATGCCATCTATTCATTTTACTAAGAACTATTTGGAAGAAGCGTGATAACTCCGTCACTTTTTCTCGAACAGGACTTTCCGCGCGCCAAAACGGGACAAACTATATAATGAATTTTGTTGTGAAAATGCCATCTATTCATTTTACTAAGGAATAATTGATAACTCCGTCACTTTTTCTTGAACGGGACTTTCCGCGCGCCAAAACGAGACAAACTATATGAATATGAATTTTGCTGTGAAATATAGACTTCCCGTATTCAGAATTGAAATTAATTCATATTTATTGATATTACGTTCTAAACGTTATGAAATTATGTTATTTACCTTATATACTATTAACAGTTTTACTGTAAATCAATTTAAGGCAGATATGTTCGGGAATGTCGCTACAAATAACTAAAATTAACTCGACACTGAAAGATGCAATGTGGTGTGCATTCTTAGGTGGCATGAAGCATACTAACTTCGGTGCAGTGTATACACCGCGACCCGGTGGAACATAATGTTTGTTCTGGTCGCCGCATATAGTACGCAGTACATATAGAGATCGCTGCATATAAGTAGTAACATTCTAAGAACAAATAAAAAAAATCATACATATGATTCAACAGCAATTATGATTGAGGAATCTAGAGGTGAGTTATTCAGGCTAATGGTGATTGCGTGTCTAAACTGTTTCTTCTGTTGCCAAATTGTTTTGTTTAGCAACGGTATGCGCGATGGCCAATGATATAAAAAAGGAGTCCTTCTATCTTAATTGAACCAAATAAAAAGCAACATCTTCATTGTATACATTTTATTTCAAATTCAATCATCTACTTTAAAATTCGATTGAACATTCGAATATACAATATAATGAATATTTTCCATAGAGGCAAACACAAGAAGAGCGATGCGGCGCACCATAAACAACGTTCAAAATAAAAGCTGCAGGATATTGCAACTGATATTACGCTCTTCACAATGTTTCTCGCTTCGTATAGAGGTTTGAAATTGAACAGACTTCCTTTGGCTTTGTTACTTTGTCAGACATTTGTTACAGTGTTTAAACTAATATTATTGTTGAAGCTTTCAGTATTTGTAGTATATAGGTACGGTTTTAACAACATTCGAAAATCATACCGTAAACGTGGTGAAAAGATTTGATACCATAACTCAATGGAATCTGTTAATTAGTGTTTTTCAATCAAAGCAAACAGCAAAACCCTTCGCTAATATTCGAGCGCAATTGGAATTTGACGAGCATTTTTCGTAATGATTGGGTTGCTGTATAGGCACGTAAAGGGGAGGAATGGCGAGCGGGGTGCGTTAGGGAGATAGCACTCATCTGTAGGACATGACAGCAGCACCCACTCCAATATACGATATGTATAAGTAGTATGTACGCGCTCAAGTGATTGTCAGGGACTTCGGCTTTCCGAACATATTACTTAATGTATTAAGAATCATTGTTAAGCCAAGAAAAAAACATATTCACTCGCTTTATTTATGTTACATAAACACTAGTTAAACAAATCTGTATAGCTTAGTGATTGAATAAAGACAACCTTTTCCCTAACTGATAGAAAGAAACATTCAAGGAACGTATGCTTATTATAGATGTGCACTATCCAGGGAAAATTAAAATTAATTAAATTATGTAGAAATTAATCTCATCATTAATTCGTAGTATATTATATTTATTTTATACTTATAATGTATGTAAATCACCCTTTGTGTGGATTGGCTGCACGTCGGCCTCCCTTCAAGATTCAGGCACAATACCTGAGACTGAGAGGTATGATGATCGGTACAGGGTCGCTACAGTGCAGAAGACAGCTCCTTGGATTGTATACTTTTTCTCTCAAAAATAACCTCCAGGTAGATCAAGTCGCGGGCAACAGTAAATAAGACAATAAATTTGTTAACTATGTCTTACTCATTTCAGTGTGTTTAAATGAAAATAAATACTAAATTTTAAGAGCTGAATTAATTCACTTTCATATAAAGTCCACGAATCCGAGTGAAAAGTCGTTAAGAGCAGCTCGGCGGTTAATCGATTCTTGAGGGTGTAAATAAAGCTTAAAAATCGCTTCTCCCGCTCCACTCGAGCAGACCTCTTAAAGTATTTTAAGACGAGCCGGAAGATCCCTAAAATCCAAAAGAATCTTCATCATGGAAAGCTATTTGGAAAACAATTTCAATTTGAAATATATTTTATTCTAACGGCACGGCTCTGCGTGCGGTTGCAATTGCATTCGATAGTAAGCTTCAAAAAGCCTGCATAACATGGCTTGCTTACACATAAACTTAAACTAATAAGTTTAAGCAAGATCACAATTTACTATTGTAAATCATTTTTATTAAATACATCAAATTAGCTGTGTAACGTGTTCGCATAACGCCTATTTTTGCAAACAAATATAGTTTTGATTTAATAATAATATTAGCCCTGTATTAAACATTGCCCCCTGCTGGGCCTCCTCTACTAATAAGAGGGGTTAGGCCTTAGTCCACCACGCTGGCCTAATGCGGGTTGGTGGACTTTGCATACCTTCGAAATTCTTATAAGAATTCTCAGGTTTCCTCACGATTTCCTTCACCGTTAAAGGAAGCGATTATTAACATTTAATACACACAGAACTTTACAAAAGTCAGAGGTGTATGCCACTTGGGTTTCGAACATACGACTTTCGTCTTGGCAGTCCGTACCGCAACCAACTAGGCTATCGCTGCTTTTTTAGTTTTGTTTTATTTAGATTTATTTTAACTGGCCATGATAACGAAATTAACGCAACAGTCTACTCCTATAATTCGCAAATATTGAAGATATGTACACTTATGCGATTGACCTCAATTGGCAACTAATGGAAACCGTGACATCATCGGAGCCAAAACCAATAAGCATTGAATAATATGCAGCACGAATTCACCACATTGTTGTCATCGTTAACTTCTTGCCCACAAGATTTACGGACGCATCGATCAGGCGTCTTTGTTTGTAAAAAACAAACAAGTTCGGTCACCCTAATGGAACGAAATAATGCAATAAACGTGAATGTAATCACAATTTCCCTCGTCATCTTTGCAGAGGGACAAGGGTTCGTTTAGTGTCGACAGCAGACTTGGGTAATCTTGCTGACACTACTGCGAGCACGCGTAGTGATTAATCATCGATTTTAACGTCACAGTTAAAAATGCTGTATGTAGATCAATTTCGCAGTGACGTTCTAGCAGTGTATAGAGTTATTTGGCATTATGAAGAGCCAACATACGTATACATAAATGGTACTTACACAAAGTATAATATAGATGAACCCAAGTCTTACATGTCTTATTCGTTCTTTTTAACATACATTTAAATGGACCATCGCACACAAATACTTATATTAGACCATGTAATGTGAGTGTTTGTCCACAATGTACTGTTTGTTGTATGTATTTTATCTATGTGTGTAGTTTTATATCGTATCCACTCTAATCTCGGATCTAAAATACAAGTAATTTTGTATTCTAGTCGGTCTATCGGGTTTTGCCTCCATCTCATACGAAACGCTAAAGAGATTCCGAGACCTTGACTGAACATGTCTTGGGTCTAGACACAATATCTGAGAATGTCGCGGACGAACCTCAATTCAGAGCAGACCATAAAACTTGATAACGGCAGAGATTGTTACAAATAATAAAACTTTTTTTTTGTTAATTTGCGATCTTTTTAACCAACTTAAAAAAAAGGAGGAGGTTCTCAATTCGACGTGTATTTTTTTATGTTTGTTACCTCAGAACTCCGTCATTTATTGGCCGATTTGGAAAATTCTTCTTTTATATCAGATATTGGTCCCATAGAATTTTTATCAAAATCGGTTGAGTAGTTTGGTTTTAAAACCAAAATAACTTGAAAAAATATGTTGTCCAAATATACGAAACTGCGAATTTTGCTTTTCTGTGGCTTTTTCAGTGGTGTTTTCTTTTGGTACTCTATCCAACGTACCTATTTTATATTTGTACCAATAAAAAGCAAAAAATAAATTATTACTTTTTAATTGATTTAAATTGTATGTAATTAATTGAAGTAAATGTAACCAATTATTTTTTCCTTTTTAGTTGTGTCTAGGTTTTTTTGAAGACGGTTTTATTTTTATTTAAAAAGTAATAATTTTCTTAAATATTATGTTATGTAATACATATATACGTTATACATATACACTCACGCTTGTAATCCCCAAAGGGATAGGCAGAGGTGCAACTAGTACACACACTTTTCGCCGAATTTATTTCAGTCCCATAATATGATAGAGGGCGATCTTATCGCCATACCTGGCACAAATTCCAGACTCCGGGCTAATACTGAGAATTTCTAAATAGAAAATACCAATATCACTTTACCCGACCCAGGGGTCGAACCCGAGACTTCAGCACATTAGTCGTAACGCATGCGCGTTATGACTGACGCGCAGTTACAACTGCGCCACCGAGGCAGTCGGTAATGAGTGTTATGTAATACGGACCTCAAAATGAGTTGAAGGTGTTTTATATAGCAATTAATAAGGCTATACGTATTTTTAAAAAGCAGCGATAGCTTAGTTGGTTACGGTACGGACTGTCAAGACGAAAGTCGTATGTTCGAAACCCAAGTGGCATACACCTCTGACTTTTCTAAAGTTATGTGTGTATTAAATGTTAATTATCGCTTGCTTTAACGGTGAAGGAAAACATCGTGAGGAAACCTGCATACCTGAGAATTCTCAAAAAGAATTTCGAAGGTATGTGAAGTCTGCCAACCCGCATTAGGCCAGCGTGGTGGACTAAGGCCTTAACCCATCTCATTAGTAGAGGAGGCCCGTGCCAACAGCAGTGGGACATTGTTTAATACAGGGCTAGTATTATTATTATTATATACGTATTTTTAGGGGCAGGACCTGTTAAACATAAAATTAAAAACTTTTTAGAGTATTTCGCCATGTTCGTTCTAGTTTCACTTGAATGAAAACTACCACACTAGCACACTGGCGACCACACGCCCACTTAATGGTTTTACAGTAAACACGAAGTTACTAAACAATGTTTGTGTAGGGCTCTTTTATACCCCGCAAAAGATACACAACTTTGGAAGGGCTCCTGTCTAAAACAATGGCGGGCTCTTTATGCTTTTTATGAGAAAATTGACTGCGCGTGATTTTAAAATAAATATTTGTTGTTCAAATTCGGGAACCTGAAAGTTATTAACAGCTAGCTGTAATATCAGTATTAAATATAATTAAATTAAGTATAAATAAGAGTTAGGTACCCAATGACCAAATAATTTTATTACTTATTTAATTATGAGATGACCTTAGCTTTTATTAACGTGTTTAAAAAAACTTTTAATACTCTACCATTTCTCTTAGTAAAAGGAGAATTTAAACAAAATGTATTTCTCATAACCCTTCATTGTTTTAGTGACACTATTTTTCAAGTACAAAACTGCTAAGGACAGGACCTCTCCTGATTATATCTTATACAATACGATTAGAGAATTAAGTCTGATTTGCTAGGGATTGGGTAGATGTCCAATAGATAAATGTTTGGCGCTTATATATTTTAATGGTAAAAAATAACATGATATAGTTATGGGTAGCATCTACCTACCCCGTATAGGTTCCTGGCGTAACCATATGCTACTGTATAATTATGATAACATATTTATAGTTTTTCATAAACAGACAGTATGCAAATAACATCTGTAGTTGTATACTATATGGATCTTGTGGAGACTCGGAGGAATTTCCGTGCTTTCCGGCGTTTTAGCCATACCTATTATTGGAATCAAGTTTAACATCTCGCATGATAGGATACATCAGTAACTTCTGTGGTTCTTTGCTGGCTTCTCTAAACGTAAATGTAATTTGTTTGTTTAGTTAATTATTTGTCACCCGCTTTGCTAGTGTATTGGACAATTAATATTTCCAACTCCTCCCTGTATTTCTATTAATTTCGTTGCGGGACAAAAGACTGTTTACCCAAAGACTCGCCGAGTTTCATTACTCGGTGTTGAAAAAATGCGTGCCATTGTCGATCCTGGCTAAACAGGAGTTACAATGGCGGGTGTGTGGGTGGGATAGTCTCTAGAAAAAAAAAATGGTAGGGAATTCTCGACTGCCGTGTACCTATTAGTTTTTAACACTAATGAAATGTAAATATAAATATGAACGTGTAAACTATTTTTATGCATTGTATACGAGTTGTATGATATTAGTTATCTCCATAATAATGGAACAAAACACAATGGAATGTGAATACTTGTACGCCCCAGTAATAAGATACAGTGAACACTTGCCTCATTATCCGTTATCGATTACACAGTACACACACCCTAGTCCCTGCCGCCTGCCACGCACATGAAGCCACCTCCGCGATTGTACATATCTTAATATTTTTTTATGTGAAAAAATCGTGCAATAGAAGTAGCAACCACAGATCAAATTATGACGGATAGATAGATTTGTTAAATGCTTCGGATCAGTTATTTGATTTAATTAAAATATGCTATTTTGTTTTGATTTAAGTATTATAATAAAAAAATTTAATACATAGATATTTATGTAACAAATCCTACTAATATTATAAATGAGAAAATATGGATGTTTCTTACTCAATCACGCAAAACTTGCGGAACGGATTTGGATGAAATTTGGCACAAAGATACTTTATTATCGGGATAAAGTGTTTATCCAAACAGTTTTATCCCAGAAAAATATTAGGTTCTTTATAAATTCACTACTAGGCACATATAGGATGAAATATCTTAAAATGCCTCTATGAATATACCTTTTTTCCGAAATTAACTTTCAATCGGGCGGAGCTGCGAGTAACAGTAATACCACGTCAAATACACGCTTCAGTAAGGCTTGCTGTTGCAAAATTTACTAAGTCCAAGCTGGAATTCGCTCCGTCAAAGGTGTTGTTAGTTCAATAACATGACCAAAATAGATCTAACGTCTGACGCATGAGCCACAGTAGTCATTGATGCATGCGAATGCTGTGTAGCTAAAATTGGATGAAAGTTCCCAACGGTTGACATGTTGAGTTATTCGTATTACTTAAGATAAAGTCCCGTCTATTATTGGAATTGCAGTTCAACGAGTATAGACAAAGGATTCTAATTTGAGTGCACTGCACGCAAGCGTTGGAGATAGAAGCGCACCCTGCGACCTTGTGCGTGCGTCGTCGGCGGACGGCGCGGCAGTCGTCGCGTCGGATGACCGCAAGAGAAATAGCCGAGGTCCGGACTCCGGACGGCTCACGATACGCAGAATACTAAGATACGCGGCGCCCGCACTGGCGCCGGACGCACTCGCCTATCATTGCCATACAAACTTGTAAAACAAGCCATTGTATGTCAACATATACAATCGAATGCGGCGCCGCCGAGCCTATCATAAATATCACTGTATCATTATGTCCATGCTGTATATATTTGCAAAAGATTGCATATTGATCATGTCTTATAAGTACCCTATATGTAGACACATAAGGATTTTAATTCAATGAATAACTTATAAACCTATTGATCAATATTATAGTTGTATTGATTATTATCGTATTTCGAAAGAAAATTTTACTGTTTCAAACATAGGAAACATAATAATATAACAAAGCCTTTAAATTAAATCAATCTGAAAACGAGATTACCTTAGACAAGTCCACTTTGTAAACAATACAAACAGTATGATCGATTTTGTATTACAGTCGTAGCGACCAAATGTATAAAGCTAATAGGCGACGCTAATCAATAACATAGATCAGTTCATAAATGTTCCCATGTCCGTAAATATAGATACATTCGGCTTCGTAAAATATATTTTTATTTCATGATACATATGTATACTGACCATGATACATGGTCATACTTATACATTTAGGTATTACTTTGACCACGGTTTAATTTTTTCAACTAATATCATGATCAACTCGCCTCTTACCACATCACAATTAGAAATTACACGTGACGAACGCTATTTTGTGGAATCATCATTGAATGAAGTTAAGGTATTGTTTCTAAATACCGACTCATTAAAAAATGAACTCATTTATCAAGCAAACTCATTTGGATGTAAGCAAACCGAGCTTAACCCCGCTAACAAAACCACAACAGTAATTAAAAGCGTAAAAGTGCCCTCGCTGCGGGCAACACAAAAAGCTTTTCTTGTAAAATGCAACTAAGCATTCTCCGAGTGTCTGAGTAAACATTCAACCCTAGTACGGCATCAGACGCGACCAAGCAATGTGCCAGAGTGTAGGACATCACAGTAATGCTTCAAGATTTATGTTCAGTGCGACGTTGCGACTGCGACAGTGTTGTCTCCGACTCTACGCCGTGAAAACTTAATGCCGGGATGCACTAAAATGTGTCCGTGCTTCCAGTTCTTCCGATGAATGTTTAATCATATTATACACGATGAAGATACTGTGCAACTCGTTCCCGTGAATCGTGTTTATCGAATGATAAGTCTAAGCCTTCAAAGATCTGAAGGCCAGTATTGACAGCCTCCTTGGCGCAGTTGGCGAGTAGCCGGCTGTGAAACGAGAGGCACAAACATTTGTCCTGGTGTCGATTCCCACACCGGAACAAATGTTTGTGTGACAGACAGATATTTGTGTCCGGGGTCTGGGTGTTGTGAGACCGAAAGTCTCTTGTAGTCCCTAATACCCACAACACAAGACTCGTATCTTAGTATGGGGTCGGGGCTATGTGTGTGGCTGTTGGGTGGTCTTTATTACGATTAACAAACGTGACTCGACGAACAATCAAATTTACTCGTATCCATATTATGACCGATATTATAATTTTGTTTTAAAATTGTACTTCACTTCAAACACATACCTCTTAAATATAAAAAAAAAAATGACGAAAACATGCGCGTAGTTTAAAACCCACATTTTCAATAACCAATACACTGAAGGGTACTACAAGAACGGTAAGAGCACTGATGCATGTGCACTACAAAATTAGCTCGAGAGAAATGAACTTGCCAGTTCGCAGAATATAAACCGACAGGGGTGAGTGAAGTTGAGTGAACTATAGGTACGTAGGTGTACATATGCTTGAAATAATTCAATCAGTATTGCGTGTATTAAGCATTCTCTTCAAATAAGTAAGGAGTTTACAATTCGTCTGTACTTTTCACAGTATCTCCTCCAAACATTTTTTTTGTAATCTATAAGGGTGGTCAAGAATGGTCGTGAATACATTTGGTTTAGATCTGTTGATAGTTTACAAGTGAAAATTATAAAACTTTTCATCACATTGCAACCCGCACAGTTCATTTTATGAAGTCGTTTTGTAACTTGTATTTGGACTATTCTTTTTAGAATCGTTTACACACTTTGGAAGGGCTTAGTTAATAAAGTTGGAAATGCGTTAACTTTATTATGATATGGGTGTCAACTTTGTGCGGTAGGCGCCAGAGCGTTAGGGCGGTAACTAGATGAGCGGTCACGCGCGGCTGCACGCCGAAGATAGCGCGCCCTCACCATTTCAGCACGTAATTTATCATCACAAAGAAAACAACATACCCCATAAAAACACCTAGAATAATATACTATAGCACTTAGCAGAAATAAATTTGTACAAAAATCACCAAGAAAAACGCCAAGATCTCAATTGGCACGAGTATGCAGCTATAATCTTTCCGCCCCCGCATAATCCTTTTTGGTCAACGTTTAATGGAATATAAGAACAATAGAACTGACATAAGACATAGATCATACATATTTATGAACGGTTGGTATTATATGAATTCATGGAATTCCAAAGTTAATTACCTTTTTTTTTTTTTTTTGTCGCGGGGAAAGCGTTTTATTACTACCGCCCGCTCCGGGGGGAAACGGAATAAGAATAAAACGGTTATGCTGGACTAGCCGGTCTTACGACCCAGCATCCCCCTCGCCCGGATGATGGCTATCCGGGCAGCCGCTGGGCCGAGTCCCTACCCCCTATGTACACCCCACCCGACACTACCAGCTAAAACCCCGCGGTGGCCTTCTTCGGCGCTTACGGAGCGATCCCGGGGTATTCTAAGGAGTGCTAGAATTGCTGCCGGAACCGCCCCTGCGCGGTGCTGCGTAGCAGCCCATCTCCATGGGAGGGCTTAGGAGCCCCCGCGCACCGAACAACGACAGCGAACGAGGCCTTACCACACGCGCTGCCGTCCATCTCGGGGTCGCACGATGCTCCGAAACTGGGAGTGCATCGATTCGGGCTGACAGCCCCCCGCTGCGAGCCCGCGACCCCCGATGGCCCCTATTAGTCGCCTCGTACGACAGGCAGGGGTTACCGTGGTGGAATTCAAACGCCCCCGTTCCACAGGGCGGGAGACGCCGGTCAGTCGTCCACCCGGCGCCTCCTACGTCTTCTCTGGCGGCGGGAGGGATCATTTCGTTCCCGATCCCTCTCGGCACTCTCCTTCTGCGAGATGACGCTCTCGCAGAAGTGGGCCACCGCACGCCAAAGTTAATTACCTTGACCTTTATGATAAGTAAGTCGTTCGGATCAATGTTGCAAATGATTAAAATACTAACCTACCGTCATCAACTGCCGAAGAGCAATGTTCTACGTAACAATTGTTCACTGTTCTTAATGATATGACGCCAGTAACAGATCACGACTCTTATTATTCTGCTATTATAATTAAAACAAATAAAGAATAATAAAGGCTTCGACACAAAGGCAGTGGGACGCCTAATGAGTAGCGTCGTGCTCATAATCAGCCGTGAACACAATAGGAAACTTATACGTCATACATTTTTAATCAATACGAGTTCTATTCGCACCTCTTTTATATCATATACATGGGTACTTATATTTATTATTGTTGGAAGGTATTAGATAAAATTTAATTTTTATTATACTAAACCGTAATCACCATAGAATATACACGACACACGTGCAGTAAACATGTGTGTGCAATAACAAATCCAGTATTTTAAGGTTATTTTTGCTACATATTGATATTATACGGTTGATTGTATATCGTTTTGAAATAGGAACATATTTTTCTATAATTACTTACTTACATTTGTCTCGTTTTGGGTAATTAAAATAAATAATATGCAGTAATATTTCTACTACCCTAACATTAAATAATTGAAATATTATCTTATGTAATGTACGTAAAACCCAAGTTACGCCGAATACATTAACGTAAATACTAAAATTGTTTTATTTATCCTAAAATAGGGGAAATAAAAACACCGATAAGACGCAGCTACAATAAAGAATAATATATGTTAGAGTCGTCCATATAAATAAAGTCAATAAAACATTGACAGCGGGATTGCGCCAGTACGTTTCCAACGTTTCCAATCACGTATTGACAGGGGACCGAGGTCCTCGCGCCTAATAATTTTATTCTCACATGTCCTGTCATCTGTTTGGAATGGCACAATGCGCAATAACGATCTAACATGACGTACACTTTTCTGACGTGCGCATAATCCGTATAACAGCTGGTATCCCGGATTAAACACATATACTAAGTGTAAAGGTCTAATATACAATAAATTAATTTAAAACATTATTGGGATTGAAAATTCGCCATTAACGTTTATACATATACACTCACGCCTGTAATCCCCGCAGGGGTAGGCAGAGATGCAACCAGTACACCCCCACTTTTTGCCGAATTTTTATTTCGGTCCCATAATGTGATAGGAGGCGAACCTATCGCCATACTGGGCACAAATTACAGACTCCAGGCTAATACTGAGAATTTCTAAATAGAACCCAATATCACTTTACCCGACCTAGGGATTATTATCTATAATTTAGACATCCTTATATTTTAACGTTGGTTACGGTTATGTCATCAAAATGGCCAAATATGAATAGTCAAACTACCTTTTATAAACTGTTACATTATAAATATTATAATATGTAAACTTGATCGAGCACAAAAATGTACAGTAGTTAATCTAAACTAATAAAATCTTGATTCCTTACATATAGTTAGTTTGTACCTAATTACGCCGTATTTGATCTACATATAAGTAAATGGATTTTATAAAAGGCGAAACAACTATTTAATTACGTAATATATGTACATTGACATGTACCACACATTACAGTTAAGTATTATATTACGGTGAATACACTGAGTTATTGTTGTGAGTAATCATGGTCGCATACCTTATGAAAAAAAATAGCTACTGCACAAAAAATCAACACATTGAAGAATCTATAATATTCACTCTTACAAGAAACTAGTTTAGAAAGGAGTTTTTTACAATAGCCTATCACAGATTCGATGTTCATAATATTTTATGAATTTACGTTTAATCGTAATTTAACGTACATAGTCCTGACCCCAGTAGGTCAAACCTGTATCGTGAGTATCAAAAACTGAACGCGATCCCACAACAACTAGATCCAAAACAAATTTGTGGATAACACAAGCATTTGTCTCGACTCGGGGATCAAACCCGCGCCCTCTCGTTTTACAACCGATCGCTCACCTCCTGCGGCACGGAGGCTGTCAATAATAATTAAAGCTTTATTTTATGCTTCAGCGGCCAAATACTTAATGTGATAGGTTTAATCATTTCTAAACTTCGCGGTATTTTCTCCCGCCGCCGCCATGCCAGGGCCCACCTGTAGCTTCTTCAAAGTAAGAACACGAAAAGAAGCCTGTACACTTTCCTTGAAACGTAAATACACTTAATATACATAGTCAGGTCATAAGTATTGTCACACAGTAAAAACTTTTATTTTAGAATGCTGGCCACAAAAAAGTTTATTGAATTCGAATTTCAAATAGTTCATGAAAATAAAAATGTATAATTTTTAGAATTTTACTCATTTTTAAATATGGAGTGGACGCTTAAAGAAGACCGTGTTGCAGTAATTGCGTTGCATCGTTGCGGTTACGCGCCAATTCAAATTTTTGACATACTGAAATATTTGAATATTACCAAAAGATTCGTTTATCGTACCATCAAACGATACAATGAAGACTCTAGTGTAGATGACAGGTCAAGAAGTGGTCGCCCTCGGTCTGTTAGGACTCCAGCAGTAATAAGAGCTGTGAAGGCGCGAATTCAAAGAAATCCCAAACGTAAGCAGAAACTGTTAGCCCTTCAGATGGGGTTAAGCAGAACCACGGTGTTAAGGGTGTTAAATGAAGACTTAGGGCTTCGGGCATATCGAAGAAAAACAGGACATCGTTTGAATGCTCGTCTAATGGACCTGAGACTGAAGAGATGCCGCGCTTTGTTGAAGCGGTACGCGGGAAAAAAATATCGGGAAATTCTTTTTTCAGATGAAAACATTTTTACCGTAGAAGAGAGCTACAACAAACAAAATGATAAGGTGTACGCACACAGTAGTGAAGAAGCGAGCAACCGTATTCCGCGTGTTCATCGAGGTCATTTTCCATCCTCGCTCATGGTATGGTTGGGAGTTTCTTATTGGGGCTTAACAGAGGTACATTTTTGTGAGAAAGGTGTAAAAACGAATGCAGTTGTGTATCAAAATACAGTCCTGACGAACCTTGTGAAACCTGTTTCTCATACCATGTTCAATAACAGGCACTGGGTATTCCAACAAGATTCGGCGCCAGCTCATAGAGCGAAGAGCACACAAGACTGGCTGGCGGCGCGTGAAATCGACTTCATCCGGCTCGAAGACTGGCCCTCCTCCAGTCCAGATTTGAATCCGTTAGATTACAAGATATGGCAACACTTGGAGGAAAAGGCGTGCTCAAAGCCTCATCCCAATTTGGAGTCACTCAAGACATCCTTGATTAAGGCAGCCGCCGATATTGACATGGACCTCGTTCGTGCTGCGATAGACAACTGGCCGCGCAGATTGAAGGCCTGTATTCAAAATCACGGAGGTCATTTTGAATAAACTTTAGTGTCATAAGAATCTATGTTTTGTTAAGTTCATTTTGGTATATAAATGGTTACATAAGGAATAAACTTGTTTCAATTATTTTATATTAAACATGTGACAGAATTTATGACCTGACTAGGTATAATAACAGCTGGCAAAACAGCAATTAACATACTTCAGCCAAAGTTATTGGCGATCAGTTAAACAAATATATACATATACATGAGTACAAAGACATTTATATGCAAGAATTGAGAATATCCAGGTCACAGTACCTATATATACCCAATGTACATCCATTTGTTTATCAACTCCCAGATCTGGTGATCTTATCAACAATGCCTGCAATGATAAACGGGGATATTTTACACAAAAGGTTTTTATGCGTATTAATAATGAAAAGAAAAAAAATAAAAGAAACTACTATAACTTACAATTATTGTTAGGAGAAAGCGGGACCTCTTGATACACGTATATGCCTACTAGGAGATCTAAACCTTACTTCATAGTTTACAATATATGTATAACGAAATAAACTTATTTCAGTATTCATATAAATTTTAGTAATCTTTTGTGTTGACTTTTTGCAGGGATTATTAATATGAATGTTATTTATCATTAAGAATCTTCAATATTCAGAGAGTATTAAACACATGTTGCATATTCAAACTGCACTAGCAGTATCTAGTCTCACGATAGACGATCATTCATCATGAGACACGTCACTTAAACTTGAATAATGGCACACAATTTGTGTTTTTTTATATCAAATAGAAGAGTTGAATGCAATATTTCCCATATGCATCTGCGACAAACATATGTGAAGGCGTCACGAGTACGGTTTTTATTGTGTTTAGATTACCATGTGTTAACTATTGCAACATAAAAACTCCGAATAATTTGTTCCGGTCTCGCAGACTTAGTTTACTTTGGAAATCTTTTCGATAACATTCAATATGGAACACTGCGACGTTTACGCGCACAAATACGGCAAATATTTGTATATGGATAAACAAAGTATACTCAAATAATAGAAGTGGAACGTTATTTGTAAAGTGTTCTAATATTTTGGCTTACTCTATCTGAAATAATAAACTATGGATACCTACTTACTTAACCTATATAATACTCTAATTTGTTGTGTTTGTTTATAAGTTGTTTAGTAAGACACACTTTAAGTTAGCAACAATGCCTTTATGGGCATTGCCGTTTTGCATGCATTGTTCTTGTTCGTTGTCTTGTACTGCATGAAAAGTAAATGCCACTAAGTAGATTATTACAGTATCATGTTTAATAAGAGTCAATCAGTCATTCATCTCATTTTTCTTAGTTATTATATTTATAAAACAAGAGAACTTAACATTGCGAATTGCGTCACCCATTCTGCCATCAACTAATGTTTACGTTTTGCTGGTGGTAGGATATTCATATCCGCCCGGATAGCGACCACCGTACACAGGGCGAAAAACCCGCCATAGTGGCACACGCAAGTGTGTCGCGTTTCGGGATCAGCCAGTGTACATCCGGTTTTTGTCGGGGGTCTGGAGTTGGGGTACAATGGCCATTTTGCGGCCTTCTTAGTACTCTGACACTAGACCCTCGACCCCTTCTTCACCTTCTTGCTCATGGCGTAGTGTGAAGAAGCAGGCCGGCATGAGTGTGTTGAGTAGCGGGGATAGATCGTCTCTCGCTACTCAGTACTCTATTTGGACCGCACTGCGATTACCATCAGGTACAGTGTGGTCACTTTGCCGTGCCAGGATAAAAAAAAAAAAACGTTGATTATTATTTTTTCATGCGAACGTACGTATATCCTTATCGATTTACATGATAAGAAGTGAAGTCAAGCTCATAAAAATAGCACAAAAACACCTAGCTTAGTTAAAACTTGGTCATAGAAATAGTAACAACTGTAGGCATTAAAACACAATGTACCAGGCTCTACATAACTTTGCGCAAAAAATTTAAAACGACACATACATTTCATATATTTTTATTTTGATTTTACACGTAGGTATACAGTCTTTATGGTCCGTAAATCGCATATTATTTGGTATGCAAGACGGCAGCAGAGAAGATGCACGTGTTATCTGTACGACTACGAAGCTAGAAAGCTGAACTTTAATCCTGTCGGACATGCATG
This sequence comes from Laothoe populi, assembly GCA_905220505.1. Taxonomy (NCBI): domain Eukaryota; kingdom Metazoa; phylum Arthropoda; class Insecta; order Lepidoptera; family Sphingidae; genus Laothoe; species Laothoe populi. The sequence goes on along the minus strand of HG992147.1, from coordinate 12,373,193 downwards.
ACAGACGGCACTACCCACCCGCATAGATATAGACTACCTGTTGAACAACTCACTTGACCTACTGTTTACAGTTACCGTTAATTTCTTCGTGGAGTGTGCAAACTTTCCTAGTTATCAATCTTCGCTCGATTAACAATGATTAGTCGTTTGTTTCGCTCGACGTGCGTGGAACGAATTCGCGTCGCGTGACCAATCGAGCCTCGCTTTATGTAACTACAATGGATAAGACTTGTTTCGTAGCTTATTTCTCAGAAAAAAGAAAATACTCGATAATGCATATTGGTGTTATTTATAATATTTACATATTGAAGTCATATTGGGATCTATTTAGAAATACTCAGTATCAGCCCGGAGTCTGGAATTGAGCCGGGTATGGCGATAGGCTCGCCCCTATCACCAACGATTTATGGGACTGTAATAAATTCTGCGAAAAATGGGTGTCCTGTCCATGAGTGTATATATATGTATGGATTTACATATTGAATTTTATTACACGCAGAACGACCTTCATACCAGCAAGTGGAAAAATAATCACTTACGTGTTTTTAATATAGATAGCTGTTGTTGATTAACATTATTTGACACTAATTAGAGTTATTTGTACAAATAATAAAATCTCAAAATTTTGGGTTCTGTTCATTGATTTATGTAGCATCGTATACATAAACCACAGCATATTTTATTAGGAGTACGTATACTTACAATTAATTTATGTATACCAAAACAGAGTTGTTGGTGGGGCGTGACCACACATCTGTACTCGACTGGATCGCGACCACCATGACATGGAAAATGGTGAAATATATACATGATGAATAATATAGACATGGTGAACTCGGCATAGCGGCTTGTTCCGGAGACAGCTAATTTATAGTTTTAGCTACCATTGAGGGATGCAATATCTTTCGGAAGTCGATATTATATTTGTACTACCAAATACTTGCCATCAGGTGTAGCGTTACTCACTTTGCCATGTCAGTACGATTTCTTAACTATATAACACCAACGACTTATAGGTATTAAATCATAAGCAACAAAAATAATATACAAACAAAGCCACACTAGTAGTAGTAGTGAACCCACACTATATCAAACCGGGCAATACACAAGCATTTCTTTCGAGCGGAAATCGAATCTTGTTTCAAAAGCACCTTCTCGCCCATGGCACCACGGAGACTGTCAAAAAATACATTCGATGTATCTAGACTTAACTAATGTATACCACTCACACATTATGAATAGCTTTCTCAATATCTCTCTGGCAGCAAATTTTCAAAGGCATTTACGTTATCATAATCACTTGTGTCATTAACATAATTATGACATTAAAAACAAAACGAGTATTTTCAGACAGGCGTATATTGTGGCTGACCTTTATAACGAGCTTTCTGAGTGCTAGCACTTTCCACAGACGCGAACGAATTTTACTAAGCGGTCGGGGGCCTATTTGCCTACTAGGCATTTGAGTGTTTTTCATTAATTTTGTATGCTTTCAAAATTATATCTATCCATGTTATGAAAAGATAAATTGGAAATTTCTTCAAAACGTTGACAGTTGTGCATTGTGAAAAATGGTCGTAAATTGCCTTTTTTAGACTTGTGTATTGTGTTCAGTGATAACAAAGATAAAAAAACCTACTGTCACGAACAAATAGTGTCATGTTGAACATAATGAACGTAATAACATTTACGGAAACCTAATAGACCGAGCGAATGTCATCATAAAGACCGGTTAAATGGTCTCCTACAGCCTTGCCCGAGGCACAGGGCGCTGGGCGGGCGGCCCGACCGGCTGACTCATCGGTCACCTTGTCATGACGCAACGTTCAGTTATTGATTCCAATTTCAATTCGCGTAGGATTCAAGTTTTGTTTAAACCGATTATACCATAAGTAAAAGATTTTTAATTCATGAAAATTACACCAACTTCAACAAAAAACAAATTACGCGTCCCTATAAAATTTGAGGGTTGCCCTCGATTTTTATAAGATGCCATCATCAGATCCTGACTTGGTGCCAATGGGACCACCTGGGAAGTATACCTTTTTAAACAAACAAGAATTTCTCGAATCAGTCCAGGCGTCTTCGAGTAATCGGGGAATATACATAAAAAAAAAGATTCCGACGAATTGTGAACCTCCTTCTTTTTGAAGTCGGTTAAAAATATTTTTAAAAAACATTACCGTGGTAAAACAAAAGCGTATTTAAAAATATAGTGGCGGAGTTTAATGAATTGCGGTCTATATTTAGCGAAGATCATAATATATGTAAAAAGATTGAGTGGTGGAGCCAACATTCGCAGATAGAGCTGTGCTAGAGCCACTTCTGTCTGCAGTCTAAAGATTATAATATTCAGATACAAAGTAACTGGATCTACAGTAATACTGAAAAGCCCCTATGGCTGTATTTTTATCACACATTTTATTTACCCACTGCCAGACGAACTACCACCAAACGTACGTAATTGTATATTTTCGTTTATTATATGTGGTATCTTAGATTTGTAAGTATCTCTTGAAGAATAATACATAACCAAAAGTCACTAGAAATCGTTCTCGACCCCACGCCAACGAACAAGAATTTAAAAACACATAACTAGTCGTATTTCAATCAGTGCCGCTCGCCGCCACTCTTGTTTAATCTTTAAAGACCAGGGGTCAACAAAAAACACCGAACTTTTGAATGGAACAAGTGCTAATTCATTGGAATTTAAACAAACGGGCGCAGTCCCATATACACCATTCATAAAATTGTGCACGAGGTTTACCGCCTATGGTAAAAAAAACATTAACCTTCTTTGGCTCATCTACAAAGTAAATATTTTGTGCAAAACCATAATGAGTCTATGTTTTTTTATAGAGATCCATTAAAAACTACCGAGTGACACGACCGGCGACCCGTCCGCAAGTGGCCTTTAAACTTCTGGGAATGTAACTACCTGCTTTTATAACTCAGATAAGGACTCCATAGACCATAAATATGTGCTCATAACGTAACTCGACCCAGTTCGATTGCCAATAAACTTCATGAAGCATTGGAGGTGTATAAACTTTTCCAATCAACGGCGTTTGAATGAAACAGATCGAATATCTGGAGTATCGTGCGTACTGACAGAAATACAGATGCAGTCCATGTTACCTACACATAACGAGATCCGGAGCATTTAAACGAGCGCAAAATTATTAATATAGTGTTCCGTTGTATACTTTGAAACCACTCAACCGATTTTAATGAAATTTGGTATACGCGTGAGTGGATCCAACTTAAAAGGTAGGATAGTTTTAGATCTCATAGTTAGCGCTGTTATAGAGATCAGAATTTCTTTTTTTTCAACGAAAACCACTAGTGTATGATAATTATGTAATTCCGTATGGCCGCAATCCGCGTTCTTGAGATATTACATTCTAAATACATACGAGTTACACTGAAGTTACATGATTTAAAGTATTGTTTATGTGTTAAAGGCCTTCCCCTGTAATGGGGAGCTGTACCATGTAACTGTACATTCTTTATCAAGCAACAAGACAGACAGAGATATCTGTTGAAATTAAAAGTAAAATATAGTTAAATCTTGACACGGTAACGTCGGCATTATAATGAAAGGAGTACAATGGTGAACAGCTCTGAAATGTATTCATTGTATCGCATATCAACAAGAGCCAAAAGCTACTCTGGAAAAATATTTAATTACTATAATATGCCAGAGATTCAAAGTATCTGATAACGGTACAAGAAAAGTATAACTATATCTATTGACAATTATTTAGAGCCACTTATATCCACAAATCACTAGGTCACATATTTCATTGGTCTAGTGGTACCGTACCTATATGGTTCTAAAATAAGTAAGGTCTCGCGTTCGATTTCCAAGTAGGACAATGAAAATTTCTGTGCGCTTTCTAAGCTAAAAACAATGTCTCTTGTTAGTGATTGTATTGGTATCATATGGCAATAAAGTTGCTCCAAAACATTGGACAGAAATATGTTAAAGAACTGCGGATGGTGCCTAATTGTTCGAGGATGTAGGCAAGGTCCTATGATGTAGTTTTAGACTGAATGAGGGCCATTATATCTGGCATAATAATTTTACAGTGAACGTTACACCACGATTATGAATCTCGATTTAATCCAAACTCAAAGTGAGCTTTATTGCCGAGACCAAACCTTATAAAGACAGCATGATGATAAATTTAGATTTAATTAAAATCTAGCTTAATTATATTTGTGCTATGGCATTTATCTTTTGGGCAGTAAAATAATTTCTCATAATTTAATTATGTGAGGAGTTCACATTAGTCATAGTGGCCTTAGAAAACATGACATAAAGGTCACGAATACCGAACAATGTACAGAGAACAAAGTACATACCCTGGTGAAACTGTCGCCATTGATTTGATTGTCCGCGTCGACGCGCTTTGTAAGTGTGAAGTCAAAGCCGCCGCTCGTGGAACAAACATTGTACACAATATGCACTACGTAGTGACTGAATGTAAAAGCAAGAATTCTACAAAAAGAACAGGCCACAGGCGACTTTTGAGAGCTGTAATACGAGTAAGAAAAGAACGAGATGAATCCCTTAGCATAATTCAACAGTAATATTAAAACGCACTTTATAAACAGCATTCCATTCGCTGTATTAAATAATTTTATGTAAAGGTTACTCACCAAAATAACTATTTTTCGAACCACCTTGATTATTTATCGATAAGTTACAAACCTGCAACAAAGAAAACGTTCGTATTTTACACACGGAATTGAATACGAAAGAAATATTACTCGTTTACGCTCGGAATACAACTTTGGTATTGTATCACACAAAAGGGTGCGCTGAGTGAGCCGAGTAAAAATCTTCCATAAACAGCCTTTACTTCTTGACAGTAAGCCTTAACTTATAGGGCATAAGCGTCACCAGTGCGAGCCGCAAGCGTAGGGTCGCTATTAGATTAGATGACAGATGAGAGTATTTCAATGCTTTATTGCTACGAGGTTCTGTAGAGAAACGTGACTTTAACAGGTCGTTGACCTTCCCACTGATTCCCGCAGGATAATGAGCTCGGAGATAACCTGCTACCGTGAGTTTATTTGTTATTGATATGCATCTTCCAACTCTATTATTCATTTTATTTATTTATCTTTCGCGAAATCAGTGACGATATAACTATCTGGATACAAAAAATACAAATTAGATATATTACTAATAGAAATATTTATTACCTTTATATAAAATGTTTTAAAAATAATTTTCGAACTCATATATTTTGTAGCGACAGGCGTTCGACTTTATATAAACAACGTGTCATTAAATTTACATATGGCAATATGTCGGGTCTGGGAGGATGCAAGCGAATCCGGACTCAGTCGTAAAACACGACCGCGACCGCTTTTCGTAAAAACTCATAAGACGTAATAGCCGTGTTGCAGTTCATTCGTTAAACATTTCCAGGTAGTATCTTCAACAGAACAAAATACTCGAAATGGGAGCCAGTTTTATAATAACATTTTGAGCTGTTTTATTGTTTTTCATAAAACAAACCAAGTGTCTACCAAAAAGCTTTGGTGCTGATTTATTTACATTCAAGTTTAATCGTTACACTTATAGTCCATTTACTAGAAAGTAGAAATATAAATAACTTTATTTGTTTTATATAGATACGTGTGTACAAGTTGTGTATGGGAAGATGATGGCAGAATAATGAATATCAATGATAAAATATTTAGTAGTAATTACTAAACCTTATTCCACTATTTCATTTTGCAAGTAGATTTTATAAAGTAATTTTAAGATTAAATACAATGCACCGAAAATTATAGTCGCCCTTTGCGCCAATCGCGAAAGGATATAGCACTCAATGCAAATCACGCCCAAGCCAAAACTTATGAAATTCAACGTTAACAAAAAGATTTTATGATATGTTTGTAAATCCAATCTCTGCTATAACCTGTTTATAAATATTGCCACTGCTTGCTAACAAGGAGACCCATACATATAACTCTATATAAGTTGCGGTCATGTCCGGTTCTAACGAAAATTAGATGGAAGTGAATACATTATGGGAGTACTACGAGTATTTGCTGTACATAATTTCCTTACGACTAACTATCAGAAAAACGACGCGACCCAGAGAAAACTTTATTAAACCTGTTAGCAACATCAACAAAACTATGCAAGATGGATATTTAAAAAGGCACAAATACAAGTTTACCATTTTATTGATTGATTTACACAACACTGTTACACATCTCAGTGCTTACTATTAACATAACCGCATATCAGGATTCACTTAAGGCTTCTCTTTATAATTATCAGCATTACCCTCTAAACTGAACTACGCGACCATTGAACTGTTTACAAATTCTTACTGCCCCGCGAACGAACCACGAATATCCTGGCTATCACTTCTTCACAATTCAACTGAATACGCGCGGAAGACACTCTGTTTTATGCTAAACATTTACTACTCCCACTTAGGTTGCCATTATTAATGTACCCCCAACTAGTCTTCTAAATACCTCCGATATACCTTCGGTATTTCTGATAATAGGAAATACCCTAATAAACCTGATCATAAATTCGATAACAAAGCAATGCAACCTTCTTTATAATCCGAATATAGAACTGTAAAATTCGTATTTATGTAAAATTTTCATAAATACGAACGAGGACGGGCAATCAATTTGCCACCCAAAGCCATTTTCTTGTCTTCTGACAAGTGATTAGCTTAACTTTTTTTTGTTTTCATGTTCTTCTGGCATATTCAGTAGCCGACGACATGGGCGGGCTGCCTCTGGTTGCTATTTTAAATATAATTGCTACCCACTGTCCGCAACATTTGTTGTAAAACCACTACGAACATAACTTCGCAGTTAAATTTATTATTTAATTTGAAAGGAATTTCAATGAAACATGATTCTGTGTTATTAAATGTTTAAAGCTGACTACATTTTATTTTACATCGCCTATGTTATTTAAAATATAGCTTATGGAAAAGTTATATTATGTTGTATGCGTAAATTATTTTCCAAAGCCAAAATAAAAATGCTACATATCGGCGGAGATAGTAAAAAATAAGTTCATTTTGTTCTGAAATCGATACAAGTACATATCAATACGAAAGTGAGTTTTGCCTACAGCTAAGCAATACATACATGCATATACACTCACGCCTGTAATTCCCGAAGGGGCAGGCAGAGGTGTAACCAGTACACCCACTTTCGCCGAATTTATTACTGTCCCATAATGTGATAGGGGCGAGCCTGTCACCATGCCGGGGACAAACAAATTTAACAAATTACAGCTAAGTAAATTTAAGAATAACTGAAATGTTTCTATGTATAGGTATACTACACAAAATTATATGTATACACTATACTACACTACACAGGCTGTTGCAAAAAGGTGTTATACATAACAATACAACGTAAAGGGAGGGTGATTGGTAAGTTATAGGTAAAGTTGAAAATCCCGGCAATATCATCTTTTCTAAATAATAAAAATTTGATTAAAATTTTTCGACTTATGATCCCTGAAGCCAATGATAAATTGTAACAAACTATTTTACTAGTGCCTAAGTATATTTAATGCTTAGATAATCAGTTGTTACTTTATAAGAGGTGTAAAAACTAACAATACAATTTTAAAATCACGTCACAAAATTCCAAGAAAAAAAAACATTGTTCATACGTGGACCTTTTATAAGTACCACGTTTCTGCAACACACTGTACAACTTTAAACAAATCTCAAAACTTATTGTAACATTACAGGATTGATATATCAGAATTTGAGTTGAAATTTATTTGATCTACTACAATGGAGTTGTTCATGTTAACACATCAATCTGTAAATAGAATTATAATTACATGCACATTTATGTCATAGATACTGGACACGTATGGCCCACTTAGTTACATTACAAGATAAGTTCCGATCCTGGCGCCTTAAACGGTAATTTACTGGCTATTCGTGTGTCTACGAGAATATGTCTGTCTGTACGCCACAAAAATAAAACCAGATTACGAAACGCCTCTTAAATGCATGTAATTTATTGGATATGCGTATGAATGAAATGCCACACTGTGTGTTTCGTATATATACAGCAATCGCAATATTCTTATGTAGGTCGTTTGCTATAAAATGTCAAGTTCTACGTAAAAGTTATCAGGTTAGTAATAAAGTAATATTGGTTATTAAAAGTTTGAACTGCTGCATTATTATTTTGTTATAAAAAATGTTTTGTAATATACTTATTATGCAGTTTTGTCTTTTAGAAAGTGAAAAAAAAACAAGTATCACTTATGTAAATAACAAACAATCTCAACTTCTTTAAGAAAAAACCATAATTCGCACATTTTTATACATGCCAATCACGAACGGGACAACGTGCTTGCCAATTTAATCGCGAAGTTTATAAACATTGACCAAATTGTTAATTAGCCTGAATAATGTTAAACATTATCCGGTCTCGCGTGAGCACGACCGACATGGTAATTATTGTTTTATTTTAAAAACTTTATTGTTCGCTCGCATAAACTTCTATAATTCTGAGAGATGACTTTGCATGAAGTTAAAATTTGTCGGGCGGACGGACGGGTGTTGAATAATTCATCGAATATCAGTAAAGAGACTATCGAATCAAACGTTGTGTATCGATGCCGACAGTGTATCAGTGCTCTATTTGCATATCTGTCATGTAATGCGCACTCTATATTTTGATCGAGTTTGATCGCATCAAACTATTTTGATAAACCGTCATGTGATGAAATCTAATTAAATTGTATAATTCTATCTCACAGAAAGTCTTGGCTCAGGAATTATTTTGTTATAAATATAAAACAATAGCATACAAAAATTTAAATACAATAAGTTAAGATTTATGTCAATACTTATGAGTTGGTTTTTTTGTAATATTAATTCTATACTTGGTATTAATTCAACAAAACAAATCAGAATACTACGTATATGTTTTTATACCAAAATGTAACTGTATCGCCGCAGTGTCAAGTTACTAGAAGAGCTATTAAAAAAGTTAGTAGCCACGCAGTATCTCACTATCACACAGTAGAGTCACGACTAAAACCACAGCCGACGCGGTGGACACATTTTATTTATACACGAACTATTCATTATGTCCAAATTAGTTTGTATAGTCTCATTGAGCCAATGCGTAGGTACTTTGCCCAAGACACCGGTGACATTCTGGCTTCAAAATTCAAACAAATTTATTTAAGTTACTTTTTATAGTGAACACTTGTAATTCTACTACTAAAACAATTGATCGTAGGCATAACATTTTAGAACCAATTTATGATTTTATTCAGAAACTAGCTGTTGCTCGCGGCTCCGCCCGCGTGGAGGTTATTTTCGGGAGCAGAAGTATACAATCCAAGTAGTTATTTTTTCTTGCAATTAAAATAGCCTGGTGTTTCTGTACCTATTTCTATAATTCTTTTTTTATTAAATTAAATAGGTAATAATGTTAACATTTATTAATTAGGGATGATTGAGAGTGTTATAAACAGTATGTAGACAAATATAATCAGAAATCTCCGAACTGCTAAGCTATCGGGAGTTACACGTGTTATTGTGAGTCAACCATAAAATATAGACATTTGCTGTCGTGGAATATTTTTTTATGTAATTTTAAGGAGAACATTTCCGTCATACATGATTTCTGTGTAGCTTTAACTATTAAGGCTGCACACGCGACGGAAGTTTAAAAAATGGAGTAAGTTCTCCTGTTTTCCTAACATTTCCCTTCACTGCTCTGCTCCTATTGATCGTAGCGTGATGAAAAGTATACTATAACCTGCCCAGGAGTATGAAGAACAATTATACCAAGTTTTGTTGAAATCCGTCGAGTGGTTTTTGTTTCAGACAGACAAAAATTTTACTGATTGCATTTTTGGCGTCAGTATCGATCACTAATCATCCGCTGATAGTTATTTTGGAAATATATTTCATGTACAGAATTGACCTCTCTACAGATTTATTATAAGTATAGATTTAAATTAATTTGCGTTTTAATATACATATTTGAAGTCTATACGTAGTATCAAAGGAAGTCGCCCTCCGCGTTTATCTGTCTGTTAACCGCTAACTCCTTCTAAACCACGCAAAGGATTTGGAACGGTTTCATCTACATATAGATATTTTTTTCCGAAAGGTTTATATGTATAGTACACCGTCATTAAAATTTTGTATGTGTAAACAATCAAGATATTTCGGAGTCAAGTCGCCACAAAATATACTTTCATGGCTTACGTATGCTAAGACATACATCAAAATAATATAGTAAAGAATTGTATTTAGTTCTTCAATGCTAGAGAAACTCCACGGTGACATAACTCTATCTCCGAGGATTAACACACAGTAAAAAAACATCCTAAAACAAATCTATTAGTAATTGTATGTTATTTACGACGCAATTTTTTTGAATTTTGTATTAATATTCTTATCCAAATAAAGATGTTAGTAACCTTGGGCATTAAGACAGTTGGCGGGCTATTTTATAGAAGCGACGTTTTTGCGATATTGAGCCTTGTTTTTTTTTATTATTCTGGCGCGGCAAAGTGACCACACTGCACCTGATGGTAAGCGCAGTGCCGTCCAGATAGAGTATCAAGTAGCGAGAGACAGTCTATCCCCCGCTACTCAACACAATCATGCCGGCCTGCTGTTTAGCTTCTTCACGTTAACTTTCACGTTCTTGTTTCAAAATATCGCGAAAAAAATCTGTAAAATCAAATAGCCCGCCAACCGTCGAAATGTAGATTACAATTGTCTTTATACCAACTCAGCCGAGCTGTAAAAGTGGGTTCTATATATTGTATATAGAGAACAATGAAAATTGTTCCCATTTTTTAAAATCTAAATGGCACCGTGCGAAGCCTGGCTGGTAAGGTATATTTGTATACATCATACTTTGAATATTTTTTATCAGTCTTTGTTACTGATCAAATCTAAGTAGTTAAAACTTCAAAAAAGGAGGCAGAAAGATTATTCCAAAAAAATATATTACTTATAAGTAAAATGTCAATTAAATTGTAATCTCGTATTATTGACTGTACTATTTATTGATAGTACTCATTGTATCTACACGTGCATGTTTATTACAAACTAAATAAAACATACTTAGCTGTCCTGAATAACTTTAGTAATTAAAATGTTACTGTATGAAGGTAGTTAAAATAATCTAGCATCTATGAAAACGTTTCGAAACCATGAGAGTAAATAAATATATAAAAATAATAATAATACCAGCCTTGTGTGTGTACACTGTCACACTGCTGAGTACAGGCCTCCTCTCCTTATGAGAGGGGTTAGGCGTTAGTCTACCAAGCTGGGCTAGTGCGGGTTTGCTGGTGGTAGGATATTCATATCTGCCCGGACAGCGACCACCACCGTATACAGGGTATTAAACCCGTCATAGTGGCACACATAAGTGTGTCGCGTTCCCGGGTCAGCCAGTATTCATCCGGTTTTTGTGGGGCTCTAGAGTTGGGGCACTAGTGTTTCGGCGTTTTGAGTACTCTGGGCTAGCCAGGGTCTAGACCCTGGACTGCTTCTTCACCTCCTGGCCCCATGGCGTGGTGTGAAGAAGCCACACAGCACCCCGACATGATTGTGTTGAGTAGCGAGGAATAGATTGTTTCTCGCTATTTGATACTCTAACTGGTCGCCACTGCGCTTACATCAGGTGCGGTCACTTTGCCGTGCCAGCATAAAAAAAGACTAAATACTTTTAGTTATATATTATGAATATATGATTTTAGATATATATTATGAATTATCAAGTATACACGTTTCCTCGCGATGTATATGCCCTTAAGGTAAGCTATATTTAACCATAAATGTTCCATTGGGCTGGTTTCAAATTTCGTCACGGCCGCGGCAGGCCGTAGGTACTCTTAGCTAAGTTATCACTGCTTTTTAGTCTAAATAGAATAATCTTTTAAACGAGGTCTATCAAGCTAGCAGTGAAAAGTTAGCAGAAACATTTGAAACTTATTTAGGAATTAGTTGCTAATTAGTTGCTAATTAGTTGCTGCTATTTCGATTTTGTTGCTCAAGCCAGTTCCTCAGAAATCGAGTCACTGCTATCTTTCACATAAGCTAGCAGTAAAATAATGAAGTGAGCACATATTGAGTCAGTTATTGGGTCTTAATTTGTTGCTAATTTGTTGCTGTAAGATAGTATAAAAATATTGAAAAAATATTATATATTTAAAAAAAAAAATTTTTTTTTAAATTTTTTATTTCGATTTTTTCCTCTTATGACAGCGGTTGTTTTTGTTGCTGGGCGGCACAATATCTACGAAGGTGCACCGGACCAGCAACTAATTAGCAACAAAAATTCTGCTGAACATTTAACCCATTATCAAGGTCATTAAGCAAAAATTTCATTTTTTCCGATTATGACAGCGGTGGATTTTGTTGCTGAGCGGCACAATATCTATGAAGGTGCACCGGACCAGCAACTAATTAGCAACAAAAATTCTGCTGAATACCTAACCCGTAATCAAGGTCATTATCGAAAAATGACATTTTTTCCGGATATGACTGCGGTGAATTTTGTTGCTGGGCGGCACAATATCTACGAAGGTGCACCGGACCAGCAACTAATTAGCCACAAAAATTCTGCTGAACACTTAACCCATTATTAAGGTCATTAAGCAAAAATTTAATTTTTTCCGATTATGACAGCGGTGGATTTTGTTGCTGGGCGGCACAATATCTATGAAGGTGCACCGGACCAGCAACTAATTAGCAACAAAAATTCTGCTCAACATTTAACCCGTTATCAAGGTCATTAAGGAAAAATTACATTTTTTCCGATTAAGACAGCGGTGGATTTTGTTGCTGGCCGGCACAATATCTACGAAGGTGCACCGGACCAGCAACTAATTAGTAACAAAAATTCTGCTGAACATTTAACCCGTTATCAAGGTCATTAAGGAAAAATTACCTTTTTTGCGGTTATGACAGCGATTGATTTTGTTGCTGGGCGGCACAATATCTATGAAGGTGCACCGGACAAGCAACTGATCAGCAACAAAAAATAAGGTTATCATCTATCAAATAAATATTTGTAATGTAACTTTTATCAAATTTTTTCGTAAAACAATAATTGAATGCTGACTAGGGTTTTGGACTTAATTATCTTTCCGGCCCGCAGCATGTCGTCGTACTCGATCCAGTCTTTGCCTCTTAAACAGACTGCTTTTTAATGCCCTATTTGTTATGTATTATTATTAATTTCAACTGGTTGAATAAATTTTTTCCTTCATACTTTAACAGTCTTCGGATATTCGAGTTGATCTCATTATTTTATCCGTTGTGGTAATATTAGGGAAAACAATGTAGCTTATTTGTTTGTTTTTATAATTTTTTCATGTAAAGATTTTTTTGATAACGGGTTAAATGTTCAGCAGAATTTTTGTTGCTTATTAGTTGCTGGTCCGGTGCACCTTCGTAGATATTGTGCCGCCCAGCAACAAAATCCACCGCTGTCATATCCGGAAAAAATGACATTTTTCGATAATGACCTTGATTACGGGTTAGGTATTCAGCAGAATTTTTGTTGCTAATTAGTTGCTGGTCCGGTGCACCTTCGTAGATATTGTGCCGCCCAGCAACAAAATCCACCGCTGTCATATCCGGAAAAAATGACATTTTTCGATAATGACCTTGATTACGGGTTAGGTATTCAGCAGAATTTTTGTTGCTAATTAGTTGCTGGTCTGGTGCACCTTCATAGATATTGTGCCGCCCAGCAACAAAATCCACCGCTGTCATAGTCGGAAAAAATGAAATTTTTCCTTAATGACCTTGATAACGGGTTAAATGTTCAGCAGAATTTTTGTTGCTAATTAGTTGCTGGTCCGGTGCACCTTCGTAGATATTGTGCCGCCCAGCAACAAAATCCACCGCTGTCATATCCGGAAAAAATGAAATTTTTCGATAATGATCTTGATTACGGGTTAGGTATTCAGCAGAATTTTTGTTGCTAATTAGTTGCTGGTCCGGTGCACCTTCATAGATATTGTGCCGCCCAGCAACAAAATCCACCGCTGTCTTAATCAGAAAAAATGACATTTTTCCTTAATGACCTTGATAACGGGTTAAATGTTCAGCAGAATTTTTGTTGCTAATTAGTTGCTGGTCCAGTGCACCTTCATAGATATTGTGCCGCCCAGCAACAAAATCCACCGCTGTCTTAATTGGCAAAAATGACATTTTTCCTTAATGACCTTGATAATGGGTTAAATGTTCAGCAGAATTTTTGTTGCTAATTAGTTGCTGGTCCGGTGCACCTTCGTAGATATTGTGCCGCCCAGCAACAAAATCCACCGCTGTCTTAATCAGAAAAAATTATTTTTTTCCTTAATGACCTTGATAACGGGTTAAATGTTCAGCAGAATTTTCGTTGCTAATTAGTTGCTGGTCCGGTGCACCTTCGTAGATATTGTGCCGCCCAGCAACAAAATCCACCGCTGTCATATCCGGAAAAAATGTCATTTTTCGATAATGACCTTGATTACGGGTTAGGTATTCAGCAGAATTTTTGTTGCTAATTAGTTGCTGGTCCGGGGCACCTCCGTAGATATTGTGCCGCCCAGCAACAAAATCCACCGCTGTCATAATCGGAAAAAATTAAATTTTTGCTTAATGACCTTAATAATGGGTTAAGTGTTCAGCAGAATTTTTGTGGCTAATTAGTTGCTGGTCCGGTGCACCTTCGTAGATATTGTGCCGCCCAGCAACAAAATTCACCGCAGTCATATCCGGAAAAAATGACATTTTTGCTTAATGACCTTGATAATGGGTTAAATGTTCAGCAGAATTTTTGTTGCTAATTAGTTGCTGGTCCGGTGCACCTTCGTAGATATTGTGCCGCCCAGCAACAAAATTTCACCGCTGCCATATCCGGAAAAAATGACATTTTTCGATAATGACCTTGATTACGGGTTAGATATTCAGCAGAATTTTTGTTGCTAATTAGTTGCTGGTCCGGTGCACCTTCATAGATGTTGTGCCGCCCAGCAACAAAATCCACCGCTGTCATAATCGGAAAAAATGAAATTTTTGCTTAATGACCTTGATAATGGGTTAAATGTTCAGCAGAATTTTTGTTGCAAATTAGTTGCTGGTCCGGTGCACCTTCGTAGATATTGTGCCGCCCAGCAACAAAATCCACCGCTGTCATATCCGGAAAAAATGTCATTTTTCGATAATGACCTTGATTACGGGTTAGATATTCAGCAGAATTTTTGTTGCTAATTAGTTGCTGGTCCGGTGCACCTTCATAGATATTGTGCCGCCCAGCAACAAAATCCACCGCTGTCATAATCGGAAAAAATGACATTTTTCCTTAATGACCTTGATAACGGGTTAAATGTTCAGCAGAATTTTTGTTGCTAATTAGTTGCTGGTCCGGTGCATCTTCGTAGATATTGTGCCGCCCATCAACAAAATCCACCGCTGTCTTAATTGGCAAAAATGACATTTTTCCTTAATGACCTTGATAATGGGTTAAATGTTCAGCAGAATTTTTGTTGCTAATTAGTTGCTGGTCCGGTGCACCTTCGTAGATATTGTGCCGCCCAGCAACAAAATCCACCGCTGTCTTAATCAGAAAAAATTATTTTTTTCCTTAATGACCTTGATAACGGGTTAAATGTTCAGCAGAATTTTCGTTGCTAATTAGTTGCTGGTCCGGTGCACCTTCGTAGATATTGTGCCGCCCAGCAACAAAATCCACCGCTGTCATATCCGGAAAAAATGTCATTTTTCGATAATGACCTTGATTACGGGTTAGGTATTCAGCAGAATTTTTGTTGCTAATTAGTTGCTGGTCCGGGGCACCTCCGTAGATATTGTGCCGCCCAGCAACAAAATCCACCGCTGTCATAATCGGAAAAAATTAAATTTTTGCTTAATGACCTTAATAATGGGTTAAGTGTTCAGCAGAATTTTTGTGGCTAATTAGTTGCTGGTCCGGTGCACCTTCGTAGATATTGTGCCGCCCAGCAACAAAATTCACCGCAGTCATATCCGGAAAAAATGAAATTTTTGCTTAATGACCTTGATAATGGGTTAAATGTTCAGCAGAATTTTTGTTGCTAATTAGTTGCTGGTCCGGTGCACCTTCGTAGATATTGTGCCGCCCAGCAACAAAATTTCACCGCTGCCATATCCGGAAAAAATGACATTTTTCGATAATGACCTTGATTACGGGTTAGATATTCAGCAGAATTTTTGTTGCTAATTAGTTGCTGGTCCGGTGCACCTTCATAGATGTTGTGCCGCCCAGCAACAAAATCCACCGCTGTCATAATCGGAAAAAATGAAATTTTTGCTTAATGACCTTGATAATGGGTTAAATGTTCAGCAGAATTTTTGTTGCAAATTAGTTGCTGGTCCGGTGCACCTTCGTAGATATTGTGCCGCCCAGCAACAAAATCCACCGCTGTCATATCCGGAAAAAATGTCATTTTTCGATAATGACCTTGATTACGGGTTAGATATTCAGCAGAATTTTTGTTGCTAATTAGTTGCTGGTCCGGTGCACCTTCATAGATATTGTGCCGCCCAGCAACAAAATCCACCGCTGTCATAATCGGAAAAAATGACATTTTTCCTTAATGACCTTGATAACGGGTTAAATGTTCAGCAGAATTTTTGTTGCTAATTAGTTGCTGGTCCGGTGCATCTTCGTAGATATTGTGCCGCCCATCAACAAAATCCACCGCTGACATAATCGGAAAAAATGAAATTTTTACTTGATGACCTTGATAACGGGTTAAATGTTCAGCAGAATTTTTGTTGCTAATTAGTTGCTGGTCCGGTGCACCTTCGTAGATATTGTGCCGCCCAGCAACAAAATCCACCGCTGTCATAATCGGAAAAAATGAAATTTTTGCTTAATGACCTTGATAATGGGTTAAATGTTCAGCAGAATTTTTGTTGCAAATTAGTTGCTGGTCCGGTGCACCTTCGTAGATATTGTGCCGCCCAGCAACAAAATCCACCGCTGTCATATCCGGAAAAAATGTCATTTTTCGATAATGACCTTGATTACGGGTTAGATATTCAGCAGAATTTTTGTTGCTAATTAGTTGCTGGTCCGGTGCACCTTCATAGATATTGTGCCGCCCAGCAACAAAATCCACCGCTGTCATAATCGGAAAAAATGACATTTTTCCTTAATGACCTTGATAACGGGTTAAATGTTCAGCAGAATTTTTGTTGCTAATTAGTTGCTGGTCCGGTGCATCTTCGTAGATATTGTGCCGCCCATCAACAAAATCCACCGCTGACATAATCGGAAAAAATGAAATTTTTACTTGATGACCTTGATAACGGGTTAAATGTTCAGCAGAATTTTTGTTGCTAATTAGTTGCTGGTCCGGTGCACCTTCGTAGATATTGTGCCGCCCAGCAACAAAAACAACCGCTGTCATAAGAGGAAAAAATCGAAATAAAAAATAAAAAAAAAAATTTTTTTTTTTAAATATATAATATTTTTTCAATATTTTTATACTATCTTACAGCAACAAATTAGCAACAAATTAAGACCCAATAACCGACTCAATATGTGCTCACTTCGTTATTTTACTGCTAGCTTATGTGAAAGATAGCAGTGACTCGATTTCTGAGGAACTGGCTTGAGCAACAAAATCGAAATAGCAGCAACTAATTAGCAACTAATTAGCAACTAATTCCTAAATAAGTTTCAAATGTTTCTGCTAACTTTTCACTGCTAGCTTGATAGACCTTTTTAAACGGTAGGCAGCGGCTCTGCTGTGCTCTGGCATTGCAGAAGTATGGGCGTATGGAAGTATGGGCTATGGGCGGCGGTGACTACTTACCATCAGGTGGCCCGTCTGCTCGTCTGCCTATCCAGGCACTAAAAAAAAAAATCTAAAATAAAAGGAAATATTATAATAAATAATATTAAATAAAAATTTTAATCTAATTTTTAATAATTACATCTACTCACTATTACTTTACATCTACGTACTCGTTTGAATATAAAATAATCAGTATTAGTTTGTAAGAGAGAGAGTAGATAAACAACATGTAGCGGTATTAAGAGCTAATGCGTGAGCTAATAAATTCACATGGCGAAGTGCCTACTCGTCAATCGTGATTGCTGAAAGGATAGATGTCTGATTTATGAGTTAATTTCCATATTCCGCTATTTTGTTGGCTGTCTGACACCGATGCTTTCTTTAGCATTAATTATTCACAGAAACATTCAATAATACGGAATGCCACACCTCGCCAATACTCATTAACTTTACTATCAATCTTCTTTATGAATTATAATGTATGAGTATGGTGATTAGTTTTTAATTCGTTTACTAGAGCATTTTATTACATTAGTTAGAAAACCTGGTTAAATTTAATGTATAGGATTCGTATAATAAATAAATAACACCCAACAGTCACACACATAGACCCGATCCCACACTAAGATACGAGTCTTTTCGTGGGTATCAGGGACTACGAGAGACTTTCGGTCCCACAACACTCAGACTCCGTACACAAATATCTGTATGACACACAAACATTTGTCGCGGTGTAGGAATCGAACCCACGGCCTCACGTTTCACAGCCGGCTAATCTGCTACTACTGCGCCACGGAGGCAGTTAATCGTGTATATTCAAAAGATGAATGAATTAAACATCATACGTTCGTATTTTGAAAAGGCATATCGAGTCCGTACAGTATACACGTACGTCATTAAAACTCAACCGAATTTCAATATTGCTTATTTAATTTTATCGTTTTTTTATGAGCCTTTTGTAAATTGCGTCTGTATCAATTCGCTGACACGTACTATATAACACGTATATAAATGAATACAAGGCACGTTTGAATTTAATACTATCTTTAGTTTATATGATGTAAACTTAATATGTAAGAGTAAAATTACAGGGAGAGCCATCCCTATAATTTTACACTTACATATTATTTTAAAATTATTTATGCGTACATATAATTATAGTTAAAATTTAAGGTCTTCTTTTTTACCTCATATGAACAGTTGCGTTGCCTAACAGTAGGGAAATTCAATTACCTGAAACATTGTTAACGGGTAAGTAAGGTCCGGCTTCGACGATAAACTTCGGCACCGGAGATCCGGCTCACGTCGCCCTCGGGGTGGTTAGTTAGCAGTTGTTTGCATATCCGAACTTACTACTCCCTAAATTTCCGCCCTGCACTGAAATATAATGTTTGTGCTCCGATCCAAACATTTCTCGAAGCTGTTAGATAATAATAAATAAATAACACCCAACAGTCACACACATAGCCTCGAGGCTCGACTCGACCCCACACTAAGATACGAGACTTGTGTTATGGGTATCAGGGACTACGAGAGACTTTCGGTCTTACAACACCCAGACCCCGGACACAAATATCTGTCTGGCACACAAACATTTGTCCCGATGTGGAAATCGAACCCACGGCCTCTCGTTTCACAGCCGGCTCCTCGCCAACTGCGCCACAGAGGCTGTTAGATAATCCTACACATTGTGTCTAGCGTCACACCAGAAAAAAAATAAAATTGTGTTAATGTTCTACTAAAACAATGAGACTCATTGCCCCTATTATTGTTAAGTATATTATATTCAAACAATTATATTTGCTTTCTTCAGGTAAAATAACTATGACGTGTAAGTTTTTCCAATTACTCTTCTGCCCGCCTCTGCTGTAAAAAGTATCTATTAATATAGAATATGGGGTAATATAGAAAAAAAATTATACTATAATATTCAACAACATACAAATGAGTCTTTAAAAAGCTAATTAAGTCTATTATTGAAATAAAAACGTTGTATTAGATTGAAATAAATGTAACAGGATACACAATCGAAGCATGAAATATAAGCGTTGTCTATCCAGCTGTAACCGACGATAAAGCCACCAGACCAACCACTTTCGCGAAACATGGACCGGCTTTTAGCAAAAATTTGATCAGTGAAAGTCAAGAGTGATACGAATGCTGTGGTCAGTGTGGATTGAAGGGTATATATACATGATTTATTGTCATGTCGCCTTACTTTGGCATGTATGTAATATATCTTCAAATGATTTACTCCTATTAATTTTATTCATACTTTTGTAGTCTACAACTACAAAAAATGACATCATAAAACTTTGCTAACGATTTTCACAGACCGATAATGTAATTCGACATGCTTTTTAACACCAATAAAATTTGTCATGTAAGATTATTTTTATGACCGCTGTTATACTCTAATTAACATACTCCTAATAGAGTGTATTAAAATATGTTTAATGTCAGACAAGTAATTTTCAACTATAATTAGGTATTTAAATTTTCTTTTTGTTTCATATTAAATCGATTTAAATTGATAACACCTGAGTAATTACAACACGTACGCAGTATCTTATCAATATGTGAATCCAGATACACATAAGCAATATCAAAGAGTCGATAGGTTTATTTATCTGGCTACTTACTTGGCAATGGAAGCCCAGGTCGGTATCGGCAGATATGGCGTCAATTTGCAGTAATGCGGCGGGCAGGTTCAAGTTACTTTTTATAACATACTCGAGGTCGTTGACTCGGAGACTAAACACAATATTGTAAGGTGTCAATGCACCGGGAAATTAACAGTGACCTTCGATACAATTAAGTATATTACCAGTTCAAACACAATAGATGCATGAAACATATTCATAGAAAAGGCATTGTTATTGATGTTAGGCGAAATTTTATTCTAAGTTAAAAATATAATAAATAATGGACATAGAGATTTAGGGGCTGTTCAAGTGTTACGTAAGCACCAAAGCCATGGGTTTGTGCTTTTTTTATTTTTGATGACATTGGGGACAGAGGGTCTGAATGCCGATTACATGAGCAATATTTATTTAGTAACTTTTAGATTTTTATTGAAGAATTTAGAAGATTATTATTATTAACCATATCAATCAAGGTAATCCTACTTGTCTATGCTTAAAAGCTTAAAGGATGTTTATGTCATAGACTTTGTTAAAATTGTACAAATGCCAATGCTTACGTAACCGTAGGGAGGAGGGGTAAGAACTTTGCTTACATTTGCTGACAAGAGGGAGGAGGGGTTGAAAATGACTCAAATTCTGCTTACGTATAATACTTGAATGACCCCTTATTAAATCATTATTTTACTAATTCTTAAAAAAGTCCCGTCATGTAAAAAAATATGAAGAAAATCTGCGTTTAACAATGTTAAACAACAACAAAGAAACATTTTCGCGAAAACAGTATCAAAATTGGATCATAATGAGGCCGTAATATTCTATATTCCCAATATTAGTATGAGCAAAAGTGAGTGCATAATGACATCTCACTATCTGCCTCGCACAAGTGCATCGTAATGGCCATTCCGGACGGTGACGTCATGAATCATATCTTGTATGCTTGTTCTATCATTTAACAATTACCCCTTCTATCACAATTAAATAGCATATTATGTTGAGTGCATTTATAAAATTCTTTCGATATCAGGTTTACAGTAACGCAACTTATTGATCAAAAAAATGTACAATCTTATATGAAACTACCCTGTTACGAATGCCTACGTTACAAATACGATAGTAACATTTATCAACGAAATAAGTAAAACAATAACCCAATCGTCACATAAAACACGATTTACTTTCGAATGATAAATGACAATATAAAGAAACAAGTTAAAAAGTCATCAGCGCGTTGCCGATGTCATCCAGTTGTCGCCGGCCGGTCGTAACGATTTATCTTCTCGTATAGACATACTAATTGCGACAACTTGTCGCCACTACAAAACTCTGCCGACAAACATTTCTGTACCTTTTTCAGACGCAAAAACAAGCGTGCCATGCTTTCAAAAACCTCGCGGAGATGATAAATCTGAAATATCGCTTTTTACATTACCTCACATACAAAAACGCAGTTCTATTTGAAATATGATATCCCAGTATTTGATAGGTTTAGATTAGTAATTGATGATTACTAAATGTGAAAAGTTATGAACTTATTCTTAGATAAAATAAATAAACTATAATGCACAAATTAGTGCTCACAATGTTTTGGTTCAGTCATTCCGCAAGTATGTATATTTGTATCGATTTTGAACTATTGTTAAAACATTATCCTGATATTAAAGCTTTTACTATTAAAACATATCCTAACATTTATCTATACCACGCATTATATCTTAAATATGCCCCTCTTAGAGTAAATAAAGAAGATAAAACTCTACACGGTATGACCGATTTACCCACATTGAATAGGCGGTCTAGATACTGGTTGTATTAGTTTCGCTTGCTTGATTGCATATATCTTATTTTATTCGTCAGTTACAGCATAATTAATGTCGTTAGTTCTACAGATTAATGATTATAGATTTATTGAATTATTGCCTTATTGGCCGCCAACATTCAACGCAGACGGAATTGCCTTAGAGGAAGAAAATGGCGAGAGCTTCGCTTGATCAATTGACCCGTTGTATAAAACCGCTTGAACATTTATTAACAAAGTCAAGATCGTCTCGAAGATATTATCTGTTGAGCCGCATCTAGGTTACATTCACGACCCGGCTAAGAGATGCTTTATCAACTTTTGCTTATATAAGTGAGTAACTAAAAATAATTTATTGGTATTGTGTTCGTTTCTTTTCACAAAGTGATACTTAGATACCGCGTTTTATATAATCCGATAATACACAAATATCTACTTCTCAAAGCCAGTAACCAGTGAAATCTTGGTTTTCATAAAAAATATTTTGTTAAAACTGAGTGCTGGAAAATTCAACACCAATTTAAATGTCTGTTTTAATTTTAGACACAAAAATTATACATGCCTTCGATATACAAAGTATTCCATTGATTGAACTAGCAGTGGCTATATATCATGCACACACACTAATCAATGTATTATTGACTTATAATTTTTATAATTATAAGTTTTAGCGATATCATTAGCTCGAAAAATATTTAATTAGAATGCATGAGTGCACACTGCCATCCATTAGCCTAAAGGTCTGTTTTTTATATTGTAATAAAAGTAAATTGCACGATAAACCAATGTCCATTATCAAACACTCCCTACTTAGTACGTGAGATACGCTGTAATTAAAGCTTCCATTATTTCAATGAGGATCCCTATAATGTGTATATGTATATATTACTAAATTATTCTGGACTTTTTAATGGAATAAAGTTTTCATTTAAGGTCTAGCTGACACATTTTTTACTTCACAAAAATAGCCAGCATCCCTGACAGCAATGTATTCTCCTTCTTGGTTTGGGAAATAATCACATGAATCAGATTTACTTTCTATTGCTAATTAAAAATCTTATGAGTTAGAAAGTTCGTTACTGAAACACCATAAGTGTGCCTTATTTTACAAATAAGGTATAAAGTAAGCTTTATACGTTAATAATAGATGTTTGCAACACTCGTTTTTTATGTATATCATGTTTTTAAGAGATTAAATTGTCACATGTATTTTCTGTGCTGTTCCGCGACGTGTCTTATCTCGGAGAGTGTTGCTCTCTATATCGTCTACGGAGAGTAATTGATACTCGATAAAAATCCGTGCTGATGCCCGATAACATCTCACGACTGTTACCTTAGCAGTGACTGACAAAATTGAATAAATGATACGCAAATCTTAAGGTCTACTACACTACAAAGTAGTTAATGTAATGGGCATAACTACTAATACTTAAATTGCCGTAAAGTAAGAAGTGCTTGTTACCCTCGCAGGTTTATTAATTAAAGATAAACCTAATTATTTAAGTTTTTATAAACGTTTATCCAAATGATGAGTGCCTTTAAATGTCGAAAATATATGAGAATATGCATGAATGTGGAAGAGGCGAAAGAAGTGTGTCAGCATCGTAGTTTGTCAATAGTCTCTGCCTACCCATGGGATACAGGCGTGACTGTTTATATATATTTATGTACATAAAACTGTTTTACATAATGGTTTCTTTTTTTTTCTTATGTTTACGCGAATATTTAATAGTGTTCAGTTCAGTTCATCAGTCTATTATTCTTATGAAAACATCATAAGTAAGTGGTAGAGCCACGCTGTAGACATATTTGTCTACAGCATGAATGGGCCGGCTCGACCGGGATAGTACCACTGTCTCACAGAAAACCAACGTAAAGTGACAGTTTACTGTCGCGTTTCGTATGGTAAATGAGATATCCGGAGGCCCAGACTCCCCCTTCCCTTCCCTAATCCCTATTCCTGTCCTTTAAGGCCGACAGCGCATACATGATACTTTCGGTATTGTGGATGTTCATGGACGGTGGAGATCACTTAACATCAGGTGACCCACTGGCTCGTTTGTCGGACTATGCTATAAAAAAAATATTACACATTGAAATAAAACTAATTTTATCACGATTTATTTTAGTCTCGCCGTTTCGCAAAATTTATTGACTTCATGGTCAACGTGCAGTTTGAGTTGTAGAGCTTATAAAATCGGTAAAATTAGTTTTATTTTACATTACATTTATCTTCTTTTAAATAAATTTAATTTTAGTGCGAGGGCACGACTATGAAGGCGAGATGTGGCCGGGAAGGGCTGGTGTGCGACCTCGATGTGCGCCACCGCCCGCCGCCCGCCATATAAGGCGCTGACGGCCGACGAGCTGTGACTTGCAACAGCCCGGCAGGTTTTTTAGGCACAAGCACTAAATTGTTTACGCACAACACGCATACGTTTAATTTCATGCAAATATCATGGAAATGTTGAATATACCCACTGACCTAGATTTATTGATCCTTCCACAAATATTTGACTGTGGACAGATAGAAAATTCTTTGTATAAACAAAAAGAATTTATTTCCACAAAACAATTTCGTCTACAAAACCACCGCTATTGTTAGCTAATCAACAAAAAATTATCGTTGTTATTGCCAAATATGCCACCGATTTCCAAACTGGGCCGAACAATCGACGGTTCAGGGCTTACAGGAACGATCGATTATTATGTAGCCTAATAAGGGTGTCGAAAGTATTTGCGACTGCGGTCCAAAGGACGCCGCCGAGGACGGCTTGGCAAATAAGAACCCGAATACTACAGGTTATGGTTATTTAAGGAATACAGTTCCCCGAAATCACGCACGCGATGCTCGTATAGGTAGTAAGAGTAATTTGGATTCTTTTTTTATTGCCATATTTTAAAACTGGCTCAACAGGAAAAATCATGTATTTACGAGGCTCTTTGAAAGCATTTTGTAATAATGAATCAATGCAAACAAATCACACAGACATATTTATTTATAAGTTTTAATATAAGTTCACGCCTGTGTCTCTGAAGGACCAGACAGATGTTAAACTAGAGCACCCACGGTTCGGAGCTTTATTCATTTCACAGGGAAAGACACGTCATCAGTATTCGTCATAGTTTATTTTTATATGTAAATTGTATATTTTTTATGTTATTTAATATACATTGAATTGGTATACGGTATAGTTCTATTTTTAATTATTAGCTGCTTTATAGTGATAACTAGATGTTAAAAGTTCGAGAACTGAAACAATATCGCACACTTATCCATTATCAGCATACTATCAGTAGAGATAGTGTATCGATAACACGTGCTGATATCTACAAATATATCGACTGTCGAGATAAGCAAGTAATGTCGATATACCCATAAGCGTTCTAATAAAATATACGACAGCACCGCGTCCATATGGAAATTAGTCATGGCTTATGCACAACAAATTATTTTTACATTTAAAGGTTTTCTTTACCTGAACAAAGATCTTTTAATTGTTGCGCTGCGACTTTACCATTCATGCTAACTGTACTGAGGAAGAAATTACTCTACAGAAAATAAACAATGCCTATTCGTTATAAAAGATGTTATAATTAAATTTAATTGATACTTAAAACATCGTTAGTGACTCTATATGACACATATTTGGGGAGTAATAAATAGTAAAGTCAACTGCGATATACAGTGTAAACTCCATGTAACGTCACTCTATTTAACGACAAACTCTCTTAAGCGTCGAAATCAATTGGCTTTGGTTGGTTTAGCTTGTTTTTCATACAATGTTTCACTCTATATAGCATTACACCCACTCTCAATAACGACAACAATTAAGTTGCTAAAATTAGTAAAAACTGCGCAGCTGTGTACGATCTATTGTCGCTTTATTATCCTAGCCCGCAATAAACTCGACTGTCGGCATCATGCATACCGAACTTTCTAAGAAATTCATTCTTTTGTTTACAAATTGGGATTGCTTGCACGTGTAGACTGTTATTGACCATGATTCATAACTAGGAGTCATGGATTATCTATACCTTATCATATTCTTAGTTGCTCACAAACTTGCAAACTGTAAACATGGCTACTAAAAGAAAATCACTGTGTATTGACGAAAAAGTTTTACTGATACGCGCAATAGAAACGGGAGAGAAGATAAGTGATGTTGGCAAACGCTTTGGATTTAGTCGCTCTACCGTGTCCACAATATGGAAAAATAAAGAAAAAATCCTCCACGCTGCGGGCGAGGGAAAATCTTCCAAAAAATTAAAGAAACCTATATACGAAGATTTGGATAAAGCTGTACTATCATGGTTTCATCGACAGCGCCAGAATAATATGCCTATCTCGGGGCCGCTCGTGAAAGCTAAGGCGGAGAATTTTGCTGCTGAACTTGGTTTAACTTCTTTCAAAGCATCAGAAGGATGGCTCGGAAAATTCAAGCAGCGTCATCATATCAACTATGGTAAAATAAGTGGGGAAGCACGAAGTGTTGATACAAATGTGACTCATGATTGGATTAACAGAGTGTGGTCAAAATTCATATTACATATTTTTTCTAATTCTGATGTTTCTTCTCTCCATTTAACGACAACTCTCTATAACGCCATAAAATGCACAGTCCCTTCAGTGTCGCTATATAGAGTTTACACTGTATTTCAATGCAACATCGAAGCAGAAATAATTTAGCTGAGTGGATATACCCTGATATACTAGTACAAGAGCCAGAGCTCTCTGGGCAGTCTGCGATGTATAGCCCGAGTAAGTCAAGCATAGATTCACACAATGTGTCGATGATAAGGGTTTAGCTTCGGGGTAACCTAGTTACCAGAATGCTCACTGAATTGGAAAACTGGATTTTATCCAGTATGTTAGAATATAGGTTTATAAGGAGTTAGTTGGGTTTATATAATACGTTAATGATTCTAGTCGGTGATGTAATATTTTCAAAATATTTTGGAAGTGCGTGGTGTACTATATTTATCTACTTATTTTTCACTACATTTATGCATAATATACAACGTATTATGTACAACGAAAATTCGTTATCCAAAAATTAATGATAGTGTGTTATAATACATATTTATCTAAAACTAACAATTAAGTTATAACACATATCTGGAACCCTGCACTAACTGCATTGATAAACACAGTTTGTTACTGTAATTTTCTTCTACAGCAGGGTCGAATTGAACGTGAAAATTTCATCAATAGAGCCGTTATGGGGCAAATTAACTTCTGTTAATTTGGTTTATCGTATCAGCGTTCGAGCTTATATTTACTTATAATCATGACTAGTTAATAAGTGCCACACGTGAGCAAAAACCACTTTGAAGAAAAAATACACAACATTCGGGAAGTCTTTTCATCGCCAATACCCAAAATTATAACGAATAACGAAGGCATAACGAAGCCGTGCTGTCGACACTCTCTTAAGGTAGTCCACAAGGCGATTTTCTAAAGAATTAACTTACACATAAGGTGACCAAGGAACCAAAAACATATCTGATAGAATCAAGAAGTTCATGTATATTAGCAGAATAATTGAATTATAGATGACGCGTTCTAAGTGGAAATCATCACACTGAAGACATGACGCACCCCCTACCGTAAAGCGAAGGTAGAGCGAAAGTAAATTTAAAACTGATCGACGCACGATTGAATTCAGTAGCGCAATTATGGCAAAACCTACGCCCAGCACTTGACTTACAAAAGCTGATGGTGTACGGCGGTTACTACCACATTCAAATACTCTTTATAAAAAGTAAAAATTTAAAAATAGTGTTTGAATATGAAAATATTCAATTATTATATTCAAACACTATTTATAAATTTTTGCTATACACTATCCAAACACGTTTTATGATTAGTAATAGGTAAATGTTTATTCCACTACATATTTCAAAATACGGTGTTCTAACACGCAGTGTCGGGTGATAATAAAAACCCCAGTTTACCATTGAGAAATAAATATGACCTCCGTAACGCAACGTAAACCACAACATTTAAAGTATAGGAATCTGTGATAGATACAAAAAACCCGTCAAGCGTGAGCCGGTTTCGTATAGACTTTTCGTATAGTTTCGTAAAATTTAGTCTGAAAAAAAAATGGATTTTAGTTTAGGTCTCCCTGTAAATTATGAATAAGGAAGCTCACATTTTCAAAGCGCAGAAAAATAACCACATGAAGCAAATGTAAGTGAATAAGGGTTAAATGTGGGGGATGAACTCACTAGAATGAAACATTAACATAACAATTTGTACTTTTATGCTCTCCGTCCGTGATTTTGGTCATCTAACTCTGTATAAGTAGACACTAAATAAAAACATTTTATATTAAGTACATTAAAAGTCTGTGACAGACAAATATGGAATTGATTCAATAAAGATTTTGGTTTTTCATCGGGTATACGGAACCATAAAAATGAAACGGATGAAAGAATATGGATTGGATGGTTCGCAAGAATTGGTGCAAGCATAATCACAGTGGGCTTTTATAAACATTAATAAAATATTTTGCTAGCTATTTTATATTGCTGAAAACTTAGTGTCAAATTATTCAAAGTATTAATCATATACTTAGTTTTATACATATATAAGTATAATTAATTTATACTTTACAGGCTTTTCTGTATATATAAAAGAAGAAACTGACTGACTGATCGATCAACGCACAGCCTAAACGGCTGGGGTTAGAGACTTGAAATTTTGACAGTAGGTACCTTTTATCACGTAGGCATCCACAAAGGAAGGGTTTTTGAAAATACCACCCCTA
Organism: Laothoe populi; assembly: GCA_905220505.1. Classification (NCBI taxonomy): domain Eukaryota; kingdom Metazoa; phylum Arthropoda; class Insecta; order Lepidoptera; family Sphingidae; genus Laothoe; species Laothoe populi. Next base: position 12,344,126 of record HG992147.1, on the reverse strand, counting down.
AGGGGGTAAAATAGGGGATGAAAGTTTGTATGAAAATCCGTCATTTTTAAGTTAAATGCATGAATACTGGTATTTTGTATTGTATACTTTTTCTCCCAAACATGACCTCCACGTGGGCGGTGCCGCGAGCAACAGCTAGTTTAATATAAAAGCTTTTTAATAGGTACCGTTACCGAGTTTGCAATATGTGCAAAGTTCTTTTACGGCGTACTGTAAATGTCCTTACATTTCCATTAAATTTATACTTGTTATTAAAATTTGTGCACATTCTATAAAAAGTGAATAAAAACACGTATAATATTTTTAGCTAATATTCACATATTTGTTATTTCATGTTACAAACTACATACTATTCAATATTCAACAATATTGGTTTGCTCAAAATGATTGCTGTCGCCGCAATAACCTAACGCATGCCTTTCGAAAGCCTTTTATGCATTTCATATTTTTGGGGTCTTACAATTTGTACAAAAAAAATAACTGAACACGGCCATATATGCAATATATAAATATTTCCTTATTTGTTTGTAATTTGTACAGTTATACATATATAACAGGTATATAATTTTGCCACCGACTTGTCATCCGTGTGAAATCATGGACAAAACCTACTAAAATGCGGATGATATAGCAATAGACCGCGGCGTTTCCAAGAAGAGCCATGAGTCATATTAGAACTATGTGAGCAGCGTTAAATAGCGCAAGAAATGCACGGACACTGAACCTACTCAGCATTAGTACTGACCTTATTTACACTAATAAGTACTCGATGTTTAAACAACTCATTTAGATAAGTTGACGGTATGGCTTGGTTGACACGAAGTTTATATGCATGTGACATCATACGATGACGACGTTTGTGCAATGACCAGTATGCGCATTTTTGGAACATGATGGCCGAATTGCTCTAGGCAGTTATATTTTGAAGACAAAGACAAGGCAACAAGGAACATAACAGTTGTTTATCTACAAGTCCACACGATTTTAACTAGAATAAAAACGATTGTTTAATGGGTCAACCTTTAATGTTAGAGCGTTCTTATTATGAAGGCCATCCGGTTCTTTCGGCCAAAAAAATAGGTCGGGAATTATGTATGACCACTGGCCACACACGGCCTTTCTAAATGACATTTATTTAAGAACATCTTCCGGTTGTCCTTTGTTATAAAAAACAAGAGCAACCTACAATAAAGTATAAATAAACGCCCAAAATAGTCTACAACCTTGCACCCCGACTGATGGATCAATAAAGCCTTGAACTTTACGTCGCAATCCATATATTCGCTTTGACTTTGATACGAATTATTATGATTTCGAGCAGTATATAAACAATGCTTTTATGTGGTAAGATAAAATAGCTCCAATTTTATTATCATGAATAGTCATTTTAGCTAAACACAGTCTATTCGAAACAAATTCATTAAGAATATTTAAGAAAACAAACATTAAAAAGAAATATAAAATCATCCTTCTACATTTCTCAACCTGTACTATTCTCACAGTGGCCTATTTCTCTTACTGGCAATGTCAAGTTTACTACAACGTAGTGCCATTTTTCCTCTTACAGTTGCCTCTCGTGTTCCACGTGTCGTGTGTTAGTCACTCTTTGAATTTACCAATAGAATGAATGTGAGGTTTCCGGATTCCGTGAACTATGGCACTAATATTTTTTTAAATCTGTAGAAATTGGTAACTAAGGAAAAACCAGCTTGCGTTTCAGTTATATCTTCTTTATCGTTCCCTCACTAATGAGGATCGTGACCATATATGATTTGTCTCCATTTGCTTCTGCCCTGCGCCAGTTCAATAGATCGTTGTAGAGTTTTTCCTGTTGCCTCTACAATACGTTTACAAGTTATATACTAATAATTATAAGAAGCTTTTGGTTTATTGTGCTACAATAAGAAATCGATTTGAAATACTTATATGGACAAACAATAATAATAATTATTTTTATATAAGCCATCGATAGTGATGGCTTTCATTATATTTCAATTGTAGGTACTATTTATTTAAATAATAGAGATAATAAATATAATATCTTGAGAATGTTATCAAGGATATCGCCAACCATATCTACTTATGTTTAGATAATTAATTCACGCAAACAGAGCCAAGGGCGACAATTACCTATGACTCTTGCCTACTGTTGATTGGGAAACGACAAGGGACAAAACATTTGTACTACCGTTGATATAACTTTGAATCTAATGTGGTAAGCAGAAATATATATATGTATATATATTACAACTTGGCGCCAGGGCCACTTGAAATTTGCCACCTCACTGTACAATAAATAAATTGCTGAGAACTTTTTGCTTGTATAAAACCACCCATAATAGTTTGCCATTCTCTTTATCTTTCTGACTCTTGTCAGATTTAGTAAACTATGATGGATACCATTAGGTATCCAACATAGTTTCCATCTATGGTACTATTGTACCAGAAATGCCTGATATATGTATATGATGACCCCATCGCTTTTTCAAAATATAATCTGTAATTTAGCTTCATTGCGGAATTTTGTTGAAGTAGAATTTGTATCACGCCCTTCAACTTATAATAAACTTATTAAAAAAAACACTTTTAGTAACTTTAAATAACAGTATCTAATAAAACCTCTCAAAGGGTCACAGTAATCCTAAGCATAAAGTATACATGTAAAAAGTCTCAAAATAAAATATGTGAAAATAAAAAACTGAAATCATCACAAAACGATAAATTCACAAATTTAAATCTGTGTTAAGTGCGACATCGTAGTTTTTGTTGTGTTTAGTGAACAGCGCTTTAACAAACGGGTTATACTTAAAAATACACGTAAGTTAGAGATCAAGATCCAAAATCATCTACACTACAATTTAATACTTCCTACTTAAATTGTGTGTGCTCTTTGATTGTTTTATTTATTAGAATATTATGCAATAAAAAATAACTGCACTGGTACATCTCTCATAGCATTATGATGGGTTATTAGGGAGATTCATAGGCGAAGCTAAGATCAAACAAATTTTCTGAACTAGCCTTGTCGCCGTCATTTAAAACTGCTCTTGAATTTTCATATCTGTATAATTTCTAATATGAGGCAATACTATTACAAAGATTGAAATCTCTTAGGTTTGATATGTCAGTCCTCCAGGAATGACCAACTTTTTTATGTTTGTATGTATTAATCTCTGTATATAAATTTTATTTTTAACAAATTCAAAGCATCAACTTGCGTAGACATCAACAAACATTCTACGTACTCAGACGTAGGTTTTCCGGTTTCTATGAAACCCTACATCGATAAGGCTCGTCGATTTATCAATCATGATTACCAAGTATTGTGAATAATCATTTTCAATGATTTCTTAAACATAACAACATGCCACAAGCTGGAGTTAATACAAGTTCTTGTTATAGTTGATAATTCATTAGAGATTTTACTGAATTTATATTACCTATTACTTACTTTTAATTTGTATGTGCTATTATGGTTATTTTTAAAAATCATGTACTCTTTATGATCAGCGGGATAGGCAGAGAAGACTGCTCGTCAGTTCCATATGAGAAAATTCTTCCGGCAACAAAGTTTATATTAGTACTGCGAAAGTATTTGAGTCTAATACATTTTTTTGATTTATGATTTTTCGTTTTTATTTGTGTAACGTATCTAAGGCACATTGTCCAAAAACGATATATATATTACACCATTCCTCTATAATACATTAACATTATGTAATTTGGATTATAAATATAAGACTAATTATATTTTTTTAAATAAAGTAAGTCATGTGATTCGAAATAGAAAGTCAGAGGAAGAATACAAATTTAAAACTCTTTCAAACGCTCTGATAAGTATGATCAAATATGTAAAGAAAATTCAATTTAAATATGTATGTGCTTATGTTTAACGTAATTCCCTTGTATTTGTTAAATTGTACAATTCGATAAGATTAGATAAGATGAAACATTATTACACAAATGTATATTTCAAATTTCATAAGTTCAGAGGAGACTCTACATTTTGTGTAGCGTACAGAGATTAATATTGTACCTATGTATTAAAGGAAGTAACAGTCAACCATCAAGCTTCGACGAAGTTAGAAGGTATCTACGGCATCGGCTTGTACGAAACTTTGATTTGTTGCGTGTTCGAGATGCGGTTAATTGTCGCGAACCGCGCTCTTACAGGATGAAAAGGCACACGCGACACGTGCATACAGCACAGTGATTAGTGCAGAGTGCAGTCACACGGCAGCACTCGGCATTGTGTTTGTGATGCCGAAACACACCAAGACTCACCTGCGAAGGGAGCACAGTCTCCCGGCCCAGGGGTATCGACATTTTGCTAGCGGCGCCGCCGGCCGCACCCCGGCGCCCGCGCGCGCCGCACCATCCACCGACCCGCCACTACGGGCCGCGCGCCCGCCCCTTGCCGTTCCCTTCGACGTCTCGCACAAACAAGAAAAACACTTTCCCGAAAAGCGATTTCCCACTTATTCAGTCGATTTGTGCACAGCAACGTCCTCTGTGATCCTCGATTACACACATCACGATCTTGTGTTCATACAAAGATATAAAATAGAACACCCAAAAATTTAATTAAAATGTAATATATGAATTTGCGGCTGTGTATAAGGACGCGATAAAATGGAGACGTCGAACTAACACCCACCCCGACAGGCGGTCGCGTGCGACTGGCGCGCCGCGGACGGCGATCGCGCGTAACGCTCACCCCGCAGGCCCACACCTTCACACCACGACGGGCGGCGCGGCGCGACGCGGCGGCCCTCGCGGCTTGCACGCCGTCGGATTCGCTACATCCACGAGCACCGCGTTCGGGGCCGCGGCACAGCCTCCTTCATCTCAGTCAGAACTCTCAGAATCCTTACGGCTGTTCATATGAACACGTGCCGCGGCCACGAGCGTAGTGCGGTTTATCGAGTGAGCGAGTACACATGCGCACTCCGGTGCGCTATCGTACTCGCCTCAGCTCATTCACTTGTACAGCTATCGCCTCGAATGGTGCACACCTGAGCAAATATTATGGAACTTAACGACAATAGGTTCGTTGTTTTAAAATGAAACAATTACTTGCCGAAGCAGGTTTCATTCCACACTGGATCTTGATTGGCTATCTTAGCTGACCCAGTTGTTAAACTGGGATATGTTAGAAAAAAAAAGAAGTAAAATATGTTATATGGAGAAATGAATCTTAGATTGTTAATAAGTATATAAGTATAAGATAAGTAAGTAATGCGATTGGTATAAGTATAAATATATAGATTGGTAATATTTGAAAACAAGCATTACAAGTATCTAATGGAAAGGCTATAACCGATGCCGACATCCAACACAATAGATTGCATTAGAATCCAATGTGCACATCACACTTCCTTGTTTATCTTTTTCCTAGTAATAATTGCGAATTTTGGAAGGGACAAGTGGGCATACGTGGGCGCAAGTCGAGGTTGTTTAGGTACTTAGTCAGTATCTCGCCCACTTTTCCTTTCTACGTTCACTGTTCCAGATTACGTCATTTTACTTATAACCACTAGATTATAGGCAGCTTTTAGCTAATCCTTGAATACTTCCCTAGACGTGGGAGATAATCTATCGAAGTTATACAGTTGATACAGATAAGTACGAATGTACAGAAGCTATGCAAAGATAGAATGTAACTAATGGACAGTTTACACCTATGAGATGACAATAAACCAACAGAATGTTGTTGATCGTTCCTCATTAAAATTAATTGTAATATAGTTTGTACTTCCATTCTTTCTTCTTGATATGTTTAATACAAATTATGACACCTACACTAATTAATTTGGGTCCACGGGCAAGGCATAAATAAAACTAAAGTAAAATCAAAAGTCGCCGGTAACTAATGTAAACAATACATAATTCTAAAATATGAATGAATTGAAAATTACCAAAGTAAACTAGTGTAATAAAAATCCACTAGTGGAGGAAGATTGATACGTATAATTTTGCGGAAAATACAAAATTAGTCTGATGCGGGTGTTTATTTCCAGCCACATTTCCGTTCTTCTTATACGTAACAATAAATTTGACAACGGAAGCGCCGTACATCACCCAGTGATGATAGCTCACTTTATTATTGATACGTGGAATTTTTTAAACCGGATTCAATGGAAACATAGTTAATCTTATCGTATCACAAAGCAAATGTTCTGAAATCACCAGTCTTTTGTGGCAACTGGTTATAAAATCACAGACATTCAAATTAAACCGTTAGTTTTTCAGTTCAAAATTATGCTATAAATTTATATGTACTTAAACTTCTAGTTACAAATAAAAAAAATAACAACAAATACAGTGATTTTGTATTAATAGCTAGTAGGTACGTATCTACGCAAAATTTACTAATGTTGTGGTATAAGTAAAAGTTTTTTAATTCATAAAAAGTACACCTACTTCAATAAATAACAAATTATGTGTCACTATAAAATTTGAGGGTTAACCTTGATTTTTCTGAGATCCCAACATCAGATCCTGACTTGGTGCCGATGGGACCACCTGGGAAGTATACCCTTTTAAACAAAAAAAAAAATTCTCGAATCAGTCCAGGCGTCTTCGAGTAATCAGGTAACATACATAAAAAAAAAAGATTCCGACGAATTGTTAACCTCCTCCTTTTTTTGAAGTCGGTTAATAAAAATAGTACAACTTTTCATTATGTCCTATTGCTGCGTCATTCTTTAAGCAATAGGTAATTATTTAAACATCAGAATAAAAATATGTTAGCTCATAAAAAGAGTAAATGCATGAGGAATACAAACCTTAACTCCTTCCATGCCGCCGTCATATAGAGTCCACCTTCCGTACGTGGTCATCTTGGCTTCACTTCATATCGGTACAATTATTCAATTCACAATAAATTATTTAGCACAAATAGTTGAATAACATTGCACAATAACAAAACAATCATGAATCGATCACGAACACACATTCTGTAATGGGTGACTGCCGACTGCCGGGCCGGTGCAATGTGACACCACGGCCTCGGCAAACAAACTGTTTAGTGCTTGATTAGCACAACGTGTGCAAATCGTTCCATGGTACGTCCAAGACGACGGTTCAGATTGAAATTGATTGCTCGTTCAAGCAGCATTCATTGACGTGATTGAGCGGAATGGACTTAGTGAACCTTGCGCGCTAGTTGGCTATTATTGACCCAATACAGAGACGTAAATTGACGATGCACAACGATCGCTTTTAAACCACGAATTACTGTGGGAATTTCGCTCTTATTACAATCGACAAGCTATTTTTTAAGCTATTTTCAGCTGTGTACTAATTAGGTCTTTGCTAAAGAAAATAGTTTTAACAAGCCATGTAATAGGTACATCACTAGCTACACATCGAAACCTGTTACTATTGAGGAAGCCAGCCAGCCCCGGATCTACGATTTTTTCGAACCGGGGGAGAAACTTGATACTGGTGTCCTCTCTCCAGAGAGACAAATCACTTAAAAAAACTGACGAATACATAATGGTTGGCATTTTTCGTGAATGTGACAATAAGAACCGTCGACGGTGAGCCAATAGGCTTCCATATGCTAGGCGCTTTGTGAAGCATGTTTTTATTTTTGATCATATTATATTATCATTTCGGCGTCCCCTGAAACTGCCGCTGGGGGCGGGTGCCCCGGTTTGGTCCCCCTAGATCCAGGGCTTATGCCAGCAAATGGCAATATCGTCTAGTACGTCTACAAGATTTAATGTACCTAGTTAACAAATACCAAATATTCAAAATACCAAAAACGTCAGGTCTGTTATAACGACTAAATGGCAAGGTCCCGCACGAATGCCCATTTAAGGGCCTATGTAAACATATCGCTTAAAACAACATCGGATAAAGGCATATAGGCATGGCATCAAAATATTATGTAAAATTGATGCTAACAAATGAGTGGCACGATCTAATGCGACTCCAACGCCATCTAGTTAAAAATCGTAACAAAAATTGTACAACTACTTAGAAATATTGGGAATCATCACAGAAGAGCCCTGTACTGACCACCTATGCATTAATCTAGGACATAATCTCTTTGTATTTGTTTGTGTATGCCAAATTTTATCCAAATCTATTCAATGGTTTCCCAAACTTTCACATACAAAATACTTATAAGTAGGATAGTTTATTTATGGGACAAACCGTAACATTTGTATAAAAGAGATAGACATGCCCATCAGCAATATATAAGTTCTGAATTTTAGAATTGTATTATACCTTCACTCCTCATTAGAGTTAGTTGTAGTAAAACTGTGGTCTATAGTGACACATTAGTGTCACTCATTTATTTATCTTTTATAATAGTAACATAAAATAACACTTTTATTTCTGATGTGTAATTGATGCACCCACAGTTCACAAAGATTATTTCCATCCCATGGTGTTATATATTGCAAGCCTATTGTCGTTTCGCACAAAATCCAATCACATGTCACTGAATTTTGAATGAAGTACCCAACAATAAATACTGTTAAGTCACCTGGAACTTGAAGGAAGGTCCTCACGATTTCTCATCGTTAGTACGCTGCCACTAGATCAATCAGTCGATACTTAACTTGATAATGCAAGCTAGAATATAGGTATAGTCGTACAAATTGTGTAAAAGTTACAAATGCCGATTATCTGCATAATGAATTAATGAGCATGTTCAGTATTTTCTCATTTGAATTTTCAGATCAGCTCTGGAAAGCTTATAAGTGACCTTTGTTGCTTTATATTTATACAATTTGTGGAACATTGTTCGTATCCAGTGACTTTTCTCGCTAACTGTATTTAATCTTTTTCGCATAATATAAAATTTATTTTATTATTTGGCTGCCGCCAAAAAAAGATACAATTTATACCGATTTTTAGTACATTTTACAAATTCCTTAGTATTTCTAGCGATATTTGTTTTATCCTGGCACGGCTTAGTGGCCACATTGCACATGATGGTAAGCGCAGTGCTGTCCAATTAGAGTATCTACATACTCTAGATACGGGGGATATATTGTCTCTCGGTACTACTACCGAGAGACAATATATCCCCCGCTACTCAACATAATCATGCCGGCCTACTCCTTCACACTACGCCATGGGCAAGAAGGTGAAGAAGCGGTCGAGGGTATTGTATCAGAGTACTCAGAAGGTCGCAAATTTTTTTAGATATTCAGTTTTAGAGCTGTCATTGTTGCAGGATGTTCACATTAAGTGCAATTACATAACAAGTTTGACATATTGTTGCTCATTAAATGACTATAATGTTAACACGACTAAAAAGTTATGTAAGACAGTATTATAGAGTTCCATCGTTCATCACGAACACCACTATAATATAACAGCTGTATAAAGTGGATGAAGGAACGCCTACATGATGGAATTAAATGAAAAAATGTGATATAAATAATTAGACGAATAATATACGAATACATTAGATAGCCTCCGTGGCGCAGCGGGCGAGTAGCCGGCTGTGAAACGAGAGGCCGTGGGTTCGCACCGCGACAAATATTTGTGTGACAGATAGATATTTGTTTCGGGTCTGGATGTTGTGGGACCGTAGCCCCGCATAGTTGTTTATACCCACGATAGAGGTTTTACCTAGTGTGGGGTCAGAACTATGTGTCTGACTGGTGGTTATATTTATTTATTTATATGACGTTAATAAGCAAAAAATACTACCATAAATGACTTTAAATAGACTCGATGTTAGGTATAATTTTTTTTGTCTGTGTGACCAAATTGTTTGTTGGGAAGTATATAATGGGTATTGCGTTGTTTACCGACATATTTTCTACATTTATTAGATAAATATCATAGGGGGTGATAAAGGACGGGACGAGATTTGCATAAGTTTCTGTTGGTCGATTGATCTGCTTTTACTCCACGGTGGCAAACGTGAAGCCAACTACAAGATGAAAAGGTTGTATGAAGACAAAAAGACAAACCCATTACGAGGTAGATACTTAATCGTTTATTGGTAAACACTATCAAAATGTTCTATGGCATTTAAAACTCCTTATCGGTTACTGCGACGGTTTATTCTCAAGTCTCTTTCAATCTCATATTGACGTAAGTCAGCGCGCTCTAGGAAATCTCGACGGTCTAAGAACCTAAAACAAAAATAATATCTGAATAACCATTTCTTAAGAGAAAAAAAAGAACTTTATTAATAAGTTAGTTGACAGTGAGTGAAACCTGATAGACTTTTGTTTTTGTAATAGATTTTAGTCTAAAAATATCGAAAATTAATCCAATTTGTTAATTTATATGTGATTATTTAATATTTTACAAGAAACAAATACCTATGTAATAATAAAGCGTTTTGTCACGTGACATCAAACACAAATCAGTCATGCATGACGTTACCGTTCGAAACATCTATTAAACGCTGAGCTAAACGTCTTATTTTTACGGACGATCACGTCACACGAGAGGTCATGACAGTTGGTAGCGTTTCGGTGGGAAAAAAAAATGATGTGGTGTCGTGGGACACCAGGTAGGAACGAAGTTCCTTCGGCTAATGTAGAATCGACACAAATTGCAAAAAAAATCGTGCTCAATTTTATGTAGGTTTGATCAATTCAGTATTCGCCACGTGCTTGTCCATGAATTCATGAGTATATACTATGCATTGGCGGGGTGGAGTGGTAATAGAAAGAGAAGGGATGAGAGAACGAAAAGAAAGAGGGAGAAAGAGAAAGGTATTATACACTACTCGCTTGTGTATGCGACTGTCGCGCCTGCGCACGTCTCATTTAACGGTTTTATTCCACGCACTTTTTTCCACGGATTTTTTCTTACGGTTTTACTATCACATTTTTTTCAGTTCGGTCGCGCAGCAAAATCCCTATCCCCTCCAAGCCTGCCGTAAGGAACTTCGTTCCAATAAAGTTGGTTTATAAAAATAAACTTATGTTTTGTGTTTATTAATAATATAAACCATGAAGAATAAAATAAAACGGTTTCCCAAAAACAGTCAACTAACCTACTGTGGTTATGAAAACATTTCATTTCTATTCTAAAAGATATTATTATGTAGTAAAAAGAAAATTATATGTCATTTAAAAAGTATCCTACCCTCGTTTTCCTTTATTGTGGCTCTGTATCTCTTCTTCTATACCTTCTTCTTGTTTGTACGTTGTCCAATCAAGTTTAGATTTTTCCAATGTAGACAATTTATTTTTCTTGTTCAATTGACCCAATACATTTGACAAACCAAATTTCCCACCAGATTTGCTGCCAGCCGGATCTTGAGAAGGCCCATCTTGTTTAATTGCTGAAAAAATCATAGAATCATCTTTAAAATTGCATTCAAAGTCGTTTAGGTCATCATAATTGGTATTGTTACTTACTATCAATAGAAGTTTCAGCCTTTTTAATTTTCTCTTTAATTACGTTATTTTCCACAATAATCGTTTCCCCAGCAAACTCGAAAATTCTCCTTTCCTTTTCTTTTATGTCGTCATTTATCTTTGCATTAGTTTGCGGTATAACTTCTTTGCTTTCAGCTTTAACTGTATCTTTAGGAATTGTGGTCTCTTTTGTTTTAGGTTTATTATCAGTACCTTCAAGAAATTTAGCCCACAAATCGTCTTCTCTTTTCTTTTCCTCTTCGGGGTTTACCTTTTCCTCTGCAAACGATTCCTTTTCCTCATTTGGTACGGGGCTAAGTTTCGTTTCCTTTGTTAACTTTTTCAGTTTCGTTTTCCCTTTACTTCCTTGGGCTGCTTTCCGTTTTTTACTTTTGTGATCTTCCTCGGCTTCATATTGCTTTTCAGTTTCGTCATCTGCAGATTCTTCTTCAGACAATTGTTCCTGTTGTTTTGGAACGTAATCTTCATCGCTTTCACTACCGGATGACATCTAAAGAGAAATAATTTCTTGTTAAATGCAGTTATATTAATTATTATAATAACAAAAGTGTAATTGAGTATGATGAATATCATATTACTTATATATTATTAATAGTAAGTTTTGAAACAATTTATGAGATTATTAAAATATAGTTCTTATCATAGTGGTATTCATATCTAGAGGTGAAAATTGTATAGTAACAATATATTCATGAACATTTCTGATGTGTGTGTGACCTACAAGTGATAACTGGTCATATCCTTCGAGGTAACTCATAGAGATCCTCAATGACGGACAGTACACACATGCTTGTATTATAATTTATTTTACAGAAGATAAAACAAAGTAGATGCTTGATCAATATCAGTACCTAGTTAATTGTGCAAGGATTTCGAAGATACTCCATGGAACTTCTTAACGAGCAGTAAACTTGTGATTAGGTTATTGCACCAAACACAAAGAATATTTCACGCTGATAAGGGCTCTTACTCGAAATATTATGATAATTACAATCACTATGGAAAATATGATATGATGGGAAATATGAGGGGGATATTGAAAGGAGAGTGATGGCAGGTAATAAAGTGAATGGTGCCTTGCGCGCGATAATGAGCAGCCAGGCGGTGTCACAAAAGGCGCGAATGGCTGTTCATAATGGTGTGCTGGTACCGACACTTATGTATGGAAGTGAAAGTTGGGTGTGGCAGAAGAAGCATGAAAGTCGTGTAAATGCGGTGGAGATGCGTTCCCTACGGAGTATGTGTGGAGTCACCCTTCTGATCGTATGAGGAATAGCGTGATAAGAGATCGTTGTGAGTTGAAGAATGATGTGGTGACTAAGATAGAAAGAGGTATGCTGAGATGGTTTGGCCATATGGAGAGGATGGATGAAAGGCGTTTTACGAAAGGTATTTATCGTGCGAATGTGACTGGAAGAGTGGGTAGAGGGCGCCCGAGGAGAACTTATTCCAATCAAATTAACGATATTCTCCTAAAAGGGCAAATCAGGAGTACCTCCAACCGCCGAAAATGTATGAGAAGATGTATGAATGTGGAAGAGGCGAAAGAAGTGTGTCAGGATCGTAGCTTTTGGCAGTCAATAGTCTCTGCCTACCCCCATGGGATACGGGCGTGAGTGTATATGTATATGTATGTATATGTTACAATCACTAATTATTTTACCAATTCAACATTGATCTAGGTTTCTGCTTGATATCTGTATGCGTGTTTCTGGATGGTCTAACAATATATCAAGGTTTAAAAAGGTATAACAAAAATAACGACTTTTTTTATAAATATAAAATAACATAAATTGTTTCCTAAACTGCTTCCATAAAAGACATTTTTATGATTTAATTTGAAAATGATACGATTTTTCGGATTATATCGCGGTTTATTTTACTTTTTTAACCCGACGCGACGTTTCGAAGGCTTTGCAGTCTTCATGGTCAGATGGTGGACTGACTTGTATGTCGTCACGAAAGTATAGTACAATGACTACCCTCCTTAACATTCGTTTAATTTCGATTTAATTTAATTTAATTTCGATTCGTTTAAGATACCAAATTTAATTGATTACTTTTTGAAGGTGATGCTAAGAAAACTGCCTAAAATTCATGAAATTTTTGTTACCTTGCATTTATTATAAAATAACAAAAATATATTTTTATTTATCACTTTGAATAGTTAGTAGGCACAATATCCAATACCATATTTACGAGCTATAAGGGTAATCGTGATATGTTCTATAACTTCCATGAATGTTATGTATATATTACGGGGTGAATAAAACTAGGAGCATGACAGGAACGAAACATAAATTAAAACAATTATATAATTGAACCTACTGTAACTGTTATCAAAACTATTAGAAATAGGTATTTGTCAAGAATTAATATGAGTATTTTTATATCCTGGCTCGGCATAGTGACCACACTGCACCTGGTCGTAATAAGCTTGTCTGTATCCTGTCTCCTTCTGATCTCATCTCTGTATCTTTTAATGGATGGGCCTGTGTAAAACAGTATGCCAAGATTATTTATTTTTGTCTGATAAATGGAAACGAATGATATGAGTATACAATGATTGAGTAGTTTTTTTATTTTTAAATATAATGGTGTAACCCATGAATAAACTTTCTTAATAACTGTGCAATATTCTTACTGAATTTACACTGAGTAGTATTTGACATCCTGCTTTCAATAATAAATTTAAACTTCCGTGAGCAATTGGTAATAATTATTGTTTCAAATAGAGAAACCATAATCTTTCATAAATAATAACAAATCTTTTAGGTACAAAAATGTTTATTGCTAAAAACACATATCATCATACTCAAATAAAGTGTATTTATACAAGTTTCTTTTTGTTTCTGTTTTTATTTTTAACATTAGACACTTCATAGAAATTGCTTCCTGTTTTAGTGCGGCGTTGAGCTCTTTCAATTGCCCTTCTTTGTTTTGCAGTCATTTTCTTTTCCCCTGAACTCGTAACAGAAGAAGCTTTGTGCTTCTTTGCATTTTGAGACACATCTTCTATTGTAAAGGCCCCACTGGCTGCCTCCATTTTCTTCCTTTTCAGTTCTTTAACAGTCTCTGGATCATTTGTTAAATAGTCTTCAGCATCACTCATCTCTTTTTCATCATTACTGTAGAATTCACTAATATCAGATAAACTACTATCATCCTCTTCATTGTTCTTATTAACATATTTGTCAACTTTTGAATCACCTTTGTCATCTTCATTGTCTATATTTTTCAATTCTTCAGGAATATTTATTTCATCTAAAGGTTTAACATCATCCTGATTGTCAAATTGTAAACCAACTTTTATTTTTGCAAAGTCTTGAGCTATCATGAGTTTATTTATATTTACTATGGGTTGTGCAACTACTTCTTGTTCTGTCTCTGTCTCAGGTGTATCTGGTGCAGTTTCTTTGCTATTTTTGTTATCACTTGTTACAACGGTATCTTTAACATCTTCTACTTGTTGTTTGGATAATGGGACTTCAAATCCTTCTGGTGCAACATAGAATGGTAATTTACCTCTTTGCCAATCATTGAGAACCATTCTAGCCACTTGATTTACATCTGGTTCTCCTTTCTTCAACAATTTACCAGTTCTAGCAGCATATTTTTCTAAAAACTCTGTGGCTGTGTCAAATCCATCAACTTTGTATGTCTTTATTAAATATTCCTTTCTAACCCGCTTGATGACTTCTTCAATGTAGTCTTCAGGATTTTGAACTAATTCAACCCTTACAACCCCTTTTAATACCTTTTCAGTATCAGTCTCGGCAGATGGGTAAACAACACCAGGGCAATCTATGAGGAATATTCTCCTCATCAAAGTAATATACTGCCAGACTTTAGTCTCACCAGCAATAGGAGCAACTTTGCAAACTTTTTTAGACCTCAATGTATTGATCACAGACGATTTGCCCACATTTGGATATCCAATCAATCCAACACTAATTTGTTTTTTGTCAATATGAAGTTTTCCAAATTGTCGTAGTAAATTTATAAGTGAACCTTTTCCAAAAGGATGTGTTAATGAAGAGTGAAAAGCAACTGTGGGATACTCTGCACTAAGAATTGCCACCCAACGTTGTGTAACCCAATTAGGAACCAAATCAACCTTATTTAAAACGAAAATCAGATGTTTATGTGGTTTTTCTTCTCTAAGAAACTTCTCAACATATGGACTCCTAGTCCCTATAGGATCTCTAGCATCTAAAACTTGAAGGAGCACATCAGACGAATCAATTACTTTATACAATTCATTCCATATTCTTTTACTCATTCCTGCCCCAAACACCCAGTCTCTCTGACCTTCTTTTACACCTGTATCTTCACGTACTCTATCTATGTCTTTAGTTTCATCATAGTTGTCAACACTTTCTTCAACAGCCTTGTGTAATGCTTGTATATCATTGAATTTCAAGTTTACTCGCTTCCGCTGTTTTTTTGGCCCAAATGTCTTATCAAAACCTTCTGTGTCTAACAGATGCACTCTAGCATTCTTAGCTTTTTCATTTAGTAAAGTGATAGGTAAATTTGTTGGTTTCATAATCACTTGGTAAGGATTTTTCACTGCTGCTCCAAATTCTTCTTGAAACTTTTGTAAAGCGTTTTGTGATATCACACGCGAATTTCCAAACCACTTTTGATTAGGTTCCACTCGAGCCCGAGTGCCAGATGGCAACCATCCTTGAAACGGTGCTGGACTCAAGATTTTACCAGTTTTATCCCTTTTGGCTTTGAAGTTCCTGTACATTTGCAGCCTTTTAATGGTGCCTTTTGTTCTAGGGTTCCCGACGCCTTTTAAACCTTCAGTTGGTCGATCTGGATTCATAGAATGGCCAGATTTGTTGAACCCCTGTTTCCGGGGAGCACCCGACGTTGAACGTACTTTCCCCATCGTGAACTTTTAGGTACACAGTAAATAGAATAAAACTAGATATTATTTTAAGAATGTATCACGCGGTGAACATTAATAAATACGAAGAGGTTATAAGTTAAGTCAAGTACGGGACTAGTGCTGTCAATTTATGAATGTTACAACTTCACTTCATTAAAATAAAAACCATAACAGTACCAACTTACTTTAGTCGTTTGCAAATGAAGTTGAATTATCCCCTTTTAACAATATACCTACACAATCTACACTAGAAGATAACTAATACACTATATACGTCCCTCATTTAAATCGGAATCACGAGTTAACGCAGTGGCAGTGCCCCACTATTTGTAGCTAACTTCCATCAATAGTTTTTTTTTTATTCGATAATTAACCGAACAATCAGAGACCATGCTGCCAAATCATAAGTAAACACCCATTGCTATAGTTTTATTGGTTTTACTAACATAGACATTTTTTTATTTCTATGATCAAAAGAAAAGGCAAAGATTTTCACCCTGCCGTATATTGCTTCTCATTGGTGTATTTAAATTCAGGCTCAAATTGAGAGTATGAATCGAGTCAAAGGCACTTTAACACGGCTGACTCTCTAATTTATCAATTTGAACCCCTAACAAACTAACGACAGACAAGTCGTGTATTGTGAAGACCCTGTGTTTTTTTGTTGTTTAATAAAAAAGAAAATTGAACAAATAAAAGCAATGATTCTTAATGAGTCGTATACTGGGCATGCCTTTTAAGGTCTGTCGTTTCCATTTTTTTTTTTTTATAGTATAGTCCGACAAACGAGCCAGTGGGTCACCTGATGTTAAGTGATCTCCACCGCCCATGAACATCCACAATACCGAAAGTATCAGGTATGCGTTGTCGGCCTTAAAGGACAGGTATAGGGATTAGGGAAGGGAAGGGGGAATCTGGGCCTCCGGATATCTCACTTATCATACGAAACGCGACAGTAAACTGTCACTTTACGTTGGTTTTCTGTGAGACAGTGGTACTACCCCGGTCGAGCCAGCCCATTCATGCTGTAGACAAATGTGTCTACAGCGTGGCTCTACCACTTCCAAACCGGCAATATTTCCCGGCAATTTTGAATTTGGAACTGTTCTATATTCGAATGTGTTTAAATTTTGAATCTAAAAACAGTTGAAAGTATTAGGATTAATGCTATTGTTTAGTCACAGCGTCGATTGGAATCTGTCAGGTTACGTATGAAAATGAACCTTCTAAGGAAAATGTTCGTGCAATCATTTTCTACAACTTTAGAAGAGGCCTGACACGGCTTCAGTGTTTTGAAGAGCTAACATCTGTGTTCCGTGATGAAGCCCCATGTCTGCGGACTGTCGAACGATGGTATTTAGAATTCCAGCGTGGACATACTAGTGTTAGTGCCAAATCTCGCGAAGGACGCCCAAAATCCGCCTTCACTGAAGATAACATCATTGCTGTGAGACAACTAATTCTCGAAGATCGTTTTTTTTAGTGCCTCGATAGGCAGACGAGCAGACGGGCCACCTGATGGTAAGTAGCCACCGCCGTCCATAGACTTCAGCAATACCCGGGCACAGCAAAGCCGCTGCCTACCGTATATGACGTATTATTATTATTTGTCATGTGAAGTATCGAGAGATAGAGGCTCTATTAGGCATCTCAAGGACAACCATTCAGAAGATCTTGCATGAAGCGCTTGGTGTGAGAAAGCTAGTTTGCCGTTGGATACCGCATCTGCTTTCCGACGATCACAAGGCGGCCCGCGTCAGATGGTGTAAGAAAACTCTGCAAAGGTTCAATCGAGGAGAGTCAAATCATGTCTACGACATCATCAGTGGTGACGAATCTTGGATCTATGCCTACGATCCTGATTCCAAACAATCTACAATCTGGGTCTTTCAAGACGAGCCAAAGCCGACTAAAGTTGTTCGTTCTCGAAGCACTTCAAAGAAGATGGTGGCCACGTTCGTTGGAAAAACCGGCCATGTTGCGACTATTGCACTTGAAGATCGTAGAACGCTTAGCGCAGAGTTGTATACCACAGTTTGTTTACCACTAGTCATCGCCGAACTTCGAAAATCTAACTCAAAGCGACGCACCATCCTGCACCACGACAACGCAAGCTCACACAGCGCTCGTCAAACGATTGAGTATTTGAAGCAGGAAAAAGTAGAAATTCTTGACCATCCTCCATACAGTCCTGATCTAAGCCCTAACGATTTCTTTACATTTCCTAAAATTAAGAAAAGTCTTCGTGGTCAAAGGTTCCAGTCCGGTGAAGAAGCAGTCGACGCTTTCAAGTCAGCCATTTTAAACACCCCCACTTTAGAGTGGAATAAATGTTATAATAACTGGTTTGAGCGAATGGAAAAGTGTATTAAGCTACGTGGTGAATACTTTGAAAAACAATAAAGAGTACTAGTAGTAAGTAAGGTTCTAGTTGTGTTTTTTTCTTCAAACGACAAAACTTAAAAAGCATGCCCGTAGAACCAAAGTCGGCAAAGTATTTAGAGCAAAAGTTATACCATATATATGGCATTAAAAGAAATTAAAATCTATTTAGAAAGAAATTAAAGTTTAGAAATTAAAGTCTATATAACATTGCATTAGTCAATGCAATGTTCTATAGACGGCTGTAAACCCTTCTCAAACACAACAAAAGTTGTTTTAGAACCAAAGTCGCCAATCTTTCACAATCAACCAATCAAAAGCGTCTGCCCAAGCGTCTGCCAAGTCCAGAATCCAGATCCTATATACGACTCAAATAATCTTCTTCTTCTTCTTGCTTTAATGGCCTCTGCGGAGGAACAACTCCACAATTTTGCCAATGTCACGTAATAAAAATATTAACTAAGTAAATAAAATTTATGTGATGATGATGATTGATGACATGATGATGAATATGAAGCTTACATTTATGTCCGACTAAAATAATCATCATGGCTTTGGCCCACTGACGTCTATTATACTTGACAGGATATTTGAACCGCGAAAGTGTGCCTATATGATTTTCGCTATATTGGCGCTGATAGCAGTAGTGAGCGTCCGTGGAACTAACGATACAATTGTAGCTAATATAAAGTGTGTAAAGACAATCATAATGGTACCGAGCTACAAAATTATTTAGCTACACAGTTTATAATCCACTATATTTATTATAAAAATTTAAGTGAATACTATACTAAGCAACTAAATTAAATAGGGAAAGAGGAAACACATATTATAGTGTAAGAAAGCACCGTAGATTAAGTTGACGATGATGTAGTAGTTTCAATAATTTACGAGTATAAATATCGATCTCCGATATCTATATTTCAATATCGAAACATCGATATATCGTCCATAAAAATATTAGTAATAAATATCGATATTTCTAAATCGTAATATCGATATTTCGATATATCGATATTTTATCAACATTCCTAACATATATATATATATATATATATATGGCCGTTTTATTTTTTCGAGTGCGTCTCTTTTGTCAGTGGCTTTTAACTGATTATTGCGTTGAAGACCTGAATTTGAAGAATTATTTGTGTGTGGTTTTTGTTATTAAACCATGAGAGTTTGTGTTTATTGTATAACCCGTTACCAAACGGGAAGTGGAGTAACATTTCACAAGTTAGTAAACTTGCATCATGTTTTAGCTTTGTATATTGAAACTAGTAATTAATAGGGTTGCCCAAGTTTCATATCAACAATACATATCGATATATTTTTTTTAGTTTGGATCTACTAGTATTTACGCTTTAATGCTGTGCCGTCAAAAACATAAAATCATGAATTAGGATTGATGATATATTTCGATATAAAATAAAATAAAATTTGTATAAGTACAACATAAAGAAACTACGAGGAGCTCTAGATAGGTAAACCTACATGTTTTTATACTCCAGGATTCTGTCTAAGGAATAGGAAATATTCATTTCAAATCATAAAATTACAGTATAAAATTTCCATTATAGGTTTCCAACTGACTCGGTGATACAAAAACTATGGCTGAGAAACATGAATGTTGAAAATTTGTTTCCAAACATAAATAGCTATTTATGTTCTAAACATTTTATGGAAGATTGTTTTATTAGACATGTTTCACGGACCCAGTTAAAAAAAGGGCAGTGTGCCCACAATATTTTCCGGTGGGTTTAATATTATATTTAAACATAATATAGTAGATTAAAATATGTTATGCTAAGGCGATGTTTTTATTATTTTTAAGATTTGTAAACCATCGACTGTTGTGTATCATTGTCGATATATCATCCTTCGTGTCTCAGCTCTATCGTTAGTTCCACGGACGCTCACTACTCAATCAGCGCCAATATGGCGAAAATCAAATAGGCACACTTTCGCGGATCAAATATCCTGTCCATATAATAGACGTCAGTGAGTATAATAGACGTCAATGCTTTGGCCTCTTAGCTTCTCTGACTTGGCAAATATAAAAACAAGAAGAAAAAAGGGCTCTCCAATTTCAGCCCCGATAGGAAAAAAAGAACAGACAAGGCTGCATGGTGGAGAACCTTTGTCTTGTTCTTTTTTATAAAAAAGAGAACGAAACAAAAAGGCACCAGGCTGCATGGTGGAGAACCTTTGCCTTCTCTTCTATATAAAAAAGAGAATGAAACAAAAAAAAGTCAGGAATATTGTGATGGACAACAGACATGGCTTAGGCCTCTTGAGTTGTATTTATTTCAGACATGGCTCCGGCCTTTAGAATGAGAAAAATATCGGACATGGCTTCCCCCTTTTGTATAAGTTAAAACCAGAGAAGAAGAAGACTTTAATTCTAGCCCAGATTTGGAAAAAAAACGACTGACATGGCTGCATGGTACAGAACCTTTGCCCTCTCTTTTATAGAGTAAATAAATTAAAACAAAAAAGCATAGTGACATTGACATTTGTCAATCAAAACAAAATGTCAGCGAATACCTACTGAATTAAACTATAAAGAGGCAGTAATCTTTGCTTTGGCTGATATATTACTAATATTCCTTAAGAACTGCCATCGATATTTTAAGAAATAATATTACAGTATTCATGATAATGATTAGATTCGAGGTTTATTGTAATACGAGCTTAGAATGCTAATGCTAGTCATTAACAAACGAACGAAGTAAGTCGAATTGTAATAAATATAAAACTTACTCGGTTACATTTTATTACAAGACACATTTTATAATCAAAGCTGCCCCGATGCCTGTAGATTTAAGGAAACGTGAGACAACATGTATGACATGTTGTCTGAATTCAGGGTTTCCGAATTCGACTCATTCGTGGATATATTGAGATTGACTCCTGGTGATCCGTTAGATACATTTGGTGAGATGTGGTACCCGGTGTTTTTGTGGTCGCTGTGCTCTTCAGTGTTTGTGCATACATGTGCTGCGCTTGTTGCGTTTGGAACTTTAAGGAAGCATAAATATGGAAAGTTTTTCCCAGTCCTTCTGATTGTTATGGGTGTGGTGGGGCCAATCACGTCAGGTGTAGCGAGTAGTGCAGCTGTTGCGTTTATATATCGTGCTGCCAACTTAGCCATGCCTCCCATCCATGCTATGATATGGGGCATTGGACAAACTTTGTTGGGTGCCGGAATGGGATTCACAAGGATCTTGGCTACTTTGTAATAATATTCTTCTGCAAATTAAGTAATTCTGTTATTTCTGCATCTTTCATCAACAAGATAATATAGTTCAAATAAAGTGGAAGTCAATTATTTTAGACATTTATGGGTGTAAGGGAAGGTGCTGAAACTTATTGATGCATTGTTTCCTAATAGTATACTTAATTTGGGTGCAATGTTGATGTTGAGGCACTGACATTAATACTCATTAGTAATGTACAATCTGGTGTAAATAATTATTTCTATATATGATTATATTATATATTATAGCTAATGTGAGAATTGTATGTATTGCCATTAATTTAAAGATCTTTTTATTTAGTTTTTGGGTTATTAAAGATGTTAATGGTATTTCATGACTTATATTTCAAATATAGCAAAAATGCATTATTCAAATTAATATTAGTTATCAAATTTTGTTTACTAGAAATTAAATATTTCTAAGTACTGCCTCTACAATTGAAATATAAATTATCAGATATGAAATTGTAAATATGTAATTATTTAAATTTTCTACATGACTGATATTTCACATAAATTTGTACTGTAGTATTAGTACTTAGATACTCTTCCATCCTTAATGTGTATATGAACAACATTCCATGATTATTGTGACAAACATAATATCAAAATTTCATCATTTCATGTAGGTAGTTCTATAATTTAAATAGCAATTGTATGTTAGTTCCCCACCGAAAAAGTTAATGATTAATTTTGCATCTTAATAGACAATTTTATATATATTTTTTTAAATGATGCACATTTATAAAATTCAACTTATATAGTGTCACAGACTGTAAATTTGCATGAAACACTGTGTATGCACAAAATAATTTGTATTGTAAAGGTTTGTACTTATGCTGAGTACTATGTTATCTATTATTATCCATTATAACATTCTTGCCTAAAATTAATGTGTATTTATTTTTTATTTAATATTGTTATAATAAATATAAACTATACACATAAATCTATTTTCATTTCAATATAAAGTTATATTGTGTCATCCTAATATCTTACACTTTTGGACATAATTGTATAATGTATTTTAAACTGTATATTTATAATTATAACTTAAAAATAGTATACAAATTTGTTTAATTTAAATATATAAAACACATAATCTAGAATTTTGTTAAGCTGGAAATTCTTAAATAAATGAAGGATAATTAAAATATATAGGTGCAAAGTTATGTTAAATGCAAAGCTAGTGTGATTATAGTATAGATAATTATTGTATTACAAAGCAATTTGGTAAAGGAAATTTAATTTTCCATATTTATCCAAAGATAATAAAATCGGATTTTATATAGATATGTTGTTTTCATTTTTACATATTAGGTGTTTTCTATTCTGTATGGGCGCCTATGTGGGTGAGAAATTGTGCCATGTTCTCTACTATTGTCCTGCCAAAAATTTGGTTTTCAATTTAACTTTTCTAGTACTTTGAAAATTATTAAAAATATATAATCTTTACCTTTATTTACTATGAAATGCTATCTTACATTATTTAGATTCAGTCAAATTTTCACTCTACCGCCCCAGTTCGAAATGCAGTTTCGCTAGAAAAGAACTGGCAAGAAACTAGTGTTACTTTTTTCAAACGCTGGTTATCAATATTTATAGTTTTGCAATTAAAATACGATTAAAAACTGGATTATGGTACATTAGAATAGAGAAGCTCAATATATGTTAATTAAGTTGCATTTATGCGTACGTATACACTCACGCCTGTAATCCCCGAAGGGGTAGGCAGAGGTGTAACCATTACACCCACTTTGCGCCGAATTTCGATCCCATAATGTGATAGGGGGTGAGCCTATCACTATTATTAAGTTGCCTTATTGTAATATAGTAAAATAAAACTTATTACAAAACCTATTAGGTACCTTACATAACCCTCGTGAGAGTAATGAAATTCTCAATTTCTTACTTTCTTTAAAACCTTAAAGCCGTCTACCACCATCTGAAGACGGCTCGGCCTGGTCTGCTCTCCTTGACCAAGAAACAGATTTATACTCCGACCGATTCGCCACACTTGCTTTACCGCGGCTATTCGCTTGAAGAAAGCTTCAGGCTGAGGACCTGAGTTTGTATATATGTCCGGTCGGGTGTTTGCTGTCGCCGTCTGCGCCACACGGAGTACTCCTCCACCCTGTGAGTGCACGTCGACCTCGGCTCCCAGAGTCGGGTTTACGTGTGCCTTTAGACTTCTTAAACATGACTTTACACGACGGGCACGATCAGACAACGATCAACAATCGATCGATCAACGGGTGATCTTCTAGCGTTTGTATTACATCACTGGGGCGAGGCGATTGACAGGCATGGCGAGGCTCTGGCTGTGAGTCTCGACATAGCCAAGGCGTTTGATAGGGTCTGGCATCGCGGCCTTCTCTCCAAGCTCCCGGCATACGGTCTGCCCGACAACCTGTGCAAGTGGATCTCCGGCTTTCTGCATGAGCGTAGAATACGTGTCCTCGTTGATGGACACGCTTCGCAGCTCATGTCAGTAAATGCAGGAGTACCACAAGGTTCTGTGCTCTCGCCCACCTTGTTTATTCTGCATATTAATGATATGTTGTCGCTTGGCAACATTCATTGCTATGCAGATGACAGCACGGTTCATGGGCGTTATTGCAGCAAGCCTCCTGGTTGCCGGGCGGATACTGAGAGGAGACGCGAGGATCTTGTCATTGAGCTCAACCAGGCCTTGGATCTCATATCATCATGGGGTACCAGGAATCGGGTTGAGTTTAATGCCAAGAAAACCCAGGTGTGCGCGTTTTCGTGCAAGAAATCCCCGTTTTCTCCCATCCCCGTTCTTCAGGGTGTTCCACTCGCAATGCGGAATGACCTTAGTGTCCTAGGTATGGATATCCGCTGCGATCTTAATCCAAGGAGTCACATCGAGGGCGTAATATCCGCCACTTCCCGCAGGGTCGGAATCCTGAACAGGGTGCGGCGGTTTTTCACGCCCGGTCAGCTCTACCGCTTATATAAAGCGCAAGTGCGGCCGGGAATGGAATACTGCTCGTACCTCTGGGACGGTTCCGCAAGGTACCTTCTCGATGCCTTGGATGGGTTGCAGCGGCGGGCCATCCGCATTGTGAATGATGCAGACGTGAGTAACAGCCTGGAGCCGCTACAGCTGCGTAGGGATATTTCCTCGCTTAGCGTGTTCTACCGTCTGTATCATGGCGAATGCTCTGAAGAATTGTTTGATCTTATCCCATCCTCTCCCTTCCATACCAGAACCACGCGTACTGGATTGCGGAGCCACAGCTTCGTGGTATCTACTACCCCGGCCCGAACCAAGAGGTTCGGAAACTCGTATTTTTGCCGCACCATCAAGCTGTGGAACAGTTTGCCAGCTACCGTGTTCCCTCCTTCCTATGATCCTGGGTCCTTTAGGCGTAGTGTGAAGAAGCTAAACAGCAGGCCGGCATGATTGTGTTGAGTAGCGAAGGATAGACTGTGTCTTGCTACTTGATACTCTATCTGGACGGCACTGCGCTTACCATCAGGTGCAGTGTGGTCACTTTGCCGCGCCAGAATAAAAAAAAAAAGACTACTCTGCTATTTAATTAAATTAGACCATGTGTAGGAGCAGTTTCCAACAGCGGAATTGGTTATTCTGGGGGACTTTAACACACACCATGAGTTGTGCTTGGGCTCCTCCGACAGAACAGACCATGCTGGTAGAACTGCTCATGCATTAACTTTGACTCGTGGCTTGCCACAACTGGTGAATCCGGTTACCTGAATCCCAGACGTGGCAAGTCATGCGCTCTCTTTGTTGGACCTTCTGCTGACGAGTCACCGGACCGGGTATAAAGTGACGGTTGGTGCTCCCCTGGGTACCCCCGATCACTACCTGGTTGGGACGACAGAAACTGGCACTATTCGTCGGCAAATTGGAATGGTACTATGCGGGATTATTTCGCATCCATTACTTGACCGCGGCGCTACTTAGCTGCAAGGAAAGGATCCATCTGCGAGTACCAACGCTATTACTAGCGAGATCAGACTAGGAATGGAATATAACAGCGCATCTCTAGGATTGTTTACGAGGAATCTAAATATGGCAAAAATAAAATATATTTATTAACTTTTAAACATTCTAATTCGATATACACTAACGTCTGTAACACCCGGAGGGGTAGGCAGATGTGGAACCAGTAAACCCACTTTTCGCCAAATTTATAACGGTCCCGTAATGTGATAGGGGGCGAGCCTATCGCCATATCCATTTCCAGATTCCAATTAAAAGTAACTTAATTTTTATATTTTAGTTTTTAATATACTCTTCATCACATATACAGTGGAAAATAGTGTCAATGATGTTGTAACCAAATAGACTAAAACAAATCTAAGCATGATTTCATTACATTAACTGTCAATTCGATACATCCATTGTCTATTCAGTTAAGTTTATTATCACATTCTATGCCATCAAAGAGCATAGTACATTAATTACCACCTATTTGACCAAGAGACAGGAGCAAACTATTTTAGTTAATTATGAAAACAGAATTTCACCAATAAACTTATATACTAAACTAATTTATAGGACAATAATCTAGTCATCATGATAATAAACATCACATAAAAACAATTATACTATGTAATTAATAACAAATTTCACACCCAGATAGTTTGTTTTAAGTACACTGGTGAATCATATTTTAAGGATCTATAATAGCTTTATAAAGTTCCGCTATTGTATTTAGAGAATCTTTTGTGCATTCCATGGCAATCTAAGCTTTCGTCATCTCCTTCATTGCTAACTTCATGAATTTCTTCCAACATTAAAGGCAGTTGAAAATCTTCTTTAGTCAAGGTAACCTGAAAAATAAAGCACAATATTGTTGTTTTGTTACCACTATACGAAATATGTAATATATAATAGAAATATCTGCACTTCAAAATTATACATTGCATCAAACTATGTACCCATCCTTTGACATAATAAACTGGATAAGTCAACATTTAGACCATGAAGGCAGCAATCGGAATTACTGGTTAAAAAAAAATCTAGAATATACCCTGATAAGAAGATTAGATAATACCCTTGTATTATCTAATAATAAACATGCTGCTGATCCAAAATGCTCAACTGATTTTGACTTTTCTTAACCTCTAAAGTAGCAAAAAAAAATTTTTGCAATATTTAAATAGAATAAAACATTTATATGAAATAAATTTTAGGGTGTATGGAGTCTTATATCTGATAGTCACACAACTCTTATTCCTGACCTCATGAATTTCAGGATCTCGTTGACTCAATCTATTCACACTGTCTTGTAAATATTTTGTTTCAGAGGTAGCATCCTGTAAAGCTAACTTCAACTCTACTATTTCTTTTCTAGCATTTGAGAGTAACTTTTCTGTTGTAGCTAAATTTTCTTTCAGCTTGCATTTATCAAGTTCTAAATTTTCTTTTGCCCTAGAAAGGCTTTTTATTCTATTCTCATATAATTTTAATTCAGCATCTCCATCACCAATACTTGCATTGTGTTCCCGTTGTGTTTTACTACACATTTGTTTTAAATAAGATATATTTTGTTCTAATACAATTTTTTCCTCAGTTATAAGTTTAATTTCATTTTCTAAGGCACTTATCTTAAATGTCATAGCAGCTATACGAGATGCCTGACTCTCAATTGTATTTTGTTTATCCATTAATTTGGATTCCAATATTTCTATTTTACTGATATAAGTCTGTAGTTGGACTGATTTTGAAGCAGCTTCACTTTCTAAGGAGTGATTGGTATTTTCTAGTATGTTTGCTTCAACTGACAGACTTGCAAATTGTTCTAACATATCAGATCGTTCTGCTTCTTTTTGTGACAACATTTCTTCAATTCTTCTTATTTCTGATACATAATGCTGTAATTGCTGTTTTAAACTTTCAACTTCTTTTCTAGATTTGTCATACTCTATCTTAGTAATCTTTAAGGTACCATTAGCATCAGCCAGACTATTTTGTAAATGTTTATTTTCAATAATAGCTGTATCAAACTGTTGATTTAATCTTAATATTTCACCATTCAAAAAGCTTATTTGTGCTTCATAATCTTTTAGTTTGTGTTCAGAAATTTTATTTACATTTAATTGCCTTTTTAGATTTGTTATTTCGTTTTCCAGCTTATTTATTTCAAATGTTTGAGATTTAGAATTTTGTTCTAGAAAGTTCATACTTTCTACTTTATTATCTAATTCTATAACTAGTTTGTCACGTTCCTGATCAATTTTTTTTATGCTCTCTATTAAGTTTAACTTGTCATTTTTAAAAGAACATATTTCAGTTTGTAATTCTTTACATTTCCGTTCCAATGAATCAATATTATCTTTTGATAAACTAAGCTTTTTTTGAGTGCATAATAGTTCATTTTGAATATCATTAGCACTTCTTTCTGTTTCAACTTGTATATTCTTTATTTGATTTGTTATGGTTTTTTCTTTGATCATATTACTTTGAAGATTTTTAAGCTGATCTCTTAAAAAGTTACATTCATCTTTAAGATGATCTGTAGATGCTTTCTCAGTTCTATTAGTTCTTTTGTATGAATTGTTTTCCTCTTCTAATCTTTCAATTTCATTTTGTTTAGCAACAAGATCTCTTTTGAATTTGTCTGCTAAGTCCATTGCCTCTTTGTATCTCATATTATATTCACATTTGTCTTTCTTCAATAACTGTAATTCATGCGTCATTTCTTCAATTTTATTTTGTAACTTTTGAACATCTCTCTCTAAACAATCTCCTCTCTCACTAGATTTTAACAAGTGTAAATTTTTATATTGACTTAACTGTTGACTAAGAGTAATATTTTCTTTAGTTAATTCTGAATTTTCAATGTTAAGTTGGTTGATAACATCTTTGAAGTTTTGCTTATTATTTTCTTCTTGTCTAGCCAACTTATTTTTGTAATCATCATTCTCCTTTTTAAGTACTAACATTTTTTGTTCACTTTCACATAATCTTGTGTGTAAATCTCTAACAAAGGAAGCTTCATAAAATGTTCCAGTATCTTTTGAGGTTACTGGTGAGTCTTTGCCTCTGCATTTCTGTAAATGTTTATTAAAATCTTTCATTGTGTCAGTCATTTTCTCTTGTATATCTCTTATATATTTTTCATACTTCTTTCTCTCATCTTCAAGAAGATTTTGTAATTCAAATTTGGTTGGACATTTATCTTTTATTTGTTCTAACTCCCTATTGAAGCTGGAAGACTTATTCATGTGTGGTAGCAATAACATTTTATCTTGCAAACTTTTATTGAGATCAACTAAGTCTTTTATCTCTTTATGCAGTGCATTATTTTCCTTTAACACATTATTCAAGGATTCTTGAAGAGTACGCATTTTTGGTGAGGTATCTGCCTTTAATACTCCTACTTCTTTTCCTAGTTCAGTATTTTTCAGAGTAAGTCCTTCAATCCTTGTTTGCAAAAAATTTATCTCATTTAGCATAGATGCCAATCTTTTATTAGCATCATCTTCAACTTTCACAGCTAACATATCCACTTTTTGTAATTCTTCTTGAAGTGACTTGTTACTATCAGCTAGACTGAGAGCCCTTAACATTGCTTCATGTTGCTTTGCCAATGCACTTTCAACTTCTTTCTTTAACATGTTATTATAAATTTCCATCTCATGTAATTCTTTCATTAGACTCTGAACTCTTGTGTCAACATTTGGATTACAGCAATCTTTGTTAACAGCTGATAAAGGCCTTCCACCTTCTAGAAGAATGTTCAATCTTATGATCTCATTGTCTCTATGTTCTATTTGATTTTTAAATACCATGATTTCATCATAATATTCCTCATTCTTTTCTTCTAAGGATTGTAATCTTTTTGTTAACTCTGTAAGATCTTTTTCAGAATTAGAATTATTTTTTTCATTACAAAGACAAATTTTATTCACTTGGCAGTTAGTTTCTTTCCTACGGCTTTTGTTACGACTGCTATGAGTCTCAGCACATAGTCCTCTTAAACTCAAATCTCGGATTTCATATTGTAATTTACTTATTGTTGCTTCCTTTTTAACAAGTTCTTCAGTTAGAGATTTGATTTTTCTTTTACTTTCTTTATTAAGTTTCAAATTATCTTCCTTAAATTGCATATTCTCTTTGTGAAGTCGGTTATTTTCTTGGATAAGTTTGGCATTATCGCATTTGTATGGCTCAGCTTCTAACATCAATGAGTCACGCTGCATTAAAGCTTCTTTTGACAAATCCATGTAATGCTGTAAACTGCGAGTAGTTTGTAACAAGTCTGCCAAAATACATTCTATCAAAGGAACCGCTTCAAGCGGTAACTTGTTGTTATAACCGAGTTCTTCAAGTTTTCGAGACAAGTTAAAGTACGTTTCTCCCATTTTCATAAACTTTTGCTGTTGACTTCGTACTCTTCTTAAAACTTCAAAATTTTACATTGTGAAGAAAAAAGTCTGCAGCAGAGACCAATAAAGAAATAAGATGTTACTTTTCAAAGTTTATTTCGTTTATTTTGATGTCAAAAATATGTTTTTTTTATTTTGTTCCATTCTCTTTTAAAAAAAAAGAGAGCTCAGGTTCTCCACCATGCAGCCTTGTCTATCCTATATTTTTCCATTCTTTGTTTGTTTAGATTTCTATTTTTAAAAGTAAGGCAAAGTTAATAAGTTCTGAACCACACAGCCTAATTTGTTAATTTGATCAAATCTGGGAGCTCATTCTATTCTTTTCATTATAGAGAGGCAACAGTCGGCAACACTAAAAAAACACTAACATGAATAAGAATGTAGGGATGGCGGTTCTTTCCGAAAAAGAACGATTTGAATCGAAATTGTATAAACCGATTCACAAAAATCGAGGTATTAAATATCGATATTCCAAAAATCTATCACTTTTCGAGTTTGTATTTTTAATGCAAATATAAATTCAATCATGGAAAATAATAATAATCGATAATATTTTTGAGGAACTAATTCGAAGTATCAGGTATAAAAAAGACATTTATTTCGGTTACATTTAAAAAAATTAGAAAATAATTAACAGTTCCCACTGGAAGCTACATAACAAGAAGCAGCATTACAATTCGTATTTATTTCACTATTTGCAGCACAAGCACATCACAAGAATCATTCAATCAACGCAATGAGAGAAATCGATACTTTGATTAATCGATGTCAGAACGCCCTGCCTAAATCAATGATCCTTTATAACCTGTTCCCTTAATGTCATTCTCAGTGTTGGCTGTTGATTTGACAATGACAATTTAAACGTAAGACTAGGCAGTATGGTCGATTGACTGTAGCCTGTCCTATGGTAGAATAAAAAAAATTGACAATGACAATAATAATGACATTTCACGTAAAGTGACCGATTTAGTTTGGCTGTGTTATTTATTTATGAATTAGTACCTACATGTAATCTAAAAATTCCATATTAAGACTTTTCGTCAAATCATGAACAACAATAAAAACAATTTGCAAAATATTTTTATCTAATCTTCTTTCTCTGTGATGATATTGTTTGGTTGTACATCATGAACCCTTACAAGGATGTGGAAGAAAGTTCTTTTGTTGCTTCCTTGCATTTATCTTACGAAGACATAGCTACGAAATTACTTAAGGACCATTACTTCCTTACTGCTTTAGAACTGCATACGGAACTCGTCGAGAGCGGTAAAGAACTGCCTCAATTAAGAGAGTTTTTTTCTAATCCAGGAAACTTCGAACAACATGTATCTCGCCCGTCAGAGTTTACTTCAATGCGTAAGTAACTGTTTATTAAGAAAACGAAAACTGTCAACACTGACTCTAAATAATCTGAATACTCAAACATCTAATATTCATATTTACAATAATGAGAGAAATGTTATATAAAAATATATTCAGTTTACATTTTTACAACTTATTTATTACTTAACTTATTTAACTTCTACAAGTTATTGTAAATATTATGGTGTATTTATGTTAAAGTTTACAGTGCATTTGTGTTGAAGTTATGAAAATAAAGATTATTATTTATTGACAATCACAACTTTGTGTGAGATGTTCTTATAATGAAATTTACAACCATTATATAAGTTCATTTAAAAGGTTTGTAATCTATACATTTATTGTCTTTATACATGGTATTTTTATAAAGAACAAATTTGGATATGGGTGAATTTTCAATATATTTGATTCACACTTGATGTGAAAATATGAACTCTTTATTTAATTGCAATTTTATAACATATTATTAAAATTCTGCCACATATTATGTGTATGTTATTTTTTAAGCCTACCGAGGTTGGTTATAATAAGAATTTGACTCTAATGACTGATAAGTTGTTACTATTGTTGGTAACTCATTAATTTCGATGATTAATATTTGGAATAAACATTTTTAATGTTCATTTTGTGGAGCACTGGTAGTCCTGCAAATAAAAAAAAATTAATGTTATGCTGGATTGAAAAATTTACTACTACTCTTTTAAAATTTATTTCATAATTTCAATTTCAGACCGCACTCCGAGCCAAGCCACACTTGACTCTCTAGATACTGCTAGATATTCTGAAGATGGTGGTGGTGACCGAGGAGGTAGTGGTGGAGATGTAGCTGTACTCGAATTCGAATTACGTAAAGCTCGAGAAACGATTAACTCATTGAGGGCAAATCTTACTCAATTTGCTGGTGAGTGGATTAAATTTATCATTTACAACAAAATCAATTCAAAATCTCTGTCAATACATATAACATGTCTATGTTTTGAATATTCCATGTCATAACTATAATAGCTTAAAAATATTATTTTATTTTAGATGGAGAATCAACATTAGACAAATCTTCGAAGTATATATCAGACCAACAAAATTTAAAACCTCATGAAAAAAGAGCTTTAAACTTTCTCATCAATGAATACCTTTTACTCCAGAATTACAAACTTACTTCCATAACATTTTCTGATGAAAATCCTGAGCAGGTAACTAGCATATAAAATTTGAATATATCTTTGGAAATGGGAGAGGTTATTCTGTTAAGTGGTTATACCACATTAAATATTTTGTTGTATACAAAGTATTGTAATAATTAAATGATACATTGTTTAGAGCTGACTTTGTATTCTTATTTTGGGTATTTTCTATATATACACCTTTTTGAGACTGACTGTACACACACAATACCAGAAGAATGATAAATATGTTGCCAGTCTTAAAGTGAAGGAATTGGGATTGGAAAAGAGAGTTGAAGATATAGGGGACTGACCTTGCAGACTGTATGAAATGCAATAACAAACTGTTATATTATGTCACAAAGATTTAACTTTTTCACAAAGATATCAAATTATAATGTGCATTAAAGGTGATCATGGTAGCTATATCTTGAAGCACTAAATGCTTGTACAATAATAAATAATATGTTTTACATCAAAGACTCAAAAAGTAACCCTGATTGTAATAAACACACAATTATTATCCTTTTTCATACAGGAATTTGAAGACTGGGATGATGTAGGTCTTAACATGCCACGACCAGCTGGATTAGTATCTTTATTTCGTGGTAAATCAACATTGACTGTACCAAAAAATGATGCCTCCACATTAACAGATTGGCAATTTATGGAGGTGGAGTGTCAAACAGAACTGGTTGTGGGGAATGTGTGCATAAGTTGCCAAACTCCACTTGACCATGAGGCTAATTGGAATCATGAAGTAAGTTTACCAACAATTGTATCATTAAATTCAGACTTATTATGTATCATACTCTGATTTTTAATTAGGTAGACTAAAATGACAGCTGTGACCGACCTTTTCTTTTTTATTGTTGTAAGAGTAGTACATAGTGCTGTGTATGGCCCATTCTTCGACCTTTCGATTTGATTTTACATCTGGTGTTATTAAATGTTTAATAAATATAATAGTAATAAAATGTATATAAGAAAATTAATAACTTATGTTATTAATTTTGTTATATTACATTAACTTTACTTTTGATAAACAAGATCAATTTGATAACCAGCTTATTATTTACAGCTCCTTGTTCAAGCTGAAGAGATAGAACTACTTAAGCAAAAAATTATTGCACTTGAGACTGAAAAACTAAACTTCCAAAAACTATATGATGCTGCTATAGTGAGTTTGAATTCTCTGACGAGTCCCGCTTCGGAAGGTAAAGGGCTTGATCTGCAAATACCAGAGGAGAAGCTACTGTCTGTCCAACAACCTCTTGATAGACCGATCACGTGTACAGCAACCGAGAATCATTACGGAAGCGGGAATTCTACTCATAGTGCGACACCGGAGCAGTTTGAAATTATCGATAATGAAAAGAACAGCATGTAAGTTTCCACTACTATAAATATTTATTGTACACTTAAGTGTACAGCAGGAAATAATTTTCCTGCAACATAGTAACTTTAAAATTACATAAGAACATTTTAAACCTTAGTAACAGGATATTGAAATAAATAAACATCAATGTCATATGTATTGATAATACAGTAGAAAGAAGAGTGTTCCTTGACCATTTTTTCAAAACAAATTTACAGTAGTATCTTGATTATCCGGAGCAAATAAATCTGGGGGTGTTTCGTATGATTGGAAATCCAGATAATCGATTTCAAAGTCAAATCAAACAATATTAAAATTTTTATAAACTAAATGTTTGAAGTTATGAAATGTGTTTTACATTCGTCGTTTAGACAAAACGATGTAAAAATTACGAGCTATAATGATGATGATATATGTGATGACCTATGTAATTTATAATTTTGGTTGTAAATAATTTGTTATTGATCTTCGATATATTGAGTCACATCTTTTCATTGCAGCCAAGTCCCTGATCCGATTTAGTTCTAACTACTGTATATGATCAGATCATCCTGTCTCTCAAACCACTTAAATGCAACGTCCTAGGGCTTCAAAAGCTTCTACGTGTGATGGTACAAGACTTATATCCCCAGTTTCTTCCTCTTTTTCTCAATACCATTCAACTCATCAATGATTTCTTCTTTGGTTAATATTTAGAAGGGCAGGGCATTTATGATCGCAGTTCAGCCAGTCTTTGATATTCTCTCCATCGCAACTTTCACCAGTGCTAAGAATTTACATTGCTTCTGATATTTCTTTGAAACAGTCGTAAATGAAAGTAAAAGACAACTTATCAGTTGAACGCTATCAACTAAAATAAAATTCTTTCACGCAAATAAGCAAGAGCGAGAGTGCACGAATGGAGGCGGAATAAAATCGTCGTAACATACTCGTATTGTCTTTGTGCAGTCAAAACATTTTAGATCGACATTTAGAGCTCTGACATGTTACTCCGGATAATCGGTGTTCGGATAATTGGCATTTTACTGTAACTAAATAAATACTTAACATTATATAACATATATATTCTATGCTTTCAATATCTAGATGATGAAATTATTCATTTATTAGCATCAAAATTCATTTGGACCCTATTTACATTACATTACACAAATTAAAACCCGTCATAAATAGACTTATCAATTGTTATTTTAATAATATTTCATCATTATTTACACCAACATTTATAAGGGTTCGACAATGAGTACATACAATTAATTATTCTATAAATTATTCTATAAAATAAATTTCGCAATCACCTGGTTGTTTAATTATACATTTTCGCAGCAGAAAAGATAGTTCGAACATCAGTTCGTTAGATCCAACTGTACTAGGCGAACATAGCATGAGAGATTCCCCTCTACGTCGTGGCAGTGTGACCACGCTCGACGAAACTCTGAGTATAAATGATAACGGAGAATGGACCCGCGTGCAATACAAGTATAGTAGCATTGAGGCTAATAACAAGGAGATGTGGATTGACAGGTAGTACTTGCTTATTTTATTTTAATTCTATTTTTTCACTCATGCTCGTATAATAACACAGTTAAATAGTTTTTCTTCACGAACCCAGCGTCGAATATCTATTTATTCAAAATGTTTGTGCCAGAATCGTTTTAACATGTGGTAATTAAAATAAAACCAACTATTGAATCTAAAGATCCTAAATAACACTATATTTTTTCTAAAATTTGAAACTATTTATTTATTTCAGTGGGCTGCCAAACAGTTTAAAATTATCTATATTGAACTGGTGCTGTGAGACGCTGAATTTCAACGAACCGCTCACTAACGACTTGCTAGCTGAGTTACTGGCCAATGACAAGCCGGTCACCTTACCAGGCTTATTGACATTAGCAGCTGACACATTGCCACGGGTAATTTCCCTACAAAAACCACTTTTTTAAAATATAGTTTTATTATAAATTATACAGATGTTTTATATAGTAGTAAATAAATAACACCCAACAATCACAGAAAGTCTTGATCTTAGAATAAGATTCTATTATGTTGTGTTGTGTTGTGTTGTGTGTATCCCGACGAACCAACTTTTGCTGGTGGTAGGATATTCGTATCCGCCCGGATAGGGACCACCGTACACACGGCGAAAAACCCGCCATAGTGGCACACGCAAGTGTGTCGCGTTCCGGGATCAGCCAGTGTATGTCCGGTTATCGTCGGGGGGCTAGAGTTGGGGTACGATGTTTGGCCGTGCGGGTATAAGCCGGTTCACAGTCGGTTGGAGGCGTGTTGATCCGGCGGCCAGGGAGACCTGTAGAAACGGTGGTACCGCTGGCCGCCCGCGGTACAGTACAGGGGCCCAATCGTGGCTAACCACCACGAGAGGCTGCCCCACCATGCCGCGCATAATCTTGGGTGGGTCCGTCGTGCCGGTTGGTGACCGGATGTGGGGTCCCGGCGGCCTATCCCGGGAGGGTACGGGGGCCCTTCCGTCCGGCGGATCAGCTCACCTCCTCTCGGCTCTTTTAGTGGACCGGCGCTTGTTACGGCCTTCTGACTACTCTGACACTAGACCCTTGACCGCTTCTTCACCTCCTCCTCCCATAACTCCATGTCAGTGCATACAAAGAGAGCAGGTTTTACAGCGGTGCGTAACCTCACCACCGCCTTCTCAATGGAGTTCGCTAACATCCGCGGACTCCATTC
The DNA here is from genome assembly GCA_905220505.1 of Laothoe populi. Lineage (NCBI taxonomy): Eukaryota > Metazoa > Arthropoda > Insecta > Lepidoptera > Sphingidae > Laothoe > Laothoe populi. The sequence continues at coordinate 12,307,219 of HG992147.1, read as the reverse complement.
TAATCTTAATGCCGTCCACCACCATCTTGAGACGGCCCGGCCTGCTCTGCTCTTCTTGACGGAGACGCAGATTTGTAGTCCGACCGATACTTCATACTTGCTTTACCCCGGATACTCGCTTGAAGAAAGCTTCAGGCCGAGGGCCGGGGTATGCCTGTATGTTCGGTCGGACGTCTGCTGTCGCCGTCTGCGCTGCATGGAGGACCCCTCCTTCTCCACCCTGTGGGTACACGTCGACCTCGGCTCCCAAAGTCGGGTTTACGTGTGCCTTTACAGGTCACACGACGGGGACGTAGAGACAACTCGGCTATTTAATTATATTAGCCAGGCGACAGACGACGCGCAGGAGCAGTTTCCAACAGCGGAATTGGTAGTTCCGGGGGACTTTAACGCACACCACGAGTTGTGGTTGGGCTCCTCCAGAACTGACCATGCCGGCAGGACTGCTCATGCATTCGCTTTGACGAATGGCTTGACACAGCTGGTGGACCAGCCTACCAGGATCCCAGATGTGGCAAGTCATGCGCCCTCTCTGCTGGACCTACTGCTGACGAGTCATCCAACCGGGTATAAAGTGACGGTTGGTGCTCCCCTGGGTACCTCCGATCACTGCCTGGTTGGGACGTCGGTTCCTTGCGCTTTGCCTCCACGTCCCGTGAAGGTCAAGCGCAGGGTCTGGCACTACTCGTCGGCAGATTGGGATGGTATGCGGGATTACTTCGCATCCATCCCTTGGCAGCAGCGCTGCTTTGATGGAAAGGATCCTTCAGCGAGTGCTGACGCCTTTGCCTGCGAGATCAGAATAGGAATGGAATATTACATTCCTTCCTCTGAGATCGCAGGCAAAGGCCGAGGACGCTCCTGGTTCAATCGTGCATGCGCCGATGCTGTTGGCAAGAAACAGGCGGCGTATCGTGCTTGGATCGGGGGTCGCGCTACGAAGGATCCCAACCTCAAGTCACTCAAAGCAGCCTATAACCGTGCTGCCAAGGTCTGCAAGAGGGCGTATGTTAAAGCGGATGCCCAGCGCGTCTCCAAGATTGGATGTGCTTTGGCCGATAACCCAACAAGCAGTCGTGCTTATTGGAGCTTGGCTAAGGCCGTCCAATCTAATTTCTGTCGCCCTTCGCTGCCACCGCTGAGATATCGAAATGGAACACTAGCCCATAGCTCGCAGGAGAAGGCCGATTTACTGGCAAACCTCTTCGCGGCTAATTCGAGACTCGAGGACTGCAATGCTCATTTACCAACTACGCTGCCCGGTTGCGGTCACACAATGCCTGATATCCGTATCAGGCATTGTGATGTGCGGCGTGAGCTGCAGTCTCTCGACGTCCGGAAGGCTAGTGGTCCTGATGGTATCCCAGCGCTTGTACTTAAAAAGTGTGCAGCGGAGTTGTCTCCTGTACTGACGCGCCTATACCGATCGTCCTACCTCTCAGGTATTGTGCCTGAATCTTGGAGGGAGGCTAATGTGCAGCCGATCCCCAAAAATGGTGATAGGTCAGACCCTAACAATTATCGCCCAATCGCCATAACCTCAGTGATGTGTAAAGTCATGGAGCGACTGATAAACAGCCAATTATTTCGCTACCTAGAGGATCACTCGTTGATCAATGACCGCCAATACGGGTTCCGTCATAACCGATCAACGGGTGATCTTCTAGCGTTCGTATTACATCACTGGGGGGAGGCGATTGACAAGCATGGCGAGGCTCTGGCTGTGAGTCTCGACATAGCCAAGGCGTTTGATAGGGTCTGGCATCGTGGCCTTCTCTCCAAGCTCCCGGCATACGGTCTGCCCGACAACCTGTGCAAGTGGATTTCCGGCTTTCTGCATGAGCGTAGAATGCGTGTCCTCGTTGATGGACACGCTTCGCAGCTCATGTCAGTAAATGCCGGAGTACCACAAGGTTCTGTGATTTCGCCCACCTTGTTTCTTCTGCATATCAATGATATGTTGTCGCTTGGCAACATTCATTGCTATGCAGACGACAGCACGGTTCATGGGCGTTATAGCAGCAAGCCTCCTGGTTGCCGGGCGGATACTGAGAGGAGACGAGAGGATCTTGTCGTTGAGCTCAACCAGACCTTGGATCTCATCTCATCATGGGGTACCAGGAATCGGGTTGAGTTTAATGCCAAGAAAACCCAGGTGTGCGCGTTCTCGTGCAAGAAGTCTCCGTTTTCTCCAATCCCCGTTCTTCAGGGTGTTCCACTCGCAATGCGGAATGACCTTAGTGTCCTAGGTATGGATATCCGCTGCGATCTTAATCCAAGGAGTCACATCGAGGGCGTAATATCCGCCACTTCACGCAGGGTCGGAATCCTGAACAGGGTGCGGCGGTTTTTCACGCCTGGTCAGCTCTACCGCTTATATAAAGCGCAGGTGCGGCCGGGAATGGAATACTGCTCGCACCTCTGGGACGGTTCCGCAAGGTACCTTCTCGATGCCTTGGATGGGTTGCAGCGGCGGGCCATCCGCATTGTGAATGATGCAGACGTGAGTAACAGCCTGGAGCCGCTACAGCTGCGTAGGGATATTTCCTCGCTTAGCGTGTACTACCGTCTGTATCATGGCGAATGCTCTGAAGAATTGTTTGATCTTATCCCATCCTCTCCCTTCCATACCAGAACCACGCGTACTGGCTTGCGGAGCCACAGCTTCGTGGTGTCTACTACCCCGGCCCGAACCAAGAGGTTCGCAAACTCGTATTTTTGCCGCACCATCAAGCTGTGGAACAGTTTGCCAGCTACCGTGTTCCCTCCTTCCTATGATCCTGGGTCCTTTAGGCGTAATGTGAAGAAGCTAAACAGCAGGCCGGCATGATTGTGTTGAGTAGCGGGGGATAGACTGTCTCTCGCTACTTGATACTCTATCTGGACGGCACTGCGCTTACCATCAGGTGCAGTGTGGTCACTTTGCCGCGCCAGAATAATAAAAAAAAATAAAAAAAAAACGAGATAGATACCGCCCTTTAGATAGAGGGTGTTTGGCTATTCCACTACGGCATCCCCTGACAGTCATCAGAGGCGACTAATAGGGGCCATCGCGAGTCCCAGGTTCATAGTAGGGACTGTCATCGGTGTATCCGTAGTACGGGTTGTTGGCCTCGTGATTGTGGAGCGTGGGTATTTCTGAGCCTTATCAAATGTGGAGACTGGCCACTATGTGGTACGGGGTAAGGGCGGTAATGGTTAAAGTTGCGGCGTTTCTCGCTCGGTAGTCCAAGACTGTATTTAATATGCCAAAAATTCTGCAATCACAAACGTAAGTTATCTTAATAGGAGAACAGGGCTTTCGCCCATCTTGTTTCTTCTGCTTATTAATGACTAGCTGTTGCTCGCGGCTCCGCCCGCGTGGAGGTCATGTTTGGGAGAAAAAGTATACAATACAAAATACCAATATTAATGCGTTTAACTTAAAAATGTCGGATTTTCATACAAACTTTCATTCCCTATTTTACCCCCTTAGGGGCGGAATTTCCAAAAATCCTGAAACATATATTTTTTATTTTTAACTAAAATGCCAAATACAAATTTTCATGAATTTTACTTCAAAAATGACGGATTTTCATACAAACTTTCATCCCCTATTTTACCTCCTTAGGGGTGGTATTTCCAAAAACCCTTCCTTAGTAGATGCCTACGTGATAAAAGGTACCTACTGTCAAAATTTCAAGTCTCTAACCCCAGCCGTTTAGGCTGTGCGTTGATCGATCAGTCAGTCAGTCAGTCAGTCAGTCAGTCAGTCAGTCAGTTTCTTCTTTTATATATACAGATATGTTGTCGCATGGCAACATTCATTGCTATGCAGATGACAGCACGGTCCATGGGCGTATTTGCTGCAAGCCTCCTGGCTGCCGGGCAGATACTGAGAGGAGACGGAAAGATTTTGTCATTAAGCTCAACCGGGCCTTAAATCTATTTTTATCATGGGGTTCCAAGATTCGGGTTGTCTTTAATGCCAAGAAAACCCAGGTGTGCGCGTTATCTTGCAAGAAATCCCGTTTTCTCCCGTCCCCATTTTTCAGGGTACTCAATGCGAAATTACCTAGGACCTAATGTCCTAGGTACGGTTATCGGCTGTGATCTTAGTACAAGGAGTCACATCAAGGGTGTAATATCCGCCACTTCACGCAGGGTCGGAATCCTGAACAGTGTGCGGCGGTTTTTCACTCCTTTCAGGTGCAGTCTGACCTTTGCCGTGCCAGAATAGAAAATAAACATACTGGATGGGTGTGTAAATGACCTAAACGAAGTGGGTGAGTCAAGGGTTTAAGCAGAACCATCTACGTGTCCTCTCGCAATAAGCACGAAAAAGGGATAGACTAGGATCGCTGCTGAAACCGTCCCTGCGCGGTGCCGCCTTGCAGCCCATCATTATGGGTGGAGGCTAACGAGACTCCCTCGGCGTCAACGATAGCAAACAAGGCCGGACCACCCATGCTGCTGTCCAACTCGGGGTCGTACGATGCACCGAAATCGGGAGTGCATCGACAAGGGCCCTGTGACAGCCCGCCGCTGCGCGCTCGCTAGATGACCCCAATTAGTCGCCTAATAATCTAACCTAACTCGTACTATGCCTAAACTAAAATGAAGTCCGTTGGTTACACGTCCATTTGACCGCTATAAGTGTTTGGGACGTATAAACCTGGGGTTGGGGCTGAGTGGCCACCGCAAGGCCATCAGGTGTAGTTGTTTGTTGTGTAGATCCTGCCGCACACGCTGGTGGGTCGTCGCGGTGCGGCGGCGGCGCTGTTGTGCGCGGTGGCGGCGCTGCTGCCGGCCGGCTCCCCGCGCCGACACCGCACGCTGCACGCGCTGCTCACGCTCGTCAAGAAACCGGACCCTCACGACACCAGGGCCATCTGTGAAGGTACGGCCCACCACTACCATCACTACCACCACCAACCAACTGAATACACCTCGTCTGGATGCCCGGGCCAGATACCATTTTATATGCCTGTATAATCTCATATCTCACTTTGAAGATGTTACATAAAAAAATATTATATTTATATTATGGCTATCGATCCACCCTGGGTTCACACGGGTATATATGCCAACATTGTTTTCTTTACAGTGAGCTTAACCGTAATTTTTAATGAAAATATTTTATTTTCTTTTACTCTTTCTGCGGTGCTTGGATCGTAGCCTTTCCAGTCTTAAGTTCCTAGTTTGCTAGATTTTGTTCCAACATCATCAACAATCACCATCATATTCCACTCATTTATACCTAACGAATACTTGAAACAGAATGATAACTGAATGTCTACTTAGACATTACTGCTCAAAATGTGAACCTCATTTAACCCTATAGAATGGTGCAATTATACAATTAGTTTTTTTTTAATATAAGAGGATTTTTCATGGCTATAATTACAGTTTAATCAATGTAAATTCTAAAATCAATTTTAGTTATTTTGTAAAATCGTTCAAATACTGCTTATTTATCGCTCTTTCTTATACTTTGAATTGGGCTATCCACGCATTTATGAAAATAACAATAGTTTCTGAATGGAAACACTAATACAATTATTAAGTAATCAATACCAGCTGTATCTGTACAAATTTTTCATTTCAGCGGCGTGCTTTATAGTCAAGTGGGGTGGAAGCGGCGAGGTACTCTCGTCTATAGCCGAATTACTGTCATCTAGAACGACAGAGCGTCGCATACTGGCGAGCCAGATATGTATGGCGATCGCTCCATACGTACCTATAGAATTATGCACCTCCTTATTACTTAGTCTCGTGGTGTTAATGTGTGAGTCTAATGAATTAGAAATACGAAATCTGGGGTTGATATCAGCGTGCCTCATATGTCCCGTGGCTGAACATAAATACACGCAATTAGAGAATTTAATGTTCAACTTTTTGAGAGATCCTGTGGATAAATGTGTAAAAGACACGATAAATGTATTTGCTCCGGTGCTGGCGAGAAGTGCTTTAATTGCAGGTAACTTTGAATAATTGTTACTTGTATATACATCCCCTTTTCCCGTGAGAGTAACAACTAATAGTTTCAAGTTCATAAAACATGTAATATATACAGAGTTTCAAAATGTACTGTACAATATTCTAACCTTAGATATATGGACATATTTTTAATTTATAAATGAAAAAACTAAACCAAATATAAAATATTTTAAAGACTCCAATAATGTAATAATATTGTTTTTTCTTTTAGGAAAATTCACGTCTGACCTTTGCAGCCGTATTATGAAGAATTTAAACAAAGCATGTGTGGATAATGAGTGGAAGAGTGTATTGTTATATTTAAATGTGTTGAGAGTTTTAGTGTTGGCTAAACTGGCCTATATAGTCAATGTACAAATAGTTAGCGACGTTACCATGACCAACTGTGATATGGAATCAATTAATTTACAAGAAGTGCCGCTGGAGGAACAAGAATATTTTGTAGATGTGCAAAGTTATCTTACGGACGCTAAGGACGCAAAGATATTGTTAGGAGCATTGAACTATCTGATTAAGGAGAAACCTGAAGTTCGATGGCCGGAATTGATATGGTTTATTGATATGTAAGTAAAGTTTACAGTGGACTTAATTGGCTCATGAAAAAAAAACTAAAATATTTCTTCTCAAACAGCCTGTAGAATTTAGGACAATTATTATTTTTATTTATTATTATAATATGATTTATGAATTTGTTAAATACCATACTATATTTTTTAATAGTGTATTTCTATTTCAGTGTGAAACAAATTCTAGAAGTGACAACAAATATTAAATTACTGAATCATCCTGCGGTGTATGAGATGTTAATAACATTATTCAATAGTTACATAGAACATTTCGGTGTGATATTCACGAAATCGATATTGAAGTCTATATTTGACGATATCATTGTTGATCTAGAACAGAAAATGGAAAAACTACATTCAGTGAATGTGGACAGCGCTGCGGTTGTTGGAATCTATTTAGTTACTGTATTACCCATTTTAGAAGATAAGTCACAGCATGCGGAGTTTCTGCAAAAGTAAGTAACAGTTTCATTACTTAACTGTTTCCTATCTTTACGAATATTACACACTAAAATAAATCATTATTTTCTGTTTTATCGCGGTTTATTTTACTTTTTAGTCTTGACGACAATTTTACAGCCTTCATGGTCACGGGACACACTGAGCTCTAGATCGTCACGAAAAGATAATGTAATATTTCTACCTTAATCTCGTTTAATTTTAATTTATTTTCTGTGTATATCAGTCTAGCAACAAATTGGAATTTTAAGTCTTTCTTTGGATGGAGATTTGATTATACCAGCACTGTATTTAATCGTCCCACTGCTGGGCACGGGCCTCCTCTACTCATGAGACAGGTTAGGCCTTAGTCCACCATGCTGGCCTAATGCGGGTCGGTAGACTTTACATACCTCCGAAATTCTTATGAGAATTCTCAGGTATGCAGGTTTCCTCTCGATATTTATCTTCGCCGTTAAAGCAAGCGATAATTAACAATGAATACACATGTAACTTTTGAAAAGTGAGAGGTGTATGCCATTTGGGTTTCGAACACCCGACTTTCGTCTTGACAGTCCGTACCGCAACCAACTAGGCTATTGCTGCTATCCAGTGGAGATTATATTCAGAAAATACATTAACGATGATTATGCTTGTAGGAAATTAAATTTGCTTTTGGGTAAATATTTTTAGATGGGTCATGTATAGCAGCATTCGAGATCTTCCAGTGAAAATATTCTCAATTCCATTGAAATGGGTGACGGAACACAGACCCGATACTCTGAATTTCTATCTACAACATCTTAGAGAGTGTAAGTCTAGACACCTTATAGTCATTTAATATTACTTGATGGACTGTTTAGCCAATTTTTTACAAGCTTTTTTTAATTTAGCACCGCCAAGTGACTACACTGCACTTGATTTGTTATTATACATACATACACTCACGCCTGTAATCCCCGAAGGGGTAGGCAGAGGTGTAACCAGTTCACCCACTTTTCGCCGAATTTATTACGGTCCCATAATGTGGTAGGGGGTGAGCCTATCGGCATACCAGCACAATTCCAGACTCCGGGCTGACACTGAGTATCTCTAAATAGAAAAACCCAATATCACTTTACACGACCCGGGGATCGAACACGAGACCTCAGTACAGCAGTCGTAACGAATGCACACTTACAACTGTGCCATCGAGGTATTAGTTATTATAGTGCAGTCTACATATGAGGCCTATAAAATCAAAGGCAGCTAAACGCCTTAATGTCGTAAAATGAGTTAACTATGGCGCCATCTACTTTATTTAATTAGACATGCTTTGGTGTATAAATTTTACTAATAATTGCAGCTAAGCCCCTTGCAAATTCAGTTTAAAAAACGATGTTGGCATCAAAGACAGCTAAATGCCTATCTGTAAGAATCAAATACAGCTAAGAGTTACACCGGCCAATCAGAGAGTAAGATTTCGAAAAATCAGCATGGCCGCCGCCATACAATTCATGCGAATGTGGTGTCCAGTTTTTGGCATTATTCTTGTGTTTTTATTGAATTACGTGACAATACTTTCGTTAAAAATCGAATTTGGATAGCCATGGAGATCCCTGTTACAAGAGCGAGTGCGGGCAAGGCTCGTAAAAGAACAAGAAACCCCGAGAATTGGAAAGCTAATATTAAGAATATAATAAGGATATAACCATAAAAGCAATTTCATTTAATTGTAAATTTATTAAATTTTGTAATTAAATAATATAATTGTTTTTACTTTATCGAACGTATAAGAACATCTCTAATCGTAAGAACTCAAAATAGCGGCTGTCATTATCAAACTGGGATGTATCCAGTTACTCAGAATCAAATACAGCAATGTCCGATAGTTGGAATCAAAGACAGCTAAATGAGATTTTATTTTCAATTTGTACTCAAATGTAGAGCAAATTTTATTGTTTTAAATTCAAATTATTATTAATATTATCATTCTTTATAAATCTGGTTTAAACTATATAATATCGTAGCTACCTTGCAAAAGTTATCGATGTTTGTAGCTTCCTGAATATTTGACAGACTTGGATTTAGCTGTCTTTGATTGTATAGGCCTCATATAATGTCGACTATCGATAGATATTGCGTCTCTCCGCCTATCGACAGATAATGCCAGCTTGAAGTGACTGGAATGGCGTTGGCTGATCCAGGCATATGACTTTCGGAACGAGTCCGGGTTTCATAAAATTTGACAGTGGGATATAGTGGGATATAGACGAACTTAGTTATATTTGACACATAACTGAAGCAAATGCCATATTGGAAAAAGTGAGGTTTGCTGAAGAAAATGGTGAGTCTTCGTAGGCTACTGCTAAAACATTGTTAACTTCTTAGAATATTGGACACCTAACTATTTAATATTCCAATATAATATATTTCCCTGGGAGTGTTCTTGCTTCATATAGCCCCATACCATACATCAAATCCTAGTTAGGCTAAAGACTTAATACTTAAACTTAATGGGTATTTTACATTTCCAGTTGCAGCCAGCAGTTGTGAGAGTCCTAGTGGTAATTTAGTCCGTGTGTACATCGCTAACCTCATCACCGAATTATTGAATGTTGTCGAAATTAACGAGAAAATTATTGAAAGACAAATTCTGCCCGCGGTTATGGCTCTCCTGCATGATGATCATGGGTGAGTTTCTGTTGTATTTACAATTGAGTTTATTACTTAGGTCGTGAAACTTGTGGCTGCGCAATTTATGTAGGATTTGATATCCATACGTGATTTGCTTAGAATTTTATCTAGTACGTTATCATCTTGCTCTATACAGCTGGTAGTAATAATGCAAACCCTTAGACACCAATTGAAACATAAAGTTACAATCGTAAAACATACATTGTAAATATACTGTGATTAACTTAAGTATATCTTATGTATTTGTCACTGTTGCTTGGTATGGGCATGTGATGAGTAGGGATGAAAGGCATGGGACAAGGCTGGTTGTCAATATGAATGTGGATGGAAGAAAGAGTCGTGGGAGACCAAAAAAGAGGTGGAGGAGGACCAAGAATGCAGATTTGACGCATGATTGGGCTGCGTGGAGAGTTCAAACCATTTGTGCTGAGCTCACTTATTGTGGGATAAGGGCAGGTAGATGATGATGTATTTGTCACTGTATTTGTAAAAACCTCTATCTCTCTACATCACTTGTTTACCACAAACTGAACATTGTTTTTAAGTTTTTGTGTTAGTCTAGTGACTTTAGTGTATAGAGGCTAGAGGTGTATGGAGCACATTCTCTGTGTATGAAAAAGTATCCTTCGAAAAGCGAACAATTGGGGTGGCGCCTCCGTAGTAAGTGGTGTAACTTGAAAGCACCAAAAGTTATTAAAGACTTAGCACACTCCGTTTACAACTGCTACATTCATATGCTAGCTCTATTTTGGTGTGTGTCTTGAGTTGTAATTTGCTGTATACAGCTGGATACTGAACTTCCTCAAATAAGACGTTTTTCCTTATACTCCACTCCATACTTTAGTGCATCACCTCCTGGTACCGGTAGGCAGCGGCTTTGCTGTGCCCTGGCATTGCAGAAGTCTATGGGCGGCGGTGACTACTTACCATCAGGTGGCCCGTCTGCTTATCTGCCTATCGAGGCACTAAAAAAAAAACTAAGATAAATATAAATATCGTAGATCGGTCCGCGAGGCGGCGTTGAGTTCGTGGGGCAGTATGACGCGCACGTGCGTCACCCGCGGCCTCGCGTGCGAGGACGGGTGCTGGGCGCCCGTGGAGGAGCTCGTGTGTGGCGGTCCGGGGGGTGTGGGAGGTACGGGGGGTGCGGCCCCCCTCTCCAGTCGTGAGTACACGCGCGCCGCCGACGCACTCGCACTGCTGGTGCTGCCCACTGCCGACAGTCACGCCGTCTCAGAGAAAGGTAAATGCTGCTATTTTAGTCGAATTTAATTACATACATATTAACACATACACACTGACCAAATGTGTAACTAATACGCCCACATTTCGCCCACCATATTACCGGTCCCATGATAGGGACGATCCTATCGGCATAGTATTTCCTTATAGAAAAACCCAACCCAATATCACTAACCGATTCGGGGATCAAATCTGAGACATTAGCACAGCAGTTGTACAGTGTGCAAATTTACAACTACGCCACCGAGGCAATAGAATTCAATTATAAATGATTTTAGGTGATTGTCACAGAAATACTGTTTATACATGCCACAACGGTCAAATTGTCAAAAAATCTCAAATCCAACCTTGACGCTGGCCCTGAATGAGTGAGTGTAATATGGATGTGGTATTTAGCGGTGTCCCTGCTGTGTGCTCTGTGCCACCGCGGCGGTGTGTCTGCAGAGTGTGTGGCGGCGCTCACTCCGGGCCTGCAGCTCGCCGTGCATCACTCGCGACACCATCCCGCGCTCGTACCGGCGCTCAGGTAACAAACAAACAAACAATCTACACCAGTGACGGACTAAGGCAATACTAAATCACGCCCCGTGGGTCCCGGCTGCAAGCAGGCAATTTAATCTGGCAAACATATGGTGGCTAGGTATAGTTTCTTATGTTCACGCGAATATTACACATCAAAATAAAATAGTTTTACGGATTTTATCGTAACGCTGTAAAGTTTCGCAAAATTGAGACCGAAAAGTGAAATAAACCGCCATGAAATTCGTAAAATTCGTTTTATTTCAATATTGTAGCTAGGTTTGAAGTTCGATTGAAATCTTGAAAAGTCCCATATTTTAGGGTCTCATAAAACTGGCAGTAGGTACGCCCTTAGTCCGGTTTTTTACCCTACGTTTAATACCAACCACAGATTTCAGTTAATTGTTTTTCATTTCTAATGAGTGGCTGGTTGGTTAATTAAATTGAATTATTAATGTATATGTCATTAGATTGACGTAGAGTATGAGAATACTAGAAAGTAATAGGAGAAATACATTTGAATCATTTTCTCATTACTATATTACACTAATTAAAAGTAGTAATTGTTACCATAGATGTCATTAGCATAGTTTATATCGAACAGGAAACTAGAGGAGGATGTCCAGTCACCGACGTTGGCTCAATACAGGCCGGCCATTGAGGCACTGCTGCATACGGTAGCAGGACCGAGCGCGAGTGAAGTGACCCGCGAGCCCGTACGCGCCACCACCAACCTTCACGCCGCACAGGAGGTGGGCAGGCGAGTCACACAAATGTTCCAACACTCCAAAACCAACATTAACTTACAAAACATATTCAAGAAAAAAACGTAACCAGCCTTGTGTATAGACATATTTATAGATTATAGATGGCAATAGGTTGTACATGCGAACATTTAGGATATAACCCTGTGACGTTTATTAGACTGTTTATTGCCCAATTCCACCAACCGATCCTTAATATTAGTTGACCTTTAAGATCCAAGAAACGTCCTAACTGTGTGGCTATATAATATAAAATACAATGACCTACTGTTTTGATGTTTGTCGGGTATGAGAAGTCAACTAAAGCCTCAGCATAGCTCGCAGAAAACTAGCAAATATGTAAAAGGTTTTCCTAGGTAGGTACTACAAATATCGACGAAACAGACTTTGGATTAAATGTGAACAAAATGATAATAGTTTAATGAACTAAGCATAAACTCATATATACATCAATAGGTAAAGTATTAATTTATGTTACTAAATATAATTTACCGTCAGCTACTTAAATACGTTAACAAGCAGTTATAACGATACACCTATATCTATGTAAACAATGTAAATCGTGTATATATATATACCCGACACCCGTCATATGTTACGTATAATAACGTTTCATTATAATTAATGGATTAAATATTGTATCGACTATAGTCTCAATTATATCTATTGGCACTATGTACTTATGTTTCGCTCAAAAATGTTTTACAAGTTGAAAAATTACACACACACATACACTCACGCATGTAATCCCCGAAGGGGTAGACAGAGGTGTAACGAGTACACCCACTTTTCGCCGAATTTCGGTCCCATAATGTGATAGGGGGCGAGCCTATCGCCATACCGGGCACAGATTCCAGACTCCGGGCTAATACTGAGGAATTTCTAGATAGAAAAACCCAATATCATTTTACCCGACCCGGGATCCAACCCGAGACCTCAGCACAGCAGTCGTAACGCATGCGCAATTACAACTGCGCCACCGAGGCAGTCAAAAAAATATAAAGAAAAAATTGTTGAAAAATTACGAAATTCATTTATTATGAAAGGTATAACAATAATCAAATGAAAATCTCGATTGTGTCTTCTATTGTTAACTCAGTTTCTCTCTTCGCTCTCTTAACAGCCTCCATGGCGTAGTGGGCTAGTAGCATGATGTGAAACGAGAGACCGTGGGTTCGATTCCCGCGCATGCATGATTACGCACACTGCAATTTTCGTTCAAAATTAAATAAATGTCGAATAATATGGACTGAAATTAACGATTCCGAAGAATAATATTATGACAGTGCTTACTTAGTTATTTTATTTGTACATATAGTATTGTTATTAGTTATATTATAGTAAGTAGGACGGTACAAACAATGTAGTGCAATAAAATGAAAATAATTAATTCCGTGGAAACTAAAAATATATATATTTTAGTCTTCAACTGTGTTGTTACGGTAATTGTGGTTTTTATTTCCAAACATATGAAACAAATTAATAATTAAATACATATATACTATTAGTGTTTAAGTGCTCATGTTTCGTCTCTTGTTAAATTATTATTGTCATTAATTAAATAAAATATTCAAATTATTACATGCACAATACATGTCTAAAATATTTTTAATCAATTAACACTTGTTAATTGATTAAAAATAGCACGTGTTGTCTATTAGAATGATTGTACTTATTTTTTATTATTTATGTATTAGCCAGTTATACAGTGGATATATTTTAAGTAGAATTTCAATTATTGGGTTCTGTGAAGTAATCTAAATTATGATATTTTAAAATTTTATTTAAAGAATATAGGGAACATCGTTCTTTGTGAACAAAAAGGTCTTGGTCTTTACCTACATTTCTCATAAAGCGCATACACAGAGATATTTCTAAAGTATAGAGACGAGAGTAGAATAAACCGAGATGACAGCCCCGTGGCGCAACGGGTGAGCAGCCGGCTGTGAAACGAGAGGCCGTGGGTTCGCACCGAGACAAATGTTTGTGTGACAGACATATATTTGTTTCGGGTCTGGGTGTTGTGGGACCGTAGTCTCTCCTAGCTCCCAATACTCTCGATACAAGTTTCACCTAGTGCATCAGGACTATTTGTATGATTGTTGGGTGTATTTATTTATCTCTAGAGTGTAATAAAGGCATGTATGTACACTTGATCGTCTTATGAAGAAAAACCAATCATATTCGCATCGGCATTCAAATAATTCGATTTTGAATCGAGATGATCGGTATGAGAAAAGCGAGGCGATGGATAAGATAATAGGCTATTTGAATAATTTTCGAAAATGATTTAAAACTATTATTTATTACATAATAAGCACACTATATTGATATTTCCGGTAAATCTACTGTATTTTTAATAAAAATCAATGTTAAAGTTTAAATCTCCAAAACCGCGGCAGAAACGCTATGTCTGTAATGGCGCTGATCATATGACACGTGTGACGTCACATGCAAGTAAACAAGCTAATAATGATAAGCAAAGCTAAGTTTTATGATAATTGTTTAATCAACAATTATCATAAAACTGCTTCAAAAATAGATCAACAATAGAATTTATCACCCAGAAAACATAAAACGCGTACTAAAATCACTCGAAGAAACTATGTTTACTTGCGTGTGACGTCACCAGAGTTGCAACCAATCGTAGAGTGTTCACATCACAGATAAAATTTAAAAAAAATGTTGTATTTTATTTCGTTTAATTTGCAAAAAATATACATTATTTTGTTTAAAATTAAGTGAAATATGTTTTTTTAAGTTATTCTATAACAGGATGACCACAATTTGCAGTGTATTTTCAATGTTGTCAAATAGCCTATTGTAAATGGCATCGATAATTTTTAAGTATTATAATAAACGTGTTATGTTGTAGGTATTCACCGCGTTTATAGGTTAGTGAGATGTTACATATTTGTGAAATTAAATTAGCTTTTCTTTCCCTATTAATAGAGCTTCCATAAAATATGTTGTGTAGCTTGTATTTTATTCGGCGAACTGACAGAACTTAATTTATAATTTATTGAAATTAATTTTCCTATTGGATCTACGGTCTGTTCGAATTTATACTCACCTTTTTAATACTAAGAAACGTTTTATAGGTTACAAATATATTTTTATAAAATGAATCTCGATTAAATAAACAATTTCATTTCATTTAATTTCAAAGCGTAAAACATCATTTTCTAAAATAAATCAATGATGTTTATTGTTACGGTGTCGATAGAATTTCTGCTTTCAATGACTTCATACATATTTATTATAGATAATAGAAGGTTAAACATGTACTGTACTTAAACATTGTTAAACAGTTTGCTTCAATGTTTAGTAGAATCCTAATCAATGAATACACCATGCAATTAAATTGGCTGTTTACCCTCAACATAAAATGTACTTGTGCACTTATTTACCCTCTTAAAACTAGGCATTCAAAGGTTGTTAAAGCATTTTTTATTGACTATATATTAAAATATTTTGTTCCATAAATATCGCGTGGTGGAGAATCTTTGCATCTTTTTTATATTAACGAGAATGGAACAAAAAAACCTTAGCACGTTGACTGCGGCGCACACACACGGTGTGTTTTTGATTTTGCTACGCGCATGCGGCCGTCACACGCTAGGTGCGTTTTAAAAATCTCTATACAAGAGTGCGGCCGGCACACAACAGGTGTGTTTTTATTGCGCGATGCCTGTGCGGGCGGCACACGCTAGGTGCGTTGTAAATAAATATATACAAAGATTGTGGCTTCACCCACGTATTTTTATTTAATATTTTATTACTTGTCTTAGATAGCCATGGTTTGGTTTATATTTATAGGAATGATTATCCTAAATGTTAAAGCTAACTTGAGCGAGTTATTTCGATAAATCTTACGAATATAAGTATATACTCAAATTTCATACATAAAATTTATTTCAAACACGTAAATATCTACCTTTTTATTACATCTAAACAAGGACACAAATTTTAACAAAATACAATAACAGCTTTGGTAGCTGTTGCTCAAAATAAATAATGGTAATAATATCTAAAGTTTTATTTTAAGTTTTAAATTAAAACGATGCGCAATTACTGTATTGCAAGTAATTCAACAGTACCATAAATACGAGGGGAAAAGTGGCTTATAAATTTGCACGGCCAGACATGGTTTTTAGCTTAGCGATATATACAACACGCGAGGCGCGTAGCGCCGCACTGGCGTTCGGGATTGTTACGCGAGTGCGGGAAACGCACCTAGTGTGTGCCAGCCGCATAGGCGTAGTGTCGCAATATTTGGCGCCGCAGTCAACGTGTTAAATGTCATAAGTTTACATCAAGATTCTATATTGTAGGTCGCATACATAAGTTTTGTAAAGAGCCAGTTTAATTCCTTACAGTATAGTGAGTCATAAAATAGTTATACATACTGTCCTGGAAAACAAATACCCGCCATATTTGATGGTATAGACATGTCAGTTTCAATAGAAACGAGGTTAAGTTTAAATGTTTATGAAATAAAAAAGAATATTTTATAACAAGTGTTTTATTTTTTAAATCATTATCTCCCCAGTACAATACGGAAACGTCTCAACCAAAAAAAAATAATTCCTGCTACATCAGGGTGTGCATGTGGGCTCTTATTGATTTATATAGGTATAACAGGGCTGGGCAAAATACATGCTTTGCTGTAATTGAAATACAAATTACAAAATACTCTCGCGGATGTATTTAAAATACAAAATACAAAATATTTTTAACTCGAGTATTTAAAATATAAAATACAAAATACAGTATTTTGTATTTTATATTCATCAAAATACAAAATACAAATTACAAAATACAATCAGGTGTTAGGTTATGTAAATAGAATAGTATAGGCCGCACCAATGAAGGATAAACTATAAAGGACAATGGCGAAATCGTAGTTACAAAAAAATGTATTGTATGAACATATTTTTATATTTGGATAGCGTTCAAGAATGCTAAGCTCTTTGCTTTTATCATTTAGGAAGCTGTCTAACTCTAACTCAATTTTTTATGTCTGTGGTTGATCACTGTCCCTGTTCACAAACACAATAAGATCATCATCATCTTTACTAGTAGTGCTACTCCCAGGCATTTCATGTTTTTTGTAATTTGCCTCTAAGGCATGAATAGCAAGATTTTGTATTCTTTGCCTCTCATCTGTTGTGAAGCTTGCTGGCAACCAACGAATTTGTAACTGGGGTGGTAGCATGACGCTAATATGGCTCCATTTATTTCAGGTGCTTCAGGTGCATTTATTTAAGGTTTTAAAACTTATCAAATTATCTATCTAAGCTCTCTTTTAGTTGTGATGCAATAACAGTAAAATGCCTCAAATTGCAGTCCTGCAGCCGAGCTAATCTGGTTCTTACAGACATTAAAGTAGGCAGAAGTTTTCCATAGTAACAATTGTTGCCCTGAATGTAATCTAAAGCTGTAGCAATTGGTTTCAATACTTCAATGAATTCCTCCAAGTGTTCTAGTTCTATGGCTGAAAAAGTGTTAGTCTTACCCAACTTATCAAATAAGTCATTTAATTTTGATTTACTTCTCATAAGCTGCACTATTGAATCATAAAGAGAGTTCCATCTTGTGGGACAGGGATATATCTACTGATTTCCAAGACAGTCTTTTATAACTTCAGCCGATTTGGGCCTTCTGGACATATTCCATAACAATGTACATTTAGCAATTGCTGAATAGTGAACCCTGCTGCTGTCTGTAGTGGCCAAAAGACTTAACGTGGCTGGCACATCTGAAGTGCCTAGGCAAATATAACTCTCTCTCCCCAGTTTCATCTTCTGTTATATTTACTGGTAACAAATACAATAACTCTTCTTCATAAAAATCATCATAGACAGATTGTGATTCCACTACAGCGTCTACAGTATCTAAAACAAAAATATATGTATTATAAACATAATATTAATTAGTAGTCAAAGTCAAAAATCATCAACATTATTAAAAAAATACAGCAAATAATGTGGTTTGGTTAAGATTTGATAAATACTTAAATAAAACAGTATGAAAACCTGATTTTGATAAATTATCTATATCTGTACGATATATGTAGGTATACTACAGTATTTTTTTTACCTTCAACAGCATCATCAGAGAAATCAGGCACAATCACTGAAAACAAAATTCTCGGAAAGCCTTCACGAAATTTGACCCATTGTCAGTAGTAGTTGATACAACTTACTCATGTCTTAATTTGAAAGAAGACTGGATTTCAAAAAGCATTTCAGCAATCTTGTCATAAGTGTGTGATCCTTTAAAGCGGGTAAAAGATAATACACAACTCATACATTCCAGTGAAGTTGTATTAATCTAAAAATGAAAGTAATATTTAATTACTGCTCCAATTTTTAAAGAAACTAAATGTTTTAGGCAATAAATTCACATAAAACCAAAACGAATACAGAATACACTTGGGGCATTTCACGTGAAGCGGACAACGAAAAAAAAGTGAGGTTCTGAAATTCGTTCATATTAGACATACTTATACTTCTAGGTCATATGAACGTGTACACATAATATTTTTTTTATTTTAGGTTTAGTTGTTAAGATATGGGATTCTAAAGATTTCATCTGACTGCGGGAAGGGTTTTTGGAATTTTATTTTCATATTGAAGTAAATTATAATAAAATAATAAATGCAGTAGTTTTTATAGAAAACTTACTGTTCTTTTTGATTTTGGACTCGGATTCTAAATTTGAATTTTTTTTCTAGTTATAAACCGGAAGTAAATATTTCAATCGTTTTTTTTAATAACTTGGACCGCTTTCATTTTATTTATTTTTCTGCAAAATAAAGCTATATGTCTATAAATTGTGCCATAAAAATTGCAGAATGGGTTTGGAATTAGTTTAGGAAATAAATCAATTTGAGTCCGTACATGTCACACTGGACGCTTGCTCAAGTTAGCTGGTTTTTACAAAAAATGGCATACTTCATAGTAAAACTGCTGCGACGTCACGTGTTACTGCATAAAGACAAATATTCTGAACTAGTTTTACACTTGATACCCATAAATTATTAATAATTATTTACAAATAAACGAAAAAAAAACTGTCTCAAAAGAAAAATATTAAAATTTTTATTTTTTCCATATTTACTATGCCAATGAGCACTAGTACGTTTTATAACCATGTCTCCTGTAGATCTAACAAAACCGTGGTACGGTTCTGTCCCCGGAATAGTTACTGATGTTTGTAATCGTGGTTGGAGAAAAAATCTTCGGAATTCGGAAATAATAAACAAGTTATGAATGACCGGCGCGCGCGCACGACTGGAACCGACACGTCGGTGCAACTGCGGGGAGAGGGAAGGGGGTCTGTAACTCTTTATTTTCTCTTTATTTGGAACAACAAACAGCAGTACAATATATCTTAACTAAAAGTGTTATTACATATTTATACATTATTGTACTACCCACACCATTATCCCCAAATTAACTATACAATATACAAAGAAAAAACTCAATGCAATCAAAAGGAAAAAACAATTATAGGCTAATTTTAACTTTTTTACTAATATGTATATATGTATTTATATTATTCCATTTTTGATTATTTTATACAATAATACTCACGAAAGACTACTTTTAATACAACTCAGTTAATCTAGCTCAGTGGATATCTCTGTAACTAGTTTTTTGTACTTTCGAGGTGGTAGTACGAATAAATCAAGTTCGGTAAAATAATCATTGTACGATATCATCAGCCGATCTAAAGGTGCACGTTCACCGGCATTAGTTCGACAGAATTTTGGAAAAAATAAGTTACGATAATATTTGTTACATGTACGTGGCGCTTGTGAAGGAACTGCGTAGGATATCTCGTTATTAAGGCTAATACAATCAAATTTGTTTTGATAGATGTTGTACAACATCATTTGATCCAAGAACATTCTTCTCGCCTTAAGTGATGTAAGGGAAAACTTCTCCAACAAGTTTGTATACGGAGATCTTGCACGAAAACATTAAACTGTCATGACGGATAGGCACGCCGGCGGCGCTAACACTAGCAACACTCGCCGTTCTTGCATGCAATTTTTAACTTTAATGCTATGGAAATAAAAGCTTGTTGCTTTACTCCCGACTTTTTTTTTAATATCCTTCCTGACTGGAGGGGTTAATAATTAACAACTCGTGCTGTGTGACCGGCTCGTTTGTAAATTTTTACTACGCGCAGAGCGAGTGTCCACACTTATTGCTTTTAGTAGATAATTTTTACAAAATTAGAACGACAATCGAGTACCAAGAACTTTCTGACAGTATGTACGTTGTATTACCAGTTAATCTGTATCATTAAAAATTATTTACAACTGAATGAAACAATTTTGTATCAAAAGAAAAACATTGTAAATTATATTTTTTTAATTTATCTTAAACAAAAAATCTATTCCAGGGAGAAAACCGTACCACGGTTTTGTTAGATCTACAGGAGACATGGTTATAAAACGGACTAGTGTTGATTGGCATAATAAATATGGAAAAAATAAAAATTTAAATTTTTTCTTTTGAGACAGTTTTTTTCGTTTATATGTAAATCATTATTAATAATTTATGGGTATCAAGTGTAAAACTAGTTAGAATATTTGTCTTTATGCAGTAACACGTGACGTCGCAGCAGTTTTACTATGAAGTATGCCATTTTTTGTAAAAACCAGCTAACTTGAGCAAGCGTCCAGTGTGACATGTACGTACTCAAATTGATTTATTTCCTAAACTAATTCCAAACCCATTCTCCAATTTTTATGGCACAATTTATAGACATATAGCTTTATTTTGCAGAAAAATAAATAAAATTAAAGCGGTCCAAGTTATTAAAAAAAACGATTGAAATATTTACTTCCGGTTTATAACTAGAAAAAAAATTCAAATTTAGAATCCGAGTCCAAAATCAAAAAGAACAGTAAGTTTTCTATAAAAACTACTGCATTTATTATTTTATTATAATTTACTTCAATATAAAAATAAAATTCCAAAAAACCCTTCCCGCAGTCAGATGAAATCTTTAGAATCCCATATCTTAACAACTAAACCTAAAATAAAAAAAATATTATGTGTACACGTTCATATGACTTAGATGTATAAGTATGTCTAATATGAACGAATTTCAGAACCTCACTTTTTTTTCGTTGTCCGCTTCACGTGAAATGCCCCACTTTCTGAAAAAAAACTATGTAAAAAGTGAAGGTAAATGAAAATTTACCCAGTGTGCAGTTACACCAAGATAGCTCCTAGTTTTAGTTGACCATATATCTGCAGTGGTTGATACATACATCACATTGCTCAAAATGCTTTTAAGTTTTTCTTTCTCTTTTTGAGTCATTTCAATTTTCTTTCCTAATGTTCTTCTTGACATTACATTTAAGTTTTATGGAAGGTCAGTAAAAATCTTTACAAAATTGGGATCATCTACAGTACTCAAGGGTTTCATACTCTGTACAATATAATTCATGATGTTTTTATCAAGTTTTTCCGACATTTAGTTTCATTTAGCAACGTAAAATCTAGTTTAGTTTGTTTCCTTTTTTCTTCATTTTTTAATGGTTGTTTTCTTTTACCAGAAACATGTTTATTTATTTTGCTGTTCTCATATTCACTCAGAACATCAGGGTGCTTTCTCTAAAAAAATAAAGTAAATAAATAGTATAAGATATAACAGGTATGTATAGTATATAGTAAGTATATATTGTATTAATGCAATCATTTCGTAACCTGCAAATTCTACAATAAAAAAATCAGGATCCCACTGCACTTACCATCAGGTGCACTGGGGTTTTTTTATATACTGATACTTTGCCGTGTCAGTATATAAAAAAACACAACATAACTCGTTTCATAACTTACTTTCAAATGCAATATGAAGTTGCTTGTAGCCTTTAAATTACCTTTAATGGTGGCTTTGCATTTAATACAAGATGCCTGGACATTATCATGGACGCTATTGATTACTGTGAAATACTTTCCGCCAGTTAAAATTTGCGGATACGTCACTTGATTCACCCCATTGCCGCGGTCGTTTGGCATCGTAGACGTACATGTGGATTGATCATCCATCGTGACAATCTTAGTAATAAACTTAAAGGTCCCAGCTCATAAGAGCCACCCGGCACCTGACTCGTACCGGCGAGGTGACGCTATGGAGCTTATGTAGTGAGCGCATATCCATAAAGGTCCAAATAAAGAATACTAAACGCACTAGGCGAGGCGGTGCGGGTCGGATGTCGGGTGGCTCTTACTTAATTGTTACACAGAAGTTTTGTAAAAATAACCGTTAGCCGTTTATGAATGTTTTTTTTTGTTTCATTCTCTCTTTTTTATATAAAAGAAAAGGCAAAGGTTCTCCACCATGCAGCCTTGTTTAATAACATCGCTATTTAATGTATTTTGGTCAAATGTATTTTGAAGCCCTATGTATTTGAAATAATAAATACAAAATACCCCAGCGTCAGGTATTTGAAATACCAATTACAATTACATTTTTTAGAAGTAATTGAAATACAAATATAAAATACGTATTTGTATTTCAATTACGTATTTTAATTACAAGTAATTCAAATACTGCCCAACCCTGGTAACATTTGTCGCTGCAGACATGATTTGCAATAATTATATTAATGTGTTTATATTTATTGGACTTATTCTTAAGGTATTATAGTCATTTATTGGAACGAAGTTCCTTACGGCAGGCTTGGAGAGATAGGGATTTTGCGGCGCGACCGAATTGTAAAATATGTGATAGTAAAAAGCGTGGAAAAAAGTGCGTGGAATAAAAGCGTTAAATGAGACAATCGCATACACAATTAGTTCCTGGGATTTTGCTGCGCGACAATAGTGACGTCCAGTTAGAGTAGCAAGTAATGATATCCAGTTAGAGTAGCAAGTAGTGACGTCCAGTTAGAGTGGCAAGTAGTGACGTCCAGTTAGAGTGGCAAGTAGTGACGTCCAGTTAGAGTAGCAAGTAGTGACGTCCAGTTAGAGTAGCAAGTGATGACGTCCAGTTAGAGTGGCAAGTAGTGACGTCCAGTTAGAGTAGCAAGTAGTGACGTCCAGTTAGAGTGGCAAGTAGTGACGTCCAGTTAGAGTGGCAAGTAGTGACGTCCAGTTAGAGTAGCAAGTGATGACGTCCAGTTCGAGTAGCAAGTAGTGACGTCCAGTTAGAGTGGCAAGTAGTGACGTCCAGTTAGAGTGGCAAGTAGTGACGTCCAGTTAGAGTAGCAAGTGATGACGTCCAGTTAGAGTAGCAAGTAGTGACGTCCAGTTAGAGTGGCAAGTAGTGATGTCCAAATTGAGCACGATTTTTTTTTTGCAATTTGTGTCGATTCTACATTAACCGAAGGAACTTCGTTCCTACCTGGTATCCCACGACACCATTTAGTTTTTAATTTATTGATTTACTAAAATACTCTACTCCATTTAAATATTCACGAACTCTGTAGACGCATTTACATCATCTATAAACATTTAAACTCCATACTTCCTATGTTAGATATAATCAACTATATAAAAAAACGGTAAAATACATAAAAGGGGTAATGCGAGCGTCTCCGGCGCAAGCAGTAGTGTACGGTTATGTTTCTGCGGCTTTTATTCGAGATTATCCTTTTCACCGAGGTCGGATGCCACTAATGCTTTTCATGTTGCTAATTTGTTTGTAAATTTACTGATTTGATTACGTGTTTTTGTATAAATACCCCCGAGATTATGATCGAGGGGCATTCTGTCTTTACTTGTGAAAGAGTGAACATCTACTAGTAAACTGTGTTTAAAGAGCAACCATGGAGTTACTTAGCAGATTCTTCCCCATGGATAACCAACCGAACTGGCAGTAGTTTAATTAATTCTGAAGTGTTAATCTCGTGTTTTTCTACTGAACTATCATACGATTTGCATCCTGACAGTATCTGGAGATCAGAGAGGGTGTATAAGCCCTCTCACAACCTCGGCCTGTGGACATGCCGCCGACGTGTACATGTGTCCTGATTTTGAAGAAAAGTTCTTATACCTCTTCTCTGACAATGCGCCGTTCATAGTTCGCCTTTCCTCAAAATCTAATGTTAAGTTATAGATCCTGAAATTAGCAAAAATCTTGCATCGGACTAATGTTCCGAGCATAGTTCAGGGGAGCATAAAATCGACCGGACGAGGTTATATTAGTTTGGCTTTCGACTCAGATACAGCAGCAAATATTTTATAAAATCTTCTGTTGTAGAGCATTTTTTTTATAGCATAGTCCGACAAACGAGCCAGTGTGTCACCTGATGTTAAGTGATCTCCACCGCCCATGAACATCCACAATACCGAAAGTGTCATGTATGCACTGTCGGCCTTAAAGGACAGGAATAGGGATTAGGGAAGGGAAGGGGGAATTTGGGCCTCCGGATATCTCACTTACCATACGAAACACGACAGTAAACTGTCACTTTACGTTGGTTTTCTGTGAGACATTGGTAATACCACCCCGGTCGAGCCGGCCCATTCATGCTGTATACAAATATGTCTACAGCGAGGCACTACCACTTCTAAAATACAATACAAACACATAATAATCTAACGGCTACCATTCCCAAATTTCACATCTCTCACATGGGAGTTATTAGAAATATTCCCCCTGATTGGTCATTGGATGACATAATCTTAGGATTACATTATGCGGAATATTGTGGTCAAAGTCAACAGGTGGTGAAAGCCCGACGACTAAACAAGAAAACAGTAAACAATGGAGTGACAGAGTGGACTCCCGCAACCAGTAGTCTTAACATTTCGTCGCTACCTTCCAGAAAGGGTGGTTTGCTATAATTCTTCCCTACCTGTATTCTTATATCAACTTCTCACAATCCAATGCCGGCAGTGCTGCCGTTTTGGACATATAACATCCCAGTGCAGGCCCCAGGCCCGGTGTTACCGCTGTACCCAGCAACACAGAAGTAACACATACCCTGTTTCTGATAGTGACGCCAAAGGCCTATTTTGGCCCGGTAGCCACATGGCTACTTTCCCCAATTGCCCTGAGCACTGCAGACAAAAAGCCATCAAATAGTTATGTCAGAAGAGAACATCTCATTCTCGGAAGCATCCCAAAGATAATTATCAAATACCAGAAAATAATTATTTTTAATTAACGATCAAATTTCCTTCAGTGATCTGAAATATTTTATTTATTTATACTCTTTATTGTACACTAAAATACATAAAAATAGGAAAACAAAAAATAATTTAAAGTACAATTGGCGGTCTTATCGCTCTCGGCGATCTATATAATATAAAAATAATCTTAAAAAACATGATATCGATTTCGATGCAATTTCTCATAGGTAGGTACTATTCTATATTTGTCTCTTCTATACTATAATAAAGCTGAAGAGGGACTTTGTCTGTACATTAAATATTTTTGCGACATTTTGATTGTAACGTGTTATATTATCGATATAGAACCCAAAACAATTGTTTTTGGAATTATTGTCTGTCTGTCTTTCTGACTGTGTGTTTGTCTGTCTGTCAAGGCATCACGTCGAAAGTACTGTATTACTACAAATGAATGGGAAATCGTAGGGTGAACCTCGAGGTAACATTTAGTCTTTATTTCATTAAAATCGGTGCATTCAATCAAAAGTTATGAGTATTTATAGTTCACAATAGCTTTATTACGGCGCTAAGGCGTGGTGAGAGATGAAGTGATTTTATAATTAGTGTAATGATAAGATTAGAAAGATGCAGATTAGAAAAAGATTATGAAATTATGCATAACCGACGCATACACGCATTTACGCCTGTAATCCCCGATGGGTAGGCAGAGGTGTACGCAATACACCAATGTTTGTGAAGTTTATCATAATCCCATGATGTGATAGAGGGCGAGCCTATTGTTATGTCGACCACAATTCCAGACTCCGGACTCATATTGACTATTACGTAATTGCAAACCTATTATCACGTTTACTCGACCTCGGTATCAACCCCGGACCTCAGCATATTAGTCGTACCGTGTACGCAATTACAACTGCGTCACCAGGGCAATAATTAGGTAAAATAATATATAGTAATTATAGGTAGGATAATAGGTAATTATAGGTGGTAGGATATTCATATCCGCCCGGATAACGAAGGTGGTCGTTAAACGTTACGTTAACAGAGTGTAAACTCGCCATAGTGGTACACGCAAGTGTGTCGCGTTCCGGGATCAGGCAGTGTACATCCGGTTTTTGTCGAGGATCTAGAGTTGGGGTACGATGTTTGGCCGTTTTGCAACCTTCTGAATAAGTAGAGGAGGTAGTAGTCTTAAGTAGAGGAGGCCCGCGTGTCCAGCAGTGGTTCGATGTGTAATGCTACTTGATACAATCATGCCGGCCTGCTGGTGGATATTACGCCCTTGGGATGACCTTGGATTAAGATCATATCGGATGTTTATACCGAAGATACTAAGTAATTGTCTTATTGTTTTATTTTTCATTGAATTTAACCCTATTCTTAAGATCCCATGGAAACATGAGATATATGGTCCGATGGAGCCCTATAACGAGATACTTGCGGTTTTTCACATTATCCGCCCGGCAACCGGTTACTTGACAGATATAGAAAAATGTGTACTTGCTTCGGCAGTACATATACTAAAATTGGAACGATACTAATAGCTTAGGATGCCTTCGTGGGTTGTATACCTTTTTCCCAAAAAATAACTATCACGCGGGCGGAGCCGCGGGCAACAGCTACTTATTAATAAGAAGGTGTACGTCTAAAAAAATCTTGATAAATTTCGATTTTCCAAGACTTTCAACTTGCGGTTCTTATGTTGAAATATTTTCTATAAATTAAGTATTTTCCCATTTACTTAGTAAACGAAAATATTTCAACAAAGTACCTACACTATATTACTATGTATCGGAAAAGTCCTGTATCTACAAAAAACGTCAAAAACGATTCATCTTTTATAGATTAGCTCGAAAAGATAAATTTAGTTTTTGGGTGTTGATAATTTGCAAATAACCATAAGAGTTTACTTTAAAATCATTCAATTTAATTTTAATTTAGGCATTTTACCTATAAAAAAAACAGAATCGTGTATCATCGTTTTAATTCAAAAGCCTTTAGTGATATAGTAAGTATATTTGAATAAATCTTGTTTCTAATAACATTCTTCGATTGATTGCACCTTAAATGTTCCACTCTTGTACTCACGATGAAATATTTCCCATATCTCGTCTGGCAAAAGGTAAGGGCTCACCGCTGGATCATTTGACATGTTTTCGATGTATTCCAACTAAAAAGTATGTTGAATATTAATTATACTATGATTGAAATGTATTTGCCTACCAACGAATAGTTAGATGAAACGATAAAGGTCTTTCCGCAGTGCAAGCGGTACTACATTGCTATTTATATACCTAATTAATAGATTATTTATAAGATATTAATTATATATTTGCAGAAACAATTTGTGCAATGATTGACCAACTTATATTTGGTTGTTTGTATGCGTCCCTTTAATGAGAATAATGCATTATAGTGCCCAAACTTTTTAGAATTGGAATACGTATAGGTACTGACCTACAGGGTCGAATTCGGCACATTGACGGTTTCACTAATATTGATGCAATAAGACCAATACGACGAATATTCTTTTACTGATTTTAAAAAGGTGACAGTTTTAAAACATTCAATTTATTTCAGATCATTTAAAGTTAAATTTTAGTTGATCCGCCACTAAATCCTATTTCGGAAAGACGTTTAGCGTCCTATTGTTCATGTATGAAATTATACTTTATTTTCATAAATGAACACTGAAAGGACATCCTTTCAGTGTTCATTTATAATTATCAGATTTTTGAGTAGGTAGGTGTATTTTTTATACTAACGAACATAATATGCTAAACTTATTTAATACCAGTAGACTGTATTTGGATTCATCAATTTTTGCTTCAACATCGTCAAGAGTTCTTATTCTTTCAAACCAAGGCCAGAGCATATAGTCCACATAACCCGGATCATTTCCGTCTAAATACGTAGTTCCTCTGTCCCTTAATTGCTTCTGGATGAAATCTAACGCTTTATTATATGCTGCTACAGTTTCATCATTGATTGTATCGGGGAAGCGCATTAATTTAAAATATATAGTTTGTATCTGAAAGAAGCAGAGTAGTTGTGGGTAAATATGAATTTACTGATTACCTATAATTAAAGTTTTGTATACCTAATTACACGCTTCTGTTTTTATATTAGTACTAGCGGGCCCGACAGACGTCTTCCTGTCCAGAAAAGCAGCGCCACACCGACTGCAGCGCCATCTGCCGGGCTGATTTGTGAATCTAAACCATCCAGGGCGCCACCCAAACGCATACAAAAAAAATCATTCAAATCCATCCAGCCGTTTAGGAGGAGTTCAGTGACATACACACGTACCGTAAAATTATATAGTCTAATATAGGGTGGAAGATAATTATATAGAAACGACTGTCGAAACGGCGCGGCGGTCTTGAGTTCAGTCCCATATGTCCCCGTGTCTGTCATGGTTTTTGGAAGTTATGAACTTACAGAGTCATTGTTAGGCCTCGCTCGATTTAAATGTAAATGGGAACCTGCACACCTAACTTATCCGTCATTTTGAAGATGGGTGTGTAAAGTCTACTAACTGTTAGGCTAACATGATGGATAAACTATTTGTAGAGTAGTCCTATGTCCAATTATGAAACAGTATACAAGGCCTTTATTCTTGTTATTTTATACCTGATATATGACATTGCCTTGAATAGAAACAGTAACGATATTTTGCGTAATGCTGTGTGTAAACAACAAGAGATGGGTAGGTACTTACAGGGCCAGAAGCCTCCACGATTATTTTATCTAAAGCTTTTTTCACTGGGTCTTTTGGGAACAAAGCTCTTTGAGGATATACGTCTTCAAGATATTCGACTGTTACAAGACTTTCGTAGATGCAAATTCCCTCTTCAATTTCTAGGGCTGGCACTTTACCTACGGTACAATGCAATAGACACAAAATTAGAAGTATATTCATAGTTTTCCTTCAGAAGTAACGGTTGAATATCAACAAATATAAATCATATATTTTTTTAAACTCTTACCAAATGCACTTTTAGATGTGAGCCATTCGGGTTTATTAGTCAAATCAATGTTAACGATTTCATAGTCTAGTTTCTTTGCGTTCAATGCTAGAATGGTTCGGTGTGCGAAAGGACATAACCGCATATTGTACACCCGCAACTTGCCATTCCAAGGGGGCAACGGTTCGTCTGCAAATAAATAAGTTACCTAATCATAAAAGAATGAATACCTAAATCTTTCAAGTAATGTAATTTCTCTGGGAGTTACTTCACATTTTCTGTTACAATTTATAGGATATTTTTAGCTTGTTGGGATATTTATCCATCCAATAGCGCCTAAGAATTAGGTGAAAATGTTTTTTGGCATGCATGTGCCCGATACCTCAACACTGATTGATGGTATTCTACTAAGGTACTTCAATTCTGGCTCTGCTTTATTTATCAGAACCAAGAATAAACATTTTACGTTCACCAAATGGAAATTCGTTATATTTAGTGCCAACCCTATATGTAAGCTGGGTTAATTTACTCACCTACTGCTTGGGTATAATATTGTTTCCAACCCTGGAATTCAAAAACTAAGATTTGAAGTTGGACAAGCCAGGAAAATTCAGTTTAAAAACAGGATGTGCCATTGTTTTAAAACAGCGCGGGCAGCGTGTACACTAGCGAGCCGTGAGGAGATCCGTGCCGAAGGATTGCAAAAATAGCGCGCGAATATTCAAATACAGGAACTTATCCTTTTAAATACCTAGGACGCTGCTCAAAAACTATACAGGACACTAAAACCAGGTCAAGTCCTGGGAAAACAGGACGGTTGCCAACTCTTAAGGTATTACCATTTGCAACAGTACATAAATAATATAATTATCTACCTTTAGTATATGTTTTTAAAGAATTTATTATCATTGTTTATAATTACAATGTTGTAAAAGTGCAGCATTTAAGCATGAAACAAGTAAATGCTTAAATTAGTCACATGTCCTATAAGTGGATATTACCTTAAAAAGAAGATTGTGCTGGACAAACCGGTCTTAGGATTCAATACCCCCTCGCACGGATGATATCTATGCGGGCAGTCTCTAGGCCTAGTCCCTACCCCCCATCCGACACTACCAGCTAAATCCCCGCAGTGGCCTTCTTCGGCGCTTACGGAGCGATCCCCGGGGAGAATTGCTGTCGAAAATGCCCTTGCGCGGTGCCGTGTAGCGGTTTATCTACACGTGGGGGGCTTATGGGCCCCGCACACCGAAGGACGCTCTCGACAGCAGCGAACGATGCCTTCTCACCCGTGGCCGTCTTTCTCTGGCTCGCACGATGCACCGAAATTGGAAAAACATGGATACGGGCGCTGTGACAAACTCCCACTTCGCGCCAGCGACCACCGATGGCCCCAGTTAGTCGCCTCGTACGATAGGCAGGGGTTGCCGTGGAAGAATTCTACTACTACGACTTCTCCAGGGGCGGGACGGATCAAATCGTTCTCGATTCCTCTCGTCACTTTCCTTCTACGATATGACGCTCTCACAGAGTGGGCCACCGCACGCCAAGACCGCCAGTTGGCGACTAGGGAAGACATCGCGGCCGGCAGCGAGAGGTCTCCTCCGACAAGTGAATATGACCTACCTTTTACTGGGGTAGTGCAACTTACCTCTAGTTAAATGTTTCGTATTGAAATTTACTTCAACAGAAGCCATATTAAACCCAATTAGTGAAGTCTAGTATACACACGATAAAATAAATTTAGGTAACCGCAACTTATCAGGACGTATATTATAAATAAAATGATATTGTTTTATCACTTGGTACATGTAGGTGCGCTACATGAAAAAAATAAAAAAAGATAACAAATGATACTTGCCTAGTTTATCAATGTTACGTAATGTAGTAAAATGCTCTTGTACGGATAGAATCGCGAAGATGCGAGAACGAAATATGTTACAAAATGAAATTAAGGCCATACTATTATAATACAAATACATATTTATCAAATATAAAAAAACAATATCGTATCTTTTATAATCCTTTTTTCTTTTCTTCTAATTCTTTTATTATTTATAAATCTATACTTGTATATAAAGCTGAAGAGTTTGTTTGTTTGTTTATTTGAACGCGCTAATCTCAGGAACTACTGGTTCGAATTGAAAAATTCTTTTAGTGTTGGATAGTCAATTTATCGAGGAGCGCTATAGGCTATATAATATCACGCTATGACTCATAGGAGCGGAGCAGCAATGAACAATTTTGCTAAGACGAGGAAAATTTATTCCTTTTGAGAGCTTCCGTTGCGTGCGCTGCGTAAACGGTTAAAGTTACGTAACAATCATGTATGATGGCATTATTCCTCTTAAAAAGTTCATAAAAAAAGTCCGCGATAGCATAAGCATGCCTCTCTTTTTCGATTGGCTCACTATAACCTCTTCCTTTTGAATGGTTATCGAATTTCTTCTGAAACAATGCATTATTTGGAAAGGGGTTTTTATAAACATGGTATTAATCCATATGTAAATAAATATAAATAAACTTTATTTATCACAAGTAATTTATATTTGAACAAAGTTGCTCTTACGTCATTTGATTTCAATGAATATCTTAGGAGATATAACAGTTTTAAAATATCGCCGCAGCAAAATTAATATTGTTGTTTGTTACTTTTTCATGACTAAAGGGTTGAACAGTGAACGAATCCTAATGAAATTCAGCAGAGGGATAGATTACATCCTGGGGAAGGACATAGGTTATCTTTTGTCTCAAAAAAATATCTTGAAGGGGTGAAACAGGGGTTGAAAGTTTGTATGGGCATTCCGTAATACCTCTACATAGGGATCTGAAAATTCATATTTAGGCTTTTGGTAAGAAATAAAGTAATACGTGTTTCAAGATTTTAAACAAATCATCCCTAAAAGAGGCGAAGTGAGGGGTTAACTTTTGAGGTAATCTTTAAATGCAATCTCAAGCTTCAGGCACACCACCAGAGAGAGTCAGGACGATCGCTATAGGTGCCTCAGTGCAGAAGACAACTCCTTGGATTGTATACTTCTGCTCCCGAAAACAACCTTCACGCGGGCGGAGCCGCGAGCAAAAGCTAGTTGATAATAAAAACGTAGTGAATTGTTTTAACACTACGCGTCAGCACTCAGGAATTAATATTTGTGGGCGTGTATTAATTAAATACCTACGTGCAATAAGCAATTTTAAGGATATGTGAGTTATAATTAGTAGTAATTTATGTCAGTTAAGGTGATAAAATCAGTCTCAAAGATGTTCAAAAAGGTCGGTATGTATAGCAGTAACAATCAAGAGATATCCTGGGACACCAAATAATATTACCCTGTAGGCAGTTGGTACATCTTAATAGTTTACTAGTATAAATAAAAAAAACAATAACAATAAATGTGCTTTATTTCTAACGGAATTTAGAACAAATCTTGTATATGTCAAGATCAAGCGAATCAAAAATAAGTAAGTTTACTCCTTCTTCTTTCTTGGACGCATGCAGCATACAGCACTTGTATCAAGCATGTTGTAGTCGGCGTCTCCTTTAGAACGCGACTCGATGAACTTAGCGTGGGTCTCTCCAGCCAGGCAGTATGACTTCACAGCTGGTACATTTTTCATATCAGCTATGTAAGTCACCTGAAAAAAAGTAACAGTACATTAACCAGCAATCTATATTTACTACGTACTAGATGCGGCGACCAGATTAAACATTATGTTTCATCGAGTCGCGGTGTCTACACTGCACCAACGTTAGTATGCTTCATGCCACCTAAGAATGCACACCACATAATTATAGTTATTTGTACCGACATTCCCGAACAAATTAAATTGATTTACAGTGAAACTGTTAATAGTATATAAGGTAAATAACATAATTTCATTACGTTTAGAACGTAATATCAATAAATATTAATTAATTTCCAGAAAAAGTGACGGAGTTATCAAATAGTTCTTAGTGAAATGAATAGATGGCATTTTCACAACAAAATTCATTATATAGTTTGTCCCGTTTTGGCACGCGGAAAGTCCTGTTCGAGAGAAAGTGACGGGAGTTATAATTTCCAAATAGTTCTTAGTAAAATGAATAGATGGCATTAATGGGCGGACAAGGTTTTTGGAACATATTTTTTCTTCGACAGTTCGTGTCTATTGAACATAAGTCAATGACATTAACAGTTGAAATGTATGTTGTATAATGTATGCTAGTGAGCTTCGTATTCTATAATATCCATTTGGGTGAGAGAATAAATTTACCTATCACTGTCATTTAGGAATATAAAATAGAAGACATAGTAAACAAACAATAAAATCCTGTAAAATAAAACTTCTTTGAGAGAATTTTGATTAAACAATAAATATGATTAGTAAAATAAGTTGAAGACAGCTGCTACTGCTAATATTACAGTTTGTGTAGATTTTTGCATATTAATTGTATAACTGTTCTAACATAAAGGAAACCTTTTATTTAAGCTGTTGGTAGGATATTCATATCAG
This sequence comes from Laothoe populi, assembly GCA_905220505.1. Taxonomy (NCBI): domain Eukaryota; kingdom Metazoa; phylum Arthropoda; class Insecta; order Lepidoptera; family Sphingidae; genus Laothoe; species Laothoe populi. Next base: position 12,273,467 of record HG992147.1, on the reverse strand, counting down.
CCCGGATAGCGACCACTGTACCCAATGCATCTAAACATGTCTATTTTATCTAATTCGACAGATCATCACATAATTAACTTACCAGTCTCTCATACTTAGTCTTGTCAATGGCAAACTCAGCTTTACCAATTAGAGGCAGAGCTTCAAACCGTTCCAAAAATGGCCACAGTGTGTAGTCAATCAACCCAGGCTCATCACCATGTAAGTATTTTGTGCCTCGAGTTTCCAATTCTTTTTGAAGGTCCTCTAGCCCTTTATGGTATGTTTCTACAGAAGAAGGTTGAAGAGCTTGAGGGTTGAATGCAGCTGTGTAGTATGCCGATTGAGCCTAAAATATATAGAAGGGATAAAGCATTATACTTCATTAATAAAATGTATATGTGCCAAATTATTTGCAGCATATTGTTTATCAGTAGGAACCACATACAGGCTTGTGCAAAATATTGATCATGCATACTCTGTTTTAAGGCCCGGACACACTTATATCATCCTGGCAGTTCAGAAGAATTTACATTTTTTTTTTATTCTGGCGTGGCAAAGTGACCACACTGCGCCTGATGGTAAGCGCAGTGCCGTCCAGATAGAGTATCAAGTAGCGAGAGACAGTCCATCCCCCGCTACTCAACACAATCATGCCGGCCTGCTGTTTAGCTTCTTCACATTACGCCTAAAGGACCCAGGATCATAGGAAGGAGGGAACACGGTAGCTGGCAAACTGTTCCACAGCTTGATGGTGCGGCAAAAATACGAGTTTGCGAACCTTTTGGTTCGGGCCGGGGTAGTAGATACCACGAAGCTGTGGCTCCGCAATCCAGTACGCGTGGTTCTGGTATGGAAGGGAGAGGATGGGATAAGATCAAACAATTCTTCAGAGCATTCGCCATGATACAGACGGTAGAACACGCTAAGCGAGGAAATATCCCTACGCAGCTGTAGCGGCTCCAGGCTGTTACTCACGTCTGCATCATTCACAATGCGGATGGCCCGCCGCTGCAACCCATCCAAGGCATCGAGAAGGTACCTTGCGGCACCGTCCCAGAGGTGCGAGCAGTATTCCATTCCTGCACCTGCGCTTTATATAAGCGGTAGAGCTGACCAGGCGTGAAAAACCGCCGCACCCTGTTCAGGATTCCGACCCTGTGTGAAGTGGCGGATATTACGCCCTCGATGTAACTCCTTGGATTAAGATCGCAGCGGATATCCATACCTAGGACACTAAGGTCATTCCGCATTGCGAGTGGAACACCCTGAAGAACGGGGATGGGAGAAAACGGAGACTTCTTGCACGAAAACGCGCGCACCTGGGTTATGGCGATTGGGCGATAATAGGGTATTTGACAATTTTTGAAAATTGATGGACATCGATAGAGGACTCTTCACTTATAGCCCCCGTTATATTTTTATTATTGAAATATACTCAATGTATAAAATCCGTGATTTAATTTTTTCATATATAATTTCGCGCTAAAACGCGTTGTCACGTGACATTATCTCTATGTGACGTCATCGCACATCTACAAACATTCGTGACACCTAACAACATAACAAATTATTTGCATTTATCTCTAGTTTTCCACAAAAATGAATGAGCCAGCATATAAATATTGTTCAATGCCTTTGTGTAAAAACTCGACACTAAATCCCGATAAATTGTTCATCCATGTGCCAAAATCCAAAGTTTTAAGAAAGAAGTGGCAGATTTCGACTATCAGCCCTTGTAATGCCTTCTTCCATTCTTATAGAAGACTTGAAGACGAAATTAACACGTTTCCACACTTTTACACATCGAAAAATATGTTCTTCCTTACAATTTTATTTGTCGTAGGATGCAATGTTTATGTGCGATGTCGTCACGAGTAATGGCGGCCGGTATTGCTACATTTTTGGCACCGAGTGATACAGATTAAAAATTCTAAATTTTAATGAGGAAAATAAAATGTTTATAATACATTTAAAATAAAAAAATGTATTTAATAAATATATTTGCCCACTATCCTTTCTCCTAGTGCAGTTTTATATTTTTTGGTTACACCAGTCAAACACCCTATTGTTAGGGTCTGACCGATCACCCTTTTTGGGGATCGGCTGCACATTAGCCTCCCTCCAAGATTCAGGCACAATACCTGAGAGGTAGGACGATCGGTATAGGCGCGTCAGTACAGGAGACAACTCCGCTGCACACTTTTTAAGTACAAGCGCTGGAATACCATCAGGACCACTAGCACCACTAGGCATTGTGTGACCGCAACCGGGCAGAGTAGATGGTAAATGAGCATTGCAGTCCTCGAGTCTCGAATTAGCCGCGAAGAGGTCTGCCAATAAATCGGCCTTCTCCTGCGAGCTATGGGCTAGTGTTCCATTTCGATATCTCAGCGGTGGCAGCGAAGGGCGACATAAATTAGATTGGAAGGCCTTAGCCAAGCTCCAATAAGCTCCAATAATCTTGGAGACGCGCTGGGCATCCGCTTTAACATACGCCCTCTTGCAGACCTTGGCAGCACGGTTGTAGGCTGCTTTGAGTGACTTGAGGTTGGGATCCTTCGTAGCGCGTCCCCGATCCAAGCACGATACGCCGCCTGTTTCTTGCCTACAGCATCGGCGCATGCACGATTGAACCAGGAGCGTCCTCGGCCCTTGCCTGCGATCTCAGAGGAAGGAATGTAATATTCCATTCCTATTCTGATCGCGTTAGCAATGGCGTCGGCACTCGCTGAAAGATCCTTTCCATCAAAGCAGCGCTGCCGCCAAGGGATGGATGCGAGGTAATCCCGCATACCATCGCAGTCTGCCGACGAGTAGTGCCAGACCCTGCGCTTGACCTTCACGGGACGGGGAGGCAAAGCGCAAGGAACCGACGTCTCAACCAGGCAGTGATCGGAGGTACCCAGGGGAGCACCAACCGTCACTTTATACCCGGCCGGATGACTCGTCAGCAGTAGGTCCAGCAGTGAGGGCGCATGACATCTGGGATCCTGGTAGGCTGGTCAAAGCGAATGCATGAGCAGTCCTGCCGGCATGGTCAGTTCTGGAGGAGCCCAACCACAACTCGTGGTGTGCGTTAAAGTCCCCCAGAACTACCAATTCCGCTGTTGGGAACTGCTCCTGCGCGTCGTCTGTCGCCTGGCTAATATAATTAAATAGCCGAGTTGTCTCTACGTCCCCGTCGTGTGACCTGTAAAGGCACACGTAAACCCGACTCTGGGAGCCGAGGTCGACGTGCACCCACAGGGTGGAGAAGGAGGGGTCCTCCATGCAGCGCAGACGGCGACAGCAGACGTCCGACCGAACATACAGGCATACCCTGGCCCTCGGCCTGAAGCTTTCTTCAAGCGAGTAGCCGGGGTAAAGCAAGTATGAAGTATCGGTCGGACTACAAATCTGCATCTCCGTCAAGAAGAGCAGAGCAGGCCGGGCCGTCTCAAGATGGTGGTGGACGGCATTAAGATTACAATGGAGTCCGCGGATGTTAGCGAACTCCATTGTGAAGACGGTGGTGGGGTTACGCACCGCTGTAAAACCTGCTCTCTTTGTGTGCACTGACATGGAGTTATGGGGAGGAGGTGAAGAAGCGGTCGAGGGTCTAGTGTCAGAGTAGTCAGAAAGCCGCAACAAGTGCCGGTCCACTAAAAGAGCCGAGAGGAGGTGAGCTGATCCGCCGGACGGAAGGGCCCCCATACCTTCCCGGGATAGACCACCAGGATCCCACATCCGGTCACCAACCGGCACGACGGACCCACCCAAGATTATGCGCGGCATGGTGAGGCAGCCTCTCGTGGTGGTTAGCCACGATTGGGCCCCTGTACTGTACCGCGGGCGGCCAGCGGTACCACCGTTTCTACAGGTCTTCCTGGCCGACGGATCAACACGCCTCCAACTGACTGTGAACCGGCTTATACCCACACGGCCAAACATCATACCCCAACTCTAGCCCCCCGACGATAACCGGACATACACTGGCTGATCCCGGAACACGACACACTTGTGTGTGCCACTATGGCGGGTTTTTCGCCCTGTGTATGGTGGTCGCTATCTGGGCGGATACGAATATCCTACCACCAGCAAATTGTTGTATATGGGCTTAAAATCTTGCTCTGCAGAAACATTTAACATATTTGATAGTTAATTTTTGCTGTAAGCTTAAGCCTATCTACAGGTAAAACACAATTTCTCAGATATGCATTGAAGTAGACAAAAACTTGAAGGTGAATTTAAGACTTGACAAACAGTAGAATAGTTTTTTAAAGTTTTATTTGCCCGAGTGCACACTTGACCTCTTTTTTTCAATAACTTTATTATCTTTGTAAACAATCAATCAAGCAAAGTTTATCCATTTTGTAGATAAAATAGTATCTGTTTAGCTATTGGATTTCAATAAAAATTAGTATGCAATTAATTTGTAAAATAAACATATTCTGAAAATACCTATAAAAGACACTTAAAATCTCTTACAGCTTAAGCTAAATTATTTACCCCAGCAAATGTTTCAATAAACATTTTGTCTTGAGCCCTACGCAATGGGTCTGATGATTGTAGAACTACATCAGGGTATTTTTCATCCAGATAGCAATTTATTATGTTACTGTCAAAAATAGCATTGCCAGGTTCATATTCAAGAGCCGGAACAGTACCTAAAAATATATATTAACTGTTTAATTTTTTTACATATAACATATTAATTACAATTACAATATTATCAACTAATAACTAAAATGCATAATTCTAATAATTATGACATACTAAGTAGTAAGATATTCAAATAAAACTAAGATAGTAAATACAAAAAACAATTTGTGCAGATGTCAAACTTTTATAGGATGTTCTACAAACCTACCTTTAGGGCTGAAATTAAAAATCCATTCAGGTTTATGGTCCAAATTGATGAATACTAAATCGTACTGCAAGTTTTTAGCATTCAAAACGAGCACCGTTCTCTCAGCGTACGGGCAAAATCTCATTGCGAATAACCGAAGCTTTCCGTTGTATGGTGGCAGGACATCGCCTAAATATATTATAAATTATTACAAGTTAGACAGTGACTACTATTAGAAAGTAAAATTTGCTTATATTACATTACTACTTACCGGTTTGTAAATGTTTTTCAGACATGTTGTATCTGTTCAAGACTTGTCTTTAAAAAACTTATTCCTGTTTTTTTTGTAGGCGGAATTCAAACGGCAGGCAGCCAAGTTTATTACTCTTTGGGCAGCCGGTAAGATTATAAACTGAAAAGCAAATGCTCTTTGCTGTAAAGGAAATGTAAAGAATATCTGCTGTCAAATTCAATGTCGAAAGAATATACAAGGACTTGAAGTATTTAGCTATAGAATCACTAGGTTATACAAATATATAATAATTCGATATTGTATACATAAACATAGTGCCATCTCTATCAAGCCAATATAAATTTATGTGCGTAAAAAAAGATAGCTATATTTAACTTTATAACGTACTGTCAACTTTTACTGTATCCTTCTTTGAAAATACTTCGTTGCGCAGGTTATCATCCATTGTTTGTGCGCGGTTGTTTACATAGCAACTGTCAACTCATTTTATTGTAATATTTTGGTAATAAATTACATTTATAACAGTAACATATTAAGTTGGTGGCAGTATAATTGCCTATGATCCTTGATATTTTAATTTAACCACAGATTACTAAGAGATATAGCAAAGAGTCATTAAATACATACGGAAAGATACTAGTACCTACTACTACTAGCAGTGGGACAATGTTTACATGGGCAGTACGCTTAAATCATGGAGACTAGACTAGAATAAAGAGTACCATCTTTTATGGAGGACAAGTTGAAAAAGTGTAGAGATGGGCAAAAAATTTCGACATGTGAAAATAATCGATATATATTTTCGATAATTTCTATATCAAATTATATAACAATTTCCGTGTATCAAATTTGGATCATAATCTATATTATTTAAAAGCTGTGCATACATACGTTTACGTACGTACGTTTGATATGCCAAGCTTCCTCTGTATCGTCCGATGTCCGAAAGGCTTTTTCTCGCTGACATATGTCCATATCTGACGAATACTGGTTTGTTTGATTATAGTTTGAATAAGTAACCATCGTTGTTATTCTCGTCATACAGGATTTATACATATACACTCACTCCTGTAATGTAACCAGTACACCAACTTTTCGCCGAATTTATTAGAGTCTCATAATGTGATAGGGGGCGAGCCTATCGCCATACCGGGCTCAATTCCAGACTCTTGGCTGATAATGAGAATATCTATATAGGAAAACCCAATTACACCTTGCTCGACCCGGGGATCGAATCCGAGACCTCAGCACAGCAGTCGTAACGGAGTCACATCTAGGGCGTAATATCTACCACTTCCCGCAAGGTCGGAATCCTGAATAGGGCGCGGCGGTTTTTCACGCCCGGTCAGCTCTACCGCTTATATAAAGCGCTGGTGCAGCCGGGAATAGAATACTGCTCGCACCTCTGGGACGGTTCCGCAAAATACTATATTTTAAAATATATCAGAGCCGAAGGTATCCACAAGGTAATTAAATTGTATTGTGTTAAGAAAAATAGGTCTAAATGACCCTTTAGGTTAGACCTCGAGAAATATAATAAAAAAAAAAATTTTATTATGAGGAAATGAGCTCCCTGCCAAGGTTTTCGAAGGGGGCTACAGTATGGGGTTCTTCAAGAAGGGAGTAAATAGGTTTTTGAAGGGTCGGCAACGCGCATGTGATACTCCTGGTGTTGCAGGCGTCCATAGGCTACGGTAACTGCTTACCATCAGGCGGGTCGTAAGCTTGTTTGCACTCAACGTGGTATAAAAAAAACCTATTTATAATGAGAAATAAAGGCAAACTCAAAGATAAGGCGCATCTTGATATAAAATATGGTGGTATTCCATCTGGTCCCGCCCCTTTATGTATGTCGAGTCCTTTTAAGTGCTTAATGACATTACTATGCGAAAGATATATTTCTCCAATACCAGTAGTGTTCAAAGCAGTTTCAACAGGTGGAATAGTATGGCCGGAGGAGTCAACAGCGTGGAAGAAAAGTATCTTGCAAACAGATTGCAAATCCCTGGAGCATCCGACTCCCTCGTGTTGCTTAGAATCATAGTTTGGGGTATTTGGATTGCATTACTACATTTTCTTTTAGGTAAGTATAAAAATATCTGGGGTTTATTCAGATATTGTCCTCAACACTGGTAACATAATTTATGTTAAACTGTAGCAATTTTTTTTACATCTTTTACTTAAGATTTGTGGCGATATTTCATCCAATGGGTTTTTATATCCAGAACCAACCAAAAGAAAAACCAAGAAGAGAACCAAGTCTAAAATTTTGTTTGAGTGATTTGTTATATTGTTATGCTGTGTGAGATTGTTAAGTGATACAAAGTCTATAAGCGATTGAGCCAGCGACGAACCCTGACGGGTTGAAGGTTTACTATAACTTATATTTGAGGAATCTGGCCCATGAAAATCGCCCATGAGGCATACATTTTCTATGCCAACGGAAACGGTAACGTGGCTGAAGATATGCATAAAATGTTCGAGCACATGTTAATTCAATAGAGGAGGGAGATAGACAGCGCAGAAGTAAATACAATTAGTATGAGTAATTTCTACTTTAACATAAAGATCTTCGCAAATACTTTCTCCTTATACCAATTAGAACAGAATTTGTCAGAAACTGCAATTAACACCCCCAACTTTATTTGTGTGAAAACCTGTACTTTCGCGATCTCCTCTGTAGACAGTGTAACGATTGTCAAATAGCTCAGAATCATAGATTTCATTGTTCAGCCACGTTTCGTAAATAATGATATCGTAGTTTGCACATAAGATACTACATAGAAATTCGTGATTTGGTACGTAGACCTCTAATATTTTGATAGTATACCTAGTCAGGTCATAAATTCTGTCACATGTTTAATATAAAATAATTGAAACAAGTTTATTCATTATGTAACCATTTATATACCAAAATGAACTTAACAAAACATAGATTCTTATTACACTAAAGTTTATTCAAAATGACCTCCGTGATTTTGAATACAGGCCTTCAATCTGCGCGGCCAGTTGTCTATCGCAGCACGAACGAGGTGCATGTCAATATCGGCGGCTGCCTTAATCAAGGATGTCTTGAGTGACTCCAAATTGGGATGAGGCTTTGAGCACGCCTTTTCCTCCGAGTGTTGCCATATCTTGTAATCTAACGGATTCAAATCTGGACTGGAGGAGGGCCAGTCTTCGTGCCGGATGAAGTCGATTTCACGCGCCGCCAGCCAGTCTTGTGTGCTCTTCACTCTATGAGCTGGCGCCGAATCTTGTTGGAATACCCAGTGCCTGTTATTGAACATGGTATGAGAAACAGGTTCCACAAGGTTCGTCAGGACTGTATTTTGATACACAACTGCATTCGTTTTTACACCTTTCTCACAAAAATGTACCTCTGTTAAGCCCCAATAAGAAACTCCCAACCATACCATGAGCGAGGATGGAAAATGACCTCGTTGGACACGCGGAATATGGTTGCTCGCTTCTTCACTACTGTGTGCGTACACCTTATCATTTTGTTTGTTGTAGCTCTCTTCTACGGTAAAAATTTTTTCATCTGAAAAAAGAATTTCCCGATATTTTTTTCCCGCGTACCGCTTCAACAAAGCGCGGCATCTCTTCAGTCTCAGGTCCATTAGACGAGCATTCAAACGATGTCCTGTTTTTCTTCGATATGCCCGAAGCCCTACGTCTTCATTTAACACCCTTTTCACCGTGGTTCTGCTTAACCCCATCTGAAGGGCCAACAGTTTCTGCTTACGTTTGGGATTTCTTTGAATTCGCGCCTTCACAGCTTTTATCACTGCTGGAGTCCTAACAGACCGAGGGCGACCACTTCTTGACCTGTCATCTACACTAGAGTCTTCATTGTATCGTTTGATGGTACGATAAACGAATCTTTTGGTTATATTCAAATTTTTCAGTATGTCAAAAATTTGAATTGGCGCGTAACCGCAACGATGCAACGCAATTGCGTTGTAATTACTGCAACACGGTCTTCTTTAAGCGTCCACTCCATATTTAAAAATGAGTAAAATTCTAAAAAGTATACATTTTTATTTTCATGAACAATTTGAAATTCGAATTCAATAAACTTTTTTGTGGCCAGCATTCTAAAATAAAAGTTTTTACTGTGTGACAATACTTATGACCTGACTGTGTATATTTAGACTAGTAAATTTTGCAATCTATATGTACGAAGATAATGCGAACTAATTAACAATAAAATATAAAAGTAAGTAAGCATCTTAAAAATTATATTCAAGTTAAGTTTATCTACTGTCTCTTGGTTTCTTGTATAAATGAACTCGTCTTCTTCTGTTTTCCTCATGAAAACACGACCTTGCTTAATCTACACGAATTTGTACTCTTTATCTTTGGCGATCTGGCGAGCCGCTGCGTGTAATTTTTTGTTTCTAGGTGATAGGTGCTCAACAATGTAAAGCGGCGATTTATTACCTCCAATGCCTATGTGAGCAGTACCGAGCTTGTCGTTTGGATTTGCCTTATTAAAATTTATTGTTTTCGCTAAGAATGGATCCATAGCCTAGGTAGCCAATTTAACAATGATTGAGCGAGGTCTCTTGTCGTCTCTGTTACTTTTTACCACACGTGTGCAATGATGAATGTCGGATTCTTTCAAGTCGTAGGCAGTTGAGTAATCATAGATAGCAAGTTTTCCTGTCTGTGCTCGGGGACACACTGTATCTCAAGATTGTTAGAACGGTTATGCTGCTCAGCAACCTGATGCCTGATTTGCAGATCCTGTAACGTATTTGCTAACTGAATGTTCTCTTTCTTTAGCTCTCCCAGTGTGTCTTGGTATTTGGTGGTTTCATAATTTTCATTCAGAAACGAAACATTATTCTCCAAAGCAGTTATTTCCTGTTTTGTAGATTGAAATTCGGTTCTCACCATCTGCTTAAGGGTTTAGTGAAGCTCCTGTGCTAAACCCAATTTCATGACATTGAATTCTTCATTTATTATTTCCCTAACGTCTTCCTTTGTAATAACTGACGCGGACGTGCCTTTTTTTGATGCTTAATATTGTCATTAAAAGGTAGAGAGTCATTATTGTTCCTTGACTTGCCGGGTGAGTCAATGGGCGTAAAGGTGTATCAGTTTTTGGTTGCTTTGCACAACATCCGTGACACTTTTTTTTTGTCAACACTAAATGTAGAGAAGCGTTTTTCAGGTATGTCAGCACATGGAACACAACAACGACGGCCGATGCAAATTATTTTAAAATGTATTTGATGATTACTCACTTGTTTTGATATTATCGTTTTAACCGGTATTCCGATTCAGCAAATATACTACCGGAAAGTACACAACACGATCTTTCCAATGGTATACAAGTATGGTATATTTGTGAGAAAATGTTCTGTTATTCCACAAAATTTCAAATTAAATAAGCGGAGCCAAGAAATACAGTGTTATTGGTAGCGAATGCGAATAGCAAATGCTGCGAATGGAATTATTGCATGTCATTGAGAGCGATGATCGCCTTTCTTGGTGTGGTAGCTGGCTAACGCTATCTATTATGAAGAGCATATAAAAAGGGCTTGAGATCTTGAATTGAATACAGGGTGTCCCAAAAGTCGACGTCAAGCCGGAACCGGGTGAAAAGGCAAGTCATACCGGTTATCAAACAAATAAAAAAAATCTAAGTTGCATATTTTTAAAATTATAGGCATGGCCCGCGATTTTTCAAAGTATAATCCTAACTTTGCGCATTTGTGTGATCTTAGGTAAGAACTATTAAGACTCCCTCCCATCCCTTGTAAGAAAAAATAAGACATGATCGACTCTCCCCGTACATCATCTTACGTAATAAATGAATGGCGCCAAAATGTATACCTAAATATTTTTTAAATATACCGGATACATTTTTAGGATCACATTTTTTTGGCAAATACTTTATTCTGGTTTTGGTATATTTTGTGACATTCCTAGTGTGTTAGAACTATTTATATTAAAAGTATGTGTTTAGAAGACAGTCCAGATGGATTAGTAATTATATCGATAACCTTTATAAGTTTATCTACAACACTGTTTGAGTCTTGCATAAACGACAGTGTTACCACATAAACCACCCAAAATTCCAGTGTAATAAAGTTTATGAAATAGCACACAGGCTACTTTTTATCCCGGAGAAATGTACAGTTCCAATGGGATAGTTTAGTTTTTCACAGAGCAAGGGATCGACATTTTTCGATTTTTTGCATAGTGGCAGTTTAGGGATCAGAAAATGACAAAGACCACTTTTAACTCGAAAAAATGCACGCTTCCTATGGGATAGCAAAATATAGAAGGTTAAAATGCTCCAAGACCTACACGCGGGCGGAGCCACGGGCAACATTAGTTAAAAATGAATATTAAAAAAACAACTTGCGTTTAAGATATTGAGTGCAAATAAATTTTGCACTACTGTGGCTAACATTTATTACCCGATGATAATTTTTAGAAATTATATGTTTTGTTGCTTTTAAGGATAATATTACTTTAAAAAAATACGTCCAGGTGAAAAATAATGTTGTACTTTTGTAAGTTTGAGGTGTCAGATCTATTTTTACATGTTAATATCGCTACAGGCTCGCATTTCCATGGAGCTCCATTCGCACGTGATGTCGCTTTTTTAGTGGCGGATCACGAAGTTCAACTAGTTTTATAGAACGTGTATGAGCACCGTGCTTTTACATTTGTCAAACGGGGTAAGCGCTCAATGGCGTCTCCCGTGTTAAATACTCTAAGGTTCTGTCTAATAGTATTTTTTAAAACACCAAATTTGGAACGTCCACCTTTTTTGAAATCCGGACCAGTGCGGGCCAGCGTGATTGCGTTCAGTAGCGAGTCATAGATCGTCTCTCGCTACTTGATAATCTAACTGGACGGCACTGCACTTACCATAAGGTGCAGTGAGGTCACTTTGCCGAGCCAGGATAAAAAAGGGAGACGGTGTAGTTACCGTATTTATATCGGCTATAAAACCAATAACCATGGCTCACTAACTCTGTGTGACGTGTAATAATGGACTATGGAGGGTAACGAGCAAAGAGTATATATGTAACGAGTCTGTTTTCAATTTGGTACATCCGGCATCTATTACATTTTTCAAATCGGAAAACTCAGTTATAGCGAACATGATAATAGTTTAGGCATTGCAGAATAAATTACCACCAAATCACCAGACCAAACCCTCAAATACTATGTGTAGTGTATGTAAAAGTTACATTGATAGAATTACGAATGTATGAGTTTATTATTCTACAGATAACAATAATAAGCTAAACGCTTTATTGTCTGACTACGCAACCCTTTATTGCGTAGTCAGACAATAAAGCGAACTTAAAAAATATTCTGCGGAACTATTTATACATTACTAGCATATTGGTGTGTGCTTAGATTATAATTAAAATCAATATAATTATCACTTAACTTTGTTAAAACAATGTTTTCACCTATACATTAAAACACTATAACATTTCTATTATCTGCCAAATTATTGATGAATACGACTTATTTTAAAAGAAATAATTATATTTTAAATATAATTTTGTTGTAATTACATGTCGTAACTTAGTTCTTATTTATTGGAGGACTGTCATAAAGTGTAGTTTCGATAGATCACAAAGACAAGAATACTGTAACATTGTATTTTTACTACTAAAGAGATAATATAATATCTGCAATGTTGGAATGATTTAGCAAATTTATTTTATTAGAAAGACAATAAATTTTATCAATATGTTAACGTCTTCGCTTAGTTTGGCCATGCACTTGTTATATTCCTCGTTTCAAGGTGTTCGGGTTGTCGGACGTGTATTGGAATATGTATTACCGTACACGGGTGTGCCATTTCGGAATAACATGACTGCAATCAAAGGAAGATACATAGACTTCAACACTAAACATTTAAAAAAGGGTAAGTAAGTAGATATGTAATATTTTCTGACGCAGCTGTAGTTTTATAGCATTTCTTGAACAAATTCTTAATTCGAAAATTTGCTCAAGGAGATATGATGAATGATACAAGTTTCAATATAATGCCTTGTATGTTTGTACCATTTTAATCAGTATTACCTACCTACCAATTTATTGAATTAATGAAAGCCACGGCAAGCAAATCGTGACGGTCTTCAAGCCTGTTTGATTCCATAATTGAACACTGTTTTGATTATTTCTCAAAAAAAAAAAACTCTAAAACGTAAAGTGCTATTAATTGCTGAGTGGTGTATTTAGGAATTTTAAAGGTTTAGATTACTCAAATCGTTCGACTGAAGCCGTAAAATATTTTTGTAATAATCAGCGAAAATAGCATTGCAGCGCATTTTTATAGCTTTACCAGGCTTATGAACTCCTAATCAAAGGAGGGTTGATATAAGCTTGACCTTTTGGTCCGTTTGTTGTATGTATTGTGTTTGTGTGTCTGGTATTTTGTAGCACCTAAACAAAAGTTTTCTAAGGCCAAACGTCTGCTACTTCCAATTATTCGATAATCAATAGCAAATGTGTTGTGTAAGCAGAATTTACTCAGGTTTAGACGAGAAAATAGACTTTTATCTTTTCATCAATATTTTTGTTGTGGGTAGAGATTTAATTTTTCGAAAATGTTGTTCTAGACTATTCAAATAATAGTTCAGTATTTTCGGAATTTTCTAATACTTTAGCATGCATTTTAGTCCGTCTTTTACGTGTTTTTTCCACAGCAGTGGCCATAACAGCATACAATAGGTAAAAAGTAACTCCAAGATCATTATTGACTGTATCCTACAATTAATTCCCGAGCTTAATTAAATATGACTGTGCCCTGTTTGAAAATTGGCGTTTATATAAGATGTTCCGAATAGTTAAGATATATACCTACTACTCTGTTCTAAATTCTAATATGTTAGGGCAATTAGGAAAGCTAACAACTCCATTACAACTTTCTCTAAACTACTTAACTAACAATCTTTTATGAAAAATATTCGTTCTACAACAATGCTTAATATTAGAGTAATTACGACACTCATTAGTAATTTAGAGATAATTTGCTTTATGATTTCTTAAAGATTCTATTAGAATCATTAAGATTTTTTTGTAAGAATACTGGATTAAACATATTGAAAATAAATAATTTTATTAGAAAATAGTCTCGACTTCATTTATTCGCACTGTTTATTTCCTTTTTGGTTATTTTGAGTCAGAACTGGCCGTGTCATAATATTATGACGAGCCTGGCAAAGCATGTGTAATAAAGTTTAGGTATTAACCAGCGTTCTATATGTACTACGTACTATAAGTCAGTGGTTTTAACTATATTTAAACTACACTGAATATTATGAGGCAAAGGGGCGCCGTATTGAGATTTAGTGTCAAGTAGGCTCATAGTTACAGGAAATCTAATTAGAATGGTCTTTAGCATTATTATTATTATTAGCATAGATGTTTTTATATTACTTCACATTTAATAGGTAGTTTGTTGGCAAGAAAGTAACTCATGACATCTAACCATTTGATTACAGGTGACCCGCTACCACCATATAATGGGAAATTACGAGTTTACAACATGCGCTACTGTCCTTACGCTCAGCGCACCATCCTAGCATTGAATGCGAAACAAATTGATTATGAGGTGGTAAACATAGATCTGATCGACAAGCCCGAATGGTTGACAACGAAAAGTGCATTTGGTAAAAACTTATAACATATCAATTAATATTATCATGAAAAAATATAGTTAAGAGCAGTCGATAAATCATTTAATAGGCTAAATTGGATCTGCAAGAATAATTTTAATGAACAAATTTGGCCTAATTTATTTTGTATCGAGATATTTAAATTTATGATTTTTAAATAAATTTCAGCAAAAGTACCAGCACTAGAGATTTCCGATGGTGTGACTATTTACGAAAGTTTGGTGACAGTAGAATACTTAGATGAAGAGTATCCGGAAAGACCATTGTTACCCAAGGATCCTTTGAAGAAAGCATTTGACAAAATTATAGTTGAAGCAACATCAGCCGTCAGTAACTGATACATTTATTTTATTACTGACTGTGAAATTCGAATTATCATACTCGATTGTTTCAGATACAAGGATTGTATATAAAAATATTAAAATTCCCAGACACTGTAACAGATGAACACATCATTGCGTATCATAAAGCATTAGAGTTCATTCAGGAGATGTTAACATATCGTGGAACCAAATTTCTTGATGGTAATGAACCAGGATTTGCAGATTATATGATTTGGCCTTGGTTTGAGAGATTGAGGGTAATTGAAGATCAAAGAACAAAGATTGATGGAACAAAGTATACAATTTTGGTAAAGAATGTTATGATTGTTATTATTATATTATTAGCTTTGCAGTACTTCATTATTTTAAACCTTATTATCACCTAATATCCAAATAAAATAATGCTAAGAATCTTATGAAAAATTATAGCATTTTTTAAATATATGTGGATATATTTTAAATATATTTAAGGCACTGTCGTTTTTATATTATGTTGAGGAACTACATACCTGAATGAAACTTACTACAACTCAATCTAATTATTTTTTCTCAGATGGAGTATATTGACAATATGTTGAAAGATCCAGCAGTAAGCGAGTACCTGATTCCAAAGGAGATTTTAAAGATGTTCCACCAGTTCTACACTTTGGGCCAGAGACCTAACTATGAGTTGCTAAATGAAATATAGACAATGGTTTTTAAATAACTATAGTGTCTATAAAATTAATTGCACATTATCTGATTAATTTGGATCACTGTTTATTTTCAATTAAAATATTAGATTTATATTGATAATTAATATCTGAACTTAATTATAATAACTAATATTTAAGGTCTAGGACAAACCACGATATATTCAACATATTTTAAATGTCTTCTTTAATTTCTTGACATATGAAGATATAATGTTAATAAATAATAGTAATATTAGTTAATAAGTTTAATATAAGTATTACATAATATTTTATGAACATTTAATGATTTCATAAATCTCAATTAAAAAACCAATTTGTTTTTATTTATAATTTCAAAAAATACCACACAGTAAAACAAAAATTATTTTAAAATAATACTAATAAATCCAAACATACCAATGTGCCTCTTTTCCTAATTAAGTTCATGTTTTACAATATTGTTAGCATTCAAATAAGATATGGCATATAAATTACTTATTGATATCTAAGAATCAATGTCCAACTTAAATATAAATCTACAACATCCATGTCAAATAACTTACATAATTTGGTATGTCAAATCAGTAACTACTTTCTAAGTACATAACCCTAAATTACATCTATTAGCAACTGTATGAAATACAATTTTACAGATCTTAATGCAACCAATATTTTAGTATGTCAACTACATTAGCTTAAGAAATAATCAAACACAAACCATAAAATAATTACTTACTCAGTCTTTCTTCATAATGTTAAATTAACCTAATTAATTATTTTTATATTTATTAGCTAGTGTTTCTAACTTTGTGATAATATTTTTCAAGTCTGCATTCTTATCTAATTTTATATAAGAGGTATTCCTCATTTCATTCCATACTATCCAATCAGGAATCTCTTTAGTAAGAACTTTAATATCTCTTTGTAAATCACTTGAAGATACATTTGATTTAAAACTGCTATCAAGTTTGGAAAGTATTATATTAAGTGCCAGAACATTTTTTCTCTCTGTAACAAATATATTTCTCAATGTCCTAGCCAGGTCTGGCAAACGGCTGTATATTAAATATTTTTGTTCATCATCTGAAGACCTTGTCATTGCTTCAAGAGCTTTGGCTGCTTGTTTAGCCTTCACTTTCTCCAACAATGACGCTGGTAGGTTACGAAGAGCAGGGTTCAATATGGTTACTCCACTAGTAGATGGTTGGCTTGTTTGAGTACCAGTGGTACTAGTTGAAAGTTTGGATTTATCATCAGTGATACATTTATCCCCAGTTACAACTTTCTCCTCTTCAGTCAAGCCCCTCATTTTAGCTTGTGCTAATTTCTCTAATGCTCTTTCCATTTTTGTATTGCACTTGAATAGTTCTCGAGCTTTGGATAGAACATCTTGTGCTGTTGAATATTTTTCTGTGTTTGGCATCTCTGGTAACTTAGCACTATCAACTTCAGGCACCTTCTCTAATTCAAATTCTGGATGCCAGCGTGTCAGTTTGACATCTGGTATAATCATTGGAGGATCTAGAGTTTGGAGGTACTGTGCATGGTGCTTCTTTACTAATTGGAGCAAAGTGTCATAGAAATATCTTCTTCTCTCCAGAAGAACACTAGGATTCATAATTTTAATATCATTAGGGAAGTTAGGTGAGACTACAAGTTCGTAGGCATCTTTTTGGTATGAAATATCCAACTTTTTTATTTTCTCAACTTCAAAATTATAAAAGTCCGGCACCAAATGTTTAATTTGAGCCAAATGCTTCTCGGTGAAATTTCGTTTGAGCATTTCTTGCACGGACGGTTTGAGTTTACTAAAAGTAATTTTCTCATTTCTGTTGAACAACAAAGCAACAACAGTTTCCATGCCACGAAATAATTCAGCAAGAAATCTGTAGTGATGTGGAAGAGGCAAGCTAGTGGAGCTTGTTGCCAGAGCTGCATGTCTGATATAGGCAGGTACCTGTAATGTTTTTGTAATATTAAAGTTTACCAAAATACTAATGTTTACATTTTTTTTACAAAGATATAATGAACCAAAACAAGAAGTTGAATCCTGAAACCTAAAACATAATATTTCTTTGACATTTACATATCAATGAGTAGTTATTTAAAATAATATAGGGTAAATCTGCAATTTTTGTAAATACTCTTTAAAATTATATTCTGTATATTGACATAATAGTCATTAACAGGTTTTATTTGGAAATTGGTATTTTTATAAGGTAGTTATTATTTACTAGAAAGAAACTTAACCAGCTTGAATAGATATTGTTATTTTGTTCGATATATTTTATATTGCTTCATATCATACCACACAGAGAACTATAGCGAGATTTCCAATGCTTACCTTGTTTGGGCTCTTGACAGGGCTAACAAAAACTTTTCTTGGTGAGATTAGAGGTCTTGTTTCTACAGATGGGGTTGAGTGTTTTGGTGATGACAAATCATTCTTTAGAGTTCTTTTGCTGGGACTGAAATTCAAATATTTATATAAACCCTCACACATGTTATTAGTGAGTAGGTTACACCCCACCATTCCATATAAAATAAGTATATACTGGCATCATAAAAAAAAAAAATTTACACAAATATTACAATAAGTCAAACTTGAAACTATTCAAAATACCAAGATAAAGAACAATATTTAAAATCATTCTTTTATAACCTAAAAATATTTGATATTCAAATGTATTCAACTTAGGCTTAGTTAGTTGTAATGAACTTAAACTTAGGCTTAGTGTTACCTTTTATGGCTATTGATATAATATGTAAATCAATAAATATATATTTTATTCGTAATAATAAGATATGCCTATTTTTTGGGGAATTCAGTAAATTAATGAAATACGTACCTAGAGGGTACTTCCACATCAATAGATTTGAACTCTTTGAGATTCTTTTTTGCAGTAGCCTCTTTAAGATCTTGAATTCCTTTACTGATACGTTCTGCGGATGCTTTTAATTCAGCTAGCCTAGAACTACCTGCTAGCTTCTTCCTTATATCACCCAAGCTAAGTTCTTTTCTTGCAGAATTTGTAATGTCAGACTTGCACACATTCGTAGGCTTAACAATGTTTGAAGCACTAGTTTTTTTTGAAAATGCTGTCTTTTCTTTCTGGTCTTGAGTATTTTTAGAGACAGGTTCAAGTTTTATTACTTCACCATCAGCCCTGTTAGTATCATTTTTCTTCACTTCGCATGTACTTTTCATAGAGTTAATTTCACATTTCTTAGTTTGTATATTCCTGCGGATTATTTTATCACTAGTATCCAAGCCACGGGCTAAGTATGGAACTTTACTTTTAGAATTTACAATATCCTCCGTCGCAGGTCTTTTTCTACTGTTAAAAAACGACGTTATAGAAGTTTGCGACATGGTTACACTTACAAAGTGAATCTGCACCGTTCACGATACAATTTCTAAAAGTACTATTTAATAATCACCAAGAAGCCAATTCTTTTCTTAATTCTTTCCCTCCAAATTTATAACGTCAATTGTCATTTGTCAGTTTTTTTTTTTTTTTTTTTTTCCCTTTATGGCTCCGCACTTCTTGTACATGTAGCCAATGTCAAGTATATGATTTGAACAAGTGTTGAGCGAGTTGAACTTTTGGATATTGGTATCAACGGATAAAGGTAGGGAAACTATTTGATTTTAACGGAGAAAGGAGAGGGTATAGGAACTATCAGGAGAGTTAAACTTGGTATATTTAAATATAATAGAGGAAGCTTTAAATATATATATATATATATATAGAGATTTAAATACAAGGATAACAAATTACAAGTATTTAACAATATGTAAATATTAATAAAAATAGTTAAATCTTTATCTTATTACTAATGAAAAACAATGCCATACATTTATATACAGTGATATCATTACTACTAAGAAGAGAGGAAATAGAACAAGGAAAAGGAATACGAAGATGAATGAGTGAATTAGTAAAGGATGAACGATCATAATTTGTACATGAGAACAGTAGGTGATTTAAGTCGCCGACATCTGATCCGCAGGAACACATAGGACTATTTAAAATTTTAAGCTTTGCAAGGTGAGCAGGGGAGCAAGTGTGGCCAAGTCTAGAGCGGATCAATATGGAAGTTTCCACTTTGCTAAATTTTGCTCTACAGAACCAAGGTTTTGTAGGGATTTCTGGTTGAATGGAAAAGTAATAATAGCCCTTTATTTGTGCACTGGAACACCATACTTCATTCCATGAATCCCGAAGAAATATTTTCGGCAAAGATAGAAGATCAAGACTGAAGTTTTTATACGGATACAGATCCCCACATTGCACCGCTTCCTTGGCAAGTCTGTCAGCAATGTCGTTCCCAACGATTCCTGAATGGCCAGGGATCCAACCGAAAAGTAATGAGAATCCCTTAGAAAAACATTTAAATGCTAATTCTTTAATTTGGAAAATAATTGGTACTAAGTTTTTATTTTTGAACGGAAATTTTGCAATGGCCTGAAGGGCACTAAGGGAATCTGAGAAGATGATCACTTTACTGAGGTTAAGAGCCAAGACGTATTCAATACCTTTTAGTATTCCAAGGCATTCACCTGTAAAAACTGATGACTCCGGAGGAAGCTTTACTTTTTGAACTATATTGTATTGGGAATGGTAAACACCAATCCCAACACATTGAGAAGAAGAAAATTTTGAAGCATCGGTGTACAGGAAATGGAAACCCTCAAAATCACTGAGAAAGGAATTAAAAGAAATATTAACATTTGGCGAGTGTTTATCAACACAATTATAAATAATATTCGAGGAAAAAATTAAGGAATCATAGGAATTGGTAAATAAAGGGAGCTTGTTGGAGCTATGAGTAGGCGCAGATAGAGATAGAAATTTTTGGTAACTTTTGACGAGACATGGAGGAGATTTATGAGACCAGTAATTAGACGAAGTTATATGTGTTTGAAGAGACTCAAGTAACGGAATGAGAGGATGATTCGAAAATTGTAAAATTCTGAACAAATATCTGTCGGAAAGAAACTGTCTTCTAAGATACAGTGGCGCTTCGCCACACTCTACTTGCAATGCATTGATTGGACTGGATTTCATTGCACCTGATACAATACGTAACGCTTTTGACTGTAGACGATCTAATTTTTGAAATGAATTTATATTACCAGGTTCTAAGAGAAAAGTACCATAATCAAAAACACTTTTGATCAGAGCATTATAAATAAGCTTTAGAGAACAAGGGTGGCCACCCCACCACACGCCTGCTAAACATCTCAGCATATTTAATTGCCGTTCCACTTTATTTACAACATACTCACAGTGAGCAGCTCCAGAGAGTTTAGAGTCCAAGATGACACCTAAGTATTTGAAGTTATTTTGGACTGGAATGGGAATATTATTATAGACTATGTTTATAGTAGAAGGATTTCTACTACGGGTATATAAAACAGCTGCACTTTTAGATGGGGAAAGTTCTAAGCCATTGGCATGAAGCCATGAGCATAAAGAATGTAAAGAGGAATTAAGAACAGAACAAGAATGGTTAACGGAATCAGAAGAACAGTAAAGAAGTATGTCATCTGCATATTGTAATATCTTAACATCAGTATCGATAATAGAGGCCAAATCAAAAGTATAAATATTGTACAGTAAGGGGCTAAGAACAGAGCCTTGCGGAAGACCTCTCCAAACAACCCGCGATGGCTGCTGGGGTTCTGCAGGCGACATTATAATTGACCGTTCGTTTAATATATTAAGAATGAAGTTAATGAGATTTATTGGCACCTGTAGCGAATGTAACTTATTTTGCAGGACTGATAGCAGAACATTATCGTACGCGGCCTTAATGTCTAAAAATACAGCAACAGTTGAGCGATTATTAGAAAATGCCAACCTGATATCACATAATAGTATACTCAAACAATCCATCGTACTTTTCCCTTTCCTAAAACCATACTGAGACTCGGCTAGTAATCCGTTACTTTCAATATACCACTCTAGACGATTTTTAATTAAATGTTCTGCTAATTTTATTAAAACCGATGATAAGACTATGGGGCGATATGACGAAACATCAGACGGGTTTTTTTGTGGTTTAAGAATTGGCAACACAATTTGACATTTCCATTCTCGAGGTATGTTTCCTGTAAACATAATGGAATTAATGAGATTTAAAAAATATGTATGGAATTTATCGCTTAGATGGGAAAAAAATGAATAGGGAATACCGTCTAAACCTGGAGCAGAATCAACAGTGTTCAAAATAATTCCCTTCAATTCATTCAAAGTAAAGGGCAAGTTCAATGGTGAATGATTTTCAGAATTTGTATTTTCAGTTATAGAAGACAAAAGAATATTCTGAGGAACCCATGGAGGAGCGAGTTTATCCAGAAAGTCACAAGCCAAAGATTGAGGAATTCTAGGACCAGAGATATCAGATAGGGCAGATCTAAATCTTCTGATGTTACTCCAAACAACTGAAGGAGGGGTATTTGGGGAAATAGTGGAACAGAAGCTATGCCAGCCTTCAGTCTTTTTCTTTTTGAAAAGTTTTCGCGTTTGTGCAATAATGTTGGAAAGATATGCAAAGTTTTCCTGAGACATGTTTTGGTTATATGCTTGCTCTGCTTTTTTCCGTTTCTTAATAGCCTCAGTGCAATCAGAGTCCCACCAGGGAGGCATAGGAATTTTCCTACATGTTGAAGCTGTAACTGACTTTTTAAGAGGAAAGATGTCATCAGCAGCCGATGTCATAATGTGTACTAAAGTCATAGCACATGTACGTTCACTGCCCTCAGTCACAACAGGAAGAGATGGAAGCAACGTGTCTACCTTATTTCTAAACTCATCCCAGTCATTGCTACATTTGGTGGGGGGAAGCTTGTATTTTAAATAAGGTTTTTTAGGGAAACATGAAGAACTATTGTGGAAGAAAGGATAGGAAATTTTAATAGGAAAATGATCACTGCCAAAAGAAGAAGAAAGAGCAGTCCAAGAAAGAAGGGAAGCAAAGTTAGGGGTGCAGATAGAAAGATCTACTGCGCTTTGATTAGTATGGTTGGGGTCGTTGTGACGAGTAGGAGCCCCTGTATTTAGTATGCACAAGTCGTTTGTGTCTAATATGTCAAGTAATGCTTCACCATATGAATTTGAAACAGAGCTACCCCAACATTGATGGTGACAATTAAAATCACCTAGAAGTAAAAACGGTCTTGGAAGAAATCTAAGAAGGGAATTAATTTCATTAAGTAATGAAGAGGAAGGATGAGAAATATAAAGGGAGACAAAACAAGTATTATGTACACTTACAGCTACAATAGAGATTTGGTCACTATGAGAAGGTAAAGAAATACAGTGTAAACTCCATGTAACGTCACTCTATTTAACGACAAACTCTCTTAAGCGTCGAAATCAATTGGCTTTGGTTGGTTTAGCTTGTTTTTCATACAATGTTTCACTCTATATAGCATTACACCCACTCTCAATAACGACAACAATTAAGTTGCTAAAATTAGTAAAAACTGCGCAGCTGTGTACGATCTATTGTCGCTTTATTATCCTAGCCCGCAATAAACTCGACTGTCGGCATCATGCATACCGAACTTTCTAAGAAATTCATTCTTTTGTTTACAAATTGGGATTGCTTGCACGTGTAGACTGTTATTGACCATGATTCATAACTAGGAGTCATGGATTATCTATAACTTATCATATTCTTAGTTGCTCACAAACTTGCAAACTGTAAACATGGCTACTAAAAGAAAATCACTGTGTATTGACGAAAAAGTTTTACTGATACGCGCAATAGAAACGGGAGAGAAGATAAGTGATGTTGGCAAACGCTTTGGATTTAGTCGCTCTACCGTGTCCACAATATGGAAAAATAAAGAAAAAATCCTCCACGCTGCAGGCGAGGGAAAATCTTCCAAAAAATTAAAGAAACCTATATACGAAGATTTGGATAAAGCTGTACTATCATGGTTTCATCGACAGCGCCAGAATAATATGCCTATCTCGGGGCCGCTCGTGAAAGCTAAGGCGGAGAATTTTGCTGCTGAACTTGGTTTAACTTCTTTCAAAGCATCAGAAGGATGGCTCGGAAAATTCAAGCAGCGTCATCATATCAACTATGGTAAAATAAGTGGGGAAGCACGAAGTGTTGATGACCGCCTGCTTACAACGGCTTCACTCACAGACGAAGAAATTTTGGATTCAGTGAGAAAAACTGAGGATCAAGAACAAGGTGATGAAGAAGATGAGACGGATGAGCCTGAGCTTCCGCCGAGCATTAAAGAAGCTCTGGAAGCAGCAAAATTATTGGAAAAATATTTCCTTTATAACCAAGATGCCTCAGTATTGCTAGATATTAATAAAATAACTAAAAAAATACAACAAAATTACTGGTGCAGCAAAAGACGTCAGACAAAAATAACAGACTATACTCAATAGCGTTCAAATAACATTCTTTTTTATGCACATAACTACTAACAATAGTCAGAAATAAACTTTTTATTTTTCTAATTCTGATGTTTCTTCTCTCCATTTAACGACAACTCTCTATAACGCCATAAAATGCACAGTCCCTTCAGTGTCGCTATATAGAGTTTACACTGTAGTTGAGAAAGGAACAGAATCTTTGATGAGTAAGGCAACACCACCATACCCATCAGATCTGTCTTCTCTAACAGTAATGTACCTTTGTATTTTAAAAACATAGTTGTTTTTTAACCATGTTTCAGATAAAGCAATTACAAAGGGCTGGTATTTATTAATAAGATGAATAAGGTCAGACTTTTTATTAATTATGCTGCGGCAGTTCCATTGAAGAATGTTGTTGTTGTCCATTAAGGACGGAAATAGAGGGAATATCAAGTAAAGGTGCAACGTGGGACGGTGAGATATTGAATTTAGTAAAGAGGTTAAATAATGCAGTAATAAATTCTTTAATATTAAATTGATTTTCATTTTGTGTCTCATCTTTCCTGGGGCCAAGGGCACACCCATTTGATGGTTCAGGTAAGGAGTAATCTCTAATTATAGCATTATGGGCTTGTTTGTCATATCCTTTGGTTAAACTAGGGTGAGAACGGGGCTTCAAGAAGACCGTTTTTTTATAGCTGGATGATGAATCATGTAAGGTAGACTGAGTAGTCGGAGATTTTGAAGATGTTAAAACATCAGCATAAGATTTTGTGACTGGGGGCAGCAGTTTGGAGGCCTCAATGTAAGAAATTGAGCTCTGGGCCATATGTGTTTTAATTTGCTTTTGTCGAGAAAATTCAGGACAAAATTTGCTTATTGCATAGTGATTTCCAAAACATAAGCAGCACTGTGCATTTATTTCCTCTGTTTCACATCCTTCCCCAGAGTGGAGTTGCCCGCACTTATAACATCTAGGTTTAGATCTGCATTGAGTTTTAGTGTGGCCAAACCGACAACAATTAAAACATTGAATAGTCGGGTATATATATAGGTCTACTGGCAGAGCATTATAACACATAAAAATACGTTTAGGCAAAATTTGACCATCAAAGGTCACAACCACTGTTTGGGAGGGTTTCCATACTGCTGAACCATCTTCAAACGATTTAAAATTTAATCTTCTAATTTTTAAAATGGGTCCACACCCTATCGGTACAGAAGTATTCTCAATAACTTCCTCCGGAGACCATTCAGCAGGAACTCCTCGCACAATACCCATTCTTGTAACATTAAAAGTTGGGATAAAAGCCTTAAAATCTTTTTTCAAAAGGTTTTCATTACAAATAAAAGAGTTAGCATCCGTGTAAGTGGTGAAAGCTAAAGATATTTTGTTTCTCCCTATTCTCTTGAGGCTCCCATTAACAATATTTTTAAAATTATATTGTTTAAGAAACCTGCCAAAAGCAAGCGGATGCAAAATGGTAGGATCATTCTCCACAGAGGTATTTCTTTGCACATGGATAATAAAGGGCGCAATATCGCTTTTGTCATACGTATTCCTTCCCACCATTTGCGCGGGAATTTTGGATGTCGATAGTTCTGGTGTTTCTAGTACTTTATTTGTGTTTTGAATTATTGGCTGCGACTGTACTGACAACGAGAGGTCAGTATCTGTACAACCGCATCCAGACGACGATTCGTTAGGACCTTGTTTTCTCTTTCTTTTATTGCAGACTTTGCAGATATGAAGTCGACGACTTCGTTTGAGCGGCCTGGACGATGAAGAGCCATCTGTGTCCATACCAGACTCAGACATAGCTTTAGACAAGCTTGGTTCTGAATAAATGGTAACAAAACTGCCTGCCGGAGGGACAAAGCCCCCCGGATCAGGCGGCTCATTCATTTTGAACTACTATGGACTAAGGAATTGTATTTACAAAAACTTACCAAAATGATGAAAATGAAAAGGAAAAAATAATGAAATATTAACTAAACTACAAATATATACAAATACTCCACTGATAGAAATATTTCCAAAAAGATATTTTGAATAAATTTAAAGAGCTAAAAAATCACGTCCACCAAGTACGAAGTTTCCCGCGCTTTTTCCCATTTGTCAGTTGAGAACAATGTCGGATTATCGGATGTTGTAATTTTTTTTATTCATCCAAAGGACAGGCTATAGTCAATCGACCATACTGCCTAGTCTTACGTTTATTCGGATGTTGTCAATTTTGAATTTGTAATTTTTTTTCATGTCCATGGATGCTAGTCCTTTAGACATTTTGAATTTGACATCCTCATCAGTGTTGACTGTTGCCCAATACATTACGAGTGGAGTTGCGAGTAAAACTTACTATTATACACAAGAGTACTGACGATACTGTCAGTTACCACCAATTTATAACTATTACAGAAAAGGTGCACTAATTATATTTCCACCAATCTTTTCAAGGATAGAGACATTAACTGCATCATAGGTTTATGTGTTAGAACCGTATAGACATAGAAAATGGGATGAGCGCTTTCTATCTAGGCTATAAGGGTGAATACGGGTGAAAAATGTGAGAGAGATAAAGTGAACGTGCGGCCAGCAGTTGGCTTTTTCTAGAATTTTGATTGGTCTACGACACAGAGCAGCACAGCGCGGTACAAAGACTTCTGGACCCGCTAGTAATTAATTTATTATTAAAACCTCATTAGTAGATCCAAGCCAAATACTGTTTTTTTATATAGAAATTCCAGAAGTCTGTTTATATTCCCTGATGTCATCGGGAATGACTAATGGGACACGATGACATTTCTACTTTGATAAAGGTACATGCAAGGTTACAATGCATCTATAACTATAAATAAAATACCCGGTGACTACGACAGTAAAATTGTTCTTTGTACTCAAAAAGTAAAGTTATATTAATTGTTAGTATCATCAAACCCATAAAGGGTAATTCTAATCAAGAATACAAGAATTTGTACGGAAAAATGATTGATTAAGCTTAAAGGCACTTATAACTTGATTATGCCGCCTAAGTCTGCAATGAAAGATGATACTAAAAAAAGCATAATTATAGTACCAAGCAGAATCGTAAGCAGACCTGATCAACTCGAAGGCGGAGAGGAAACTGAAATAGCCGCTCAAATCTCAGTACCTCATGAAGGAGGATGGGGTTGGGTTGTTGTCATTGCATCGTTTTTCAGCATAATGATATTGGACGGAGTAGCGTTCACCTTCGGTAGTTTAATCACAGACATAACGGATGATTTGAAAATATCGGATTCTTTGGTGGCTCTCATTAATTCTGTGGCCGTTGCAATATATTTCATCGCCGGGCCATTATCATCGGCTTTTATAAATCGTTTTGGATTTAGAGCATGTATTATGTGTGGATCAATAATATGTTCATTGTCCTTATTTTGCTCATATTTCGCTACAAGTTTCGGTTCACTTTGCATATTCTATGGGGCATGTGCTGGTTTTGGATATTGCCTTATTAATATGTCTTCTAGTTTAGTAGTAGGTTTCTATTTTCAAAAACTTAGATCTTTTGCTTTAGCGGTAGCGACGACAGGATCAAGTATTGGTATTATGGTCATGTTTCCAATAAATACACATTTGGTGAAATTGGTAGGGTGGCGAGTAATAACACTTCTGCAGTCTGGTCTTTTCGGTCTCATTTTCTATTTTGGAATGACTTTTCGGCCACTGCTTTCGTTAACTGTACTCAAAACAACAGAAGATCCAACGCGCACGGTTACATATTTACCCAGTTTATCCACAGCTGTTCTTCGACAAGCTCCATCACGTACGGTTAAAGTTGAAGGTCTTATGCCAACTGCAACGGAACGCTTATTTAGCGCAGTATCTAATGCAAATTTTCCAACTGCCGCAGCGGTCGTTGAAGATACAGCAACAACAGTAGTGACTGGACCTCAACCTGGTCCTTCAACAGCACCAGTATCTAAACTTACATTGAAAGCTCATTCACCGTCCAGTGGAATTAGCCGCCGTCAATTAAAGCAAGTTCAGTCTATAATATCTAAAAGTAGTGTTCTAGATAAGGCAAAAAGGAATGTTGAAATAACTGTGCACGTAGGAACACCAGTAAAACGCAGTTGTTGGGCCCGTTTATGCCACTGGGAATCTCACGTGCCGCAATCTCGTCCATTGTATCGAGACGATGTTTTTTATGATGGAAGACTAGAAAATTTACAAACTTATCAAAAAAGCGTTATGGATGTATCAGCAGAGGCGAGAACTGGACTTGAATATCAACTAGCCGTGTCTCGTGCCGCGACAACTTTGGATCTGCAGGAACGACGAGGTGTTTTTACTACAGCTGTAAGAAGAATCCTAGCCACAATGATGGATCCGAAACTATTAAAAAAAACATCTTTTTTGCTACTAAGCGTTAGCGGGTTTTTAACGTATTTAGGTTATTTGGTGCCGTATGTTTTTTTACAAGATAGAAATGAAAAAGCAGGCATAGCCCATTATCATTGCGCGTTATTTGTTAGCACAATCGGATTTTCAAATGCATTAGGAAGGCTGACATTAGGATTATTAGCTTGTAAAATCAATCCTATCAAACTATTCACGTTTTCATGTATAGTCGCAGGCATAGGTACAGTGTCATCAGATTTGTCATATAATTTATATTATCAATATGCTTACTGCAGTATTTTCGGTTTCTTTATCTCTAGCTTAGCTTGTTTGCGTAGCATGATTATAGTAAATTTATATGGATTAGACAAGTTAACCAATGCTACTGGGATGATGTTAGTTTTTCAAGGAGTAGGTTCGTTAATTAGTACACCCATAGCAAGTATACTTAAAAATAATTTCGGTTACTCAGTAGCCTTTTATGTCGCTGGTTTTTTTATAACACTTAGTGGTATATTTCTGTTGCCAGTTCAATCTATGGCCTTTAAAGAAAATAAAAATATGACTGCTAAGTAGCTTTTAACCTCATGAATTACTTATGCTCTATTTAAAGAATTCATTTTTGTTTTCTTATTAAAACATAAACAATTTAACAAACTTTTTATTATATCAGTAATGCTTTTTAATCACTTTTTAACGTGAAGTACTAAAAATACTATGAGCTTTTACGTTAAAAGCCATATATTTTTAAAATGTACAATAAGCATAGTGACTTATGGACTTTGGCGCCCGCTGGCTAGGCCGCTATCGCGGCAGCTGTGGCTGCCTGGCTGGCTCGCTTAACTCGTATATTTATTTTAACAATTCAGTCGGTTTATGATGTTTATACAATAAGATTGTGTATAATGATAAAATATATAATAGTGTCTAGAATGTCTATTTTTACAATGAATTTTATAATTATTTTTACTATGGCAACATTATCTTTCATGTTCGAGCGCATTTTGTTCTGCGACCGGCCGCCATACTCAAACAAAAAGATTGAGATGAAAAGATAAATTTATATTTATTGGCAGTTGTTGAAAGTGTTTTAATTTACTAAATGAGTTCTAAATCAGATGTAAACAGAAGGGTACTCGCCATCCAGGCGAAAAAGAAACGACATAAACTTGGTAAAAAGAAAAATCGCGAGGAGGATCACGGGGCTGTTGGACAAGGAAATGGTCTGCGTAACCAGAATCAGAATCGCCTCGAACCAACACACAGCTCTTCCAACGAAACTATTGAAGAGGACGAAGATGAGCAATACGCTAGCGATGATGAGGAGCAAGAGGACAGCGCCGATTACTGTAAGGGTGGATACCATCCAGTCAAAATCGGCGACTTGTTCCTGAACCGTTACCACGTCACTAGAAAATTGGGTTGGGGTCATTTCTCGACGGTGTGGTTGTGTTGGGACCTCGTCGACAAGCGCTTTGTAGCATTGAAAGTTGTGAAATCGGCGCCACATTTTACGGAGACGGCGCTAGATGAAATTAAAATACTGAAGGCTGTACGTGACAGCGATCCTACCGATCCTAAGAGGAACAAGACCGTGCAATTACTTAATGACTTTAAAATAACTGGTGTGAATGGCACACATGTGTGCATGGTGTTTGAAGTTTTGGGTCACCACCTTTTGAAATTGATATTAAAATCTAACTACAGAGGCATTCCCCGCGAAAACGTCAAAACCATCATACACCAAGTCCTCGAAGGCTTAGATTACTTGCATACTAAATGTAAGATTATTCACACTGATATAAAACCTGAAAATGTGTTGGTGTGTGTGGATGAACCATATATCAGAAAACTGGCAGCAGAGGCGACAGAGCTACATTCCTTGGGCTTGCGTCTACCCCATTCCCTTATCAGTACGGCTCCAAAGGAATTTCAAGAACAAGTAGTAACAGCTAAAATGAGTAGAAATAAAAAGAAAAAGTTAAAGAAGAAAGCAAAGCGCCAGTCTATGTTATTAAAGAAACAGATGGAACAAATTGAGGAAATGGAGGAGCAGAAGCGAACAACCGACCAAACCAACAGTGAGTCAGCTCCAATGTCTCAAGACAATGACGAATCTCCTCAGACACCTGAAGAGACAAGCGTGATTGAAACAACACATTCAGAGATCGAGAGCAATGTAAATGGATGTAGTGACACACAGAGGCCTGATGAGGAAACCTATGACAATGACGGAGTGCAACTACGTAACAAACAATATGGATGTGGTGACGATACAGGCACACCCATGTCAGAGGGTGAAATGACAGACACACCTCCATCGTTTAATTCTCAGTCTACAAAAGGAAAATCTTTAGATAAAAAACCTGATCCTGCCTTTGATGTTTGTGATATTGAAGTTAAGATTGCAGATTTAGGAAATGCATGTTGGGTTCATCGACATTTCACAGAGGACATACAGACACGGCAGTACAGGTCACTAGAGGTATTGTTGAGTGCTGGCTATGGGACATCAGCAGATATATGGAGCACTGCCTGTATGGCCTTTGAACTTGCTACTGGAGATTATTTGTTTGAACCTCATTCAGGTGATGGTTACAGCAGGGATGAGGATCACCTGGCTCATATTATTGAATTGCTTGGTGATATACCCAAGAGGATTGCAGCATCAGGAAAATATTCAAAGGTATTTTTTAATAAAAAAGGTGAACTAAGGAATATTACAGGCTTGAAGCCATGGGGCTTAGTTTCTGTACTAACAGAAAAATATGAGTGGAGTCAACATGATGCGGAAGAATTTGCTGACTTCTTGAAGCCTATGTTGGACTTTGATCCAAACAGACGTGCCACTGCATACGAGTGCCTTCAGCACCCATGGTTGAAAACCGCTCTACCAGAACAAAACGAGTCTGAAGAATAATGTTTTGCTCTCTGATGTGATTCTACATTCATTAAATCAGTAGTGTCAGTATAAAAATTATTTCACTCTTTTACATTTTAATAAAAGTTTATTTATGGATTTGTGAATAATTTAATTTGTATTACTTAGACTGTTTTGTTAACAATGCAGGATATCTTGAGAATTAAAATTGTGTGACAATGTTAGAAATGTTGAAGTAATGCTGAGTACCCAGTGGTCTGTACTGTATCGGTAGGGAGGTATAAAATACACCTGCTGCTATAATTGTAGCAACATATAAATAATGGTTGGACATTATGTATAGTGATTGGCATTATTAGACAACATAAATTACCTAAACTGTACAGATAGCTTTAGGAAAAATTGTGATGTATGACATGTAGACAATATAGGTTTTATCACACTAATCTCTTAGAAATTTGTTAGTTGACATGATATAGCTCTGCACTACAATAATCTAAACAGTGAGGAGTTACTGTAACAAAGTCATGCATGCATACTGTAACTATTCAGGATGTAGAATATTCACATAGTTTAAGTTTGTGTTTTATCACTATCACAATAAAAATCTCATAATGTAAACATTAGGAATAAGACAGTATTTGTAATGCCACACCTCCGAGACTGCCTTTTTTATATTTCGATGAGTCATCTAAATTGAACAATGGCTGGGAATAGTTCAAACTGGAGGCAGTTTAAGACAGTGTCTTCTAAACCAGCTGATAGTTATATTATTTATCATAGAACCCGATTTACATGACCATAATTTGTATTAATTATATCTGCAAATTTACATAAATAAATTGTGAAAATGAGCTTCTTACTGTTTTTTATTAATTTGTCATCAGTAGAACTACCTATAGTATAGGTAAGTGCAAATTGTTCTTATTTACGAGTTTTCGGTTTCATTTGATTTATCTTGTGGAATTGTGTGTCAGATAGTATAGTTTTGTTATAACATTCCGACATAGGTTGGGCCGGAAGTATTATTGTAAAGAAGTTGCTGCCAACCGCCGCTACCCATTGTGATAGGGTACAATATTGTGCTACTTATGTTATATGAGAAACAGTGCGTCACGGTGACATGAACAGCTGAGTACTGTTTCTAAGTTGTAACTCAATAGGACTGGGGATCAAACCACTAACCACCTGATGGAAATTTAAAGGATAAATCGAAATTAAAAATAATTATATTAAACAATAACTTCACTTCACTCGGTCTTCTGATTATTATAATGGTAATCTTAGGATAGGTCCTGGTCATTATTATTATTATTTAGACTATCAAGGAGCTTGGCTACCCTGGATGGCCAAGCTAATTGATAGTCGAGCCATTTTTCAAAATTTGAATTATTTCGCGAGCCGCAATTATATACGTATTTAAAAGGTATTTTTTTTACAGTAATTAGTTTTTAGTCTTTCATGTTTTTTTGTCAGTAATTTAAAAGACATTTTGAAACACATACGGAAACATGATATTATTTTAAAATATAATAGCACAAAAATGAAAAGGGAACTCGGGAACATTTACCGAGAGCCACAAATAATCCCTGAAAGAGCCGCATATGGTTCGCGAGCCACAGTTTGGCCACCCTGTTATAGTTTCTTAATTGTATTCCCGAATCTAAGCTCGGCAGTATGAAACCCTTCCACTATGTGGTGATTTAAATGTAATTTTATAAGAATTAGATGACATGGGAATATTCATTTATTAAATATTTAAATGGAATTCACAATTTTGATGTTATTGAGTACACTTAACATTAAGTTATGCGCCAACTTTATCTTTTATTAATTTTGAGCTGTAATTCTGTAAGCAAATAAATTATGTCTATTAAACACATGGTATAATACACAATTTATTTCCTTACCACCTTACTTTACTAACAATCGTTGATATACTATACAGTATTTTTCTCGCTATGTTTAGTGATATTTAACATCAAAGGAAGCAAGACAAGTCCTTTATTCTTATAATCCAGGTTTATTGTTATATTACAGGTTACTCTTCAAGACCTATATGTATATTGTATGGGCTAAGTAGGGTATATGCGTAGGTACCTGTTTTATGTAAAACTTAGGAATTAAGGCTGATGATGATGTTCGAGTTTTTTTTTTATTTTGCTTTGTATTTCCAAGAAATTCCTGAGAAGTCTGTTGAATCAATCACTATGTAAAAAAATGCATTACGAAACTTTCTGTTTTAATATAATTTCAATAAGTATTCTCAGATAATGTAGGTGGAAAAATAGATTTTGCTTCTACAAAAAATATTAAAAAGTAGATTGTGTCGATTTTTAATGTAAATTGTCTGGAAAACTACGAAGTCCATTCGCGTGTCTTCTAGACAAAAAGAAATGTTATAACTAACCAAAGAAGGTATAAGCTACATTTTCAACTTTCCAAAAAAAAAAACTGCTAAAAATTATAACAGACGCTATCTGTTGGGCGTCCGAAACCTCGCTTCAACCGGTTTTTGTATGGGGCGGTTAGCATTCAAATCATCAAGGTCATTGGCGTGGGGTATAGTCTTAACCGGATTGTTTTTGTGTTACCTATCTATTAGAATCTTAATATGATCAAGGTCACGAATGATTCAGTTAGTAGGTAGGTAGTAGTTTGTAGAGACACACTATCTAAATGCTACCAACGTACATATTTATAAAGTGAAGGATGATTATTAGCCCATGAAATATTTTGTGTAAGTAACTTAATTAATTTTTGAGGACATTATAGAAACTGATGCTTGTCTTCACATACTTTTGCCACTGTTGCCCACCTTTCTACATGACATGTTTCACGCATCTAGAACCTGCCCGCAGCTTACCGGAAGGAAGGACAATACTGTACGATTTTTTTAGTACCCATATAGGCAGACGAGTAGACGGGCCACTTGATGGGATAAGTGGTCACCATCGCCCATAGACTTCTGCAATGCCAGGGCACAGCAAAGCCGCTCCCTACAGTTGAAGAATGGATACATTATGTATTTTAAGTAGGTATTTACGTAATCTTAATATATTTATTCAAATAATGTTGTATTTCAGCGCCATTCCAAGTAAGTACCTGACTAAGGAATTACAATGGGCTACTTAATATCTAATTTCAATTTGACGGATAATTATGTCATCCAATATACATATCTGAATGTAGAAATACAGAATATAGAAGCAAACTGTAAGTATAAAAATAACTCGCTGTGGTTACATTTTCATTCAATCCTCTTTATTCTCTAGCTGATTCTAGCTCGGCAAGGTAAAAAGTGTAGGTACCTACGTGTTTAGATATGTAGGTATACCGATAAAGCTCTACGAATTAGTCTGTTTTTATTCTAGCGCCGGGCAAAGGTTATGAAAATATTGTTCATTAAAAATGTAAATTGAAATAAAACTTGGACAAGGCTATCTAATACAATTTCTAAAAAAATAATCGATTAGGTACCTACTTATTATTAGCGTTAGCCGTTAGTTACTACCTGGGATAAGAAGATTGACTCGGGGTTCAAACTATATCACTTTCCTGTACCTTTCCCGCTAGACAAGAAAAAAAAGTTGGCGGAATAGATTCGACTTATTGTGATCGTCAATTTCGCAAATGAACAACTTTAGTGGCATCTATTATGCAAATTATGCAAGACAACATGCAAAAATGAGGGCTTTTTTTTGTTGTCGCGGGGAAATCGTTTTATTACTGCCGACCGCTCCGGGGAGAAGCGGAATAAGAATAAAACGGTTATGCTGGACTAGCCGGTCTAACGACTCAGCATCCCCCTCGCCCGGATGATGTCTATCCGTGCTGCCACTGGGCCGAGTCCCTACCCCCTATGTACACCCCACCCGACACTACCAGTTAAAACCCCGCGGTGGCCTTCTTCGGCGCTTACGGAGCGATCCCGGGGTATTCTAAGGAGTGCTAGAATTGCTGCCGAAACCGCCCCTGCGCGGTGCCCTGTACGGGCCCATCTCCATGTGGGGCTTAGGAGCCCCCGCGCACCGAACAACTACAGCGAACGAGGCCTTACCACCCGAGCTGCCGTCCATCTCGTGGTCGCACGATGCACCGAAATTGCAGTGCATCGATATGGGCTGACAGCCCCCCGCTGCGCACCCGCGACCTCTGATGGCCCCAATTAGTCGCCTTGTACGACAGGCAGGGGTTACCGTGGTGAAATTCTACAAACGCCCCCATTCCACAGGGCGCCAGACGCCCGTCAGTCGTCCACCCGGTGCCTCCTACGTCTCCTCTGGCGGCGGGAGGGATCAAATCGTTCCCGATCCCTCTCGGCACTCTCCTTCTGCGAGATGACGCTCTCACAGAAGTGGGTCACCGCACGCCAGGACCTCCGGCTGGCTACCATGAAGCAAAAATGAGGCCTGGGTAAACTGTAGGGTTACCAACCCCGGAATTCAAATATTAGGATTTGAAGTTAGAAAAACCAAGAGAATTCAGTTTAAAAACAGGACGGCTCTTTATTTTTAAATAGCGTAAACACTTGTGAGTCGAGACGCCGCCCCTAAAGTGAGGATTGCAAAAGTGGTGTGGAAATTTTCAAATACAGGACC
Source organism: Laothoe populi (assembly GCA_905220505.1). Lineage (NCBI taxonomy): Eukaryota > Metazoa > Arthropoda > Insecta > Lepidoptera > Sphingidae > Laothoe > Laothoe populi. The sequence goes on along the minus strand of HG992147.1, from coordinate 12,237,480 downwards.
TTAGCAGGACGCTTTAAAAACCCAGCACGCTGCTTAAAAACTATCCAGGACACTCCAAAAACCAGGACTTGTACTGGGAAAACAGGATGGTTGGCAACAATAGGGTAAAGTGACCGGGGCATAAAAGATGAAAGTTAAAGAACTACATTGATACAAAGAAAAGATCTATTATCCCATTCGGTTATATCACTCGCTGCCCATTCTGCATATAGCATTCCAGACTTTAAGTCGCATTTTATTTAACGTAGTCTATGATTATTTATTTTAGCTCCCTTAAAGCGGCCTAAAACCGTGCTGTCTAGGCTTTCAAAAGAGCTTAAGTTAGAGCGGATGCCCAGCACAATCAAGGGCGTAATATCCTCCACTTCACGCAGGGTTGGAATCCTGAAAAGGTTTCGGTGATTTTTCACGCCCGGTTAGCTCTACCGTTTATATAAAGCGCAGGTGCGGCGAGGGATAGATTATCTTATTTGAGATATCATTGTTTGTTTTTCTTAAATATATAAAAAAAAAACTTTTTTTTTATTTTGAGTCACATATCAAATAATGTACGAAATTAAACACAGGAAAGTGCAATACTGGTGTAGTAACCTATTTGACTTGTGTTATAAAAATACACTAACACAAAAACAGTCTTTTATCGAAATACCTTTAATAAGATTAAAAATATAAAGTACATTTTTTAGAATAACATAGGTATAATTATTATCTTATTATTATAATATATTATTGGCTTATCTCTGCACCACCTTAAGGTTGACTGGGAGATAATGCCTTTGGAATTAAGTCAGCCTATATACAATTTATATAAGTGTATAAATAAAAATAATTCCCAACATATTGTGTATGTCGAAATTTCAGAATTTGAAAATATCAATAAGTACGAATACTGAAACACAAAAAAGTCGAATTTCGTTTTTCAGTTGTCCGAGATCGAATCATGGGATAGATTTAGTTAAAGAAATAAATTATCCGCAAAAAAGGTGCTAAGAAAGTTGTTGCGAGCTAATTTAAAGTGTAATAGAGTTTCTAATATTGTCATAATTTGTATTCTGAAATAATGAGTAAGTAATCTCTAACGTATAGAGACTATCCCGCCCACGCACCATTGTAACTCCTGTTTAGGCAGGATCAACTATGGCACGCATTTTTTCGACACCGAGTAATGAAACTCGGCGAGTCTCTGGGAATGCTTAACTGTCTTCTCTGTAATCTGTATTCTGTAACGTATGTGCGATTTGCATACAAATATTTAGTAACATTTTAATTTTAAGTAATTAATCGGTCATCGGTTTTCTGCACATTGCTGTAAACACCATGTGACTCCGGAATGGGCGGCAGTACGGGTGGTTGGCCTCGTCGCTGCCGTTGTCGCCGAGGTCGTCCTTCGATATGCGGGGTCTTTCGTTCCGGGAACCTCAGGCCGTCCCTATAATGCGTTGAAGAGGACCACCGCGAGGTTTTTAGATTACCATCTATGTATATGGTATGCTGAAGTACTGTATGCACCCTTACAGTGTTCGACTCAGCGATTGCCTGGATGTTTACTTTCTTTCCCGGGCGGTTTAACGGTGAACCGTGAGACCCGGCATAACAGCTCCGTCTCCCCTCGAGGCGGAAGTGATAAATCGCTTTCCCGCGAACGAATATAATGGTATATTATTATAGTACCTGCTATGGATTGATGATTTCTCCCACTTATTATTTCATAGAAAAACAAAATATATATTAATACGAAGTATTAAAAAATTCCACGAGATGGCGCTAGCTGTAACAAAATAAGCATCTCAAGCATAATTATTTTAACATTCATTAAAAAATTATAATAATAAAGAATATTTTTAGGTTTCTAGTCGCAGAAGTTGATTAAAAATATATTTAACTTCTCTATTCTTAGTGATTTTAACTTTCTAGTTTTTATTTGAATTTCAGAGTGCCATTAAAAGCCAAAAGATGTCGTCAGGTTTAATGATTTGTGTAGGTAATGTAAGAAAAAACTGCTCCGTGATTGAGATGTTAGAAAACAGTAATTTTGTATACAAACAATTAAATTCCATGTAACCCAATTGAACAATATTGGTAATTATCGAAATTCCCTCAATGTTTCATTCTTATCTAATTTATTCAAAATCGGTGTATTTATTTATACATTTGGATAATAAAGTTTGTTGTAACTGCATATTTAAGAGTAATATCGAAAGTTTGCCAGAGGTCAAAACATTATACAGGGTAGATTGGCATAGTTTGGCGGTGTTGTGATGATCACGACGCATGCGCGACAGAGGAGTGCGACCTTCCCGCGTCCTCATCGCCAGTCGACGGCTCACGCTGTGCCGCCACACATGTAAATACACGGGAAAGTCACAACCGATACACTTTCGCTTTCGTTTTCGTTATCATAGTGACTAAACGTCCTGATAAATTAAACCGACAAAGTGTTGTGATGTGCTCTCGCTGTATCAAATAGTGGAATTTACATCATAAACGGCGGCGTGAAAACAGGTTTGTGTATTATTCTGTTAGTGTGAACCGACCTTTAGAATCATAATATTATGAAAACCTGCATTACTATTGTTTTCCCACTAACGATACGGTTGTAAGTGTGGTGGTTTTATGAAATACATCGCATTGCAGCGAAGCGGTTGTCAATCAAATTGTTATTCATTCAATCATAAATATGACCTTGAACTTTTCCAGAGGTCGACGTACGCAAATGTTGAAATGTAAACACAACTTATTCTAGACATTGGTGGTGTTTTCTTAATTACTCTTGACCTTTTTAGCTTTACCTACATAGTATATTACCTGGAATGCAGTGTGATTATAATATTGTTTATATTATTCGATTGTTATTCTCTACGTTCGATTCCAGGATATTAGAAGAACGGTACCTTATACATGTACTCGAGTGGACAGCCACCACTGAGCATATTACGGTAAAACTGCATTGTAAGTAATTACGGTCCGTCGAGTTTCGGGGTAAGCTGGTCCAGCTACCAGCTACTTCGAGCCGGCATAATTCTGGCGACTGTAGACAAATACAAGTTGCAACATCGCCATTACATTCTTATTTCGAATACACTGTACTCACCATTAGGTAATAATAATAATATAAATAATACTAGCCCTCTATTAAATATTGTCCCACTGCTGGGCACGGGCCTCCTCTACTTATGAGAGGGGTTAGGCCTTAGTCCACCACGCAGCAACAATGCGGGTTGGTAGACTTCACATACCTTCGAAATTCTTATGAGAATTCTCAGGTATGCAGGTTTCCTCACGATGTTTTCCTTCACCGTTAAAGCAAGCGATAATTAATAATGAATACACACGTAACTTTAGAAAAGTCAGAGGTGTATGCCCTTTGGGTTTCGAACATAAGACTTTCGTCTTGACAGTCCGTACCGCAACCAAATAGTTTACTTTTTTGTGGTGTTTAGTAATTCTGCTGCGACAGCTAAAAAAATATAAAGTTGTATCATAATCTGTTGACGGATGTGTGTGTACATGGATTATTTTAAAACAATAGCATTTGTAAATAAATTTAATTTAAGTAGGTGCATAAATAGGCATTGAAACTCAGTAATATGCATTATAAAACTTGAAACTGAACTATCTTGTAAACTATATTACACGGGATGACTGTGATGTAGGGACAAACCGCGCAGTATTAAGTTAAGTTTGTGCAATTTCGCATATTGATTATTAATAGGGAGCCGGTACATAAGAACTTTAATGTATAAGAGGGTTTCATACGCGTGATATGAAGGGGTGAATTTCATCTATTTATTTGGAATGGTTAAGAAGCGCGTCAGCGTGGTTCACGTTATTTACAATCGTGTTTTGTTTTGTTATTGTTTCACTTGCTGTAAAATAGGTAGAACGTAAAACGATGAGGTTTAAGAACTCTAAATAACGGTGCTATAAACAAATAATACGCAGTAATGTTTTAAAAAAGTCATTACGAAAATGGGGGTAATCAATTTAATTTACGTAATGTTATTTGTAAGTGTTTTTAAGGCAGCTTTTAGAGGTAGGCATACACAGTTGTTATATTTAGAACTTTTTGTTTTCAATTTTATTCATGACAAATATACGAAAAGTATAAGAGGATACGGTGTGAATAACTTGTGACTATTTGTAAATGAAACGTTACTGTTAAATCGATCATTGACGAAAAATCTTATTGAAATTATTTTTCGTTTTGCGTCAGTATAATATTCAGCGTACTGAAAATCTAAAATATCTAATACATATAAATATGCTGTAATTGTCCATACAATAAGATGTTACGGAAATTGGTCTGTTATATTTTATTTTGTTCTGTTGTAAATCTTGACCGAATTAATTTGATTGTCTGTAATTACAAAGACATAATACAATTTCAGAATCAGTACTACACGGATATATTTTATATACTATTGTTGTAACGACTGTCTAAATTGGAGCACTCCCTAAAACATTTCCTTTATACATTGTACTAATGCTTCATATGAATTTTTTTAATCGTGTTTACAAAAACTTTGATGTACTATGAAATTGAATATTATTACCTTTCCTTATACCTCGCATTTTCTTCAAATTTAGTCAATTATGTAGACATACTAAAACAACATAGTTATCGAAGTGTAATTGCTACATGTTATCGAATGAGAGATCATTCTCACGGTCATGTAGGACCTGACGACATTGATTGCTCTTTCAACGCCTACAATGTGCCACCAATTGTACGGGTGTTAAGCCAATTCGCTTAAACAAACGAGAATAAGATTGCTAGTTTCTATACAATGAGAGAAAAGCTTCGGGTCGGAGTCGATCATAAATATCAATAAAATTGCTAGCAATTTGCAAGTTGCACATATGGCTTAACTTGCTTGTTTGATAAGTTTTTTTTCTTGAGTAATAATAAAAACTGGTGGTGTGAGTGTCTTTTGAAATTGCAATACATTGCTTATATATTAGCAGGTTAATACAAATATGATTAATATACTTAATATTAACGTTTTTTTTATTTACTTTATATTTATGATCATCTGCTCCCTTAGGGTCCCATCACGTTGCCCGCTCACCTTTTAAGTTTCACATCCACCCTCCGAGCGTAAAGCTCTCGCGACTCCACTCTGACCGGCCGGTGAAGGCAAGCGAGAGGTGGGGATCTGTTCCTCGTCATTGTTCACTCCAGCCAGCTGGTAAAGGCAAGCTAGTGAATTAAAAATGCAAGTTTAGCACGGAGCAAAAGTTTATATTCATATTTATCAGTTGTTGTCATGCTACACTCAAGTTAAGCGTCCTATCTTTGCCATGATATCTTTGCTATAGATCATTAATTGCATCTACGTAACTTGTAGGTCACAGTTACATATTGACATGTTAACAAACATTCAGATTCCGTTTATATTATTCCACGGATATGAGTAGGTACCTTGTCGATAATATCTATTATTCTGCAAATTATAATATTAGTGTAACTAATATGTGAACACAATATACGTTTGTTAATTTTGCAGTAACTGTTAGTTTTTCTTAATGGCACCTGCCCTATCATACGCTGTATCAGGATAATCCAATTTAGGATTCATTTATATTTAGCAAACTGGACACTAATGCAAATGTTTCTGTACAGCAATACAGTCTTGGACCTATTGCATCATGATGATATTTTGCTAATTTCAATTTCTAATGGGCTATTACGAAATTTAAACATATGACGATAAAAAAGTTTAATTATTTTATATAACCATAATAGCATAAGGTGTAGTTGTGTTTAGGGAGCGGCTTTGCTGTGCCGTGGAATTACAGAATCTAGTCTATGGGCGGCGGTGACTACGGTGACAATAAAAAAAAATGTTCTAAGTATATCAGAGTGTTTGCAGATAGTTTGAAAGGTTTCAAATTTTATAGCGCAATTTCATTTTATATGAGGGCTTTGACCTGTCTGGCAATTTTCATGGAATTGTAAAAGATATTTCTTATTTTATTGTTCATCTTAGAAATGTACGAGTATGTTTAATAAATTGAATTTATTCGTTCGTTAATGTTTGTGTCTTAAACAAAATATTGTTTTAATGTATTAACTTTACTATTGCTTTGTGACGTTACGACTATAATTTTGTATCTCTTTTGTCTCATGTTAGTTTATTGTTTGAATACATTTTTGCAAATCATTCGTTTAGGTCCGTCACATCAACGTCAAAAGATGCATCTAATAAAAAAATATGGAAGTTAACATTTCCGAGGCGGTAGAGCTTTTGTTAAGGATTTTTGAATTCTATTTAACGTTTTTTCTGTTATAATGATTAGATGTAATGCTATGTAATAACCAATCTGCTTTCGGTAATGTACTGAGTTCGATCCCCAGTTTCAGGACCAAACTAGCTCGCGAGTTTTTGAATGCAAAACGGCACATTCTGGGTTTGAAATTGTGTCTAATGCAGACAGAGGGAAGTTAAGGGCTCTGCACGCCATGCCCTGCGTAATCAAGTCATCAGTCAAACATTGATCACTTATTCCAACCCACTAATATTTAATTAATGTAAGAAAAGATAAAAACAGTCTCTACCCCGTCGATGTTATCTATTATTTATTTATTTATTTATTTATTCTTTATTGTACACTTAAGATTAAAAAATAAAGAAAGATTACATTTATATATTAAAAGTACAAATGGCGGTCTTATCGCTCTAGGCAATTTCTTACAGACAACCATGGGATGGATATAAGAAAAGGAGAAAGAGAGGGCAGTCTAAAGAATAAAGGATTAAAAACACCAATAAATATAAATAAACAAAAATACTTTAAATAAATGTATATTTATACAAATATATACACACATACATACACATACACATATACAAATGTATGATAAATAAATAATTACACATAATATATATATAGACAATTTCATAGATAAATAAATATATGTAGAAAAAAAAACACTATAGATTACCAATAGATTCAATTAATACTTAAGGGTGTATCTGTGGAGAGAGAAAGGTAGTGTAGTTTGACCATTCTTTTGAACGATGTCAGTGTTTGAGCCTGTCTCACCACAACTGGAAGTGTGTTCCACAGTCGAACAGCTTCTACTGAAAAGGACTTATCCATGAATGTTGTGGTGTGCACGGGCATCCTCAACTTCAGATTCTCCGACGACCTCAAGGATCTTGCATGTGACTCATGGAGAAAAAGAAAGCGTTGTTTGAGATAAGAAGGGGCTAGAGGATTAAACAAGATATTGTACAGAAGAGAACAACTTCTGTACAATATCTATATGCTAGCATAGTGTAGCATATATATATGCTACACTATGCTCTATAAGCATAGTGTAGCATTATATTCACGTGTGTACAAATTAATATAAAGAAACGAGTAGGTTTAAAATTATAGCAAAAAAATGTAATAAGCAAAACTTAATGAAACCTGTATGGATATGCATTATGCACATGCATACCCTTGCATTTTGCCAGCGTAGTTCACGAGCTCGCTTGTAGAGGATAATGGATATTAGTAGTTAATTTAAATCAGGTGTTATGCTTACGACAGGTGGTCGGCTCGGGAAGGCGGCGGGCATGCCACTCGCTCCGTACTGAGAGGTTGGTGCAATTTCATGCCTATCACTATAATATTACTCCAGGCTTTTATCATGGTTATTTTCCAACTGTCCATCGCTCATGGAATTTATTAAGCCATTAAAGGAGCTTGTTTTGAGTCCGGTTCTTACATATACTTATTATATGTTTCAATTGTTTGCACGATTGCAGTCAGTTTTTGGTTCTAATTATTTAATGGCTATAGAAAAACTAGATTGGAGATTGGAAGTTATTTGCATTTGAATAATGATATTTTATAAACATCATCTATTTTTTTTCTATTATTTTGTAATCAAAACGTTCCCATACTTAGATGTGCTTTTTTGGAAAAGGCTTAAGTCTTTTTGAAAACGGCATTCAAAATTTTACATTTTACCGGCAGGCTTTTATACGTATCAGACTCTTTACAATAATCCTACGTCTCAACGCCTCTATTAATATTGATAAACTCGCTACATTGGTACATTGTTTGGGAATTTTACTCATTGATCAGTAATATGTTTAAACATATGATAAATCTTATTTTATAAGATTTATCATAAGTATCGTGTAGTCTCGACGATTTTTGTGTATTTTTTGCAATTTTAAAATAACGCTATGTTAATGCTCTGATTATTTTGTTATTGGACCGATTCCAAATCAAGAGAGGATTTTTACATTTGCGTATGTTCATCTCAGCAAGCCTCAACCGAATTAATGGCTTTCGCGCGTCACTACATATTTTGGGTCTAAATCTGGACACATCATGTATTCAGTTTTATGCATTTATTTAACAGCAGAAAGGAAAATCCGGCAAAATTATAATTACGCATGTCAGCACTTTAATTACGTAGGTACAATATAAAACTCAAGTCTCATAACGAATAGGTGCAGATACATATACATATTCCACTTATTCTAATTATAGTAATAGTAGGTATCAGTAAATACGAGTTTCTGTGAAAATGTAATCATTGTTGATTCATATATATTGAACACACTGAGTGTATAATACCTAAATAATTAAATAGTACTGAAAGAGCAAGTTCAACGCCTAACAAAAGTACTTTTACGGGGACCAGCAACTTTGCTATAATCTCAATGGCAATCCATATCGCCGCGCATAAACACATCTTATTGTTTTAATTAAGACGAAAATCACTACGTCTCATAAATATACCAGGTATATAAGTGTAAGTTATAACACTTCTGCTCCATAGTAGGAATCGGCAGAGGCTATGAGTTTCCACTTTGCATTGTACTGAGAAGTGATATAGGTACATTAGATTTTTTATCCTGGCACGGCAAAGTGACCACACTGTACCTGATGGTAAGCGCAGTGTCATCCAGTTAGAGTAGAGACTAACCCACCCACACACCCGCCATTGTAACTCCTGTTTAGCCAGGATCAACAATAGCACGCATTTTTTCGACACCGAGTAATGAAACTCGGCGAGTCTCTGGAAATGCTTAATTACTCTCTTATATCCCGCAACGAAATTAATCAAATAGGAATATAGTGAGGAGTTGGAAATATAAATTGTCCACTTCCCTCTATAGCAAAGCGGGAGACAAATACTGAACTAAAGAGGTATTAACCTCCAATAAAGGACATTTACGTCTGGAGAAGCCAGACGTAATGCACCACGGAAGTTACTTAACGGGTCCTATCATGCGAGCTGTTCCGCTTGATTCCAATAATAGGTATGGCGAAAACGCCGGAAAGCACTGAAATTCCTCCTAGTCTCCACAAGGTCCAGATCCAGTTAGAGTAGCAAGTAGTGAGAGACAACTTTCCCTTGCTACTCGACACATTAACACCTACCTGCTGAGTAACTTCTTCACACTACGGTTAAATGACCGGGATTATTGGAAGGAGGGAACACGTGGACCGAGATATTGTTCCACAGCTTAATGGTGCAGAGAGATACGAAATTGCGAACCTTTTGGTTCGGCCGCGGGTAGTAGACACCACGAAGCTGTGGCTTTGTAAGTCAGCACGCGTGGACTGGTGTGGGCGGGATAAGATTAAACAATTTAAGTCGAATTAATTACATAATACATTTGCATTAAGCTCTTCATGTTATAAAGTGCTTATAGTTTAGTAATTATTTTTATTTGATCTCTAAATGCATTCTTCGAAATAAATTTGTAAACAAAACACTGTTTACATATTCAGGTGACATTGCAGTCATATGCTGAGGCTATGAGATTTAAATTTATAAGTTATCGTTTGTTACAAAATACTCATGTCGTAGGTACCTACTTAAAATACTCAAGTACATTTTTAAAGTAGAGATCTACCATTACAGTCGCCATAAATCTGTTACGATTTAAATATTTAGGTTTCACGTTATATTTTTAAATAACAAAGATCCATGGGCCTGTAGTCTATTCAAGGCATCATTTATATTATTTTACTATCTCTCGCATCCGTGCCAGCAGACTCCAGCCGTGTTGAATATTGATTTTAAACCACTTAAACCATTTATTTTGATATTTAGCAATTGATACGTAGTCAGATGCAGCTTACCACTATTTTAAATTTACTTTATTTTTTAATATATTGATATAATCAGATTGATAGATAGCGAGCGTTGCATTAAGTTCAAAACTAAATTTTGTATTTTAATATTTTTCACTTATCTGTAAGCCATATCCATAAGCTGTAATTAAGTAAGCACGGAAATGAATTTATATTGATTCGGTAGACATGGCGTAGACAGACTTATAGAATTCGATGTTGTGTATTGATTGATACCTAGATTTTCACGTCCTCTACGTCAACATCATATGATTGTTTAATATCTGGACCACTGTTTATTTACAAAGTATTATTTGTATGAGAAATAAGGAAGTTCCTACCTTGGCACTTGAAATTAGCATGCTCTGCCAACTATGTCGCCTGATCGGTCATCTGCAATTTGCTACGTAGGTACTTAATTATTTGTCTTAACTTTATTATGTATTATGATTATTTTGTTAAATATTGCATGGTATTCTTATTATAAATTCCGAATATATTGATAGCTTCCAATACAAGAAGTTGTGCGAGATATCGTACTTTGTGTGTGGCTTGGCCGCGTGGTAGCCGTAATTGGAATGAAACCCAAGTGCGCGCTCTAACTATAGAAACAATTAGTCAATTTTTTTGCAGAAATGTCGAACTAACAGAATTTTTCTAACAAATTTTTCGGGATATGTTATTTTCTCTAGTATATTGACCGAATTAATGTATTTGGAGAGTAGTGTTTGAGATCGGTGCGATCTTTATTTTCTTTCTTAAACAAGAACAAGTACAGATCTAGTAGAATAGATCCCATCAAAACATAAATGTGAAATGAGAGCCAAGTTCAATATTATGATACCTATATGCCTTGGTTGTTGACTTCAACGACAAAAGAAGTGATATCTAAATGGGTGCCAAGTTCAATGGTCAGTCCTGAAATTTATTTAAATAATAACATAAAATATTGTATAACAACTTAAAATATAATTTATTTTTATAACTTAGGATAATATATTAAAGCCTAAGGTCTGGCTTGGCTAGTTCGAATATACGAATTATTATTAAGTACCTACTAAAAAAGTCAGAGAAGAGCCGAGTTCCACGGCTAGTTTCTACCAGCAAGCCAAATTTTCGGTTTCGGATATGAAAACTAGCCAAGTCAGACCTTAGGCATTAACTAATTAATTGGTTATTTTTATGGTTATTATGGTTAAAGAATAATCTTGAATCTAACCTTACATAAGTATAGTTTTGAATATAAATTCACATTAATTTTAGCATTCTACTAGTTATTGGTCCATAAAATGTGTTTAAATATGTTGTTTGAGCTGCATGAATAATTGTATTCTGTATGTTGCGGACGTGCCAAATTCGATTCCGTGTTGAGGTTGCAGTGGCGAGATCACTGACGGCGCTTAAGGGAGACTTCCGAGGACTGCGTCAGCGTCATTGCCCGCCGAGTATGAAGTTTGTACACTGTCCAGTACAATTTCTATATTACGATTTCGGTCCCATAATGTGATAGGCTCGCCCCCTATCACATTATGGGACCGAAATTCGGCGAAAAGTGGGTGTACTGGTTACACCTCTGCCAACCCCTTCGGGGATTACAGGCGTGAGTGTATATGTATGTATGTATGATATTGGCAAACAAGCTTACGGCCCGCCTGATGGTAATCGGTTACCGTAGCCTATGGACGCTTGCAACACCAGGAGCATTACATGCGCGTTGTCGACCCATCAGAAACCTATTTACTTCCTTCTTAAAGAACTACACACTCCATACTGTAGTCGCCTTGGAAAACCTCCGCAGGGAGCTCATTCCACAATGTATATCCAATGTTACCATTGGAGACAATTCAATGGTAGCATAGTTAGTAGTGGCGTTTCTAAAACATACAGTGACACTAGCGCCTGTGTGCCGTTGATAACCGACAATGGCACTGACCATCGCGTCGGAAGTGGCTTCGGCTGCGGGATTCCGATGAATTTTATAAGTTTAATTGCGCTTATTTTTAACCGACTTCAAAAAAATGAGAAGGTTAACAATTCGTCGGAATCTTTTTTTTTTATGTATGTTACCCGATTACTCGAAGACGCCTGGACCGATTCGAGAAATTCTTTTTTTGTTTAAAAGGGTATACTTTCCAGGTGGTCCCATTGGCACCAAGATAGGATCTGATTATGGGATCTCAGAAAACTCGAGGGAAACCTTAAAATTTTATAGAGACGCATAATTTTAATATCCTCAATTCATGGAAAGCGGATAACTTAAGTAATCTTAATTATAATAGTTTTTTTGGGGGGAGTTCTTTTTGACTTGATAGATTGTGTGCATGGTAAACAAAATCAACTGACTCCATTTGAGATAATTTATTTGTAGCCCAATAATCACTATGATGTTTACATGCAGTAACATTGATTGTTAAAGATATTTTATATAATGTTTACAATGTTTATTTTGTTATGGTACACTAGCTTTTGCCCGCGGCTACGCCCGCGTGATGGTTATTTTTGGAAGAAAAGGTATAAAATCCATGGAGACCTCTTAAGCCATTACATCTTCCTGTATAATAGGAAGATGTAATAGCGTATGTATGTCTATCCCGTAGGAACCGTGCATTTTCTGGTATAAAAAGTAGCCCCTCAACCAAAATTATTAAAAAAATCATGTGGATCCGTATATTTTCCGGGATTAACGTAGCCTATGTGCTATTCCAGACATGCTATCTATCTCCGTGCCAAATTTCAACCAGATCCGTCCAGCCGTTGTAGCCTGATTGAGTAACAAACATTCGCATTTAGAATATTAGTAGGATTATTGATAAACCCTCGATAAAAGAGGTCATATAAACTTTCATCCCCTGTTTACCTCCTTAGGGGTGGACTTTCCAAAAATCCTGTAATATATATTTTTTATTTTTAACTAAAAGGACAAATACCAATTTCCATGCGGTTAACTTCAAAAATGACGGAGTTTCATACAAACTATCATCCCCTATTTTTCCTCTTAGGGGTGGAATTTCCAAAAATCCTGAAAAACATAATAATATAATATAATATAATAAAATAAACTTTATTGCAACAAAAACACAGAGTTAAGTAGAAGTTACAGAAAACATAATGTAAAGCATAAATTGCATATCTGAATTAAATTTTACGTTGTTAACAGAGGTCCCCAAACTAGGCGCTGCCTGTATCTTGGGGTACCCGAAAATGTTTATATTTATAGAGTTACACAAACAGTAGCAAAGATTATAATATTGTAGTGTTACAATATTCTAAGATAATTTTAAACATTTAAATTATGGAACTGAATTAAACATTTATATAAACTAAAATAAATAAAAACGTATTTCACTACAAAGCGTCAACTAATCGTTCTTACACAATGCTAGTTGAAAATAAAGATAATAATAATAATACACCTAAAATACAAAAATAGAAAACGAGTATAAAAAATAAGAAAAATAATGTACAAGGCAATAACAGTGTTGTGTTAAACTGGTGTTTTCACTATTAGTTATTGCCCTCACCCCAGGGGGCTTGGTGCACAAAGTGTTTCATTTCGGTAGCCTAATTAATGTGAGATCAGTAGCGAGAAGCAAAAAATTATTCCAATACAGATTCTGTGTGTTTGTAGTTCAGAGTAAGCAACCATTTGGTGAGTAACTTTTGGCTTCACGTGCAGAACAGTGTTTAACGTTGCAAACTTTGACTACAGTATTGTAAGTACGTGCTCTTATGAAAAAACCGAATCTACGTGCGAAGGAAGTGTGGATGCATGGTAAAGTAAGTTTGAATACCCTTTGTTGAAGCATTTCCTTGTATGTGTCTGTGCCGATTAGTTGTTTGTGCGTAGATAGTGTTAGTCTGAGGATGAAGAGTTGTCGGACCGTGAGTATTTGAGCTTCTTTTTTTTCATATTTTTTTATTTTTAACTAAAAGGCCAAATACCAACTTTCATGCGTTTAATTGCAAAAATGAAGGATTTTCATACAAAAATTCTTCTCCTATTTTACCCCCTTACGGGTGGAATATCCAAAAGTCCTGAAATATGTATTTTTTATTTTTAACTGAAAGGCTAAATACCAATTTTTATGCGGTTAACTTCAAAAATGACGGAGTTTCATACAAACTTTCTTCCCCTATTTTACCTCCTTAGGGGTGGAATATCCAAAAATCCTGAAATATATATTTTTTATTTTTAACGTAAAAGACAAATATCAATTTTCATGCGTTTAGCTGCAAAAATGACCGATTTTCATACAAACTATCATCCCCTGTATTACCCCCTTAGTACGAATATGAACACTATGTGGAGTCTTCTACGCATTGTCCTTCGTAAGTCACTCAAGATACATATTATGCGCTAAAGATTGTCGAAGCGCGTAACGTTATTCGTAGCACTTATTTTAAATAGATATACTTACCCACTACCACTAAGATCTCCGTTGCAAAATCCTTTCTCCATTAATTTCTTAGTAAAGCTGATGTCAACTATCTAGATCCCACTGCTTTGTTAACTTGGATGCTTTTAAAGTTACTGCATCAGATTTATATTTGGGCAGTGCAATGGCAATTCTAAGTTTCGTACTTAGCTCACTTGAGCTAAAGATAGACTGTAAGATAAGCTATAGCCACTTGGCTACAATACGGCTTCGCCGGAATAGGTACTCACATTGTTTCCCTTCTGTACAATATTCTTTTCCATCCTCTTCATATCATCTTAAAATTTGTTTTCAATTTCTTCAAGACACGCACACTAATAGAGAATTGAGATTACCAGACATCTAGAGATTGAAAATGCCGGTGTATTTTTCTTTCTTTGTGGATAACGTTTATTTCTATATTTTTTGCATGTATTCATTTAGTTTGTTTATACATATTTATTTCTCACTTTCTCCTAATTTGAAATCCATCTTATGGTTTATATCAATTATGTGTTTACTACATATGTTGTGTTACTTAATTATTCTCCCTAGTGTATAATAAATAAATTTAAAAACGACATATTTTTATGTTTTTAAAATACTGTTTGCTGATTTTTAGTGTATTTTGTTACTTTATTGATGTACCAAAACATAAAACGAATGTATATTCTGTATGTATGTGGTTATGTATATATTGTAAATTTTACTGTACTTTTGTGAATATGTTAGGATAATTTTACTTGTAATCTGTCTGGATACTTGTTTGTGTTCCCAATAAAATAAATCAACTCCTGGAATATTATCTTTATTTTTTTGCTATTAGTTTATATCACAGTCGACATGATATTTTAGAGTACGTATTGAATTATAATTATATGAGAAGCAGCAATAGCCTAGTTGGTTGCGGTACGCACTGCCAAGACGAAAGTCGTAAGTTCGAAACCCAAGTGGCATACACCTCTGACTTTTCTAAAGTTATGTGTGTATTAAATATTAATTATCGCTTAATGCTTTAACGGTGAAGGAAAACATCGTGAGGAAACCTGCATACCTGAGAATTCTTATACGTATTTCGAAGGTATGTGAAGTCTACCAACCCGCATTAAGCCAGCGTGGTGGACTAAGGCCTAACCCCTCTCATTAGTAGAGGAGGCCCGTGCCCAGCAGCGGGACAATGTATAATACAGGGCTAGTATTATTATTTTTATTGAATTATATATTTGTACGTTTAAGTTTTTAACACAATGGTTACAAGTACTTACCTGGCGTCAGTATCACAGACAAATATAGCACTGCAGTTTATTTATCACACGCGATCATGTGTTGACTCTACAAATTTTGCATACTTAGATCTATTACATACTAAAAGGTAGTAGATGATCTACCTATTTTAAGATATGTGTTCTTACGTTAAAACAATTATAAAATTAAGGTCACAATATTGATTGATTCGAGTAATTAGCAAATGTGCTAGTTATTTTTTTTAAATAAATAAACATATCCTCTAATTTTGAATAGTCCTAGTTTGTTTAGTAATTTAGTTTTAATTTTTTCTCAACTTAACTTAAGATATATTTCATCATTTTACATTTGGTTTTATATAAATACAGTGTAAACTCTATATAGCGACACTGAAGGGACTGTGCATTTTATGGCGTTATAGAGAGTTGTCGTTAAATGGAGAGAAGAAACATCAGAATTAGAAAAATAAAAAGTTTATTTCTGACTATTGTTAGTAGTTATGTGCATAAAAAAGAATGTTATTTGAACGCTATTGAGTATAGTCTGTTATTTTTGTCTGACGTCTTTTGCTGCACCAGTAATTTTGTTGTATTTTTTTAGTTATTTTATTAATATCTAGCAATACTGAGGCATCTTGGTTATAAAGGAAATATTTTTCCAATAATTTTGCTGCTTCCAGAGCTTCTTTAATGCTCGGCGGAAGCTCAGGCTCATCCGTCTCATCTTCTTCATCACCTTGTTCTTGATCCTCAGTTTTTCTCACTGAATCCAAAATTTCTTCGTCTGTGAGTGAAGCCGTTGTAAGCAGGCGGTCGTCCACTTCAATGTAGGTTTGAAGATTTACCGTATTTCCTGCCACATTTGTATCAACACTTCGTGCTTCCCCACTTATTTTACCATAGTTGATATGATGACGCTGCTTGAATTTTCCGAGCCATCCTTCTGATGCTTTGAAAGAAGTTAAACCAAGTTCAGCAGCAAAATTCTCCGCCTTAGCTTTCACGAGCGGCCCCGAGATAGGCATATTATTCTGGCGCTGTCGATGAAACCATGATAGTACAGCTTTATCCAAATCTTCGTATATAGGTTTCTTTAATTTTTTGGAAGATTTTCCCTCGCCCGCAGCGTGGAGGATTTTTTCTTTATTTTTCCATATTGTGGACACGGTAGAGCGACTAAATCCAAAGCGTTTGCCAACATCACTTATCTTCTCTCCCGTTTCTATTGCGCGTATCAGTAAAACTTTTTCGTCAATACACAGTGATTTTCTTTTAGTAGCCATGTTTACAGTTTGCAAGTTTGTGAGCAACTAAGAATATGATAAGGTATAGATAATCCATGACTCCTAGCTATGAATCATGGTCAATAACAGTCTACACGTGCAAGCAATCCCAATTTGTAAACAAAAGAATGAATTTCTTAGAAAGTTCGGTATGCATGATGCCGACAGTCGAGTTTATTGCGGGCTAGGATAATAAAGCGACAATAGATCGTACACAGCTGCGCAGTTTTTACTAATTTTAGCAACTTAATTGTTGTCGTTATTGAGAGTGGGTGTAATGCTATATAGAGTGAAACATTGTATGAAAAACAAGCTAAACCAACCAAAGCCAATTGATTTCGACGCTTAAGAGAGTTTGTCGTTAAATAGAGTGACGTTACATGGAGTTTACACTGTATTAGCTATCGACGAAAATGGATTTAGCGACTGCTTTTTACAATGTAACCAGTTTGTCTTTACACGTACTTTTTTGGAGAAAATTAGCGTAGCATACTTATGTACAAGTTAAAACTACATTTTTATTAGTAAAGACGTCCGTCACACTAAACACTCATCATTGATTCAATAATTGAATCATCGTTGTGTCAATTGACGTTCAATTGTAAAATTTATCGATGCAACGGATAAATTTATTTGGTTGAGCATTTTGTTTCACCAGTGGACATAAATTATTTTCATTGGATCTTTATTGCTCCTAGCAAGGAAATATTGTATTTTGATTTATAATTTATGAAATGGAGTGACGAATTGTTTATCTTTGGCAATAGTTAGTACTAGTACTTGGGTTAGTTTCTTGAACGCGTAGTCTTAATTCACGAACGACAAAGTTAGATGGCAAAACGAGATCATTGATTATATAGAAATACATTTTGAGACGGTCAATCATGTTAAATATGTTCATCCGTAAATTACTTGATATTTGCTCAATCCGTACAAAATAACTTTGGAACAGTCCTTCACTTGGTCAGACGCGTTTTGAAGTTAATGATAGATTTCGTTGACTGTATATATATGATCTTAATTTTACTAAAAAGTGTATATATTTTATTCAAATAATATTTTTACAAATCGGGAAAATTAAATGCTTGAAGCTTTATTTATCAATGTTTCGTAAATAGAGTATTTTTCATTTTGAGTATCTTTACATGTGTGTGCATATCAGATATTAATATATTTTAGAGCGAAATTAAAATAACTTATACTAGAATTTCATACTACAGAGTGACTCTCTTGTAAATGGGTATCGGGGAGCAGATTTCCGACACCATGCGAAGTAAGAACTAGGAGGAAACACATAGTTTTGGATCACATTAATTATAATTAAATTAAAGGAAGAATATTGTAGAACTTCACATAGACAAACAAATTCAAGAAAGTAAAAAGAAACGTATTCAAGTATTATTGCCCTGACATAGTTTTTAATCAGTAATAGATATCTGAAATAACAATAATTATCCTAGATTACATTGACTACGCGTCACCGTATCAAGTTTTGTAGAGGGTAGTTCTATGTGTGTGACAGAGGCAGTGCGGTTGACCGCACTTCTCAGGATGGAATCTCAGTCGTCCGCAATTGCATGCAACTATTAGCTATAGCAAATCTTCATATTATAATCTTTGCTTCGATTTAAAGCAGACATACACCCTATCTGAGGGATTCTATTATACTGTATATGTATGTTTAGTTAAATCACTAACATATTGCTGTGTTTTAGAGAATTCTCATTGATTTTATAACTGACTTAGAGGTCGGGTTTTGTTTTTAATTAATTATGTTTGGACTACCATATCACACCTATGTAACGAACGTACAATAATAACACACAACTGTAGACGTTGAGAGCGTCTGCGGCCGAATGCGTGAGTAGCTGTCAAACTAGTTCGATCCCCGCACTGAGGCAAATGTTTGTGTGATCCACAAATATTTGTTCCGGGTCTGGGTCTGTTCATTGTGACTTGTGAAATTGAAAGTCTCTGGTAGTTCCTGATACTTCCGACAAAAAGACTCGTACCTCATTGCGGGGTGACGAATGTAAATGGTACGCTATTTAGCCGTGTTGCGGACTTCCGAGTACTCTGGCACTAGACCCTCGACATCTTCACCTCCTTGCCCCATGGCGTTGTTTGATGAATCTTCAGAGCAGGCCGGCATGATTGTGTTGAATTGCGAGGGATACATTATTTTTCGCTACTTGATACACTAACTGGACGGCACTCCGCTTACCATCAGGTGCAGTGTGGTCACTGAGCCGTGCCAAGATAAAAAATGGTAAAAGTTGTAAATTGTTTTGTATAGATAAAATAGTTTAATTGGCTGTTCAATCACTTCGGGTCATTGTTCAGAAAGCCTCACAAATATTATAGCAATTGACAATGCTTCTGATATTGTATTTGCTTCAGTTGCCTTTTTACTTCCTCCTTCATAAAGCAATATTAACCAGAATAATTTAGTTCTGTAATTAACTAGCTTTTGCCCGCGGCTCCGGCCGCGTGGAAGTTATTTTTGAGAGAAAAGGCATATTACGCTATTACATCTCTCTAGCATCTGCCTAGTAGCCGGATGCCGGGCGGACACTATACGGAGACGCGAGGATCTTGTAATTGAGCTCAACCAGATCCTAGGTCTTATATTTTCGCAGGATATCAGGAATAGAATTGAATTCAATGCCAAGAAAACATAGCTGTGCGCGTTTTTATGCAAAAAAATCCCCCTTTTCTCCAGTCTCCACTTTCAGGGTGTTCCAATGACAATGCAGAATGATGTTAGGATCTTAGGTGTAGATATCTGATTTAATTTTGCGGCGGCGATTTCTAACGCCCGGTCATATAAGCGTGCTGCTAATATAAAGCGCAGGTACAGCCGGGAATGGAATACTGCGTCCACCTCCGTTATGGTTCCGATAATTGCTTGCTCGATGCTTCGAAGAATTTTTTGGTCTTATGCCATCCTCTTCTATACACGCCAGAACTGCACGTACTGGCTTGCGGAGCTACAACAGCGTGGTGTCTATTACCCTGGCCTGAACCAAGAGGTTCGCGAATTTGTATCTTAGCCGCACCATCAAGTCGTGGAAAAGGATGCCAGCGCACGTGTTCCCTCCTTCCTGTAATCCCGAATTTATTAAGCGTACCTACTGTGAAAAAGCTTCTGACTGACTGAAATGATTGTCTCACTTTGCGAGGGATGTCCTCGCTACTTGATATCTACTTGGACAGTACTGCGCTTACTATCGGATGCAATGTGGTCACTGTGACGTGCCCGGATAAAAAAAAACGTTTTAGTTGTACTCGTGTACAGCGAAAGTATATTAAAAAACATCGAATATCACGCAAGCACCTTAATAATAATAAAAATAATGTAGTCCTCTATACATACACTATGTACATATTCATCGACCCACTGCAGGGCACGCGTGGCCTCTATTGAAAACAACAATTCACGTCAAGCGAGTGCTAATTCTACAGCTAAACCCTTAAATCTAATTTTGGCCTACAACCGAGATCTAAATATACATACATATACACTCACGCCTGTAATCCGCGAAGGGGTAGGCAAAGGCGTATCCAGTACACCCACTTTTCGCCGAAGTTATTACGGTCCCATAATTTGATACGGGGCGAAACTATCGCCATACCGGGCCCAATTCCAGACTCCGGTCTGATACTTAGTATTTCTAAATATAAAAACCCAATATCACTTTACCCGACCCGGGGATCGAACCCAAGAACTCAGCACAGCAGTCGTAATGCATGCGCAATGACAACTGCGCCACCGAGGCAGTCTAATATTAGTCAGGCAGATCTAAATGTATCAGATGATTTTAAAAACTCGCGGAGAATCTTGATATATCGATTTTTAGTTATCCTGCCTCCTCTAAGTGACCACACTGCACCCGACGGTAAGCGCAGTGCCGTCCAGTTAGAGTGTCAAGTAGCGAGAAACTATCTATCCTTCACTACTCAACACAATCATGCCCGCCTGCTGTGTAGCTTCTGCGCCATGGGGCAAGGAGGTGAAGAAGCCGTCGAGGATCTAGTGTCAGAGTACTCAGAAGGCACGGCCAAACAGACCCCCGACAAAATTCGGATTTACACGGGCTGACCCCGGAACGCGACACACTTGCATATGCCACTATGGCGGGTTTTACACGGGTCGTTATCCGGGCGGATACAAATATCCTACCACCAGCAAGCAAATGAGGTTACTTGGACAACACCATCAATCAATTTCATTCTTTTGACGAATGTTCCTATTTTTTTTGAGAAAATTAACTCTTTTTTTGATTTAGTGTGCTTTAGGCGAGAGTATATTCATTTTTTAGTTTCCTTTTAAGAAGACTAAACACACAAACTGCAAAAAGACTACTGGAACGCCGCGGCCGAGAGTATCTCATTTATTGCAACTCTGCACCCCACGCAGTATAAACAGGGACTACCCTAACAATACATTATTTTGCATAATTTCATCACCTTTTTAACCGACTTCAAAAAAGGAGGAGGTTAACCATTCGTCGGAATCTTTTTTTTATGTATGTTACCTGATTATTTGAAATTCCTTCTTTGTTTAAAAAAGGAATTTTCAGGTGGTCCTATTGGCACCAAGTCAGGATCTGATGATGGGATCTCAGAAAAATCAAGGGAAACCCTCTTGCGTTAATAAAGACCCCCAATCATAGTTTTTCTCAGTATCTTCCATGTACAGACATCGATCGGTTACAAATATATTATATGTGGATTATTTCGTTGTTGGTCTCATAGTAGATTAAGATATAAGTTCAAGAGTATTTAAGTTTTTTAATGTGACTACTTGACCAACTTTAGATAGAATCGAAGATCCAGGACATGGACAAACAAACTCTTTTTAACTTTACAAATCTAACTTCTATCTTTTCCTTTAACGTACTTCATACACCAGTTCGAGTTTGGAAAGGAAAATAGGTTGATATAGAAAACGTGTACATACAATATATGTTTGTAAACATATGTTTACTGTACTGTATACAAACAGTGATGCAGGAGCAAATCTTACGAACCGTTCTGACGTGTACGCGTTTTGTAGCAGCTATCAATAAATTGGTGTCAGTCAATTTTAGATGTATGTAAAAAGCTCGTGCCAAATTTTCGCGCTCGCATGTTTGCAGCCGTTCGGCCGCGCTCGCGGTCTCTATTCGCCGCCGTGCTCGCGCCTGAGCTGCATTGGGCGACCACTATTTATAGATAAAGTGACATTGTTTTATTTGTCGCAGGCAGGCGTAATCGTTGTAGTACTTTTCCATGAGAAAATCGTTAACCCCTGTGCGATAAAACAGAGAGAGTGTCAGTACGTGGCTCGTACGAGGCGCCTTATTAAATTAAATTATTATCGAGTTAGATTACATCACATCATATTTCTTATTCTAACACAGTAACGAAAAATACAGTAACAAAACAAATTTGGACATTGTTATTGTTTATTATTTCCTGATAAGGCGCGTTTATCGTTATTGATGCTATTATTTAAGCAGTGTGTTTATATACTCAATTTAAGTCATTATTTGTCGTCTGTGCGACGGGCAAGAAAGGCGCTGACGACGAACGGTTGGGGGGTGACTTTCTTTGGTAGGGCGGAGCGTCCCGTGTCCTGTCAGTCAGACTTCATCTTGCGGCGTATCCTGCCGTGCAACCATTGCCGCTTACCGAACACACGAGCTATCGGTCGTGCACTCTCATATACACGTTGATAAACACAGTTTATTTATTTATACAGAGTAATAAAGATAATTTGTGATGAGTAATGTGCCTGTGTGAGTGCTTACCAATGATATGGATTTACGGGTAAGCAAATAGGTGGACTAGCGTACCTATCTAGATTGTATGTTCTTCCTGCATACCGTGTTACATTCTAAAGATATAAAAACATGAAAAGCATACAAAGATAGAAATTTGTCTATTCATAATATTATATGCGTAGATAGTATTTCTATACAGTATTTATTATTCATACGGTTTCAGTTCTAATATTAGAGACATTGAAAACTACACAAAATATTAATAGTCCTTTGTTATTTATTGTTAAATAATTACAGTAGGTATGAGAAAAATAAATAATCGACTCGCCCAACAATAACATATTTAGTCTTAGTCTCACTTAGATAAGAGTCTTGTGTTGAAGGTATCGGGAACTAAGAGAGATTTAGATCCCAAAACACGTGCAACATAGACCCTACATCGTATCGAAAACACTGTATATAAATCAATCAAATAAAAGATAAAAATTGATTTTTTGATGTAATCACTCCTCCTTTATCATAACCAACTCTATCCTCTTTGGTCCAATATTCTAAATGTGTGGGCTAAGATCCCTGTTGGCTTTTACCTCGGATGGCTAGTAATTATAATGATAAATGCTTTGTATACAATCGCTATTATACTCTGGGTTTATTCTGCTTAAACTGTTTCAAACACCAACCCTGGCTAATGAGATGACGCTGCAAAACCATACGAAATTAAGCTGGTATTGAAAATAAATAAGGGTTTGGTTGGGTTCCTTAATTTTAGATTGTAAAAGTTAGTATGTAAAGTACATGTACTTACATTTAACAAGGATATCGTTATATGTATTATACAAACATATGTGATAATAAAGTATTATTGAAAATAGTGATAGAAATTTTATATGAGATGTCAATTACACCACGTGGTATAATTTATCTATCTATACTAATATTATAAAGAGGAAAGATTTGTATGTATGTTTGTAACGAATTGGCTCAAAAAGTAAGGGACCGATTTTAAAAATTCTTTCACCATTTGAATGCAACATTATCGCTGATTAATATGGGCTATTTTAATTGCCAAAAAAATAAGGATCCCTACTAAAACTACAATAATGTTACCCAAGGTGTAAAAAAAAAACCACGCGAGCAACAGCTAGTACTATAATAAAGCTCAAGAGGCACTTTGTGCATTAAATTTTTTGCGTAATTTTGATTGTAACGTGTTTAATTATCGATATAGAGCCCAAAACAATTGATTTTGGAAATATTGTCTGTCTGTCTGTCAGGGCATCACGTCCAAAGTACTATATTACGACAAAATAATCGTCAATAAATACAGGTATATCTCGAGGTAACATTTAGTCTTTATTTCATTTAAATCAGTGCATTCAATCAAAAGTTATACCTGCTTGAATGAATAATAGTATTATGCAAAGAGTAGTAGTGAGAGATGAAATAATTTTATAAATAGTATAAGATATATAAAATAACTTCCACGCAGGCGGAGCCGCAGGGAACAGCTAGTTTAAATAATAAAGTAAGAGTAAAGATAGACAAATCATAACGTATTCATAATAGCTATAAAGACTTTTTGATCTATGCTGAATACTGTTATTTGTATATGTAGTATTAAAAGAATACTGCGTATGATATAGTGTCGTCAACACTTAGGTGTAAATTTCTTTTGTCGATGTCGGTATAATGTATATTGTATTATATTTTACCATCTTTCAATTCATTCGTTGTATCGCGGAAGTAAACGATTCTGGAGACATCGTGATCAAACCTAAATATAGAGCCCCTTTCTCTTTGGCCACCAGCATGGGTGTTCTAATATAATCTCGTCATACGATCTTAATAGGAACAAGTTTACATTGATTTTATCGCCCGATGCATAGTATGCACTGGGTATTACACGCAATTTGCTCCTGGTGAAAATAAAAATAATAATATAGTATGGTATAATGAACCTCTGAAGCTTTTAGACATATAAAGATAATTTTGAAAAATCATAAAAACAATAGTCGACATGTGGAATGTTGACTCTGCTATAATTATGCCGATAGTCGTTTCTGCCAATGGGTTGATACCAAAGAGCCTCAACCAACATCTTCACAGGCTCTCAATTGACCAAAAACCAGATACAAAAGGCAGTAATATTGGACATGGCATGTATGAGAAGGAGGCATGAGAAGGTTCCTCACTCTAGGGTCCTAAACACCGGTTGCTTGGGTCCTAGGTCTTGCCATCGGATCATCCATCATTGCACATTTTTATAGTTTTAAATGTATTTTATTATAAGGAAATTTATATTTCAAAATGAACAAAAACTTTTTTTATAAAGATTGCTATACATTATATAATAAATACACCCAACAGTCACACACATAGTTCTGACCAACACACTGGGTAAAACTTGTATCGTGGGTTTCAAGAACTACGAAGGCCACAATACCCAGACCAGAAACAAATATCTTTCTGTTAAAAAAACATTTGTCTCGGTGCGGGAATCAAACCCACGGCCTCTCGTTACAGAACTGGCTTCTCACCTGCTGCGCCACGGAGTGTGTCAGTATTGTTTTCCGTTATATTAAACTTTGTTCCGCAGCGGGGCACGGAGCTCTTCTACTAATGAAGGGCTTAAAGTGAACAATAATATACCTTAATCTTTTGATATAAGGTGGTAGAGTCATGCTGAAGACTGTTTTGTCTAGAGTATGAAACGGTCGGTTTGACTGTACCGGAACACTGTTTCAGAAAATAATTTTATACGATGAGTAAGTATGGCCAACTCTGATCCTTAGCTTTGAGGGTCAGATTTTAGCATAAAATGTGTATGGTGTTCTTCCAACTGACGTCTTTAGTAATAATATCGCTCTGTTTATATAAATGTTTACAATATTTTTACATGTTTTAGTTTTCCGTGGTCGGCTTTATTTATGGTCAGTTATAAGATAATTAAAAATAATCAGTACAGGTTGTACCTATTATTACTGATACACGAACACAAACTGTCAATACTCTAGATAATATTCCGTTTTTAAACACGAGCTCTAAATAATGAATTATTAAATAGAATCAAACTTACATTTAACTTTGTAAATGACTATAAAATCGATAGCAAATGATTTGTTTATGTTTAGGCTTTTGGTAAAAAATAAAGAAATACGGGTTTCAACGTTTTTACCAAATCATCCCTTAAAGGGCGAAGTGAGGAGTTAACTTACGAGGTATTCTTTAAATGTAATCTCAAGCTTCAGGCATAACACTTTTTTTTGTCGCGGGGAAAGCATTTTATTACTGCCGTCCGTTTCGGGGGAAGCGGAATGAGAATAAAACGGTTATGCTGGACTAGCCGGTCTTACGACCCAGCACCCCCTCGCCCGGATGATGGCTATCCGGGCTGCCGCTGGGCCGAGTCCCTACTACTTATGTACACCCAACCGGACACTACCAGCTAAAACCTCGCGGTGGCCTTCTTCGACACTTACGGAGTGATCCCGGGGTATTATAAGGAGTGCTATAAGTTTAAGTTAGGAGTTGTGCCTGTCTAGCCATCTAGACAGTCACAACACCTGAGATTCAGGACGATCGCTATAGGTGTCTCAGTGCAGAAGACAACTCCTTGCATTGATACTTCTGCTCCCGAAAATAACCTCCACGGGGGCGGAGCCGCGAGCAACAGCTAGTATTAAATACGCGTTCATCAAAAAACTTTCTGCCTCAATAGAATTTCTATGTGTTCTAAATTAATGTACAAACAATCTTAAAAATGGGGCCGATCTTTAATGCAAATTGTCATAAAATCTACTAAGCCTGAGTCCTGTGTATATTAAATTAAGTGTTATGGCATCGTAATAAAACGGGTCTAGCAATATTTTCAAATTTCCTAATGGTTATAAAATAAATAAGAAAAACCACAAAAAGTATCTCGGGCGCCCGAAATCTTAGCTTTAACCGGTGTTTGTATAGAACTGTTAATGTTCAAAAGTCAAGGTCATTTATGTGGGGTATAGCCTTAATGAAAGAAATTATTAAAACATCGCATGAAACGTGTCTCATTGGACGTTATCACTCGTAACCGGGATGTAAGTGTGTAATAAATTTAATTAACTCAATTAACACAGTTTATCACAAATTGTTACAAAATAACATTCCGTTAATTATTCCATTATTAATATGCAAAAAATTATATTGTTCGTTTGCATGATAATGTACTTGGCGAAATTGTTCATAATATGCAGTGCACAGTTAAGCCCGCTGCTCCATACATTGGGCGGGACATACAGAGAGTTGGCGAATATCCTAGTCTGGTGGATAATGTAGTCTGGATATGCACGGTTTCTTTTTTCTTTTCTTTTTATCCTGGCACGGCAAAGTGACCACACTGCACCTGATGGTAAACACAGTACCAAATATATTTCGTAAATATATTGGTTATATTATCTTACTAAAGATGGGTTTCGTCGAAACATTGAGCTTGACGTCTCATCCAATTTGTGGAGCAGGTATGACGATGTTGATCTTTATTGATTTCTGGATAAATTTTAGTTTCCGGGTGGAAAAGAACTTATCTCTTTAGCATTATCTTCAACCAAGGCCTTTATAAATATTGAAATAGCTATATGTACCGAAAAACTTTCCTTTAAATATATTTTGTAAACAATAAGACTGCCAACCACTTTTGGTAAGAAATGCTTGAAGTAGGTTTGTCCCAAAAAAATTAAAAGGCCTTTTCAGGACTTGTGTGCAATAATTTGTTAAGGAGTTCTTTTTTTACTTGTAAATTCACTCTCTGAAATGTTATCATTTATTTATATGGGACCAACTTGTAGGTAAATTCTCTCGAATAAAAACATTCATTAAATTCGGTACAAACGCAGCGCAGATCTATAAAGGAGAATCTTTATTTTCTAAAGTATTTAAAAATGTTAATAATACTATACTTTCGTGACGTCATACAACTCAGTCTCCCCCGTGACCATGAAGGCTGTAAAGCCTTCGAAACGTCGGGTTAAAAAAGTAAAATAAACCGCAATAGAATCCGTAAATTTCGTTTTATTACAACGTTAATAACTTACTGCTCGACTGCCTCGGTGGCGCAGTTGTAATTGCGCATGCGTTACCATTGCTGTGCTGAGGTCCTGGGTTCGATCCCCGGGTCGGGTAAAGTGATATTGGGTTTTTCTATCTAGAAATTCTCAGTATTAGCCCGGAGTCTGGAACATGTGCCCGGTATGGCGATAGGCTCGCCCCCTATCACATTATGGGCCCGAAATTCGGCGAAAAGTGGGTGTATTGGTTACACCTCTGCCTACCCCTTCGGGGATTACAGGCGTGAGTGTATATGTATGTATGTATGTTAATAATTTATTTTATTATAACAGCTATAATAAACATTCGTTGACAAAAATAGTAAAGGCTCTTAATTTATAAAAAATGCTCTAGACTACTGACGACTTTTTAACATTTAGAGCCAAAAATATTTTATATATTTTAAAATGTATGAATTAAATTTTAACTTTAGATCGCAAGCATAAGGGAGGCTCCCTATTCCGAAAATTCGGATATGATCGGTAATTATGTATTAAGTAAATTGATTTTCATATGTTTCTTCCTTGACAACCAAAACTTGATGCATTTTGAAGTTTCATGCCCATTTGCAAAAATGAGGTGTCCTTGTTTATTACCAGTCATATTTATTTCTAGATATGTCGAAGCCCTTAATATATTATTTTATATAATATTATTTCTGCAACAAATAATACAAGTGCATCGACTACTTGTAACGCAGTTTTGTTCACTCGCTGTAAATAAATATTTTTCTAATTTTAGCGTGACTTCTGTAAATGCTAAGAATACAAGCGCCTCAGCGCGCCGCATGAATACAATCGTCACAGATGACGTAGGACATATTTGCATGGATGAATCTGTATCTAAGCTTAGAAAACCTCGTAACTGCACCATTGTTGACAACGTTGTGATTAGTTATCTTTAATTTTATCACATTATTAGCGAGCTATTTCATTTTCGTTTCCCAGTGATTGTTGAAGAACATATTTTTATATCAACAATTAATTAACGTAAACATTATAATTATTTATTACAATGATATCAAATTCATTCATTAGGAATGTCAACCCTGGTCGCTTATTGAGATCAGATTTCAGCGTGTTGTTAACACCGATAAGAGTTTATTGTTCTTAACGAAAATATAATGTATTTATTGCAAAAGCTTAAAATGAAAGCATTACCCGTCAAATACGTAACTTTGTTAACGCAATAATAAGTAAAATATGTTGAAATGAATGTTAGAAACTACATATCTACATATATGTCAGATATAATCATGGTATCAATTGTAGATAAAAGTTCAATTGCAGTTATCTTGTCGATTAAACATGAATATGTTTACACATAATCCTTTCTCAAGAAATGATGAAAAGATCATCTACATAATGATCAGAATCGCATTGAAATATACCAAGGAATTTGTGAGCAGGTACTCGTAGATTTGCTTACTGCGATTGAGCAACCATTAACATTTAGTTTAGTTTACTATATTTTAAGTTATTAAATTTAGGTTTCTCACCCACCGATTTAGACAGATGTTTGATTCGGGTCTGGATGTTGTGGGACCGTATTCTCTTCTAGATCTTCATACCCACGATACATGTTTTACCTAGTGTGGGATCGGGACTATGTGTTTGACTGTGGGCTGTATTTATTGTTATTATTAGACTTTGAAAGATTTTATCTATCTAGAAAGTAATATGATAATACCGTACGTTAATAGTGGACCTTTTAATATACTGTTTATGTTATACATTGTACAGTAGAGGAAGGTAAATAAATAAAACAGTTTGATCCAGTGCGATTGTCTTAATTCTAGTGGTAGATAATGTTCAGAGAAGAATTTCAATGTGTGTGTACGTATCTAATTCAAACAGCTTTGTCGTCATTATTGACGAAATTAGTTGTTGGCAACACAAGGTGAATTTGTTTGTATACCTTTGAAATATATTATGCTCATAATATTGTTGCAACATATTAACATGTGAATTCTAATATTAGTTTTTTAGCTATACCTTTATTTCTGAGAATAAAACACAGTACAAAGAATTTAATACAAAAATTACTTATAAGCTAACACATTTAGTTTCCCGGTTTAATGATCAGCGTGTTCTGTGACACATATGCGTCTTCCAGCTGCTTCCATTCTTTTCTGTCTCTAGTTTTCCACATCCAAGTAACGTCTCTAACTTTTCTGATGGCGTCTGTCTATTTATTTTGCCTGTCTGCTTTCATTCCTTTTACCGTGCGTGGTTGCCATTCTGTTATAAGTGTTTTCTATTTTGTTTTACCGTGTTTTGTCATGTGAATTAATTAGTGTTTAAATAAATTCAACCAGTCTTTTGTTTTTAAATGTAGTCTTTGGCACGAATGGCTTCAGAAAGACGAACTTTATAATTTTCTATTAGTATTATGTTCAAACGTTGTAATTTAATGTGCGATGCATCCAACGGTTTTCTAGGTCGTCTATTTAGCCAATGGCCTTTATCTCTAGGTCATCTACCAGTATTATTAGTAGTAGTATTCAAAAATCTTTTTCTGACAGGAAAGGAAGCAAACAGGCTGTGTGGTTTATTTTGATTAACAATAACTTGTTGATCGAAGCGGCTTGGAAACTAATAAGATCCTTGATACGGGAAGATGTCTTCGCTGTGAAAAACAGCAGCATGACTTATCTATTACCCTTGCTGACATCCATTACATTATTGACTATACACCCCCGGTTATATACTCAATTAACCCTGGTGACCCCTATTAGTTGCCTTTTACGATAGGAAGGGGTTTACTGTGGTGGTATTGTTTTACGCCCCATTCCACAGGGCTGGCAGTTTAAATACCAGGCGTGACAAAAGTCAAATAAGAAAGTAGTTAATTAACTTCGACTCCAAACATTTAAGTAATTTTTGATATGTAGTTGCAGAGTAGCCTTCGGCAATGAAGAACAAGTTGTGTGTTTATAAATACACATTTAGTACCAGCGGGCGCTTCCAGGAAAAACATGTTGACTCTAGGTGTCCATGTAGGGATTATTAAAAGCGATTACACGATTACTTTATTTTCATTTAGAGCAGTGGCTTTTACCTTAAACGGCAAGTTTTCATAATTAACATTTAACTCATGCTACTCGAACCATCATATTCACCGAACGAAGGAAAAATAGTGAAGAAAGCTGTGTATCGAGAATTCTTGTACGAATTTCAAAGGTATGTGAAATCTACAAACCCGCATTATGCCCGCGTGTGGACCAAGTCTAACCTATCTAGATAAGGTCCGTGCCCATCAGTGAGACAATGTTTACTACAGCGCACGTATTATTATTATTATATACGAAATCCAGTATTGGTTGAAAACTACTAAATAGACGCGGAATGATAATATTTACTGGTCGTATAAAGAATTTCCTACATTAGTGCAAGCCGTTTTGCTAAACGACTGATAAAAAAGTAGGAGGTTATCAATTGGACCGTTCCTAAATATTTCAGAGATATCTTCGCCAAATGTGGACCGATTTTATTTCAAAGCGATAGGGGTTTAACTCGAAGGTGGTCCCCGTTTTATTTGCTTAAGACCTGACTATGAATGTAAATAGAAACAAAACTGTATCAGCATCGCAGTCTCCTTTTTTTCAGATCACGGGCAATGGATGCTTTTTAAAATACTGATTAAGATGACAAAAACAAGTTTTCACGAAAACTAAAAGGTAGACTTCAAAACTTAAAAAAAATTGAAATTATAATATTCATTTTAAACAGAAGACAGTGATATAGTGAACTTTTTAGAGCAGCAATTTTATTTTACGACATCGAGATCAGCAACATAAAATGTTAAATGTGAAAGTGTTCAGTGTTTAATTTTTCTTTCGCTCCAGTAAAATTATTTTTATTGGTCTATTATTAATGTAATAAGATTTTAAATTAATAAATAAACTTATAGATTAATACTTAATAAGCTCATGCACACCCTGATTAACAGGTGTTGGGCCTTACCCAATATCGGATCTTAATATACCTTTGCAATTATCATAACTTTGGAACATGTATAATGATGTATGATTCATAACAAAATATTGGTTGAATAATACTATTTTCTTGGCGTAAATTGTACCCATTCATCCATACCTCGTAACTTTACATTTTTATGTTTGAAATAACAGCATGACCTTTATGACGTATGGATCGAAAATAGAATAAGGCGAAATACACAAATTTCAGTGGGTTTTACTATGACGTAACATCCAGACGAGTTTCAGCCCACACATAAGCGGGATGAAAGATATGACATTTTTTTCTACCTGGCGTCTCCTAACACATTATAAATAATTAAAACATTTTTTTATTTTTGAAACTACGTTTATGAAAGGTTTTTTTAAAACGTGTATCATACAAATTTCTTTCAGGTATACAAACTTTAGCCACTCAAGTAACTATGCTTTTTTTTTTTAAACAGTGATACTCAAAGTTGCTCTACATATTGATCTAGAATAAGTTTTAATTATAGACATAGAGAATGTACCGAGCGTCTATATCTAGCCATCAAGTGAATAGTGGCATAAAAATCACTCACTCACTCATACACTCACGCTTGTAATCCCCGAAGGGGTAGGCAGAGGTGTAACTACTACACCCACTTTTCGCCGAAATTCGGTCTTATAATGTGATAGGGGGCGAGCCTATCGCCATACCGGGCACATTTTCCAGACTCCGGGCTAATACTGAGGCATTTCTAGATAGAAAAACCCAATATCACTTTACCCGACCCGGGGATCGAACCCGAGAACTCAGCACAGCAGTCGTAACGCATGCGCAATTACAATGGCGCCACCGAGGCAGGCAGTGGCATAAAAATGTGAGAGAGATAAACAGAACGTGCGGTCAGCAGTTGTTTTCTAGAATTTTTATTGATCTACATGACAGACTTGTAAGCGCGAAAAGAAATAGGTATTGGCCGCACAGTAGCCTTGTCTCTTTCTCCAAAGTTGTCAATATTGTAAGGATTTTGTAAGAAATATCCTCACAATATGGACTGAGGTCCATTCTCTATGTCTATGGTTTTAATTCACTTGCCCTTAAATGGGTCCTGCTAATCTAAGATTGTTATAAAATTCTTAATCATAGACGTATTAAGAACGAATACGAGCACCTATCCTGTGCTTTATTTTATGCCATGTTACTGAACCCTCGCCATATATATTGCTATAGTCACTTCCAAAATTATAGAATATACTGTAGATGTAGTCCAAGAATTTCTAAGATTGTAATGTCCTTAAAAAGGTTCTTAACTATTTGCCCATGTGTTTAGATCTTCGAAATGGAATTAGGCCTTAAGTAATTATATAAAGATGGGTCTTACATTAACATAAGACATAACCAAACATTTTGGTTATGTCGAATTTTAGGTGGAAAATGCTTTTTAGCCTAATTAATGTGTTGGACTTAAACAAACCCTTATCTTTGTGAAATTACTGTTAAATATTTCAGAACTCAATTTTGGGAGGCTCTACGGCGAAGTTTTGTGTTTGCACTTTGACCCTTTTAGACAGGACCCATAAGTAAGTTGTATAAGTAATTTATTTTACCGTGTTAACGAAGTGTTGAGACGGTAAGTATGTCGGCGCGTCACGTGTGAAGACGTCGTCGGTTTGTCACGGTGCTGTGCTCCGTCACGCTGCGTTGTGCGCGACGTGTGGGGACACTTGATGACACTGCTCACGTTAAAATATCATAAAACACTGTTATAACATAACACACAACAAGCACGCCACATCATTTCAGTAAGAGCTTTACGCCTATAAGCAGAAACATTCATACCAATTGTAGAAAAGATGAGGAGTGCGAGATTAGCTTGGTTTTGGCATAAGATGAGGAGGGATGAAAGGCACATGACAAGACTGGTTGTCAATAAATGTAGACGGACGAAAGAGTCGTGGGACACCAAAAAAGAGATATATGGATTGTGTGAATGAGGACACGCGCATGAAAGGAGTGAATGCAGATTTGGCGGATGATAGGGCTGCGTGGAGAGTTTAAACCGTTTGTGCCGACCTCACTTAGTGTGGGATAAGGGCAGGTAGATGATGAAGATGAAACAGAAACATCCGTGTGTGATACGCATATATTTTAAAAATCACACGGTTTTTATCACAAAACTCAAGACGAACGTATGGGGACTGAATACAAAATAAAGTTTTTTTATAATGAGCTGTTGAAATAATTTTTTTAAGATACATATTACGATGAAACTAAAAGTGAAAAACGGAAAACAATAATCAAAATAATATAAGGCATCTATGTATACTGGCGCCTAGCTCACTGCCCCATTAGTCCCATCTCATCACTCATGAAGTAAAACTTATTTAAAAAATATTTTAAAAGAACCAAATCAAAAATATATGCTTACTTCACCTCAGTCAGTACCTTCAGATCATAAAAATATACGTTCCTACTTACTTTGAAATATTTTTGGGCTGTAGGACTTAATTGACGTATCACATATTAAATTATTAAAGCTCATAAAATATTTTATGGATTATTTTAATAATATTGGATAGTGGTTAGAGCAAAGCTTTTTATGGTGCGATTTTTTTTTAAATTTCTAATTGCGTCATAGGTTTCTTGCATAGGTTTTTATAGCATGGAGTCTGTGCAACTGTCTTGATACATTACATAATAGTTTATTTTGTTTCAACTGGAAGCAGTTAATAGTTGCAGTCTTTGTTAAAACAGGGATGGCTAGCATCTATTTTTCGCCGATGTCGTCGAAGGCCACGCACAATGCGCACGCGCCGCTCGCCCACTGACAAACAAGTCGTTGAGAGGTCGACGACCTCCTACCAAATTGTTATTTTCAGGTCCATTTTCATTCTACATAAAGCCATTTTCTTTTCATGTTAATAAAACGCGGTTTCACAAAAAAGTTTTCAAATCTTTCGCATTCTTCCATCGTCTTACTTTTTACTTAGCTGTAACCATATAGCTAGATAGTAAACAATATCTCAGTGCTGGTGGTAGGATATTCATATCCGCCCGAATAGCGACCATCGTACACAGGGTGTAAAACCCGCCATAGTGGCACGCGCAAGTGTGTCGCGTTCCGGGATCAGCCAGTGAGCATCCGTTTTTTGTCGGAGGTCTAGAGTAGGGCTGTCTTCTGAGTACTTTGACAATAGACCCTCGACCGCTTCTTCACCTTCTTGCCCATGGCGTAGTGTGAAGAAGCAGGCCGGCATGATTGTGTTGAGTAGCGAGGGATAGATCGACTCTCGCTACTCGATACTCTATTTGGACCGCACTGCGCTTACCATCAGGTGCAGTGTGGTCACTATGCCGTGCGAGGATAAACAAAAAGTTCTAAAACTACTGACTACTACTTTACCGACTCAAAAGCTAAAATCATAAAATATGTGCAGCAAATATTTATGCCTTTATTGTGTGAATTTAAGTAACCATTTATAGGCAATTATTTTAAACAAAGACCGGAAGAAACAGTTTTGTTATCGTATACGAAATGAATTCGATAATATAGAATCGTTATACATCATCGGACGCTATGTTTACTTACAGCTATGATACCTGCCTATAATGCGACGGAGTAAATATTTAATACGGTAGTTAAAGGCCTGTAGTGTGTAAGTACATATGTAAGTTATAAGTGTTTGTATTTGATGTTAATAAAGAGTCTTAATCTAACCACAGTCGTATACACTCGTCTACACCTATCTCCCGCCTTTACATGGCGACCCTGCCAGTCGGCGCAGCCCTGCGCCAGCGCGCTACGCGCATAGTAATTAATTAAAATAATGTAGTTACATACTAAGTAAGGAAAACTTATAAGAAACAGAAATAATGAAGACAACCAATAAAATTAAACGAAGTAAGAAGACTAATTATAAGAATATGATGAAGAATATTATTAATAAATGAAGATTTACAAGAAGAAAATATAATTATGTATTAAATAAATAAGAATAATGAAACAAGAAGATTTAAGAATGTCAAGAAATGAAGATGAAGACCATGAATAAAGAATAAAATGAAATAAAGAAAATGCTATACAAATGAAGAATTCTAAGAAATGGTTTGTGAAGAATTAAGTTAAGAATAAAGAAGAAAGAATATAAGAAGATGTTCGAGTGGAGTCCAGGGAAATCCCGGCCCAAGGAGTCCAGGGTATAGCCCGGCCCACCCAGCAGACAGCAGCTACGACAGCAGCACTGCATCATGGAGCCTCGCGAAAGTCTCATCGCATCTCATCATGAGGAAGACACGTATATTTTAATATAATACATTTAGTTAAGTATTTTTCATGATATTATTATTTTAATTTTAAAATTGAAAATGAATAATTTTAGAGAAATTTATAGTAACAGAATTATAATATTACATTGTAGTTAATTTTATTAAGTTTAGCTAGATTTTTTAAATTTTTATTTGATATGTTCATATTTTGATTAGCTAATTCATATTTTAATTTTGACGAGAGAAAAATAATACAATTTATCTTTACAATTAATAATTAAAATGGCTGATAACTTTGATTTAGAAACAGCTATAGAATTATTACCGGTTATGACAGGAGAAGAAAATGTAACAAGACAATTAATTGATAGTATAGATTTTTATAACAGTATCATAAATGACAGTTCAAAACAATTACTGATAGATTTTGTATTAAAAACTAGACTGACGAAAAATGCTAAATTTATGTTGAAAGAAAATTATGACGACGTAAGTACATTATTAGAAGACATGAAAAGTAATTTATTACCAAAAAAGTCATTTGTTGCGTTACAAAAACAACTATTTCATTGCAGACAAGGAAACAGATCAGTTAAAGCTTTTGGCTCACACATAGAATATCTATTTACTGAATTGACTTTAGCACAATCTGATGGTGATTCAGTGAAACGTAATATACTTAGGCCTATTAATGAAAAATTTGCAATAGACTGTTTTAGGAAAGGCTTAAACAACACAAGTATTAGTATTATTTTAGCTGTTAGACAATATGAATCGTTATCGCAAGCTATTCAAACTGCAATAGATGAGGAAGTTATGGTCAAAAGTAGTGGAATTTCTTATGATCGTAGACATTATAAATATATTGATAGATCTCAAAGTTTATATTCCAAACATACTTATAGTTTAAATAATGTGTCACCACGCAAATATTTTCATGTTGATCAGTCGAATACCATATTTGCGCAACAGATTCAGGTATCCAGTAGCGAGTGCATTCCGCAAGCTCAGCGATTAGCGCCGATTGAGTCGTCCGAGTGCATTAGTATAAACAACTTGGAAAATAAAGTTATGAAATTTGATTCCAATGTTAGTCTTGTGTGTTGTAATAGTTTGAATAATTATATTACCGATACAAACGTAACTTGTAAAGAACAAGAATTAAGCATACATAGTATACCAATAGAGATACCGCAATCACACAATAGTGATAAATTAAAGAAAAAGAGACAAATAAATAAAGATATAGAGCTTATTATAGGAAATAATATTGATAATCATATTAAAAGTAAAAAGATAGTTATGTCAAATGAAGGGTTTTGTTTTTATATGATTTTGAAAAAAAAATTATATTTAGACTTTAAGTTTTTAGCGTTAGGAGAAAAATTTGTGAAAGATGTAGAAGATTTGTGTAGAAATAAAAATATTAAGGAGTTGAAGATTAATAAAAGTAAGAATAGTAGGAAATATATTAAGAAGTTTATACGCTTAATGAGAAAATATAATATTGATTGTCCAAAAGTAAGAATAAATAGTGAAGTTATAGATACGAGAGTAAAGATGAATAAAGTTAAATGTAGAGAAAATAATGGGAATAAATGTAATTTGCCGACAAACGAGCAAAAAATAAATAATGAAAATAAGGAGTTAAAGATAGATGATAAACGGTCAAATATGAACCTTAGTGATAATAAGAAATATGAAACTTCATTAAACTGTAAGGTAGACAGAACAAGTAGCAATGGAAAAGAAAACAAAGAGTTCAGTAAGACGAAGAACTTTGTTGATATGTGTAAAATATATAAAAACTATGACGAGCGTTCCGTAGGTATAACTTAGATTAATATTATGTAATAAGACATTTTCTATATTTTATTTTTGTATACAGTTAAAATTTTATATGATTTTTTTGTGTTTCCCATAATTGTGTATTAAGTTTTATAATTTTTATTTTTGTTACTTTATTCTAAAAAAAAATAAGAATGTAATAACATTTTATTTTTTTCTCAAAGGGGGAAGGTGTAGTGTGTAAGTACATATGTAAGTTATAAGTGTTTGTATTTGATGTTAATAAAGAGTCTTAATCTAACCACAGTCGTATACACTCGTCTACACCTATCTCCCGCCTTTACAGGCCATTGACCAAATTCCTTAAAATTATTACCTGCATATTATTAAATACCTTGACCAAAAAATGTATAATGAGAAAGAAACCATGATAGGATTTATCACCCAGGAGTATGTTTGAAAACAATATTACAGAACGATAGATTACTCCTAAATGATCCACCTAAGAATCCTAATTGTGAAGGAAAATATAACATTTGAAATTTATAGCAAGAGATTTGAACAATGACCGAATATCGTTAAATAACGGAGACAGGGCTCAGTTTCTGCCTTAGGAGATCGTGAGAGGGTTCATATTGCTTATAAATTGCGAACGACATCGATTAAATCGATGCCGGTCTATACATTGTTAGGTCGTGGACTATAAGTTATGCCGATGTAGGGTTGTCACTTGTCGCA
This sequence comes from Laothoe populi, assembly GCA_905220505.1. Classification (NCBI taxonomy): domain Eukaryota; kingdom Metazoa; phylum Arthropoda; class Insecta; order Lepidoptera; family Sphingidae; genus Laothoe; species Laothoe populi. Next base: position 12,198,857 of record HG992147.1, on the reverse strand, counting down.
TAGAAAAGTAGCTATGTCCAGTGTAAATGTTATGAAACTGATTCAATTAGTACCCTTAAATTGACACTGGCAAAACCATGTATAAGTAGAAGTCATAAATTTTTAAAAAGAAGAAGAATTAGTACCCCTTTTTTAGCTTGATAATGGGTAGCGAGCCGCTAACGTATATAATCCTATTCTTTGGTATTTCTGTAGTTTTCTTTATTTTGTATCGTGTATGATAAATTGCGTGTAATTTCAACGTCTAGATGAGTCAATTCTTTTCTAGTTAGTTTACCCTTTTTTGAAGAGATGAGAATGAGGGACGGTACTAAATAATAACAGAGCGGCCGCTACAGATGTTGTATCAGGCAAAATGCGGTGCAACATGTACAGTATCAGGTGTGTATTGTTAGGTTCAAACCTGCGACATTCGTCTTGGCAGACCATTCCACTCCCCTCGCGCTAGGTTAGCAGTCATAATATTATTTATATTAAATAAAATGTGAAACTAATATATAATTATTTGTTATACGATATTTGAGATAAAATAAAATAACATGATATTGTTATCGCAACATTACATGTGTAAATCTATATCTCATTCAAGATCTTGTAAGTGTTTGTCTCAACAATGTGGCACTGGCCCGTATTTGACATGATTTCTTGCATTGCGGTCATGCTGCAAAGCCGTACTTTATTCAGGGTCAGATTGAATCCCCAAGGCAACTATAACATTAATATGCAGTGGAAAGACGACGATCAAATCATTTAATCATTTTATAACATCCCGTTTGAAAAATAATATAAATTTAATACCAACAAGAACGATTTTATACTGAATTTTGTTATGTGGTTTTTTAAATTTGCTTATCCGACAATATTCATAAAAATCAAATCAAAATATCATTAATCATCAGTTAATAATATTGAATTTTATGTCTATGAAAGCATAAATTGTATTGCAATAATGTTATATGCTGTTATATTCGTAGTTACTTGTCGACCAAATTTATAAATTGGAAAATTGTGGAGGATTGTGCCCGGTATGACGATAGGCTCGCCCTTTATCACATTATGGGACCGTAATAATTTCGGCTATAAGTGGGTGTACTTGTTACACTTCTGCCTATCCTTTTGTTACCTTTTCACGACTAAACGGCTGACCAGATTGTGATGAAATTTGGCAAGGAAATAGGCTATCTTTTTTTTCTAAAAAAAAAACAACCTCGAAAGGGGTCAAATAGGAGTTCTAAATTTGTATGGGAAATCCATAATTCTTCGACTTAGGGATCTGGAAATTTATATTTAGGCTTTTGGTAGGAAATAAAGAAATACGTGTTTCACATTTTTTTCAAAATCATCCCTAAGGGGGTAAAATAGGGGATGAAAGTTTGTATGAAAATGCTTCATTTTTTACGTTAAACGCATGAAAACGTATTTTGTATTATATACATTTTCTCCCAAACATGACCTCCAGGCGGGCGGAGTCGCGAGCAACAGCTATATGTATGCAAAATTATAAATATCCGAACGTGGTTTATAGGCTTTATGTGTTTTATTTGGCTGCTGAAACGATCAGTTCGTCTTAACATCCGAATTAGATGTAACTCGGATGTTACACAGCTATTTTTATTTGACTTTCATCATGTTGCATAAAGTTGGCTAATCCAATTTCGTTCTGTGTGATCCAATGTTGGTTTAATAAGAATTTAAATAAGATTTATAAAATTTGTTGTAATTAAAGTCAACAAAGATAAAATAAAATTGAGCATTGTTAGTACGTAATTTGTAAAACACCCTGGTTAATACATTGGTTGATAATTCTATATTAGGTACTTTTACAGTGTTTATACACTGATATGGTAAAAATATAAATATTATTATCGTATGATATAAATATTATTATTAACCATTAACATACGATATTGATGCATTGTATGATAATGGTTTCCAAAATTAGGTAGTTTAATCAGTAGGTAATGAATGACTTGTAAAATAAGTAGATTTTTTAGTTTACACTTTACTAAATAAAGAAGTATGTGTGCAATTCATACACGGCAGAAGTAAAATTTTGAATAAGGAACCTACGAGAGAATCAGATGAATATAGAGTATCAACAGTAGGCAAAAAAGAAACATAAAAATATCCTTAGAATATGAAATACTGTGTAGTGTATTTTATCTCATTCTCGTCTGCTTATTAATATATATTTATGGGTGTGTCTCTTTGTCATGACGCATTTTCGTCTCATCAATGTTTCAAATCACAGGAAAAGAAGTTTTTCTTCAAAAATAAAGCTCTGTACAAAATTAACTGTTGTAACATTTTTAAAATTACAACGACGGACTAATATGTAAAATAAATGAAAATTACTACTTTCTATTATTACTATCAACATTACTATAAAATTAATACTAACAGTATATAGATAGTAATAATTAGTATCTATATACTGTTAGTATTAATTTATACATTACTGTACTTACCAACTTCTTTGATTTTAAGGCTCAATCAACTGGCTACAATTTATTTTTAACCGACTTCAAAAAAAGGAGGAGGTTAACAATTCGTCGGAATCTTTTTTTTTTTATGTATGTTACCCGATTACTCGAAGACGGCTGGACCGATTCGAGAAATTCTTTTTTTGTTTAAAAGGGTATACTTTCCAGGTGGTCCCATTGGCACCAAGTCAGGATCTGATGATGGGATCTCAGAAAAATCGAGGGAAACCCCCAAATGTTATAGAGACGCATAATTTGTTTTTCATTGAAGTCGGTGTCCTTTTTATGAATTAAAAAAACTTTTATAATTCTAGTTTGAATTTCTTTGTCACATTTATCGTTCGCATTGATGAAATGAGTTGTAACTCCAGCTAAGCGATTCATTTAATGAAACAAGTTGTTAGCTATCTGTCGGAACAATAGTATTTACTGGGCTAGCATGTATGCTGTAGGGACTTGCTTGGATGTATGGTGCATGTGCGACCGGTTCCCAGCATTCCGCGGTGCGACCGCCCGCTAAGTTCTTATTTCTAACTGCTATATAGTAGTAACAAAAACTTTTTCTTGTGTATACTTACTTTTTGTACTAGGTAAAATAAAGAATTTGGCGAAAAGTGGGTGTACTGGTTACACCTCTGCCTACCCCTTTGGGGATAACAGGCGTGAGAGTATATGTATGTATGTATGTAAAATAAATGTTTTAATTGAAAAAAATATGCATTATTTCTTACAATTAACGGACAATATCGTGATGGTATTTATTATGCTATTTGGGGGATCTAGTTTAATACAACAACTGGTGAATTGCGCTTTCATAATTAACTTGCGTTTTCCTTTGATGAAAATCATTGCATGATTGTGGTTTGTGTTGTATAAAGTAATGCGATTTTTGTCATTAAAATAAATCTAAAATCTAAATTGTTCACTCACTCATGAATAAAGGCTATAGTCCCAGCAGAAGTAGTAACAATTCTAAGCATTTTATCGCCATTGCACCCATTATAATTATACAACGCTTAGCAGCTGCGTAACAAATACGAGGGAAATATTTACGTATTTTGTTGATAACAGACTTTTATGTTGTTATCTGTTGTTAAATGTGTTTACAATTGCTGATAACTCAACAATCAGTTGATTGCTGGCTGATTGTCTTACTTTCACTGAAAAACAAAATGACTACTCTATTCTCTAGAGAATTCTTCAGTCATGATAAGGATTTTAAGGGCTTACAAGAATGTTCATTTCAAGTAGCGAATTCATCCTTCGCGAAGTTTAATGTTTATTTGAAAATCATGCAATAGATAAATAATATTATTATTTAACTTACCTTGCATTTGGAGTAAATAATGCAAGACTTGAGGTTATATCAGCATTCGGCCATTGCGCACGCGGGATATCGGCTGTTGTCAGGTACTTGTATAGTGGCATATTTATCACTGGCCTATAGATATCACGCGACTGGTTCTGCAGGAATTCGCAGTACGCCCAACCACACTTTGTCAGTCCATGGTAGGGTTACCAACCCCGGAATTCAAATACTATGATTTGAAGTTAGAAAAACCAGGACAATTCAATTTAAAAATAGGACGCATCTTTGTTTTAAAATAGCGTAAACACTTGCGAGCCGAGACGCACCACATTTGCAAAAGTGGTTTGCTAATTTTAAAATACAGGACCTTCATCAGGGCGCTTTAAAAACCCAGGACGCTGCTTAAAAATTATCCAGGACACCCTAGGACACTCTAAAAACCAGGACAAAAAACAGGACGGTTGGCAACTCTAGTCCATGGCAACTATTGAGCACATTGTAGACTTGTACCTTTCATAATAGATTATGAACTGGAAGCTTGTAATGCGTTTCAAAATCTTGCTCTCTGTGTAAAATACATTGCTGGAACTGCTAAATCTTAAATATTGCATGGCGAATTGTTTCTTACGTTAAGCGTAGAGTATCTGTAAAAATTTATTATTCTAAATAGATATATTAACATTAAATAATAACATTTATTTATATGATAAAACAATACAATTTGTCTGTCTGTTAAACTGTTTTCTAATTACGTACAGTCGGTTGAACGGGGTTTGCTATACTGCGGACACCAAAAAGTAAATGTCTTCGAAGTTGTAAGCAAAAGCTCCAAATATAAACAAATCGTAGAATTTATAACAACACGTGATGTAAAAACTAACCTTTGCCTGAAAAGCAAAAGAAACTTATAGTATAAAGACACAGTTGCTCACAATAAGAAGCAAAACATTAAAAACGTAATTTAGTTTTAATACAACATACAAATATAATTAAATAAAATTTTATAGCGCGGAGAAATGACGCGACCCGCACGGATTTCCGGCGCGCTTGCGTTGCTGACTTCTCGCATCTTTTTTCAGTGTCAACCAAAAACAAAGTACTCGTAACTTTGCATAGTATTAAAATATGCAGCTAATTCATAAATTAGAATAGCTCACCTGCTTGCCAGATCGCATTAGATACAAATGGTACCGGTTCATTTGGGCAGCGCAACCTTTTCACCAGCTAATCGCGGGCTACTAGAAACCATTTGATATATCACGTCTTAACTTACTATGTATTTTCTGTAAGCCGAAGTACAATATTAATACTACTAATGTATTTTTATGAAACATCTAAGAATTTTAGAGTATCTATCGGGTGGATTAGCAGCGATAGCCTTGTTGGTTGCGGTACGGACTGTCAAGACGAAAGTCGTAGGTTCGAAACCCAAGTGACATACACCTCTGACTTTTCTTAAGTTATGTGTGTATTAAAATGTTAATTATCGCTTGCTTTAACGGTGAAGGAAAACATCGTGAGGAAACCTGCATATCTGAGAGTTTTTCGAAGGTATGAGAAGTCTGCCAACCCGCATTAGGCCAGCGTGGTGGACTAAGGCCTAACCCCTCTCATTAGTAGAGGAGGCCCGTGCCCAGCAGTGGGACAATGTTTAATACAGGGCTAGTATTATTATCGGGTGGATATGATACTTAGCTTTAAAAATAGCCTACGTCATATATGAACTTATTTAGGACGTTCAGTTTTTGCAAATACGATTAAAACCACGTACCAAAGAACTAAATAGATACTTATTTACCTACTTTAGGTTTGACTGCGACATCTTGGAAACATGCACATTTAATATACTAGCTGTTGCTCGCGGCTCCGCCCGCGTGGAGCTTATTTTCGGGAGCAGAAGTATATATGTATATCCAAGGAGTTGTCCTCTGCACTGAGGCACCTGTAGCGATTGTCCAGCCTCTCAGTTGTTGTGCCTGAATCTTGAGATTGCATCTAAAGAATACCTCATAAGTTTAACCTCAATTTGCCCCTTTCAGGGATGATTTTGCAAAAACGTTGAAACACGTATTTCTTTATACCCTACCAAAAGCCTAAATATGAATTTTCAGATCCCTAACTTGAGGAATGATGGATTTCCGATACAAATGTTGAACTCCTATTTGACCCCTTTCAAAATTATTTTTTGAGAAAAAAGATAGCCTTGTCCAGTGTCTTGTGTAAAGATGTCCTTCTCCAGCATATAATCTATCTCCTTGCCAAATTTTATTACAATCCGGTCAGCCGTTTAGTCGTGAAAAGGTAACAAAGAAACAATAAAACAAATAGAGTTACTTTCGCATTCATAGTATTAGTATGGATAATGACTAACTTTTGCCTGCAGCTACATCTGTGTGCTTAGGTGACAGTTATGGCAGTGTACTGTTCTCTACACAATAACTAAGTACACTCTTTATAAGCCGACTCCATTCCAAATTTCAATCAAATCTGTTGAGCTATTACAGCGTAAAAAGTAAATAAACTTTTCCATTTATAATATTAGTGTGACATTATGATCTAGTTTTTAGTATACTGTTGACATTACTATTTACCGCAGTCACACAATAATGTAGGTTGTAAAAATGTGGCACGCTTGGTTTCCTTTGATGTAGATTTAAGACTAATGACGTTGACAATTTGAGGGCTGATAGTCCCATACAAAAGCGACTTAAGCAAAGTTTCAGGCGTCTCAATGCAGGGTTTTTTTTGGAATTTTTTTAACTTTAGTTATTTATTAATGTAGCTAGACTTCTTTTCACAGTTCTTTAGAATACATGTAAAAAAAATAATCATTCTATATTAAAAAATATTTGCATTAAAAACCGGCACCATTTGTTATTTCAAGATTTTCCTAGATTTCCAAACATTTTGACATGATTTTAAATAATATTAGGGTCAGTACACCTAGTTAAAACATGTGAATTTCTTGGAACACGAAGTAATATTTAAGATTGGCGCAATGTACCTTGCGTGCCTTAAATAATCACGGGATCTATTATCGTTTACGTGATTATATATTTTAATTCCACATCATAATATAAACATTTATGTTAAATTTTGTCTATGACTCCAAAATCATAATTATTGGTTATAAAGAGAGCAAAAGCTCCACGCATAATCGTTAATAACTAGAACGTTTCCAGAAAGAAATTTGATTCCCAGAAGTTCGGGATCATGTGTTGATAAATCACTTACAAACTGTCCGACATACAAATGGAACATCAGAAATCTGACAATATGAAATTAGTTTATTTATTTTCGGTAGAAGTAAATAGTTCCTATAATGACTGTGTTCTTTAAGTAGAATGAGTATTGGTACATTATATACAAACATTCATATACATATACACACACGCTTGTAATCCCCGAAGGGGTAGTTAGTGTAACCACTACACCCACTTTTCGCCGAATTTCGATGCCATAATGTGAGAGGGGGCGAGCTTATCGCCATACCGGGCACAGATTCCACACTCCGGGCTAATACTGAGAATTTCTAGATAGAAAAACCCAATATCACTTTACCCCACCCGGGGATCGAACCAGAGACCTCAGCACAGCAGTCGTAACGCATGCGCAATTACAACTGTGCCACCGAGGCAGTATTGGTTTTGTGTAAACGATTTATTACCACCCTCTACACAAGAATGGGCTAGTAAAATGAAGTGCATTTGTCAAAAAAGTTCTTTAACGTATGGAATACGAATGCATACACGCATACTTTAGCTACCAATCGGCTGGAATGTTGATCCCATTGAACTATGCCGGCTAGAAATTGGATAGCTGTTCCTCTAGGGGTTTTCTATGGTTCGGTGTTGAATAATTTGTTCGGACTCAATGAGACGGAGGATAGTCGTCGAAGTGTGTTTCTAAATCGATATTTATTATTGTAATTATTTGTTGCTCGCTTTAGATAATCAATTATATTTGTACCTGATCAAGTTAAAAGAAGGGGTTTGGTTAGTATTAAAATAAATATTTTCAAGTTATATTTTGTATACCTGTAGACAACTAGATATGAAATCTGTAGTTTAGTAATTTGATAACGTCCAAGTGGGTGATTACTGTATTGTGCACAAAACCTTATTGAATGTAATAAAAATGAAAGTGCCAAAAATATAATAACTACATACGTAAATGCAAATGTGAGTAGTAGTAATTTAGTTTACCTAGTGAACCATGTTTGTTTTTATTAATTTAAAATACCTGTTTATGGGTCCATTACACTTCCATTGTAGTCAAATTCAGACAATCAACCGTTGAAGCTTGAAATTCTATGAATAATATTAGAGATCGATATCCGGCGGCGCGCGGCCGTTGCAAGCGGAGCTGCACCTACGCACCCGGGAACGCATTCACCCGGCACTGCGGGGTGGTGGGAATAAATGTAGTATACAAAACTGCAATGGTTCTCATTCTAACTCCATAAAATCCCTTAACAAAAACCTCTATTTAGAATTCGAGATGTCAAAAGAGTTCAAATTACAATGTCGTAAAATTTTTGGTTTCGATATTCAGCTAACAATGTCCGAATACCTGCAGCGTTCTACAAACATTAGAAGCAAAAAATTATGAGTTTTTTTTAATCTTGTTATTTAAGGGCCTCCAAATGGTGTTCTTCGCGGTTCACTGCCAAAGCATTTGTCATTGCAAACGTGTCACTTGGCATAAAAACGGGTCGGTTACTTTGGAAGGGAATGTTTTTTCCAAATATTATTTATAGCATTTGTAAAGGGACTTGTTATTGATTGGCGTAACTTCCTCGTTAAGAATATTAGCATAAATCATTATACATTTCAAATTTAATTGGATCATTAAGTTTTATTTACCAAAATAGCTTTAATGCCATCAATCTTTTAATTATTGTTTATTTAGGCTTAATTTATATTTCAATTGAACGTTATTAATATTTGGTAGTTCATAATACAAACGTAATATTACCTATCAAAAGGCAATATGACTTATACCAAAATCAAATATGAAAGCTCAGACCCTGGCATTCTTATCTTATCTGTATATATAAAAGAAGAAACTGACTGATCGATCAACGCACAGCCAAAACGGCTGATGTTAGAGACTTGAAATTTTGACAGTAGGTACCTTTTATGACGTAGGCATCCATTAAGGAAGGGTTTTTGGATATACCACCCCTAAGGGGGTAAAATAGGGGATGAAAGATTGTATGAAAATCCGTCATTTTTTAAGTTAAACGCATGAGTATTTTGTATTGTATACTTTTTCTCCCAAACATGACCTCCACGCGGGCGGAGCCGCGAGCAACAGCTAGTGGTTTATAAATAACAATTACATCTCAATTAAATAAGGTATCAAAACGACTTTATTTATACGATGATTGACGCATTTTCAACAAAAATATAATACGCAAAAATACGTATATCCAAAAATACAAATACTTTACAATAGTAAATAATACCGTTTGCCCTAAAAGGGTTAATTGCTCACATCATCTTTTATGTCATAAAATAATAGAGTTTTAATGAATGCAAAACATATTATTGTGTCTTCATTAGTTGTGGCAGAGCTTATAGGTGCGTTGCTCTCAACTCAACACCTATAAATATAGCGGAGATTAGGAAAGCGTTGACAGTTATATGGCTGGTTTTGTAAATGTTGCAGAACCAGTACGAAAAATTAAAAGTGAAAATTTAATGTACAACACCTGTTAGTGTTTAGCCGACTTTATCGCCAAATTTATTTATTTAGTGGGCTCGGGCGGACGTTGTCCTGCTACAGACCTCCTTCTATGCAGATCACATTCTATATTGATTGTAAATTTTAAAACCTCGATAACAGCGCCACCAATCAGTTCCAAAACTATCCTATCTCTTAAACTACGTTAATTTACGTTACTCTTTTTGCGTACGTACATTAATATTTTATACTCATGATTTGGGCACAAATTTTGGAGTGCAATCCAGATTAGAATCACTAACTCTTTTCTCTGTTTATTTTATTTTTCCTTTGATTGTATTCTGTAATGTGTATATAATAAAAAAAAGGAACCAACCATACACATCTATAAAAGTACATTGAAATCGCTTGGGTTTCGGAGATTAAACTCTTGAAACGTGGTTTTTAAATATGTATTGTTTTCTGAAAGTATTCATAGAAACCTGTTTAAAAATTAAATGTGTTAATTTTAGTTTGGAATTTACATTGTTATGTTTCATTTTCTTATACTACATGACAATGTAAATGTGGTTAATATAACACGTGATAAATAATAAAATTCACATTTGTAGCAAAAATACTGTTATAAGTTATTGAATTCAAAAAGTGCACTTAAAGCGACGTTAATTTAGCCCCGGGCACACATCTCTGACTTCTTAAAGTTACTTGTGTATCCTTTGTTGATCTTGGTTGGCTTTAACGGTGAAGGAAAACGTAAGGAAACCTGCATATCTGAAAATTCTCCATGCGAAATCGAAGGCTTCTGAAGTCTACTAGTAAATAATATTATTCTTTAGCAAAAAAAACATACTATGCCATGGAACCTAAAATAGCTTGAAAGCAGACAATAATTTTGATAATTCTGGAATGAAAGTAAAATAACAAGAATAATCATAATGTTAGCATTTTATTATACCAGTATAATTGGAACGAGACAATATAATTTGAATCAGCTATTACAGCGGTCCTAGAAATGCAATTTCCTTTTATTTATAATAAAAATGTTAACACTGTCGTATTGTACGTCGTCAGACAGCTTTGTATAATGATTGGAAAGATATTAGTTTAGTAGTAGTAGTTACAGTATTCAATCCGGTATTCAATTCAAATGATAATATAACCCTGAATATTAGTAGTAACATTTTTTGTTTTATCCTGGCACGGCAAAGTGACAACACTGCACCTGAATGTAAGCGCAGTGCCGTCCAATTAACTCTATTTTTTTATGGAAGACTTAACAGTTTTTTTTTCTTTTTTTTTTTATTCTGGCGCGGCAAAGTGACCACACTGCGCCTGATGGTAAACGCAGTGCCGTCCAGATAGAGTATCAAGTTTTAGCTAATAGTGAAAGCGAGAGGCAATCTATCCCCTTCTACTGAACACAATAATGCCGGCCTGCTTCTTCACACTACGCAATGGGCAAGAAGTAGGAAAGTATTCATATAATCTAAAGTTTCTGTGGCACAACTGGCAAGCAGTTGTGAAACGAGAGGCCGTGGGTTCGATTCCTAGACAAAGACAAATGTTTGTGTGGTTTACAAATATCTGTCTAGGTGTTGTGGGACCGTAGTTCTTAGTAATTCTTGATACCTACAATACAGACTCCACTTAGTATCGGGTTAGGACTATGTGCATGACTGTTGGATGTATTTTTTAAAAAACTAAAGCCAATAAGAATCATCGAGTGATTTTTTTCCACCCAGTGCAGTGCATAGGGTCATGTTGTGAATATAATATATGCATCGAGTTATAATTACATAGTTATCTCAGGTCAATACAATTAATTAATCTGTATCACACAACACGGAGATGCATTTTGTTTACTATTTGTCTAAGATTCGAAATCTCTTTTCATTTGCTTATTGTCAATGGCAACGTCCAATCTTAAATGAGACAAATGTATCAAAAATCTATATGGGGAATTATTCGAAGTTATTCTTTGTGAGCTCAGTATTCGCTTAAGTTTAGTTATTATATGTGAGCCCCGTGTCAAATCCTTTTGTTAAACTTTGTGTAGTACCAGATAGGGAATAGATGTCTATAAAATCATATATTCTACATATTATAATATATATGTAGAATTTGACGTTTATAATTTAGATTTTCTTTAAACTAGTTGGCTCGTTAGTAATCTAATAGCATAAATAGTCGTGGTTTACTGTTTAGGTCTAAATTTTATAATAAAGTATACTTGGTCGATGGTTTAAACCTATACTAGTACTAACGTTAATCTACGTTTCGTCGATATAATACGACCGATCGTAATTTTCATAGTACTGACTACGCTATAAATATTACTGTATATACGTTTACCTTTGACCCTTATCACCTAAGAAATGTAGAACATTTCACGGAATCAAAAATTCACTAATGATATTTATTATCTATAAAATCTTTTGTAAAAATGCATTGCGCATTTTCAGTACGTATGTCAAAATATGTTGGCTCGCATAATAACCAAGGTTTTTATTTTTCTGTCCACATCTCGTGGTTGCATGGCGACAGGCGCCAACACATCACACGGTTTGCGCGTGAACATCATGCGACGGCATCGTGATCATATATACGCTGTGTAGGGAAACTATATAGTGATAGTAATTGGGAGGGATCGAACTATTTGGTTCAAAACTGTGTATAAATAAAAATTAATTAAGTCTGCTTAGGAATATCTCAAATTGGTGATGTATGGTGGTGCGCGGTTGACAGCTCGGTGGCAGCCGGCCCGCGCGTTCAGTGTTGACTGCTGACTAGAAGCGCGCGCTCATTCTTACCATGCGCATGTGCCGGGTGGCTGCGCATACCAAATTTTTTTTTACTACCACCCCGATATAAACTAAAAAAAATATTAAATTAGAATATCGTGGTCAGAACGCCGAATTAAACCTAAAAGTTATCACAGTGTCTTCGTTAATTATATATGTATCAGTAACAAATAAACTGTAACATTGTTAAGTGGAACGCGATCGTGATACCAGACAGTGATTGAAGATTTATATGAGCCACACAAGTTCCATGAGTTCTCCCGGGTTGGAAATGTCCTTGGATCACAGGATCCCGCTTCTAATGAAGAAGGTAATTTCTACTTCTCACGTGTATTTGTTTACACTCGTATCACTTTATTTATGCATCTAATCTTAACCTTAATAATTGATATATGCTTTCATCTACTAGTGTATATAGTATTGTAAAATATTTTAAGATTTGTTGTAAATTCACTTTAAATCAATGCTTTATATAATTAGTAAATAATATTAATGTCAGAACTACCCGTAAATAAATCAGGGGGCATTAAAACAATTTGTTGTTACAGTGGGTAAACCTAAATTTGTCTTGATTTCTAACTCAGTATCAAACATTGTTGCGTGATTTACGGCCTGTAATTAATGGAAATACATAAATAATAATTCAAATAGGCCCAGTTTAACAAAATGGTCAAATGTTAGCTCAAAATATGCAGTATTCAGCAAAGTGCAATAGACTGTAGTTTACCGGGAGGTGGCGCGCGGGGCATGTGATTTAAATATGGTAAAGAACAACAAACAACAAAATTGCATATAACAAATATGGTATATGCAATTTTACAAAGTAACCCCGTATTGTGCCCTGCTTCTAGAATACTACAAGCAGGGATAACGCGAACTGAACTTAAACAATTATTTTTATACTACCGAAAGTACTAAAGTATGTTTTAAATGTAAAAGGATAGTTCTTATTTTATTGAATCGTGACATTTAGTGTTTTTTATTTTCTATTCGACAAAATACCTAACAAATTCAATGCCAATTCTTGCGCTCCCGTTTCGATATAAATTAATATTGCATCTCCTATATATTATTATGCTATATGTTTGTGCAAGAAGTTTTTAATTATTATGAATTAGATATGTATAATGTATAATGAATGTAGACCGAATTTTACGTCAACCTAAAACACTTGTTAATAAATATAACTTATATTACATAACGATATACAATTACATTACATATCATTATATTACATATAGTGTGTATTCATTGTTAATTATCGCTTGCTTTAATGGTGAAGAAAAAACATCGTGAGGAAACCTGCATACCTGAGAATTCTCATAAGAATTTCGAAGGTAGTGAAGTCTACCAACCTGCATTAGGCCAGCGTGGTGGACTAAGGCCTTACCCCTTTCATTAGTAGAGGAGGCCCGAGCCCAGTAGTGGGACAATGTTTAATACAGGGCTAGAATAATTAATTATTATAATTAGACGAAGAAATAAATTACAATAAAAGAAAATAGTACAATAACATCTCATGTTGAGGTTTTTCTCGAGTTGAAGATTGCTACTAATGAGTCATTTATATTACAACGCATTAATAAATAAATATATTTTGTAAAAACTATATTCCAACTACTAATCCAATCAATTCTGATGTTGACGTTTTTCATTTCATATACCCACTAGCCTCTGCCTTCAACTCGTCTGGTGTAGGTAGGTTTCACGTTATGTTAATAAGTACGTGTATATTGAATATTTTCCTCCATAAAAATATTTTCTTCTGCGAGAGAATTAAACTCAGTAACGGAAAAAAAGTATTCTATGTTTCTAAATCTATGTCACGATTAGTGTGCCTAATTTTATTCGAATCATAATAGTTTCTGCGTGATCCTTGCACAAACAATCAGTCGAATACACAGTTACGGGGTTGCGGCTGCTTTATCGTCTCGAGACATCTGTGTTTTCCTACTACGAAAGTGAGTACCTACCTACCCATAGGTACTACTTTATCTTTTTGAACGTATAAATAACATAATAATTATACACATACATATATACATTTGTACACTCACGAGTCACGCCTGCAATCCCCGAAGGCAACGGTGTGTATCTAGTACACCCACTTTTCGCCGGTTTTATTACGATCCCATAATGTGGTAGGGGGCGAGCCTATCGCCAAACCCGACACAGTTCCAGACTCCAAGCTGATACTGAGTATTTCTAAATAGAAAAGCAATATTATTAAGATATAATAATTATATCTCAATAATATGTATTTTCACATTTATAAACTGCTTTGGTGGCGCAGTTATTGCAGAGCTCTAAAGTTCGACCCCCGATCGGGTAAAGTGATATTGGGTTTTTCTATCACGAAATGCTCAGTATTAGCCTGGAGTCTGGAATTGTGTCCGGTATGGCGGTTGGCTCGGCCCCTATCACATCGTGGGACAGTATTAAGCTCGGCGAAATGTGGGTATACTAGTTTTAAAACTCTGCGTACCCCTCCGGGGATTATAGGCGTGAGTGTGTATGTATTAATTCATTTATTTATTAGTATTTTTTAGTGAATTCAAATTGTAATTATTTGTAAGTATTTCTTAAAGTGATTGCTACTTTCTGTTAGAGATTTCGCATACGGGACATTTTTGTGGTAGCATCATAATATTATTTGCACGGGAATCATAGAGGACCTCACAGTTCACAGCACTTCCACTACGCCAGTGAGACGATAAATGACAGAAAACGTTATTTTTTACCTCGAATATAACCTATACTTTTGTAATCGCTCGGTAAATTACGTACCATAGTTACGTTGTATAATGCAGAGGAGCCAATAACGGGGCGGGGGCTAGTCGAACGAGTCGAACCTGTAATCATATTATATTGATGAATGACTCCCGACTCCCGGGGAGTCCTGGCAGGATGTGTGTGATCGCCGTAACTATCTCGCTATATTTTAAAGATCGGTGTGCATTTAATAGCTCCAGAACTTGTAGAGTGTCGATAATGATAGAGTATCAGACTTTCCCTCTCTTTCTTGCGAACAATGTTGTAATATATAGACATAAAAATAAAATAAAAGTAAGTAAACAAGTCTTTGGGTATAGATAGCCTCGACAAGTATGGTACTAAATATACTATTTAAAGATTGTTATTCAGCAAATTAATATATACAAACACAATATAAATCTTGCCGTTGAAAGATAGTTTAACAAATGTTGCCACATGAAAGACGTTGCGATTTAGAATATTAAACAATTTAAATATTTGCCTATCATACCGCAGTGTCACTGGTTTTTTTCCGAGCCTTGACTTAATCTAAAAGTTCTTAAGTAAATAGCCATTAACCTAAATATTCAATATACAATTTTTTATATAGACTACTAGTAAAAGTTCAGTGGAAAGTAGATCATAAATATTTTCATCTTAAGGACACACGTGTCTTTATAAAGACGCTTTAAATAAAAAGTATAAAGCTATTCTTTACGGTTTTGATCTGCTCTACTTTTACTGATATCATGCACCTACTTTGTAACGCTCATTACTTTTAAACTATGATTAGTTGAAAAACAAATGGAAACAATTAATATAATGAAATGCTACATACGAGTACATGTACATGTGATTACATAAATAGCCCAAACTATAATAATAAGACGTTCTCACCTAATCAAATTTTCTCATTTAAAGTAGTTCAATGTTAACATTTATTGCGTTTACATTTGAATGACAAAACTATCGTAGGTACACACAGCGTTCGTTAACCTCGCCTCACCAGAAATAGCACCCGAATATTTGAAATAGCCTATCAGAAATAGTTGTTTTGATATCAACAATAATTTTATAAGATTTTTTTAAATGAGTCTTTAGCGCAGTAACGTCTAGAAATCGTTGGAATATAGATATTTAAAAATCGCATATAGAGATATGTAGATGGGGATTTCAGGGATGCACCAAGTTCCCCTGGTCACCCACAACCTTCCTGATGAAAAGAGTTGTCGAAGCAACAGATTTCAAGTCGTTACTGATACATCTGAGTCGCTAGTAAATAGTACATAATGGTTTCTAATAATATTCGCGATATTACACATTGAAATAAAACAATTTTTTACGGATTTTATCCCGTTTTTTACTTTTTTTAACCTGGCCTTTCGAAGGCTTTACAGTCTTCGTGGTCACGGGGTGGAGTCCATCGGGATACAATCTGTAGAAAATAGTTTTATTTCAATAGCAAATATTACTTAAATGTTTTGAAATTATTGACATAGAAAGTCTACCATTTTCACTGCATATTGCACAACGTATATGTCGTGTATCCTCTTGGAGTTGTCTCTTGCATAAATAATAAATAAATAAATAACACCCAACAGTCACATACATAACCCCGACCCACACTAAGATCTGAGTCTTGTGTTGTGGGTATCAGGGACTACGAGAGACTTTCGGTCTCACAACACCCAGACCCCAGACACAAATATCTGTCTGTCACACAAAAAATTGTACCGGTGTGGGAATCGAACCCACGGCCTCCCGTTTTATAGCCGGCTACTCGCCAACTGCGCCTCAGCTGTCAAAGAAACATATTCGAATAATAATAATAATTCTGAAGTAGCATTTCTATTTACCCACGCATGTTACATATGGTCCATATAAATACTCTGATATTATTGTTTTCGTATTGGGGGCACCGGGCACGTACATATCTGACGGCTAAAGGTGTTTAATAATCATGCTTTTTATATGTATTTTCTGATAAATCATTAGTTCAATGTTTTACGAAATATATATCTCAATTTACAGTGTTTATAGTGGTTATAAAATATGAACATTAACACGGCTTTGCCCCTATAAGAGTCTTATTCTAGGGTAAAAGTAGTAATTAAAATATAGCCTATGTTACAAAGGGATAGTGTAGCTCATTATCCGTGAAAAAAAAAACTCGAATCTGTTCAGCAGTTTTATTATTATATTAGTATGATCATTACTAAATGACGAAATTCTTTTGGTTTCCAATGAACGCATCAAGCGTGAGATGCAAATCAAGTCGGTCTGTAAATAGTTTTGGCAGATGCAACAAAGCGATTTTTAACGTTGGACTAATACTAGAAGTGAATAAAGCGTGTTTCTATAAAGTATTTATTTATCACGAAGTTTGGGAACCTTATGTATATATCAATTAAAACTTGCTAATAATTTCGCTCGCTGTTTCGCAGACATAACATGTTGGTATAATATTAATTTAAGAAAGGGTGTCATACTTTTATAATGTACTCAATTATCATCGTTGCGATGTCGGGGGCAGGCTGGAGGCCAGATAATAAATGACCCTAAAACCTGTGCCACCGCATGATCCTGCAAGAATGTATTGACGAATATTTATAAACATTTGTCTACTATGGTATAAAAGCATAGTAATTATGAGAGAAAGTCTTTTAAAACTAAGGTAAAAACAACTTTTTTATAATATTTGTTTTAATCTAGAGTTTCCAACCGTCCTGATTTCCCAGGACATGTCCCGGTTTTTTAAGCAGCGTTTTGGGTTTTTATAACGCCCTGATAATATGGTTTTTATAGCGTCTCGGCTCGCAAAAGATGCTTCCTGTTTTAAAATTGAAATGTCCTGATTTTTCTAATTTCAAAAACTAAAAAACCTAGTATTTGAATTCCGGGGATGGCAACCCTATTTTAATTACAATACAACTATATAATTTGCAATAAAGAGACGCGGTGGACCTTAACGGTAAATTTTTAAAAAAATAAACTGTCTTAAAATATTCGTGAAATAGCACTGTCGATTTGTGAACAGAAACCAGCGATATTTTCATCAAACCATAAAATTTAATAACGATTTATTTATATTTATCAACTTTATAAAGACCATGTTTATTACTATTAATTATCAAAATATAAAGTCTTGATAATGCTATATCGAAATCGTTTTGGATCGTTTACAATCCACCTTAGGCCAATGTAAAAGAGATACTTTCCACTTACCAAACTGCTTATTTAACTATTCCCACATCGTCAATACTGAATTTATCACTTTACTGTTTGTTTTGGATGATAGAAGGTCCTAGTGCAGGTAGTCGTCAAGGGCACCGGCCCTCCGTGCATGCGTAGCCCCAGGACGAGTTTAACCTTGCATTACATCAGCTAGGATAATAATATCGCCGCCACCCGCATACACAGGAATGATGTGATGTGGAAGCGCTTGACGCAAATTCACTCGGAAATCAACTATAAAATGGGAAATTAAAAGCTAAATCCGCTCGTGTTTAGAGCGTGAATCTGTTTTAATAGTAACGATGACCAAATTGTTGCCCATGTAATTTTTATATTAGTGTGTGATAAATTTTATGTCTATTCCATAGTTAATGTGAAAAATATTCATTTGATCTCTATAGCTTCTGTAATAAATCAATTGAAACATTTCGTCCCTGTGGTAGAACAAGTCATATCTAGTATCTAGTCTAAAATAAAATAATACTAGCCCTGTATTGAGCATTGTCCCACTGCTGGGCTCGGGCTTCCTCTACTAATGAGGGGGGTTAGGCCTTAGTCCACCACGCCGGCCTAATGCGTGTTGGTAGACTTCACATATCCTCGAAATTCTTATGAGAGTTATCAGGTATGCGGGTTTCCTCACGATGTTTTCCTTCACCGTTAAAGCAAGCGATAATTGACAATTAATACACACGTAACTTTTTAGAAAAGTCAGAGGTGTATGCCACTTGGGTTTCGAACATACGACTTTCGTCTTGACAGTCCGTAACGCTATCAACTCGGCTATCGCTGCAGTTGAACAAGACATACTTGCAATATTTTTTTGCATTTCTAAGATCTACATTATTCTATCATTATTTTTGTTGTTGGGGAAATGTAGTTATATAATATTATATATTATAATCTATACTATTATATAAAGCTGAAGAGTTTGTTTGTTTATTTGAACGTGCTAATCTCAGGAACTACTGGTTCGAATTGAAAAAATCTTTTAGTGTTGGATAGCCCATTTATCGAGGAGCACTATAGGCTATATAACATCACGCTATGACCAATAGGAGCGCAGCAGCAATGAAAAATGTTGCAAAAAAGGGGAAAATTGATTCCTTTTGAGAGCTTCCGTTGCGTACGCTGCGTTAACGGTTAAAGTTACATAACAATCATGTCCGACGAAATTGTTCCTCTTAAAAAATTCTAAAAAAAAGTCCGCGATAGCATATGTCTATCTATTTCGGTTGGCTCACTATAACCTTTTTAATGGTTATCGAATTTGTTCTGAAACAATGCATTATTTGGAAAGGGCTTTTTATAAACATGGTATTAATCCTTATCCAAATAAATACTTTATTCATCACAAGTATTTAATTTTGAACAAAGTAGCCCTTTACGTCATTTGATTTCAATGAATATCTTAGGAGATATAACAGTTTTAAAATATCTCCGCAGCAAAATTAATATTGTTGTTTGTATGTCTGTTTCTTACCTTTTCATGACTAAACGGGTGAACGAATCCTAATGAAATTCAGTAGAGGGATAGATTATATCCTAGGGAAGGACATAGGGTATCTTTTGTCTCAAAAAAATATCTTGAAAGGGGTGAAATAGAGGTTAAAAGTTTGTATGGGCAATCCGTAATACTTCAACTTAGGCATCTGAAAATTCATATTTAGGCTTTTGGTAAAAAATAAAGAAATACGTGTTTCAACGTTTTTACCAAATCATACAAAACCCTTACAGGGCGAAGTGAGGAGTTAACTTA
This sequence comes from Laothoe populi, assembly GCA_905220505.1. Classification (NCBI taxonomy): domain Eukaryota; kingdom Metazoa; phylum Arthropoda; class Insecta; order Lepidoptera; family Sphingidae; genus Laothoe; species Laothoe populi. The sequence goes on along the minus strand of HG992147.1, from coordinate 12,178,829 downwards.
TGAGGTATTCTTTAAATGTAATCTCAAGCTTCAGGCACAACACTTTTTTTTTGTCGCGGGGAAAGCATTTTATTACTGCCATCCGCTTCGGGGGGAAGCGGAATGAAAATAAAACGGTTATGCTGGACTAGCCGGTCTTACGACCCAGCACCGCCTCGCCCGGATGATGGCTATCCGGGCTGCCGCTGGGCCGAGTCCCAACTACTTATGTACAACCAACCGGACACTACAAGCTAAAACCTCGCGGTGGCCTTCTTCGGCACTTACAGAGCGATCCCGGGGTATTATAAGGAGTGCTAGAAGTTGAAAGTTAGGAGTTGTGCCTGTCTAGCCATCTAGACAGTCACAACACCTGAGATTCAAGACGATCGCTATAGGTCTCACAGTGCGGAAGACAACTCCTTGCATCGATACTTCTGCTCCCGAAAATAACCTCCACGGGGGCGGAGCCGCGAGCAACAGCTAGTTATATAATATAACTATAGTTTAACACCAAAATATAGTATACTTCGAAGAGACAAATCTTGGATAGAACACAAATGAGAAATTGAGACTTGCTTCTTTGCTCTCCGACAGTGACGATTTGTTGCAGAAATATATCAATCAAACTTGCAAGGATCCATTTAGTAGGATTACAGTGTAGTGTCGTTTGATATACACAGTACATTTTTTTAAAGTTTGTGGTGATGAATGTTATACCTTCAATAAGTGTTTACAAATACCATAGAAAGCCGACGCGCGTTTATCGAAAGGAATTACAATCACGCGCCCCTCGGTCTGCCACTTGAATCATCTTCAAACACTTAAACGACTAGCAGCGCACCGTGCCTAAAATATAATTTATCGGTGTTTGAGTAAGTTATTCAATAATTTAATACGGTAGTATAGGCAGTATTTTGGACAGGCAGATGGACCAGGTACATGCAATAATGTTTAAAATATACCAAGTACCCTTTGAAACGGTTATTAACATTAATGAAGTCTTTACGCAGGAACAGCAGCAAGCAATAATTGAATTTCTTTATGTGAAAATCTCAGTACCTATATGTCGCGTTGAGAAAGCGCTGGTGTAAACATAGATTTCTTTGAAACCGGTCACCATTTCATACTTACTGCTAAATAAAATGGATAACACGTTTCGCTAATATGTACAGTGACATTTGACTTTGAATTAAATGAACATATCAATACCAGTGTGTTAGTGAATAATAATGGGTTTTCACGTATTAGGATTCTTTTTGTTTTTTCAACTCATAGATATATCAATGTGTGTTTGGAAAATACAATTTTCGCATAATGTGTGTCTAAGAGATTTGTATAGATTATTTAAAATAAACACTATTTAGACGTGGACGAATAACAGAAAATGCATTGAGCTGTGATGCCGAATGATTTATTTAGCCATTAAATTGTTGGATTAATGTATTGATAGATACAACAAATATTTTGCTTTTAATAATGAAAACAATGATATCGTTAACTTTATCATGAATGTCAATAATTGTCCATTACATTCAGTTGCATTACATTCCGTGGTTGTCAACAATATTAGTAATACATAACGGTAGGGCGAGGTTGTCACCTGTCAATTTTTCTTATTTCATCCAACGTTTAAGGCTAGATGCGCCATTAACTCACGGCATCGTTATTTCGCAAGCCCCGTTAGGTCACGATCTATTCGCGTCCCAAGTCCTTATTCTAATTATCAATTTATTTGAAATATTACAATGATACTGGTCTCAAGAGCATTCATATACACAGCAAGGGCGGTCCATCTTTATGCAAGCGGGGTCGTTTGACATTTAATTGCCTGTTACAATTTATTACGTTTGCACAGTAAGCTGCTATTACCGTATGTTAGAAACACTTTATTAAATAATAGTTTCGTAAATTGTATTAAAAATTGTTTTTAGTAAATTATTCTCACTTCGGGTGTTATACAAAAGATACATCTGCGCTTATATGGTTTAAGAATAGACATATGTGAACCAAGGACATCATGAACAATGTAGAGGAAAGATTCGTAAACTGTCACTAAATGTGTAAAAATCTGTCGTATCGTGGCATAAATAACTCTGATTTAAAAATGTTTCACGTCTTCCTGTGACAGTCGGGTTAAATCAGACATTGATGTAACCTTTTAGAATTGTGTACTAACACGGCGTACAGGGCGTATCTTATCATGTTTACAATTGGTCCAAATCATTGGCATCTTCCGATTTCCTCTGAGGAATGGAAGCTAAGGGAGTCACAGCACGAGTGCCAAGCGCGTGATCGCTATGGTTATTTATATTTTAACCTACGTCTCGATGTGTCTGAGCACTATTTTGAACACACAAAGTGAAAGTCACGACTCAAATAGCTCTTGGATATTGCCGTCAATGTAATATACGTTGTTATTGCTCTTTTCTATCCCACTGAAATATTTAATAGTTCATTCAGGATATTTTAGAGTTTTCGAAGCAATAAACTCCAGTCCGTCGCTACATGTATTTTGTACCTACTGGAACGGTTTTCGATTAAAATTCTCACCTTGATCAGTTTATCATTAATGTTGAAAAAATATATGTTTGTTAGCGCAGTGACCTGAATCATTGTTATCTAAATACGTGTATATTATCTTGAAGATTTTTTTAAGGACCGTAGACTGGTTCATTTATGACGCATTGTCGCGTGATATGAACTATAAGAGGTATAATTTGGTAATTTTTATCTGATCTCCACTGGCTACGAACAACAAAAATTAGAAGGATTATGAGGGTATTACCAGCCTTAAAAGAGAGGAGAGGCGAATAGGACTTAGATTGAGATTTAGCCTTAGGAAATCTCACGGTGAGTAAGAAATACAACTGTGAGTTGTTTCTTCTCGACAGTTTTTTGAGAGATACTGGTACTAACCCAGTCGAGCCAGTCCAATTAAAAATCACTACAGCTGGCTCTAAAGACTTTATAAACGTATATAATTTTGATCCTTGGATATTAACATTTTCTGAAAAATCTGGTGATCTAAAAGCTAAATTATTAATGAAGTACAATTGATGTAAAAAAAGCATTACTATTTTAAACATAAGAATTAAATTTTACTTATAGAAGACGTGGGAATCAACTTATTAATATACATGGAAGTTAAAAAAAAGTAACAGTATGTTGCGGATCGACAGTACATTACCGACGGAACGTGTTTTAAACAAGATGCAGAAAAAATCTTCAGAAAAGGTTTTAGGGCCTTGGCTATGCGATGTCAATGATCCACATAATTCATGTTTTAATAAGTAATCTATACATTCATAACTTTTATACATATACGGTGTTATTCATAATGAGTTATCGGAGCTTTATAAGGCCGTTAATAGAAGCTTGTTAAAATATGGTGAGCATTTTATCTCTATTGAGCCATTATGAATAACATTTTTTTAACAAGCTCCTATTAACGGCCTTATAATGCTCCGATAACTCATAATGAATAAGACCGATAATATGTATAAAAGTATACTTTGCACCTGTATTTCTTAAAATATTTACACGCGTGAGCTCAACTTTAAATGCACCACAACTCGAAAAACGAATATCATAAACATGCATTGTCTGCATGGAGACTACTTAAGTAGGTATAAACACTGTGTACTGTCTCGATGTATTTATTATACCTTTGCGAGTGCGAATAACTACATGGACGAGTCGAATGACCTCTATTCACCCTCTAAGCTAAGCTTGTCTCATTGTTGACAATTTTCAGCGGATCCAATTTGTTTAATTGTTGACTTTAAGACTGTGCCCCACGCCAATGACCTTGGCAATTGAACAACGCCCCATAAAAACAGTGGCTGAAACGGAGGCTTAGGGCGATCGACATGTTTTTTTTTTAGTGCCTCGATAGGCAGACGAGCAGACGGGCCACCTGATGGTAAGTAGTCACCGCCGCCCATAGACTTCTGCAATACCAGGGCACAGCAAAGCCGCTGCCTACCGTACTGTAGCATTTTTTAAGTTATAGAAGGGAAAACTTTTTTAGGAACGGACTTTTCAGACTGGGAAATTTGCCGATCTCACGTGACCGCCACGCTCGGATCATTTAAATTTTGAAATAAGCAAGGGTATGAAGTTCCATTACTAATAACAAAAAAGTTACCACTTCATGGACGCCGCTTTGATGGGAAACTTTTTAGCCGCGTAGGGCGATTTGTGCAGACTATGATTAATTTAAAAATTCAAATAAGAACACTGTAGTTACAAAGTTTTAAGGTTTTCACTGTCGGCAGAGAAATTGAAAATGTCGCTAGACCTATTTTTTTAATTATCATACTACGTAGGTAACTTGCATTAACAATCAGTCCACCAACCATCCACTTTCTAAGATTTTATTTCCATTATTTGAGAACAATTAAAGAATTTCTATTAGACATAATTTTTCTTAATGAAAATATACTTAAAAAAAATTTATAGCCATTCGTTCAGCAGAATTCTCAAGACTTTCTTGTAATTGACGCAATTTTTATAATTTGTGCGACGACCGGCCTTAATTATATAGTATTTCTATGTACATTGGTGATTATAGGCTTGCACGACATGCTAAATCTAACAATTACATTGTAAAATTATATTATCTGCTTGTTTACATTTATTACAAGAGTTTCAACTGCATTTATTCAACAACTTAGTAAAAATTAAGTTCTTTACATTGGTTTTATAATAACATCATTGATATAGTGTTTTTTATAATAAAATCACACTATTAGTTACTAAGTTATAATATCTATAAGACTAGGTTGCTCCGTGGGGTAGATAAACATATGCTAACATTTTAGATACATAATGTTGTCTTCAGTTTTAGTATAATAATTAACTTTATATATATTAAGCATTTTTTATGGCAAAGATAAACTTATATTTCAAATTCATAATAAGTTTAAATATAGATCTATACAATGGAGCCCTTTTTACTGTTATCGTAGTGACTGTTGGTAGTGATAATAATATATTCATTTTCATTCTGTTGTGAAAACGAATATCACTATCAATCTGTATATATAAAAGAAGAAACTGACTGACTGACTGACTGACTGATCGATCAACGCACAGCCTAAACGGCTGGGGTTAGAGACTTGAAATTTTGACAGTAGGTACCTTTTATCACGTAGGCATCCACTAAGGAAGGGTTTTTGGAAATACAGGGGTAAAATAGGGGATGAAAGTTTGTATGAAAATCCGTCATTTTTGAAGTTAAATTCATGAAATTTTGTATTTGGCATTGTAGTTAAAAATAAAAAATATATGTTTCAGGATTTTTGGAAATTCCGCCCCTAAGGGGGTAAAATAGGGAATGAAAGTTTGTATGAAAATCCGTCATTTTTAAGTTAAACGCATTAATATTGGTATTTTGTATTGTATACTTTTTCTCCCAAACATGACCTCCACGCGGGCGGAGCCGCGAGCAACAGCTAGTATATCATATTATAAGATCACAATTTTTACTTATTTTACCTTTTCCAATATATGTACCTAATTATTTTAATCAACATATACCTATACATTCATGTTGTTGGTATTGTCCGACATGCATGTATACAATCTTTTATTATCTTGTTATTACTAGTGTTTTATAAGTTTAAATATAAAAAATCACTGTTTTGCAGTTTTATATTCATTTAATATTATACCTTGCATAATGCTATTTAAATAAATAAATATGTTTCTTTTTAAAGATATACACTGCGCCTGATGTTAAGTGTAGGTGTGGTTAAAGTACAAAGTCGACTAGCAAGTCTTTCTGGATGTTGAAAACTGCATTTTATTACAAGATTCTCTGTAGCTCGCGGCGTGCTCCATGCCCTCCATGGCAGTCATTGGCTTCGCTCGTGTGAGTCGTAACGTGATGTTAGATAGCCCTCCTCAATGTATAGACTATAAAATGAAAAAATATTTCTTCTTATTTGACTGCTAGTTCCACACATTACCACGTTCAAACAATGGCTTTAACTTTAGAAGATTAATATAGAGAAAAATAATAATAAACGACAGCCTTTGTGGCGTAGTGGGTAAGTAGCCAGCTGTGGAACGAGAAGCCACGAGTTTGATCCATGCAACGAGAAAAATGTTTATGTGATTGATAAATATTTGCCAATCAAATATTGTTAACCGGTGTTCGAAGAGAGCAACGCTAATTTCTTGTCGGTTCTTCTCTAGCGCAACTGCGTTCCGAACTGGTGGAAGAGTAAAAATTTGTATGAATTAAATAATGTATAACATTTCATGGATACAATAAATATTTAATTTTGATTTGTTTCTGGTCTATTGTGGCTATGTGACTATTGGGTGTATTTATTTATTTAATTTTTATTACTGTATCTTACACTAAAACAGTATCCAGTGCCGATGAATTTTATTATATTGTATCCATGTTTTGGGAGATATGCGTAATGCGATTCAATTGATGGAACTGTATGTTCAGTTTACATTGAGATGACGCGGACGTTTGCCATGTAATGCGGGGCTTATTGCGATGTATCGTGTGGGGCCGAGTTTGGTTTTAAATACTCAATACATTCCGTAGCAGTTGCAATCATAAGAATCTTAAGTAGTATTATCGGTGACACAGTCTAAGAGCCCGTGACTGCCAAACCTTTCTTATTTTATAAAAGGTGAAAAATTCTCAGCGAATGTCCCTAAGACAGGTAAGAACGATGGGCCACTATGAAGTTCAGACCATCGTGGCCTACAATTTTGTTAGCCTAGGTTTTGAAAATTTTATATTGCTGGTGGCAGGATATTCATTTCCGCCCGGATAGCGACCACCATACACAGGGTGTAAAACCTGCCACAGTGGCAAGTGTATCGCGTTTCCAGATCAGCCAGTGTACATCCGGCTCTTGTCGGGAGTATAGAGTTGGGGTACGATGTTTGGCCGTTTTGCGGCCTTCTGAGTACTCTGAAAATAGACACTCGACTGCTTCTTCATCTTCTTGCCCCATGGCGTAGTGTGAAGAACGAGGCCGGCATGATTGTGTTGAGTAGTGGGGGATAGATTGTCTCTCAATTGGACGGCACTGCGCTTATCATCAGATGCAGTGCACTTTGCCGTGGATAAAAAATACACCTTCACTATATGTTACCAGTCCAAGCCACGATGGTCTGAACTTCATAGTAGCCCATCGTTTTTACCTGTGTTGGGGACATGCGCTGAGAATTTTTCAACGTTTATAAAATAAGGAAGGTTTGGCAGTCACAGGCTCCTACTCTAACATAATCAATCGTGGTTTATGTGTGTGTACAGTAAATGTTGCATGTTGTGTTTAAAAAGAACTGAGGATTGTCGATTTGAGACCGTTCTATTAAAAGAGTGCTCGCCTTCATCTGATTGGAGTAAAAAGTAAAGCTGATAGGGTGAGCCTGATCTTTTACGTGCTAATTGTTTTCCGTAAGTAGGAGTGAGTTGAACAAATTAGTGTAGAAGTCAATATCGCATGTCCATTGAACCTACTTACTACACTTGCCGATACATTATGTTTACAAGATATGAATAATAGGCTTTACGTGTCAACCTCCCATGACATCTCATAACACTTGTACACAGTGTAACTGTGCACTATGTTGTATACTTATAACATAAAGAAATCTAAACTTGTCATTTTTAGATTGTAAACCTAAGGAGTGTGCGGGCTATTTGCATTCCTTTCCTTCATTTGTTTCTGTTTGCGTCCCAAGTTTTTGCCTAGACCTTGTCGATGCAAGAAGTCTAAAATGTGTCACTCCTCTTACTTAATATTATTAAATCTTGAATTAGCAACGAAAGTAATGTTGTAAATGGCTATACTTCGTGTCGTATTATTTACCATTCGTAACTCAAGTGGGACGTGCCTTTGATGCGTCGCGTTGCAAGATTGGTCACCTGATCCATCTGCGATCGAAATAGACAGAGCGGCGACTACTAGAGTGGGCGAGGCCCGTGTATCTATATTAGTCCATATAAGTACTGCATACAGCATAGGGCTCCGATCATTCTGAGAGGGGTCAGCCGTAGTTCATCAGTGTGGCCTCGATCTGGATTTGGACGATGTTGGACTGACCATACATTTTTATGATGAATTACCTATATATATTGGGATGCTCCCGAATAAAAAAGTCAGTAATCGAAAGTACTGAGAACAGTATGCATTCAAACAATGTCTCAAGGGCTATTTGATATTATTATTTACCAATAGGTTAATGATTACCTCTAACTAAATGAAATAATCTGAAAGTGGCATGGACTATTGCTAGCCTATCAGCATTTTCAATAGCTAAACCGGTCTGTAAAATTAATTAATTTCTAAAAGTCAAAAAGTTTTTTTATTCATAAAAAGTAAACCGACTTCAATAAAAAACAAATTATGCGTCACTATAAAATTTGAGGGTTGCCCTTGATTTGTCTGAGATCCCATCATCAGATCCTGATTTGGTGCCAATGGGACCACCTGGGAAGTATACCCTTTTAAACAAAAAAAGAATTTCTCGAATCGGTCCAGGCGTCTTCGAGTTATCAGGTAACATACATAAAAAAAAAAGATTCCGACGAATTGTTAACCTCCTCCTTTTTTGAAGTCGGTTAATAATTGAATATACAATGACTGACCAGGAAACGCGATTTGTTATGCAAATTACTACGAAGGGCTTTTCTCTGTTTTTAAACAACAATTTAATGATATAAACCGGATTGGTATTAAAAATAAACTTATTTTTAAGCAACCCTTTTACTGACTTTATACGAGCGAATAATCTTACAAGGAATCATTTAATTCATTTTTAAAACATATTAGAGATGCGGCCGATAATCTATGCGTGATAAAGCTGATCCATTCCATGCGTCCACTTTACACTAGGCGAAAATCCATTGCGGGTCATAGGAGCAAGTCACGGTCTGAGGTCAACTAGTGTACATCTAGCTATATCGGCATAATCTTGACGGTTTGATACAAGGTCTTTTGTCAGTTGACACAATGCATACTGTCACAACCTACGTGATTCAATGGACGAGTAGCCGGCTATGAAACGACAGGCCGCAAGTTCGATACTCGTACCGAGAAAAATGTTGTGTGATTTATAAATATTTGTTGGTGAACGTTGTGGGACTGTAGTTCCTCGTAGTTTTTGAGGTTAGGTTACGTTACGATATCCACGATATAGGTTTGACCTAATGTGCGGCCAGGACTTCATGTTGTCTGTTGGCTGTAATATTATATTTGATCTGTTTTGTTCTTATCTTTCAGCGCATTATACAGAACCTGGATAATTTTAAAAATACAAACATATACTGCTCCATTTAATGCAGTCCGCAAATTACAACGATGAGAAACAACCAGACGGATAACACAATTGTACACAATGTTTAATAAAAATAACCATTTGGGTAACATTGTTATAGTTGTAATTACTTCAGATCTAATAGAGTAGTTGATATAAGATTGCACGTCGATATAATTTATGGAAACATTGGCATCCAATAAAGTTTGTGATAGTCTCTACACTAAAAGGTCTTAGGCCACTACTAACACATCCATTAAGAATGGACCATTTAGGCACAGTGGGCTTATTGCCTATATCAGTGCTTGTGCTCAGCAATTGAATCTTATCTGCGGGTTCAGTGACCGACTTTATCTATGTTCTTCATTGAGCTCCTTGTGACGTGCGCCGCTCGAATTTGCGTATATTATTCGCAATTAATGAACACAGGATTTACGATTTACCAACTCTTGTCTTGTCACGTCTGTGAGAAAGTTTCTTTCATGGGAAAGCCAAATCAGATTTTCTAACCATTCTAAAAACGGTGCCTAAATTTATACCAAATGTTTATGTAATTTACGTGTCAATAAACAATTTTTATTTATTTTTTATTTTATTTATTCTATGTACAAATATGCATATCATTATTATTCATTCCATTGCAATAGAGACTAAAAAGAAAACAAATAAGCATCAGTTGAAATCGCGTAAAGCTTAATGCACGAAATATTAAATAGAATGACATTTGTACCAGACTATTGATGGTTTGATAGGGTATAATGATATTAAGCAACAACTAGCTTTTGTAATCGTATCTTCCCATCATAATAAGCAGAGGTATATTGTAATAGGTATGCAACATATCACTGATAACATATCTCTTAATATGCTTATATCTATCTATCTGTTGACTCGTCTATTAGCGAGAAACGTAGCCAGTGTTTATCTTTAAAACTGAATAAAGTCAGTTCAATAATATAATACTATTTTCGAATCAATAATGTTCTTGTGTGAGGTTATCGTGGTTTTATGAGTACTTTCACTGTTTACGTACCACTGTTTCACCTTGAACATCTCTCTTTCAATACCTAAACATCAGATTGTTGACAAACCGGCGACATTCTCGCATGATGTACATTTTTTTATGCATCCAGCGATAAATATTCATCAATAGCTCATAATTGTTATCATTTGACATTATAAATATTTACAATTAATATTTACACAGTTTTATTCGCAATTTGAACGTGTCGTTTTGTGGATTTATATTGTGGAGTGGTATTCTATGGCAAATACTATATAGTTACAATATGTATACAATACAATAGTATTATAATAAAAGCTGGCACAAACTATGTAATAAAAATGTGTTAATATTAAGTTCTCGAAGCCATCGATAACGTACATAAAAAAGCTATTTCTTAAATGTAAGTTTGAATAGTATAAAGAACTGAGACTGTTTGTGAGCAAGTTGACGCGGAAGAAAGGACAATTATTAACAGCACGTGGTTGTCCAATCGTCATTATCGGTACATTTAAGAAATGATTCATTTTATAAAGATGCACAGATTTTGTTAGTAACGTAACCAATACGGGAATAAGTTCATTTGTATATTACTGCTACGAAGGATCAAGTATCGTGAATCTCTGGTATTATTTTTGAACAATAAAGTTGCGTGGTGTGTATGTACTGTGTACTGTACAAAGCGGTAACAGAGCCGAGCTGATTGAATAATAACAATGTATCCACTATATTTATATTGAATTCTTAAATAAACTCCTGACATGTGAGCATTAAGACGCAGTTGTAAACTTTTAGCTGATGACGTCTGGAATTTTCAAAAGATTTCTGTATGTCGCACGAGGCTGTGTTTATTTATCAAAGAAGCAGTACATCACCGACTACAAAGAATTTAAATTAGTTTGGAGCAATATCTACAGAATTTATCCTCTTGATTTATAAAATTATATTCAATTACTATTATGATAAAGAGCATATAAAAACAGAGTGTAGATAAATATACGATTAGTAGACAAAAGCCGGTAGGTATAAATCTAATTTTGTACTATTGGAATAATGTATTTAGTAACTATTATATTGATAACGAACTATGGATATTGAAACTAAATGAATGTAGTCTTCAAATTGTTAGACCGTTTATTTGATCCTATTTTGTTAGAAATACTATACAATACATGGGTTTAAATGTATTATTCTGAAAACAACTAACCATCCATGTTTTTCATGCATTGCTTTCTTTGCTAGAAAAAGTTGGTTTATATTGTTGTGAATAGAACATCGCATGTCATGTGCCAGATATTTCTATACACGCCTTCGCTTTAGTGACGTACTGTTTTGGCTACGAACTTTTCTTATGTAAGGTGACTAGCACTGTATACACATAAAGAACGTTGGCGATGCACTGTCATGTAATAATTGGGACATTGGAATTGATTGAGCAGCTCAGTAGTTTTTACAAGTAAACAACACAACACGTCCTAATGTGAGTTGACAATTACATTTCATAACTGTGTAGTGGGGCCGTTTTAATTTAGTTCAATTTTTGCTGATCATAAAAATACATCTGTAGCTTATATCATTGTACAATGTACACACTACATATTTATTTAAATGCTTTCTGAATGTGCGACGAAATAACAAAATCTAAGGTCGTCATCGCTTAGGTAGCTAGTGAAAGGCTGGTAGGTTAGCTAGACTAGGGTTAACACTCATCCCTTCTACATCCGTCCAGTTTCCGTTCGCCTTCTCCCCTCCCATTCCTGCGCCTTCCCGTGATCATCTGCTCCAGTCACTTCCTTTACCGAAGACCGCGATTACCTTCCTTCCTTTTTGTGGTCTCCCTCTTTTCCAGTCCCGTCCTCGTTGTATCCTTCCTTGCCTACCAGCCCTTGATGGTGGTTTCTAAGTTCCCATGACGTTAGACATAATTAATTATTTTTCCGTATGGTGAATCTCCATCTGTGTTTTGACATGTCATAAGTGCCTTTTATATGCCTACGTGATCAATAAAGATTTTTTTTTATTTTTTTATTTTTAAAAGAATTTTATTAATAAATATATATGTCCTTTTGACATTCAAACGCCAATACCAGGCGGTCGGTAACCGATCGAGTGGTACTACTTGATATCCAGAGATATTTCATCTTACGTTAACCATCTGGTGCGCTTTAATATAATTGATTTTGATTTTGTGACGTAACAACAGAGTGAGATCGCAACTCTGCGACCTAGTTTTGTTGGTGTCATCACCTTCAATAAAATGGGTCGGCCGGCAACCTTCAAATGTGTCACACACACAGGAAAAAAATAACGGTTTCAGCGTATTCGTACATGCATTTCGATTTATAAGATTAAAAATACTCTCTGTAATTTATTTTAATAGTTGATTTATGTTTTTAAGTTAATTCCGCGAAAAGTGGGTGTACTGGTTACATCTCTTACTTATATGTATGTATGTTGATTTAAGTATAAGATTTAGTTTAAAAGTTGTTAAAAGTAGTATATATTTTTTTGAATGTTTTATACAATTTTTTTTTTGAAAAATTGTTAATAGTTCTTTTTGTCAAATTATAAAGTTTATCTTATCTTCTTAAAAGATTCATGCCAACACGTGAAACTCTTCAACTCACAATCTATTTATAATTATTATTACTGAGTAATTCACAATATTTAGATATTTCGTATTTTATGTTATCTCAACAACGGTCGTGCTGATCATAGAGAAACTATGTAAAATTATCTTATCGGGGTCGTTCACACTTGACATTAAACTTTCAAGAGACGTTATGAATTCTGTCTCCAATATTTTCAATGATTGTATTAAAAAACAGCAACATAGACTAACGATTGTTAACAGGGTGCTCTTTATCCGTTTCAGACGCAGATGAACGGTGATCGCGCAACGTCGCAGTGCAGTCTGACGTCGCTACTGCCGATGTCTTGTCGAGGACGCGCCGCGGCATTCGCGCGCGACCTGCACTCTCGGCTGCGGAACCTTGGCGGAGCACACGAAGAAGATTGCGAGAGCAGTTGGCTCACGCGAGATCATCCCAACGCGCTCCGCCCCACAACTTCCACCGGCCAACGTGACTTGGACACTTTTTATGACTTCGAACTAGAGTGCGAGAGTCCTTCCAGCCCCGTCGACGAACACGATCATCCTTTCCCCGAACGATCCCCGACTGAAGACCTAGAACCACCGTTTTACGATGTTGTTTCTGAACCAGATCTCAAGGAACAAGCAAAGCTCATGGTACAAAAAAATGACAAAGCAAAGAATGGATTTAGATTTGCCACTGCATTTTACTCGGAGTGCCAACCTGTAAAAAATCAACCAATTCCACGAGAGAATGGCCATACAGAAAAACCTTTATATTCTCCTATTACATTCGAAGGTTGTGCAAGGCAGAACAGTCTCGATGAAATCGACTGCGCAGCAAGACCTCCAACCACCTTGAATAATCTGCCTACAAATGCGAGCACGTTTTTCGATAGTGATTCAGAGTTTGAATCTGCTAAAAGTGAACCATCAGATTCCACGGAAGTATGTCAATTAGAAAACCAAGTAGATGATGTTACGGATGTTATAGAAACCTTATCACTAGGGGAAGTAGATATACCTATTGATGAAGAATGTATCAAAGATTCCGTCGACGATAAAATAGACAAACAAGCGACAAATACAGAACCACAAATTATAACCAGTGAAGTTCCAATAGACAAAGACGTATCGCCTACGCCGGAAATAGAACCTACACTATTAAGTCCAGAAGTCAAAGATGAAAATCACAACGAAACAGAAGACGACAGGCCTCAACGTGTCCGTCGTTGTTCATCATTGAAAACAGGAAAAACACCACCAGGCACACCGGGACGTAAAAAGATTGTTCGTTTTGCTGACGTGTTAGGTCTCGATTTAGCCGATGTAAAAACTTTTATGGATGAAATTCCCGTCATACCTAAATCAGCGTATGATGATCTCACCGGTTGTGATGTGCAGAGTTCCCCACCGGTAAAAACACCACCACGATTCGGCGGCCTCACACTGGTACCTCTGTTCCAGTTGCCTAATGACGTCACCGACAAACTAGAATTGCAGAACGTATGCCTCGAAAGCGCGCGCGTCTGCGACGGTGTCCACGTCACGGTATGCGGCTCGGTGCGAGTTCGAAACCTAGACTTCCACAAAACTGTACACGTCCGATACACGATGAATCGTTGGAAGACCTATACAGATTTACAGACGACATATGTGCAGGGCTCGTGCGACGGTTATTCAGATCGCTTCCAATTCGTACTGTACGCGCCTGCGATATCATCGGGGCAACGGTTGGAGGTGGCCGTGCGGTTCCAGTGCAAAGGTCAGCAGTTCTGGGACAACAACAGCGGCGCGAACTACTGCTTCGACTGCCTGGCGCTGGGCTCGGCGGGTGCGCTACCGCCGGGCCCGCTGCACCCCTCCGTGGACTGGCATCCGTCGTTCTACTGAGTCACTGGTAGTATGTGACGCGCGAGTGTTGTCCGGTGCGAGCGAGCCCGGCGGGTCCGGGTACGGCTCCGAGGCCGCTCCTCACATTCCTGCGTCCGCTCCGATGGCGGTCCGTCCGCGGGTCACAAGTGAGAAGAGGCGCGGCGTCCCGATTCATGAGGCTTAACTTTGTCAAGCGTTTTTGTGATATAAAGTAGAATAGTTGTAGATATTTCAACGAGTAAGCGTCTCGTTCTCTGAGTGCCATTTGCGACAACGTTTTGACTTGATGTATATTTAATCGAATTACCTTCGTTTCGTACTGTTACTTGATATCGTCCGACGGGACAATAAATAATGTGATCGTACGTGGTGGTGAAGTAAAGGCAGGAGAACTGTGAGGAACCACAGCGCGCTCCGTGTCTTCCTTCTGTGTACATAGATCGAGAGAGATGAATTCTGAACGATATTCATATTTTAATACATTTTTATTAAACTAGTTATTAGCATTATGTACTAGATACTTATACGTGAATTTAAGAACGAACTCATCACCTAGTTAGAATGATTTATTCACAATAACATGTTTATGAACGTAGATGATATGCCTAGACTTATATTATTAAAATTGTAACATTATCATCTGTTAAATATTGATGAATTTTTATAAATAGTACTAGTAACGTAGACACCAAAACGTCTGAGTGATCAGGTATTAATCGAAATATTTGATAATCCTTTCTAATGAGTTAAGAATTATAATTATATTACGAATTATATAAATGAACTGTTTTATTATATCGATGTTATAAACTGGATAAATATTATGTACATTTTATATTTTTATACTCACAAATGAAATCATGACATGTACTTCCTACATAAGAACTGATATAAATAGTATCTAATTGTTGAATCGGTTTTGGAGATTTTAAACATGAGACTATTAGAAATTATGGAATTAAATTATTATTATTTTTAAGCAATATTGTAATAGTTATTTATTAGGCCCACTTTTATATTTTTTATGTACCTGAATTCTTAAAATGTGGCCATATTAATTTTATAACATAGCGCGGTATCGCTGTCCTATTGAAATATTGTTATTCTTATTATTGACTCTGATTTATTGAATAACTACCCACATAATAAATTGATGTGCATAATTATTTCTTCTGTTTTATTAATTACCTAACTCTATCAAAATAAGCTACAGGAAAGACTACTCATAAATGCATTATCACCATTTAAACATTATTACAAAATAATTTACTTTTGGCATATGTGCCAAATATAGAATTTATAAATATTATAGTGGTAGAAAACAAAAAGGTAATATATAAATATAATATATAAAAGGCAACAAATATATTTTTGGTAAAATTTATTTAGTTCAATTTTGCCAATTAAGAATTAATTTATCAATAACATAACCACTGAAACGATTATTTGGAATCGCTCAGTAGTAAAACACCTACTTTACATAATTATAGATGTAGTAAAAAATTAGGCACTGGTAATAGAACTCTAGACACGCTATATAGATCTACAATATCAAGCTATGAGATAATTTGCCGGCCCATGTACTTCCTTTCTGTAATCCTCGGTCCTTTAGGTAGTAGTCGTGTCGAGTAGCGAGGAATGAGTTGCGGCCTTCTGAGTACTCAGACACTAGACCCTCGACCGCATCTTCACCTTCTTGCCCGTGGCGTAGTGTGAAGAAAGTAACGGGGGAAAGGTTGTTTCTTGCTAATCTATACTATAATTGGACGGCATTGAGCTTAGCATCAGGTGCAGTGTGGTCACTTTGCCGTGTCAGATAAAAAAAGGAGATTTTCAGGTTGAAAGCATTGACTTATATTCTATAGACACGAACTGTCGAAGAAACTATATGTTCCAAAAACCTTGTCCGCCCACTAATGCCATCTATTCATTTTACTAAGAACTATTTGGAAGATAGAATCGTGATAACTCCCGTCACTTTCTCTCGAACGGGACTTTTCTCGTGCCAAAACGGGACAAACTATATAATGAATTTTGTTGTGAAATATAGACTTCCCATATTCAGAATTGAAATTAATTTATATTTATTGATATTACGTTCTAAACGTTATGAAATTATGTTATTTACCTTATATTCTATTAACAGTGTCACTGTAAATCAATTTAAGGCAGATTGTTCGGGAATGTCGCTACAAATAACTAAAATTAACTCGACACTGAAAGATGCAATGTGGTGTGCATACTTAGGTGGCATGAAGCAAACTAACGTCGGTGCAGTGTAAACACCGCAACTCGGTGGAACATAGTGTTTGTTCTGGTCGCCGCATCTAGTACGTAGTACATATAGATCGCTGGTTGTAAGTGAGGTTCCAAAAATATCTATCACCGTTTGAAACGCCACAGCGACTTCATGTCAGTTTTCTCAGAGCATGAGCATGCAGATTGCACGTCGCGGTCGTAATCATTACCCAGACATAAGTATAGTTTGATTATTAATATTGTTTTTATGCCCGTCGGTTTCTGTTGCACATATCGAACGACTATTCATATCAATAATTGTGGGTTTTGTGTCTCGAAGCAAGAAAACAATATTCATACAGATAGTTGTTTAATTATTATATTACAGTATCTTAAAATAAACAAAACATATCACAATTATAAATTATTAGTCGTATGAAAAGAATATAATACAATCAGTTATATCTAGATCTTAAGCAAAGTTGATTGATTTATTAAACTTAGAATTAGAGCTTCCACCAGAAGCTGTATATTATGTATTACAATATGTTCGTAAAGGAAACGACTACTCTATAAGAACCAACTTTTGGCTAGCTTATATAAATATTTAAAAAAGAATGCCAACACATGAAATTTCACATCAGAGGTTCTTGTATTTTTATTAATACTTTAACTTAATAAATACAGTGACCGCCAATAACTTATGTGAATGAAGTCCAAAAATACTTACAATAATATATTATTTATTCACAGAACGTTAAAGCGTTCACACTTTTCTCGACACAGATCGATAGAATTATAAGTTCTCGAAAATATACTTCTCAAAACAGCACTTTCAAATTCGTTATTTATATATAGTTTAACGTTACTTGTAGTCTGAGTTAAGATGTTTCTTTAATAATAAGGTTCTAAAACCATTTTTTGAAAGATGGCCTTTCTAAATTGATAACTTGCAGGTAACGCATAATAAAAAATCTTGTAGATCTAATACACATATCTTGTCAAGTAAATAAATCAAATATCTTCAATAAACGTTATATTTAACCGTTGCCACAGTCCATATCTATATTTGAATTTACTCACGTTCCTTTAAACTATTTTGTTTTATTCCTATGATGGACTAGTTGCTTCTGTCTATTGATCAGTCTATCTATTTAATTATGATTCTGTAATAATAATACTATAAAAGTACGATGTTAATAAAAAACAGAATAAAGAGAACTAAGTTCAGTTCAAAACAATCGTTACTATTGTCAAAAATAATGTTCTAAAGGTCTATCCAAGTGTCTATTTACCTTCGATTTACACTCTCCAGTTAGATTAGCCATTCTCCGAGAATTATTACGAATTAAGAATATATATAAGCCAATTCATTCAATTTAATTCTGTCTTCAGACTCATTTTCTTCGAGTACTCTACCATTTAAAAAATCCTAGTTACTATAAAATTTCCATAATCTACATTTACTACAACCTGCCAGATTTGTGGGCTCTCTTTCTTCGCACCCCCCGGGATCTTGTTGGTGGGGGTAGCGTTATTCCGGGATCCCGAAGTGCCCTCAACTGCAGATACAGCCTCTGTTTGCAGAACTCGTAGAACTCTATCTCGCGTGTGAAGTTTGCACGAACTATTTGTTTTACAGCTTCTGATACTGGCGGCTTGAAAGCATTGCGGTTAATGCGGTTGAATGTGTTGAGCTCTTCTGTATGAAAGAAAACAGAAGATATTTTATTGCAGATGAATTTGTCTAGGTTCAGTATACCGAGACTGAGAAACTTGTGAGGTCTTGTATTTAAATCCCGATCAGGCAATCGTGCAATTTGTGTTTTTGTTTTAGATTTGAAAGATCACACATTTCCCGGGTTTGGTATTTTTGCCCAATATGGTGATAGGCTCGCAACCGATCACATCATACAAGGAAGATAACTTCAACAAACCGAGGGTGCACTCGTTGCACCGAATTCTACTCCTTCAGGATATACAAGGGTGAACTTAGTTAAGTATGTTGTTATAGACTTTTTCCGAGAATTAAAGATCTTCGAACTAATTTTATCACAAGTTAACACTTTCATTAAGGATTTCATTAAGGATCACCACGGTTCCACTGGCATGATAGAAGCTCATATGATGGTGATGATCATTTATTGTGTTATTTGTATAAAGGTACTAATTGAAATGATTAATTGTTACTGGTAAGGCCAGCTGTGTTCAATGAGTTGACTGCGCCTATAAACGGATTTAGTTTTATAAAGTGTCAGATACAAGAATATAAGGCGCAAGCTCGACACAGGTAAGTTACTTAGCACTATTTTTTTTTATTAAAGTTTAGAACCTTAAATTTTATATATATTGCAAAAAATATTGATCTCTGACACCTGCGACGAGACTTTTCATTTAGGTGAAACAGTATAAATATTAAAGAATCTCAGTATAATCGTAGAGACGTTGCAACGCATAGTCTTTGCTAAAACTAAGCCTATGTATCTAGAAATATTTCAAAAACTTCGTATAGAATCACTATGCGATCATATTTTTACCATGTGTACGGTGGACGTTATCCAATCAAGTACAAATATGTATTAACAACCCCCTTGCCAGTAATGGTGATGTTAACCAACCTGTATTCGGCCAGCGTGGATTAGAGCCTAGGTCCTAAGAAGAAATCTCTGTATAACTGTTTATACATACCCCAGTACAATTGCAGCGAGCCTTTGAAGAACCTCGGCACGTAGTGTTCGAAGGCCGTGAGCGTGGAGTTGATGTCTTCAAGCACGCCCACCACCGCGTACTGCTCCGACACCACACGCTTGGCGCGCTGCAGCGCCTCCGCGCTATTGAACGGACTGAAAGTGGAGACCGGTATAACATTTTATATTTCAATTACGAGTAAGCAATTCCCACGCCTTTTCCTTCATAATAGCAATATAGCCAGAAAGTTGAAATCTAAAATACAATTTGGCATTACACTGCGATCTACGTTCGTCACCCAGAAACGTAAGATAAGTCTTATAATGCTTGTGAAATACACAACCCCTTTTTATAGCAGAAGACCACGCTGGGCATACCGGCATAACATTTTATTATACACTTCGATTATAAGACGAGCAAGCAGCTCGCTGACGTTAATCTCCACGCCTGCTCATTCACAATAGCAACATTAGCCAGAAAGGTGAAATATAAAATACAATTTGTCATTACACTGCGGTTGACGAGCGCAGCGTCAACCTGAAACGTTAGATGTATTAGTCTTATAATGATTTGTAATTTCACTAGCTTCATTGTCTTTCAACTGAAACACAGTACTTGCATACTGCTCCTTCGTCTTCGTCGCTAAGGAGCGACAGAAAGAGACGAAACGGTGGTAAGGATCAAAACTGTTTACATTGACAGGTGTAGAACACAGGCACAACCAGTTGTTCATTTGGTAGCCGAAGCCAGTTTTGTTTGTACATTGGCTTCGGCTTCTGTCAGTTACCGTCTCATTATAACTATATAGTTATAAAGAGTGGGATCCACCAGGGTATCACTACCGAATGCCTTATAATATGATGGTAGCAAATACTCTCGTAAATAATATTGACTCTAAAATATACATAAGGGACTTTTTTATATCATATAAATACTGGCAACAATATTTAATTATCAATAAAGAAATCCCCAACAAAATATATTATAGCATGGATTCTCTCATTTACTTAGACCTAGCAACATTTTCTATCACTTTTCATCGGATAGCTCTCGAAGGTGTAGTCTTATATGACTAAAAGAGGTTTCACTTCTATGAATTTCCAGATAACTTACGTGCAGTTAGGTTCATGCCCGCAGAAGAACAGCGTTTGACGTCGATGATCGCCGATACCCTCGTGCGTCTCTCCCTCCACGTACCGGCACTCGCGGTCACCGCTCAACACACATGTTTCGAAATCCTGGAATTTGCAAAAATAAATCATTATCGTCTGGTAATACTTCGGAAGTGTAACCACCATCGTCCTGGGCTTAACTCAATCGAATGTTCGGTTCCCAAAATGTATGGCTTAGCTTTTAAGCCTACTGTCATCAACCAATCGAATTGATCAATTATTTAAAATCACATTATTTTGTTTTTTTTTAATTGAACACTGTGCCTAAATTTCCAACTTATTCGTTACATTCTATTTGATGTATTTCATTACGGGACAAACACAACTTTTACATTTCCTGATACTCGGTGAGTTAAAATTCTGACGGCCGAAAAGCGTGTCCCAGTGCCAATCCTGGCAACAATAATGGCGGTTGCATGGGCGGGATAGTTTACCCTTCTATAGCTATTAATATATACCATCACGAAACTAAGTAGTCGATTCCCAAAAACTGAAATCTCCATAAAAACCCAACTATAATATTGTTACTATAGTAAGTTATTCATCATCATCATTTTATTTTAATGTTAAATTATCTGTTTAGAGAAAACGAAATGCCCCAAATTATGACCAGCCGGTCTACTCTTGAACACAATTCCGATCGATCGGTATTGGATTTGTGAGATTTCATATTCCGAGTGCGATCTTAGCGCCATATTATTTCAATATTCTATAACGATTCATATATAATAATAATGATAATCTTAATTCTAATTACTGCATATTAATAGCTACACAATATTGAAATAATATGACGCTCAAGAGTACGAAACCTCTCAAATACAATAGCGATCGATCGGAATTGTGTTCATGAGTAGACTGGCTGATATCGAAACGAATCTTTTTCCATAAGTGACGTTTGCAGGAGGGTCAACGGTCAACTAAAACACTAAGCGTAAATGGGAATCATTTTCTTACACTAATTATAACTTCCATTTTTTGTTGGTATAAAACTAATTTATTTTTTGTGGTTCACCAATAACAGGGTACAGTCGGGTTCAATAACTGAGTGACAAATGATTGGATGTATCAGTGAGGAACGAACTATTTAAAAATATGTCGCAGTCATGTTCGTCATTTGCCGTTTTTTCGCACGCTCACCTGATTTTATTGCAGCTCTATCCTTATATTTTAGTCCTTTATTGAATTTTTTCTGGATTGCCACTTTGAATGTGTGAATTTATTACAGAATTACGCAAGTCATACACTATAAAAACACCACTAGATTAAAGATGTTCGCTTTTTGTTTACTAAATGTAATATTGACATGTAGCAGCGTTAGCAGCCTACTTGGTTGTTGTACGGACTGTTAAGACGAAAGTCGTAAGTTCGAAACCAGCCAACATGGCATACACCTCTGACTTTTCTAAAGTTACGTGTGTATTGATGTTAATTATCGCTTGCTTTAAAGGTGAAAGAATACATCGTGAGGAAATCTGCATACTTGAGAACCCTCATGCCAATTTCATGGGTGTGTGAAGTCTGCCAACACGCATTAGGCCAGCGTGGTGGACATAGGCCTAACCCCTCTCATTAGTAGAGGAAGCCCGTGCCCAACAGTGGGACAATGTTTTAATACAGGGATAGTGTTATTATTATATTAATTAAACATAATAAATGTAAGAAAAGTAAATGTGTGTATATTAGTTTTAGGGACAAGGAATTATCTATAAAAGAGACTTCCTCCAGCATATCTTATCCAGGTTTTTTAATTATACACATCTGTGATCGTGGTCAATTACAATTTCCGTTAATTTTGTAGTTGCAGTTGTTATCCATCTTTATTTAAATTAATCGATCCTCACTTCACATACCAGTCACTTTTATTATAAGTCTACATAAACAGAAACAAAATACACACCAATTCAATAAATTCTAGGAAGACAAAAATATCATTGTTGTTTTACACGATGGGTCTGAAGTCAGCCTTTAGACTCTGCCACTTTTGACTAACTTCGGACCACCCAAGTTAAATTTGAAGGTTTGTACTATAGGCTTTTTTATTTCTCTTGACTGCGACTGTACCTGGTTAATATTATTGACTAGAAAGAGTAATAAGTAGCTACACATCCTACATAAACTAGACTGACAATAGATGATAATTAAACAGGAAAGATTGTTCTGTACAAGCGACTGTCATTAATTTTTATAATAAGCCGGTGTGAGCTGTCAGCTGTAGCCTGAAGATATTCGTAATGATGTGTGTATCAACTGACTCTACAACTGTTGTTTTATTTGGTACACCACATCGTATTTAAAAGTAATTAGTCTATCACACATAGTGTATGTTTGTTTTTACATTTACTTTTTTATGCGTGTGTGGCCGAATATATTAATCGTCCTCCTTTGCCGGGGGGTTCGTAAAACTAATCAGAAGATCTGTTATGCTCGGTAGTAAGGTGTCCACTTAAATTACTTCTAGGGATTATATTGTATATTCTTTTTTGCCTGCCTTGGTGGCGTAGTTGTAATTCCGCATGCGTTACGACTGCTGTGCTGAGGTGCGGGTTCGATCCCCGTGTCGGGTAAAGTGATATTGGATTTTTCTATCTAGAAATTCTCAGTATTAGTCCGGAGTTTGGAATTTGTACCCGGTATGGCGATAGGCTCGCCCCCTATCACATTATGGGACCAAAATTCAGCGAAAAACGCTGTGCTGTCTAGTTAGAGTATCAAGTAGCGAAATACAACTATTCCTCGCTACTCGACACATTTTTCTGCACACTACGCTCAAAGGACTCAGGATCATAGGAAGGAAAGAGCACAAACAGAAACTGATAGCTGATGGCTGGCAAACTGTTCCACAGCTCGATGGTGCGGCAAAGATACTAACATTGCGAACATCTGGTAGTTCTAGTCTGGAAGATTAAACATTTTTTTGTAGCATTCGCCGTGATACAGATGCTAGAACACGCTAAGCGATATCCCTGAACAGCTGTAGTGCCTCTAGGCTGTTAGCCCTAATTTAAAATACGAACAGCCTGCCGCTGCAACCTCCAGTAGTATTCTATTCCTTATATCTTTGTATCTTTGCTTTATATAAGAGGCAGGTATAGCTGACCAGGCGTGAAAACCGCTGCACACTGTTAAGGATTCCGATCCTTCGTTAAGTGGCAGATACTACGTCCTCGATTTAACTCCTTGTATTAAGATCACAACGGATATCCATAGTATCCATCCATATCCAAGATACTAAGGTCATTCATAAGTATGAATGAACTTAGTATCTTGGACCTAAGTAGGTCGTATAGTGAAAAATCCATTATAAAAACTCATTTTAAACTACTAAAAATTATTGCTGTGGTTCGCGCGATTACAGTATAGTAAAATATTAAGTGGTCTTGTATCAGCCATGACATGCAAGTTGTATTTGCGGAGTATAATAGAATATTAATTAATATTTATCATTTGTTTTTTTTAATGTATTTATTGTCTTTGTTTACTGTTGTTGTACCTAAGCCAGTTCTTCGATTGTCACGTCATGCAAAATTAATTTTGCACCGCGAAGGCGCGTGCGGTTGCGCAAAAAATTACGATTTTTGAATTTAACATGCATAATTTAACATGCATTATTTTTATAAAAATAGTCATAAACGGCGTCTTTTGAATTACTTTGCGGATTTTTTATCATTATTCACGATCACACTTTTTATATATTTTTAAAATTTCATTGAAATACGATTAGAATCAGAACCTCTATTATATATGAATACCTAGTACTTGTGTTACGTAGTATGTCTTGGGAATTCTTAAATAACAAATAATCAGGTTTCAGTCGGGTCTAAATTTATAAAAACTAGTTTACCGCACGCGTAACCGCCTGCGTTACAATGGAACGTTTCCATCAACTTTCTCCCTATAGGTTTAATATTGAATAGCTCCTTAATACGTACATATATCACTAACAGTTCCTGCATCTAGTATAATAAATACACTTTGACTAACAGTTTCATCTTTAGGGGAGGCCTATGTTCAGCAGTGGACGTCCAAAGGCTGAAGAAGAAGAAGAACAGTTTCATAAACTTATTGTATGTTTTTTTTATCCTGGCACGGCACAGTGACCACACTGCACCTGATGGTAAGGGCAGTGCCGTCCAGTTAGAGTTCAGTTAACGAGAAACAATGTATTCCTCGCTACTCAACACAATCATGCCGGCCTGCTGTGTAGCTTCATCACACTACGCCATGAGTCAAGAAGGCGAAGAAGCGGTCGAGGGTCTAGTGTCAGAGTTCTCAGAAGTTCTCCTCACAATTCTTATTTTATTCACTCGTCCTTTACTGTCCAATCAATACTTCTTCGGAATGCGTTCCCACTCGAAATCAGGGCAGTGACCAGCCGGTTCACTTTTAGTCGAAAGTTCGCATGCTCTTCGCTGATAGTGTGGCAAGATCACAACTTTAGCTGATATCTATTTATTATATTTTAGTGTATGTCTTTGTATACTATATTATTATCAAATCTAATATATTTTGTTCTATATATTTAGTATTTATGTATATATTATTATATTAGGTAAATTTATTTATGTATTAGTATCTTGTCTCTGACACTGATTGTCAATATATTCTATCCTACTGTATGTACAGCCATATTGTCTCGTCTCTGCCATAGATATAGTATATACAACGTCTCTGCATCACCCGTAGGTAGACTAGTAGAGAATGCCTCTGGCATTACGTCCGCCTTTATACATTTCGGTATACAAATTTGATGATCAAACAAAAAATAATATCCATGCAAAACCTTTACAGATACTTTAGGGCTATAAAAAAAATAATTGTAGGTTAACGATTTAAACTTCATATTTTCATTTTCAGGGAAGTGGTCGAGCCACGCTGTAGACATATTTGTCTACAGCATGAATGGGCCGGCTCGACCGGGGTAGTACCAATGTCTCACAGAAAACCAACGTAAAGTGACAGTTTACTGTCGCGTTTCGTATGGTAAGTGAGATATCCGGAGGCCCAGATTCCCCCTTCCCTTCCCTAATGTCTATTCCTGTCCTTTAAGGCCGACAGCGCATACATGATACTTTCGGTATTGTGGGTGTTCATGGGCGGTGGAGATCACTTAACATCAGATGACCCACTGGCTCCTTTGTCGGCCTATGCTATAAAAAAAAAACGTTCTAATGGCTAGATCTGCGCGTTAATGAATCAATCCATACATACACCAAATTACATGTGTGTAGATAAATTTTGCCACTGATCAGGTTAAGCTGTCTATATGATCTTGATCGTGACCATTGAAACGTGCTGTGTCCGTCAGAGCATCATCGCACTCGTCACGATACCAACTTCTCACTGACGTTCGGAACATCTAACGGAACCCCCTTAAATACTAACTACGAATACGTATAACCAAAATAATCTTAATCTTAACGGTGAAGGCAAACATCGTGAGGAAACCTGCATACCTGAGAATTCTTTTAAGAATTTCGAAGGTAGGTATGTGAAGTCAATAAACCTGCATTAGGCCAGCGTGGTGGACTAAGGCCTAACCAGAGAAAATAGTAATGTGTACTCCGTTTAAACCATTAAATGAGTATGTGTTCTCCACGAAATCAGACTTATAAAATGCATAAAAAAATTTGTAATATAGAGACTATCCCGCAAACACACCTGCCGTTGTTAACTCCTGTTTAGCCAGGATCGACAATGGCACGCATTTTTCGCAGAAAATTCGTGAGTCTCTGAGTATGCTTAACTGTCTTCTATCCCGCTACGAAATTAATTAAATAGAAATATAGGGAGGACTTAGAAATATTAATTGTCCACTTCCCTCCGTAGCAAAGCGGGAGACTAATATTATTAGAGAATTAAAGAGGTAGTAACCTCTGACATAGGACATTTACGTTTACAGAAGCCCGACGTAAAGCACCATGGATGTTACTACATGGGTCTTATCATGCGAGCTGTTAAACTTGATTACAATCATAGGTGTGGCAAAATCACCAGGAAGCACGGAAATTCAATATTGTAATATAGCGAAAAACTATAAATATACACTCTGAAGGAAAATCGTTTTCAGTAAAAACATCTGCTTGGAATATAATATTTATATCCATTTAATTGAAAACGATGCGCTAAACCGTTTCACCAATGTAAAAACTCAAACAGTAGTTCGATTCGTAGGTACGAGTTGTATTTCAAATAACAACCAATAGTTGAATATGTCGATAAAAACCACCTATCCTCGCCAATTATAGCACGTTCACGGCAGCGAATTATACGCTTTTTTCCTTAAGATCAACTCGAAGGCGGTTGCACGAATCGCACGTGACTGATTGCGCGACAATTCAACCGCAAATTGACACCTTACTAGCAAAATAATATGAAATCGATTTTTTAAATTCTCTTTGAAATAAATTATCACTTTTTGAGCTAGTTAGGAACTTATTTAATTTACTCTTCTTTTGTTATTATATACACTAGAACCCTAATTGTTTCGTGAAGGGCCTACTAACTGCAACACAGTTTTTAACTAATGCAGTTATTATGGTGCATTTATTACCATAGTACACATTTGTGTTACAAGTTCCGATAATAAAGATTTTTAATTTAATTTAATTATCACTCTTCTACCGGCTAGTTGAATACGGACATAGCTTTAGTAATTTTCTTTTAAATTATGCCATAATTACCTTCGAAATGAAATGTGTAAAACAATATCCGTGCAACATAAAATTTTGTAAATATGTACTTCTACAAAATTAATAAACTTTAAAAATATATTTTTATTCTTGAAAATAGTAATCGCATATTTATTAAATGCCTAATAATAATAATAATACTAGCCCTGTATTAAACATTGTCCCACTGCTGGGCACGGGCCTCCTCTACTAATGAGAGTGGTTAGGCCTAAGTCCACCACACTGGCCTAATGCGGGTTGGCAGACTTCTCATACCTTCGAAAAATTCTCAGATATGCAGGTTTCCTCACGATGTTTTCCTTCACCGTTAAAGCAAGCGATAATTAACATTTTAATACACACATAACTTTCGAAAAGTCAGAGGTGTACGCCTCTTAGGTTGCGAACCTACGACTTTCGTTTTGGCAGTCCGTACCGCAACCAATTGGGCTATCGTTGCTTACTTTACTTTAATAATAAACATGCGAAAATGTATGTTCCCTCCCTCCTATGATCCTGGGTCCTTTAGGCGTAATGTAAAGAAGCTAAACAGCAGGCCGGCATGATTGTCTTGAGTAGCGGGGGATAGACTGTCTCTCGCTACTTGATACTCTATCTGGACGGCACTGCGCTTACCATCAGGTGCAGTGTGGTCACTTTGCCGCGCCAGAATAAAAAAAAAATTAAATTCTACGTAGGTGTTGCTTATTATTTAAATAACAACACAATATTTTGAAGAAATTAGCATACAACACATCCTAATATACAATATTAGCTATAAATTATTAGGAGAAAGAATAAACAGTAAAGATTTTATTTACATATTCAGACAATAATAAAAGGAAAGAATAGGTTCTATAAATTATGATTAGCATATACATTGAGATAAAAACCAAATTGTTAATAAACTGAAAATATGGTGGCACTGACCTAATAGCTTTGGTTACAAATGCGATTGTCTTTTGAATATTAAATTTATAGATATTAAAGCTAGAAGTCACAGTTTTACGACATTTTACAAAATTTACTTTTAAATTTCTATTAATTATTTACAGACTATTTCAAATAGAATGCAGTACAGTCAATTGTCACGAACTAAATTTAAATAAAATATAGTGTACCCTTGTGAAAAAGTTGGGAACGAATGAAATTGACCTCTTACCTAATTTTAGTTTGACAGGACATAATATACACTGCAGATTAATACAGACTGTTTACTGTGGTACTGTTTTTGAGCTATTAAAAATACTTAATTTCATTTTAGTTTAGTCGAGCTCAGAAATTACACTAATATAGGTCCAACTATCGCGAACGACTTCGATAAAACAATCGTGAAATAATAAGCTCGCAACCAATTCCTGGCGTAGATGCAAGGAACTAGTGGCTCGTTAAAATACCTGCATTCAACACTACAAGATAGATTTTCTTGCATGTTCATTGGAAAGTGCGTTCCGATTTCGTGCGCTAGTTCAAATGTAATAATTCGGTATTCTAATACTATTAATACAGTAGTATCTGGTAATAGGTAGTAAGAACTAATGACTCTTGATGACTCGGTTTTAACGAGACCGTATGTACCAATAAATAAATAACACACATAAGCCACATACCTAACACCGAACCTACAATTAGAATATTTATCGTGTGTTGTAGGTATTAAGAACTACGAGAGACTCTCGGTCTCACATCTAGATTAAAAAAGAAATCATTTTTACGGATTTTTATATTCCATATATTACTTATATATTATAATAGTTTTATATCAATGTTTAATACTTGCGTAAACATTAAATATTTGTCTGTCACACAAACATTTATTTCGGTGCGAGAATTGAACCCACGGTCTTTCTTTTCACAGCCGACTATTAAATCAACTAGCACCTACTTACTATCTGTGCAATACACAAGGCTATTACTATCCCAGAATTGACATTAGCACGTATTTTCGGAAACAAGCAGTGAAGCCAGAAGGAGGTTAAACTGAACTTACTTTTTTCAACCAGGCTGGGTCGGGTAGAGGCAGGTCGGGGAACGCTCGCTTCCTCTCCACGTAGTACCAAGGCGCCCTCACATAATAGTACCAGGAAATGACGCGCTCCACCGGGTCTCTCACTACATTCACGTAGATGGGAGATGGATATCCATACCTAAAAGTCGTAGAATACTTGAATAAAGATGACAACCAAATAGACCTTAAGAAATTGTTACAATTATAAGGGTTTGTTATAATCCTCATAAAAAGGACTTCAAACGCATGATATTGTTATTCGTTGAGGAGTTATCAATTAGTTCCATGTATTTGGTCGCCATATCTAAATCTGTCTATAATTGACAAAGATTTCCCGCAACATATACTCGTATGAAAATAACGTCGAGTTAGGAATTTGTTTTTTTACACAATGAAAATTCATATCGCATCATATATTCGGTTTATGACGAAGCAAAAATTAAGCTTACAGTGAAAAGAATTCGCGCATCGATGCATTTATAGGACAGAAAAACCGCCAAAAAAGCTAATCAAATTATAAAACAATTTGAACATAACACTTTAAACTTGTATTTATGTTACGCCCTAATAGTCAAAGAGTTGAACAAAATAGACCATATATACGTGTATTAAAACTAGAACCAGTTGGTGGTTGTATTACTGAATAACACGGTAACTAAATTATTATGTAAATTGTTATTATGGCATATAAAAAAAATATATATTTTTAAAAAAGTACTGGTAAATTTTATTTTTTGCAAACTCTATTCAGCTTTAATAGGAGCGATAAATACTCAGTTTACGTCCGTAGGAATAAACTCAGAGTTTTATCACATTGTGTAATTCATAGTTAGATAATGTTAAAATAGAACATTTAAGATATATAACAAAGCAAGGTCGATAGGTTTAAACGAATGGGGACGGCTGAAGAGTTTTTTTTCCTCTTATTGCAAGGTAGACGACGCAGTTGTAAACAATGGTGCAATTTAACATAGTTTTTACACGTGTTGAAGTAACATCGTGTAATTACGTCTAACAAGGGACACAGCCGACGCGTGACGAGGCTACAGTTAGGAATTTTCTAAGTGGTCTTACACCCCCAAGTACTTCAATATTGTTGTGAATAACAGCGGGTTAAATGTTACATTTACAAAATATGCTGTGACTGCCTCGCTGGCGCAGTTGTAATTGCGTACAAGAGACTGAACTGAGATCCGGATTCGATCGCCAGGTCGGGTAAAAGTGATATTAGGTTTTTCTATCCCGAAATACTCCGTATCGGCCAGGAGGCTGAAATTGTGTCCGGTACGACGATAGGCTCGCCCCCTAACACATCATGAGATGGCAAAATGTGTGTGTTTTGGGTTACACCTCTGTCTATCCTTTCGTAGAATACAGGTGTGTATGTAGGTATGTATATTTAAAATTTAATGCCTAAACTGGAAACTATTTTTTTTTCTGTTGTCTGTGGTGATTGATGTGTACACATGTAAGCTTACATTATTTTAATGTTTTTAAATATTGCTCTTGGTTATAATGATATTTAAAATACCTAGCATTAATAAAACTCAAAGTTGCTCGATACCATTGTATCGTAATAAAGACAATAAATAAATTTACGAAGTTATAAAAAAATATTTTTATAAAGCCAGTTGTGTCTCTGCTCTTTACAAAGATTAATGTCCGAACGATACATTCATCATAATAGCTAAGTACATAGCTATTGAACTGCACCTACGATACTTTAGTTACACTTTGATTAATGATTGAAGTGCGGCAGCTTTTTAAAGTCAATCTTCGAGATAAATAGTTTTCACCTACTTTAAATTTGGTGAGGTATTTAAAAGACATTTGTTTCGTTATCTAACGTATTTGCAAGCTTAAAGTTATAAAAGACACAAACAGTTAATCTATTAACATATCCACACAATAAACATTATTAAACATTCTTATTGTTAGCATTAACATAATTCAATAATAGAACCGTTAAGAAAACATATTAAAAGAATTGGAAAAACCGAACAAAAGGAGCTTAACGATAAAATATTTGATATTTTAGGAGAATCCGTTATTCCGATAAATTTCAGGTCATTGTTATTTCGTTGTTTGTTAAATATGGAGGCTACGCGAATTTAAGAGCAAAGACCACATTTAGAAAAGTTAGGCGTGGGATGTGCGCTGTTTAGATACAAACTACTTCCAAAGCGACAAACTAGAAGGCACATAAAATTATATTTAAATTATGATTATAAAATCTATGAAATACAACAAAGAAAGTAAAATACTTTAATGCCAAAACAAACACAAATAAGAACAACAAAAACTTATAACTAAGAAATTAAACTACTTGCTCCAACAACAGGGGATCATTCATATGCTGCTGATAATATTATTGAGAACATAACGAAATTAATAAAATAATTAAAAAAAAGCTAATGTACCAAAACAAGTAGCGACTAGAGTTTAAAGCTGAGGAATACATAGCAAACATCCATTTACATAAATGCAATCATTGTATAACCCACCCAAGGTAATACAATTATTGTATTTACAAAGAAATGGTTAATGTTAGCGTTTAAGACTCTGCGGTATTCTATTTTTATTTTTATTCCTGGCACGCCAAAATGATCACACTGCACTTGGTGGTAAGCGCAGTTAGAGTATCATGTAGTGAGAAACAATCTATTCCTGGCTACTCAACACAATCATGCCGGCTTGATGTGTAGCTTCTTCAGACTACGCCATGGGGCAAGGGGGTGAAGAAGCGGTCGAGGGTCTAGTGTCAGAGCACTCAGAAGGCCGCAACACGGCCAAACATCGTACCCCAACGCTAGACCCCCGACAAAAACCGGATGTACACTGGCTGATCCCGGAACGCGGCACACTTGCGTGTACACACACTATGGCGGGTTTTACACCCTGTGTACGGTGGTCGCTATCCAGGCGGATACGAATATCCTACCACCAGCATATTCATTGATGCATTATGTGTCAGGGCATATACCTGTAAATACATAGCTTTAGTTTTACAGTGATGCACCAGCCATTAGTCATTAGCAGAAACAAAATATCACGGACACGTAGAAGTCACGAATGAGTTGAATTACAATAATTACCTGGTGAAGTTGGTGTAGCACACGTGTTTGATGTAGGACGAGGGCGGAGTGTGTGCTGACACAAGACTCACGAGAACCTGCTGGTCGGCGGGCGCCAGACGGATAGTCTCCACGCGCTGCACCGCATCACGATTGAATCCTGCCCATAATATATCATTTTTTTATCCTGTCACGGCAAAGTGACCACACTGCACCTGATGGTAAGTGCAGTGCCGTCCAGTTATAGTATCAAGTAGCGAAAGAAAATCTATCCCTCGTTACTCAACATAATCATGCTGGCCTGCTGCGTAGGACCCAGGATCATAGGAACACAGTAGTTGGCAAACTGTTCCACAGCTTGATGGTGCGGCAAAAATACGAATTTGCGAACCTCTTGGTTCGGGCTGTGGTAGTAGACAAATTGATGATTGATGCCATCCAGCAATTAATTAAATTCACCCAAGCTATGATATACATATTACTGACCCCCACTGTCTACTCCTATGATCCTGCTTTGTACGCATTTGACCGGCCCTGCTCGGAAGTGGAATTAAATGTATTCGGCTTTTATATTTTTTAGCAAGCTGCTCGAGACGAGAATGGTGTCTGGCTGGTTTTGTATTGACGGTGCAACGAAAACTGTACACCGAATAGTACTCAATATAACGCCGGCGTGCATGTCTGGAAAAACAGTGAAGTTCCTACGATATATAAAACGACTTGTGCAATAGCGAGCGCTCGGAATTCATGCTATCGAGCAGTCGCAAGACATACATACTGCTTTTCACTTCACAAGCCTACAACAGATCTATCGCAGTTATCCACTATACTTGCCTCGTCTGTCCCAGGTTAGTTAGTTTCCGTCAAACATTTACTGTGTTCGAATTATTAATTACTCCAGCAGTGAAAGGGAGTGCTCGAGTAGTTCACAATAACTGCTCAAGTTATCCGTGTATGTTGTCAACGATTGACTGCGCCAGCTACCCATATATTGACACTCTACGAATATTAATAAATGTGTATAAAACTATACCGAAATTGCCTATTCAAACTACCTTAGTGAATGCCTGTATATTTTATAAACTTCAAACGTGACGTTGCAATTTGCGAAGGAACAAATGGGTACACCATTAAAAAGTATGGATGCTGCTAAAATTGGTTAGCAATAATTGTGACTTGCTCATTCCTGTGAAAATTATTATGCATGACCTTTTATAGATGAAATGGTAATTGGGTAAGACGCGGTCAAGAAGTGAAATTAAATTACGCTGCATACCAATCTGATGTCTCGTGCAATTACGGAGGCATGCGTCGATTTCTTTTCAAAAAGTCAGTTTTAATTGTCTGCTACGTTAAGGTAACAAGATATTTTTCTTACCAAATTGGTTCCTCAGGGCGAGTCTTCGTAACAACTCCATAAATGTTTGGCTTCCAACTTTTGGGACACGGTTGAAGAAAAGCAGTTCGACGCCCGCGCGCGCCGTATTATTAAGCTCCCATGCCTCGGGTATGAGAGCTTCGTCGAGGTATTCCTGTTCAGCTTGCTGCTGCTCTTGCGACTCTTCAGGTTCGGCTTCAAGAGTTCGTTGAGGTTTGCTGCGCTCCTTTCAAAATAATTATGAATTTAGATTATTATAAGGTTCTATGGTTTCTATCATAGTCAATTTCGACTGTCGTAAAAAAACTGTTAAAGTTTAAGAATCATTTATTTCTCATAAGATTATTACATTAATCACTTACTGAGAAAACGTATTAACAATCAGTCCTTTTGTACGAGTGAGCATACAGAGGAATGTAATGATAAACATACAATTATCAAAATCTAAATACAAACAGCAAAATAACAATCGAAAAAATCAAGTCAAGTCAAATCAAGTAAAAAATTTAAGTGTCATCGGCAATGCGAAGTATGTGTAATTCTGTAAAAAATGTTAAAGGATATAAGGGTGAATTTCCAAAAACCTATCTTTTAAGCTGGAATCAACCATATACATT
Source organism: Laothoe populi (assembly GCA_905220505.1). NCBI lineage: Eukaryota > Metazoa > Arthropoda > Insecta > Lepidoptera > Sphingidae > Laothoe > Laothoe populi. The sequence goes on along the minus strand of HG992147.1, from coordinate 12,144,236 downwards.
CATAAAGTTTATTTGAAATCGGTGACGTGTGGTTATTTTATATGCCTCTGCTGCTTTATTACAGTATAGACTAAGAATCTAAGATCAAACTATAAATCAAAATCAAAATCAAATATTTATTGAATCCATGAAATGTTATACATTATTTAGATTCAGTCAATTTTTTACTCTACCGCCAGTTCGGAATGCAGTTTCGCTAGAGAAGAACGGGCAAGAAACTTTAGCGTTGCTCTTTTTCAACATTGGTTAACAATATTGGTAATACAATTATTATACAATTTTAATTTAATTACATATAATGAACTGTTTTAATTATTTACAGGAATTAAAGAACAGTCATGCCTAACTATTACTGAAACAATAATTTTGGACAACCTCTGTAGCACAGCGGGCGAGTAAGTGGATGTGAAACGAGACTGCGACTTTGATTGTCAAACGAAAACAAAATCACAGAACTTTAACCGTAGTCAAACTCTTGTTGAAAAAAACTGCTTTTATTTACGATTATATAGTTATGTGCTGTAATATCTGCGTTAAAACAAATAAGAGCAATAAAATATCCGATATTCTAGTACTAATAGCAGTCCGTACGACAAAATATTTTTATATCGTCTTTTTTGGTATAAAAAAGAAAGAGAAAGTGGAACTCTTTGCCGGAGTCTATATTTCACGAAAATTATAACCTGGGTATCTTTAAGTCAAGAGTGAATAGGTATCTTCTAGCGTGCTCCACCGTAGTAGGCCACATCATCACTTACCAGAGGCGAGATAGTGGTTAAACGCAAGCCTATTTATAGTAAAAAAAAAACATCACACATATTATAACGATACGTATAATAAATCAACACTGCTACGTTATTCAAATATATTGAAGGATGTTCGAAAATATTTCAATCGGAGGCGTCTGTTTTTATTAGTTTAGGGCCATCTTTCAAGTCGACGGCCGCGACAGTGAGGCATGTTTCTATTTGTGAACAGCGTCGATCACGACCGCCCGGGGATTCAACCTCACATTGTGGATAGTTGGCTTCTTGATAGAGGTATTTGCCCAACAATACGATAGTAATAGGCTATTTCTTCATAATTTAATGTAGCGGGATTTCAGTTACTACATAAATGCCTTTTTACTGGCAGCCCACGGGAACTTTTATTATGATTGTTTGATGTTGATGTCGGAATAAGCTAATGATTTCAATTTTGATATCCAATTTTTATTGTGATGCCATTTGAAATTTAACTGGCATTTTTATAGGGTTATCTACTGTCGGCTACCAGTAGCAGTATGCTTTAAACATTATTCTATTCTTGTATTTTTTTATATTTCTTTCATATAAATAAACGATTAAGAAATATTTATTAACATATATTTAATTGAGTAACCGTGTTTTAGATGTCTTTTACAGTATAGAAGTGAATGAAATTTTATAAATATAATTGAATACGAAAATGTTAATGACTAATAATAATAATGGGGGTTGTTCGACTATGTCAGATGATTTAATCATTATCTCATAGACATGCACTTTTTTTGAAGCTATATAAGCTGATTCTAGAGCGATAGATTCTACCGAATATTATGGGAGAAATTGAGTGTATTCAAAATTAAAGATATACGATGAGATCACTATACTTCCATTACGTGGATTATATCTCAGCCTATGGCCGTCCACTGTTGGACGTAGGCCTCCCCAAGTGAACGCCAACCATCCAGGTGTTGGGTGGCTCGCATCCATCCACTACCCGCCACCTTATGTCGGTCCATCGTGCAGGAGGGCGTCTCACACTACGTTTGCCGAAATGCGGTCTCCACTCCAGCACATATCTGCTCTACCGACCATCTGTGCGACTGCAGACGTGACCCTACGCAGATTGATAAGTAATAATGAGTTATTACTTACAGCTCCGGTGTGCCTTCGTATAGCTTCGAGGGCTTCTTTATATTCCTGTGCGGACGCGAATGAATGTTCTGCACGATCCGTTTGAACTCCTGAAATGAATAATTAACGTTATTACAATAATATACACACCGGTAAATGTATAAATTATCATTTTTAACATATCGAACTACTATTATCATTGTTTTATTTTCTTAGATTGCCTATTTTAACTTGTGGTTAGACATAATGATTTCTTATGTCTATGTTTAAGTTAAAACTAATTTTATGGATTTTATCGCGGTTTATTTTACTTTTGGCTAAGCTATCTCCAATTCATTCGGTGGGCTGAATAGCGTAGCGGGTGAGTCGCTGACTGTGAAACGAGAGGCCGCGGGTTCAAACCCGACATCCCCACATATGTTTGTGTGATGTACAAATATGCCTCGTAGTACATACTTACTACATGGGTAACCTGTATCATGGGTATGTACCCAGTATTGGGCCAAAACTATGCGTGTGACTGTTGTGTATAATTTAGAAAACACATTATTAATGTTGTCATATTTATTTTAATAGTATAGTTAATAAAAATTAATACTATTAAAATTAACTATTTTTAAGCATTTTTTATTTTAATAATAAAATATCTTCAAAAAAATAGTCTTTCTGAGCACTTACAGTACGTGACATGACATTTAAGCTTCAAAGAAACCAGAAAAATATATTTCGTTGCCTACAGTGTTATAATAATTACAGCAACAATGAATAATAGTTTGATCCAAATGGTCACCTGCGGTTCACCACTCTAGAACTAATCGGGCAAAAGCAAAAACGGACGGTATTCTGAGAAACTTCGAAGTCATGCTGGTTATACAATGACAAAAAGTATTTTCATTCGTAACATTCTACTAAATATTTCAGAGTTAACAATTCTTTTAAATCATGAATGTAATGAAAATTGATATATTTTCTACGTTTTTGAAACTAGAAATCGTATTACAACAGATGTATTATAATAACATGTTTGTTAATATGTATATGGAGAAACAATATTGTGAACTTTTTGTAGGGATATAAAAATAAATACACAGAATATACAGAGCGATAGCCTAGTTGGTTGCGGTACGGACTGTTAAGACGAAAGTCGTGTGTTCGAAACCCAATGGCATACACTTCAAACTTATCTCAAGTTACGTGTGTATTAAATGTTAATTATCGCTTGCTCAATCGGTGAAGGAAAACATCGTGAAGAAACCTGCATACCTGAGAATCCTCATAAGGATTTCAAAGGTATTTGAAGTCTTTTGAAGTCAACCCGAATTAGGCCAGCGTGGTGGACTAAGGCCTAACCCCTCTCATTAGTAGAGGAGGCCCGTGCCCAGCAGTGGAACAATATTTAATACAGGGCTAGTATTATGATTATTATTTTTATAAAAATAAATGATTATAGAGCGAAAACTATAAGGTAATAATTATTAATTCCTTAACCATTTATAATCGATTTGTTAAAATAGGAACGCGAAAGCAATAAATGTTATGAACAGCCGCTGCAGTGTGTATTTTCTCGCACGATGCGACCTTACTGTCGAACAAATTGTCTTTCACAAATCGATAATATCCATCCATTGTACTTTATATAACTGTTTAAAGAAAGCTTTCTTCGGCGTCGTTACGCAGATTAGGGGCAATGCATAACTAATTTGAACAATCTATCTCCGTATTGATATTTACACAAAAACTTCGATATCGGGGCCATTGTATTTAGACATTTTTCTTGCTCTATTTACAACGAGAATGATGTAGACTTCGTAGAAATTGGGCTTACGATACAAAAGATTGGCAAAAATAATCCGTTTTAATAAACTTGCCTCGAGAGAGTTTGTTCATTATTTTATGAAAATAGGTACAAAGATTTATAAAACAGCGATCATAAAATTTAATACCGCATCGTACCAATATCCATATTTCATAAATCTTATTTGATAGACTATAACATACGTTTATTCAATAAAAGGTTGTCTGTCGGCTTCCAAGATCAATCAATCAAGTTTATCAATGACTATAAAAAAAGTATATTATCATCAATAATTTAGCTTAACTGTTGCATTTCTGTCGAAAAGGAATTTGTTGAAAGTGCTCAGGTTATGTGAAAAAAAAGAATAATTATTTATTTTTTATTGTTCAATTAAATTTAAAAGTGTTTCGACACAAGCCTAAAAACAATAAATGCTTACAATTAAATATCGTAATACGCAATCATTTTACAATTGTTGAAAAAGCTTTCACCAAATTTGGTCCACACGATGGAGAAATCGACGTACCTAAATACAAAAAAGGTAATAAAAACACTTTCAATTGAAAAACAAGTCCTTTTTGGAGTCAGTTAAAGGTAATAAAAACTGGGTCACCACTTAAGTACACCACTGATCTTGCAGCACAACATTCCAACATTATAGTTGAATGAGTGCATAAAACTCAAATCATCAAATTTTTTGATGTGGGTAAAACGTAATTAAAATTAATATACGCTCTAGTAAATTATATAAGCAAAATTACATTTGCATCATATAGATCACATATTCATTGTTATGATGTAGTATACCTGATTTAAGCAAAATATAGGATAGCTATTCCTAAAGATATAAGATTTATTAACAATAAAAAAACGATATTATTATACTCTATTAACCTCTAATCCGGTAGACGTCGTCCCAATTTGTGGCGACTCCAAACTAAATACGTATTAGTTGTCTCCATTTATGAATAACTAGATGTTGCCCGCCGAAGGTATACAATTCATGGATCTTCACCTGTGTAACCGTGTAACGTTCCGTCCGTTGTAGCGTGATTAAGTAACAAACATACATCCATCCAAACATTCGCATTTATAATATTACTAGCTTTTGCCCTCGGCTTCGCCCGCGTGGTTGTTATTTTTTCAAGAAGAGGTATGAAATTCTCAAAGACATCTTAAGTTATTACATATTTCTATATATTATTGCTATCACATAGGAACCGTGCATTTTAAACAGAAGCCTATGTTATTCTCAAACCCCTCAACTAACACTTACTTACATTTAGTTACATTTTATAGTACCTATTAGTGTAGCAATAACTTTTTTTAACAATTTTGCAATAAATTTGAAACACGTATTTATTTGTTTCCTACGAAAAGCCTAAATAAGAATTTTCAGATCCCTAACTTGAGAGATGTTGGATTACAAACTTTGAACTCCTGTTACCTCCTATTTGACCCCTTTCAATATTGTTTTTTGAGAAAAAAGATGGCCTATGTCCTTCTCCAGGATATAATCTATTTCCTTGCCAAATTTCAACACAATCCGGTCAGCCGTTTGTTTAGTCGTGAAAAGGCAACAAACAAACAAAATACATACAAACAGAGTTACTTTCGCATTTATAGTATTAGTATGGATATTATTATAGTAGGATTTGATTATGGCGTTACTTATCGAATCTTAGCTTAATCTATAGACAATCCTTACGAATCACGAATACGATAGTACAAATATATTGTACTAGCTGTTGCTCGCGGCACCGCCCGCGTGTAGTTCATATTTGGGAGAAAAAGTATACAATACAAAATACCAATTTTCATGCGTTTAACTTCAAACATGACGGATTTTCATACAAAGTTTCTTCCCCTATTTTACCCCCTTAGGAGTGGAATTTCCAAAAATCTTGTAATATATATTTTTTATTTTTAACTAAAAGGCGAAATAGTAACTTTCATGCGTTTAACTTCAAATATGACGGATTTTCATACAAACTGTCATCCCCTATTTTACCCCCTTAAGGGTGGTATTTCCAAAAACCCTTCCTTAGTGGATGCCTACGTCACAAAAGGTACCTACTGTCAAAATGTCAAGTCTCTAACCTCACTCGTTTCGGCTGTGCGTTGATCGATCAGTCAGTCAGTCAGTTTCTTCTTTTATATATACAGACGAATATAACCTGAATCGGTAAAGTTGTTCAAAGGTTCACTAACTTACACACATGATTTTTATATATAACGATTATAGTTGCATATACATGAGCAGTAATTCGATATCAATGGGCCGATTATATGACACCACGCTCGAGGCGAACGTTGCCAACAATAGCCTGCTCTATATAACAAAGAAAGTTGTGGAAGCACGTGAGATCGCACTTTCCCCGGAACAAAGCCACAAACTGCGATGATCTCCGTGATACGAGGCGACCTAATGTAATTTCGTATTTAAAATTATGAAAATTCAAGTTAAATGTTCCGTGTTATACAAGTTATCCTTGTCGGTGTTATAATTTTAGTGAAAGTCTTTTATTTTACATTATACGTGACCAGCAAGAAAAACGAGCAATATCCATGCATACCACACACTTCCTCAACAGTATGCTGTGATTTTATTCTGCATGAATCCGTCTTTATAGCCCAAAGTCCCACATTGTTTTCTTTTATATTATATTATGAATAGGGAATTTACTTTGTCTTTAAAATATTTACGTCATGAAACTAATTAATAATTTTATTTGATAATTTAGATAGATATCAATTATTAATGAAATAAAAATATGAAAAAATACAAAATTCATTAATTCATATATGTCGTTAAATTTTCGGCAGAACAGTACTATTTCATTATTCAATGACGAACTATAATACACGCATTAAAAACAAAATATATTACCATCAGATGTGATGTCAGATTTAGCTGGTACATTCAAAATTATCACTGAGAGAAATATTCCAAAGTTAACATGGGCAAGTTATGCTAGTCGTCTGATACTGAAAATGTTACAAAATTTCAGAAGACAAATAAATGCATTGTTGCTTGTTTTGATATTAATATTTATTTTTTATAAATACAGTAGGATTCATAAAAATAATTATCTTTGTTAGTTTTATAAAATGTATAATGCACGAAATATTTTTTATTGTAATTCCCATTTAAGATTAATGATATAAAATATAATAATAATACTAGCCCTGTATTAAACATTGTCCCACTGCTGGGCACGGGCCTCCTCTACTAATGAGAGGGGTTAGGCCTTAGTCCACCACGCTGGTCTAATGCGGGTTGGTAGACTTCACATACCTTCGAAATTCTTATAAGAATTCTCAGGTATGCAGGTTTCCTCACGATATTTTCCTTCACCGTTAAAACAAGCGATAATTAACATTTAATACACACATAACTTTAGAAAAGTCAGAGGTGTATGCCACTTGGGTTTCGAACATACGACTTTCGTCTTGGCAGTCCGTACCGCAACCAACTAGGCTATCACTGCTTGATATAAAATTACTAATGTATAATTTGTTATTAGTCTGTAAGCCTTCGGACAAGTAAATAAATAATTCCATTTATCATAGTCCATAATAAGTTAATCCAAATTCAAATATGCGATATTCATCGTACGATCGTTATAACCGCGATACCGATAATTTCGGATACGCATAATAATAGACAAAAAACGTAGTGTAAAAAGCAAATTCATCTGAACAATTCAATAACACGCAAATAATGAGCCCAATTTATTAAATAATCGTAGTGTGTGGTTATGTACCCTATGATTTATCACATTTGTATTTACTTTAGGAATATTGCTATAAAATTACTCGATTATCTAACGGCAAATAACAATGAGAAATGTTATAAAAACCTTGGCTGCTATTCAAGCGTGAACTACACTTAATGAACTTGCTATGTTCTAAGCTAATACTAAAAGCACATCTGCACTTCACATTATAATGGAGATTGAGCAAATAAACAAGACGGCAATCTCTTATATATGCGTTATAAAGTCATTAACAGAGTGTACTCGGGGTTCAGTTCGGGGTACAATTATCGGATAGCGTAAAAAACTACCTATGTATGTATGTATTCATTTGTAGCCTTCACTTTATATCAAGACAGAATGTGGCAAAGCATTTTTATAGAATACTAGCTGTTGCTCGCGGCTCCGCCTGCGTGGTGGTTATATTCGGGAGCAGAAGTATACAATCCAAGGAGCTGTCTTCTGCACTGAGGAACCTGTAGCGATTGTCCAGCCTCTCAGGTGTTGTGCCTGAATCTTGAGATTGCATCTAAAGAATACCCCATAAGCTTAATCTCACTTTGCCCCTTTAAGGGATGATTTTTCAAAAACGTTGAAACACGTATTTCTTTATTTCCTAACAAAAGCCTAAATATGAATTTACAGATCCCTAAGTCGAGGAATTATGGATTTCCCATACAAATTTTGAACTCCTATTTGACCCCTTTCAAGGTTGATTTTTGAGAAGATAGCCTATGTCCTTCTCCAGGATATAATCTATTCCCTTACCAAATTTCATTACAATCCGTTCAGCCGTTTAGTCGTGAAGAGGTAACAAACAAACAAACAAACAAACAGAGTTACTTTCGCATTTATATTATTAGTATGGATGTATATCGAAGTTATGTTAAGAATATACTTTATATTCCCGAAGGCGTAAAGTACAACTAGTTCATACACAGTGCGTTGAGCTTACATCCATCGCATGATGTTATGGCTAGCCTATTATAATATCGAACACAAATTTCAACCCCAGGCGGTTGATATGATTTTATGAAATGAAAAACTCATACATCCATTATGATTGTCGGATGTTATAAGAGCCCTAGGTTTCATTAGTAAATACGCTTACCACTAGACCGAAGAAAATTGAGAAGAATATTAATAAAAAAATATTATATTGTTATATCTTAGTTTCACAGGTAGGAAGGACCAATTTTAACACTAGGTTGCGACAGTCGATTTGAGGACTTTTCGTGTGACGACGTGAATTAATTTTAAATATATATATATCTTTATAATAGAACTACGTTGTTATACACATGAACGGAACAGTCGACTATATAGATAGATAATAATATTGCTGGTTTAATTTTGATGTATATTAAACCATACTCTCTCGCTGTAAGAAATAATAACAACAATGAGGTCGATAAAAAATCAATTCTCAAATGGATACGCTTTATTGGATTTTGCAGTCATTATTTCTTTCTGTATTATGGAACATTAGTTGTTTATAACTGTAACAACTTTTACAGTTATTTAAAAATATTTTGTTAGGGTTTACTTTTAAGAAAATGAATAAAAAAAGTCTAATAATCAAGCTTAGGGAACTTCCTTAAATTAACTTCAACTAACATCGTTGATAGTCACAAGTCAGACAATTTGATCCTTAATTTTACTTCACGTTTAAGAAACATATTTAAGGATGCACAGTCCATCGAACTCGTCGAGTAGTATCGGTAACTAGTTATGTGTTGTCTCGGAGAATTTAGAAATTGCAATTATCAGAACTCCCAAAACTTGACTGACACTATTAACTTACTCTGAGTTATGTAATTTTTAAATCTTTACTAAGGCTAGAGATAATGGTCCATCATTAACTCTGGCGAACTTTAGTATCATAATTAATATATTTAAATTAAATTACTATTCATTTGAACTGAAATATAGCGTGCGCTACGGTTTTTTATAGGTCTTATTAAATGTTTAAGCTATGGCGTCGCGAACAGTATAGCAGTTGGCGATGCGTGTTCTTTAGGTGTTATGAAGAGTGTCAATTATTCAATAGCTTCTGTGGCACAGCGGGTGAGTAGTCAACTTCGAAATGAGAGATCGCAGCTTCGATCTCCTTTCACAAACATTTTCCACAAATATTTTTCGTGTCTGGGTGTTGTAGGATCGTAGTCTTTCGTAGTTCTTGATACCCATGATACAGGTTGACCTAGTGTGTAGTTTAGGGTCAAGGCTAAGTGACTGTCAAATGTATTTATTAACATTTAAAAAAACTTTATTATCTATCTTACAGCATGTCCTGCTAAAGTATAGTTTTATCACAGGCAATAGCAGAATATGGTTACTTAACCATTATAAATATATTATAATTATTCAGAAAGTAGATATACGTATTAAACCAGTGATAAAACATGTTCCAATTATTAAAGGTTATTGCAAATATTAAATGAAATAATCTTTATTGCATAATGACGAACGAATTTTATAACGAACTCAAGCTACAAGACTTAATGGATAGCCTCGGGTATACAGGCTGTAACAACTACTAAAATTGTTTTAATAATACATTCAGATTTATATTTTACACCTCTGGAACATAAAATCATGTGTCATGATACATTTACTGTAACTATGACGCATTTAAAATTATTCTACGTTGCAGCGTTACCATTGGATACAGGACAGCTTTACTCAAGACTGTTTGTATGCTACGCCAATAATCTTGGCGGTTGAAGCGGGGGCTTCGAATGCTCGAGTTGCAGCGCTTATTATGGTTTTTATTTGTTATTTTAATTTATTTTTAGGAGACCTTAAATGTAGTTAGCCTCTTAGGATGTCATAACACTTCTTTTATATAATGCAAGTGAATATGCTTCCAAGTTTCCCTTGTGACTTGCATAACAATCAGTACCTAACATCTACTTTTAAGGTTTTTGTGCTATTTCAGACTATCTCTGTACTAAGTTTCAACCAGATCCGTTCTGACGTGATTGAGTAAAAAGCATCTATCCAAACATTCGCATTTATAATATTAGTAAGATTACATTCCTTATTTGACACGGTTCCAGTACGATTGGCATATGACGAAAGAAACATACTTTTTTGTGCCTGGAAAGGCAGACGAGCAGACGGGCCACCTGATGGTAAGTAGTCACCGCCGCCCATAGACTTCTGCAATGCCAGAGCACAGCAAAGCCGCTGCCTACCGTCTTAACTTAAATTTAGTTTCTTTTTAGGTACTATGTACAGGTATACTACTTTTTAGGTATATTTTTTTACGTTCCTTTCTTGATGTTACAATAGTTATTAGTATTAAATGAACAAGATTTTACATTCTAACATTAACCACACGTCTACCGGTGTTTATGCTTCATATGTGCAATTAGATACGTACGTGTTTTGTGTTATTAGTTTTTCCATATGGTAAAGAATATTTACGACCATTGAACATAATGAATTATCAGACCACACTAGTAGTTATCAACAATAACAATTTATATGACATTATGGGTGTTCTTGGTTTTATTGAAATATAAAAAAGTAAGAGAACTTCTACACATTAAATTCAATAATGCATATCGATGTCTATTAATATTAGCAGTAGGGGCTTGTAATACTGTACAGGTTATTTCCAGCTGCTTTATAATTTTTAGGCCGATATAACGAATACCGAAAATGACACCGTTCCGTTGGTGGTAGTTTTTGTAATAAATTGAACTTACGTTCAAATATTTATATAAAAAAAGTTATTTACTAATCTTGACAAAAATGTCAGGTCGTTAGTAAGAAGAGTAAGAGAGAACTCTTCGTAATGTTAGAATTCCACTTGTAGCTTTTCATAATGATAGTAATATAACTAGCTTTTGCATTTATAATATTAGTACGGGTTGTGTTTTTAAATGGCAAAAAGGTCAATTTTTAAGCATTAACTTTGTTCGTTTATCGTAAAATCTAATTTGTAATTTAAAGATGGTTTCATACCGAAATTAATATGGTTTTATGGTAAATTACTGCTAGTATAAGTTTATTACGTTCTACGATACCATTAATTAAATTCAATTTGGAGCGGATTATATTTTAGCATGTTGCTAACATTTTTTATATGCATGAAATCATGTATTTCGCTATGAGTTTGTTTTGTATAATAACATTACTTTTTATTGTTAGGTTATCCACTATCTGAATAAAATAAATAACAAATCAAGTCCATTTTATAGTTATACTTAACGCATATAAAAGCAGAAATAATTCAGACAACATAATTGGTACTTAAGTACATCACCTAAGCGTAAAGATTTAAGACCGTCGGTGTTCAGGCAACCAATCTTTTGTTATCCGGATAACCCCAGGCTAACAATGCAGCTATTGCGATCAAAGCTATGTATTATTCATATTGTTTTGACCTAGTACAATGTTTTGTTTGTGCAAATTATTATCTTTGACTTCTAGCAGGTTTAAGGAAATGTTATATACTCGGTCTATTGGTAAACCTTCATAAACAAGCAACTAATAAATAATGCGGTTACCTTTCTTATGTACTACTGATTTATGGAACTGGTAGACATATAATCAAAGCGGTTACAAAATCTGACCCGTTTTATACGGAACTAGCTGTTGCTCGCGGCTCCGCCCGCGTGGAGGTCATGTTTGAGACAAAAAGTATACAATACAAAATACCAATTTTCATGCATTTAACTTCAAAAATGAAGGATTTTCATACAAACTTTCTTACCCTATTTAACCCCCTTAGGGGTGGAATTTCCAAAAACCCTGAAATATGTGTTTTTAATTTTTAACTGTAAGGCCAAATACCAAATTTCATGCGTTTAACTGCAAAAATGACAGATTTTCATACAAACTTTCTTCCCCTATTTTACCCCCTTAGGGGTGGTATTTCCAAAAACCCTTCCTTAGTGGATGCCTACGTCATAAAAGGTATCTACTGTCAAAATTTCAAGTCTCTAACCCCAGCCGTTTAGGCTGTGCGTTGATCGATCAGTCAGTCAGTCAGTCAGTCAGTCTCTTCTTTTATATATACAGATTTAAAATTAAAATAAGCTATGTTTACTTATCGACAATTTTATTGCTATATTCTACGCAATAATTGCTCGTTCCATCATTTGTATAAGGAATTGAGGTTCATTTTCCTAACAAGTATATTGAATACTCAATTTATTTGTTCATTAGTAATAATTATGGGCTCTTTCTATAGTTCTGTAGATTGCGGCTCTGAAACAAGAATCTAAATGTACGATCAAGTTACATTAGTGGTAAAAAATCTACTGAGAAATCCTCGCGAGAAACGCATTATCAACAACATCTTATAATCAAAGGCAATGAATCTGTCAAAAGACAAAGCCCAAAGGCTTCAATTTATATGAAATACATTACACGGTGTAGAATGTGCGTATCATTTCTTATACTCAAGTAATTGGTAATATTATTTCTCACTTTAATCTCTTAGATATAATGTTCTGACGTAGAATCAATATACATATTTATAATATTTAGAGTACAGTATCTACAGTCTAGTCTAGTATTTCTATTCAAACTTTATCACATGAAATCTATCTGCACGATCTCTACGTAATCTAAACGATATACAAGTTCAAGAAAATTGCAAAGCACACACATATGTATGTAGATTCTTTAAACAATAAAAAAAAACGTGTAATTATATTATACAATGCTATGAAAACGATTTGGTGAATACCGTGTAAAATGTTTTTCTGTCCGCATTAATGGCATTTTAATGGGCTAAAATACTTCGAGGATGACAAATGAATGATGTTGACTAGCGAAATTATAGCATGTGCCTTCTGTGTCTAGAGTTCATACATCTTTATTATATTGTTGCTCTTTATTAAAAATGTATACTTTTATGAAGTGTATGTTTCCCAATCAACAAATCTTATTTATTTTTAAATTGTTACCAGCGAAATAGACGCATGAGCAAATCACTATGGCACTAGATCAAAGATAAAAATATGTACCTACCAATACGTCCATATAATTTGGTCTGCTCTGTCCTAAAAGTAAGCTATAAAAACATACCGTATCTCAGACATTCAATATAATTTGTAATCATTGCCTTACTTCATAAATAACTGTGGTGTACGTTTAGGTTCATGCATTTATGCTTTCAAATGCCTTCTTTTAAATAATGAAACACAAGACACTAAAAATAAAAATAAAAACTGTCCATAACTAATGGAAGAATTATTTACCTGACTAAAGATTTCCTTAATTAAAATCACTTATGACGAATAAATAGGGTGCAGTGTGTTTAAAAAAGTTTTTTAATTCATAAAAAGTACACCGACTTCAATAAAAAACAAATTATGCGTCACTATGAAATTTGAGGGTTGCCCTTGATTTTTCTGAGATCCCATCATCAGATCTTGACTTGGTGCCAATGGGACCACCTGGGAAGTATACCCTTTTAAACAAAAAAAGAATTTCTCGAATCGGTCCAGGCGTCTTCGAGTAATCGGGTAACATACATAAAAAAAAAGATTCCGACGAATTGTTAACCTCCTCCTTTTTTGAAGTCGGTTAAAAAGATAAGTTACAGCTAAGTGCAGTTTCGCACACGCGATCGATGCTCGCTTATATATAAAGTAATATTACAAGCACCGTATACCTCTGTTTTGTCATGAAATATTTCCCGGGTTAGATAGGTTAAGCGATAGAGTTCTTCGGCTAACGAGATACATTACCCGCAGCGATCTCGCGATGTGCCCCACTGTACAACTTTTAAACATGACCGTGAAAATTGATCGGAGTACTTATTGAAGTACCATCACGATATACGCTGTAGCAATTTTCGTTCACGTCGGCATTGTATTTTAATGTACTGCTAAGCTTGGACCGATTATGATAAAAATACCTAATGCAATTTAAAATCTGCATATAAATAAGTAGAAAACTGTGGAATAATATAATGATGATTCCGTCTCAATCTTTTTCTAGTGTACAAATAAAGAATATTATATAGATTATTCAAATTTTATTATAGACAAGAAAACGCAATATTTAATTAAAACACACTAAAAATTACTATAATTTCTTACATTCCATATAGCAGCTTTTATTTTTATGATTATATAGTTATTTTGTTTGACAATTTGTTATATTCTGCAGTTATGTTATTTTTAATTTTGTGTTTGTGTTGTTAGGTTCTTTTATTATATAATTTAATTTAAAATTTTAATACGTATGTTGTTTCACACCTGTAATTGGTGAGTAGACTAGTCCTTAGATTGTACAATTTTAATTAAGCATGTTTGGTCTATTAACTGTTGGTGTGTCATTTAATAAATAAATAAATAGCAGCGATAGCCTAGTTGGTTGCGGTACGGACTGTCAAGACGAAAGTATGTTCTGAGTTTCGAACATACTACTTTCGTCTTTATGGCGTACACCTCTGACTTTTCTAAAGTAACGTGGGAATTCATTGTTAATTATCGCTTGCTTTAACGGTGAAGGAAAACATACTGAGGAAACCTGCATACCTGAGAATTATCTTAAAGATTTTGAAGGTATGTGAAGTCTACCAACCCGCATTAGGCCAGCGTGATGCACTAAGGCCTAACCCCACTCATTAGCAGAGGAGGCCCGTATCCAGCAGTGGGACAATGTTTAATACAGAGCTAATATTATTATTATATTTTCGTGAATATTTCACATTTAAATAAAACTAGTTTTGCAAGTGATTGCCTCGGTGGCGCAGTTGTAATTGCGCATGCGTTACAACTGCTGCACTGAGGTCTCGGGTTCGATCCCCGGGTCGAGTAAAGTGATATTGGGTTTTCTATCTAGAAATTCTCAGTATTAACCCGAAGTCTGGAATCTGTGCCCGGTATGGCGATAGGCTCGCCCCCTATCACATTATGGGACCGAAATTCGGCGAAAAGTGGGTGTACTGGTTACACCTCTGGCTACTCCTTCGGGGATTACAGGCGTGAGTGTATGTGTCTGTAGTTTTGCGAATTTTATCGCAGTTTATTTTACTTTTATAGTATCGACGACAAATTCGTACAATAATGATATATACAACAAATGAAGGTTTTAGATCACCATAAATACATACAAACATAAATATTTAACAATAGTCGTATTATCTCATAGTCAAGTTCGCTATCGCTTTAAAAATAAATTCACACTGAATATAAAATGTTCTCAAAGTTTAGCCTTCGGCATTAGCGAGCGTGACCAGACACTAACACCTTAACAGTTGCATGACTCGGAGCTACATCGTGAACCAAATGGCGCAAATATTACAATATCAAGTTCTCTACCTTTTTATAAACCAGATAATATGTAGCTACAGAGGCTTCTAAACACCATTCTAAATAATAATTAGTATATATTAAAGTGTCTTAGACGATCATTTGCTAATCTAAATTCATTAATGTATATACTCACTTGAATGGAGAAGGATCAGATTTTTTTGAGGTAAATGCCTATACATTTGTAACCAAGCAATGCCTTCCATGAGCACATTAATTATTATCATTATTTTTTTTGTTACACACATAGTCCAGAACTACTATGAGGTCAGCCCATACTAAGTCGTATCGTGGTTATCCATCCTCTTGTTTTACAATTAGCTATTCGATCGCTGTACCACGGGGTTGTCATTACTACATTGTGTAACCTCCATGGTGCTTTACGTCTGGCTTCTCCAGACGTAAATGTCCCTTATTGGAGGTTAATACCTCTTTAGTTCAGTATTTGTCTCCCGCTTTGCGATGGAGGGAAGTGGACAATTTATATTTCCAACTCTTCACTATATTTCTATTTGATTCATTTCGTTGCGGGATATAAGACAGTTATTAAGCATTCCCAGAGACTCGCCGAGTTTCATTACTCGGTGTCGAAAAAATGCGTGCCATTGTTGATCCTGGCGAAACAGGAGTTACAATGGCGGGTGCGTGGGCGGGATAGTAGGGATAAAGTTTCGTCACAATCTTTTTTCAAGCTCAGTAAAATGACTCTCTGATCAGTAAATACAGTGCAGTCCGAATATAATGTCCATCAATGCAAGACGTAGTGTCCCTCAACGGTCAACAGAAATATGCCTGCCAGAATAACTGGGTGAACACTACATGACTTTTCATGAGTTAATTGTCTTTTTCGTAAAGAACATTATAGCATTATTGGCTACATAGCATAAAAAATTACGTAGCTTAATACCGTTTACTAATATCGAATTAATAATTATTATTGCTCAATATGTAATGCGCTGCTCTAATTGAAATGAATTGTATTGTAATACTTTATTGCATTTCATTGTAAACCAGCTTTTAAAAGAGCACCGCAAGTGTTTCTTGCCCGTTCTTTTCTGACGGAAATGTAGGCCTACTCTAGAAATCAATTCCAATCTCGAACTCGATACAGTTTCAATTACAATCTGGAAGATATTGTAACTCTTAACTCACTCAACTAAATGAAATAGAATATTAAGGAACTAGCGATCGTGAATACTCGATTTCATTTAGTTACTTAAAATTCCGCCGTATTCAGTTAAATCGTGCGCTGGTGTTGCGTCCAAGAGTGCCAATTGTACAGTTTTCGAACCCAATCCCAATTTAAATTGGAATCAAGTGTCAACAGTAGGTAACCCTCCTGGCTTCTGCACTAGCGTTAGAGTGAACAATGACAGTAATTTAATAATGTGTAGTACACTAATCTATAAAATTAAACTTGCTTTTATGAATTTCAATAAGTTTAAATTGACAGCCTCCATGGCACATGGGTGAATAGTCGACTGTGAAACGAGAAGCCTCGAGTTGGATACTCGACCAAGACATATCTTTGTTTGATCTATTTATATTGTTTTGGGTCGGAGTGTTGTGAGACCGAAATACTCTCGTAGTTTCTGATACCCACGACAGAAGACTCTTATCTTAATGGCTAGGTTATGATTAAACTTATTTTTAAACTAAAAATGATTATACCCATTTGGTCACATATAAAAGTTTTTATTTCGTAATAGCGTGTTGCGTAATGTTTGCCACAGTTATGCAGAAAGCGTGCGTTCAAAAACGGCATCAAATGCATTTCCAATCAATTATGTAAGACAGGCACCGCACATGTGCTAAGCTACGTAAAAAACATCAGCATCAAGCTAATAACCTATTGGGCTGTGACTAAATGCCACTAAATGTAAATGTCTAGTTATCAGGACTTTGTACTTGCTTTCATGGGAATGTAATCTATCACCAACGAGTTAAACGCAAATTGATTGCGATGCCTATACCATGCAAAATCTTTTGATGTTCTTCGTTTTTGGTAGCCATTTCTTAATAAAAAAATTGATTATCTCTGGATATTACAGTGAATTTCCGTTTAGTAAAATGATAAACGTAACGTGTTTTCGTGTAAGGACATGACGTAAATAGCATTTACAATATAAAGTCGCGATCATTTTTGAAATGTCATATAAACACTAAAAGTGTGACATTCAAAACGAAAAAAGGAAAGTCAACTTTCTTACGAACATTTTTGTCGACAATAAGTGTGCCTACCTGTGTAAGTGGTTCAGTTCTTGTTTATTGGAACACATTACCTTAATTTGAACTCGCGACTCTCACGCGCCTACTGGATTACTGATTGCTTACCTTAAAATGGGTCGTTTACACGCCTCGATTAAATGCATTTTAGTTCTCTACTATGATTATTTGTCAAAGGCTGGAGGGACCGAAGAGGACATTACTTCGCGGATCGCTAAACAATGAGCAACATTTGCGCTGCTTCTACCCGTATGGCAATCACGAAAACTGACACGGAGAATTAAACTCAAAACATACCGATCTAATGCGAAAACGGTACTGTTATACAGGTATGAGACGTAGAAAGTAACCACGGACATCTCGCATCGACTGCAGGCCTTCGTAAACCGTTGCCTACGCAAAATTCTCGATATTTACTGGCCCGAGAAGGTTTCCAACAAGCAGCTTTGGGAACGCTGTAGTGGAGTCCGTATTGACCAGCAAATCAAACGCCGCACTGTCGCCGCAAATGGAACTGGATAGGCCACACCCTCCTAAAGTATCCAAACCACATCTCGAGGCAAGGCCTAGACCCTGGCTTTGGAATCCCCAAGGATCCCCCAAACAGATCTGGCGGCGGACTAATGCAATTAATGACTATGATTATATAGCCTAGTTTATTTAAAAAGACATAAATAAGTCGTATAAAGATAATATAATTGATGATTGCCATCAACGTTCGTCAATTGAAGGAATACTTGTTTGTAATAGTAATTCAACTGAAGATATAAACTGGCTATAAACTTCTCTACATACAGCGTTAAAATTTATTGGCACGCGTAATAATTGCTTATGTTGACGTTAAAAACAATAGTCATTATATTTAAGATGCGTTGCTGTGTGAACAGTGGGTGGCAGCAGTAGTACCTCTACTTACCTCTTAGAGTATACAGCGTTATGTTACAAAATTCTCTCCATCCAAACTATTAATTCTACAAATTGTGAACGCATTAATTTACCGAATAAGGTACATGTATGCTTTTTTTTTTTTTGTGTTCTTATTTAATTTAGGAACTTTGAGTCAAGTCTGACTATGTCAGTCCCGTAATGTACACACATTAACAGCATAATACAAGAACAGTGATCCGTTAATAGTTTTTAAGTATTTTATAAGTGGAAACATAAAGCAACTTAGCTGTATCTGATATTCCTTCAGATAAAATGGCTTGAAATACAGCCACATCAAACCGATTAACATTATTAGCTGTATATAATTCTTGTCTCATATTTGCACTCCGTACACACTCTGTCAAAAAATGGTAAATATACATGTATGCTGTATATTAAATTGCAACTTGTAAATGATGCAATGATTTTAGAGTGATTTTTACGTATGTTTATTTCTAGTCATAATTTCCTTTCCTTTATGAGTCTGTGATTATTGTACTTCTACTAAAAAATATTAGGCACTGTATCTGCCTACGCCTTAGTAAGGAAATAAATTGGAAACAAGATCTAGTGTTTTGCGACACGATAAAGGAGTCACGAGGGATCTTCCATCTTTGGTTGTTTTCTCTGCGCCGTGAACAACTCTGAATGTCAAAGCCAGCGGTCGATAACCCGTGTTGTACACTGTTAGAATTTATGGTTAGTCGAAACCATTCATAGTGAAAAGGCCCGGAAGGCTAAAGAAGTGTTTGTTTTGTTTATGATAGGCTTCGGTTGACTTTGAAATTTCATAGCAATATTTTACTGCGAGCTTACCAAATAATATTACAATTTCTTTAAAACGACATTAATTTTAAACTAATCAACAATATTGGCTATAAGAGTTTCTTAAGTTATAATATATGAATGAACGATAGTCGATAGTCTGATCCAACACTAAGATGAGAGTCTTGTGTCGTAGGTATCAGGAACTACGAAAATTCCACACATTACTCAGCCATACATACACTCACGCCTGTAATCCCCGAAGGGATAGACAGAGATGTAACTAGTACACCCACATTTGGCCGAGATTATTATTGTCCTATGATGATACATATGTGAAAGTTGGCGAGCCTATCGCCATACCAGGCATAATTTCAGACACCGGGCTGATACTGAGCATTTCGAGATAGAAAAACCCAATATCACTTTACCCGACCCGGGAATCGAACCCGAGACCTAAGCACGGCAGACGTACCGCGTAAGCATTACAACTGCACCATTGAGGCATAGTACGGCTACTCGCCTGAGCCACGGAGGCATAAAACACAACTTCGTACAACAATTGCACAATTCAGCTGGGCCTTGATTTATTCTACTACAAGCGGGCGACAATTGCCTTACACAGGTGAATATTGTGTTGAATTTTTTGCACTGCTATGTGAAACATGTTTGTAGATTGTATTGAATTACGAATTTTAAATTTATGTAAAAACTGTGTAATTTTTATTTTTTACCAATCTATGAACATATTTTGATTTGTATAATCCATTAAAAACATTATTATAATTTGATTTCTTTTTACTAACGAAAATGGTCGTAGGAGACCCATGTAAAATATTGCAAGGAACATATTAGTGCAACCTACGTGATATCAAACTTATTCTAATTCACGCATGAGGTAATATCGTTTCGTAACACCTATTGCCTTAAGTACGTTACACATTTATGTATCATAATCTCATAATATGTGCTAAGCATAAAACCAATTCGAGATGCGATTGTGTCATAGACAACTTTCACTAGTTAACTTCGTGATCGATGACATATTGACAGCCATAATATCAAATATCAAATGTAATACATACATATAAACTGGTTTATTATACACATGTACATTTAACAGTTCTAGTACTTTTTGGTATATAACCATAGAGGATGTTTAAAAATGTTGTAAGCAAACTTTCAATTATTTTAGACCTTAGACGAAAAAACCTCTTTTTTCGTCATTGTTTTAGACTCTATAAGAGAAAATAAGAAAATGATGACCCCCACCCCAAATGACATGATTTCTGTTTTTTTTTGTAAACTTCTCCAAATTTTTCTTGGTTTTGATGTTGGTACAACTAAAAAAAAAATTGTATTGAACAGTATGTACGTCCATTTTCAGAGTAAGAATATATTACATATTTCTAGTAAGAGACATGTATAGAAATCGCTATACATTAATAAAAATAGTGTAATTAAGTTATAAATATTATTTTGAAAATATTTATCTGTATATTGGCCTAACTTGTAGACAATATAAATCAAGAAATCTGAGTGTGAGACTACGCCGTCTATGGTGATAGGCAAAAACTGGTATTGAGCATTACGCCCTATATATAGACATCAGTAACCATAGCGGTATTAGGGTAGTTGACAGTAAGTGAATACCTGATAGAATTTTGTTTTTTATAATAGATTTTAGTCTAAAAATATCGAAAATTTAACCAATTTGTTAATTTATATGAGATTATTTAACATTTTTAAGAAACAGATATGTAAAAAAAGCATTTTGTCACGTGACATGAAACACAAATGAGTCATGCATGACCTCATCGTATGAAACATCTATTAAACGCGAAGCCAAAAAACTTCTATCAGTTTTGCGGATTGTCACACGAGAGGCCATGACAGTTGGTAGCGTTTTGGTGGGAAAAATTAAATTTGTTTATAAAAATGCAAATTAAATCTTGAAACTTATGTTTTATGTTTATTGGTGGTAATATTTTAATAATATAGACCATGCAAAATAAAATAAAACGGTTTCCTAAAAACAGTCAACTAGCCTATTATTCTTGTTATGGAAAATTGACGTAAAAATGACGAACTCTTCGTAAATAAACTAACTACACAAAATATAGATAATCAAGACAACCATAAAGGCCCAAAGAAAAGACTCCATGGCAAAGAATTCTTTCATAGGAAGTGTAGGTATATCATTGCGCTTTCTAATAGTTTGTATGTAGCAAAATTTGCGCATTATGATCTGTAATCCGTTATAAAATCGATATGTAACATGTAATTTGACCACATACCGTTTTTAGATGAATAATATGAGCATTTATTTTAATGTATGGTTTAGCATTGACTCCGTGCAAATTGTATTTCTAAAATAATGATGACCGTACATTCTAAAAATGGTAACAAAGTACCTGTAAATAAATGCCGGCTGTGTTTGAAAAAGGCTACTATTGATTTTAATCGTAATGCGCATTAACTCGGAAAATTACAGACATACATAAAAGAACATGGCTTTAGTGTATAATTAGAGAGCTCCATTAAAATGAGTGTATTTGGTTACCATGTCCATAATAGTTAAAATTCTATTAATGCGCTTAATTTAATATTTCGTTCGTACAGTCAAAATTGCTAAAATGCTTGATGCTAAAGTTGCTCAGTTGAATAGTAGGCAGCGGCTTTGTTGTGCCCTGGTATTGCAGAAGTCTATGGGCGGCGGTGACTACTTACCATCAGGTGGCCCGTCTGCTCGTCTGCCTATCGAGGAACTAAAAAAAAAAAAAAAAAAATAATATTCGAATAGTTCGTCTTATACGGTACTGTGTGAAAATACACATATCATGTAATAACATGTTAACCGGTCTTTAATATGGGAACAAAAGATGTAACTTTCTGAAGAATTGTGAACAGTTGCAAATACAAAAGTGGCCAACTACTACAGTGGAAACGCACATTTCGACGCATACAAGTGACACGCTTTGAGAAACGCATGACAGCATCTAACGGAACAGATACATAACATGACCACATGACTAATTTTTAACCGACTTAAAAAAAAGGAGGTTCACAATTCGTCCGTATCATTTTTTTATGTATGTTCCCCGATTGCCCGAAGACGCCTGGACTGATTCGAGTAAAACTTTTTTTGTTTAAAATGGTGTACTTCCCAGGTGGTCCCATTGCCACCAAGTGAGGATCTGATGATGGGATCTCAGAAAAATCATAATTTATTCGATGCATAATTTGTTTTTTATTAAAGTCGGTGTACTTTTTAAGAATTTTAAAACCTTTTTGTCATTAAACTTGTCCAGAGACAAAATTGTGAATTTGTCGAAAGCAATAAGTGAAAGACATATCAAGCGTACGGATGAAAATAATGAACTTTATACAATAAAATTGTATTTAACTTTTATTGTTAGTCATTCCACAGTAGATTGTCAATAATGTTTTACTTTCCGAGACGGTCTGTTCATAGGACTAAACATGATCTTCCCATTATTCTTAACTCAATGCCGCGGCTGTCTGTCTGTCTTGAAACGAATCCTACTAATGTTCAAAATATGAACGTTTGTATGTTTGTTACAATTGGGTTCAATGGCGAATCTTGGGGTAGGCTGATGATGATGATGTTTGTTACTCAATCAAGCAAAAATGGTTGACCGGATATGGATGAAATTTGGCAGACAGCTAGTTTAGTTGCTGTATTAGGTTTAGTTACAAAGGTCTTATTCCAGAAAAATATTATTATAATAATATTATTTATATATTATTATAAATTCACTACTAGAGAGATAAAAAGATGTAAAAGCTTAAGATATCTATGGAGACATCTTAAGCTCTTATATTTTAATATCATCTTAAGATATTTTTGGATGAAAAGGTAAACAATCCTACCACAAGGGATTGTATACCTTTTCATATAAAAATATCTTACACTCGGGCTTAGCCACGTGCCAGAGCTAGGAAACTATAAATTGAATAAAAATTACAGAGAACGCGTAAGGTCCGGTGAATATTAAGTTATTCCTATATGTTGGTGGTAGGATATTCATATCTGCCCGAATAGCAACCACCGTACACAGGGTGTAAAACACACGCAAGTGGGTTGCGTTCTGGGATCAGCCAGTGTACATCCGGTTTTTGTCGGGGTCTAGAGTTGGGGCCACGATGTTTGGCCGTTTTGCCTTCTGAGTACTCTGACACTAGACCCTCGACCGTTTCTTCACCTTCTTGCCCATAGCGTAGTAAGAAGCAGGCCGGCATGATTGTGTTGAGTAGCGGGGGATAGATTGTTACTCGCTACTCCGATACTCATATTGAACTGCACTGCGCTTACCATCAGGTGCAGTGTGGTCACTATCCTATGCCAGGATAAAAAAATGTTAAAACAAAAATATCTAGCTGTATTTATCGCACGTCTAACGAGTCTCTCACTTACTCGGATACACGTCCACGTAACTAGTTTCTACAGTAAAATTTAAATCTCATAATGTCATTAAACAAGTGTCACGTGTGTATATAACAGCCGACAGTTCTGTGAGATACCGCGAATTTGGAGTGTCGTGCGGTTCTGAGCATTAACAAAATAATGTCACAACGTTATTTTGTATTACTCATGCGGGAAAAGTAGTATCTTGACGCTCGCTGTTACGTTTGAAAAAGAACCGTTTGCCGACGAGTGCGACAAGTTTACTTGTCGCACTCAAATTATTCTTGGCACACGCAAATTTAGATAAAATTGATGCATCAAGAAAATGAAAGATCCGAAATTTTAGAGCAGGTTTCATCTAAAAACGCCATGAATTTGAATATTACATTTACGAACTGCACAAACATTACAGTTCTTTTAAATGACACTGAAAAAAAGTAACTTATTTATGTTGCTGTTGTTGTTCTTGTTATTTTTTGTTCTGATCAAATAAATTTATATTTATTTGTAATTAATTGATACTTTTTTGAATGCTTAATTTTTCAGCTATTATTTCTGGTCCGAAAAGGCTTCGTCCTTTTAAAAAATTGAAAAAATTTATTTTTTGTTTATTAATATTAATTAATTTTTATTTATTGTTTAAAATATATTTTTTTCTTCTTTTAAAACTTTTTATTTGTTTTGAGGGACTGCTTGCTTGACTTGACTTGCCCACTCAACCCACTCAAGCGAATGACCGCACTCGCTTCGCTCGTGCGTTCAACTTCGCTTTCGTGGGCAATCGACAACTTGTCGCACTTGTTTCACAATGATCTATTACAAAGTTAATGCAATATTTTTATACTTTAAACGGTGTTTGCGGGTTCACTGAACGGTACTCGCACTATTCGCAGTGAACATGGGGTTAAGTTACTTACCATAATGAGATGTAAAGTTATTGACTAGGTTAGGGCAAGAAAACGTTCAATCTATCATTTACAATACGGAACTTGTCACCCCGCAGATGACAAATGACGTTTCGTATGGCTCGTAATAGGGTCCCTGTCGCATTACCAGTCGATGATTTTCCTTGCCAAAGTTTAATGGCAAATAATTATAACTGTGAGACTCGAATTATCCTACTAAACTCATTATCCTACTAATATTATAAATGCGAATGTTTGGATGGATGTTTGTTACTCAATCACACTACAACGGCTGCACGGATCTGGTTAAAATTTGGCACAGAGATAGATTATAGTCTGGAATAGCACATAGGTTACTTTTTATCCCGGAAAAATGTACAGTACCCGTGGGATAGTTTAGTTTTTCACAGAGCAAGGGATCGACATTATTTTTTTGCATATTGGTAGTTTAGGGATTTGGAAATGACATGAGCCACTTTTCATCCCGGAAAAATGCACGCTTCCTATGGGATGGCCAAATATAGAAAGGTGTTTTTAATAACCTTATCTTCCAAAAATATCCTCCACGCGGGCGGAGCCGCGGGCAACATCTAGTTATAATATATAGAACGATAGTACAGATTTAAAGTAGTTATTATTTACAAGATATGCCGTTGTTTATTTAGAACACATTTATTTAACACATCTCAAACGACAAACACGTTCAGGTACAAGTGGCCAGTAAACAAACAAAAAAACAAACAGTTACATTTTTGGAATCTTAACAATAAAAATACTTTGCACTAAGCTGCTGTACGTCATGACCGTGACAGATAAGGGACTACTCAACAAGATGCTGTGCTGTGGCCCGTCTCACTACGCAGTGATGATGATTTCGGTGGTTACATTCCGTTAGTTAATAATCTCAGCCCAGTATTAAATACTTTCCAACTACTGGGCACGGGTTTTTTTACTAATGAAAGGTCGCAGGCCACCATGCTGGTCTTGTGCGGGTTGTAGACTTCACATACCTTGGAAATTCTTACGGTGAATGCCCAGGTATGCAAGTTTCCTGGCGATGTTCTCTTTTGCCGTTAAAGCAAGTGATAATTAACAATAAACACACACGTAACTACGAAAAGTCACAGGTGTATGACATTTGGACTGGTTTCGAACATACGACTTTCATATCAGCAGTCCATAACACGACTAATATAGGTACTAGATATTCAGTTCAGTAACAAATGAATATTCTGGTGTAATGTGTAACGCATTAAAAGAAGTACGAATTGTGCCTATACCCCGAATAGGGATACCTACACTTCTAACTGCGGTTTGAAACCTTTTTTAAAATATGACTTATTTTTCTACCTTTCTTCGTCTGTTCTTCTATATTGTATTGTCGTTTGTACACATGTTAAGCTTTAAGTTTATTTTGTATACTTAATACAATAAAAACCTTGGTGTGTCAAGTGGTTCCCGAATTACGTAAAAAACTGCTG
Organism: Laothoe populi; assembly: GCA_905220505.1. Classification (NCBI taxonomy): domain Eukaryota; kingdom Metazoa; phylum Arthropoda; class Insecta; order Lepidoptera; family Sphingidae; genus Laothoe; species Laothoe populi. The sequence continues at coordinate 12,117,788 of HG992147.1, read as the reverse complement.
AATTGATTTCAAACACCACTAACTACAGGCTATACAAACAGTTTTTTGCACACAACATTTCATACAGACGAAATCATAGGCACAAGCTAGTGTAATGTATAAAAAGCTTAATACACTATCAGTATCAGCGTGCATAACATTGTATGACAAAAGATAATGTAAATAATATTTCATTTGACAGTACCATCAAGAAGCCAACGATAACAATCAGTGGGGCTTTAACATTATGGCACCTGCTCATTAGACTTGCGCCATAACATTAACAGTAGCCGTCTGTCTAATCTTCTTCATATCATTAAAGACATTTCGTAAACAAAACATCTCGAGCATGTAATCCGACTAGTAGGCTTAGTGTCGTTCTTATTTATCTAATGATGGCAATCTAGAGCATTCAATAAGGAAATGGTGGCCGCGCTCGGCTCTCTGTTAGTGTCCATCACCGCAACCTGTGGTTACGGACACTGCTTGGAGATGGCGTATACCACCGAAATTTATTAGTTGGTCTAACGGCACCTTTCATCATTCAGATTTGGATTATACATAATAACCGGATGGTCGTACTGAAGACGCGCGTGTGAATTCAATGTGCACTTCGCAATTAACGTATGTATGTTTGTTAACCCGGTTGTTCAGAAACCATTTACTTAGTATGTGATATTTTCAAACAAACAGTAATGTTGATTAAAGTCAAAAATATTTTTTACAGGTTGCAAAGAATTACTAATAGAAATAATATAACTCGTAAGACTGCTAACTGTACATTATTATGTTTGGGGATCTTTCGATCGATCTAATAAAACGTTATTTGTAAAGATATAATCTAATAAATGCATTTTAGCATTGCGATTTGGAGCGTGATATTTTATTTTGTGTTCGGACTACAAATTTGTAAAGTGGGGTTCACGAAAAGAAAGTTTAATAAAAATAAACCGTGGCTTATTGCGTTGATAATCAAATAATCCAACGGTACGGAACGGAATGGTCCTAAAAAACAACACAACTAATCGATTATTTGAAAGCCGCTATTTATGGATGGTTCGAATTGAGCTAATATTCCACTTGACTGACAAGTAATTTTGTAACTAAATGTGTGAAAAAAATAATATATGTCGAGTAGTTCGATTAACGTTAAATTTGACTTACTTTCACGTTATAAAAAAACTTAATTGTCTCAATTCTCAACTAATATCATTTAATTTTCTTAAAAATGCGGACGTCGCGGTCGCCACTACGTTACTCTACATAAATAATGAATCATATTTACGGCTAATATAATTATTATTAATGTAGAGTATATAATAGAGTAAAAACTATAACGCTGACTAAAATATACTATATTACGGTGTGAATGATGATTATATTCACACTGGCACGAACGTCTAAAAACACACGTTCCCAACAGACCAAACACACATCAGTGTGAATTCAAACTAGGTTATCCTGCATTGTGGGTATTAGGAACTATGTAAGACACAGAGTCCCACAACGCCCAACCGAGAAGCAAATACATATGTGGATTACACAAACAAGGTCCTTGCACCCTGCTCACGGGACCCATGTAGCCCGTACTAACATCTAAGGATAAATAAGAAACAACAGTGAGTGGTCATTATCGTTATAGAAATAAATCGCAGAACGAAGACATCAAGGTAAACGTTTTTTAATCAAGTGAAAGTTCGGACTCCTGCTATAATCGTCCCAGCAGGTGCTCGCGAGACGTAAAATTGGGTATCGGAAATGGATAACGAGGCAATGTCACGCTATTTAGAGGATGCCAATGTTCATACTTTTTTATATCTCTACTGTCTTCAATAAATACACCCAACAGTCACACACATAGTCCTGACCCTACACTAGCTCAAACCCGTGTTGTGGCGTGGCGGGCAAGTAGTCGGCTGTTGAACGAAAGACTGGGGGTCAATTCCCGCACTGAGACAATTGTTTGTCTGATCCGCAGATATTTGTTTCAGGACAGGATTATTAATTCAAGATTTGTCTCTATTCTCTATTAAACCACTCTCATGCAGGGTTTGTAGCATGTTCGAAGTAGAACCAAATGCGTTGTTTTGTTAAATTTTATGTATAGTAAACTGCTGTATCGTCTGTAAAAGAACCGGTTGTATTTTGGATGTGTAGATATGACTGGTATACAGGAGAACAGGGAAAACTAAGAAAAACAAGAGTTGAAATAAAATAAGGTCTTGAGGTGCCCTTAATCTCGAAAATGAGAAATTATGAATGAACTTTCGAACTTCATTTTGTGAAAAAGTCTTGTATTTTAAGCACGAACCTGTCTGGTATTACTAGTTGAAAGAGCTAGTGGATCAAGCAGTCATGTCAGACTTTATCAAATACTTTTGCCACATCGAATAATAGAATCCCGGGCTACAAACTTTCAGACAGGCATTTGTGTCCGGGGTCTGGGTGTTGTGAAACCGAAAGTAGTCTCTCGTAGTCCCTAATACCCACAACACAAAACTTGTATCTTAGTGTTGGGTCACGGCTATGTGTGTGAACGTTAAAAATTGTTTTTGGTTTAGTTAGGTTGGACAACACGTGCTTTATGATACGGTACCGAATGAATGCAAGAGTGGTATTTTAAAGCTCTTAAGTTGTTGAAACTGTGCCTACTATAGCCACGATATATATATATATATATATATATATATATATATATATATATTGTTTAAAATATTAAATAGTTAAATCTAGAGACTATCCCACATAACCACCATTGTAACTCCTGTTTACCCAGGATCGACAATGGCACGCATTTTTTCGACACTGAGTAATGAAACATGGCGAGTCTCTGGGAATGCCTAACTGTCTTTTATCCCGCAACGAAATCAATCAAATATAGGGAAGAGTTGGAAATATTAGTTGTCCGGTTAAAACTAGTTAGATAACGATTACAGCCATTTATAAATGACCGTAGATGCCCAAACTTATATTGTGAAATTTTATTATTTCTATTACTAAATCTTATCACCAAGAGATAATCGGACTACCTAAAACATTAGAACGACTTTATTCAAGTCCATAACAGTATTTTAATGTCTCTCGCACCGTATATTATACTCGAAACGGTAATAAAACGTAGGAAGTAGATCTTCCAGGGTTGTCACAAGTCGCCAATACAAATTAGAGCAGCGTGGGTTTTCGTTCAAGATATTTACATTACACGTCGACAATTAAGCTGTGGTATAAGGTATACTTTTAATTCATTATTTTTGTTACGTTTCTTCTTTGTACCGACTTGAAAAAAGAGTTAATTAATTGCCTACGTGATCAATAAACGTGATTTTCAGGATGTATGAATCTAATGCCAAATTCAGCTACTATGTTCTTTATAAAGATTATGTTTTTATGTATATATGTGACTGTGTATATGAGGTTCTAAGTATACCAATTACACAATTACAACATGTATATTAAACAATGTGTTTTTTTATATTTGTTTATGTAGAGTTAAAAGAGATTATACCAAATAATAAATTAATAAAGTTAAATATATTAGACAGTTTATATACTAGAAAGACTTTCTTGAGAATCTGTATATATAAAAGAAGAAACTGACTGACTGACTGACTGACTGACTGACTGACTGATCGATCAACGCACAGCCTAAACGGCTGGGGTTAGAGACTTGAAATTTTGACAGTAGGTAGCTTTTATCACCTAGGCATCCCCTAAGGAAGGGTTTTTGGAAATACCACCCCTAAGGGGGTAAAATAGGGGATGAAAGTTTGTGTGAAAATCCGTCATTTTTTAAGTTAAATTCATGAAAATTAGTATTTGGCATTTTAGTTAAAAATAAAAATTATATGTTTCAGGATTTTTGGAAATTCCGCCCCTAAGGGGGTGAAATAGGGAATGTAAGTTTGTATGAAAATCCGTCATTTTTAAGTTCAACGCATGAATATTGGTATTTTATATTGTATACTTTTTCTCCCAAACATGACATCCACGCGGGCGGAGCCGCGAGCAACAGCTAGTATACTTATAAACGAATACAGGTAACTGTGTACCTACCTACTATCTATAAAGCGAAAAAAACACCTCACAGTAAATTGCGCGTTAACATTTACGTGTTTCGATTATAATTTGTAAAACGTGTCCAATTTGCGCTCATTTCCGATCAAAATAAAAGAAAATGGTTAATAAGTAGTACTATTATCAAGAAGTGATTGAATTACACCACTTTCTCTCCTTTTGTAGAATAAAATGTATAACACAAATATTCTCTGTTTTAGAAATTGACAACTCACCTTGGTTAAAATTACAACGCATGACTACGTTTTTCTTTTGTTTTAATTTCACGTGCTGGCACACAATTTAATAAAATATGATGGTTTTTGTAATATAATTTACAAAGGTGCGACGCAAGCACCTCTATCGCTGCATACGAACATTTTGTACGTAGCATCATTTTTGTTTCAGCCCAAGACTGACATATCAATGCACAGCCTAAACAGCTGGGGTTAGAGACTTGAAATTTTGACAGTAGACCTTTTATGACGTAGGCATCTTAGGCATCCACTAAGGAAGGGTTTTTGGAAATACAACCCCTACGGGGGATAAAATAGGGGATGAAAGTTTGTATGAAAATCCGTCATTTTTGAAGGTTTTTTTAATTCTTTAATAAGAGCTTTTATTTTTGAAGTTAATCGCACGAAAATTAGTATTTTGTATTGCATACTTTTCCACGCGGGCGGGGCCGCGAATAATATCTAGTATTAGATAAATTGAATTCAAATGTAGCACCAAATGACGACCCGGCGCTTTTAGAATACAATCAGAGCAGGTTGTATGCGTGTCAATAAACTCCTTGTAGATGATTAAGTTTAAGACACATTCAGAAGCGTTATCAGATCGATGTAGCGTCAAGATTAATAATGGCGACTCCTTGCTGAGAAACACACACATGTACACTAGCCTTGATGACTGAATTACTCGTGAGCGGAAACAATACATGGGAATATCAATAACATCGATACTAGAATATTGACATTTATCGATATATTTCTACAGCCTCTATAAATAGTTGAGCCGTGAAAAATTATACTAAGACCAAGTTATCAAAACATTTGTGCCGTGGTCTGGGAGCGACCTTTGAGCCCCAGTCAGATATTCATTGTTTAATTACTAAGTCTATTTTATACAGTACTTTAAGGATATTTTTTTTATTTCATTTCATCGATGATGATGCATTCTCTTATAATAAGCATGTATAATACACAGTCAGGTCATAAGTATTGTCACACAGTAAAAACTTTTATTTTAGAATGCAGGCCACAAAAAAGTTTATTGAATTCGAATTTCAAATTGTTCATGAAAATAAAAATGTATACTTTTTAGAATTTTACTCATTTTTAAATATGGAGTGGACGCTTAAAGAAGACCGTGTTGCAGTAATTGCAAAGAGCATTATAATACTACTGAAAAGTAATTGCGTTGCATCGTTGCGGTTACGCGCCAATTCAAATTTTTGACATACTGAAAAATTTGAATATAACCAAAAGATTCGTTTATCGTACCATCAAACGATACAATGAAGACTCTAGTGTAGATGACAGGTCAAGAAGTGGTCGCCCTCGGTCTGTTAGGACTCCAGCAGTGATAAAAGCTGTGAAGGCGCGAATTCAAAGAAATCCCAAACGTAAGCAGAAACTGTTGGCCCTTCAGGTGGGGTTAAGCAGAACCACGGTGAAAAGGGTGTTAAATGAAGACTTAGGGCTTCGGGCATATCGAAGAAAAACAGGACATCGTTTGAATGCTCGTCTAATGGACCTGAGACTGAAGATATGCCGCGCTTTGTTGAAGCGGTACGCGGGAAAAAAATATCGGGAAATTCTTTTTTCAGATGAAAAATTTTTTACCGTAGAAGAGAGCTACAACAAACAAAATGATAAGGTGTACGCACACAGTAGTGAAGAAGCGAGCAACCGTATTCCGCGTGTCCAACGAGGTCAGTTTCCATCCTCGCTCATGGTATGGTTGGGAGTTTCTTATTGGGGCTTAACAGAGGTACATTTTTGTGAGAAAGGTGTAAAAACGAATGCAGTTGTGTATCAAAATACAGTCTTGACGAACCTTGTGGAACCTGTTTCTCATACCATGTTCAATAACAGGCACTGGGTATTCCAACAAGATTCGGCGCCAGCTCATAGAGCGAAGAGCACACAAGACTGGCTGGCGGCGCGTGAAATCGACTTCATCCGGCACGAAGACTGGCCCTCCTCCAGTCCAGATTTGAATCCGTTAGATTACAAGATATGGCAACACTTGGAGGAAAAGGCGTGCTCAAAGCCTCATCCCAATTTGGAGTCACTCAAGACATCCTTGATTAAGGCAGCCGCCGATATTGACATGGACCTCGTTCGTGCTGCGATAGACAACTGGCCGCGCAGATTGAAGGCCTGTATTCAAAATCACGGAGGTCATTTTGAATAAACTTTAGTGTCATAAGAATCTATGTTTTGTTAAGTTCATTTTGGTATATAAATGGTTACATAATGAATAAACTTGTTTAATTATTTTATATTAAACATGTGACAGAATTTATGACCTGACTAGGTATATTGGTCCCTAAATCTTTTGACTCAGTGTAGCTCTTTGCCAATATGTGTTTTATTTTTGTAACAATTGCTGCGTACAATATTAAGGTAGATAATATTTGATATCATTGTATCTCTACTCGTAAATTCTCTACAAAATTTATTATTATTATACTATTCGGAGCAATTTACATTGTATTAATATTCATTCTACATTTTATGTATTTTAGCCGAAGCTAATCTCCACAGTTGATTTGTTTATATATTTTATGTCCCGTACTATTGCGGAAAGTATCAATATTAGTGATAAAGATCAGGTCGCTTTTATTTTGTAATTAAAAGTAATATGGCCGACTATTAAAATAACGACAGGACAAGTTCATCGAACGGTAGAAGCTAATGTGGACATAATTATAGTCCATTTAATTAATCCAAATAAAACGATTTTTATATTATCATGTTGGTGTGCAATAAAGAGTTATCTATCTATCTATCTATCTAAGAAGCAAACATTCTAAACAGGGTTTCTTAACTATCATTGTCAATTCACATGACTAACTTAAAGATAAATTATTATTACCAAATGATTTCCTTCTATATATTAATACTTGAGGAGAAAACGTTGTACTTCTTTTTAAGCATATTGTGCGCACGGTGGAGTCTGACATTTGACACAGTTAATATTTTTTATGGAGATGGAGTTTAGAGAGCTAGCATTTATAAGTAATGCCAGCGGGCCCCGCAGACGTCTTCCTGCCCGGAAAAGCAACCGCACATTAAATATCATATTTTAAAGATCGCAATCTTTGGCATTTCTCCCACAAATCCCAGGAAATCAAATTTGGTTAAATACCGACAGTAGCGCCACCTACCAGATCCAATTGTATTTTCAAACCACCCAGGAACCCATTAAAATATACACACAAAATTTTATCCAAATCGGTCAAGTCGTTTTTGAGTTTTAGTGCGACTGATTGCGAATGATTTTTATATGCATAGATGTGTTACAAATACATTAAATAAAATATACATTGTTTAAGTGCATACTGTCAATTTAAAACACATAACACACGCACTTGACGTTTCAGCTGACGTAATAGAAAAAAAGTCAAATAAATAAGAGTATTGTTTTTGAAAAAAGAACCGCAGTAACTTTCAAACTTTACGAATTACGATCAAATTTCTACTAGTGGGCGAGCACTAGTTTTAATATAGCCTTCTTTATTATGCTTTAAGCTGATGAAATGACCTACATAATCATCATTACGACGATGTTTTACGATTTCTAGAAGCAAGGATTCGAGAAATCGTAGAACATCGTCTTCTTTTATAATTAGGAAAAATCTTATTGGCCCATGGCAATTCTAGGTACCATATGAAAACTATAGAATAACTTGTCGAAATTGCAACCACTCAACATGCCGACTTATAAATGTAACACTGTACTGCAAAAAGGGGTGAATAGAAACGCAGAGGTGAGTCGAAATGAAAGTAATGTTGAAATTACAGTATTATTAGTTTATTACATATATGTATCGAACAAACTGTTTCCCAAGATTAATTTTCACCAAAATTTATAGAATTTTTCGGTTAATGTCGATAACAGTTAATAATGTTGAATGCTTAAAACAATCAAACCATTTAAGGAATAGCAATACTATTTACCCCATTTTACCGTTACCTATTATTTTACTTACTGTCAGTAAGATGGTTGAATGCTGTGACGTCATCGTTTAGTCTGCCCTCCATACGGCGCAGCTTGGTGCTCAGATCTCGCGTGTGCAGAAACAGAAATAGTGTGCATGATACTGCCACTAAAGCGACCAGCTCGCTAGTCCTGCAACAATATAAAATATATGTTATTTTTATTCTACACTAGTGGTCCCGGGCAGATGTTGTCCTGCCATAAACCGTCTTCTCTGTGGTCCGAATTTTCCTTGAAAAAAATAAGAAATTCCGTTCTCGACAACAACTCTACCTATTGGATCTAAAACTAACCTATTAAGTTGGACCCAACCACGTACATACACAACATTTCATTGAAATCGGTTAAGTGGTTTCAAAGTCTACAACGGACACAGGTAGAAACAATTTTTGTTTTTATAGGTATATGTAAATAGATTAGATATGTATTAGACTGCCTCGGTGGCGCAGTTGTAATTGCGCATGCGTTACGACTGCTGTGCTGAGGTCTCGGGTTCGATCCCCGAGTCGGGTAAAGTTGATATTGGGTTTTTCTACCTAGAAATACTCAGTATTAACCCGGAGTCTGGAATGGTGCCCGGTGTGGCGTTAGGCTCGCCCCCTATCACATTATGGGACCGAAATTCGGCGAAAGGTGGGTGTACTGGTTACACCTCTGCCTACCCCTTCGGGGATTACAGGCGTGAGTGTATATGTATATGTATGTATGTATTAGATATGTAGGAAATATCACAAATTTATTTGTAAACAATATTTTCATACCTATTTAGTCTTGTTTATACAATACGTTCCTACTTTTGGTGTGCTAAGCTTCCATAAGTATTATTTTTTATATTATGTTTAATATTGATATTAATGTTTGTTTCTGATGACTACGTGATCATATAACTTAGATCTCGTTATTTAAACTGTAGTCAAATTATTACTATTGTTAAAGTATTTTTTCGTAGTTAAATATAACGTCATCGTTTAGGTAGTTCTAGCTATAGACACAGGTATTGTATCTATTTTTATAAAGATCAGAAGAAGAACAATCAAGTCCGACTAGCCGAAATACCGCGATGATTTTATATTTGGCTATGAAAAAAAAGCTCTAGCCATAGTTTAAATGATGTGTGTGTCGATTTATAAATCAATTTATCTCAATAAATAACACTTAACTGGTGGTGTTTTATTTTCTATTCTTGAAAGAATCGAGGATGGAATCAAATTTGTTCACATCTGTCTGGTGATCTCAATAAGATTATGAACGACCTCGACCTCGACCTGTGACCTTTCACTTGAAAAGTATGATTTTTATACGCATGTAGTTTTTTCATAATCATTATCTAACTTCTTACTATAAAAAGCATAATAAATTTTACGATAAGGCTTCAAGTTATGCACCTCTTTATTTTAAGTACTGTTAAATAAAATATAAAAGTTGTACATTGAAAATAATTGAATATAATCAAATAATAAAAAAATACAAAACAATTCTTAATCTGCACATAATAAAAACAATAGAGTCAATGGTGTCCGTCTGTTATTCTGCTTGCGCATCACGACAAACACTTAAACGGCTGAACGGATTTCAAAGCAGTTTTCACTATAATTTTAAGCGAATCTCCAGTAAACACACAGACCATAAAAATACCTTTCAACTCAAAAGACCCACGGAGGCGGATTTTCGAGAAAAGCCAGTGTACAAAATAAACAGAGATGGCTTGTGCATGCTAATACAAACAAAATAACAAACCATAACATCAAGTTAAATGTGGTTTTCGAGATCAATTCGATTGACATCGAGATAAGTTCGAGTTAATTTTGTTTCTTAAAATTACTTGAAAAATAACTAAATAAGTTGTGTTTCACATTCTGGGTCCCCATGTGCACATAAGTACATAACTATACTCCAAATAATTCTCACTAGCCAACCAACAATTTCAATTTAAATGAAGATCACAAAGTCTAGTATTAAATTAATTTCGTTTATATTTTTTGAGAGAAAGTTTTCAGTTATAACGCAGCCGTTAGAAAAAACACCGACAAAAATAAATTTTAATATGAATTGTACGAATCACTGCAGCACATTCTTTATGCACTGTTACATAAACCGGTAAATAGAAATCAAGTGAGATTAGCAATGAATCATCATTGCTGCCTTTTGAGCCATCTGTCTACGAAGCCAGCACATTAACGCTAATTCCCACCTTCCCCTTTCCCTGAGATACCTTCGTGTGTGAATAAACAAGTAAATGTTAAGTGGAACTAATCCTTTCTCTTCGGACACACTTTCGTTTCTACTTGTATTAGAACGTTAAATTAATTGATAAGTTACGAATTTGTCCTCACAAAACTATCGATGAATCGGTATGTTCAGACGTGGTTTGGTAAATGTTAAAAGATTTAAAAAAATAAACATTGTATTATTTACTGTTTAGCATTACTATTTTTTATTAATTACAAGAGCCTTAGGCATTCGATGTCTTCACTTATTTCTTAACAGAATTTTGGTTGTAAGAAATAGATCACAACAACGGGTATAACAACGAATATAACAACGACCAAAAACTATCCTATCTTTCAAGCCAGAATCAAGCAATTACATTCATATAATTTCATTGAAAGGAAAGCAGCGATAGCCTAGTTGGTTGCGGTAAGGACTGTCAAGACGAAAGTCGTATGTTCGAAACCCAAATAGCATACACCTCTGACTTTTCTAAAGTTATGTGTGTATTAATTGTTAATTATCGCTAGCTTTAACGGTGAAGGAAAACATTGTGAGGAAACCTGCATACCTGAGAATTCTCTAAGAATTTAAAAGGCATATGAAGTCTACCAATCCGCATTAGGCCAGCGTGGTGGACTAAGGCCTAACCCCTCTCATTAGTAGAGGAGGCCCGTGCACAGCAGTGGGACAATGTTTAATACAGGGCTAGTATTATATATATTATTATATATTTATATAATTTCATTGAAATAGCTTGGGTTGGGTGGTTTCGGAGAATAACTTATAAGAACAGAGAACAAGTGACATGTGGTTTAAAGATTCACTACCCGATAAAACATTATGTCACTCCTATTGTCAGATTATTGCAATTTATAATAATAAATTGCAAACAACATCAATAGATGAAATAACAAATTATATTCCAATAAAATTATATTTTCAGTAAAGAATTTCAAATACTAGAGAGTACGAGCACCGCAATTATTTTCGTGGGTTTGAATGCCAGATAGGAATCACCTAAGTTAAGTTGTAGAAATAACAATCCCGCTTATCGTAGAAAATGTAATAATATTACTCCTGAGTGTCTATTAGTAAAATATTTCAGTCTGACAGTGAGTCTGTCACTTGCCAGATTTGGTGGTGGAAAATTTATATTGAATTAATTTCATTACAGGACTAAGACATCTGGGCATTCCCAGGGACTCACCGAGCTTCACTGCTCAATGTCTAAAAAGGCCTGCAGTCGACCCTGTCTTACAAGAGTTACAGTTGCGGGTGTGTAGGCGGGATAGCTTCGTAACTGCCAATTGCCTTAGTTAATTATAATCAACCAGACACATAAAGGAGAAATAAATTTAATAAGTGCAAACACTAAATTCAATTTAATTCCAATAAGCACTTAATGAAACTTGTTGTTTGTATTCTGCCATTTGACCACAGTAAGTAAGATATAACCGCAAAAGCTTTTGTTTCTCGAATATGATCTAGATATCGTGCTAAAACACTTTCATGGTTTCAATAAATATAGACGCAAAAAACTATGAATGACGCTTTTAAAATAACGAGTACGGCCTCTAATAAATAAATTACAATTTAAATAATATTAAAAATTAATATAATTTTTATATTAATTTTTGGTGTAATTTATATCTTGGTAATAGTTAAATATTTTTCTACGAATGTTCAAAATTGCAAGATATAATACCTTTTTATTTCTTTTTGTAATTTCTATTCAGCATGATAAATTGCGTATTAACAATTTTATAACTGAATAAGACTTTGTTATTTCAAAATTATTTTATCACTTAGAGTATATCAAAATATTCACTCTTAAGACGCGGTGAACATAAAAAACTTAATAACTGTTTTACTACATACTACAACTTGGCTCGGGTTTTTACTCTGTTAAAAGTACCTACTTTCAGTCCATAACCATAAACCCAGCACACTTTCGATTCAATATTCTCGCCGCATGATATTCATATCTATGTAGATGAAATAAAAAAGAAAGTGTTCATGACGATGATTCCTCCACTGGACGTGACCTTACAAACAAATTGCAATATATGGACTCCTTACTGGCCATCGAAGTTTCATTCGGCTAAAGTACTATAATAAAAATTCTGGTGAGTGAACTCTCTGAATGCACAATGCGGATGTATGACACTTTCAGTAGCACGATAGCTCTTTTAAGCATCTGACACAAGAAGGCTCTTGAAGTCTTATTTAATTAATGTTTTACTAAGAAAGAAATACTGAATGTTAGTTATAAAACAAAACAGTAAAATATAGGACGGTTCGGTTCGCCAGATTCTCATACCTCTAGGAGTATGAACTTAACAAAATGAACTCCTAGATTGTAAATTATATTAATTAATATAATTACATTAACATTAATTAATAAATAAAACATTAATTAATAACCAGCAATTTGCAATAACGAGAAGTTCGTGTAAACTTGCAAGGTTAAAACTTGCTTTGTCTTAACCCAGTACAAAATTTCTATTACATGTACCATCATGCATTACATAAACCGGCGAAACGTGACCGCATGCGACTGCATGCAAACTACTTTCAGGTAGATAACATTAAAAGTACAGCCACCGTAATGCAGCGTGTTTAGTGAGAGAAGCTGCTATTACTTTTATTTAGCATTCGTGAGCAAGCACACAAATAAGGCTAAACCTACAACATTAAATATACATTAAACCACACCGTAAAGGAAAATCGTGAAGGTTCGAAAAGAGAAATCCTTTAATTCCAAACGAGGTTATAGGATCACGTGTAAATGAGGGCACTAAAATCTCATGCCAATTATAGCTTGCCATACCATAACAGTATCATACCATAAACACTAAAACTTAAACCACGTTTATTTATTTCAAAGATTTATACTTAGATTATGAAAATTATATAGTGGACGGGGAGTAGCGCGATCATTTCTTCAAGCTTAGATGTTTTCTTTAATTACTGTAACTGATAAATAAATCCCAGAATTGTATTTCTTCGGAAAGTTATTTCACAGGAAGTAAGCTTACTTTATAAAATCTCTGTCTCTTAAATTTCTTAAGTAAAAAAAACTGTTCAATTTCGTGTAAGACTCGCATCCTGGGAAAGTTTTTTAAATTTTTACATATCGTATTTATTTTATTCATGCGTATTTTTGAGCTAAACTTTGGTTTTGCAGACATTTATTTCTGTCCACCACTTTCACTAGTTTTCATATAATTCTACATGGTGTTTACCAGTAACAGTTTTTGAATTTTTTCTTTACTTTTGCAACAATATTTACCTTCATGCCAAAATTCAAGATTGTAGGTCGCCGGGACAACCGATATAGGTGCCCGTTTTTCTTTTTGAGATATGGAACATACGTACCTAATTGGGATGTTTTATTTCGATTATTACAATACAATACAATAATTACTTTGCTGTATTATCTAAAGAAAAAATCGTTAAAGTTGGTCACGTGGTAAAGCGATTTCACATCGAACTTTTACTAGTATTTTTATCTTTTGGTAAAGTGTCAGATCATGGAAAGTGGGTTAGTGATCGAGTATGAAAGAAAGCTGGTAATGCTCCATAATAAAATAAATTATAAATAGTTTTTAAGTAAATGCAAGCAAACAATAAAGAAATAGTATTTACTAGTTCCCTTACACAATAACAAATATAATTTAAAATCAATAAACAATAACACATTACAAATTCCTCAATCAATTCCAAGAAACTATTTTAAATTTAATCTAAGTATTCAAAATATATGCAAATGTTTTTTTTGTAAAATATTTACCTCTGACCTACATTCCGAAGTAAATGATAACCTCCGTGCCACAGCGGGCTATGAAACGAAAGGCTGTCGGTTCGATTCCCGCACCGAGACGAATGTTTCTGTGACAGACAGATATTTGTTTCGGGTCTGGGTGTTGTGGCACCGTAGTTCTTGATACACACGATACAGGTTTATCCTAGTGTGGGGTCAGGCCTATGTGTGGCTGTTGGGTGTATTATTATAAAATAAAATGTATATATGAAAAAATTCAAAAACCCGACTGCAAAGAAGTACTCGTAATGCACTAAAAATACCAAAACAAGATTGAGAATAGAAAATTAAATTTGTTGCAAGCGGAACCCATTAATTTTCTTTCGGTTTATAATTTGCAATTGGGTCCCTTCTGCTACTATTTTATTTCGGGTTTTTGATTTTTTTAATTATACATATTATTTTAGACTTTTTAGTGTCCCGGCACACTCTTATGATACTATATTGATTAATATAATCCGTTACTTGTTGGAGTTTAAGCGAAAACCGATACCCAAATGAAAAAACCCATACCCAAATGAAAATTAATTTAAACATATAATGTATTAATATTTTTGTAATCCTCTTTTAATTTCCTTCATTTTGATACCCAACTCGATAGGTTTTTTTTTTATTAACGTTTTTTTTGGCCTTAAATGTATTACTATTTAGCGCCAAAAATTCTCCGTTTTGATCTTTTGTATCCAACACTTATCTAAGAACACTTGGGGTTTTAATATGAATATAACGATACCTTAACTGTTGAAATCCATCCAGGCGTTTGAAATATACGAGGTAATAAAGAAATTTACAAACATACATACAAGATACGCGCGAAAAACATAACGCTTCCTTGGCAATTGTGTAATAAAATAGTCAAAACAATGGGAGAAAGGTAATGAATAAAGTTTAAATCGAGCTTAGTTGGGTTATACATGTCATATAAACTAGAGTTTTAAGCAGCGTCCTGGGTTTTTAAGCAGTGTCCTGGGTTTTTAAAGCGCCCTGATAATGTCCTGTATTTTAAAATTAGCACACCACATTTGCAATCCTTACTTTCGAAGGGGGGCGGGGCGTCTCAGCTCGCAAAAGATTCGTCCTATTTTTTAATAAAATGTCCTAGTTTTTGAATTCCGGGGATGGCAACCCTAATATAAACGAAACGGTTAAGGTTGTAGTCATTGCATTGTTGTAGTCGTGCAGTATATAGTTTCAGCGTATCCGGCAAGGACTTGTTTATACTTACAGACTTTAAAAGATTATTTATAAACTTTAAAATTAAAATACACATAAAATAACTATTGTCTTATATAAAAAATATACTAAGCTACCTATCGATTTAAATTCTTTTCAAATTTCATAGAAAAGTATTAGTTATTCAATCAGATTGATCTATGACCTATTTACCTTGTATCATGACTTATATGTAAATTATATGTTCGTATTACATTGAAAGAAATCGTCGTGAGAAACGTGCATGTGATTGGAACGAGTATTCACATTGTTTTGTGTAATTTGTGTCAGTCTGTTATTGAAGTCTAGGAACTCAAGTTCGCAGAGATTAGAGTTGTCACGAAATTTTATATAACCACCATAATCAATATTAAGATAAGGGACAATGTTTAATACAGGGCTAGTATTATTATTATTATTATATGTATATACTATACTGCCTCGGACGCGCAGTTGTAATTGTGCATGTGTTACGACTGCTGTGCTGAGGTCTCGGGTCCGATCCCCGGGTCGGGTTAAGTGATAAAAGTGATGACCACCACAATCCTGTCTACTGAGGAATAATTCCAATATAAATTGGATCACCTTTTACCTAGTCTAAGATGTTTCAGCGGCGAAAGGACAAAAAGACAAATTAAAAACTCTAAGTATAACGGTAAGAAAATAACCAAATAAAATATTATCTTGAAATTTATGTTTTAAAAGTAATAAAAAGAGTTTTTACAATGTGTCTTTTTTTAAAACCATTTACACAATTTATTTTTCCACACACATAAATACAGAAACAAAAAAATTACATATCTAATTATTTTTTTTTGTTTTATTTATATATCTCTCAAAACACATTAAGATATGTAACATCCAAGACCAGGACATCCTTACAGGAAATTTGCAATGATTCACGTATTTTAGTGCGACTATAAAAGATGCCGCTTGTTAATATATTGAGCGTTGTACGACCGTAAAATAAATCTCGCCAATCAAATAGAAAACAGGATTAGATATTAAAAACTGGTCAAGTGTCAACAAGTGTCGCTTGAGAGGGTTCCGTTCCATTAATGTTCACAGTTGCACTTAAATATGTAACTGTTTACATTTAATGAGGTAATGAATACTAATGAATTACATTTTTCTCCTTCATTTAAACTAAAAGATCCCTTCCTTTCATTGGTGCCATGTTTTAATATTGTGCGTTACTGCGTTTGGGTATTGCGAATGAGAAAGACCACGTGTCTATATTAATAATAATACTAGCCCTGTATTAAACATTATCCCACTGCTGAGCATGAGTCTCCTCATGAGGGGTTAGGCCTTAGTCCACCACGCTGGCCTAATGTGGGTTGTTCACATACCTTTGAAATCCTTATGAGAATTCTCAGGCATGCAGGTTTCCTCACGATGTTTTCCTTCACCGTTAAAGCAAGCGATAATTAAAAAATCAGAGGTGTATGCCACTTGGGTTTCGAACATACGACTTTCGTCTTGACTGCCCGTACCGCAACCAACTAGGCTATCGCTGCTATGCCTTTACATATATTACATTACAATATATAAGTGTTTAGTTTTCCATTTTTAGGTGCAAATCCCTAAACAATACGGAAAATACGTTTCCAACTAAAGCTCTAATAGTGCTTGTAATACCGTTTCTAATATGTTATAATAGAATACGATATTATGCAATAACGCGAACAGTCCATGCACTTGCTCTTGAACTGAAAGCGTGCATGACCGTTTCCAATTACTCGAAATCAGACACTACGTACACTCGACACGCATGCACTATTTGTTACGACCTAAACCATGTGCTGGAAGTTATGCCATTGAATCTACTGAACCAGTGGAAATGGTACGAAAACAAGTTTAAATTAATTCTAACGTTCTGCTAAATACTCATATTTGATTAAACATGAGTACTATTGATACAGTTACATTGTATGGATTACTAGTTCATTAAAATTAACTTAACACAACCCGTTCACATATATTATGATAGAAATGAAGCGCAACTGAAATTATTATCTCTTAATTTTCTATTCTATAAATACAATACATGTTACTCGTGTCGTCCCCGTGACAACGATTTTAAGTTGTTTTTTTTATTTAGATCTCGACAACAACGCTTATTGAGTTCAAAGCTATCCTATCTTTCGAACTGGAACCAACCACACATGTTCACAAACTTCATTGGAATTGGTTGGGCTCTTTTGGGCGAGTACGAACGCAATGACATATGGTTTCTTTATATAATTTAAGTAAATTATAATAAATTGAAATGACATAACATATATACTCAGCCAATTACCGAGCAAGGTAAATAAATAAATTATTTGAGTTGAAACCTAATGTGACGCAAAGGGTTTCCTATATATGGCTTTTAAAGCAATTTGGATTTGCAACGAAGCATTAAGTAGGCGTGCAATGATATAGAAAGCTCTGATAGATGGGAGGCAAACTTACAATCGCACTTGGGCCAAGTGAGATTGGAAAGCTGGGTGCAGCTGGTCCCACTAACGGGTTGCAAAGTACGCTTTCCAGACGGCCGAGATGCGCTTTCCGATATCACAGATCCAATACTATTATACTTGTAAATGTGCATTGTTCCTAATTGCATTAGCTTGTGATTACGGTGAATTTGTGCATGAATCTAGCGCTCTAGCGCTGTATTCACCGTTTTATACTGCGTACGGTCGAATTAATTAGGACTTGAGGCGTTTATGAACGACCCGCAGCTTTATAACCCTAGCCTGTGCTAATAATACACGTTTATACTAGTTACTATAAAAAATAGTAAAACATTTATTGAGAATTATTATGGCATGAATATTTAAATACAAATTTCAAAATAACATAAAACCGTTCCAGCTATTGATTATTCTTAATTATTTAATTCAATAAATTTACGAAGTCCAACATTGAATTTTTATCCTGACACGGCACACTGCACCTGATGGTAAGCGCATTACCATCCAATTAGAGTATCGAGTAGCAAGAGACAATCTATCCCCCGCTGCTCAACACAATCATGCCGGCCTACTTCTTCACACTACGCCATCAACATATAAAATCACAATAAGGTGAAGAAGCAGTCGAGGGTCTAGTGTCAGAGTACTTAGAAGGCCACAAAACGGCCAAACATCGTACCCCAACTCTAGACCCCCGACAAAAACCGGATGTACACTGGCTGATCCCGGAACGCGGCACACTTGCGTGTACACACACTATGGCAGGTTTTACACCCTGTGTACGGTGGTCGCTATACGGGCGGATATAAATATCCTACCACCAGCGCATTTACATTTTTTATTTTGAAATTTATTTATCGCACATTTAACTCCTGACCTGACTTGACCTGAACCGAGCTGTGAATCTTGGCGAGTCTCTGGCAAATGTCTACATCACGCAACGAAATTAATCAAATAGGAATATGGGGAAGAGCTGGAAATATGAATTGTCCACTTTCCTCTATAGCAAAACAGGAGACAAAATAATGATACTAACCTAGAACCTTAGCATAAGAACAACACGACATTTTAACTTGTAATATTCCAATGACCTATATTTCTTAGTTTCAAAAATTCAAAGTCCAGTAATAACTGTAAGGTCAAAATGTATAACGGTAGCGGTAATCATCTTATCGTACTTGTAGTATCGATGAATCTTCCGAACCATTCGCGTGTGAGAGACAGAAGCATCGTCGTCACGACAAATCGTGGGTCTACATCACGCTGTTCATTATTATTATATTTCACGTTATATATTCGACCATTTGGCCACGTCATGCAGCTTATCTTAACCTAAATCAGAACTGATCCCGTGTGCTGATAGCTTTAACAAATTGGGTGAGCTATGGTATATGGTAATGATATTAACACGAATATAGAAACCATGTGAATGGAAGCAGTGTTAGATTGTTAAATACATTAACTCCCATAGATGTGGAGACACCAAATATTTTTTTTTTACGTGTCATGGCTGAAATTTATGACGCATCCGTTGAAACAAATCACTATAAAATACAGATAAATCTTATTATGAAATTAATTTAAAAATGCATTAGTTTATAATCGTTTTCATTATACAGTAGATCCAGCCTGATCGGTAACCAATATATAGCAATTAGTTTTTCACATATAACTGTATTAAAAATAAAAGGAATGGCAGCACGTTGCCATAAATAAGTCTTCTCTCATAAATAACATTTACTAACACCCGAGTGCTCGTTAGCTGTTTACTAGTTAAGTATTTGATCTGACATCAGTTACGTACAGGACGGTTGCGGTAAAACAAATTGGATATTTTAATACCAAGTTAGAATAGAGCTATCTACTCTACAAATAAAAAGAAAAAGTGCATGATTCTGATTAGTAGCTTGTTTAAGTAATTACAAATAAAATCAAACTTTACTAGTTTTATGAAAAATTGGTGGTATCAAAACTACACCGACTTCAATAAAAAAAAACACGTTATAATTCCTATAAAATTTGAGGGTTGCTCTCGATTTTTCCGAGATCCTACCATCAGATCCTGACTTAGTGCCAATGAGACCACTTGGGAAGTATACCCTTTTAAACAAAAAAGAATTTCTCGAATCGGTCCAGGCGTCTTCGAGTAATCGGGGAACATACCATAAAAAAGTTTCCGACGAATTGAGAACCTCCTCCTTTTTTTAAGTCGGTTAAAAGGCCTACAAGTTTATAAGATGTTATGTTTTCTTCTATTTATTAATAAATGGACTACAATGTACGGCACGTCATATAGTGTATTACAGCTATTTTTCATTACCATAGATGGAAGTTTTATATCCTACTAGCTGTTGCTCGCAGCTCCACTCTCATCAGTCTTCTATAATAGTTTTTATAACCTAGATTTTTTCTGAAGTTTATTATAATATATAATTATTAATACATAATAATTATATGTTATAATTCTTACGGTGGATAGAAGACCTCGTAAAGGTCGCAGGTACTCGCTGGATGTAGACCGCTACAGGACAGGTTAGTCTGGAAATCTTTAGAGGATGCCTGTGTTCAGCAGTGGACTTCCAAAGGTTGAAGATGATGATGATGAAGACAAAACAAATAGACATACTAAAGACCCTAAGGGTTCCTTACAAGTATATATAATAAATAAATTAATTAATAAATAGCATTATCAATATAATAATTGAAAAGTATCAATAATAATCTTAAAAGTTCGCTGTTTTTTTTTTTTATCCTAGCACGGCAAAGTGACCGCACTGCACCTGATGGTAAGCGCAGTGCGGTCCAATTAGAGTATCGAGTAGCGAGAGACGATCTATCCCCTGCTACTCAACACAATCATGCCGGCCTGCTTCTTCACACTACGCCATGGGCAAGAAGGTGAAGAAGCGGTCGAGGGTCTATTGTCAGAGTACTCAGAAGTCCGCAAAATGGCCAAACATAGTACCCCAACTCTAGACCCCCGAGAAAAACCGGATGTACTGGCTGATCCCGGAACGCGACACACTTGCATGTGCCACTATGGCGGGTTTTTCACCCTGTGTACGGTGGTCGCTATCCGGGCGGATATGAATATCCTACCACCAGCTAAACCATATTATATTAGTTTAACCATAACTATACGCGTTTAATTTGTTTTTAGCTGTGCTAGTCTGTGTTGTTTTAAAATTATGTATATTTTTTGTACTGTTTGTTTCCTTTATAATACAAATAAAAATAAATTAAATATAATACGTAAGCTATTAAATTAAAGCAGCGATAACCTAGTTGGACAGTTCCAACTAGGCTATTGCTATCTAATTTAATAGCAACCTTTGTCTTGTCAGTCTGTACACTG
Organism: Laothoe populi; assembly: GCA_905220505.1. Classification (NCBI taxonomy): domain Eukaryota; kingdom Metazoa; phylum Arthropoda; class Insecta; order Lepidoptera; family Sphingidae; genus Laothoe; species Laothoe populi. Next base: position 12,096,463 of record HG992147.1, on the reverse strand, counting down.
AAACAGACTGACAAGACAAAGTTGAGGATTCGAAACCAGCCTAATCAAATCAAATCAAATCATTTATTTCGTAAATAAGGCCACTAGGGGCACTTTTTACATGTCAGGTTTAAGTTTATCTACCGATGCTTCGGAAATGCCCACTGGTCTGAGAAGAAGCACCAAGAAACTTAGCCGTAGGTCTTTTGTATTTTCAACATAACATATAATATTCATTCACAATTTACAACAATACTAGAAGTATTACACTTAAGTTCCATACACAATTATAGGACAAAAAAAACTGTTTAAGATTGATATACGTGTAAATATAAGGCATAGAGTAGTAACTGACGCTATACAAAAAGTTAATTAGTTAGCTTAAACTAACAATCAATGAGCAATCCGGGCAGACCAGTCCACGCGAGCAGCACCCGTTCACGAGTATGACGCATGTGTCAGCCATCGGCCTCCTGAACCATGACACAGGGAAGTGACCGACCCGGCACATAACGCCGCCGCAAGCATAGACATTTAAGCGAGCATGACATACCCTAATCGCATCAAAGAAAGAGAGAAAATAAATAAATATGCGACACAAAAGCTTTCTAAAAAGCCAAGACTATTAAACTCGACCATCCTGTAAAAACCATATACATCAATCCTTCAAAAACAAAACATTGTATAAAATATGCAATATAATATAATATAATACAATAAATAGACATTACATAATAATACATCTCTGACTTTTCAAAGCTTTATTCGGCTTTTGACGACAAACTTTATTGCGAAAGTCACAAATACGAATTTCAAAATACCAAATCTCATAAATCGGAATGGTTCAAAATTCCTATTTAACATTTGATATCATTATGATTTATCATTTATCCTATTTTTATAATTCCGAAATTTCAATATTCCTGACGATTGTGATTACTATTCTCAAAATAACGAATTTAATAGAGCAAATAATTATTGGGTTGATTACCAACAATAGAGTGGATCTGGCGCTCGGCGGCCGCTTTAATGGTCACTGTTCTAACAGAACCTAATCCCAAGGATTCAATAACAGTAGATGACGTTTTTCAGTAGGAATTAAATATTTTGGAATTTTTGGGTGTTCCCATATTTATAACTAGCTGTTGCTCGCGGCTCCGCCCGCGTGGAGACCATATTTGGGAGAAAAATGACGGATGTTCATACAAACTTTCATCCCCTATTTTACCACCTTAGGGGTGGTATTTCCAAAAACCCTTCCTTAGTGGATGCCTACGTCATAAAAGGTACCTACTGTCAAAATTTCAAGTCTCTAACCCCAGCCGTTTAGGCTGTGCGTTGATCGATCAGTCAGTCAGTCAGTCAGCTTCTTCTTTTATATATACAGATATATTATAGCTTGCCTAAACGGGGAAGGAAAACATCAAAGTTATGTGAAGTCTACCAACCCGCATTAGGTCAGCGTGGTAGACTAAGGACTAAGCCCTCTCATTAGTAGAAGAGGCCTGTGCCTAGCAGTGGGACAATCTATAATACAGGAGTGGTATTGTTATTCTGTTAATATACGTTAACTTGAAATAACACTTCCTGAAATTATTTTAAGTTTGTGATATCAGTTGAAAAAAAACTAAAATCCTTGGTGCCATCCCCAGAATTTGATTCTACTAATTTAAGCGAACGGAATCCATAGCTGTAATCGTATAAAATTGTAAACCATTACTCCAATAATATGCGAGTTGGATCAAGAAGCTCGGCCATGTATAATTATGTAATACTGGTAATATAAACAGTTATGTTTGCTAGCCACTAAAGTTTTATTTGGTTTGGTCAATTTTACCAACTCATGCGCTTTTCCTTCTTACATAAGGCAAAATACATTTATTTAATTCAAGTGGTGACTAGCATGACTATAAATGTGTAAATACAAACAATTATTTAAGTAACACTTACTATCTGGAACTCCGAAGTTCAATAAATTTCAAGAGCGGTGATATTTATATATCTGTTTATGTAATGTGGACGCTCAATTAGAGCCTCGCAAATAACTTTAATTCTGTGATTCTATATGAAATTAATAATTTATTTAACATCAAGCCGATTTCTGTACGAGTATGTATAAGTACTATCGATTAGTTTGTAATACTATTTGTTTTCAAGATCAAAACCTAAGTTGATTTGTGTTGTTATTTCTGTGTCCAGTAAAAGACGACATAGAAGAAAAATACTGGCTAGAGCCTTGTAATGTACATAAAAACATCTTTTATGATGTATGGTTGCAATCAGATCTGACACCGGCTATGAATAATGGTATGAAACAAAAAGTCTTAATACACTCATCTTATTTCATTATAAAACGTTAAAAAGTTTTTGTATTGTGAATTATAATAGTAGTAATGGTTTATTTTAATTTATCCATTAAGCAAATGGCTTAGTCAAAAGCAAATAGCAATGACAAATTCCTGGGGTTTTTCGAATATGTTAACAGGGGATGCGGTGCGGGGAGTGTGTATAGTCAGTTTATTTTTTATCTGAATGTTCTATAATCATTTATATGCATAAAATATTTCTCTGACTATTAAAAGAGATTTGTTTTTGAAGTAATAAAACAACAGCTTAAATTACGTGGGATGTGCCGTGCTTATGTTGAATCCTTTCTAACCTTACACAATGAAAAACTTTCTATTGAGTATTTTAGTATTAAAACAAGTTAGTTCTTAAATTATGATCATGTGGCTTTGCACTAGTCCTCTCACTTTCATGTGATCACAACGCGTGGGACGCAGACGTAAGCTTTTATAATAGAAACACAACTGCCCAATCCAACCACTTTTACTTTCTAACTCATCTTAAGATAAGAGGTAAATAATTGTTAATACTCGCATTTAACGTCATCATACAGTTCACACATCACGGAACATACAACTTTATCGTATTTTTAAAAAGATAATCGTTTTGTTACTTTATTATTTATTTATACCCTACAGTATACAAAAATGTTTCATTGTCCATATTATTTAATTAAATATTTACAATTAAATGTTGTAATCTGTCGAATATCAATCCTCACTGCAAATACAAAATATACAACCGCTACCAAATGGTCGGTAAAGAATGAATAGCCATTCGTAAACAAAACAAAAAACACACACGAATAATAAATTACATTTTAATTCAAAACAGGTTTCCCACGATGTTTTTCTGAATGTAAGTAAATGATTAAGACGCGAAAAACTTTTTAATATAAACTGAATGAGTCAGTCTAATGTGAGTCTTGACTGAGAATTTCTAGTTTTTGCTCAGATCCAGACCAATTCTCACACTTTTATTATAAAAATAACTGTTGTGTGACGTTACACCCATTTAGTACATTATATTAAACATTTTATGTAATTTCTAGATGGAAAACTAAGTTAATTACATTATATTTTGCTTAATACTATCAAAGTAAAATGTTGTCAGTTGACGATTAAAAGATAGTTCATTAGATATTATTAGACAGACTTTGCTTATAAGCCAAGTCTAAACAACAGCATAATGTAGTTCAAAAACAACTAACAGCGTAATGCTGCTATTTCCTACTAGTCGTAATTACATAGACCCGTAACATATTTTATGTGAGCGTACGCTTCTTTATAAGGACATGATACAACAGGAAAGAAGGATTTGCCTTTCCGTAACGTTCTACATTTAAATATATTTGTATTAAATAAGCCCCAATAAATGTTGTCAAGCTTTCTATCCGTTGGATGTGAACGAACCTTTCTAAAATTTAGGCATAACGTAATCAACAAGTTTAATTTCATATGTGGTTCTAATTTACTGGGCCCTTCCCATCTCAAATTTGGTAACGTATTCGTAGAAAGTTCATAATGTTACGCAACATATGAATATTTATTACTTCACCAGTATGCAGTGATCTCATATTATGGTAATATGTGTCTTAATAACGGCGCATTATATTATGCGTACTAATTTTGCAATTTCTACTTATACACAAGTACATATGTAATAATAACTTGTAAATATCTATTTACATAAAACACAAAAATTGTATCTACCAATGTCCGTTATCGACTTTAAAATCACTCAACCGATTGCAATGAAATTTTGTGTATGTGTGTGGTTAGGTCCAACTTAAAAGATAGGATAGTTTTAAATCCGATAAGTGGCGTTGTTGTCGACATCTGAATTTCTTATTTTTTCAACGAAAATTCAGTCCACAGTGAAGGCGGTTTATGGCAGGACAACGTCTGGCCGGGACCACTAGTCTCAAATAAAATTAAATAACTTTTTATGTTATAAATTCGATAGTGATTCAAACCATTACATAAAATAAAATTTATTTAAATGAATATAATTTACGTTCTGCAAGTAGAAGTGATTGATGTATTATTTATATAGGTATGAAAATATTGCAAATATACGCTTTGATTTTTTTCAAATACTGAGTCACTACAGAATTGTACTAATTTCTTCAAAAAGCTCATGCTACAGTTACAACATAGTAGTTACCGGTATTTCTGCTAATCAGTTAGTTATAATTAATATATACATAATTAATAATATAGTTAGTTATAATATATTGAAAAATCAGATCTTTCCAGAGACGTGACAAAAAAAGCTGTTGTTGAAGTTGTATATTATGCAATAATATATTATGCAAGCGTCGTAAAGGGGAACTTTACTTTTAATAGAAGATTTGCTAAGAAAAAGTATATGTATTTTTCTTTGAAAATTACTGACATTCCTGTTACTATGAAATAGAAGATCTGATAAAAAAGGTTGTGCTTTAAAAAATACTGAAATCCCTGTCACAAATAGTCGGTATGATTTATACCAAGCTCTTGACAACCTTGACCTCGGCGGGAGTTTGCACTAAATTCCCGCCCGCCACTAAGGTAATGGTCGAGTCACGTTTTCAATCCATCACAGAATGGACACCGTTATTGATTAAAACGCATACAATGTGCGCCTCTGTCAACACCACCGTCCACCAAGTTTTGTAAATGTATTCGAAGTCTGCTCGAATATTTATAGACAACTGTGTCCCGAATAACAATTATGATAACCTCAATGAAATTGGAGAAAATTTAAAAATATGAATATTTAAATATTACTGTCACACTTATTAATGCTGTTAATTTATGTAATTTTAATGAGTCCAATTCCATAGTGTATTATTTTAGAATAAAATAACTCCCAAGAATAATATATTAACCTTGGTCATGTGCATTGACTGTCCTAGTCAAAGAGGCTAGTTTCAAGATGTTGATAGATCTTTTTTTTTTTACCTAAATAGGCTTGCGTTTGACCACTATCTATCTCGCCTGATGGTAAGTGATGATGTGGTCTACGGTGGAGCACGCTTGCCTAGAGGATACCTATTCACTCTGGACCTAAAGATACCCAGATTATAATTTTCGGGAAATATAGACTCCGGCAAAGAGTTCCACTCTCTAGCGGTGCGCATGATAAATGTACTAGCAAAACGCTTCGTGCGCGCTGATGGAATATCATCATGTATCGATGACGCTTCGCCGAGTCTCTTGTCGTCCGATGATAGAAAGGGGTTGGGGGAATTAAATTGTGTAATTCCAATTGCCTTCGAGATGTCGAGTGAAACGGCAAGCGCTTCCCCATGCCTCTCGACAGCCTCGCTCCAGATGTGAGTGGCATACGCTAGAAGGTCTCCAGTTAACCGGTTTCGGCGAAATCCGTATTGTCGGTCACTTAGGAGGTCATTCGCTTCTAGGTATGCCATGAGTCTGCCATTCAGTACACGTTACATACTTTTGCAAAGTATGGACGTAACCGAAATGGGCCTATAGTTGGCAGGCTCAGCCTTTTTTGGGCACGGGTTGCACGTTAGCTTGCTTCCAGGCTTTAGGCAATTGCCCAGTGACCAGAGAGAGACGAAACAGGCGAATCAAAATAGGAGAGAGCTCAGGCGCACAAGTTTTCAGTACAATTGCTGGAATCCCATCTGGGCCATTGGCTTTATTCACGTCCAGATTACGCAGCGTTCTTCTTACCTCAGTCTGACGAATGCGAATTTCCGACATATGTGTCTCACAAACTGGTAGACTAGGAGGGACTTCGCCAGCAGTGTCTAAACGCGAAGATTCAGCAAAAAGAGAAGCAAACAAGTTTGCTTTCTCTTGAGCAGAGTGAGCCAAAGACCCGTCGGGTCTCAGCAGTGGAGGAAGTGAGGGGCGACAGAAGTTCGATTCAACTGATTTTGCCAGATCTAAATATGGCATCAATTACTGTTTATATTTAGTGTATTTTCATATGGAGAAACTCGAAAGAAACGGCTCTTAAGGCTCTATCCCGCATCATTGACCAGCACTGATCACTTACTCACTCTGATCACGTTTCGTGGACACGAGATGGATTTTTATTAATATAATTTATTATTCGAATTTTATTAGGGATATCAACATACATTTTAGTATGACACATTTGTGAATAAATTAGTAGCAAGATTATACTGCATAAAAACTGACAAATAACATTGTCAAATTTTAACATTGTTCATATTTACCAATTTAAGATAAGACTGAAAGTTTTCAATGGTGCTATATTAAATCTTTGGATCAATTGGAGATTAGAATATCTTGGAACTCGATGTTTAACGAATTTTAATCCAAATAGTCTTTAAAATTCCTAATTATATTAACGTGTGTGTACTAAAAGAAGTGATATGATATCTAATCTGCTGAGCTACATTTTTAACATTCTTAAAAAAATTAACCACCACAAATGGAGCCTCTCGGGCATACAAATCCTCAACTTTCTATAAGAGGTGGTAAGCACTACAATTGAGACATGATAAACCCCCATGTGATAACTATGTGCGTCTGGTTGTTGGGTGTATTTCTTTAAATTCAAACAACAGTTTTTTATAGAGAATTCAACTCATTCTTACACGTCGTGAGCTTGACCTTTTTACATACAGTCAATGATCGTGTCAAGATTAATATGTCACGCAAATCAAAATTATATAACATATTTATAAGCTTATTCATTAGAAACACTTTCAAAATAAAACAACCGATCTATAGTTCGCGACAGGTCAACATGGCAATCGGGGTATGAGGTGAGGCGCGGGGGAGGGGTCACCCCGCATACCCGCACATCGCCCGCGCCGTCTTAGTCATAGCGCTGCACGACGCACGAGTTTGCATCGACCGCGTTTATCGATATCGATCTCGCTCACGTTGTTCATTGTCGTTGTGTATTAAAATGACTTCGGTCGCTTCCTTGTCACGTGTTAAAACAAAAACCAATAATTAATTCTTAAGCACGAGAACTAATGTGAAAAGTATTAGAAAATTGTGACATTAAATGGAAAGACAATTATTATAATTACCCTGTCAATCAGACATTGGATATTGCTGCGTTTTACACCGGCTTTTTAGAACTTTGGCCAGAATACAATCAGAATAGAATTTAACAGGACCCAATAAACAATTAAAATCGACCATAATTGATATTGATTGTGATAAATAAAATATGATTACAAAATATTTTACTTATAATAAACCTTATTTAATTAATTTTAGTCTTATTTTCTTGCGTTGCAATAAAATAAATATCGATATAAGCTATCTGCTATATTTTACCATATCACTAGAAAATTGCCATGTCGAGCTGTCGCGTACTATATCTACATTAACAATAATCTTTGACATATGTAAAATGTGCCTACCTACTACTTCAAAGATTAAAAAACCAAAACAAGCAATTTATTGCTAATAATTCTACAAAAAAAAATTGCAGTTACTTATAACTGACTACGCGCTTGTCAAAGTGACAAGCGGGTAATGTCAACTTGACATCTGACACTAATATTGTTGAACTATCTGTTGCGATCGCGCTTTTGTCTACGAATGTACCTACTTGCGCACCGCTCTCATCACTTGTCCGCCTCCGTTACGGTTGTCTGCTATGTCGCTAACTGTCTGTGGATGAAAAGAATTCTCTCATGCATAATAGCGGCTTTACTTGATTACCAATGGTAATTTCTCTTCAAACATCGCACGTGTCTTGTTTTTCACTACGACCTTTATAATGTTAATACGTAATTCGGTTTAAATCATATATGGGTTGAAACAATTGTTTAATTAAATTATTTACTAGAATATTCATTCTATTTATTCGAATGCCACAAAGTGCCGATTTGAAACCTCAAAACATTCTAAAGCTCTTTATACTTTACATGGTATGTTGTTTAGCACGACATAAAGAAAATAAATACTGGATCACATTGTATGTACGTCACACGCAGTAGGTAGTTAATTAGCTGATGTTTTATCAGATAAATTATATGTTAGGCGATGACATTGCGATGCTGTTTTTTTCGACATAGACACCTCTATTATCAAATCTGCATTAGTCTTTTTTTATTGTTTCAAAGAAATCTAATTTAGATCACTCTAGGATCAAATTATTATACGGCTATGTCTGTTATCGCTGCTATAAATCTATCAAGCTGTGTTGTGTTTTGTTTTGTATTTTAAATTAATAACATTTTGCAGCAATAGTTTTAAATTATATATTAAAAAGAATAAATATTGAAATTAATATTATATTGATTTCGTTGATGCAGAATTTGATTTTTTTTCTAATTTATGTATATATAATAAACGTTTATTTACTATACGAGATTTTATTATATAAATAAATATTTTGTGTGAACAATACCTATTATTAGTATATAGTAGCAGTAGTTATAATAAACCTTTATATGTATAATAAAATACCGTTTGAAATAATATCTAGTTTCATAACTAAAATATATAATTTTAATATTGTAATAACTTTGTAATATAATTTCGATATGCTACTAAGTGTACAGATACACTTATAAAACAGAAATGTTAAGTCATTGTTCACCGTGTGGTGTAATTATTCCGATAGATGTAGGGGCGAGACGCACTTTCACCAATTTCCAACGTCCTTAATCTAAAAATTCATCTCTCTATCTCTTAACACATGTAACCGACAAAAACAATCTACTTGTAGTAGCTCAATGAAACATCGCTTCATTATTAAATCTCTATAAAAAATACTTTCGCTGCTAAATTTAATTCAAACTTATTTCCAACGACATAATGACACACTAAAAGAAAATAATTGTTCTATTTTCTATTGTTGCAAATGTCACGTTACAAATATTTTAAATTCTATGTCAACATATGTATTCGCGTTGCACACTCCAAGACATCTGTTAGATAAAATGTGTATGCTAATATTACAAACATACTCTAACCGTCTACTCATGGTTTTTACCTAATTTTATACCGGTAGGCAGCGGCTTTGCTGTGCCCTGGCATTGCAGAAGTATATGGGCGGCGGTGTCTACTTCAGGTGGACCGTTTGCTCGTCTGTCTATCCAGGCAGTAAAAAAACGTGTCTCCTTATTTTAGTGCTATACATAAATCACAAAAAGATAAAGTTACATTACATTACATGACTAGAAAATTACACAATCTAATTCGAATCGTCACGTAAAAGATGGTAATTTCAAATAAGCTTACTCATCGTCGGTGTAACACGGACAATGCGCGTAGTCAAATATTAAAAATTAATAGCGTTTATAAATGACGTACAACCGTCAATCAAACCAAGCTCGGTTTAAAAAAATCGCACGCGGCAAATCCGAGTGTTTCATGTCAGATTCATGTCCATTTTATTTAACGGTGAAACGTCGAACAGTCAGCTCTATGACGAATCAAAATTTAATTCACTCATCTTTTTTCGGTTACGGATATAAAGAAGTTTAATTGTCACTAAGCACGTCACTACTGTATTCCACTCGTTTCTTTATTTTATATTATATAACACATTATCATAAAACAGAATAGGTAAAACCTTAACAGGTGTTCACATATAAGTATTAGAAATTTTAAAAATCATAACATATTTACATTTAAAAATTATCTCATAGCTAAAGTACCTCCTAGCTCGAGTCCTAGAATGCTGTTACTAATACCTCAAAGACAATAAACTCATTCGACAACAGCAATATATGAACACGCGACGCGTGATATGGCCAATTTCCACGCACATAACAACGGACAATGACACACTCGATATAAATAAATAACACACATACACTCACGCCTGTAATCCCCGAAGGGGTAGGCAGAAGCGTAACCAGTACACCCACTTTCCCAAAATGTGATAGGTGGCGAGCCTATTACCATACCGGGCACAATTCCAGACTCCGGGCTGACATTGAGTATTTCTAAATAGAAAAACCCAATATCACTTTACCCGACCCGAGACCTCAGCACAGCAGTCGTAACGCATGCGCAATTACAACTGCGCCACCGATAAATAAATAAATCGGGACTTAATCAAAACTCAATAGTTAGATAGACATGAAGATTTCTCGCAACACTCAATTACGAACTGCCTAAACTAATCAACGCTGTTTGTTGCGGGCGGTCTTTTTATTTTCACGTGTGTTGAGAAACTGGAGTACTTAAAGAAAGAAGTCATTTATAAATGTTTTTCGCCTACACCAATTATTTGTGCTTTAATAGTGATTAAACTTTGTTTTGTCTGGTTCAATAACAACCGTGGGGAAGGTACGAGTCTTGTGTAAAAAGTATTATCGATATAGGCAGCGGCTTCCGAAAAAATAGATCAATTTAAAGCAATAAAAATAATATGCAAATAAAAGTGCTATAACAAAAATATCACTTTATAAAATTAATGAAGGTTCCATAAGGATTTCTGATATTTGTAGCAAAATAAATCTTCAGTCTCAACCTGAAAAGTAGGTTTTTGCGGTGATTTTAATAGTTATATTGCTTACCTTAAAGTATGAAAGTACCTCGAGTATATTCTCTTGTTTCAATGTTAAATCCATAATATTAATTCATATCTGAAAAGTATTCGGCTATAGGTACAATTTAATTTAAATAAAGCGTCTAAGAACTCCAAGAGAAAAAGTTTCAAGTGGGCACGAGGTTACACTAATAAAACCAAAAGGTATAATTAATTTATCGCAATAATTGCTCAGAGTGAAATGAATGATTCAATAAACGATTATTTACTACCAGTGTATACTATAATTTATATGAAATATAAGTACAGTACGCTGCAATCAATAGAGTTGAAGCCATTTATCAAGATTACCTAATGAAAGTTTTTGCATTCAATCCGTTTATTGCTCTAGATCAGATTGCTTGTAAAATTTGCCATTGTATTAAATAAACCATTGCGTATATTTACAGTAGATGTTCATCAGCCACCTTCGGTCCATTAGAGAGCTCTAAAGATGTGGGGATTCGATTCAAAATTTAATTGACCGGAAATTATTTCAAAGCGTAATCATTATTACAAACAAATTCATAATAACAATTCATGGTTTTTGCGCACGACTTTAAAATATAGACTACATTAGTTTTCATTAATAATAGGAAATCTGTTGGTTGGCTTGATATTTTAACGACTTCAACAAAGAAAGAAGAATGGTTAGGAAAGAAGAAGATTCTCAATTGTATGAATTTCATTTTCACACTTTTTATACCTACATAAACGTCTCCGTTTGGCAGTAATCAACCTTGATAATTGTTGGGTAGGGTTTATCTCAAAGATGTTCCCAACAAATTTTTAAGATTAAGATCTAAGACATGTACTGGGAAAAATTTAATACTCTTCCGGAATAACGCACCGTGACTCAGGTTTTTAATTCGGTTAAATAAATAGTCATAACCGGTCCACATTACACGGATTTCAAGAAAAACATTTCTCTATCCTGTATCTTCTAATGTTATGACACAGATGAATATATAGTTGATAATTTCTCGCAGTGTCACTTATACATTTTCATGTCATACTATGTACGAGACAATTATTTCTTTTTGCACATTTATTAATTTTTTCCAATAACTATTATATTCATGTATGTTATTGACTATCAAGCGACAAGGTATAAATATTAATAGCATAACATGCGTAATGTAAGAACGCGTGCTATCCGACTAAATGATTGATAAATTACATCATTGGCAGTTTAACGTGCTTGGTATCGGTGGGGTGCACTGACTTCTACTGTAACACCATTCCGTTTTTTCACCGTTTTTTCGTTTCAGACGGCTGACACTGACACGGCGCGTCTATGTTACATTAATGTGCGAAACTAAGCATCCATCCACTGAACCGTCACAACATTGCCATTTTAACTGACGTACAAATGGACAAGATCAACAACACCTTTTTATTACTTCCCGTTACTCGCGGTTAATAATCATTTAGACGGTGTTTAATTGAAATTAGAATATATTATTACTGAACGTAATGGATGCTGCAAATTCGCGCCGAGTTTCGCATAATTTAGCGCTAGAAAAACTATCTGACCCGCATTATAATGGCTTGGAGGTATTAAATGTAATATCGTTATAATTATACCTTTTCAAAGATATATTTTATCGTCATATAAACTTTAATTTTTACTTTAAATAAAAATAAACTTAATATAAGGCTGCAATGAATTTTAGGTGACATATTTGTTCATGAAGATACTTGTCATTTTTCTCAATTATATATATATATAAATCAAATCAATCCTAACCCTACTGATGCAAACGTATTTATAAAAAAGATGGCGGAAATATATATATATATATATATATATATATATATATATATATATATATAAAAGAAATATGTAGACAAATTAACTTAATATTAATTTCTGCCCATAAATTACAGATACTAAACGTTAATTATAGAAGCGGTCAAAGATATGGCCAAAGGTTCTAAGCAGTGTTATATTTTATTATATTATATACATTATTAGAACTTGATTAGATTAACGACTTTTTAATAGTATTAATAATTGCATATAATTCTATGTAATAAATTACTGATCAACTGTCGATAAAGTTCAAAGGCACATTAATACCGAAGAAAGAAAATTACAGTAGGCTTATGAAACAAAAAATCTATCGAAATGCATGAAACTTTACAAAAGCTTGAAGCGTGCAAAATAAGGGAATTGTTTCTTGTCACAGAACAAAACACAAGCATAGCAAATTGTGGAGCGGTCATGTTCCTGTTAAACACTTAAACTGTTCAACCATCCGGAATGTGGGCCTCGCTTCACAGTACCTTATACTAATTATTCACCTATATAGACATACCCCGCTGCTTACAAGGAAAGCACTACAAGTACGCTAACTGATTAAGTCCATTGGCTTTGATAATTACGGCTTAACAAATTTCTTGAGAAATCAATATTAGCTTTGTACTCCTAGCTTTATTCCAACTGATGAATTAAACAAAGCCAATTAAGTGACCATTTTATTAGATCATAATAATAATAACCCTGCACAGCTTGTGGCGAGCTGTTGGGAATAAGCAACCTCACGTACCCGAGTGCTCCCGGAGGAAGGGACAGTTCTTCATCTCTGGCTTGCCTTTGCCGGCTGGTTGGAGTGAACAATGACGATCCCCCTCTGACTTGTCTTCACCGACCGGTCAGAGTGGAGTCGCCAGAGCGTTACACTCGATGTGAAACGTAAGTGGTGAGTTGACAATGTGATGAGACCCTAAGGGAGCAAATGATATTTGTTTAAAGTCCAGAGACACCTTTCGTTTCACAGCCGGCTATTCGCCTACTTTGCCACGTAGGCTGTCTTAATGATATGGGACGTGAATTCGTGGATGTCGCCAGAATCAATACAAAAATAAAATAACAAGATAAATCTCGTTAATTCAAAGTGTAATTAATTTTGTTTTATTTCCTGATATACGTCAAATATTGTATTGTTGTAAACAATTGTTGGCAAACAAATCAAATAAATAAATAGCTGTAGTGTGCGTGGTAGAGATCGATCATGGTGCTAAGTAAGTCATGAGGCCATATTAATTTTAAATGTTTGCACATTACTGCTGGAACTTTCATTCTTTCCCAACAAGATAATTCTCGAAGGGAAGGGATAAGGAGAACCTCGTTTTAACAAAAACCAATACTATTTCACTGAAATAGGCAACAGCTAACCTAAATATTCCATTTTATGCAAATGGAATGAATTTGATGAATAACATTATTACAAACAAAATAACAAATTTTGTAGCATTATGCTCATTTATTTTAATAACGCATACTAATAATATAGAATGTTTCGCTCAATACAGATAAAATAAAAGTAGTAGATAAAAAATCATTTCAAATTAAAATAAATAAATAAAAATAAAAATCTTTATTGATCACGTAGGCATATAAAAGTCACTTATGACATGTCAAAACACAGATGGAAATTCACCATACGGAAAAATAATTAATTATGTCTAACGTCATGGGAACTTAGAAATCACCATCAAGGGCTGGTAGGCAAGGAAGGTTACAACGAGGACGGGACTGGAAAGGGAGAAAAGAGGGAGACCACAAAAAGGAAGGAAGGTAATCGCGGTCTTCGGTAAAGGAAGTGACTGGAGCAGATGATCACGGGAAGGCGCAGGAATGGGAGGGGAGAAGGCGAAAGGAAACTGGACGGATATAGAAGGGATGAATGTAAACCCTAGTCTAGCTAACCTACCAGCCTTTCACTAGCTACCTAAGCGATGACGACCCGAAGAAGAAAGGCAGAAAGAAACTCCGGGCTTGTTTTTTTCGTCATCAATTGTCATATACATATTTTTTTTTTCTCATAGTAATTTTACACATATTTTAATAATATATGAATCAATGCATATATAGCACCACTAAAATATAAAGCTTGATAACAGTAATAATAAAAAATAAAAAAATAATTACGGGTGCATAGTTGCATTAAACCCACATTTACAATTAACATTCATTGGTATATATATACCTTTACGTTAAGACAATTACATATCTTTTTTTTTTATCAATGGCATACACTTATAAATCGAACGATCGATCGGACGTCTTAAATTAACAAATTACTTAATTACAATATCAAAGATAACGAAAAAAAACAATTAAATTTGCATAAATCAGTTATTAATTACTTAAATTCCTAAGTAAATATGAAATAACTCTCAAATGTAATTATTAATAATGAACTACAAGAAAAGAATAATCGGTCAAACTAAAAGGCCATTTGCAGTGGAAAGCTCCTTGTCTGATAAATGGTTGAATGTGATTTAATTAAAGCTATCACATGGCGCGGCGTTAAGTTACTGATAACAATTTTTATGATATTAGTGGGATAAGCCGCAATTTATTTTAACGTGTCTCTAATTTATTTCTCTAATTTTTTTTAAATAAATAGTTTCATTATAAAATTATCTTACTGAATTTAATTTATTAACAAATTGATATCTTTTAAAACCTCGTAATTGGAGAGTACAGATTACATCAAAATCAGTATATACGGGTATACTGAATAAAGTAGTAGAGTAAAAATTCATTTTTGTCTACACTATAAATTAACCGACCCGATGGGAGTGATACTACAACGTTACAGAAAACTAACTTGAAGGCTGTTTGCTGTTATGTTTTGTGCTAAGAATGAGATTTCCAGAAGACAAAATTATCCTTCCTCACTTAATCCTTTATCTTGTCCCGTAAAGTCACTAACGCATCCATGGTTGTTTTAGATCTTGTGGATGTTCTAGTACAGTGATGGGTGGTTGGAATCCATTAATATTGCAACCTCCATAAGGTGACTTAGTTGCAGTTGCAATAAAACAGTGAAATATTTTATTTCCACTTATCAGTACTAGAAAAAAATCTTTATTAATTTATGAGCATCTCAGAAACATAATACAGTAAAATACTTCCAATCAAGTTTATAAACGGAAAAAAATATTACGTTATATAAAATAACCCAAACGATTAAAACCCTGATAAAATTATAAAGAATTACCACAAGTACGCGTGGGCAGCTGCAATACAAGTAATGCAATGCGACAAGCCGTCATGTCAGCTAGATATGTCAATTTTTAATGTAACCTAATTCAACTTGATGGCCAACAAATAGAATACCACGATACTGGCTCTCGTGGGTGCACTGACACGTTTTTTCATTAAAAAATGAAAATTGTAAGCTAGTCTGTCGGTTGTAATTAATTCAAATTTCTTTATTTAGGATCATGTTCAATTATAGTTTGGTAAACGTAAGCTATAAAACGCGAGGACTTAAATGCAATTGTTTGGGATTTTGATTTATAATTCGTTTCCCCAAGACCTGAGATCTGTTATGGCGATTGACTCACTACCATTGTATGAAAGGAGTTCAACATTTTTATCGTGCTTGTACAAAGCATTAGGTGTGATGTATGTTTTTACTATAGAAGGCAGAATCGTGAGTCGCCTGATAGTTGGAGTTTGACACAGAACATGAACTCTCACAGTGCCAGATATATTCGTTACCAATTTATTATACCTCTATCAATGTTATTATACGATATCAACAATAAGATATTATCAAGCTTAAAATAGAAAATTCCATCATCCAAACTTCAATAGCCAATTCTAATTCCCAATTAATTACTTTATCGCTCGCACTTAATTGAATGAATTGGTTTATCATCCGAGGGAGATATCATCTTATGGATGGATGATCGAGCGATCGGTGCACAAGTCGGCCAGGCGAGTAGAAAGCGACTTTCCACTCAATGCAGCGCGTGTCGCTTCACCCTTGTTTATATTTAATACTAATAAAGTTTTATTAAATATTACGGTTGTTAAATGCGATTTCTATTAAATTTTATCTATGTTAAATAATACAACATTTTCTTTCTAATATAAAATATGAAGTTTAATACTATAAGTAATATAGCCTTCATTTCATAAGTTTTGTAGTACAAAAACTGTGACGAAATAAGAGGAAAGAGCGCCTACAAAAGACTTCAACGAACTTCAATTTCCGAGACCAATTTAATTTTTAATTTAGTTGGAAGCAGATTTGTTATATATTTGGTTAGTGAGAAATAAATTCTTCCTTCATTTGACACAAAGGTATGTATTGTTATTTGAAAATTTGTTGAAAATTTATAATGAACTCAATATTTATATCCTATATAAATTGGTTCCAATATAATTATGTGCAAATATAAGATGAATAATATGTAAAAACGAATTATACAAATAATATTTCTAGGCCAGTAAATTTTTTTTTTACTCTCTGATTACAAATACAGTTATTGCATCTTACAAAATAAATGCTCTATCTCAAACCATTGTTATTTTTCATTGTTATAATATAACTGGTATTTTCGTTTTCTTTTCATAATTGACTCACAATTATTATTTTTTGATTCATTTAGCAGCGGTACTTACATAAGACTTGATTTAAAATCATACCACTAACAATGCTTAGTGGGCTCAAAAACTAGTCCTCCGGGAACTTTCATGCGAAATCAGATTCACTCTACTTTACTTGCGGTTTATAAAACGAAGTTGTAATTTTAAAAAATCAACTTTATTATCATGGAAATATGAAGTATTTTGTATAATATTATTATAAATGCATCTTGACGTTGCGGTTTTTAAAGAATGCCATTATATTGCAGTCATTGTATATGTGTCACTGTTATAAAATCTAGGCTAGAGTAGTTATCACTCAAAAGGAGTTCATTATTACTATTTATGTTAAAGTTGATTAGCTGTAATGTGATACAAATGTTCTTAGTATAAACACTACAAATTATTCCAACATAACATCATGTAAATTGAAATGCATTTAAATAACTAGGTTCTTCCCGCAGCTTCGCTTGGGTGATTACGTTTATGTACGTTACGTTATGGTACCACAGGAGACTAAAATAGATGTAAAACCCAATTAATTTGCGATAATATTTTCTTTTCTGGGATATTGTCAATTGACTGCCCTGTTTTTAAGGAAAATGTTAGAGGTTTTTTAAAATCAAAATCAAATCAAAATCAAATATTTATTGAATCCATGAAATGTTATACATTATTTAGATTCAGTCAATTTTTTACTCTACCGCCAGTTCGGAATGCAGTTTTGCTATAGAAGAACAGGCAAGAAACTTTAGCGTTGCTCTTTTTCAACATTGGTTAACAATATTGGTAATACAATTATTATACAATTTTAATTTAATTACATTAGATTAGAACAGCTCAATGTATGTTAAGCCGCCTTATTGCAAGATTGTGAAATAAAACTCATTACAGAACCTAGTGCCGCACATGACCATCGTGAGAGTGAAATCTCGATTTCTTAAAGCAGTTGGTCCTTACTGAAATAGTCTGAGCAGACCAGTCCACACGAACCGCACCCGTTCACGAATAATGACGCATGTGTCAGCCATCGGCCTCCTCAACCATGTTACAGGGAAGAGACCGACCAGGCACATGGCGCCGCAGCAAGCACAGACACTTTAGCGAGCATGGCATACCCAGACTAAATACAACAAGTAAGACAATAATATCAAGTAAAGTAAACACATTGCAAAAAACACAGCACGAACAATATTTCCGATGGAACATTATTACGTTAAGGCAACATGTTGTTTCCACAACAGTTTTGAATCCATTGTTCTATTGTTGATGTTATCATTATTTAAGTTGAATTGATTATGAAATTCTAATATGTCTGAGCACAGATAGTTATACAACTGTGTATTTTTACGTAGAATTGCAAGTAATAGTAGGTCTACGAAAATGGATGCGCTCTGATTGAATTAGTACAAGTTATGGTTTCTTATGGTTACGTGAATATTGCACATTGAAATAAGAAGAAAAATAAAGAGTCCGTTCGTGACCATAAAGATTGTAAAGTTCAAAAAACATCCGCACTAAAAAGTAAAATAAAACGAGATGAAATCTGTAAAATTAGTTTTATTTAAATTTTAACATTCATTTTTACTAATAAAACTAGTCCGTTATCCGTATATTTTTATAAAGAGTAAAATATTTGACTATTAAGAGCTCTGGAGATTAAAGGTATAGTCTTAAGGGTTCTGGAACTATAAATATGTAGAACCAGGAAATGTTAGCAACACACACTAATAATAATCTTCAAGCAACTAGTATAACGCTAATGGCAGACAACAGTTCGTTATAATAACGGCCCTTTGTAAACTCATTACCGTTCTAGTAAAGGCAGAAAAACTAGAAAATATTTACTGCTAGATCTGGTAGACAGACATTCTTGGGAAACTGATTCTTTACGCTTCGTTATGACAAAAGAACGCTCCGCTTTATTTTGCGATACTTTAAACAAAATCGTGATCACAAGCGGACACTTACGGTGAATTTCATGGTCCAAAACTTAGATCCACAGTATAAATAAAAAGAACCCGCAATTTTCTACTTAGGTAAAAATAATATCAGCATCGCATTAAACATTGTATTGCTGGGCACAGTCTTCCTCTACTTAATAATCATCTAAAATCTCTAATAAGAGAGGTTACTAATAAGTTTAGTACGGATTAGTAGACTTCACATACACATTTCAAATTATTTTCAGAATTTTCAGGTATACAGGTTTGTTCACGATGTTTTCCTTCTGCGTTAATACATCTGTATATATAAAAGAAGAAAATGACTGACTGACTGATCGATCAACGCACAGCCAAAACGGCTGAGGTTAGAGACTTGAAATTTTCACAGTAGGTTCCTTTTATGACGTAAGCATCCATTAAGGAAGAGTTTTTGGAAATACCACCATTAAGGGGGTAAAATAGATGATAGTTTGTATGAAAATCCGTCATTTTTGAAGTCAAACGCATGAAAGTTAGTATTTCGCCTTTTAGTTAATAGTAAAAAATATAAGTTACTGGATTTTTAGAAATTCCACCCCTAAGGGGGTAAAATAGGGGAAGAAAGTTTGTATGAAAACCCGTCATGTTTGAAGTAAAACGCATGAAAATTGGTATTTTGTATTGTATTCTTTTTCTCCCAAATATAACCTCCACGCGGGTAGAGCCGCGAGCAACAGCTAGTAGGTAATAATTATGAAATATAATATTTAAGTAAGTTTATAAAGTGATCATAAATTACCTATGTAATAAGTCGCTGTTGGAAATTAAACGAAATAGACTAACTATTTAATCACACAACCAATATTAAAACATTCACCTGAACACTTACTCAACTAAATGATGTCATTAAACAACATGTCAACGCGTTAATCGAGTTTTCCCCAAAATAAAGGCAATTACTCGTAACCAGACAACAGAGTGCAAGCCGACATTGGAATATCGAACGGTAACTTGAAACTGACAAAAAGTTTATTCATGTACTGACCCCGAGAACGAAATTATCTAACTGTTCGTTACTCAATTTTGGGAACCAACACACGTATGTTCTTCGACAAAAGCATTCATTATACTAGTTAGAATTCAAATTTAAATTTCAAATAAGAATGCTAAAATCGAACACTTTCTAAGTACACTTTACTGGTTCATCTTTGAGTAAATCTTTTATGAACAACGTAATGGAATCTAATGACAATTGGAATCACAGGAGTGACAGACTAGCGTAACATATCGGAGCAACACAATAACTACGTAGTAATGGATATAATAGAAGTTTCGCATTACTGTACTTAATACAAATATATTATCCTTGTCACAACGCATTATACAAAGAAATACAATGCAAGCAGTATCAAATGGTATTTGATATGTTACGGGAACAATATATCTGCAGATTTGTAAATTGTACTGTGAATAAAAACAATGGATTTAATCGAATACCTGACTCCACAAGATATTGATGTAAAAAAATAATAGAATATTAAGACGACATGATGATTGTGGAATGGCACCTGTGCAGTAATTATTGAATGATTTCATGCAAATAATGAAGACAAGGAAGTAGAGCATACTCGTAGATCGTGGAACGACTAATGGAGAACGACGACCGAGACCTTGTCACCACAATCAATACGTAAAGCGCTTCGTCGCCAACAAATGATTAATAGAATACTAAATAGCATTGTAAAACTAAATACATAATTCATTGATACTCAGCTCATGCATAAAATGTTTTTTTTTTTTCACAATAAATCGACAAAGCATTTGATATAAAAAATATTTGTAAAGCAATTTGTCATATTTAGTACAACGTTTCATGGTTAATAGAAACTATTAGTATCATAATTTTATGAGAAATCTCGAAACACGCTATCATATAAGTGTGGGAGCATGAAAACAAAACTTAAACTTGAAAACAATTACTTAATTGAATGTTATGACAAAGTCAACTTGCTTTATTGTACGAAAACACTCCATAAACTTAATGCATAGAAAAGCCAGTACAACGGGATCTATCAATGAAAAACGCAGGAAGTTATGTAAGAGAACTACTATAACTAAATGGTGATATCAACGAATCATTTGTGTTGCGTAAGGTTAGCTGCAATGTGTTCCAAAAATTTCCCGCTAAAATGACATAATAATAATAGGAGAAAGTTTTTATACAAACAACTACATTGTCGTAGACATCAGAATGTAATAACTTATGAAATTCACGCACTGATCCTAGGAGCTGTATACATGTAAATATGTAATTTTACCGTTTCCATAAACCGAACAGGAACTTCTTCTTTCTTCTTCAGTGCTTCTCGCACTGAGACAAATGTTTGTGTGACAAACAGATATTTGTTTCGGGTCTGGCTTTGTGGGACCGTAGTCCCTCGTAGTCCTCGATACCCACGATACAGGTATTACGGGTGTGACCTAGTGTGGGGTCAGAACTCTGTGTGTGACTGTTGGGTGTATTTATTAATATATTGATATAAAATTGTCTCCGTGAAAAATAAAATGTGCGTAGTAGAATAATTACACCGAGTTTAGATTGAAACCAATATCTATAAGCGTATTCTGTTAAGAATGAACCTTTTGTATAATAAAATTTAACATATTATAATTTAAAAAAAATGATGTTTAAACATGTGTACCTGAAACGTACGTCCTTCTATTCCAAAGATCTAATGGATATATATTACTGTC
The DNA here is from genome assembly GCA_905220505.1 of Laothoe populi. Classification (NCBI taxonomy): domain Eukaryota; kingdom Metazoa; phylum Arthropoda; class Insecta; order Lepidoptera; family Sphingidae; genus Laothoe; species Laothoe populi. The sequence continues at coordinate 12,074,572 of HG992147.1, read as the reverse complement.
CGCATGGCATTACGACTACTACGACTTATTATAGAATCAATTCCTTATCCCAATCAGAGAGCGGAACCACGACACGTGAGACTGCGCTGTTCCTCGACTATTGCAACCGTGCGGAGTTTTAGTTTACAAGACCGAACGTGGCGCGAACATTTTGCACAGATGACAACGACCGAAGCCTCTGCAACTAGAGCATGAATGAAGTTTCCCTGGTTGTAATATTGAAGATAGGTTTTTATTTACCTATTTAATCAGATCGTGGCGTGCATTAGACTGTGCAATTTAACTATGTTATATTTTGACAAAAATAAATATTAATACACAATCAGTCGATGAAACAAATTATGTTTTATTTAGACTTAAAAACCCTTATATTATAATGTATGTAATGTGACATCCAACTATATGCCACATTACTTGATATTGGTTAAACCAAAAAATAATGAATAAAAAACGTCTTGTAGTTATTTGTGTTAATATGATTACTACACAATTAAAGTAAGTAAAAAGAAACTATCTGATAAAGGATATAAGAATAATGAAATTGTAAAATAATTTCTGCAAAGTTGGTAATAACAACAATTATTACAACTGCGGAGGAACAATCCGCATGCAACTTTGTAATCGGATAACAAATAAAACGATTTTTTTAAAACATACTAGGTACAATATAATATTACTGTTTATGTAAATGTAAGAAATATGACAAAGTTGAATGCTTAAAAATTATTTTAAATCTGAATAGCAAATAACTCAACGCATGAAAACAATGCAACTACTTATTCTTCCGTTGCTTTCTCGACCCTTGTTCTTGCGTATATAAAATGCCGGCATATATGAACATTGTTTCGCATACGTAATAATATACTTGGATTGTCTCATCGTATAATTTATCATGCGAAAATCATAAAATTGTTGATTAGAATGCTATGCATAGGCAATTTTCTGGTTACGCTGCTTACGATAATATCTCTAGGAAGATGCAACTTATGTCTTGAAGAACGTGGCTAGCCTCTACTCATGTCGGATCATTATATGTAATGTTCTATCGTTACGTAATTCTCAAAACTGTAATAAAGTGGGTACGTACAAAATTGCCGATGTTTTATAGAGAAATTTAGTAAAGTATTTGTGTTTAACTCAATAAAATGATGGCATTAGACGTAATATTTTATTAGGTCTTTTATATAATTGAATGGAATGCGATTAAAATATTATACTTTTTGTTAACTATGAAAAGCTAAAGACTGTTAAATAGTTAAAGATATGTAGCAAAGGTGGGAAACGAGCAAGTGTGTCATCTGATCACCCTATATATACTGTAGATAAAACAACATAAAGCGTAGCTCTTCTACTTACCACTTACAATGATTTTGTATTATAACAAATATATCGTCATTTTTGGTAGCTATAAGATATTCATATTATTGCTGTTGCCTGAAAATCTTTGTTAGTAGCACAACCCAACAACTGATACAACTTTGCATAATCCTTCTACAATAGCGCCCTAGTTTAAAAGGCACGTTAACATCAACCTGAAGCTAATTTTCCATTGTCAAGTAGAAACAACACTGCTCGAGATATCGCCTGCAAAAACACATCGAGAGCATTTACGTCTTACGCTTGAGTCGTTCACCTGTATGAGAAATAACATGAACACAGCTTTTAAAAGATAATCGGACAAGGTGCTACTGTTGCCCATAATACCTCCTAGTAATCTACTAATGGCGATAGGCTCGCCCCCTATCACATTATGGGACCGTAATAAATTCGGCGAAAAGTGGGTGTACTGGTTACACCTCTGCTTACCCCTTCGGGGATAACAGGCGTGAGTGTATATGTATGTATCTCCTAATAAATTAGGCGAACCAGCTTTCAGTCCCTGTAAGGGAGTAAGGTTTCACGTCCGTTTATGGTTTATATATTTATGATACAGAGAACAAGAATTTCTTGACTGTATTATGCAGTGTAGTGTCCAAATATGGCCATGTATTAAGCATAGAATAAGGAATACATTAATCAACAAAGCTGTGCGTACAGAACTTTCAATATAATTTAACATAGTTAGCCCGGTTTCATGAAGATTTCATAATCTTCTGTGTACTCATGTACACTTACCGCTTAGGCACGCTGATCCGACGTTGCCGAAATAGATGGTCCATTGTTTCTACTGTTCTCTTTGTTTTTGCACTGTGACTCGGACTCTCCCAGAGAAATTGTATAAATTATAAACTTTCACTAAATCTTAACCGTTTTTATTTTAATTTTAACACAGTCACAGTTTTTACACAGAGTATAAGTTCAATTGTTATATCACTTTGTCCGCACTCTAAATCATTGTTGATAATGTAATAGAGCTTTTTTGTATGTTCATATAATTTTATTAACCTGTCATGGAAAATAAACAATTAATTTTTTTTCAATTACACTATCGGAACTGACACATTATATAAGAAATTATGATCAATAAATGATGACGAATAGATATGATGAAATGATAAATCGATAATATCACAGTAGTATTTTGGCAGCCGGCGGTTACGTCGCGTCGGGAGAAAGTGAATGAGCGGCGGTGCGGTGTACGCGCACTCTCTGTTCATCTCGCTACATTTGTATTAATCATTAAATGTGTTTTAATGACGATGCTATGCATTATAAAATGTTCTTTTGTTTTTATTTGCACTCTCATTCACATTCATACGAACTTTTGCATTTGTAACGTGATATTAAACTTTCTCTAATGTTCAACAATGAGAGTTTGTTTTTTGCATCATATTCTTATTTGCTAATGACATTACCATATTAAGAATTAATGATTTATATTGTGTATACCTTTTTTAATATTTAATTACAGATAACACAACTGTATAGAAGATATAATTAAAACATGAAACAAAAACTATTTAGGTAAACTAAGTTTATAACATACAAGTATTATTTTAACCCCTTGGTATTAATCATTTATTGTTTGTTTTGTTTAAGCAGACTTGTGATAAATTATACTTCCTCCAAAAAAATGGGTTAAATTATAAAATTATTTATGAATTTAAATACATACTTTAACTATTTAAAACATTACCTTAAAAAACTAACTTCTTTGAAAAATAAATGCGGGAAATATTTAAAAATTTAAAATAAATTATATAAAAATATCAGCCAAGAAACACAATTGCTTTTTTTATTTTAAGGTTATTTTTTTAAATACTATGCCCGCGATAATATAACTATACCGCGGGCAGCGTGCGTGAGGCGACCGGGAACTATCGCTGCGGAGCGTGCGATCGCGGGGCCATGTGACGGAGCACTAGCCCACTGACATGGCTCACCCCAACTCGGAACTACTCTTAACTCCACATTACTCCTCCACTGCCGGGTGGCGTCATTTCTCACCAATCAATTTAATTCCTTTTTAAGTTCCGACATTCTGACTGGCGTTTGTGTAGCCTAACCTAAATAATGTATAAAATCCGAGAGTCTGTAATATAACTATACAAATTCTGAAGGTTTAGTTAGGAACGGTAGAAAAGACAGGAACAGTAGCTTTGGCTATGTGGTTATAATTATTTTAATAAGTTTTCTTTTTATATTAGATAACACAACAAAGTAGTACTGCTTACACACTGAGAATACATTATAATTATAGCAAATAAATTTTTTTGTTTATCCTGGCACGGCTAAGTGACCGCACTGTACCTGATGGTAAGCGCAGTGCGGTCCAAATAGAGTAATTCTGCATCCTAAAAAATATATATTCTTAACACTGGTGTAAAATAATTATTACTCCTAAGACTGAAGTCTAAATAAACTCTATCGTTGAATAAAACCCTGCTATAACCTAGTTGTGACTTACAACTTAACTTTTTCGCATATATTTGAATATTATTTATGCCAATATAAAATTAATGATAAATATTTATTCATACGGTCACCCATATTTTAAATCTTATGCATATAAAATATAAGCCATTATTATAAAATTCCAATTAAACATTATTATTCTTATGTTTAGCTGCTTTCATATTTTAAGTACCTATGTGTTTGGAATGAAGCTATTAGCAAAGCACGTATGTTGAATCTAGATTAGCAATCGTGCGGCACCAAAGAGCGAATTTTTATATGCCATCGTAAAATTATAAGTTAATACAACATAATAAATCAATTGCAATCGCTGGTAATATTTTAATATAAAAGTACACCGACTTCAATAAAAAACAAATAATGCGTAACTATAAAATTGAGGGTTGCCCTTGATTTTTCTGAGATCCCATCATCAGATCCTGACTTGGTGCCAATGGGACCACCTGGCAAGTATACTCTTTTAAACAAAAAGAGAATTTCTCGAATCGGTCCAGGCGTCTTCGAGTAATCGGGTAACATACATAAAAAAAGAGATTCAGACGAATTGTTAACCTCCTCCTTTTTTGAAGTCGGTTAAAAATAGCGACCGTGGCATGGTGTCACTTTTAGTTGATTATTACGTAATATATATTAATGACCTCTATTAAAGCTTTTACTTATAATGCCCGCTGTACACATTGGGCCAAGGTGCTGGGTCAGCATGTTGGGCCAACGTGTAGAAGGCTACTTGGCGTATGATGGTAACTACCTACCATTACATGGGCCCTCAAAAGAGCATATAATTGTTTTGATAGTGAGTGAGAACGTTATCGTTCATAAACAATACTGGAAGAAACATGGGAAGGGATTTTTGGCCGTAGGATATTTCACTCACTGTAGTAAATGCAATAGAAGAAGAAGAAATTGTCAGGTACTTCATGGCGGTTTTTATAAGATAGTGTATACGCATGCTGTAAACAAAACTGTCTAAAGCGTTATAAAAAATATAAATTCTTACGCTATATGAAGTTGGTGAAAATATCGGTTTATTAACACTTCAAATGATCAAGTTAGTGATTTTTAACAAAGGTGGAACATCGTGAAACGAGATTGCGTGTCTAACATGTCTTTAAAGCACACACGCGACTGCACGCAAGCTGATCCATAAAAACAAATTAAGTGCTGCACCACCGATATGTAGCTAGACGGTTATTGTTCAGAAAAACCGTTGGTTGTAACAGTTTCTTATTAAGTACACAGATTTCTATTGCACGAGAAAAATTAATATTTTTTCGGTCTAATTGCGACTAAAGTGGTAAACATTAGATTACAGGTAGTGTTTACCGGTTAACGGTCGACGCGATCATTCACATAGCGGTCATTACCAATGATCATCATCAAATAATCGCTACGTGCATGATACACATACTAGTTCACTATTATTAGGCGTTACTCACCTACTTCATCATACCTTATCCAAATCAAATTATCGTAAAATATTAAAAATGTAAAAAAAATCTTGCTCACTGTGGACTAACTGAAAGCGAGATTTTTTGGAAAATTAAGTATATCTATTATTCTTACCTAATATTACCATTTTTGTTTACTACTAGTTTGTACCTTCATTTTTTCTTTGATGATATCCTGGCCGCTGTCATCATGTTCCGGGTGTTTATCTGACCATCTCTATATTAGCGCTACTATGACAACTCACAAGCGATGTATAGGTAATGCAATATGTGTAAGACTGGTTGGCACTTAGTTCGGCAGGACTACGTCCAATAGTGGCGAAGAACAGGCTGACATGATAATATATAAAACGCAAGACGAAATAATATTCTAACAATGTAAAAAGCACACATTTCCTTGTTCATATTGCATTAAATTTAACGAGATGTTTTGGAAATTGGAACCTATCCAAATGTGGTCGTTTAGATTCAAGTTGAGTTGATTATATGCTTACATATAAAACCTATGTAGTAACTACATACATGGCAAATATTCGAAAACGAAAGCTTTGGTGAAAGTAATACTGCTCAGCTGGTAGCTTAAAACGTCCAGCATTTAAATGTTGTGCACTTATCTAGCATCAACTGTATGAAAGTCTACATCTATCTAGGCGAGAATAAATTTCTCTTAAGCCCTCTCCACGCATAGGTGAACACTACCCGACAGTAGTTGAATACGAGAGTATAGAGGACAATCATATCTTGCCTCGCTCGTGCGGTCTGGAGCATATATTCGTTACATTATGTAGTCAGAATCTGATTTTACTTTACGGCTTCATATGTGAACTTGTAAATTATTATGATCATAAAGTTCTAACCTCATCATTCCATCGTTTAATCTATACTATAATAAAGCTGAAGAGGCACTTAGGCACATTAAATATTTTTGCAAAATTTTGATTGTAACGTTATATTATCGACACAGAACCCAAAACAATTGTTTTTGGAATTGTTGTCTGTCTGTCTGTCAAGGCATCACGTCCAAATTATCTACCGTATTACGACAAAAGAATCGACAATAAAGCCATAGAGTGTATCTCGTTGCAACATTACCTATTTCATTTAAATCGGTGCATTCAATCAAAAGTTATACATGTTTGAACAAATATATGTATTATGCAAAAAGTAGTTGTGAGAGATGAAATGATTTTATAAATAGTATAAGATACCCCATTTTTAAATTTACTTTTTTATACCTACTTTAACATACGTGTTAGGATAACACGTATGTTAAAGTAGGTATAAAAAAGGAAGGCAGTAGCGATAGTACTAATAATAGGTACTTTTGATGATGGGTCAGAAAAAATGGACCTATTTACGACACTTGTCTAAATACCTAACTTATCTACATAACCTACTATTTTGCCAGTGTGCTAGTCTCTATACCTGGCCACTTTAAAAAGTAAAAAGATGATTATATTTCATAGGAATCGATTTTCCATCCATCCCATCATCAAATGTATTATTAGTACCTACTATCGTCCGTCTTCGTTTCGGAAATGTTTCCATAACACCCGGTATATAAGTAGGTACATTGTTTGATCTTACCATACCATTTTGATTTACCAAGTAGGTACGTCATTTTAATTTAAACCTAACAATCGGGATTTTTTATATTACAATTTGGATTCCATTAAACCCTAATAATGTGGGGTAGTTTCTAGTCGTTAACTGTTTTGCTTCCTTTTTAACTACGAGTTCCCTATTCTTATTATGAATCACACCCGAAATCTGAAAAAGCCAGTAGACAAGCTAACATAATTCTGGCGACCTTCGATAGATGAAATGTCTTAAGTTGGTCGGCACTATTCGTCGACTGCACTTATTACCGGATATAGGTAGGTAGGGCAGCCATTTATATATATTAGGTACCTACTCAGTATCAGTCGACGAGCCGAGAATTCAGATGCTGATATTTGTATCCTGTCGTGATCTTTCTTATTGGTAAGTTCTGACTTCTGTATAGCCCAAATATGATTCTAACCGTCAAGGTACGTGTGTGTCAACAGAATTATACCGGCCTGAAGTAACTGGGTAGGTACACAAAAGGTAGGTACTCATAATATATAAAAGTGGGTATCCAACTTGTTATACTTACTTCAGAGTTCACCGCATCCTGGTTAAGGGATGTTGAAACCAACAAAATATGGAGTGTTATCGTATATCTCGGGACTCAAGATGAAGAGGATAGGTAACCTTATTTTCTAATTTGACTGTCTGGGTCATGTTGCTACTATTTATGAACAGGCGTTTGCTTCCCATCAGGCGGGTGACCAACTCACCGCGTCATAGTAGTGATAGTGAAAATATTTTATTATTAGAAATTAAGCTGTGTAAGACGGAAAAATATGAGAGTGATCCAATAAAATAAACTGGTGTTTCAATAAATTTATTTACTTTCTCTATTACAAAATAAGTAGGACATTCAATATGTATTTTATATAGGTAGGTAATCGTCCTTATAAAAACTGAACTTTTGAATTGGTAGAGCCACGCTGTAGCTATATCAACAGCATGCATTTACCGGCTCTACCGGGATATTACCACTGTCTCACCGAAAACCGATGTGAAGTAACAACTTGCAGTTTGGTATGCTAAGTAAAATCCCCTTTCCTAATTCCCTATCCATGATTCTATTGGTATTTTAGTGTTTTTTTTTATCCTGAAACGGCAGTGTCTAGTTAGAGTATCAAGTAACGGGAGACAATTTATCCCTCGCTACTCAACACAATATCATGCCGGCCTACTGTGTAGCTTCTTCACACTACGCCATGGGGCAAGGTGAAGAAGCGGTCGAGGATCTAGTGTCAGAGCACTTAGAAGGCCGCAACACGGCCAAACATCGTACCTCAACTCTACACTTGCGTGTGCCACTATGGCGGTTTTACACCCTGTGTACGGTGGTCGCTATCTGGTCGGATATGAATATCCTACCACCAGCAGAAATGTTAATGAAGAGTAGATATCAATGAAATGACCACTTATTTATTTGTGGATCCTGCTGTAAAAAACACCTAATTGATATGGGAAAAATATAGGTCGGAGTTCCAGATAATACAATTGACAATTATATTAACCATTCCATTTGAAACTTCTAATGTCAGTTTAAAAGGGACGCTGAATCTAAGATAAATATGGAATAGATACCTATTTAATAAAGGTTCATCGTAGCGTGTATAGCCTTTACAAACTATTTAAGTTTACATTAAAAAAAAACACCGTCAGTTTAGAAATCTTTTTACTAGAAGCGCTATTCATTCGTTTTATATGATTTTGTTTGTTTCGTTCTTTTAAAAACAAGGATAGCGCTTCAAATATTCAATCTAAAAAACTAAAACTTGTACTAAAGCCTGTTATATGATATTTCCTTGTTTCTTCTGCATATCAATGATATGTTGTCGCTTGGCAACATTCATTGCTATGCAGATGACAGCACGGTTCATGGGCGTTATAGCAGCAAGCCTCCTGGTTGCCGGGCAGATACTGAGAGGAGACGCGAGGATCTTGTCATTGAGCTCAACCCGACCTTGGATCTCATCATGGAGTACTACAAGGAATCGGGTTGAGTTTAATGCCAAGAAAACCCAGGTGTGCGCGTTCTCGTGCAAGAAGTCTCAGTTTTCTCCTATACCTGTTCTTCAAGGTGTTCCATTCGCAATGCGGAATGAGCTTAGCATCCTAGGTATGGAGATATCCGCTCTGATCTTAATCAAAGGACTCACATCGAGGGCGTAATATCCTTTATTTCACGCAGGGTCGGAACCTTGAACAGGGAGCGGGGGTTTTTCACGTCCGGTCAGCGCTACCGCTTATATAAAGCACAGGTGCGGCCGGGAATGGAATACTGCTCCCACATCTGGGACGGTTCCGCTAAGTACCTACTCGATGCCTTGGATGGGTTGCAGCGGCGAGCTATCCGCATTGAGAATGATGCAGGCGTGACCAACAGCCTGGAGCCGCCACAGCTGCGAAGAGATATTTCCGCACTTAGCGTGTTCTACCGTCTGTATCATGGCGAATGCTCTGAAGAATTGTTTGATCTTATCCCATGTGGAACACTTTGCCAGGTACCCTGTTCCCTACTTCCTATGATCCTGGGTCCTTTAGGCGTAATGTGAAGAAGCTAAACAACAGGCCGGCATGATTGTGTTGAGTAGCGAGAGATTGATTGTCTCTCGCTACTTGATACTCTATCTGGACTGCACTGCGCTTACCATCAGGTGCAGTGGGGTCACTTCGCCGCGCCAGAATAAAAAAAAATACGCACCAGCGCGTACCGCCTTAGCACTTAGCAGATAACCACACTAATCTTACGCATTGACGAATAACGACAGCCAAACCTAGGGACAAAATGTAGTACAACAAGTGCGCTGCAATAAGGACTGAACAATCATATTCTCACCAAAATTCTCACATGCAATAATGTGAGAAACGATATAATTTACCTACGTTAACAGTCAAGCGCACAATATTGCAAGGTATACGAGCGATCGCGGGTTCGATCCCCGTACCAAATTAAATGTTTGTATTATCCAGACATATTTGTCTCGGGTCTGAGTGTTTTGGTCCATAGTCCCTTGTCGTTGTTGACTTGTTGATACCCACGATACAGTTTTGACCTAATATGTACCTCAGGTCTATGTTTGTGACTGTTGGGTGTATTTCATTTATTCTTAAAAACTTGTTTTTAAACAGCGTATTATTTGAATGCTTTAACAAAAAAATGAGTGTTTTTAAAGTAATAAATAGTGAATGAATAAAAAAGTACTGGTCAAGAAGACAAATCTAACGGCTAAACATGATATGGCTGCTATAAGCTATTGAGGAGTTGAGTGGTCTGTAGGTGGCCCTGGCACCAGCATCAGACCACTCGCGTATCAAAAGCATATTATAAAGTAATAAAGTACGGGTAATACATAAAAGCCAAAATCAAATTTACTTCCATAATATTAAAGTTAAAAATAGTATGTAAGAACGGCGAGTGTTGTCAGTATTTGTGGCGCGCCGGCATACCGTTGACACGAGACTGGTGGTCCAGCTCCCCATAATTAAGTTAAAGAGTGAAAATTATAAACAAAATACTATTGATAACGTACTTTCAAAGAAAACAAAACTCATTCATTTTAATTTTAATTATTTGTGGGGTTGTTATACAAACGAATGTTTTTTTGTTCTTTTTGAGGTTAGTTTTTAAACAAAAGTAGGTACTTTACGCAGTAAATATGAAATCAACTGAACACAAACTTACAACGCAAATATTATGTTGAAATTATTTACTTCTCAGAATCTCAAAGCACATCAAGATTTTGTTAGTGTTCAATTATCCCTTTTTTTATAAATAAAAAAAAGGCAAAGATTTATAAGAGTTTTTCTTTCCTTGTTTATTTCTTTATACCACTCTTATAACTTTCGGCGCTTTCTTTAAAATTAACTTTGTTCCTACTGTAGTGCAACCCTCTTTTAACACATTTTGACAGACACCTGTCATAGACAGAGATGGTTCTCCTTATTGCCATCCCTCCTACCCCCCATAATATAACCCCTGATAAAGAGTCACATACATATGTTGTTATTTAATGCTTTTTCTTTCCTCTAGTGTTATTGTATTAGTGAAATAAATTATATTACAATATTACGTTATATATCCCTCAACTTAGCAAGACAAAACTATAACTATTACAGATGTATATAATAATGTTTATTATATTAATAAGGCGATAAGGTTAAGCAGTTTAATCTTAGTTATGTATATGTACTAGAATCATGAGGTGGGAGAAAAGCAGTAACACTTGTAATGTAACTCCGTAACTAATGTTTTTCTAACCTTCTTAATCTATTTCGTAAACAAAACTATAACCACATAGTTATCTGCCTTAGTAATAAGTCCATGCATTTATAGCACATATGGTAAGTCTACTAAACCAAATATGATTTTAATTGATAACATATGAACATGGTATGACAACGCCCTATGAAGATATATGTAAAAACTATATATTTCTATACCAACAAGAAATCTAATAAAGTGCACATTTAATGTTATATATGCCGTTTACCCTTACTTTACTAAACTTATCAATCTATTCTATGATTATTTAGACTTCCTTAAATATGTACATCAGTTGAAGAATCACATGTAAAAATCAAAATAGACAGTGGCGGCCCTAGGATGTTGCGAGCAATGCGAGTGTGTACCGAGTCCGGGCCGGCATAGTATAGGAACACAAAGTTATCGAATTTAGAGATGGACCATTTTCAGATTTCACATCACGTAAAAAAGTTGTTGGGGCCGCCACTGAATATAGATATTGGTTTGCTGCATTTAGAGTGTATAAGTTACCAATAATGGATAGATAGTTCTATAAGAATTAATATAAAACAATCCAAAAACCGTTTCATGCCATGCATGCTTTGCATCCACCACAGGTTAGTGAACTCATATTATCTTAAACAAAATAAATTAAATATTCGATGACAATTGTTTTTTGCCCCAGCCCATATACACAAAAACTGTCGAGTATGAATACATAATTCCGAATTGTGGTCCTGGGTCCCGTCTGTGTCTTTTCACACCACTTGGTACATTATCTAATGGCGGCTTAGCAGGATGATTGACTCCCAGTTCTCCATTGCCATAACAACCGATGATTCGCGTGCGAGGGAAAGCCGCACGAAAGTACTCCTGTTCTACTTCGTGTTTTTGGTCGCGTCCCACACATGACAATTTAATCGCCACACTGTGCTCGAATTGTGGCACTTTCTTTGCAAACTGTGAACATAAAGAGTATATGTATGAACTACTGATATTACTTTAATCCAAGCTCAAAACAGTAAATATCTCTAAATACTAAGTTGAATTAGGGTCATTTCAAACTTCCCGGTTTCCAGGGAGTTATCACAGTAAACCGTGTGCCATCATTGTTGTAACTGCCGAATTGACACGGCTCAACACACCCTAGAGTGTCCAGCCTGGGACGAAGAACGCAGCGCTCTCAAAACAGCTGTCAATGGAGACCTTTCTCTGCCAGTCATGGTAGCTGCCATGGTCGACTGGGACCGTCTCACATGCGCTGCTGAATGCTACCGCGGGGTTTTAAGTCGGTAACGTAAGAACAATGTTAGGGCCCTGATCCAGTAGTCCCTCGGGTGAACTGGGTCAAAAGGTTGGTGAGTCCGGCATAACCATTTCTCCTACCCGAGGTTCAGAAGGTGTCCGTAAGATTGATTAAAAAATAAAAAAGAGACCTGTTCATAGGAGTGTATAGATAAAATGATGAATATTATACTAGCATGTGCTATTCAAATACTTGTGCCGAATGCAAGTGCACATAAAAATATATTATATATAAATGCGATATACATTTGCTAATCACGGGCCAACATTTATTTATCATTGTGACCTTGCTTCAGATCTAAGTCAATGAATTTTGTTTATATTAATACATGATAAAATTATATAATATTCATGAGTTGAAGAATAATGTGGTGACTAAGATAGAAATGCTGAGATGGTTCGGCCATATGGAAAGGCGATTTACGAAAGGTATTTATCGTGCGAATGTGACTGGAAGAGTGGGTAAAGGACCGCTGACAACCTGTACAGATCAAATAAATTATCTTCTCTTAAAAGGACAAATTAGAAGTCCTCTAACCGTCGAAAATGTATGAGAAGATGTATGAAAGTGGAAGAGGCGAAATAAGTGTGTCAGGATTGTAGCTTGTGGCACTCAATAGTCTCTGCCTACCCCCATGGAATACAGGCGTGAGTGTATATGTATGTATATGATAAAATTACCTCATCAATCGTTTTTTTTATTTTGGGCTTTGCCCAATCAGAAGATTCTACTATTAGTGAGTACATATCAAAATTGCAATTTGAATCCTTTGGTACGGTGAACACTCCTATAGTAACTAAGTTCTCACTGACAAAGTCCAGAGCCTTGTTATTGCCTTCCACAATCAGATCAATATTCTTCTGATCATACATTGTATCCTCAACTATGCAACCGCCAAGGGCATATGGGATATTTGGTTGGCTGAAAAATAGATACACATATTTGTTACTAAACTTACTTAAAGAGAGGTATTTATAAAACCAAAAATCGTACTTGAATTATTGTTAATAAACATGATACATACACATCCTTAAAATAGTTCAAGAACACAATGTCCTCAATGGTCTGCAAAAGATATATCTCTGTGACGTAAACTATAATTCCTTTGAAAATACGGTCCTGGCTAATTTTGTTTACAACATCAAAAAAATCATTTTGCATATTAGCAACTGATTTTATATTGATTACTTTGAACTCCACATCAGGTATTACTGGGATACAGATTCCAGAGATGAATGGGTTAGAGTGAACAAACATTTGTTGTGTAAAAACATGTTCGTATGTGATTGATTGACTCAGAGGCATATAGGTCAAATAGCTTGCTGCGGCTGTTAACATGCAGTCCTTTGGTACACATACATTATGCTGCACCACATCTATTACTGAAAAAAAAAATGTTACACCAATAAAACCACAATATAATAATACTAGCCCTGTATTTAACATTGTCCCACTGCTGGGCATGGGCCTACTCTAATGATGAATGGGACCTTAGTCTACAATGCTTGCCTAATACGGGTTGGCAGACTTCACATATCTTTGAAAACTTAGAATTTTCATGTAAGTATGGAGGTTACCTCATGATCCTCTTCACCGTTAAAGCAAGTGATAATTACCATGAATATACACATGACTTTAGAAAAGTCAGTGGTGTATGCTATTTGTGCTGGTTTCGAAGATACAACTTTCGTCTTGACAGTCCCTACCCCTACCAACTAGGCTATCACTGCTAATAATAATAGTATTACAAATATATTTTAAGCTTAAATAAGTCCATCCTCAAAATTGTGTTATTTACATTAAGATATCAAATTGCCAAATCATTGGCAACCAATAAATAGTTTTCATTACCATCTTAATATTAATTATGGATATATCTTTCACATAATAAACATTTTATGAATGAAGGTTATAATTCCAGTTTATGTGTATACTTAATAAAACTTACAACAGTGTGCATTTTCACAAGTTGGTGAGCATGGATGAGGAGTAATGGCTTCACATTTGCTTGTTACTGAGAAGCCCAATATGTTAGCAAATGTTAGCACTGCTAGTGGTTCAGTATAAAAGTTTCCAGACTTCTTGAATGCCACATTGCTTCTTGGTATAGTTACAGGAAGATCCATAACAAAATCTGATGGAGCCAATTGTTCCTTCTGAAGAGCCTGCACTGCAGAGTGCCACATTGAACACACATGTTTGCACAGGAACTTTTCTTGCCATGATAAATGACCAATAATCTTTTTTGCTATAACATAATTTGTCATAACATTTTCAAGCAGCTCACCATCACATTTGATGTCCTCAACATCTCTATCCAGCTCTCTATTCTCTATGCAAGCTAATATATTGTCTGCTATTGTTAACTTAGTGCATATTAATTCATCAATTGATGAATCACTACCTGTATCGAGTTGATCATCAGGTAAGAACTCCCCTGAACTATTTGACATTTTATATTTCTGTTACAATCTGATCGTCAGATCTATTAATCGGGTCGCCTTTGAGCAGTGCAAGTATAAAGCAGTAGAGGTAGATAAAGAAAAATATAAGGTAATGTCCAATGTAGATCATAACATCCCGCAAATGTTTTCTCAGCTGTCCACGGTTATGAATCTCAGCGGGATCATAAGCACCCAAATTTCCTTGTGGTATCGTGAAATATTCAAAAGTGAGCCATATAAACATAGGCAGATTCAACAAAAACAATATCACTTGAGCATGGCACAACAGTAAAATTGTAACAAACGTGTGAGCTATATATTTAAACACCAGCCAGTAGTTCAATTTATCACAACACTCTTGGGCATTTAAATAATCACACTCCAAATCTGACAATGTTATTATATAGTAAACCAACAGAAATAATATAGCACCGCAATTGATCAACGACAGAGAGAAAAGCAATGTTTCAGCTAATATCATAACTAGATTTTTTTATTACGTTGAGATCCGATAAACAGAAACGAGTAAGTTACGTACAATAAAAATTATTTTCCTTCCATGAAGACCTAAACTGTCTCGATAAAAAAATTGCATCTGAATCAGTATTAGAAATTGTTTGTAGTAATGAATAAATATTATTATTGATTAAAGATGCCGACATGAATAAACAGAACCCGACACCCTCGACACCTCACACCTGACAGCAGGGTCGTGTCACTCCGTAACTTAGGTGGTTAATGTTCTTAATTTAAGTGTAGTTTCTTCTTTCAACTCTCTAGAGGACTCTGAGATCCAAAGAGAATGTAATGACGTCTAGAAATGTACAGAAATCATAATTAAACTGAACTAAACCCAATTTCTGAACTATGTAGATGAAGTCAAATGTCATTATGTCAGTTATTTTCATCGTCATGGTTACCTACTATAAGTCAAATTGAAGTGTGCCTGGTTAGCTTGCCATACTAATAGAATGAATTAAAACGGTATATTATTATTCTTATTAACGTGTTACATAAAAGTTACGTAGATCTTTATAATGAATGAATTAAATCATTTTCTGGATCAACGATATAAAAATGTAGAGTCACAGAATTTTAAAATAAGTTTTGCTATCCAATAGCTGAATAATATATCTCATAGTACCATGTAGAATAATTCAGTGGTAATATCGTCGTGTTTCCGTTATCTGGTTGCCATATTTTAAATTTATCTTTGCAATTTTTGTGTATTGTGTTGAACGACTTCTTTATTATTACGTGGCGACTTGGATTGATTTTCGGACTTCTGTACTCTAGTTATTTTATTTGACCCCTGGCTCGGTTTTGGTTTGATTGCTTTTCGGAGACACTTGGATATTCAAACGAACTTTGGATTATGAATATGCCGAAAAATAAACGCAAATGTTATTTTGGCTGTGTTGATGACGGTAAGTAAGAAATTAGATTATTGTTGAAAACTGGTGTCAGTTAAACTAGCTATGTTCTTTCCTATTCAATTACTTATTTCATGAGGAAATCTACATAGTTAAGATTTTTTAAATATAGTTTAGAAGGTATTATGTGAACTCTCTCAGTTATGGAGGAGAAGGAATGGACTGCCTCTGTAGGGTAGTTGTATAGAGTGCCCGGTAAGACCAGCAATTTGAAGTCCCGCGATCGATTCCCGAGTCGGGTAAAGTGATATTGGTTTTTTTTTCTCTACGTGGAATTTGTGCAGATATAGTGATAGCCCTATCACATTATGGTACGGAACACACACAGCAAAGAGTAGGTGCCCTAGTTGCACTTCTGCCTACCCCTTCAGGGATAAAAGTCGTTATGTATGTTTTTTTTTGTGAAGAAGGCCGGTTCCTAGCGCTCATTAGTGTTATAGTATTTAGGTAATATTCCTAAATACTATTTAAATAATAAATATTACTTTACTGTTTTATATTTCAGGCCCAATTCACTACTTTCCCAGTGCAGTTACTTTTAGGTGAAAAATTTAGTAATTTGGATAAAAGTCCTTGATCAAACAGTGTTGAAAAAAAGGCGGAAAAATATATAAAATGAAATGTTCGTTTATGCTCAAAGCATTTTAGGGGCATGTATGTATGTATTACCCAGTGGATTACTCACAAAAAACGCAGTCCTATCATTGAACACTGCTAAGCATATTTTCTATATGATGTACATAATATGATAGGTAGCCGTGTAATAATAAGTGTTTTATCATCAGCCAAAGTAAGTCCATTGCTGAACATAGCCCTCCCCTAAAGATTTCTAGATGGATAGATCTATTTAGAGGAAAACAATTTACGCAAGCAATACTCACCAGGAAATTATTAAATCATAACTTCTAAACGCATGCAGGAACTAAAAATTCGAATGCGATTATATGCCATACGAGAATCGCAAGCAACTGTCTCACCCGCTGCGATTGTTTACACAGGGTGATTTTTTGTTGTACGTGCGTATATCGCACAAATACACACTCGAAGTAAGCTTGAACTATGAGAAAAAACAAGGGCTATTTTTATTACACTGCATACATTATACAGTAGGCCTTTTACTCCGGGAACAGTTTTTTACGCGATTGGAGATGCCACAATAATCGCTTATTGTAAATAACAGAACACTGCAGCAGCAGTTCACACCACCCATCCCAACTGTCAGTCCTTTGCACGTTCATCCTACATAAAATTGAATTGCATTCCAGAACAATTCAGTAACTTTTCCCCAACATCAGAGGACGCCGCAAGCTGCCTATATCATCCAGTTGCTAATGTTATAAGTACGTAATATATTTTATTTCTTGTTATACCTTTTATACATATGAATTATTAAAATCGGTCCAGTACTTTTTGAGCCAATTCGTTACAAACATACTTACATACAAATATTTCCTCTTTATAATATTAGTATAGATAAAATAAAAATCCATTCGCCTGATGATAAACGCCACAACAACATAAACCACCAAATTTTTAATTACAATTCCTTCAAACAGAAACACAGATTTGGCGTGATGTTTGCTTAGTGGTCAAATAGACAGTGCGGTGATAAGCGGAATAAATGAAAATAATTATACGCTATCACTTTTGCTTATTATACATTGTTAATGTAGGTTGAATTTTTATGTAAGGCGGCGTAAATCGTCGCCGCGCGCTGTCTCATTGAAAATTGTATGTTCAATGTCCAATATTTTGATATAAGTGACAGATTAAGTTTTAAGTATATTGAAACATTTTTATATGCTTGTAGATATTTTTTATATATATATAAAATCAGGATACTATAAATTATTTTATTTGTTAGCTTTTATTTTCAAATTATTTTTATTTCTTATTTTTCAGCTCTTATACAAAAAGAACATTCTAATAGTGTCACAAGTAGACCTAGACGAAACGCGGTATACAACACAAAAATTAGATTATTCCAAAAAAAATATAAAACACGCAGGGAGATATGTGCCTAGATTGCGTAAAAGAGGACAATTTAAACAACAACCGCAATATGCCGGCAAGTTGTGTGATAATGTGGCATTTCAGAAATTTACGAAAATTATGACAAAACCAGCACAGTTCTTTGCTAACATACAGACAGAAAAGAAAGCAAAGGGAAGATTTTTATCATTGTAAGTAGTGTTAAAAAGAGTCCGAAGTATTACAGATTTTTAAGCAAATATTTTCACTCTGCCATCATCAAGAACGATGAAACGGCTATTAAGCCAAACTAAGTTAACTCCAGGAATAAAAACTATAATTAAAAAAATATATATATATAATAGCCAAATTAAGAAAAAAGAAAACAATGATCGATTTAGCAGCAATAGTGGGAATATTATCAATTGGTGTTAGAAGCAGATAAATCATATGGAGAATTGAAGCAAGCAAGCATTACATGTAGCGTTTGATAAATAGCGTTAGAGCTGAGTTATTTCAATTTTTTTTTAATAAGATGTTCCGCTGCCAGCCTAAATAAAATTGGAGAGTTTATTTTCATGATTGCAGGTAGAGTTATTTTAGAGCCGTTTAAAGTTCTAAGTTTACAATGTATTAACATGTCGATACGATAGGCTCACTGTATAAAGGACTTTAAAGTATGATCACTGTAGATCCAATTGTTTCACTGCAATTACTTAGTTTAGTGATAAAAACGACTCAATATAATTCCACAAAAATGTATTATGCAATCTTTGTACAATACATACACACATCAGGCTATATAGTATATACACAGGGCCTAAATAAATGAATAATGCGATACGATTCATTCAATGCTTCAGTAGTTTAAAGGGTTCTTTTATATTTATGTTTATAATTATTTCAAGTGTCTTTTCTGTATAACTTACCTGCGATATAGGTATTTAAGAATATAATTAATTAGGTATTTACTGTCTGTTGGGATCCGAACTTTAGTATTTAATATGCCATTTATTAAAAAGATAATATTATGTATGTAATGGCGAAATTATTTAGCTTTTAATACGATTATTAAAGGTGCCTCGGTGGCGCAGTTGTAATTACGCATGCGTTACGATTGCTGTGCTGAGGTCTCGGGTTCGATCCCCGGGTCGGGTAAAGTGATATTGGGTTTTTCTACCTAGAAATACTCAGTATTAACCCGGAGTCTGGAATGGTGCCCGGTGTGGCGATAGGCTATTTTTATTCATATTATTTATATCTAATTTATAGCTAAAATTTATAAATAATGATATTCGAATAGAAGGATATAACATTGTAATCACTATGTGTGTTAATAAGGACAAAGATAATATGATTTATTTTATCTGTGTTATGAAAGCATGTATTATATGGTAGGGAGCTAGCTGTACTTGAATTGTGGATGCAAGTGGGTGTTGGTGGCAATAATGTTTTTTGGAAAGTTTCTATCTTTTTCTAACATATTGCATGACTTATATAAACTCGAGGTTGTGATGAATGACGTTAAGTGTATATGTGTATGACATAGTGAGGATTATGACTTCTCTGGAATATTCCAGATGTTTTCAGCTTGTAATATAATATTCAAGGAGTATGTTCTATAATAAGTTTCTAAAGCAAGCCTTCAAAAATATCTGGAAAGTTCTGAAATATATTTAAGTACCTAATATTACATATTTATTTTGTGTTAATGGATGTTGTTATTTTTATGTTAGGTTTTGTACATACATTGTTATTACATTATAAAATTGTATTGTAATAAATCCATATTGTGATTATTAAGGTTTTTCTAATTATCACCACACTGTCACTATAATAATACTAAGTGATTGGTGATTGTTGTATACTGCTAAAAAAGGGTCTAAAAGATTACATTGCGACGACGGATATTGAAATATTTTTGTGAATTGGGCTTATCGTCACGTTATGTACTTTTAGAACCCTTATTTTGCAGTATATTAACAATCACTGGAAACGAAAATATTAAACAATCGGTAGTAGCGCCACCTGCAGGATTTTTCTAGCAATAAAACATCACCAGTGGTACCTAGTGTTGACCGGGATAAATGTTCTGTCATTTGACATTTAACGATTGGCATAAAAAACGTACAAGTAGGTACTCTATTTCAGTAGTATTATAATGCTCTTTGACAGTGTTGCCAAAAATATTATTTCAACTTATGTAAAAAATTCCGTCAAAAATCCGTCACACATTTTCAGCTCCCGCCAATATAATCCGTCAAAATATTTCTAGGAATTTAAATAGGTTTGTATATAAAATCGTAAGAAATAATGTTAATAAAAGTTTATTATTTGACCCAATTAACGAATACATACATATACACTCACGCATGTAATACCTGAAGGGGTAGGCAGAGGTGTAATCAATACACACACTTTTCGCCGAATTTTTTTACGAACTTAAACACTGAATTGGGGTCACGTCAGTGATTGGGGTAATTTATAAATCAAACTGCCTGCTGACTGACTGCCTCGGTGACGCAGTTGTAATTGCGCATGCGTATACGACTGCTATGCTGAGGTCTCGGGTTCGATCCCCGGGTCGGGTAAAGTAATGTTGGGTTTTTCTATCCAGAAATTCCCAGTATTAGCCCGGAGTCTGGAATCTGTGCTCGGTATGGCGATAGACTCGCCCCCTATCACTGTGGAAGGCATTGACTTATATTCTATAGACACGAACTGTCGAAGAAAAAAGATGTTCCAAAAACCTTGTCCGCCCACAAATGCCATCTATTCATTTTACTAAGAACTATTTGGAAGTTATAACTCCCGTCACTCTCTCTCGAAAGGGACTTTCGCGCGCCAAAACGGTATAAACTATATAATAAATTTTGCTGTGAAATATAGACTTCCCGTATTCAGAATTGAAATAAATAAATATTTATTGATATTACGTTCTAAACGGTATGAAATTATGTTATTTACCTTATATACTATTAACAGTTTCACTGTAAGTCAATTTCAGGCAGATTTGTTCAAGAATGTCGTTACAAATAACTAAAATTAACTGGTGTGCATTCGTAGGTGGCAGCGTCGGTGCAGTGTATACACCGCGACTCGGTGGAACATAATGTTTGTTCTGGTCGCCGCATCTAGTACGTAGTACATATAGATCGCTGGTTTAAGGTTGAGTATATTAATATCCATAATATGGTTTAGACGCCATTAGGTTTCAGTGGTGTACAGCAAACTCCCTCAAGAATGGCGTAAGCCTGGATGTCATTTCCTGCCCTACTACAATTTCATCAAGCGTTACTTAGCATCTTGCGACTGCGGGGAAGAACTATCGTGACACTAGACCGAATGGCGTAGCACAGTACGAAAATCATGTGCACATTTTGAGGAAACATGTACGTATCCAATGCCTTGACGCCCAGCGATGACCTAAAACCGTGTACACTTAGGGTTGGCCCTAAGTGTAAACGACGCGCGTCGCCATGCATTGTAGTTGAAAAATAGGACGCGAAGCGACGTTTCGACTCTACGCCAGTTTGAGTGGACTCTTACACCTACTCTTCTGGACAACTGTTCTGTACATCCTGTGCTGTCACAGGATGTACAGAACAGTTGTGCAGAAGCCCTGTGGCTTTGGAAACAAAATTAGGGCTAGCTAGTCACATATGTTCACATTGGCAAATAAACTTAATCCAAAAGTGCAAGGTTCGCCGTCGAAGGATACTTCTTGGAGGACATCATCATCATCAAGTTAGGACACAATATTGAATGGTTCGAATTCGAGATGCAGGTACGTCTCGACTGGTCTGTACCAGTCGAAGCAGTTCGAGCGATAACCTTCGAGAAATGTTCGAATGGTAATTTTTAGAGCTCAAATAGATAAAATAATTTATTTATGAACAATACATTTGACATTGTACACTGACAATCAAAACCTTCGAGAAACACCGGACTCGACATTTCCAGAATTGCTTAACTTTACATTCACTCGAAAAAAGTTCGAATTTAAATTATTTTTCGTATACGAAG
This sequence comes from Laothoe populi, assembly GCA_905220505.1. Lineage (NCBI taxonomy): Eukaryota > Metazoa > Arthropoda > Insecta > Lepidoptera > Sphingidae > Laothoe > Laothoe populi. The sequence continues at coordinate 12,052,241 of HG992147.1, read as the reverse complement.
TTGATTCGAGTGCGTGAGAATTGCTCCCCTGTTCCGTTACGTACTTTTAAGATAGCAATCCTTTAACTCCAGTTACACTTAAAAATACTCCACAGTACTTGTACTTGTTCACAATAAAACAATAGTTGTGTCAAAAACATTTTATTTAACGATTCTTTTCTTAATCTAATAAAGGCTTGGTAAATATTTACAAGGCTTCATTACAGGGCAAGGTAAAAAAACTATCCAGTTATACTACAAATACGACTCCTCCCAATCACATCATTACATTGATTATAAAATTTATTGAATACTTGGCTCTGTAACTCACAATATAAAGCCATTTCTAGCAGAGTTAATTGGGACAAATGCCGATTATTTACGCACTAATGTAATAAGACAATGTGATTCGAAACGAGAAAAGCATATTTTTATGTATTGAAAAAAGCCAATTACTTATTATTATACAGACAATAATACAATTTACAATGCAGAGAGCAATGCATTAGACGTATATAGCGCTTGATCACTTGAGATTATGAATATAACCTAGTGAAAGATATTAAAATTCTCTTATAACAATCATAACAAATATGTAGATAAATACAATATCAAATATTAATCTCACTGATTCATTTAAACTACATAATATGTAAATAAGAGTGGTGAAAAAGCTGTATATGACATCCTAGGCTGTAACATTTCTTCACAGATTAATGTAACCCAAACACTACTGACCTTTCATTGTCAAGGTTTTCATAATTATATGCAAGATACAACTATCAAACAACACGTGTATATACGTAATACAACATACAGTTAGGTACACTGTATGCGGCCTAATCTGAGTTTTCAGAGGACAATATTTTTATGAATATAGGAAACTTAATCATTCAATGGACAAACAAACCATTATACTATAGATATTCTAAATGTGTACATAGTTTGTCGGCATAAAGAAAAGAGGATAAATCCAATTAGTTGATGACTACAAAAAAAATATTAAAAAAACGATTTGTACATACTTTTAAAGAACCAGACCTTACTTTTACATATAAACTTAATTTTCATACTGTTGTTCAACTTTTTAGAGTAATAATACTAATTTGGACGTACCACCTTTTGACATTAAGCAGACATTACAAATTATTTAAAGTTACTTAGTTAACTCTTAGAAGGACAAGTATTCTGTCTCTCCCATATAATCGAAATATTTGGCTAGTATGGATATAATTTTGATAAATGAGCAAATAGATTTTCTTTAAATATTTAAGCCTATATTAAAGGTATGACATAATTTACTTAGATAATGGAATATTACTTAAACAATATAGTAAACAAAATTTCCTCTATCAGCCCTGTTTCAAACACCAATGCACAGATTGTCTTACTGTAGAAAAATTTAACATCATTCATATGCATCAAATAATTTTTATTTTCAAGTACTGTAAAAAGAGGTGGATAGAGACTGAAGGGTGTATCCGGAAAAAACTGAGTTTGCTATGAACTAAATAACTAAAAATGTTGGATAAACATTACGCACTATATTATAGAATAGTCGATCTATCTGTGAAGTATTGTCAGAACTCATCCTCAGTATTCATTATTCACCCCATTTGACTTTACCTCAATTAAATGATATAGCCATGTTATTTAGAGCCACAATTCACTAGGTGATCAATTTAACTTGTTATAACATTTGTTCAATCTTAAATAGCACCAATCCTATGTGACAATACTTTATAATGAGAATAAACCAAATTCAACAAGAGAGAGACAATTATAGTGGATAAAATAAATCCTTCCAATGTTTAAATTTACGTTTCTTTGTTAAGAGATAATCGCGTTCTGCGCCTTTCTATGTAACATACAAATACTATATTATTTACACATAGTGCGAGTATTATATTACTATTATAGTATTATATTAAATAATATTGTTACGGTATAGAAATAATTATGAAGATAAGAAATAATGGTACAATATCCCCAACTGATTTCAACACTCTAATTGTAAAGTACAGTCACACAAAGCCTTCCATGCATAAATACGTCTTACATAATGTGAATTCAATTATTATTCAACAACTAAGATATAATTGCATTAATCATACAAAATAATGTCGACAAATACAATCACATAATATAGTCTGTTTAACAACGATTGTTTTATATTATTGGCACAAGCATCGAAGGTAAAGCCTTAATTATTCGTTGTAGCAACAAGTATTCAAAAATTAAATATAACGTAAATGCAAAAATGGCAATATATTTTCGATTCATAACGTAGTTATATCTTTGTAATCATACTCCCACCACAGGTGAAGAAGGTGAAGCAAAGGTAAACGCAAGATAACTGTGACATTGTAATATATACATTAGTGAAAAACACACACATAGTAATGATTACATCTGAACAAAAAAACCGTAAGTACACTTTTACAATGTAAATAATAAATAATTAATTATAAATAAGGCACACAAACAATTATGCATCTCATATACACAAGTCTAACAGAGAAAATAAATAAAATTCACTTTATACGGTATTATGCATATACGCAATAAAAACAGCAACTTATCAATTACAAAGCACCTATCCTACACTTTAGGTAATATAAATTGGAATGATACATTTTCTAGAATGTCATATTGTTTCGTAATAATATTACTAATAAACAGTGATGTTAGGAAGAATCAAAATAATACGATAAAGCAAATTTTGTAAAAGCTCAGTGTCATACCACAAATAAGAAATACATTATCCAGTGGGTACTAGAGTGAAGTATGGTCGAAAGGAAACGAACAGCTGTAGTATGGACGCTGCATAATTGTCTGCGTGCGAGGAGCCGGCTCCTCAAGTTCACTAAATCAATTCATATCTAACATTGTTCCCAAGCTGGTCCCACCCATGAACCCATGACGATGGCTTGTGAAATATTTAAATATGCTCCATGCTCTCAACATTATTAAGATTTGTAATTTAACCAAAATATAAACGCGAATTGTTTCAATAACCACAATCCTAGTTAGCCGATAGGGAGAGCCCCTAAGGAGTTTGCGCGTCACATTTTGCACTTCAACAAGACTGGAATGTCACTTATTGATTTGGGAAATAGCTCTCCTTGCAACAGAGATATTAGGCGATATTGTTTCAATCGGCACAACATCAATCTCTAATAAATTAGGACATTTCAATTATCATCATCGATAAAATGTGTACATGACCAGGTGACTAATAGATTGATTGTGCTGCAACAATTTGTCCTATGATAATTTCCCCTAAGTTTTAGTCATCGGGCGGAATGCAGAAATCCACAACTATGTTGAGTATTATTATGTTCAATATATACATACGTAGATATGCCTATAAGTAATAAATAAAATGAACTTATAAAATTATGTGAGCCAAGTACATCAGCGCGTGCGCGTGCGCGTGCGCCGACACCCACTAGTGAAACAACTGAACTGAACTGAACATCATTATCAACTAGCGACACAAACATCTCGTATCAAACATTAAGTACAAACATTATTATATCATATTATACACCATACTCTTCTACTACTGCAAACACTTTGTGTTTCACATATTTATTTATTTCTAGTCCTTATAACACCAAAGTCTTGTGGAAGAACGTGTCACTCATGTGAGACTAGCGTAAATTACTTAACGTGCCACTCGGTGGCTTTCGGTTGAGATGCAACTATATTTTCAATTCGTATTTTTATATGTCCAACACTCGAAAAACTGTGTTCCCGCAAACAGATGACGAACAGGTTGTATTAATAGACATGGCAGACATGGTATAGAGATCACTGCTTCATTATCGTGAGAGTGCGACACCCCCGGTAAAGGCAGTGAGGTGGGGTCAGGTGGCATCGAACTCTATTTTGTCCCAGGAGTAGTGCTTGGTTGCGGGGCGTGGCGCCGGTCGCGACAACACACTGCCCAGTAGCGGGTCACACTGTGGCACGTGGCCGCGACCGAACATGTTGGGGATTATGTCCGTGTCCATGTAGTCGCATCCCTCGCATCCGTCGCTGTCCACCGTCATCACCGCTCCCAGATCAATCCCACACTCCTTTAGATCGAAATCGCATGACCGCTCCTCAAATATTTCATGACGAGTATCGTCATTCTGGAAAGACGGAAGTGACAAATCATCCATGTACTCGAAGCCGGATCTAGTGTGATCTAGGATATCTCCATTGGTCAGTGGTGTCATGCTCATTCTCTCTGATACGTGTTCCTCGCCTATGTCCATCGCGGTCTGCGACATACTACCATCTGTGTGATCGCCGTCTCCGGATAGTAGACTTTCAAAAAAGTCATCATCGCCAGTATTAGGATCAGAGCCGAAATCTGCGTGAAATTCTCCATTAGAAAGTAAATCGACACTCAAGTCTGTGCCCATTTCAGAAGACTGCACGTCAATTGCACAACGATTGTCTGTGTTCACTGTGTTGTGTAGATCTGCATGATTCATGATTTCATTTTGTATGTCATCGAGTTCTCGCTGCAGTTGATCGGCGGCGAGCGAGTCTCGCACGTGCGGGTCACCGAGGATGTCGTCCGTCAACACGTCAGCCGGCGAGAACGTCTCCGGGCCCGCCGCTCCCGCCGTCACGTAGCCGGCGTCCAGTGCAGGGCTCACCACAGCCTCCCCGACCGCTGACGGAGGCAACTCGCCATTCTCCACTAGTATTTCTAGCACATCATCCATTATCTGACTATCTTCCGTGTGATCGTGCAGTGGCGTGACTGGCTGCGCCTGTGGTACCTGTTGCACCTGTGGCACTTGCGTCACCTGCGGCATCGGCGGCGGAGGCGGGGGTGGTGGCGGGGGCGGCGGCGCAACACGCTCAGGCTCGTAATGCGCTGTCGGTAAGATCGCTATCGGAACTACTTTGACGCCGTTCAGAATGTACGCCGGATTAGTCTGTTTCTGCGGCGTCGTCACTGGCGTCACTTCGGTGGCGGCGGCGGGCGGCGTGACGGTGAAGAGACGCACATAATGTGGCGGCGGCGGCGCAGGCGGCGGCGGCTGTTGCAGCGCGTCGAGCTTGGCGCGCAGCTGCGACACGCACAGGTGCGCCTGCAGCAGACGCCGGCTCTGGTCGCTGGCGGCCGCGCCCGCTGCCTCGCGCCGTACCATCTCCAGCTGCTGTCGGGACGCCTCCAGTTTACGTTCAAGCTCTTCTATCTGGCGCCGTTGCGACTGTACTATATCTTCTTGGTGTTCAGTGTCGACGCGTGAATCCGGCGAGGCGATCGAGGCGACCGACGCAACCGAGGCGATCGACACTGGCGACCTGGGTGGCTCTTCTTGCTTCTCAAGCAAGAACGGCCGCAGTCTGTCAATCAACTGTGGCTTGGGGCCGGACACGCGAAGGTTGCGCCGCTTGCATTCGGCACGCAGGTCAGAGACTTTCATATCCTCGAAGCGTGCGACGCATGTAAGAGGTACTGCTGGCGGGGGTGGCGGCGGCGGCGGTGCGGAGTGCGCGGGGTGCATGAGGTGCGCGGGGAGCGGGGGGAGCGCGGGGTGTATATCAGACGAGTCGGAGGTGACGGAGGCGGAGGAGGGCGCCGGGGAGGCGGGCAGCATCAGCTGCAAGAGCAATTGTTGCTGCTGCAGAAGCAGCTCGTAAGGAGTTTCCACTGAGTCAGGCGGGGACGATGCCTTCTGCGCATTCGGGGGGCCCTTGTACTCGTGGAATTTGAAGCGCGCTTTGGGCTGCTGTTTCTGTTTATTTTTCTTTCGATTCTTCTCCTTACCAGGGGCGGGGTGTTGTGGGGGGGACGGTACGCTCACTGGTGAAAGTGTGGACGGGGGAGAAGGGGATGGTGACACCTCCTCTGGAGGTCCGCAATATGAAGATGGATGCTGAGGCCGCCCCGAGGCTCCCTCACTGGTCGCTTTAAATGCGAGAGTGCCGCTTTTGACCGCTGTTTCAATGGTTTCCTCCGTGTGGAGTATATTTTTCTTTATTAATTCCAGGGGACCCGGCCTATGTGATAGTTGATCATTTAACTGGTCCGCAAGCCGTGCTTTCTTTAGCATTCGTTGCTTTTCAGCTAGGCTGGGATCTACATGACTCTCCTGTAATTCAAAAATAAAACATTCCATTACATATTTGCAATACATACTAGTTTAAAAAGTAATGTCTAATATTGGTTGAACACTTTGAACGTAATTTTATTATCAACAAATGACATAATGGCTAAATTATATTCCTCGTGTGTATGACAATGTATAAGAAAATAATATTAATAAAATGAATAAAGCATATTTTTGTAATATCGTTACTATTTTGTAGATTAATATATCCACTAACATTATATAACAGGACAACCACTTCAATGCATGTTAACTGACCTGTTCCAATATATGTCTACGTTCTAATTCCTGGCGATCCGGCCGCCGCTGGATCTTCGCTTTCAGTAAATCTCCGGTTTTTGCTCTTTCCAGTTGCTTGCATTGTTCAAAGTATGCAGGTGGTGTTTTCAACGCTGAAAAAACAGAGGCACATTAGGTTAATTAAAATAATCACAAATTATAAATCTATGCGGAAAAACAATATAAAAAGAGAAAAAACGGTGACCGCCTAGCGGAGTAAATTGACTACCGATTACCGTAGATTGATTTGAAGTTAGGAGAATTCATTATAAAGGTATGTGAAGTCAACCAATCCGCATCAGATAAGTGTGGGCTATACCTAAAGACTAAACCCCTCCCATTAGTAGAGGAAGTCCGTACCTAGCAGTAGGCAGTAGGACAGTATACACAGGGCTGATATAATTTAAGAAATAAGTACTCGAAGCTTCGTTCATTCTTCAAATAAATTAATATAAGAAATGCTTAGAAAAAAATCTGAAGGAGAAATAATATAGTTTAATTACCACTTCCTCAACATACACAGCAATCGCAATATAAAAGTATGCAATTAAAGGAGGTATATATTATGTCAGGACACGGTACGACGCAATGCGTTTCAACAACTTCTCTAAATGAGGAACTCTCATTAGAGATAATATTAAAGTTGAAAACAACATTGCTTCACCTACTTTACTAATGTTAATATAGTACGTTCATGCCATTGCTTTATATTTTATTAGATAGGGCTCTAACACGAATCATATTCTATCTGTAGAAATTATATAATAACAATAATACATTACTATGTATGTCTAACTTAATCCTAACTAAAAGTGTTTATTTAATAACTAAAATTTTAGAAAACAATTATATTATTCCAAGGCAATAGTTTTTAATCGAAGTTATGCTAACGATGGAAAAAGATTTTAATTGCCAATGTGAAATCTACTTTTAATTTTGTGATGTCATTGTTTAATTATGGATATAATTATGCAGCTCAAATTACTATGCCAAAGCTACAGTTTGCAATAAAAACGAACTTATCACGTAAATAAACCATATAATATACTTACGAGGCATTATTCCCTGGGCCACCAGCTGGTTGAGAGGTCGTCTCATCATTAGTTTTACTTTCAACGCTATGGAACAACACAAATCAATGTTAATATTTCATATACCACAGCACGTATATATAAGTCGGGTAATTTTTAATTTATCCTGAATATAATTTTCCTTAATGATACCACTATAACATAAATAATAAACCGGCGACGGCGCATTGTATGTAATGTGACTACCTTTTGCATACAACAATAAGTATTGATCGAATATATGACATGTATTCATAATGATTATGGTGTTATGACGCCATGGAGCGATCATTGACGTGGTACGTCAAGCCGAATTATTGGCAATGGACACGTACATCGATATACGAAAATTGTATCAATAAAAGCCACTGGATAAGCGTAGGCGCACGGAGCTCGTTCCTATGTTCTTGTTTGCGTGTAGACAAGCGGGTAGCGGCGAGTAGCGACTAGCGAGCGATGGGCGGACAACGCTGGCGCGGTGCCAAAATAAATAAACACTGCACAAGGAAACTAGTGTTATGCCGCGAGTCGCGACCGTATTACAGACGAAACATTCACTACCACTGGGCCGAATATTGTGGGTTACTGGGCGTCTTTCCTTCACTCGCGTTGTTGCACGCTGCATACTCATAAACCCAACATAGATACATTTGAAATATGTACATATTAACTAAATACAACGTCGGTTCTTTCATAAACAATGCAACTGTTAAGTATGTATCCGCGACTGAGATCGATAGATTTTCTCATTTATTGTTTACTAGCTGATGCCCACTGCTCCGCCCACGTAGAGGTTATAGTATCCAAGGAGTTGTCTCCTGCACTGTCACACCTGTAGCAATCGTCCCACCTCTCAGAGGTTATGCCTGAATCTTGAGAGTGTATCTAAAGAATGCCTCATATTTTGAACCCCTTAGTTTGCCCTCTTTAAGAATGAATTTACAAAAAAATGAAACATATATTTCTTTGTTCCGTACCGAAACCCTAATTATGAATAATCAGATCCCTACCTTAATTCACCCCTTCAAGATTATTTTTTGAGACTAAAGATAGCTTATGTCCTGGGGAAGGTTTATTAGGTATATAAAAGGGAAAGCCCCAGGATATATATCCTTACCAAATTTAATTACGATCCGTTCAGCCGTTTAGTCGTGTAAAAGCAAACAAACATACAAACAAACAGAGTTACTTTCGCATTCATAATAAAATGGATTTGCAATGCTCTTACGTGTAATATAACACAAGAAACTACCGGAAGTGGTAACTCCACAGGCATACTAATACATCATGTTGTGCGAGGCGCAGTTCGGGGTCTCTGCCCGCGCTCCGCATTATGAAGGACAAAATATGTACATCCATGACAGAAAATAAAAATACTTCTATTTTACGGTACAAAGTGAAAGTTGTACTATCTACTATTCAATTTTAACCTGATTATGACTGTTCTAGTTACCACCAAAAATTATACACTCATTAATACAATACAAAGTAAACTGACTATATTATGTGGTGTTAGTTAACACGAAATATTTTTGAGTGGAGAGCTTTTAATAGGGTAGTTTCCTGTGTTTAATTTTGTACATTACTCTATATGCAACCGAATATACAATAAGAAACTCTTTTGCGAAAACAGAATCAAAATTGCTTGAAAAAAGGAGGTCACAAAATTTATTTTAAATATTGCTATGAGCAAATACTCACAGACATGAGCGAAAATGGTTGCGTATTCGGAACATATTGCTATCTCCCTCGCACAACGGCACAGTAATGGGGATTCTGAGAAATGTGACGTCACGGTACATATTCATGCATCCTTTTACTGTCATTTTTTTTTTTTTTTTTTTTTTCTTTTTTTTTTTTTTTTTTTTTTTTATTCTGGCACGGCAAAGTGACCACACTGCACCTGATGGTAAGTGCAGTGCCGTCCAGATAGAGTATCAAGTAGCAAGAGACAGTCTATCCCTCGCTACTCAACACAATCATGCCGGCCTGCTGTTTAGCTTCTTCACACTACGCCTAAAGGACCCAGGATCATAGGAAGGAGGGAACACGGTAGCTGGCAAACTGTTCCACAGCTTGATGGTGCGGCAAAAATACGAGTTTGCGAACCTCTTGGTTCGGGCCGGGGTAGTAGACACCACGAAGCTGTGGCTCCGCAAGCCAGAACGCGTGGTTCTGGTATGGAAGGGAGAGGATGGGATAAGATCAAACAATTCTTCAGAGCATTCGCCATGATACAGACGGTAGAACACGCTAAGCGAGGAAATATCCCTACGCAGCTGTAGCGGCTCCAGGCTGTTACTCACGTCTGCATCATTCACAATGCGGATGGCCCGCCGCTGCAACCCATCCAAGGCATCGAGAAGGTATTTTGCGGAACCGTCCCAGAGGTGCGAGCAGTATTCCATTCCCGGCCGCACTTGCGCTTTATATAAGCGGTAGAGCTGACCGGGCGTGAAAAACCGCCGCACCCTGTTCAGGATTCCTACCCTGCGGGAAGTGGCGGATATTACGCCCTCGATGTGACTCCTTGGATTAAGATCGCAGCGGATATCCATACCTAGGACACTAAGGTCATTCCGCATTGCGAGTGGAACACCCTGAAGAACGGGGATGGGAGAAAACGGGGATTTCTTGCACGATTTCTTCATTTGACAATTACCCCTTCCAGCAGATTTGAATGTCGTCTAATTTACTTATTTTTGTTGGGATTCATAAAATTCTTTTGATAATAGGTTTTAGGTAATGTAAATTGTCGATTAAATTAATAAAAAAAAAACGATTCAACTACCATATCCGAACATGTTCAAACGTAAGAGTGTACTAAATGTTTGAAACGTATGAATATTAGTGTGATACTTACATTCCTTGTGCTTGCCCATGGCTGGCTGCAGCGGGCTGTCGTCGACGATCACCTTGGGCGGGGAGACGCGCGGCGAGCTCGGGGGCTCGCTGGCGCCGCTGCTGCCCGCCGCTCGCCCAGCCATCTCCTCCGCACCGGAACTGCTATGGAACACCAAACATTATAAACTTGTTTTATTATAAATAAATAACACCCAACAGTCACACACATAGCGCCGATCCCACTAAGATACGAGTCTTGTGATCTGGGTATCGGAGCCTACGAGAGACTTTCGGTCTCACAACACCCAGACCCCGGACACAAATGCCTGTCTGTCACACAAACATTTGGCCCGGTGTTGGAATCGAACCCACGGCCTCTCGTTTCACAGCCAGCTACTCGGCTGCTGCGCCACGGGGGCTGTCAAATCATTCAACACACTTTAAAAGTTTTAACTTAAGGCTGTACGTTGCACAAATCGTAAAAACTTCCATGGTATTTCTGAGGAGTCTGCTCATTTCAATCGCTATTAACAAATAATTGTAAAAAATATGTTCGCATAATCATAATCAAATAAAAACTTTTAAATCACAATGTATTTCGGACATAAATCTCTGTTTTTTTATTTGTAGGTCGGTAGTTAAATTGCCTAGTTCGTGCCTTAACTTTACTTATTGTTAAGTTTCGCTGTTGTTATAAACATAAATATGAAATGTGTTTTTTATCATAATTATAAAAAAATACTTTTGCGTAGGCTAAATAGTTAGTTGACAATAATGTCGATGAGGTCAATTTGTACATTTATAAAATTTCCACATAAAATGTATTATTATCGGTCACAACAATAACTACGTTTGAAGTGAACATAAAACAGAATTAATGAGAATGAATCTCACATTCTTTAATGAAAGAAGGTGGTTGTCCGCAAATAGCTTGTACTCTAGTCTTAATAGGTATCTCAAATTTGACATTAATTTAATTCAAGAGTTATTGTGTTAACCATGCTGTTCAAATTTGTGGTTACCGTGATATAAATATTTGACGACATGTAATTGTATTTTTAAATATTTTTTTTGGACTCGACAGAACTTACGATCAGATAAACCGGTATTGCTGAGTAGTGCAGAAATTCTAAGTGTTTATGTACCTGAATGTATCCTCGGAGGGCGGAGTGGCCGGTGTGCGCGGCGGCGAGCCGGGTGAGACGGGAGAAGCCGCGCGACTGCGGCTGCGCTCTCGCCGGTGCTGTGGCTTGAACCACTCGGGGTATATAGCGCTCAGGGTCTCCACTAAGTCGTGATCCAGGGTGACGCGCCACGACGTGCGCCCTTCCGAACCCTCCGAGCCGTCGCCTCCGCCGCACGGCGACCGGCTCTCTGCAGAATAAAAAAAACAATACTTAAAACCGTTCACATTAATTAATAATAATAGTAATACTAGCCCTGTATTAAACATTGTCACACTGCTGGGCACGGGCCTCCTCTACTAATGAGAGGGGTTAGGCCTTAGTCTACCACGATGACCTAATGCGGGTTGTTAGACTTCACATATACCTTCGAAATTCTTATAAGAATTCTCAGGTATGCAGGTTTCCTCACGATGTTTTCCTTCACCGTTAAAGCAAGCGATAATTAACATTTAATAATATAACACGTAACTTTAGAAAAGTCAGAGGTGTATGCCATTTGGGTTTCGAACATACGACTTTCGTCTTGACAGTCCGTACCGCAACCAACTAGGCTATCGCTGCTTTTTTAATTGCAACATCCATTTACATAAACAGATTTTGACCCGAACATGTAGCACTAAGTGTACGATTATTTCTAGACTAACCTTCCTCAATTTACGTACATCAAAACAAAGTCCCGATCGCTCCCACAGTTGTTTTTCACTCAACCGACGTTGTTAGATCATCACGATTCTAACAGATGTTGTAATAGATGATTCGGAAGTGCGTACACTGACAATGCCGCGGATAGGAATAGTATACACAAATTGGGCAATATTGGGCGAGGCATCATGCTGGAATACACACTGCCATCATTACGTTGACCTAATTGAGTGGCATCCTTGAAAACGTTTACAAGCGAGAGGTGCGTTCCTTGCTTTTAGATGCATTGTAGATGGAATGTTACAAGTTTAAGATATCGCGTGCGTACTGCGTAGAGTGCTAACGATACCTACAATTTATGCGCGATAAACATATAAACTTATTTAGTGCACATACTGTACAGGAAATTGTTTGCAATACTTTAAATAAAAAATATATCCTGCCTCTGTTCTGAAAACAATTGTTCCACGAAATAAATAAGAACCAAATAACCATACACGCTTTAGTATAAGCAATATACTATTTTATACTTTGTAGCATGGATACCAGAAAATACGAGGGACTTCTCTTCAAACATCCTAAATCGATGAAAATAATTGTGGATCAGATACATATTTGTCTCCTTGCAGGATCGAACCCGCAGCCTATTAATTCACAGTTGGATACAAACTTACTGGGCCACTAGGTTATTAAATATAGTAAGGTTCAAATAAGTAGACAAATAATATTTGTAGAAAAGACTGATGATTGGAAAATAATTACAATACGGAGCAAGAGCATTTTTTATCGACGAAGAAAGATGGTAGTATTATGTAATGTTTAAAACTCTCATAAAATTGGATATACGAGGGAGTGAAAATACAAGCTGAAAATAAAACATCTGCTCGTGAGTCACGTACAATATAAAACTAAAACTAAAGTAAACAAAAGCAGGCTTCAAAAACGTTAAATCTCTATTCTTATTCGCAATAGCTTTATTAGGGAGATTACGACAAAACTCGCACTCGTCATTGGTGTTGCGCCCATGGCCTATGTATAGACCTTTATCTGGACACTGACCAGTGTGAGGTCACGGGTAATAAACCAAGATAGGCGCATAAATATCACAATATAGTTTTGAAAAGTAAGAACTGACACACTATTATCAATACGCGTTTAAATGAGAAATCACAAACTAATTATGATGTCATATCGAATATCGAAATACTCGTATCATGTTTCAACATTGAAGCAAATTATAGTGTCACGCGACACGATATGCTACCTATCGCGTATATCAGTATAGATTAGGGATGTTGATATTTTTAAAAATATCGGATTTTCGATATATCGATATTTTTAAATATATCAATATCGGAGTTTGATATATCGAAAAAAAATATCGATATTTCGATATATCGATATCGGAGTTTGATATATCGAAAAAAAATATCGATAATTCGATATATCGATATTTTTTACTACTTTACTTTTTTAATATCCTTTGAGACGCGAGTGGTTAACAACAGAAAAAATGCTAGAAAAATTATGGACAGTAGTATTTTATTAATTTATGAGAAAAAATTAAAAGTAAAAATATTTAAAAAATATCGACCTTCGATATCTATATTTCAATATCGAACTATCGATATATAGTCTAAAAATATATTAGTAATAAATATCGATATTTTTAAATAATAATTTCGATATATCGATATTTTATCAACATTCCTAGTATAGATCGAACCGGGCAGACCAATTATTATTATAAGGCATTTATTATGATATTTATTAATGAATTATAATTATTATATCAAAGGATTACTTTGATATGTCCTGCAGAGCTCGAATCCATTAAATATATATTTATTGTACTCTAGATTCCGCCATGTGGATTGACATACACACAAGATAAGTACGTTATGTAATTTAACAAGTAGATATTGTTTGTTAATTTAAAGTACTTGTATTTGTAAATGTCTGTTACGCATTTTACGTCGGTGCTACAGAACAGAATTTTGTAAACAAACTGCCGCACGTGCGTGTTCATGATTCACTCCACCGATTGCTCAGGATTATTGTAACACATATTGCTTAGTGTTTATGTCTTCTACACCCTGCGCTTGCAGCGAGATAGCCATGTTAGGGATACTTGACGGTGAGAAACCATTCAACTTTGGCACAACACACACGAATACTAGAACTACAAATGTAAATATTTCATGAAATTAAAGAAGGGGATGAACATAAGTATTAAGGTTGTCCTTATAAACATAAACAGCCTTCCTAACCGCTGATTAAATGGACCGTAAAAGTGCAGGAACGATAAGTACAGATACAAAAACAGGAATACCAAGAACTCTCGACCCACTTGCGCCTAAGTTTGACACCGCGGGCTTTGTAATAAATATTTAGTCGTTTTGACAGTGAAGAAAAATTGGTTAAAACCTCGATCTAATAGTCATATGGGTGTGAAGCTGTATCGGAATGCCGGCAAGCCTGGCCTTACCACTCCTCCACCAGGCAGGGAAACGAGCCGTAACTATTTTTTCAGTGGAAAAAATGCGATGAAAGTATCATGTACCAGTTCCAGCTCTAAGTGTGGTTATACTTAAAAGCATACGTTAAAGATTAAAATGACACAACGTTTTTGTTTATACTAGTGTGTTGATGGGTGTGCAATATCTACGAATATTCTAAAAAGGACTTAGGCCTTGGGAGCCCTTACTTCCTTACTTAGATTATAACTTTATTAATTTGAAAGTGTTTTAGAGAAATATTTATTCAATTCACACTTGTATACATATATGTTTGGCTTATAAATTGGAATAATTCCATACAGAATGCAAATTTTGTGTGAAATTATTAACATAACATGAAAATAGACGGTATTACAGAATTCAGATTCACAGAAGAATAAATTGATAATATTAATTGACGTATATTCTAAATAAATACCCAAGACAAAGTAACTACTACAATTAAAAGTCAAATCACAAGTCTATTAAATAAATTTTAAAGAAATGCATCATTGTCATTAGCCAGTCTTTTAAATTTTCCAATAAACACTAAAGAAACATAGTTGTCCAACCACTACTCTGAGCGTGAGGTGCGATGAATCTAAACGACAAAATACGTACTAGAATTATGAAATTTCAGAATATGCGCTAGATACGTCATATTAGAAGAATCGTTGCTGAGAATCTTTGATAGTTTTGAAATAAACACTGCCTACACATGATAAATGTATACATGGCATGTCATTCAAAATTTCAAAGAGATTCATTCTTTTCTAGAATCTTCTCGTTATTTTCAACTAAGGTTATAAAGTATACAAATATTGTCTTTCTACTGCGGATTTGTCTCATGCGATCGGCTCCCACACGACCGCGTGTATCATGATTTGTTACCACACGACACTACTCAGTTACTTAGTCAGTCAGTCGGTCATGATAATATACTCGTTCAGTTTCTAGAATAGTTTTATTTCTCTTTTATTAATAAGTCGTTAGTAATGCTTTATTTCCTACGTTTCAAAGATGTTAAATTATTTTTATAAAATCATCTAAGCAACATATGTATTTCCACAATATACTTGAAAGCAAATAGAAATTGTTTTATATATAATAGTATCACGTACAAATATGAAAATGCGTGCATTTTTTACAATGATGATTTAATGTTACCGCAACAAAATAAGTCGCATTAGACAAAGCGAATATTAAAACATTTAAAAAAAGGAAAATGTAATGTATGTAATTCGTAGTGTTCATAAATCTAATTTTTATATACTTGACGTTTTTGTTTAAATTTAGGTCAAGGCTTGTTCCTTTGAAGTAAACACGGTTTTAAGTGTGGGGAAATTACGAGAAAATAAAATAGTGGGTTGGTCGCGGCACGGACGATGCTTGTAACGTAACGTAACACGTCAATCAAGATGTCAGCGTAAATGCGCCGGTCGTATACCCTGCTAAATACTGTCGGCCACCTGTTGATTTATATATTTTCATTTTAGATTATTTAAATAATTGTTACATACTTATTTGGAAACATTTTGTCATTAGCTCATAAGTATTTTTTTATCTTTATTGAGAACTTCGTGTATTTTAAGTCCATTACTTGTTAAATATACTTGTATACAGTTTAATGAACAGCTAATTAAAGCAGCGATAGTCTCGTTGGGAGTGGTGCGGACTGAAGACGAAACCAGTTGTAGGTTCGAAACCAGCCCCAATGGAATACACATCTGAATTTTTAAAGTTACGTGTGTGTTCATTGTTAATTATCGCTTACTATAACAGTGAAGAAAAACATTGTCAGGAAACATGAAAGTATACATGACATATAAGAATCAAAAATTTGCTTGTTAATTAATTACTTATATTAAAGCATTATACTGCTGTCCTGTGTATTATTTTTGGTTTTTAGATATACCGTTTTACGAGTAAGAGCTAGTTTTTAATTAAGTCCGTCACAACAGAACTGACACTATTTATTAATTATGAATTTATAAGTTTATTTTTTTTTATATTGTTGTTAACTTTTTAAGTATTAGTTTGTTGTCAGAGATTAAATTAATTTGGCTTTATTTTTGTTGAAGGCTATCTGTTATATGCATATAATAAAATTTGTTAAAAAAACACTTATATTATAAAAACGAAAGTAAATCTGTCTATATGTTATTATATTATATTATATTATGTACCTATATTTTATATATTATTATTTGCTAGTGTATTGTTATCAATGCACTAGCAAATATATATTAATAAATAGTGCAAACAAATGAACTAAGAAAAGCATTCATTCATAAAGCGTTACTGATTCAAGCAAAGCGGTGT
The DNA here is from genome assembly GCA_905220505.1 of Laothoe populi. Classification (NCBI taxonomy): domain Eukaryota; kingdom Metazoa; phylum Arthropoda; class Insecta; order Lepidoptera; family Sphingidae; genus Laothoe; species Laothoe populi. Next base: position 12,035,295 of record HG992147.1, on the reverse strand, counting down.
GAGGAAGGACACCAAGTTCCCAATGCTAATAACCAATAAATAAAAAGTTGATTGGCGGTGACATAAGGTGGCGGTGTGACTGAGGTTCCGCGCACCACCGCGCCCGGAGGCTGAGGCGGTGACGTCAGGTGTGCACACGGCCCTGGGCGCGCGTGGGCGCCGTCACAGGCCACCTGTTCCGCCCACGTGGCTTTGTTTATCAACCAGCGTGACGTCACCGTCACACTCACAACATTGTGCCTTTTACAACTAAAAGATTAAGGATATTTTTTTATCGTAGCTCTTAAACTGCTTACAGGGTTGTCACCTTAAAGTAAGTCTATGAAAGAAATGATGATAGCAAATGCAATACATTAAATAGAATCGTCTACAGTAAATTATTACGGAAATACTATGTATATTTATGATAACGTACATCCCATTAAATTGCAACAAAAATTTTGTTAATGTAAAACGGTCAGCGTTTTTTTATCTTGGCACGGCCAAGTGACCACCTGATGGTAAGCGCAGTGCCGTCCAATTAGAGTATCGAGTAGCGAGAGACAATTATCCCCGCTACTCAACACAATCATGCCGGTCTGCTATTTCACACTAAGCCATGGGCAATGAGGTGAAGAAGCGGTCGAGGATCTAGACCCTTTCCACTAGGTCAGATTACTTAGAAAGCCGCAAAACGGCCAAACATAGTACCCCAACTCTAGACTTCCGTCAAAAACCGGATGTACACTGGCTGATCCCGGAACGCGACACACTTGCGCGTGCCACTGTGGCGGGTTTTACAATCTAGTGTACGTTGGTCGCTATCCGGGGGATATGAATATCTTACCATCCTACCTACCAGCACACCATAAGCAGTTTTCGCATAATGCGACATTTCTCCGACATGCAACAACTACTTTAGCTACCAACCACATAGCTCCAGAAACTATTACATCGCATTTTAAAGTTGTTTTATTTCGAACAACTTACAACGACTAAATACTATTAAAATAACAATTAAAAACCTGACGCTATAGTGGATACAAAAACTAGAAACAGAAAAGGCGTAGATTTAAGTTATCATACGGATACAGGTGAAATGACTTACGACTGTTCTGGGAGATGAATTCATGTTTGTCGTATAGGTTTAAAATTGTTTTATAATAAGTTTTTGTTCACTTGGTGCATTTTTTGAATTGGTATTCTGATATTATGTTAATCTGTCGCGGAGTTATGTACAAGCAATCACTCTACATAAGGTTCGTGGATTCCAAGTCCCGTCATCCAAGCATCTAATTTTGTGGCAAACAACTCATTCATTAGGAATTTCATAAAAGCCATTAGTAGGTGTTTTCAACTATAGTTAATATAGGTATAGTGTCAAAAACACTGTTTGTGGTTTTTAAATGGGACGTTAAACTGGCTACTAGCCTAAAAATCTATCCGTTCGTCAACCTGCATTTAACCAGAACGGCACGGTGTGTTGAACTCTTGCGTACACTTACCGACTTTCAATGAAACGATTGCACTCTTGCAGAGAAATGCATACACAAACCTAACTACGTTATTTTATCAACAATAGTCACAGAGTAAAAAAAAGAGTTTTATGCGACCAATTTAATGAACGCATCTATTTCAAGAGAGCAATAGTCCCTGTTGTCTATAGAACCAGTCTAAATATGATTTGTGGGACGAATGTGGGGCGGGCGCGACAGAGTTCTCGCGGGTGACCTCGTTCCGTCCACCACGCCCAACCTATATGCCTCACTTGTACGTTTTTAACATATACTGATAATTGACATGCGCTCGGTTACTGAGAAAATCATACATCATTTTCTTTAACAATTTAAAGTCGCATATATTATTTAATTCTTTCGAAATCAGTTGCCACAAAACCAGCTATCGTTCTTCCTCCAAGAAAGATTCTCTATTGTCTGTTCAAGATATATAATATTACTTACGGGCTCGGCAGACGTTTTCCAGCCCTGAAAATTGACCAGCCCTATTTCAGCGCAACCAACAGGGCCTAATTGTGTTTTCAAACCATCCAGTAACCCATTGAAATACATATACACACAAAATTTCATCCAAATCGGTCCAGCCGTTTAGGAGGAGTTGGGTGACAAACACGTACAGAAGAATTATTTATATTAAGATATTCCACAACGGATATTATTGGTTTTGCCTAATGCTACAGTAGATTCCGATTCTTGCAAAAAAAATGGTCTAATAAGTTCCACTCCGGGTAAGCACTCTTAAGCTAAGTGATAAATTATCCCATGGCTCATTGTTTCGATGGATAGACAAAAGAAAATATTTAATGAAATAACAATGAACAACGTGTTTATATAAAACACTAATGGTACGTACGTATTGCATACATATTTCTTTCCCATTTGAACAGAGTGGTTACATATATTTGGAGACGTTACCCAATTTTTTTTTATATTCGAGAAAGTTAAACGATCGGCAACAAAAGTATATATGTAAAAACTACATCATTGAATAATATGTACTAACATTTTATGAAATATGCTGTCCATATCTGTTACGTTAGTTGCATAACCCATAATTTATAATATTATTATACACACTTGTGGTGGGTGGATGGTTCAGTAGACAGATGGTTCTCCGCTTGCTCTGCTTCTATGTAATCATTAAAAAGCAAGTTTCAGCGGGCTAGGCTAAATTCGGATTTCAATTGACTTTCGTAAGTCTATGATTGAATTGCTTTCGCGAGTAGCTGATTGTAGAGCATTGCTCGAAGAAGCTACATCATATTCAACATATAATGAACTTGAACAATCATAGTTTTAATTTCGTAAATTTATAATAGATATACTTACTGTCTACATTGTACAGACAGGGTTTGGACTTGGGTATTATAATATAATCCGACTGACAAAGACAGACCTGTCTATATAAAAAGCTATAACGTAGCGATGAAGATAAATGCAAAAAGTAAAATATATTTCAAACACATGCAATTAACTGCTACAAGCTGATGAGATTTTAAAATAATCACAATCTATCCAAAGTCCTAATAATGCAAATTATTAGGACTTTGGATGCTTATGAAACACATAGGGACCACATCTACACTTTTATTATAAAATGGTAGCTCGTTTGTAGGTTTATTTTAGGGGACAATCTCTATAACTATTGATCTTAGTTTTTTTCCTATAAGAAATAACATTTTTCCTGATAAACCTAAACACGTAAACAAAAATCATGAACCTAAAAACAAACTTAAGAAATTGAGTTTCTTCGCGTTGCCAAAGCTGCTATTCAAAACTATTTGTTAACAATTTAATCTAATATTCTTAATCACCAAAAATTATAAACAAACACATCGACAAGGACTTCAGTAGCTGTCGCCAACGGCGAACGGAAGTTATAACAGAATAACAATAATGATTATCTAATTGTGGGCGTACACCCGGACAGACAGATAGGCTATATTTATAAATAGAGAGAAAGATATTAGAATGTTCACGGCCACTGGCTCTCAAACTATAATATAACAAGGTTAACTATCGCAGTTAAAGACCCCAGCGGTACAATAAAACTATAATCACACAGAAAAACGATGAAACTGTAAAAGCTATTTAGCTACCAAATAAAATAAGTGTACATTCTTCTTACTAGATGGCAAGAATGACAGAAATACCTCAAATCGCGGAGATCAATAGTGATCTGAACTTTATAATTAAAATGGTTATATTACAAGATAAAAAAGCATAGATATTCCAATATTCACATATGTGAATATTGGAATATCTATGCTTTTACGATGGCGATACGATGGCTACCTTGTCATACTACTTAATACTCGTCTATAAAACTTAGTTGAAAAACATTCTATCAAACGTAATGGATATAACAAAATATATTACAGAAGATATGCAGGCAAAACCCATAACGGGCTGATGACGTAAAAGGATGTTTTCACCAAGTCGGCAACAGTGGCCGTCTGTTTATCGTCGAGGCACAGTTAGAGCTACGTTCGGTCTGGGCCTATGTCGAACTGCAGCTTTAAAAACACACAAAATTACACACTCCTGCCGATACCAATAAATGTACATACAATGTGATAGCAAGCCTGTTACGCAACCGGCGCAGCGCCCACATAAATGGCAACGCAACAACATTGTATTGGCAAAAATATGCACAGGAGTACATCATGCCAAATGGAACTAGCGTGGTTAAAATTCATTCGACCAACATCTTGAAAAGGATCGATTTATGGACCAAAGCGACACATGACTGTTGCGTGAAAATCACAATTAAATCAGGAAATGAAAGTAGACAATACATACTGACCTATTTATACACTTTTAATTCAGTGAAATTATTAAGTACGTTAAAGAATATAATATAAATATATGCTTTACATTCTAATGAAATTACATATAATAAAATTAATCTGATAGTCAACTTTAATTGAATACCAAACGTGCGAATTTACATCTAATAAATCTAAATAAAAGTCAAACCGAGTAAAAAATATAACGGCTCTTACGCAATAAGCATTTTAAGAGACATTTTAGTTGTATAGTGGATGATATAAACATTTCTACACACACGAATAGAATTTTAGTCACAAAATAAATCAAGTCGCCATCACACCATACGCCAACGTTATATTTTTATTCAAATACATACTCGTAATTGTGATGATATTTCATCGCCATTTATCGACTGCCACCAAGTTTAGCAACAAATTTTTAATTTGCTATTGGAAATTATAAACACGATATTTTTTTAATTTAATTTCTAATAACAATGTAAAGAATCAAAGAGTTTGATGTTAATGAATTCTGAGGTTGGCACTAAACTCACAGTGAATATAGATAAAAAATACTAGGTATAAAATCTAATAATGTTTCGTCACTGACGCAATTCTCTGCACATAAATTTTTACAAAATATTTCGGTTCATCCAAGAGCGGTTTTATATACTTTTTATTTTTAATAAGTGACTAAGTATGTAATGATCTCGTGGTACGCACACATGCACATGTCCATACATACACACACACACACTTATATGCTAAATTTAAATGGGCTCCACAAGTAAACGGGAGATTACTACGGGTGATAAAAGTGTCGTGTCCCTGTACTACGGTGTTTCAACAGCTGTTTCTTGTTGTTACAGTTTTACTGTCAGTCGATAAAGATTTGAATTCCAAAAACATGTAAATCAATCATTTTAACGATTACAAGTTAGATCATTATGTTCTTTGTACAGATAACATCCAAGCAATTAGTTTTGCTTTACGATTTAATTTCGATATACATCAATCATCACCAATGAAACCAATTTAAAATAGAAACAGATTTTTAGGACATAATATTTTCACAACGACGCCCTAAAACATATTAGACTGGCGGTGGTTAATTGACAAGCGTACAATATGTAGAAGCAATAATTAAATTAAAATGTCTTACAGTATGTAGTTAAACAGAGGTGTGTTTCATGTGGATAATCTCGAGAGTAGGGAGGTTGTGTAGTTCAGCGAGTGAACACAACCTTGGATCGCTGTGATGCGGTGAGCTGCACGACGAATACGACTGAGACAATCGCGCGACTGATTAATCTCGTATAATATAATCATTGGCGAGTCGCGTCCGAGTAGAGTTCGCACAAGACAATTAACTGTAACACTTGTTAAATCGTCTCTCGGAGACAGGAGGAAATAACTTTCCCCTGGCAACGTTCGATCCTCACCCGTAATATAGATGTTATTGTTGTGAAAGTGCCAAATATCATGAACCGAAGACTAAATTTCACATTTTAATAACTACCTACCGCTTATCATTTATTCTATTTACATGCTTCAAGAATGTTGATGTCGATAAGTTAACTCTTTTTATTACAGGAGAACCAGTATTTATCCCTTTTAAACCTGATTGAGTTGAACCACAAATTAAATAAAACCCATTTAAATATTTTGTTACGTATTACTAATGTATTTAAAATGCAAAACATGGAAATGTAAATACATATATATATTATATATTTATTTATATTTATTTTTTCATGGTACTTATTAATTCCAAATCTATCCAAATGCGGCAAGCGTTTAAAAGATAATGTATCACTTGAATGGTCATCAAATATTTTTGACAGACTTGTAAAAGAACCTAATTGGCGTTTCCTAATTGCAGTGATTACCGTCACACGTGACGACCTGACGACCCCCATTCATCCGTCATATTACACGTGTGATCCGACTCAGCACGCTCTGGCACCGTGCCGCGTGACGAGAACACCTTACAATCGGTGGAACTTTCGAAAATCGGATGAACGTATCGACACGTCATTTTATATTTATTTATACATATATGTACATACCTATTTAAAAAACACGTACTTTTTAATATATTTAACCTAATTTACACTACATACTAGCAGATTGAGGTCTTAAACCGTATTCGTATATTAAATTCAGTTGTAAAACGTATACTAAATTATAAGCGGTCGTTATGCGGTTTGTAATATTTACAACGGGGTAGTCGGCCAACATAATAACAAACGAGCAAAGCGAACACTGTTTTAGGTCAACGTTGAACAAATACCAAACGGGTCGGTCGGACGCTTCCGTGGACTATTTCTGAACTGCATCTTAACTACGAGGACTGCGCCAGCGATGTTGCCACTAGTTTAGCGACGTTAGTGCTAAATCGTACACAACCACTTCTATTTCGCTAGTGTATTAATTTGCAACACAAAACCAGTTCAGGATCAATATCAAATATTACTTTTAAAATACTTATTTTTTAAGAATTTGAACTATAACAATTTTCTGAAATAGGAATTGATTTAAAATATTGATTGAGGTAAGTTCACTAGGAGGAATTGTACAACGTCCTATGTGTAAAAAATCAACATACAGTTATGTTATTATAGTGATGTTTTTACTTGTGGACGTGGTCTTTTTAAACCCATAGACGAGATAAGAAAGATAGATTTGCCACAGATTGCGGAAGCGCTCATTCGTACCCATTTCGCGGAGCGGGTCGTGCAGTCCGATTCAGTCGGTCGGCGTCTCCACTTCTACAAGCTAAATAAGGAGCAAAAGTTCAACGGCCCAATATGACAGATTAGCGAGGGAAGTCTAGTATAACACAATTACTTAAATATGTACTAACCCAACACTATCTTAGTATACATCAAATTCAAAATGATACTATATAAAGCATTGGCTCCTGTTAAAAAGTGAGACGGAATATTTTGATATTTCAACGAAGGCAATTTGGTAAATAGAGGTTCTAAAACCATATACTTATCTCAGAAAACTATTGTCACATAGCTGAAGCTAAGAGAAAAAGCAAGTAAAATATAATAATGTCAACCCCATCTTATAAATAACTGTCCTACTGCTGTGCGTACACTATCGGGTGCAATGCGCACAATTTAACTTGGCCGACTTGAAATTAGCTACGAGCAGACTTGCAGTGATTGTACTTAGAAAATAAAAGGTGTAGTGATTAACTTTCAGGATCGTTATTTTGCAACTCTTCCTCGCGATGGTTTTCTTTACTATTAAAGCGATCTATACAAAATTAACACAAGCATGCTTCGAAAAGTCAACGTTACGTACCACCCGTGCTGCATGCATGCATGCGTATGCAGTAACACGATTGTATTGAATCACAAAATATATGTATATTTTAAATACCAAGCCGTACTGTGATAAGTGATAACATAATCTGCCAATGTTTTTGATACAGCAAAAATGAACCCTAGTCTGGTTCAGATACGTTTTTGATCACAAATCAATAATACGATATTATAATTGTTATAATTGTCATCGCACGTACTATAAACTAAAAAATTAAGCTATTATACAAATTAGTCATTTAAAAAGAATAGAAGCAAACACATCAATTAAGTCACCGAAGTAAGGAGTACGTGAAACATTTAAAAGGACAACAAACCCAGATGTCGAGTAGCAAAAGGAAGAATGTTCTTTGGTCGATTTTGCTTTACAAATGACGTAGCATCTTGGCAGCCGGTGAGACAGGAATTGCGTAAAAGTGTTGTGAGCATTTCATTTGAATTGTCTCAGAGGACTTTTCGTGACAATTCACATACAGAAATACTTTCGCTTCTGTCAATAAGTACAGAAATAGACGTGTATAGGCTTTAAATAAATAATGACTTAATTGCATTTTACGAACATAATATACTTCATCCACATACATACTCATAGAGATACATGAATACATGTGTACAGTCATGTATGCATGGTTACCATATAGGTACAGAGTTAATATCTATAAAGGTTCTTAAAAGAGTATTATGCTTTATGGAAAGATTATTTTATAGAGGGCAGAACAAATCATAAAAAAAACCTTTACTGGCTCTATTCACAGTTTTACAGTTAGTTCAACGAATAATACAATTGTTTGTATGATATTTTTAGAACAGTATCGTAAACAATTATTAAAAAAAACAACACACTGCTAATCCAGGAGTGTTTATTACTCATGTACCACTCTTTACGTGCTAAGAAACTATGAACACTTTCTATACTTCCATTTATTGTTATATACACCTGCTTTGATTATTCTCTGCATCACCCAAAGGTTGACTGGTAGAGAATGCCTTAGGCATTAAGTCCGACTGTACATGTATATTGTATGAAGTGTATTAAAAAAAACATAAGAAAAGAAAATACTTATCAACTAAAATTTCAGGAAAGTTTACATAACGTCAGTTTCATTCTTTTGAGTTTCATATTGTAATATGTTTTATTTATGTAATTAATCGGTTTCAAGACAAACCAATCAAATTCAATAAACCTTTATTTATCCCTTATAGGAAAGTTAGGATTGTTTACTTTATCTATGGGCTATAAGCAATCTGATTGGATATCTACCAAGTTTTAGATTTAGTTTATTTGTCCCTCCATTTATCGAAACAAGAACATAATAAACCAAATTTCGCGTTACGTTGTTTATACTATCTCATTACATTTACAAAATACAAAATTATTAGGGTGAACAATAGCAGATGCGTCGAGGCGAAGAAATTTCAAGTATACCACTCGCTCTCGACATGTCAATGGTAACAGCGAAATTTTAACTAATTATACATTTTTTTTTCATTTTTCTTGTCTTGGAATAGTGTCACTGAAGTGTGTTTAATTTGTTAATATTTATTTACTAGATTTAGGTTTAATGCCGAATGAGAACGAGTGGCTAAAATGTTTTCAAGATTTACGCAATTTTCTAGAGACCACCTACGGATTTCTACACATTTTTTGACCTAACGTACGAAACCCCAAAAATCTGGCAACACTTATTATAAATACTGTACATGATAAACAGTTTATTTGTGACCCTTGGTTAGTTAATAAAGGCAATATTCCGCAGCTTGTTGTTAACCAACGACCAAAGTGCTGCAAACGGTATCCGCTCTATACTTTCCGCAGCCAGACTCACAAATATATATTATAACTTAATTGAAAGATTGACTTTATCCGCGTTTGTGTCTAAAGTGTAACCTGTGGCATCTACATTTGCGGTTTTGTCGCCTCCCAAAACCCTCACTTCCTCTACACATAAACATCATTGTTCAAAGTATGTATTTCGTGTTTATGAATGTAGTGCGTTTAACTACTAATTATAGTGTTTCTAGTATTGTCAAGTAATATATTAGTGCGTCGATGTTTTATTTGTTGTTTACATACCATACGATCTTCCAAGATTCTTGTGATATTTTTAGTTATGCAAAGTCTTAATAGTACATTTATCTTCCTAGCCCTTCCCGCAACTGCTGCTGCATACCAGAGAGTTAATCAAAAATAATTTCTTAGGTATGTGAATTTTACCAATCCGCAATGGTGGCGAGCGTGGTGAACTAAGGCCTAACCATTCTCAATAGTAGAAGAGGTATGTGCCCAGCAGTGGGAATAGTATACTTAACACTGGACTGATCTTGTAGTTGTCTTCTTATTTATAGACAAATTGTTTACGATATGAGTTGACCGGCTTGGCAGGATGGTACTACTGTCTCATAGAAAACCAGATCATTGCAGTTGCGTTTTCGACGATGATATTCCCTATTACCGGTGATCCAATAGATCATTTGCCGGCATATGCCATAAAAATGTTTGGAACTTATGTTTTTTTTAAATCAACTATTTACCTCTTAAATTACAGGTCAACAAAAGAAAATGCAGTAAGCATTAGTCGCGAACTTAGCCTGAGGAATTGGTGAGATTGTCCTGGGTTCAAATCCCAGGTCGTGAAATTATAATTTGTGTTTGAATGTTCGTTTCAAAATTTCACACATGACATGCCCGAGTTTGGACTTTCTGCAAGATATGGCGCTAGGCTTTACAGTAGGCACCTATACTATAAAAAGCTGCATGCCGAACCGCGGATGCAATAGTTACGAGATTACCTACTGCTTCGAGCATACTGGCGTGAGCTAATATTATTATGTCAACAAATAAAAAGGTTTTTTTAACCTAATGCCCATAGAATAGAATTCCGTATTTGCTATATGTATGCTATATTTCCGTATATGTTTTTAGGTCAAAATTAAATACTCTTTGACAAAAAATGTAGACAGACAAACAGATAGTCCTTGCTGATTCCATTAAATAGTGTTGGGTTTTTAATAAAAATGTAGCATACAACACTGTGAACTGAATAAAACTGCATTGAAAGACGAAACGACACAATGATTCGACAATTTAAAAGTGCTCTATTCCTAATCGACGATTGTTTTAAAGCCATTCGTATAAGGCAATTTATAAAATTAAGTACTTATGTGCATTGAAAAGCAGTAGGTACACAAAAAAAGTATTGTTGCGGGCTTGACAGCGCAAGAACATGATAAGAACTAGTTGAATTACCGAACTAAACTACGAAACCTAAACGTGGAAAAAATTTTGGACTCGCTCCAAGCAGCTGATTGATGAGGATGGTCATTTCGTACACGGCCAATCCCGATATTTTTCTTATTATTTAGCAAAGTAGTGGACTAGTCTATTTTTGTGACGCGAAAAACAAGCGGCCACAAAATATGCCGCCCGCCTGGTTACAAAAAAAAATGAATCGTTAAATTTGTAAAACATACGTATTCGTTTTTATTAGCTAAGCAACGTTACCTGATCATTTTAGACAGTGAAATATGTTGATGATACTCATAATTTCTCCTCCAAGTTTTATTAAAAAGAAACTATATTTGATGACGTGCAAAAGCTCTGACGGAAATAAACTTTAATGCGTCTACAACGTGTCTGTGAATAACAAATTCCTTTCACGAATCACGATACATCGAGAGATAAGTGAATGGTACGTTATAATTATTTATATATAATAATCCTAAACAAATTAATGCAGTGGCTTAAAATAAAGCGGATTCGAGAAGCGGAATAACAGCCTGAGCACCGTTATTGGAGCCACAGACCGCATCGTGCAACACTGCCTTCGACGCTAACTAAAAGTATAATTACCGGTGCAAATGTTTACCAGTATTTTCGTTGTATTACACAATGTCACCGTCAAATTTGGATCTTGTTCTTTATGAATAACAGTAAAGGCATTGTAATTAAGTTTTTATATCAGACCTTACAAATAATAGCTGGATAAATATGTGAATAACTTTCATAAAAACTTCAAACTGGCTTAAAAAATAAACCATTTATGTTAAAATATTAACAATAATATTATTAGTTTTTTTTATTCGATGAAAGAAAGTACAGTAGGAATATTTTTGAAGTATGTGCAAATTGTAACATCTAAGAAAGGATTAATCACGTTATTAGCAAGTGTTACAATATATCACCTTTTATTCTTTATGAATTTTAGTTAAGGAGCGAACCGTAAAAATTTCGAGATTCAAGAAAACCTGACATGTTTGTTGCCCGAATTGTCATATAAAAATATTATATTAAATAAGGCATTATTGCGAAACTGACTGTCTTAATAGAAACAATTTATTGAATAATTGCTCTCAACTTATATTTAAAAAAGCAGATTATACTAGTTTTAATGGAAATTGACATAAAAACTGTTTACTCTGTCCTTCTGTCTCTCATCCTATATTGTATCAGTTGTAAGATAAGTGTTATAATATTCTGAATAAAGGATCGAGCAACGTTTGCGACACTTCTAACAAGATATTAAAATGGCAAATAAAAACCATCAAAAGCATTGTATTTCAGACGCAGTACGAACACTACGATGCAATTATATTTTGTATGGGAAAGCTAGCGCTAAAATCGTGAAAAAGACATTATAAAAATAAATATATAAAAATGATACATGTTTAAAGGAATTTGAATAAACAAAACTTCGTTATAACAATACAGAAGTCATTCAAAAGTATTAAATGATTAAAAACAAGAAATGCAAATAGCTTGGTTATCAAGCCATATGCCAATATATAAAGTCGAGAACCATGGCCTACAAACAACGTGTATGATACATAGTTATTGCGAATATACGAAACAAACTCTGACAGCGATTAAGTTTAAACGTAATGGCCATCACAATAGAACACAATCGACAAAACTGCACTATACCCTAATAAACACAGTAAAAAATTTAATTTGGCCGGAGTGCAAGCGTGGGTGAATCTAATGCGCTTAGCGACCAGATAAATAAAGCTAACGCTCTACTTTCTGAACATCTTCTCGGATATAATTCGCTCTTCGTTCGCTACGCGATAAAAGAAATAACAGCTGTTTTCTTGCAGTTTACAAGTAGGATACAACTATTGCATCTATACTAAAATACAGCCAACAACTAAGTTAAAGTGGAAATACTTAAGTGGAAAATATCCAAAAAGTATTTTTCGGTTGCGATTCTTCAATGCAATTAATGTAGTTTTACTTTTTCATTAAACTACATCTTGATTAACAAAATAACACCACTTAAATCTGATTATAATAAACAAACAAATTGAAGACAAAACACAATTTGAACGTCGTCTATTCTATGGCATGTAGTTCACTAAGCGCATCTAATTACCTAATGTTTGTATCCAGACTCACCGAAATGTTGCGGACTTGCCAAGCATCTAGGCGTGCAGAAAGAAGGAATGTGAAGGTTAATTACCTGAAAATACAAAATAAACAATTACTTCGTATACTTACAATGCCACAAAACACTGAATTGTTTAATTTACATTCCCTTTCCCTTTATTGACAACTCAATTGAGATATTCAATTGATTCGGAATTATCTTCAAATTATATTTAAAGTTGTAAAATCAAACTTTAAATTAAGTCATATTCTATTGGTAGGTTTGACACAGATTCTAACCTCTGTAGTCACTTAGGCAGTCTACATTACATAAAACTTAATAGGTATATCTTTAATTGTGTTAAAAATCATTAATTCTTTTAAAAAAAGAAAGTTTGCAATGTGTGCGGACCCCCAAGGTGAAAGCTAATCAATCTATTGTAAACATCCGCAATATTGTATTTATTTTATATTTTTATTGAATTATCACGTTTAAACAAATACCAGGTGTATTTTATTGTCAATTATTGCTCTTTATTAATTAAAAAACCTGAATAGTTAACCAGTTTTGTATAAAGGCTAAGCAGATATATTAAAATTTTATAATCCACATTAGGCCTGAAATGTCTCATCTCCTTTTTTTAGTAGAGGAGGACGTGCGCAATGATAAAGTAGGTATTAATACATGGCTGATATTATTATCATTATTTTTATCAGTGCATCGCACAGGATGATGCCCTACGCCATTTCACTCTAGCGCTCCGCAGTACATCGATTTCGGTTTGTAGATGAATATGGAATATGGAAATATTTATGAATGCCTAATTTAGTATGACAAAAATTGATGAAAATAATATTTTTAGTGCTAACCACCCGACCCAAAAGGACTTGGTTCGTGTGCCTAAGATGAAGCATTTTTAAGATTTATTATTAGGAACATTAAAAATAGAACTAAACATTTTTAGGATGTCGTAACTCATTTTTTTTAAACTACATTATTTACTACATTAACACTATTTAATTCTGGGTCGACATATTTGCCAAATTAATTATATGCTACTTAATTAATGTGAATTTATATTGTGAACTCATATGACATCTTAAATTGACATTTAAATTAGCTAATATTGCATCGACATATAATTCTTATTTTTCTTTTATTATTATTTAGTATTAATTCTGTAATTTATTTGACTTAAAATTTTTCATATTATTGTTAAATTATTTGAGTCACACTTGTATGCCAATATAAGGCTGATCATAGAGCACCTAATATTAGTAATATGTCAACAATGTAACCACCTATGTATCACAAGTGAATAAATGATTATGATTATGATTATTATTACATACATTCATACATATACACTCACGCCTGTAATCCCCGAAGGGGTAGGCAGAGGTGTAACCAGTACACACTTTTAAACTATTGTTGTAAAATTTGATCTCCGTAAGAAATATCGAGCAGTAAATTGATATTGCCAACTAATTCACCTTTCTATACTACTTTAAAAATAAAGTTCCTAATTAGAATCAGCATAAGACTAGTGTTTATTTATAAGTCGAACGGACAAAGATATCAATGATCCGCCCAAAATGGAACAAAACATATATTTTTGTTTAAGCACAAAAACGCATCGAGAAAAAAATGAAAGCTATCTCAATGAACCAGTGACCCGATTTGCGAGTTATTTGGATGTCACCTGTAACATTTTTAAATTCCGTTTCAACCTGAGCACGTGTAACACTGAGTAGAAATCATTTCAAAACTAACGCGCGTTATTTCTTGTGCTTATTTACTATAGACTGCGAAAGGTCACACAATGAAAACAGCGTAGACAGACGTAAAGGAAATGAAACGTAACGTACTGTAAAAATAGTGAAGTTAAAAAACCACAATGCGTTGGCAAGGTTTTAAACGTTCCGCTGGCGCCTGAGTAATACGATTGTCAAAGAGCATAGCAGTACCAGTAATTGGGTGGAACACAAATAGACAAAAGTTCGTAAACAAATATGACAGCTCGGATGGTGTGGTGTGCCCACGCGCCTCGTGTCTACATTAACGTTTACACAAAACAATAAGAATATATACCATATTCACGCAAACAATAATTTAACTGAATACCATCGGTTAATATAATATAAACTAGTAATCTTTAAAATCTGGCACGGCAAAGTGACCACACTGCACCTGATGGTAAGCTCAGTGCCGTCCAATTAGAGATCGAGTAGCAAGAAACAATCTATCCCCCGCTACACAACACAATTATGCTTCTTCACACTACGCCAATTATAATTATTATTCTATAATGTAACAATTATTTTTATATTCTAACTACATATTTGTTAATTCAGCAGTAATAAATTCTCCCTTGATAAAATACATTTAAATTGCAACTGTGACATATTACATTTTAGTGTTCATAATCTCATATGGCTGTAACAATTAGCACTAAATATTGACAAACATGCGACCAACTGCAAACATCTAAACATATAATATCTACTAAAGTAGAGCCTGTTTGATGTCTGTCTGTTTTTGTTTGAACATTATAAAGACGTACGAATCAATTTTATACAGATTTCATTGTTATACTAGGTGAATCTCCAAAAACATATAAATATACCATAAAGAAATACGATTGGGAGATGGTAAATAGTATTGAAAACATAGCAATTATATCGCAGCTAAGTAGCATAAAGTTATTGATAAAATATTAATTGAAGCTCAATCAATCTATTCGATTACGCGACGAGAGATATGGCGGTTTCTCCGTAATTTATATTATTAGCAACGGTGTTATGGAAATTATTGATTCAGGACTTTCGTAGTATTTTAACTGACTTCTTTTTTCCTCGAACATGTTAAATTAAAAATCCACAAATACAGGTAAGAATATATTATGTCGAATTTGAGGAAATTGAATTTATTTTTTTACTTACAGATTAGATTAATCACTACATCACTATCACTATCACTATATTTATAAAACAAAGTCCTCCGCCGCGTCTGTCTGTCTGTTCGCGATAAACTCAACAACTATTGAACGGATTTTCATGCGGTTTTCACCAATACATAGAGTGATTCCTGAGGTAGGTTTATGTATATAATTTGTCAAGGTTTTGTGTAAATTGGTTGAAATATAACGATAATTGTTGGAAGTGTCGGAATAAGTCAAGCCACCTGGGAGCTTTCATCGAAAACGCTGCATAGTCCCTTTGAGATATAATAAAACAATGCACTGTGGGATATTACTCTTTTATAGATCTGCCAAAAAGTCTGCGATGGCATTTATTCATCTATTAAGTATAGCTTACTATAACCATTCTATCTTTTAAAAAAATGGTCACGTAAAATGCGGTAATTGGAAAGCTTTTTAGACTACTGTATTAAATTGTTTAGGATACTGTATTAAACTTTATCAACTTAAATACGTTAGTTACCTTTAAAATATTATAGTTAACAAAAACCTAAAAAGACCTAATAGCTAACCGAACTAAAAAGTTTTTTTTTCACTGCGGTATGAAAAGTTCGCTTTTCGTCCCCTATAATGAATATGCGGGACAAAAGTGCCTCGTTCTCAATACACTGGCGCGCATGTGCCTAACTCACTTTTCCTTCCGGTAACTTTCCGGTAACCTCTGTTTACAAAATACGTGTGGAAATGTAACTAAAGTGGAAGTAAAATAAAAATATGTAAAAAAAAGGGAAAATTAACATTTTGATTCATTTTGTAATAACTACAAACATTCTGGAAATTTTAATGGTCATTGTGGATAGCAGTGCTACTTAGGTTGCCAAGACAAAAAAAAAAGAACAGAGATATTTGGAAAAATGTGGTCGTGGTAGTTAAAATATCTTAAGGGGTGTTAATTTTCAAAGGCTTCAATTTAAGTTTTGAAATATGAATAATATAAAAAATAGATATATATTTTTATTGGTATTTGTCATGAGCAGGTCCTACTCCCTGGTGCCCGCTTATCATTGAATTTTGGGACACGTTGTATATTGAAACTAAAACTTTTCTTTGAAAGTTAAACTTACATATAGCCTTCTCTTTACGAGACTGCAATAAAATGCGTTGAAATGAGAAACGGTTACTACAGAGATGAATGCACTTGAGTGAATTTACCTGCAATATTTCAATGTGGGTCAGGTGGTTGAAGTTCGTTAATCTCTACACTGACATTATTTTCACCGACCGCGGTCGGGCTACGACCAGCGTACCCACAAGCCAAAAGGATAGGCGATTCTGGCTATGTACCAAGGAACGCAAACGCTCAGTTAACTACTACACATTTGAGACATATGGTGGCGTCTATTTTCCAGCAGTTAATAAAATAATCATCCAATATTACAATGCACGATAAATAAAACGTAACAATGCATTGAAAATTATTATAGAAAAACCTGGTGGCTGCCTCGGGGACGCAGTTGTAATTGCGCATGCGTTACGGCTGCTGTGCTGAGGTCTCGGGTTCGATCCCCGGGTCGTGAAGTGATATTGGGTTTTTCTATCTATAAATTCTCAGTATTAGCCCGATTTTAGATTTAGATTAGAGTCTGGAACCTGTGGCCGGTATGGCGATAGGCTCGCCCCTATCACATTATGGGACCGAAATTCGGCGAAAAGTGGGTGTACTGGTTACACCTCTGCCTACCCCTTCGGGGATAACAGGCGTGAATGTGTATGAATCTATGATGTATTATAGAAAAATTTCCAGTCAAAGCATTTATTGGAGATTGAATGTGTTTTAATTATTACTAATTTAGACAAATATCTTATACTAGCTGTTGCCCGCGGCTCCGCCCGCGTGGATATTATTTTTGGGAGAAAAAGTATTCAATCCAAGAGTTGTCTCCTGCACTGACTTATACCGATCTCAGGTGTTCTGGTCGGCTTATATAGAAACAGAGGGCGACATCAGTGGGCGCTGCGCGGGGGTGATCGCATGAAGTGAGTCCCGTCATCGGTATGAGAAACGTCGCAGGGGTGGTTCTGGCTGAGAGCTGTCTCTAATGAAATAAAATAAAAGCTCCCAGGCGGTTTGAGTTTTCCGACCAACAATTATTGTTATATTTGAACCAATTTACACAAAACCTTGACAAATTATATACATAAAATGGCATTAATAACAGCTAAGACGTTAGATAAGACGACCCGTAAAAATTAAATTGAGTTCCAAGGAATCCTTGTGGAAACTGCTGAACCAATCGTTATAATTATATTTTATTTTTGGTGAAAGAAGGTATGTAATTTTTTATTTATGAATATAATTTTTTTTGAACCGACCAATTAAACTTTATGGTCGACAAAAAGCTCCATGTAGGTATTACTTCTCGAAATTTCTGAAGTTAATCAAGGAATAAAAAACCATTTAAAATCTTACTGCCGTAATACTTCGACGATACGATGTTAGTGATATTTCTTGTACAATCAAACAATCAAAGCAGTCATATCGTCAAGCCCACTGGCGTGGGTTAAAACCTAATAAATAAATGACATAGTTTTACTTAGTACAGCAGGATTGTGTTACTTTCAATCTAATCTAATTATATTAAAAACTGTACCTACATAATATATCAAACGAAGATGTGCAAAGATCGCTTAAATTAGCTAATTAATCATCGGAGTCAATTATCCTTAAGCTAATCGGCGGTAGGTCACACGGGCGTTCAGATCATTAACCGTTTCGCAAACGCATATGGCCCGTATTTCCATCGGCGGGTGTGCATCGAGAGAGACGTTACGAAATCCACGTCAACAAGCGCCAAGCGCATTATCGCACCCGGTACGCCCCGGCGACGGTGCGCTCGCAAAGGATGACGCCCCCAAATGACACCGTGCAGACAGAAATAAATCAGCAAGCTAAACAAACCAGGCATTTCCGGCGGTCATGTGCACACTGACACAATTAAAATAATACCTAAAGCTCGTCCTGCCCTACACAAAGAGTAAGGCGCGGTGAAAATTTTCATTTGGCTGCGATGAGCCATGAATGGGCGTAATATTACGCAAGTTGGCTTGGTCTTCGAGCCACTGAGTCATTGGTACGAAATTAACGTGTGTAACTCGCCTGGAGCCCCCGCAGCTGTACAGCGATGTAATAAACAACTCTTGCAAATACGTCTATTTATTTTTAATATTACCTTAAAATTAACAAATAAGTATTAAATATATACTAACGTAACTAAGAATTACGTTATAAATACTGTACCATGGATAAGGGCTAAGAGTCATTGTCATTAGTAAACGCTTTGGCAACCAAGCGCCATATATAACGATAACAAATTATTTCGTTTTGTTAATAGTAACCTACGTGTACGTTTGCCAAAACGAGAATTAATACCTACCTTGCAAGAACAAACGAATTTCCAGCGTGGAAAATGGAGTAAATATACGTAAAGGTTAAAACAATAATGTTACGCTGCAAAGGGCCTTGAAGCTACAATAATATCCTAATAATAAGTCAAATAACTACATATTATTCTTTACATGCTCCGATGTTGTATAACAGATCAGAACCAAACATTGTATAAAAAAGGTTATTTTTGCCGACAGCCAGGGTCGTACGTAATATAAAACATTCCTGAACAGATTCCATCGAAAGTGCATGTATAGATAATTGCATGTTTTTGGAGATGTTATTAAAAGCTGCCTACAGGCGCACACTTTGGACACATTATGTCTTAATTATATTATACATAGTATAATATTTACTATAAGAAACCGATAATAGAATGCGTTATTTCTTATAAACAAATAAACAAAATAATTATTATAAACAATTTTTATTCACCTGTGCCAAGAACATGGTGAAACAAAGTGCGTAAACAAACCTGTTTTACAAAAACTAAAAGTATTATCGTGGGCAATATATTAGCAACTATTTCCTTACAAAAAAGTAATTACATCCTTTTGTTTAAGATTATATAAATTAACGCTGTTTTATTAACACTGCATCTTTTTCTGAAGGATGGAGGAGCCATTGAAAATCATTTTTTAAATATTTTTCTAAAATATTTTTTATATATTTTTTTATTTGTTTATTTAATACACACAAACATGACACAAATCTATACTCTTTCAATTATTAATAATTGAGAAACTACTACATATCAATATATATAACATTAATAATACTACCCCCTCCTCTACTAATGAGGGGGTTAGGCCTTAGTTCACCATGCTGGCCTAATGCGGGTTGGTAGTCACAGTCGAAAATCTTCAGAATTCAGGTATACAGGTTTCATCACGATATGTTTCGGTTCGTTCCTGTGTCGGATCGGAAAAGAGGAGTCTGCCGTGTGCCACCATTGTCGTGGCTGTCGAAATGACACGGCCCAACATACCCTTGAGGGGTGTCCAGCCTGGGATGAAGAGCGCAGCGCTCTCAGCTCAGCTGTCAATGGAGATCTTTCTCTGCCGGCTGTGGTAGCTGCCATGGTCGGCCGACGAAGGTCGTGGCGTGCGATGGCCTCCTTCCGAGGCGCCGAGTTTGATGATTGACTAGCGCATCCCGCCCAGTGGAATGAGGGCCCTAAAGAATTCTACCACGGTATACCCTGCCTGTCGTAAGACTCGACTTAAAGGGATCACGGGGGTCGCGGCTGCACAGCGGAGGATGTGCTGCCTTTATATATATCTTCATGGTGCGACCCTGAGGCGGGTGGCGGCGCGAAACATCGCGCTGTCGCTGTTAATTGTGAGGGGCATCTAGCCCAAGAAGAGACCGACCGTAAAGGCACGGCACAGGGATGGTTCCGGCAGCAATCCAGAGTACACTCAGGATCCCCCGGGATCGTCCCACATATGCTGCAGAAGGCTACCGCGGGGTTTTTAGTCGGTACACCGGCGTAGGAAAATTGGTTAGGGTCCCGATCTAGTAGTCCTTCGGGCGAACTGGATCGGAAGGTCGGTGAGTCCGGCATAACCATCTCTCCTCCCCCGAGGACCAGAAGGTTTCCGTAAGATGGATTTTCCCCGCGAGAAAAAAAAGGTTTCATCACGATGTTTTCCTTCACCGTTAAAGCAAGCGATAATTAACAGTGAATACACACCTAACTTTAGAAAATTCAGAGGTGTATGCCATTTGGGCTAGGTCCCGAACATACGACTTTCGTCTTGACAGTACATGCCGCAACAAACTAGGCTATCACTGCTCCGTCGGAGAGGACCTCTCGCGGCCGGCTGATGGCATGGGATTGCAGATTGCTATGCAGCACCGCGCAGGGGCGGTTCCAGCAGCAATTTTAGCACTCCTTAGAATACCCCGGGATCGCACCGTAAACGCCGAAAAAGGCCACCGCGGGGTTTTAGATGGCAGTGTCGGGTGCGGTGTATATAGGGGTTAGGGACTCAGCCCAGCGTCTGCCCGGATAGCCATCATCTGGGCGAGGGGGTGCTGGGTCGTGAGACCGGCTAGTCCAGCATAACCGTTTTATTCTCATTCCGCTTCCCCCGGAGCGGGCGGCTGTATAAAATGCTTTCCCCGCGACAAAAAAAAGGCTATCGCTGCTTTTTATTTTCATATTATTTAAAGTTAAGGATATATTAGTATAAATTATTCAAAAACGGAATGATACGCTAAAGTTGTTTATGATAATATATAATATGTATGTATATACATACAATATCATAGAAATATGTACACGTAAAGTACTTTTTATGATGTAACAACCGGCATAAGTAAAAATAACAAACATGGATCTGTTTAAATTTTTATGCAATGAATCATGGATCACGCGTATGTGCGCCTTTACGTGCAGTTTAAAAGCATTGACGTCAAAATCTGTAAGTTTGTCCAAACTACTTTTCGTATTACGTAAAAGAATAAAGTCAAATCAAATACATGGACGATTGAACACCTGCGGGAATATAGATTGCATTATCTATATATTGACGACCTCAAACATTATAAAGACTAAACAAACACAAAAGTGCAAAATAGAAATAACTGAAATAAGGTAACAAAAAAATAACACCACGAGTGATACAAACTCAGATGGCATACAGAATGACGCGCAGGATCCCAAAACTAGGTCAACAATAATAAATTTATGTCAATAATAAAATCTTAAGCATAAATATGACAAAGTTGTAATTCTTTGTTGGCCAACGAGCCTGACACCGGATAGATTAATAGAAATAGTTTTATGTGCTAATTGTATCGCCAGAGATACAGATAGAAATGAAACGTCAAAATAACAAACACTCTTATATTAATAACTAGCTGTTGCTCTCGGCTCTGTCTGCGTAGAAGTTTACAATCCCAGGAGCAGAAGAATACAATCCAAGGAGTTGTCTTCACTTTTCTGCACTGAGGCACCTGTAGCGATTTTCCCCTCTCAGGTGTTGTGCCTGAATCTTGAGATTGCATCTAAAGAATACCCCATAAGTTTAACCTCACTTTGTCCCTTTTAGGGATGATTTTTCAAAAATGTTGGAACACGTATTTCTTTATTTCATACCAAAAGCCTAAATATGAATTTACAGATCCCTAAGTTGAGGAATTATGGATTTCCCATACAAATTTTGAACTCCTATTTGACCCCTTTCAAGGATGTTTTTTGAGAAAAAAGATAGCTTATGTCCTTCTCCAGGATATAATCTATTCCCTTACTAAATTTCATTACAATCCGTTAAGCCGTTCAGTCATGACAGGTAACAAACAAACAAACAGAGTTACTTTCGCATTTATAGTATTAGTATGGATTATGATCATGCGATACGTGAACTCTCACAAGTATTTTCGGTTTAACGACCAGACGTTGTCGCAGATATCAAACCATATCTTATTCCGTAATACTCAAATAAAATAAATAAAAATATACACCCAACAGTCACACACATCGATCTGACCCCACACTAGGTCAAAAATGTGTCGTGGGTATCAAGGAGGGACCGAAAAACACCCAGACTCGAAACAAATATCTGTCTCTCACACAAACATTTGTCTCGGTGAAGGAATCGAACCCACGGCCTCTTGTTTCAAAGCCGGCTACTCGCCCACTGCGCCACGGAGGCTATCATTCGTGATGCCTGAATATCATCAAAATTTTTACTTAGATACGATCTAAATAAACAAAAAGTAAAAACAGAATACGAAATATTATTGTATATTTCAATATTTCTATCTGATACTTAATTTGTACAAAAAAAAACGATTCCTACTGAAAAAGAATTGAAAAATTCGGCATGTCGCAAGTGATTTTAGTAAACTATTTTATAAGTTGACCGAATTATGTCTACGAGACATAGTTGATGGTTGTCACAATCGTTCTATTAAAGAATTCCACAAAGTTAGAGTGTTTTTATAGCGTCTTAAATATTTTATATTTTTAACACCAACCTATCTTTAAGAAACTATTTAAAAAATAATCAAAACATCTTTAAGCACATTTAAAATCATTTACTAGTTGTTTAGCTTTAGATTAGCGTTAGCCTGTTGTACTATTTAGATAACTGGTAATTTGTAAAAAAAAAACATTTTAAGTGATTATTTAACACAATAATTCAATACAAATTACTGCATTTCACATTTACCACTTAGGTGTCACAACTATGGTTTAAATAGTAGTGATAGTTGAAATTGGCCTGCTAACATCTAGTTGACACGACTCCAAGATGCTGTCAGCAGATAACTGCAAGATTGTTCATGTGGTCGGCGCACCTACAGCTAATCGCGTTCGACGACATCCCAACTGCTGCGTTAATCTCAATATGCGTTTCTAGAGTCAACATAGCATTAGGGTAATTTTTGTTATACACAATAGTAACCTGTCTAGCAAAAATAAATTGTATAATTACATCCCGCAATCTTTTAATGGTTCAAATTTCACGTTACTACGAGGCTGGCTTGACACCACCGTGACACCACATTCTGTCATAAGCTTTTTTTATATATTTTTATTTAAATAAAGATTACTGTTCATTACAATATCGGACTATATTATTTTTTATTTATATATTTCTTCGAATAATAAACATTTTATTAAATATATCAAATTTAAACTTAGTGTAATAGTCAGTGTCCGTGATGGTGCGTATGTATGCATATATATACATATAAATAAGGTTTCTTATATTAATTTTTCCCACTATGTAGTGACTTGTCATAAGAGTTATGCAATTGCCTATACAAGCTATAAACAGTATTTTATTTGTTTGTTACTTTCAAAATCCGTGATGCTCAGAAAATTAAAGGTCACACAATGCCTACCATAAATATTAACCCAACTAATTGTTACGGCATTAAATCGCTAAGACACTTTAGAATACGTTTGTCTACTTAAGACTAGGGTTAAAAACCTACACAAGCAGCAATCCCTTTTCGTATGTACATCGTGTAACGATGTTAAAAATGTTTCATAAATTCCATCTGTACAAAACAAAGAGATTAATTATTAATCTATAAAAATGCTATAACTTATGAAATTACCCATTAATACCACGTTTTAGACGTAAATATTAATTACGTGTCTGAAAAACATCCTCATACTATTTTATATGATGTGTACTGAAAAGAAAAGTATAAAATAGTACGGCAGATCGTAAAATAACACAACGAGGTCAAGGTGTGTTTAGAACGAGGACGACTCGACTAATTGCCTAAACGACTTTTCAATTATACTATACAATATGTGCTACGTCAGTTTTTTACTAAGGTAACTCGTAGTAAACTTGTATAGGTAATCACACCAACTAGTATAAACCCAGTATATGGTCCACGTTTTATAATAAGCCTCTAAAAGTTTTATGAATTGAGCTATTTTGTTAGTACACAGTCAGGTCATAAGTATTGTCACACAGTAAAAACTTTTATTTTAGAATGCTGGCCACAAAAAAGTTTATTGAATTCGAATTTCAAATTGTTCATGAAAATAAAAATGTATACTTTTTAGAATTTTACTCATTTTTAAATATGGAGTGGACGCGGTTACGCGCCAATTCAAATTTTTGACATACTGAAAAATTTGAATATAACCAAAAGATTCGTTTATCGTACCATCAAACGATACAATGAAGACTCTAGTGTAGATGACAGGTCAAGAAGTGGTCGCCCTCGGTCTGTTAGGACTCCAGCAGTGATAAAAGCTGTGAAGGCGCGAATTCAAAGAAATCCCAAACGTAAGCAGAAACTGTTGGCCCTTCAGATGGGGTTAAGCAGAACCACGGTGAAAAGGGTGTTAAATGAAGACTTAGGGCTTCGGGCATATCGAAGAAAAACAGGACATCGTTTGAATGCTCGTCTAATGGACCTGAGACTGAAGAGATGCCGCGCTTTGTTGAAGCGGTACGCGGGAAAAAAATATCGGGAAATTCTTTTTTCAGATGAAAAAATTTTTACCGTAGAAGAGAGCTACAACAAACAAAATGATAAGGTGTACGCACACAGTAGTGAAGAAGCGAGCAACCGTATTCCGCGTGTCCAACGAGGTCATTTTCCATCCTCGCTCATGGTATGGTTGGGAGTTTCTTATTGGGGCTTAACAGAGGTACATTTTTGCGAGAAAGGTGTAAAAACGAATGCAGTTGTGTATCAAAATACAGTCCTGACGAACCTTGTGGAACCTGTTTCTCATACCATGTTCAATAACAGGCACTGGGTATTCCAACAAGATTCGGCGCCAGCTCATAGAGCGAAGAGCACACAAGACTGGCTGGCGGCGCGTGAAATCGACTTCATCCGGCACGAAGACTGGCCCTCCTCCAGTCCAGATTTGAATCCGTTAGATTACAAGATATGGCAACACTTGGAGGAAAAGGCGTGCTCAAAGCCTCATCCCAATTTGGAGTCACTCAAGACATCCTTGATTAAGGCAGCCGCCGATATTGACATGGACCTCGTTCGTGCTGCGATAGAAAACTGGCCGCGCAGATTGAAGGCCTGTATTCAAAATCACGGAGGTCATTTTGAATAAACTTTAGTGTCATAAGAATCTATGTTTTGTTAAGTTCATTTTGGTATGTAAATGGTTACATAATGAATAAACTTGTTTCAATTATTTTATATTAAACATGTGACAGAATTTATGACCTGACTAGGTATATTATAGTTATCTATTAATGTTTATTGCACATACTACATGTCCACCTTCGTAACAACTTTGATTTGTGTTCGAAATAAGGTTAGATAATTATGTACTTTTAGATAAGTTCTTAACTCATTGGCATGTACAACATATTAGGTTGTTCGGATAGTCATTTCGTTTTTCTTTATAAAAATGAAAGACTAATTTGTAACATTAAAATAAATATTTGCTAATTTATATGTTTTCCATACTTGTTTACCTTAGTACCTTTTGCATCGATTTTAGGAATAGGGTTGTAATCCCCGAAAGGAGAGGGCAGAGGTGTAACCGGTACACCCACTTATCGCCGAATTTCGGTCCCATAATGTGATAGGGGGCGAGCCCAGACCCATACGGGGTACATATTCCAGACTCCGGGCTAATACTGAGAATTTCTAGATAGAAAAACCTAATATCACTTTACCCGACCCGGGGCTCGAACCTGAGACCTCAGCACAGCAGTCGTAACGCAGGCGCATTTACAACTGCGCCACCGGCACCGCCATACATATAAACCTTTGGGAAAAAATGTCTACATGATGGTGGACTAGTTTGATGTTTTCGTGCGACCTGCGCCTGATTTGGGTGCTTTTTTTTAAGCTTTCTTCTATCCTCTTCATTATGTATTAAAATGTTACTGGTCACATCCTGAAATACTGGAAAACACTTTTCCGGTTGGTCACACAATTTGTGAATTAACATTTGAAACTCTCTTTTGTCGTCTCTGCTAAAAAAATAACTGGTTGACATGCTCTGTTTTTCTACCATTTAACAACAATATTATATTCATTAACAGACTTTCAAGAAAATAAAATTCATCAAATTCGTCTATCTTTGTAGGGCGGCAGAAGCGTACTGACTATCAGAATATCAGAAAACGCGCACAGTGTAAACGCCTTGTTCTGTCGAGGATTCCGGACGTACTCGTCCGAATACATTTTCGTCAGAATTTGCATGCACAGTAACCGTAGCCTTAGGCTATTTATTTTACCTCCGAAATACCTCGACACAAAAATATGTATTAGGTATAACATTGAATACCTCTGGACTATAAATCATGGCTTGGTGTACGTTACGTTCTATGGAAAACATCGTAAATGTGTTTGTTTCCTTGACAACACCGTGGGTAATCAAATTACTAATGAATCATGTCGGACAGCCAAAATTGGGGTCAAATGTGTAACAAGTATTAAAGTATAATATTTCCTTATATAAATATCTACTTGTATATGCGTGATTCAAATGGCCTGTAAATTTATTTCGTACTAATTTCATACCCCCATTTCACCCATTTAGTACCGACCATATGTCCATGTAATGGATAATCCTTTAATTTATAGACATTTCCTATTTTTATAATAATAGCCGAAAAACGAGCAAGTGGGTCACCTGATTGTGACTGATATAGACCAGGTTTTCCCAAAGTGGGCAACACGAACCCCTAGGAGTTCGCCATTCGATTCATTCTATATAAAATCTCCACTGGCAGACTAAGCTTAGAAATTACTGAACTTGTTACTAATTAACAGTTAATACTCGAGTGTGTTCCCGGCTAGAATAACTTTTTGACCAGTTTTTTTTATTTATTGTATAACCATTTTTCTAATTGCAAGAAGTCACAGAAAAGATTAGTAGAACAGAAATCGTAATATAAGGATTACAGCCCTTGCATACCTACAGAATTACAACGAGCTTGGCACTCTTGGGCTACTGCTCAATAAATAAATAAAATAACAAATAAAAACTACGTCGCCAAGCGTCATCTCAACGTCACGATACGAGGACATAAATCATTAAGATCATTGACGCGAGGTAACTTGAAGTCACGTGACACGTGAAAGCGACTAGTCCAAGTTTATTACAGACACCGCATTCAAGATAACTCACGAGCTTTTCTACATAAAAGGAAAATGTTCCTCACCTCCTAAAAAATAGTAAATGTGTAAGTTATCGCTGTCGTACTCAGCAACCTAGCACCCGACATGATTCATTAGCGTATTTGAAACAAAATAGATCACAGCTAAACATTTGCAGTGGCGATTTTCATCTACGGTGTTTATGATACATTTGCGAAACACCTATAACAACGTGGCAAAGTTATCAAATCATAACAACATAAATTTGTGGAGGAATGTGAGTAATTTTCAAGACGTCAGTTATTCGGTCATAGTTACTTTATAATATGATGAGATAGTTTGAATTCAACAAGTGGTTTATACATGAATTACACAACCACAGACAATCAGTGCCAAAATTCTATTTGTAACGACTTACCGAGACGGGTATATTTAACTGCCACCCATAAACTGTCGAATAGGCACTGTCTCTAAGAATCGTTACAATATTGTAAAACAAAACAAGTTTAATAAATTATACTAATAATAAACAAAAGATCGTGTAAACAAACTGATATTTTAACACGTGACAAATACACGACTTTGCAAATGTTTTTAGTCGAATTTGATTCCATAATGAAATAGTTTGTTCCTCTCTATTTAGCTTCTAACAAATCATACGCTGTAATGAATGTAGCAGTGCCTGCTGGAGATGGTCTCGCGGAGATAGGTACCTATTGTTTTGTTTAATCGCACGTCGCGTCATTCCGCACCACGCAGCGCCGCGCTAACATGCAATATTTCTCGGAAAAATTATGAGTTTGTATGAGACTCCTCAAAACAAACATTCCGTTCTTATGCGCTGCGCGACCTACAACAGCATAGGCGAGACGCCGACGCCTGTTGCATAAATAGACTCAATTCTTAGATGGAAATATACAAATTTTATTATAGAACCGTCACCGAAATCATGGTTAAATGTAATAGAGCTATTTATAAAAATAATATTCTCGTAGTATTACGCAAATATTCAATCGTAAATATGTAACATAAAAACCATTAAGAAGTTGACACTTCATATTTCAATACCTGTGTGTTATAATATATATTATAATATTTATAAAACACCTAGTGGCATTCCCGTCTTCACGTGATAATATTTTTCTGGGAAATAGTATTTTATAGGCTATATGTTTCATGAAGTGTCACTTGCTAAGTGATGTTTGAAACCTGCTTCGAAATCCGTTCAGCCGTTTTACGTAATGTCCGTTACAAAAAATCAGACAGACATATATGTCTATATACGTATAGATTATTTTTGTATTTACAAATACGTGAAATAAAATTCTAGATAATACTCAAAAAACTAATCTCTGACTAAAGTAAAAGAATAAACTAATATTATTATCGTAGTGTCAATATTTTATCATCTATGCGAAAATAAGCGTACCCCCCATTTCATAAAAACCACGGTAGTATTCCGATTAGAGGACGTTTGTCACACGAGTGCAATGCCGGAAAATAGATGATGATTATAGTTAAATAAATACAATAATGAAATAAATAAATACACCCAAACTCACACATAGTACCGACCTCACACTAGGTCAAATCTGTATCGTCGGTATCGAAAATTATGAGGAACTGTAGGCTCCACAACACCCCGACCCGAACTAAATATTTGTCTCGACGCAGTGAGTGAACACACGCCTTCTCGTATCTTAGCCGACTACTCGCCCGCTTCGCTACGGAGACTGTCTACGCAGACGCACCTGTTGTATGACACGCTGCAGGCGCCACCATGTAAAATAATCGACCAATACTTCGCACAGACAGTAATTTACAACACAACAAATTAGTTGATTATACTGTCAACAGATGGCACTGTTCAATTTTAGCAAAACCTTAATTTTAAAACATTAACATATTTTTCGTCAATAGCTGCAAACATAATCTTTCAAATAGTGTTTGAATTATTAAATTTGATGAAGAATAATGGAAGTTATGGCGTTCCGACAAATAATACCTTTGAGAAATAATATATAGAGATTATATTACCTTGTATATATATCAGATATTATCAGGCGCGACTAGTAATCGTAAACATATCTACTACACGATCATTGTTATCTGATTTGTAATCAATTTAAATGCGCATTGAAGCACAATGTCTTTAACTGCTATAAAATGACGTACACAAATACATTATATCAAGCATAAATCCTATAGTAGAAGGCAAAGACTACAGATTTTTAAATTACACGGCACTGACATACTACTTTTACTTTATCCACTGTCGTTAATTTCTTCATGCACTCCGGTCGGTTTAGAATTTAGAGTACTCCTAACATAAGATTTATTTAAAATATAATTTAACATAGATGCACATATTTAATATATATTATTATATACATATATTAATATTATCACCATATCCAATCCTTAATATCTTATGTAATTATTAAAACATCTCAACGTAGCACTCTCATCTAAGACATCACAGTCTGAAAACAACACTTTTGTAACTTTTAAGTATGGAGTACTAGCGGGTCCGGCAGACGTCGTCCTGACCGTAAAACCAGCGCCACACCGACTGCAGCGCCATCTGCCGGGCTGATTTGTGAATCTAAACGATGGTTTAGATAGATCAAGGGCGCCACCCAAACGCATACAAAAAAATCATTCAAATCGGTCCAGGCGTTTAGGAGGAGTTCAGTGACATACACACGTACAATACAGTAGAATTATATATATAAAGAAGATATGAAAAAAAGTGGAGCGGAAGAGCTCTTCGGAACGTCTAAACCTATTCTGTCCTTGATTTCCGAGAAATTCAATATTGACAACACAAAGCTGGGTCGTGAAAACAGGCCAATGTGACCGAGCCGCAGCCAACTTTTATGAAATGCATATTAACTTTTACTAGTTATTTCTAAAATACAACATTTAACAATTGATATATATTAGTGTGAATGATGTTCTCAACGCAAGTGGTAGTTTTGTATTGAGCATCAATGAGCTCGCTCGGCCTGATTAATACAACTGTCTTCTAAAAAACGACAAAGAGAAGCTTGCTGTTGCGTTTCGTATTGTGAGGGAGATTCCCAATCTCGATTCCTTCTATTGTTCCCATGATTCCTCTAATATCGTGGTAGTCCGTGAGCGAAGGAGATGACCTACGATCAGGTGACTTACTAATTTGCCGTCCTATGATGTAAAAAAAATCCCCTAATCAAACTAAAGTAAGTCTAACTTCCCTGTCCCTGTGACAGGAGTACAATTAATTTTAATTCGCAACACCAGAATTGACACTATTAACTTTAAATTAAAATTAGATTAAATTAAAAACTATTTAATTTGCTTTAGTATAGTTAGGTGACAACAGAATCAACACAAACTTTTTGTCGCGAAGTATAATAATCCACACCAAATTGAATTGACTAATCTAAACACTTATAATATCGATAGTCTTTTTTAACAATATATTTTTACAGCCAAAGATTTCAAAGTGCTTTTGTAAGTTTGAAAAGTAAAATATCTCAAAAAAAGATAATTGTTATATGTCATCCCTAAAAAATCTTAATCGGTTTGTTCATCAGTATAGAAATATTTAAAAATTATTTCTAGATTGTACACATAAGCATATAACATACTACAAACCCACGATATAAATGGTCTTGGGTAAATATAATGAATGTGGATGATTCATAAAGAATGTGATGCGGCAATTCAGCTGGTAGTTATTCTGGCTGTACTAATAATGATGATCGATGATATTATTCGGGGCGTCTCGGTCCGCGGCCGCGATATACTAATTAATTGGCGTCCCAGCAGACTAGCCAGCTCGAGAGTCCTCCCCGGTGACGCCACACCTGTCACAACACGCACCACCTGACTGGTTCACCTCGCGTTATATGGCACTAATATATATTACTGTTCATACACAAGTGTGACTAATATTCCAAAACCAAATAAACATGTAACACACACGGTGAATGCTATTTGTTTTCCGTTTAATCCATATTTCTATAATCTTTGATTTTATGTTACTACAGTGATTGTGAATGGATAGCACGTGTGAATAGTGTTTAAGGACGGCAGATGTTGAGGAACGCGAGGCTTGTAGGTCGGCGCCCTGTCCGATGACAAGTATTCTAATCAAATAGATGTAAGGCATTCAATGTGTTTGTTTACGAGCTTCAGTTACATAAGATGGGGAATGCGGCCCACTCCGCGTTTGAACACTATTTATACGCGTTTTCCATTCCCGCCGCCTGTGACACATATTACTTACTCCAGTGACTAAGGGCAGGCTAAAGATAATTTTCCTGCAGTTTAATTCAATCATAAAAATCATTTTAACTTGTAATTTTAGTTTCACGGATAAAAACCGGAGATATTTTAAGGAGGAGTTGTAGGAGCTTGTTAAAATTTAATGTAATTATGTGTATGAGTTTTAATATTTTATTTCGTTGAACACCGCAGAATGTTTGTCGTGTAAGGGAGACCTCGTATCCATAAATATATAGGGAGACATCTTGTCAATGCAATGGAAACTATTCTTTAAAACAAAATAAAACAAATTAGACAACATTATAAAGAGATTTTTTTTAAATATGTATAAAACATGGAGAAAAAAAAACAAATTACACGCACAAGGTATATTACGAACACTTGCTTATAGATGTTAAATGCAATCACAAGTTTTAAATCCATACATGTGCGTAGCGTGCGTTGTTTAAATAATATTATTAAAGCTTTAGGTTTTACAAATATTTCTGTGTTTTATTTTTATAAAATACATGAAAACTGCATAACGTTGAGACCGTTAAGTCAACAAATTTTAATCGCAAATAGTTGAATATTCGCCTAAAAACGGCTCGCGGGAGAGTGCTACGTAAGAGTCTTCAAGTGGTTAGTTTTGAATTAAATAAAAAAAACACCAGCGCTGCCAAGCAATATAGTATGTGATCATACCGTCGCAGTGCCTGCAGCGCTTGGGCTCTGGAGGTGCGAGCTCGTCGCCGAGTTCGCGGTGTCGTACCGGCATGGCGGCGCATCCCGCGCCGGCGCCGCCAACACCCGTGCGTCAAAGCGGGGTTTGCGCTACACCACGGCCGCTCCTGTATAGGCGGCGGCGTCGCGGCTGCCACTGAGCCTGACCGACTCACCGCCCGCCCCGGCCGGTAGGCGGCGCCCATTCCCAAGTTATTTCTGGCGGACGTGACTCACAGCTCAAACTGCCCGCTCCGAGCGGCGCCCGCGCATCACAGCCTCATCTACGCTACGCCGCGCCGCTGTGAGCCTACGCACTATGCGGACGCGGACCCCACATTTCCTATATGCACGTGCCCGAACCTCTCAAACATTCAAAGAGAGTAAATACTGTTCATAAGATAGACAAGGCATGTACTTTAAATGACCACTGAATTAAAGTACGTATTATACGAATAATTGCAAAGGCATTTGTGGGTGCTACAGGGTATTTTGTGTCCAGTTTTTAGCGTTGACCGCCCCAAACAAAAAGCGTCTGAAATGGTAGTAACGGGCTTTTTTGTTGGTGTTTATTATGTTCATTTTCTTATTGAAAACGTATTGAAATCCATTTTGTTACAGTGTTACAGCACTACACTAGGTATACTGTAGTGTACTTACAGCCAAGTGTTACAGCACTCCTTTTAATAAAGGGCCACATAAAGAGAATTAGCCGTTATCAGGACAATTTGCATTAACCGGTGTCATTTGCTTTTCGATATTTTCTACATGATTTAAGACTACATGTAGAAAATTTATTAAAACTCAAAATGTAAATATGATTTCATATTTATGTATTTATATTTTATCTCAACAATTGTTACGATTTGCGTAACGTCATAGACATATAGATCTAATGTGATATATTGTAGGTATGTGTGTGTAGAGTTGATTAAAATGTATTGTATTCAAGTACCAAAAAGTACTGTTGTTTACAATAATTTCAATAAATACAAATGTGCGTAATAGACATTAGGTCTTTACCTATGAAAAAAATTAAACTATTTATTTTTCTATATTGTATTTCTATTAATCAAAATAATCACGCATGCAATCGATGCCTCATTGCCAACGCAGTGGCAGTTTATTGATGCCCTTCTTGAAGAAATTAGCTGGACGAGAGGCAACAGTTTCTTCAAAGGCATTTTGTACTTCTTCTCGGGTATTGAATTTTTTGCACGCCAAGAAGTTATCCAAATTCTGGAAAAAGTAGAAGTCTGTAGGCGCAAGGTCTGGTAAGTAGGGTGGATGACAGAGAGGTTCCAACTCCAGCTCTTGCAAATTGGAGACCGTCTGCTGTGCAGTATGAGGTCGCGCGTTGTAGGAGCAGTCGAGACGAACGATTGACCAAATCTGGTTGGAGATGTGCGAGCTTCTCCATCATTGTGTTCAGTTCTTCACAGTACACATCTGCAATAATGCTCATCCCGTTTGGTAAGAAGCTGCGATGAACCACACCGGCGCTAGACCACCAAACAGTGACCATGACTTTTTTAGGGGTAAGTTTTTATTTAGGGCATTGTTTAGGTGCTGAACCAGGATCCAACCAACTTGCTGAGCGATTGCGATTGTCAAACAGACTCAATTTTTCGTCGCAGGTAACAATGCGGTTCAAAATTCCTTCATTTGTGTGCCTGTTGAGCAGTTGAAAGGCACGTCTCGACGCGTACCTCGCGCTGGCGATCATTGTGTTCCTTTGTCAAGCTTTTTTTACCTTGCCAATTTGACGCAAATGGACCAATATTGTTTTGACGCTAACGTTGCTGCTGCTAAGTCAGTCGTAGATCGCCTTGAATTCATCATTGTCGACCAAAGTTTGCGGACGACCACGAGGTTCATTTTTCAGGTCGATATTTCCAGAATGGAAGCGGGCAAACAGGTGGTGCGTTGGTTTGTAGTATTAGCTCCGTAAACATCGTTAATGTTATGTGCAGCTTGTGCTGCCTCTATAGTACTCATGAATATGAGTACTGTAGAGTACGTGAAAAATTCGAGTAATTATGGAATCATAATTACTCGAATTTTTGACATATCCATGATGACGAAAAAGATTTAAATGAGATGAAAACATAACACTAATCAATAAACAAATGACTACTTCAAGAAAAAGAATTCCATGTTTCTAAAATAAAATTAATTTGCAATTAGAATTCTTAGCCAAAGAAAAATTATTTTGATTTGAAAGGGCCAGTACTCTAGAACGGCAATTTCATAGGTAAAGACCTATTAATAACATAAATTGTAATTGTAACATTCACATGAGTCATTTTACTATGCTAGGCTGCTATGAATTCAACAGATATAAGTTTAAAATCAATAATAACTTTTTAATTTGTTGTTTAACACCCAATTATCATTTATTATTTTGATAAACTCTGGAACATTAAGTCTGCTTGAAGCAACATATTACTGTTTACATAATATTTTATGGGTATTATCTAGAACCTAACAAAACTACCAATATTTTTTTCATACTGATTTCATTTAATTTTATCCCTTCTTTAATTCCTTTTATTATTTGCCCTATTAAAACTGAGTGCAAATAACCAGTATTTCAATAAGTGCTGATTCTGTTATACACCTTACTAAATGTTTATATCTCTAGATTTTATTTATTTTAAGTGATTTTGAGCTGGAAGCTATTCTGTGATGCATTGGAATAAATATTTACTTCATTAACATGTCCTTAAATTCAGGATTGAATTAAAACTTATTCAATTTTGAGACAGTCAAGAGTGAATAGATATCTTCTAGGTAAGCATGCTCCACCATAGACCACATCATCACTTCCCATCAGGTGAGATAGTGGTCAAAAGCAAGCTTATTTATGGTTAAAAAAATATAGTGTTATAGTTACTTGAATAATCTCAAAATAAAAAATTAATGTAGAAATTAATGAAAAAAGAATCATGTAAGAACAAATTTGAATAACTTAGATAGTGTCAAAACAAATTTAGTCTTGTCTCTTTAGATTATTTCAGAATATGAAACTGCTTTTGACAGGGGACAACTCAATTATATTGATTTTAGTCTGCTTTAGAACATTTTGTGACAGGCAAAAGTATACTTGACAATCACAAAATCAACAAAAGTGTGGAGCCAATATAAGGATAATGCAGAATATGGACAGTCCTCACAAAGAAGCACACAACCAAAGCTTTGGAAGCTTTTAATTGTGTTGGTGGTTGTTTTTGGTTGATATTTTACTTTTTTTAAATGGCAATTTTTTTTAAATGATAAACTTGATATTATTTATTCATGAAAATATAAATAAATAATCCAGGTTTGGGCTGGTGGCAAAATTAGACACATAGCAACTTAACAAATGGCTAAAATTTCTATAAATAAATATAAATTTAAATATTGTATAAATACCTTCTCAGACAGCACAAACAAAGGCGCTGGAATATATCCACTATACCTTAAAAAAATCAACTAGTCCGAATAATCAGACACCATACAGAGCAACTTCAGATAGGTGTTCATTGAAGGAAAACACCACAATATTATCATCTCATTGCGACTGTATTGTAAATATTTAATAAAGCAATATTGCGCCTAATACATTCTTACATTTAAATTGAGTAATATTCAAATACGCCTACACGTGATAGGACTTAGCACCTTTTAACGCAAAAATTTAATGTAGGGAAATTCGGTAAGATTTTATTACAGCTTTCTAACGGTATAAGCTAAAAATCTACGACTACAAGTTAATAATAACTTACCTACTAATGCGTAGTGTCTCCTAACAGAAAATCGTGACAGTTGAATTATTTGCAAAATAAACAGGGTTGAACCGAATGATATTCCCACATTTCATTACCACTAACCTAATATTTAAGGTTGTCTTTCTTTATTAAGCTTAATAAATAAAAGTGACACCGCGCTATCATGCCGAAATAAAACTAAAATGAATCAGATTGATTAGTGTGCAGACCAAGGCGGCTTCAAAACTTACCTTTATGCTGTTGATACTTAATTGAACTCCCAATGCTTGCTATAAATAAAAGTAATCTGATATATCAGTTCAAATACACTCAAATTATTTAACACCACGTCACTTTAATTTTTATATCACCAATATAAATATAAATTCATTTTCCTTCGCCATCTCAATC
Source organism: Laothoe populi (assembly GCA_905220505.1). NCBI lineage: Eukaryota > Metazoa > Arthropoda > Insecta > Lepidoptera > Sphingidae > Laothoe > Laothoe populi. The sequence continues at coordinate 11,998,263 of HG992147.1, read as the reverse complement.
GCCATTTTGGATAATGTTGCCATCAGCAAATTTCATGACGTTTCTTCATTGACGTATATTATATGGACAGGATATTTGATCCGCGAAAGTGTGCCTATTTGATTTTCGCCATATTGGCGCTGATAGCAGTGCAGTCGAGCAGTGAGCGTCCGCGGAACTAACGATAGAGTTGAGACACGAAGGATGATAATCGACAATGATACACAACAGTCGATGGTTTACAAATCTTAAAAATAATAAAAACATCGCCTTAGCAAAACATATTTTCATTTTAGATCATATTTTTTAATGGGGTCTTAATTTACAATCGAATATATTATTATAACTAGGTTTGATGCTGTTTTGGGACTATAAATTATATTTAAAAAATAGCACGCTTTAATAGCTAGCCGAACTAAAAAGTAGAAAATAATATTAAGTTCATGGCAAAAAATTATAATTTAAAAAAACTAAAAAATATCACGTTTTATGGTGTCGTCAAATATGATTCCAAGATCTTTGAATCTAATAAATTCATTGCCGCCCCGATTCATGAAGAAAGGATGTATGGCGTCAGGACCAGACCCTTAGACGAGTCAAAATTTTTAATAAAAATATCGATATTTTTTTCGGATATATCAAACTCCGATATTGATATATTTAAAAATATCGATATATCATACTCCGATATTGATATATTTAAAAATATCGATATATCAAACTCCGATATTGATATATTTAAAAATATCGATATATCAAACTCCGATATTGATATATTTAAAAATATCGATATATCGGAAATCCGATATTTTAAAAAATATCAACATCCCTATTATATGTCAAATTTAGTTTCAAATACACTCGAGAGGGGCGCTTCAAATAGGTCAAGAAAATAGCTGTCATTTTGTATTAGATATCCTGTCCATATAATATACGTCAGTGCGTTTCTTATATACAGAAAAGACAATTTATTTTTATTGATCACTAGTCTTTTTGCCAGCGAATGGCAAGTGGTGATTTTGAGACAGGTTGCTGGAGTATCGAAGGATATTAAAAAAGTAAAGTAGTACGGAGTAAATAGAAGCAAAAATCAATTTTATTTACATAACATTAAAGTTGAAAATAGTATGTAAGAACGGCGAGTGTGTTGCCAGTGTTGTGGAGCACCGATGTTCCATTGGGACGTGACTGGTTGAAAGTTAGACAGTTTCATATTGAAACCAGTTTTGCTACCCTCAGCGGCGGCGAACACAGACTTTACAGGGTTTCGTTTATATTTCAAGATGGTAAAAATAAAGAAATAATTCCAAACTATACCCTATGTATATTTTTCACACGTCTATTTCACGGCGATCCTTTTGGATGAAACTGATATCGTGTCAAGAATTGGCGTCGGTGGCCATCTACCTACACAAGATAAATCACCTGCTTGATGCAGCTTCTATAATAAAAAATAATTTGATTGATACTACATTTGCTTGTAACTGCTGATACATAACTACTAACAAAACGTTTCAGCTATGTTTAATTTACGATAGGCTAGACACCAGTCATTGAAATCAATAAGATTTGCAAACTGTGGGTGAACTAACTGACCCTTTGCCAACCATTCGGGGATAGACATGTGTTCATTTAAATGAATCTAATGTTGTATTAAACATTTTTTTTCTATCACTTAATATTCAGTATCAGTCTGGAATTGTGCCCAGTATAGCGATAGGCTCGCCACTCGTCACATTAAGTGACCGTGGTAAATTCGGCGGAAAGTAGGTGTACTGGTTGCACCTCTGCCTACCCCTTCGGGGAATACAGGCGTGAGTGTATATGTATGTTTTAAACAACAAAAATAGCGTTTTTTACATTTCGAAGAAAATCAGACATGTTTTTTTAATTTTATGATTCATTGATATATTTATCTAGATAATATTATACAATGAAATTATTGTACCTAATATTTCACATTTAGATTATATTATAATTTTTAGTGGTTTATTAACTTTAGGAAATTTTGAGTATTTTATAATATTGAATTATGATTATAGAAATAGCTATGTCTAAGACAAAACACTTTCGTTAAAGTTACAAACATAACAAATTTCACAGTACAGTCCTGTATACACCCCAAACTGTTATGTTTTGTACAATATTGTTAACAGACGTAAGTTTCCTATAGATCAATAAAACATATTGCAAATTAATATTGTCAACAACAAATAAATAATAAATATAAATCGCTCTCCACCCTCTTTAAGCGTCTAAATAAGAATGTAACGTACACATAATCAATATTTCATTATAGTATAATGTTTGTAGCAAATAAAACATATGTATGTTATTTAAAATTTTCACAATAATAAATGCTGATCAAGGTCTATTGAATTTTAAAACCATTAATATAATAATTTTTGCAAACGAACAAAGACAAAAACAACTAGCAAATCTGTAATAAATAATGACAGTTAATTTAATTATGTGCCATTAGGTAAGTCTATGTCATGTAATATACTACTTTAGGTCTTTGTTACTATCTCAAAAATTACAGTTTTGCTATATATTGTCAATATATATAATTGATAAAGTCACTTCAAAGTGTATAAAAGCGACTTCCGATTATCGGTACAGGCGTCAGAAGCGCGCGTCGATGACGATTGATGACATTCACGTTTTTGGTAGGTTATTAATGGCACGGTACTACGTACATACATACATGTACACTCACGTCTGTAATCCCCGAAGCGGTAGGCATAGGTGTAACCAGTACACACAGTTTTTGGCGAATTTCAGTCCCAAATTGTGATAGGGGGCGAGCCTATCGCCATACCGGGCACAGGTTCCAGACTCCGGGCTAATACTGAGGAATTTCTAGATAGAATAACCCAATATCACTTTACCCGACCTGGGGATCGAACCCGAGACCTCACACAGCACAGCAGTCGTAACGCATGCGCAATTGCAACTGCGCCACCGAGGTAGTCTTACTACGTTTCTTCTGGTTTGACATTTATGTAGTACCAAAAACGTGCAGACACGACAGCAATACCGTTGCCTCGGACGCGCGCTTTTACGCTTGGCGAGATAATCCGAAGTTCGCATAAACAACTAATGTAGAATGATGTCATTGGTTTTCATGAATAACACAATCAATTTTTTTTTAATAATACAGTGCGATTTTTTCGACAAAAGCGATGTTAAATTATCACAAAGTTTCGTTGTCGTCGATATTTATTTTCAAATACCCTGAAAATTTTATTTTTAGAGTTCGTATTAATATTCATGAAAACCTGAGATGTGTAAATAAGCTAAAAATAAAATTAATATTAAATTAACCAATAGGCGGCGGGCGTACATGGTGATTTGATTCCATGTCACAGTAACACAAGTATTTCATTAAAATATATCTATTAATTATGGATCTCAAACCATCTGGAAACAACTTATAATAATGACTAAGAATGCTCACCCTAATAAATCAGTAAAACAGAACCAACAATTTTCAGTTATTAAATATGTAAATTATTTTTAACATCATCCAGACAGCACAAACCATATTCTAATTTATAAATATATTGGATAATTTGAATGTATAAGTATAATTATTTCTACTGACATCTAGACGCCATTACTAACAAGTTTTTGGTACCTAAATAAAAGGAATATAAGCTATCACAATAAACAATTTTAACTACCATTCTTGGTAACAGCACAGTCACCATTTTGTTTGACTTCATTCTTGTCCAAAGATTTCACCAAGGCAAGTTCTTTTTGTTCTTTCCGTGAATTTCTCACTTCAAACTCCAGCCGATGGCGTATTATCCGCTGAACGATGTCATCGGTTGTCATTGTGTTGCCAGAGTTCAATATCTGCAAAATAAAATATACAATGTTAGTAATTTTGTGCATTAAATATCTATTAATAAATAATCTATTCAATAAATCAATGATACCCCTAATTAACAAAATATTATAGTTAAATTAACAAGAAAGGTTTTTTTGTGAAGGTGACAAATCTGATAGAAATTTTCGATTCACCCAGATGTTATAATCCTTTAATATAACCTCATATGCAGCAAATTATATTTAAGAACTAGCTGTTGCCTGCGGCTCCGGCCGCGTGGAAGTTATCTTATACTATTTATAAAATTATTTCATCTCTCACAACTACTCTTTGCATAATACAGATATTCGTCCAAACATGTATAACTATATACATGTTTGGACATATATATAATACACCAATTTAAATGAAATAAAGATTAAATGTTACCTCGAGATATACTGTATGGTTTTATTGTCGATTCTTTTGTCGTAATACAGTACTTTGGACGTGATGCCTTGACATACAGACGGACAATAATTCCAAAAACAATTGTTTTGGGTTCTATATCGATAATATAACATGTTATCAACATTTTGCAAGAATATTTAATGTACAGACAAAGTGCCTCTTCAGCTTCATTATAGTATAGATAACTTTGAATAGTCCAGGTAGTGTAACAAAATTATTTAGGACCTATTTGATAAAAGTCGCCTTTACTTTTATACTAGAGCTGTAGAATATAAATATATAAGTTATAGAAATGACATAGATAAGTATGGACTGATCTATGTCATTTCTATAACTTATTCTACATAGCTTACAGGACCTACATGATCCTCTATATAACTGGTAAGTAATGTAAGCTTTGTAATTTAGGACTCTAGATTTGCACCTCTTATGGATAAGTCACATCACTCTGTTGTACTGACGTTAGAGACAATTAATCAATCATTATAATTCTCATCAATATCTACTGAGCAAACTGCTGGAATGACCACACATGACTTGTTACATCATATTAACATTGGCATGTCTTTAAGAACTAATTGCCAATTTTAATATAGAATGCCTCTGTAAGTATAGAACAAGAGAGCTCTAGTCACATACCTTAAAACATCCTCGATGCTTCGCTACTTTGTAAGGGTCAGATCCATCAGCATCGGGAGCTATAGTTGTTAAGCCATGGCAGACCACTTTAACACGGAAGTGGTCCATGAGTTCGGCTGTCACACTGTATGGGGCGCCTATTACCACCTCATGCACATACTGCAATCACATAAAAAATATTTAGTATAGCTTTATCCTGGCGCATCATTTTGATACACTGTACCAAAGTGCCAAAGGTAAGTACAGTGCAGTCCCAATGTGTCAACTGTCAAGTAACTGGACTGGAGCTGGAATGTATCACTGCAGCATATTATTCACCATGCATGTGGTGGTTACTATCCATCTGGCTGCATAATGTATCAGTAACGACTGTCCCACCAGCAACACATTTATACACAGTCAGGTCACAAGTATTGTCACACAGTAAAAACTTTTATTTTAGAATGCTGGCCACAAAAAAGTTTATTGAATTCGAATTTCAAATTGTTCATGAAAATAAAAATGTATACTTTTTAGAATTTTGCTCATTTTTAAATATGGAGTGGACGCTTAAAGAAGACCGTGTTGCAGTAATTGCGTTGCATCGTTGCGGTTACGCGCCAATACAAATTTTTGACATACTGAAAAATTGAATATAACCAAAAGATTCGTTTATCGTACCATCAAACGATACAATGAAGACTCTAGTGTAGATGACAGGTCAAGAAGTGGTCGCCCTCGGTCTGTTAGGACTCCAGCAGTGATAAAAGCTGTGAAGGCGCGAATTCAAAGAAATCCCAAACGTAAGCAGAAACTTTTGGCCCTTCAGATGGGGTTAAGCAGAACCACGGTGAAAAGGGTGTTAAATGAAGACTTAGGGCTTCGGGCATATCGAAGAAAAACAGGACATCGTTTGAATGCTCGTCTAATGGACCTGAGACTGAAGAGATGCCGCGCTTTGTTGAAGCGGTACGCGGGAAAAAAATATCGGGAAATTCTTTTTTCAGATGAAATTTTTTTTTCCGTAGATGAGAGCTACAACAAACAAAATGATAAGGTGTACGCACACAGTAGTGAAGAAGCGAGCAACCGTATTCCGCGTGTCCAACGAGGTCATTTTCCATCCTCGCTCATGGTATGGTTGGGAGTTTCTTATTGGGGCTTAACAGAGGTACATTTTTGTGAGAAAGGTGTAAAAACGAATGCAGTTGTGTATCAAAATACAGTCCTGACGAACCTTGTGGAACCTGTTTCTCATACCATGTTCAATAACAGGCACTGGGTATTCCAACAAGATTCGGCGCCAGCTCATAGAGCGAAGAGCACACAAGACTGGCTGGCGGCGCGTGAAATCGACTTCATCCGGTACGAAGACTGGCCCTCCTCCAGTCCAGATTTGAATCCGTTAGATTACAAGATATGGCAGCACTTGGAGGAAAAGGCGTGCTCAAAGCCTCATCCCAATTTGGAGTCACTCAAGACATCCTTGATTAAGGCAGCCGCCGATATTGACATGGACCTCGTTCGTGCTGCGATAGACAACTGGCCGCGCAGATTGAAGGCCTGTATTCAAAATCACGGAGGTTATTTTGAATAAACTTTAGTGTCATAAGAATCTATGTTTTGTTAAGTTCATTTTGGTATATAAATGGTTACATAATAAATAAACTTGTTTCAATTATTTTATATTAAACATGTGACAGAATTTATGACCTGACTAGGTATAAAACATCTGAATTTTACTTTTATTTTTATTATTACCTTACAAGCCAGAACTGAAAGCACCCTTTCATGAAGATTCATTATTGGATAGTTAGAACCTTTGTATCGGTTCACTTCAAGATCAGTGTGTAGACCAACGATTAGAAAATCGCCTTGCTTGTGAGCTTGCTCCAAAAAGTCTAAATGCCCGACGTGGAACAGGTCAAATGCACCAGCAACATACACCACCTGAAAAATAAAGAAGTGTGCTGTAAAGAGAAAGAACATACACAGAATAAAAATAATATAACTTGGCAAGGTTTTGGCGTAGTGGGGGTAGTATGTTGGCGCATAGTACACTTATTGCAACAAAAAATGGTCGAACATAATAAATAATTTTTCTGGCATGTCTGCGTAAAATGGTATGTGGTCTGGGTATTGCAATTAACTTTAAAACAATAACACTTGTAACAAAAACAAAGGGTACAATTATTTTAGTGCACGCAAGTGTAATCGGGAGCGAACGGAACGTGGACGCGGTGCGGGAGACGAGGGTGGACTGACGCACCAATCACGAGATTGGAACGGCGCTACGTCATACCCCGCCGCCCGCGTCCCTCTTGACAACCAAAGGGACCTAAACGTTTTTAGGTCCCTTTGTCCCTTGCGCGCATCTAACGACTCTCGCCAAGTTACGTGCCAGGGTCTAATATATAAACAATAATACGATATCTATTATAAAAATGAGAGAACGCGCGAACAATCGAAAACAGGGCAGCAATAGTACTTACTACTTAGTACATGTACAACACAAGTCTACTGCAAGTAGAAGTGCGCGCCGCTCCCGTGTGGCTGTTGTACCGAGAGTCATTACGTTTTAATGGGCAATCGTTATAATAAATATTTATTGTGTGCGCCAAAATATAGCATTAAAAAGAAACTTATTTCGCGATATATTTTGTGGTTTCGTGTCTATAACCACTAGCACTACTGTCTGTCTAGTTTTAGCTCTGTAGCTAATGGCAGATCGGTGACATATTATTAACCATTCAAAAGCTTATAGAGATATAATATAATAATGATCTTCACTCCGTCGTGTCAACACGGATGCACGTAACAAATATATATACAAAACCAATGATATTACCTTTTTTATATAATATCGTTGTACAAAACCATGAAAACTTAGCGCAAGAGTAAGTAAACTCAAAATAGGACGGTAGTTAAAAATTATCTCCACATTAGATATCTTTTCGTAATAAATTTTCAAGTTTATAAGTTTAATGAATCAAAACAAAACTTATTTATTTTAACCTGTAACATATTATTTCCACCGTGGATATATTTTTCCTGTATGTACATTAAAATATTATACAAACACTATTGATGTATTGAATAAATGTATAGTTATTAAGAAATTAACTCTCAATGCAATAATGATATTAATCTACGATAAATAATACTAGCCCTGTATAAAACATTGTCCCACGCTGGCTTAACGCTGTTTCCTCACGATGTTTTCCTTCACCGTTAAAGCAAGCGATAATTAACAATCAATACACACATAACTTTAGAAAAGTCTGAAGTGTATGCCATTTGGGTTTCGAACATACGACTTTCATCTTGACAGTCCGTACCGCAACCAACTAGGCTATCGCTGCTAACTATAAATAATTACTCTAAATTATCAAGATAGTCAATTAGTCGCAAACTTCAGAATACTGGTAATGCTGAAATAACACACGCACACCGCCTTTTATAGGAAAACGTTTATAATTCGTATACTAATCAAGGAATCGAAGTGACAATAATAGTTCTGACATCATTCGGATTTCATTAAAACTAAATCAGTGGTTTGCGTAATCGTTATTTATTAAATTAGTTCATTTAAATTTTGCTAGTCACAATAATATGTAATGCTGATATCCGTCCCCGTTTCCCTAGATTTGTTATAGATTTGCAGAGAACCTAGAAGGCAAAAACATTTTTTCTCATCATAATGACTAAGTTATCAACTATTTTGTCTGATGTCATAATTTTCAGTCATGCTTACTACACAATACACATGACTAAGACGCCATGTATCAATTAGCCATTAAAAACAATAGCAATGGAATTTTCTTTTACACACAAATACGTAAATTACGTTGTACAATTGTAAAATTGTTTGATGTTCTCCGAACTGAATGCTAGCGACCCGAAATAGGATGGCAGAAAGAAACTCCGGTTTGTTTTGTGGACTACCCTCTCAATAGTGTTTGAGGTCCGTACCCAGCAGTGAGACAATGTTTAATATTGGGCTATTATTATCTATTATATACAAAATATGTGCTAGATAATAAAAAAACATTCTAATCATGTATTCATTGCAAGATTATATATGTTTGTGACAATTGAGAATAAAAAAAATATATTTTTTTTAAGTTAATTATTACCTTCTATTTATCTCAATGATACCTATTAACTGAATCTAAATAATGTATAATATTTCCTGGGTTTGATAAATAAATTGATTTGATTTATAATAATAAACGCAATTAACTCTGGTCTACCTGGATTATTATTTCAAGTAAAAATCTCTGGAATGGTGCCTGGTGCTTAAGTAGCCAGCTGGTGAATGTTATTGTAGTATAATCCATACAATATTTAATGCATAATCTGTGCATAAAAGCTTAGTACCATTCCATGATCTATCATATAAAGTCTGGTCAACAACCAGGCAACTGGGACATTTATTTATTTACCATTTTACAACTACTTATACAGGTGAGCTTCAATGCAGTAGTGGTTATCCTTATGTTTTGTAGTATTTTATTTTAGTATGCCATTTTTTTTACTTATCGTTTAACCTACTTACAACATTATAACAGCGATATCTTCGCAAATTGTCAACATTTCATTTTTCTAACATACTCCAATGTATACTATACGAAACTTGGACTAAAATTATTAGACCCATATTTTTTCTTTTTTCAATATTCAGATATTTTCATTCATGATTTTCACTTTGAATTTTGTTTTATTCTAAATCGTCGTAAGCACCAAATGACGTCATATATACGGCTCAAGACGTAATGACCTTTGCTTTGCAAAAAAAAAATGACAAGTGACAGATGTGAGTTGTCACAACTCAAACTTCTGTATTTTGATTGGCGAATTATTGACGTATTGAGACATTGACATTTAACAAATGACAATGTATTGGTTTATTAAATAAATAGTAAGGTGAGCCAAGAAACTATTTCATTCAACCGTATGTATGACGTCATCAAGAATTTTTCCGTTTTTGATTTTTTTCTTCAAAACTAAAGTATTAAAAAATATATAAATATATATTTGAACTAAGAATAGAAAACCTGAGAAACGGTATTTTTATTTTACGCTAGTTTAGATTTTGAAATGTTGTCAATTCACAGAGTACACAAAACAAATAAATTGTGTTGGCAACATACAATTAATTAAGCTTTATTTAAACTGACCTTATCAGTGGACTTTGGTGATAGTCCACTACTGAATTGTATAATTTTCTGTGTGGTGGGCAGGAACTGCGAACAGCCTGTATATGGTGAGCGCGCGGTAGAGTCTGTGCCTAGATTAGATGAATGTTCCAACGCCACTGTATACTCCTTCTCACCTCTCCTGGAAATCACAAAACACCTAAGTGAAATTGGTAAATGGTTGGTGATATTTTTTTTAAGTAATTCAAGGAAGTAGTAACTCTACATCATCTATTAATAAATATTAAATTAATTTTTTAAGTTGCGAAACTACTCATGCAATTCTAAAAAATCTTTAACCAATAGAAAGCTATATTAATTCAAAGTGGCAAGTACTATAGGGTGTACTTTAACTTTATAAAACTGAATTTTTAGTAAGAAATAGACTTGCATGAGGTCAGAGCCACATCCAAAAGCTAGTTTTAATGTTTTATCCTTTGTTATCAAAGAGGATACTTACAGGATATAACTAAATTATATTTTATATTGTTATATGATTTTCATCAACATTATACAGATTATTTGGGTTCTTTTGACATATTATTCTTCATTTATATTCATGGGTTCGATTCCCACACCGAGACAAATATTTGTGTGACAGTCAAATATTTCAGGGTGGGTCTGGGTGCTGTGGGACTGTACTCCCTCGTAGTTCTTGATACTCACAATACAGGTTTGTTAATGCAGTCAACTTACTTAAAATGTTCCCTCGTAAGCAGTAGCATCCGGCCTACTAGATCAGTTGTAGATACACCTGCTGTTCTTGGTACTTCCCTGGAAATAAAATATTTATAAAATTATCCACACATTTGGCGGTATGGCAATAGGCTCTCCCCTATCACATTATGGAACCGAAATTCGGCGAAAAGTGGGTGTACTGGTTACACCTCTGCCTACCCCTTCGGGAATTACAGGCGTGAGTGTATATGTATGTATCCACACATTTTTCATTACAATCTTATCCATTTTTCATCACCTTGTTGATCTAGTGATACTCTGGTGATACTTCATGGCTTTAGACCTCAATCCAAGTTGAGCATATAATATATTTTTATAATATAATATATCACTTAAAGGACAATGGGTCAAGTGTCCCCACCCGTCAACAGGTTTGAAATTGGTCTCAATCGATTAGTCTTAGCAAGGTGATGATTTTTTGGTATGGCGACAACAACGAAAAGTATTGAGTTTTTTTTTAATTCACATTTTTGTTTTATATAGAAAATTTAATTTTTTCTGATCTTATTTTATTACGCCGTGCTATAACATAGTATATAGGTGGTAGAGCTACATTATAATCATTTTTTTCTACAGCTTGAATGGCCTACCTCAATGGTATGTTACCGCTGTCTTACATAAAACCGACAAAGTTGCAGTTTTGCAGTAGCGACTCGCGTTCTCAACGAGACTACGGGGGACCTAACGAATGCTTCGACAACTTTTTTTTTTATCCTGGCGCGGCAAAGTGATAAATAAATAAATAAGTGACCACACTTCACCTCCAGATAGAGTAGCAAGAGACAGTCTATCCATCGCTACTCAACATAATCATGCCGGCCTGCTGTTTAGCTTCTTCACACTACGCCTAAAGGACCCAGGATCATAGGAAGGAGGGAACACGGTAGCTGGCAAACTGTTCCACAGCTTGATGGTGCGGCAAAAATACGAGTTTGCGAACCTCTTGGTTCGGGCTGGGGTAGTAGATACCACGAAGCTGTGGCTCCGCAATATTACGCTTAATTCAGGTTTATTTTTGTTACTAGGTTATATTTAATACTGGCTAGTTTTTAAGAGTTTTTATTTTGTTTTTATTTTGTATAACATGTGTACGTCACTGGTTGAGTTCTATTGAAAACCAGCGCTGCAGTATGGGTTAGCCTGTACTGCAGCATGCAGCTGAATAGGGACCCCCATTGTCGGATCAATTATTATTATTGTAATTTTGCATTTTTTTATGTGTTTTAACGTTCCAACAATAAAAAATCTTTTCTTTCTTTCAATCCAGTATGCGTGGTTCTGGTATGGAAGGGAGAGGATGGGATAAGATCAATCAATTCTTCAGAGCATTCGCCATGATACAGACGGTAGAACACGCTAAGCGAGGAAATATCCCTACGCAGCTGTAGCGGCTCCAGGCTGTTACTCACGTCTGCATCATTCACAATGCGGATGGCCCGCCGCTGCAACCCACCCAAGGCATCAAGAAGGTATTTTGCGGAACCGTCCCAGAGGTGCGAGCAGTATTCCATTCCCGGCCGCACCTGCGCTTTATATAAGCGGTAGAGCTGACCGGTCGTGAAAAACCGCCACACCCTGTTCAGGATTCCGTCCCTGCGGGAGGTGGCGGATATTACGCCCTCGATGTGACTTCTTGGATTAAGATCGCAGCGGATATCCATACCTAGGACACTAAGGTCATTCCGCATTGCGAGTGGAACACCCTGAAGAACGGGGATGGAAGAAAACGGGGATTTCTTGCACGAAAACGCGACCATGGAGTTTCTGGCCAGTTCTTCTACATAGGATAACTGCATTCGGAACTGGCAGTAGTTTAATAAACTCTGAAGTTATTACAAGTTATTTAACAGAGTTAAATAACTTGTGTTATTTCTACTGAACTATCACACGATTGCATTGTGATACTATATCTGAAGATCGGAGAGGGATGTATAAGCCCTCTCGACAGCCTCGACATGATAATTATCATTTGTATAATTTTCCCGAAGGTTTAAATGTATACCTAATACTTACATATTATATTTGTAGAATGTACAGTAAAGTCAACGTTTGATAATCGTATCGTCTAATTATTACATTACTGTCTCTCGCTACTTGATACTCTATCTGGACGGCTCTGCGCTTACCATCAGGTGCAGTGTGGTCACAATGCCGCGCCAAAAAAAAAAACATAAATCAACATAATGCACTATGATTTTAAAATTATCTAGAAAGAGTTCACATTGACCTGTCTCCAAAGGTTGACAACAATCGTGCAAACCCGGGGGGTCGTTAGTAAATATTATAATAAAATAGTATTATGTTTTTAATTCGTCTGATATCATTATTTTAAAAATATATGCAAAAAATAAGAACAACCATAAATTAATAGTTTTTCATAAGACAATCTTTATTTTAAATCTCTTTTGATATTTGTAAAAACAAAGTACTAAAAAGTATTCATGTCATCCATGCTATGAATGGCGGTCGTGTTGCACCACGTATGTAGGATGTTTCTGTAATTGCCTAGGTTTTTAAACGTTTATGTCCAAACGGGACGTTTTTAATTAATGTAGTTCACGAGCTCCGATAATATTTTTGCTATTGCTATCATCTGTTGTGGAAAGATTTTAACTTCTGCAATTACACAGAGTACTAAACATATACGATCAAACAAGACGTCTCCAACTATTACATTTTCCAAGATCCAGTTTATCTTTTCTTTCCTTACCATCATCATAAAATCATAAATAAAAAATAAAGAATTATTATTATTAAAAAAAAAACATCAGATCAGCATCAGATTTTGTACTATAAATATGCCAAAGGTTCTAAGCTCAAATATCCAAACAAGCTGTTTTAGCTATTGGTAGTTCCTAAGGTTTAGTTACTTGGCGAACAGTTCGTGTTGAAATTGCCTATCAAATGTAACAAAATGTAACGTGACCATATTTCTTTATATATTTATTAAAAGTATGTCAAAATAGTAAAAAAATGCAATAAAATAGCAGTGTTTACTAAGAACATTTTTAATTTATGTTTTTTTTATTTTGTAAGGAATCTCCATTGATTTATTAAATTTAAATGATGTGTTAAGAGTTTTTATAGTACACTTAATAATAATGTATATGTATGGTGTCTGTTGGTGGGTGGGGACAGGGCTCATACAAATTCGCCCATTGTCCTTTTTAATGTAATTTAAAATAATATCTATTAAGTATGCTAACAGTGGAACAAATCAACCAAAATTTATGTATTTAGATTATGCCAACATATGCATAAGATATTTGAAAAAATACTTACTTATATCTCCCAGCATTTTTCACTAAATGATATGTATCAATGCCATCAGCAGTGACAGTAATGTCATCTGGAATATTATATAAAACTGTTTACCAATTTCAGAATATTTTATACTAAGCTAAATCAACAATAGAATTCGTTAAATTTTTACAATAAATATCTTTGTGGAACTAAAAATTATTATACAGTAATATTATAAATATTTACTAAACAAAATAATTACTTCTATCCTATTTTTAATTGATACTATATTAATGTGCCTACAATACACTCACATTTTAATTAATTGCAACATTATAGGATCTATAATATAAAAATTAAATTTTCATACAGAGATTCCATTAAAGGGAAAAAAGTATTTTAGATCTATCCTTAAGACAAACCAAAGTAAGGTTTACATGTGTAGAAATACATCATGTTTAAATAAGAAATGGGTGGAAACCATCTTTGGATAAATTCAGTATTCTAAATTTTTTTAGCTTACATTTAATAATCATATAAAACTTTTTTTTTATTCTGGCACGGAAAAGTGACTACACTGCACCTGTTGGTAAGCGCAGTGCGGTCCAATTAGAGTATAGAGTAGCGAAAGGCGATCTATCCCCCACTACTCAACACAATCATGCCGGCCTGCTTATCCATACTAATACTATAAATGCGAAAGTAACTCTGTTTGTTTGTTTGTTTGTTACCTCTTCACGACTAAACGGCTGAACGGATTGTAATGAAATTTGGTAAGGGAATAGATTATATCCTGGAGAAGGACATAGGCTATCTTTTTTCTCAAAAATCAACCTTGAAAGGGGTCAAATAGGAGTTCAAAATTTGTATGGGAGATCCATAATTCCTCGACTTAGGGATCTGTAAACTCATATTCAGGCTTTTCTTAGGAAATAAAGAAATACGTGTTTCAACGTTTTTGAAAAATCATCCCTAAAAGGGGCAAAGTGAGATTAAGCTTATGGGGTATTCTTTAGATGCAATCTCAAGATTCAGGCACAACACCTGAGAGGCTGGACAATCGCTACAGGTGCCTCAGTGCAGAATACAACTCCTTGGATTGTATACTTCTGCTCCCGAATATAACCTCCACGCAGGCGGAGCCGCGAGCAACAGCTAGTGCTATATAAATATAATATGTTAATCACATAATATTGTTTCATTCAAGTGGCAGTTTCCCAGGCATATTTTTATTAATAAAATTGAATTAAACACTAATACATATTTTTAACATATACAACCAAGTATACTGATACTTAAAAACTAAACATGAGAAGCTAGTTAGGATAATAAGGATATATAAAAAAGGAACATTAATTTTTTAATGAATAGATTTTTTTACCATATTCAAATTACCTCCATGGACACAGAAATCACATTGGTATTTGTCTAATGTTTCAAGTGTAGTCACATAAGGGGCACCTTCAACCACTTGATCTACCCATTTGATAGCACGGACCATCTTGTACCGCTCCTCCTGTGTAAACACCGGGGGCCCTTTATGTTTCGATATCTCGGCATCAGTGTGAACGCCGACAATGAGAACATCGCCTAACGCCTTCGCTTGCCGTAAAGAATTTGCATGTCCAAAATGTACCATATCATAACTGAAACATAATAAATAACCCCAGATAAATAACTAACTAACAGAAACATAAAGCCTTGAAAAATCGTTCAAATGGTTGGTTAGCGACATGCCGGATGTTTATTTTTTTGCACTTTTAAATCACTATTAAGATTATATGAATTTTGCGTTGATTTAAATTCACAGTTGTGTTGTATTACTTTAAATGCATTCAATAGAAGCATATTCAAAGAAAGTAATTAAAAATTTTAATCCTCGACATTACTCACCACCCATCACACCACACGCGAATTTGTCTCTTCTCTTCTTTTTGATCACTCATATTTTTAAAACACACAGTTGCAATACGCTTTTGTTATTATATGTAAATTACTAGACCAATAATTTAAAGTTGAAGATTAATTTAATTAAGAGCGCAATATCGTTTTCCACTCCCACAAAACACTACTATACCACCGGAATCTGGAATCTTACTAAAAATCGCACGATAGCTGTCAATTGTCATTCATTTTTCAATGACAAATGACAATCAGTTCCTTGCTTGAACCATTGATTTTCATAGAAGCTTGAACTGACAACTGATAACATACTAAACCATTAAGATGGAACGTGGATGGAGGCCTACATCTAAAATTGGATCAAGAATAGAATGGTATATCCTATAAAACATAATACTGAATTTCTGACTGAACTTATAACTATTGAGGTTAAATTTATGCTTAAAAATTAAAATATAATAGTCAGTTTTATGGAATTGGAAGTTTTGAGCATGATTGCTAAAGTTGCTATATTAAAAAATGGCATCAAGTATCAATTACCTTGGTCATTAATGTACCATTACTAACAATTATTAATTATTATCCTTTTAATAACCGAGTATACATAGATGGAAGCTACGAAACCTTATAATAATATATGGTATGTGCAGTCATTGCACCAGTTCCGTAACACAAAGGGTTCTGTTTTCCTAGTAGACGGTTAATAGGAGACATAAATCTTTTGCTATTAGTTTTCTTGAACAATATAATTTGGGTTCTTAGTAATTACACTCCCTCACCGTAAGAAACGCAATACAGCCAGCAGGCTACGTGATTTACAGGTTTCGGAAGTGTACGGCCTCGGATTCTATCTACACCAGTGGTGACTCCGACTTTATACACGTTATTGGACATCACGATAGAAGAATAATCATAATATGGGTTGGAAACCGTTTAATTTAAAAAAACGAAATAATTTGATAAGTAAATTTTAACACTTTCAAGGAATATATTAAGTACTCTCTACTGAGAGACTACAATATTGTTAATATAGACATATGAAGGTGAATATCATGAAAAATAACAGTCCAAGTCAAAGCTTTCTATAAAGATTCGGTCATAAGCTCTCGCACTACAACAGCGATGTCAATAATTTCAGTCACTAAAATATAATTTTAACGGCAATAGAGGGTAGAATTTTGGTTTGCGGTTTTTCCGTATCCCGTACCTATTGTTCAAATCATTTAGCGTCAATAAAGGGTTGGTTAAATACTATTTGCTTCCGTTTTTTTCGTTTACATAATATGTGAATTACATATCCATCTTTAAACAAAAACGAGTACCTAGGTATCAAAAGAATGCATCGCCTTAGAAACCCACAGACTGCTGCTCTACTGCTCTACTACTAACATTGCAGAGAGCAAACTATGTTTTAAAAAATATTGTTGAATTGAACTCAATGTAGGTATTACTGGTTATCTAATCTTCCAAGTTGAAGAAATCTTACACTTTTTTAACCGTAAGACAACTAATTTCTATCAATGTAGGAACTCATGTTTGATAGCCTCAAGGGCGCCAAGACTGACTATAGAATATAGATTTTGAAGAGAAATGAAATGACCACTTTTGCAATTCCAATTAGATCGAAGTTTGGTGGTCACAAAGAATTAGTAGTGAAGCTTTGAATATACTAATAACGGATCATAGGCAATATAGTGTTCAAGTATTTAAGGTGTGCTACAATTTATCTAATCGTGTCGAGTAACTTAATTGGTCCGTTCGAATCACGCCACAATTAATGACGAATGTAAAACGATTGGACTTTGTCGTCCACGCGACGTGAATGACTGACTAACTGGCACTCGCGTTGTGAGATGAGCGTAGGGTTATCTATATTATCTGCATCTTCCGATTCTAATAGGCCAATGACTGTTGTAGCTACTGCATCTTGTTTATTTTAACAGCGGAATATATAATAATATGTAGGTACTAGTTCTACTTATTGTCTGATTAGAGTATTCAACGTGTACCTAATAATTATGTTGTAAAACTTAAGTGTCGTCTTTCAGGAAAAATATTCCAGAAACATAGCAGTTATATGTAAATTGAAATGACCTCCGACATTATAGAAACTAATATCTTCTAAGTTCTAAGGTACCTTACATACGTCTCACACGCGATTTTAGTATAAAATAACACCTTAGGTAACTGAAGTAAAAACTTACTTTATCATTTTTTATTAACGTAATCGTAACCTACATATTTGTTAGTTTACTGATTGCAATTTTGTATAGATAGATAACATTCGAAATAGGTAGTGCAAGCAGAAATAAGTAATTAGGTTTAAAAAAAACTAGCTAGAATGGTACGTTTATATTATATTTATAATTATTAATCTTTGGCATCCGATACTCCTCCGTTGGTGATGGCAAAAGTAGCTTCGCTTTCAGGTAAGTCGGGAGAATCGTAAATTTTAGCTATTCGATTCTCTCCTCGACCTTTTCTAAGGGCGATCCTGGTAGTCGACGCATGCGCTAGAATGTTCCCACCGATTGGTTTCTTGGGATCTGCTTGAAAGGTCAACGTCGCTCCGGGATCAGACGTCATTTGGTTCGTAATGAACACTGCTACATTATACTCTTCAGATATCTAAAGACGAATACACTATTTATCTGTCACATTAATTATAATGTTTTATTCTTTTGCTTCCCTGTACGATATAAGTAATATTTCTTATCGATCCGTCCGAAATATTATAATACATTAATTGGAGTTTTAGTTGTTAAATGCATGTCATTAATAAATTTACATTTGTGTTTGTAAACTTTTAAGAATTTTATTAAGAGACACGCGAACACGATGTGAGCGATAAATTGACTTATTTTCTTATGGGGTCAAGAACCCAACGAAGTTACGAACCGGATCCTCATTTATCTAAACAACAGTTTCATTAAATACCGATCTTGAACTTAGCTATTATCAATATTGGATACATACTGTGTAGTATAAATTTTTTTTTACTGCCTAAAGGACAAGTATGTAGGTACTTTAATAAAAGTACCTACACAGAATATAGTAGGTACCTACTTAATATGAGATGTATTAAAAAAATTATCTTGTCTCTAGCGATAAAAATAGAATTTCTTCATTTCGTTATATCTATTACTAGTATAAATAATAATGGTAGGTAATTTTTAATATCAGTTTTGTCTACATGGGCTGAAATGATTCACTCATTAGATAATAATACTATCTTTATCACACATTCCTTGTTTATTAATTACCTTCTGTAACCGTGATAGCACCTGGGCTAGTTTTTGCTGTCTGTCTGCTAATTCGCCTCTTCCAGAAAAATCCACTCTAAATAAGGCCATTATAGAATCTATGACGAGCAGTTTGAAAACACCGGCCTCCTCGTGAAATTTTGCTGCTACGTAATCTAAAAGCTCGGCCTGTACAAACCGATATCACATAAATAGTACACAACAAAGTCACAAGGAGTGATTAGTATTACCACTACCTTTTCTTGAAGTCATTTCGTTTTTAACACAAAATTAAACTTACCTTTTTTTTTTTTTTTATCCTAGCACGGCAAAGTGACCACACTTCACCTGATGGTAAGCGCAGTACGGTCCAATTAGAGTACCGAGTAGCGAGAGACGATCTATCCCCCGCTACTCAACACAATCATGCCGGCCTGCTCCTTCACACTACGCCATGGGCAAGAAGGTGAAGAAGCGGTCGAGGGTCTATTGTCAGAGTACTCAGAAGGCCGCAAAATGGCCAAACATTGTACCCCAACTCTAGACCCCCAAAAACCGGATGTACACTGGCTGATCCCGGAACGCGACACACTTGCGTGTGCCACTATGGCGGGTTTTTCACCCTGTGTACGGTGGTCGCTATCCGGGCGGATATGAATATCCTACCACCAGCCTACACAATACAATTAAATATATAAAGACGAAGTAATAACCTCTTTTTCTTGGAAGTAGGATAAAAAAGGAATCTTTATGTTAAAACAGCATCAAAATTTGGTGGAAATGGGGCGATGATTTGCATTTCAAAATATAATGCGGGTTAGAGGAAGAGAAGACGCGTAGTGGGTAAATCTCCCCAAATCTGTCGCACCAAAAAATTACTGTAGATTTTGGGTAACTAATGAGACTTATTGATAAAGACAAAAAATAGGTCCGTCTACTCGGATCGGCGTGCTTTTCTAAATTGTATTTTTAAATATCTTCCGTTAGCACGTCTCTAGCGGTTTGAAGGTCTCATCCAAGTGCACGTCATACTTTGACTCTAAAGTATATCCAAATATAATCAGACAAGCTCCACTAAGATCATTAATTTTGTAAAGGTAATTTAGTCTTCATCAATAATAATTTAACCCACAGATTACTTATTAGGTTTACCTGATGTTCAGAAGTGTAAGCTCTTGCATACAGTACGTTGTCCAACACAGCGTTCTGATCTAAGTTAAACCTGTCTGCAATCGGTCGAAGCCGGTCTGGGCGACTGATAAAATGTTATGAAAATAATCGCAAGTTTTTTATTTGGCATGACAAAGTGACCACACTGCACCTGATGGTAAATGCAGTGTAGTTCAAGTACAGTATCAAGTAGCCAGAGACAGCTATCAGGAATCGTCAAAATCATGCCAGGTTCTTAACAATACGCTTAATTTGTGAACTAGTGGCAATACATAAATAAGGTTGTAATATGTATGTGATATTTTTAGTATAATTTCATTTAACTTGGTAAAAATCTATACATTTTTTTATTCTGGAA
This sequence comes from Laothoe populi, assembly GCA_905220505.1. Lineage (NCBI taxonomy): Eukaryota > Metazoa > Arthropoda > Insecta > Lepidoptera > Sphingidae > Laothoe > Laothoe populi. The sequence continues at coordinate 11,977,530 of HG992147.1, read as the reverse complement.
CGGCAAAGTCACCACACTGCATCTGATAGTAAGCACAGTGCCGTCCCAGAGGTGAGAGCAGTATTCCATTCCCGGCCGCACTTGTACTAATGATAAGCAGTGGAGCTGACCGGGATTGAAAAACCGCCGCACTCTGTTCAGGATTCCGACCCTGTGTGAAGTGGCGGATATTACGCTTTCGATGTGACTCCTTGGATTTAGATCACGGATATCCATACCTAGGACACTAAGGTCATTCCGGATTGAGAACACCCTGAAGAATGGGGATGGCAGAAAACGGGGATTTCTACACGTAACATATTAGAGTTTGACGTATTTCAAGCCCTCACTTAAGTATTTGATGTTTATAATACTTGAACGTATTTATATACGGCTTATACGTATAAATGCAGTGATAGTGCAGCTGGGTGTGGTACAATCTGCAAAGAGTAAAGTCGTACGGTCGAAACCAGCCCAATTGGCATACACTTCTGACTTTTCTGAAGTTACGTGTACAACATTCGGTGACAACTCGCAGCTCGCATGCTTGCCTTGCGTTGCTGCGCATTGCCAAGGCACAAGCCCCATGAGTCGCGACGCGACGTTTACTGGTGACAAGGCCACGTCCACCTGTAGACCACTTGCCGACAACGAGTACGCGCCGAGCGACGAGGCAGTACGGGCCGGGTGCCGGGTGACTTTAATGAGCTGTGACCTTAAGGCCTAACCCCTCTCATTAGTAGAGGCGCGTGTTTGTTTGTTACAATGTTTATAGGGCTGTTAAAAGATGCTTTTAATATTTATATTATACAGTAATAAACGTTATCATTTAATTAAAAAGGATACAATGTGTGTTCTGTATCTAGGAACATAACTTTTCCTCCCGAATAACCATTGGGCGTGGGTATTTGTGTAGTAACGCATAGTGTGTGAGAAAGTTGCGTTTTGCCGGTACGAAACTCGCCAAACACCTCTGTTATAGCCATGGACTCTATACCCCCGGCGAGCAATTTACTGGGTATGAATAGATGTAATAAATAATGTAGTAAATCATGTTCTCAACAATGTACCTAAATGTCGGCTTAGGTCAACAACACGCGCCGACAACACGAGCATATAATTGGTGCATATATTTAATACTTCAATCGAAAGCTATTTTTATTCATAAACCGATATTGCTACTAGTAGTAGTGTTTGAGAATAATATTATTAATAAGACCTACCCATATTTTTAATAAAGGTCGCGGTGGACGTACTTAGTTAGTGTGTGCAGTTTAGCTCAATTGAGTTATACATATGTGTATCTAATGTACATTTTGTATTCTATCAAAATAACCCCTTTTTCAAACTTACTCAAGTTCCATACTTCCCGTACTAATTTTAAACACTTGTTTTCTTCGATCACTGACTTCTAATGCAGTCATGAAGCCGATGGCAGCGACTTTTTGACAGGCTTCTTTGATTTTATCTACTTTTGTTTCGGAAAATCCTTTAATATTACAGAGTTTTTTCTTTGTAGACATCTGAATACCTTTGACAGTGCAAATTCCTGCACCTTTTAATTTTTTTATATCTGCGACATTAATTCCATATTTCTGTAGAATATCTACATCTTGAAAATAACTTTCTTCATCATCGTTTTCCGATATGTTGCCATCCAGAGTCTGGTCAAGGCTTTCTTTATTTTTAGTCATTAGCACCAATTTAAAATGTTTCTAGCAATGAAGGTACGAATTTGGCGCGGAAAATATTTATAGTTTTTTTTATGGTACTCGTACTGCTACTATTACTTGATAATTACTTTTTAAAATAGTGGAAATCGATACAAATCGTTTACATCTGATTAGTATTTTATTATAAGTAAAAGTAATTACGAAATTAAAAAATATTCCTGTTCATTTGTCCTTGATGCTTGTTTAACATTGTTTAAATTTATTTGGCAATAAAAGGGTCAGCCTATAATGGTAGGCAGTTACAAGGCAGTTTTTGTAGGCACTAATAAGTTCAACGTGGAATACGTTTAATATATATAATACATACGAAAAAAACATTGGAGAGATTTCATACACCTATTTTAATATTTTTATAACCATATTTAACACACACAAATAGTACACAATAATCGATTATTGTATACCTAGTCGATTATTGTGCGAAAACCGTATCGCCTTGATGTGTATTTTACTTTGTCTATGATAGAACTTCAGAAATCACAAATAGTTTCAGCCTAAAAATTTTTACCATTTCAGACATGGCTTTGACTTTGCAAAAGGGGAAAACTATGCAGTCGTGGCTTTGAGTCTCGTAGAAAAGAACAGGCTTTTAGGCTTATTAATTTATGTCCTGTACAAACTAACGAAACACTTGGCTGCATAGTTAAAAACCTTTGTATGTTTCTTTTTTTTAATAACAAAAAGGAGAAATTGAATAAAAAACGAAATGTCTATGCTTAGTGCTTTTGATGACTTCGCTTCGATGTTGAGGGACTCACGGCGCAAATTATAAGGATATTTATAAATTACATTACAAATACATCAAGAAATTTGCCGTCTAGTCCATCTCAGTAAAGGTAAGGGCGTAAGTTAACCCTACGGAAGTACTGGAAAGTGATTACTTATTATGTTCATATATTTCCTCCTGTATCACAGCCATGTTGAAGTAGTGTTGATTTTAATAAGTTTTCGTCAGTTTATCGTTACAAAAAGTTTAAAGTTGTTCACAAGTATATGTGACAGACCTAAGTTTCATTTGTGTTGTGATTATAAAAGTTCAAAAGTCTTAAATATGGAAAGTGTTATAAAGTGCCACCGATTCTGGCGTCGAGGCGTCATCTTGAAGGTAAGGCTGGATGTGTCTTCAATATACAACACGATGTAGCATTTTGCAGATTACAAACTAGCAGAATCAAATAAAAAAAGAAGAAAATAACCTCTGTTTGTAATGTACTCACGACTACTTTTGTTTCACTTTGATTATGTATCATGAAATTGAAATTAAGTGATCAAAATATTGCCATTTAAATGCGTACCACAATAGAACAATCTTAGTAGTCAATCTTTGTATCGTTTACTGTTTCATATATTTTACAATATTTAGGAATAAGATAAATTAATGAAAGTTTCTATCAAAGTATTAAATAAATAAATATAACATGATATGATATGCTTGGGTCTAAATGGAAAAGGTGAGTTTAGTAGATCACTGAACAATGTTATATCATAATTCAATATATTATACTCATTAATTATATTTGATACTTGCTTTATTGAGTAAACTGTGTGTACTAACATTAAATTTAAAAGAACTGCATACTTTGCTTCCTTGAAGTTACATTGGAATAACACAAAGAGTGCTTGTTTGGGTTGGGCTCAACATGGGATAGTGCAATCTTCACATGGATGTGCCATTTTTCTTCCAGGGATGGATTCTGAAGACTCCCGTGATGGAAGTGCTGATGCTCGCTCTTCATCAAGTAGTAGCAGCTCCAGTTCTAGGAGCAGAAGAAGTTCCTCTTCAGATAGAAGTCAGACATCTAAAAAGCATGCGAAATCACCACCTCGGTCTCCCCAGTCTCCAAGATCTGAAGGGCCAAGGTCTCCATCACCAGAAAGTCACTCCCAATCATCTGTACACTCTCCAAGTTCAGGCAAGCCACCAAGATCTCCTGACAACATGAGTGGAGTTCATTCTGACATTAATTCACCAGAAAATTCTATGCCTGCTTCACCATCTGGCCCTAAGTCACCTGATGCACCTAAATCTCCTAGTGATGTTGGTTCAAATGTAGGTTCACCCACATTTACACAACAATATACAGAACAGTATTCAGCTCCACCATCCACTGGAGAGGGACCAAAAACACCACAGAGTCCTAGTAGTTCAGCTAGGTCACAACCAGCTTCACCAGAAAATAGATCAAGACCACAGTCACCAGATGCAGTATCGCAACCTGTGTCTCCTCCAAGAAAAAATGAAAGGAGATCTTCTTCATCAAGTCCTTCACCTGATCGGAACTCATCACAGTCATCACCACATAGATCACCACAGATGAAGAAAAGTGACTGGAGTCCTAAAGAGAAATGGAGACGGCATACAAAGGCTGAACAAAAAATGGTGCCTGTTACTTGCACAAGAAGCAGGTCAGCATCCAGTCAGTCAAGTAGAAGCTCTAGTTATAATAAAACCAATGTGAAAGATCCTGCCACTGAAGAAATATCAGAAGGTAATAATCATTTAATATAATAATCATATTCTAAATGTAGTCAACTAATGTTATTGTTGAATTTTTTTATGTCTGCAAATTGATTTCAATTGATCGGTAGGACTCATAGAGCAAACAGTACCCCCAATATTCTTAGTGTTTATATAAATATTACTATATAAATATTATAGTTACTTAATACTTAAATTTATTTTGAAGGTATGTGTAAACTTTATATTATGACTTTATGTATGTACAAATAAATATTTTTTGAATGTAAAATATTGATCATATCACTTCTTTGTAGGTGAAATGGAGTCTGATACTGAAGATAGAAAATTGAGAAGCACTTCTAATGACAAAAATGATGGAAAAGATCTCAATATTAGCCATGAAGACTTATCAGATGTGTCTGATTTGGACTCAGTGGGGCCAGAAGACACTGGAAATGAAAATAAGGTATGAAATTTTATTAAAACAAATCAGGCAGGGGACATGCTTGTCTTGTCACTCAATTGTATAAAATTTTCGCACATAATTTAGGCAGATACAGCTATAGCACCAACTGTTGTGCTCCAAACTACTAGTCAAGCATAATACCTATTATGTTTTTCTGCATGTCCTGTGCTATTATATATAATGAGAAAGATTAATACCATATCAAGTACATGTGTACTTGATATGGTATCATACTAATCAAGTCACATATCTTTTTTTTAATTTCAAAACTTTTACATAAATTTTGATTGGCCCCTCTGGTAATCGAATCCAAGACCATAACAGTTTCACAGCCTATGTCTACTCATTAGTCCAATGGGACAATAATTAATGATTGAACAATAGCCCTTGTTAACAGTACATTAATTCGAGATTTATGTTGTTTTAGACAAAATCCTCAGTATCATCAGAAAAAACAGGAGTTAATATAAATGGCACAAGTTCACAATCATCTCCTAAATCAGACAATGGAAAGACTGACACACATAAACTTGAGAAGGTAAAGAATACTAGATTTTAGTTTAGAAGAAAGTATATTAGTATGAAATAAAATAGTAAACATAAATTTCATGTCAGGTTCCCCAAGAAAAAACATGCAACACAGAAGATGGAGAGGAACAGTTAGACTTTGAAGCAGAAGAGGGTGAATGTGTTGAACCCAAATCATCAGAGCAGGCCAATGGTGAAAAAGAAGAAAAGCATGATGAAAAAGGTGCAGTTAGACTATAATTCAATTTACTTTAATTCCTAAAAAAATGATGAGGAGTTTTATTTTCATCAGTTTAATATACAGGTTTATCGACTAATCAACTTTAATGATAATATACAAGTACTAGATGTTGCTCGCGGCTCCACCCACGTGGAGGTTATTTTTGGAAGGAAAGGTATACAATCCATGGAGGCATCTTAAGCAATAGCTTAAGATGCCTCCATGGATTGTATACCTTTGCAATAGCACATTTCTATATTTTGCTATCCCATAGGGTGCGTGCATTTTACCGGGATAAAAAGTGGCCTATGTAATGTTCTGATCCCTAAACTATCACTATGCAAGAAATCATGTCAATCCCTTGCTCTGTGAAAAACTAAACTATCCCACGGGTACTGTACATTTTTCCGGGATAAAAAGTAGCCTATGTGCCATTCCAGACTATATTCTATCTCTGTGCCAAATTTCAACCAGATCCGTCCAGCCGTTGTAGCATGATTGAGTAACAAACATCCATCCAAACTTTCGCATTTATAATATTAGTAGGATTACCCCAAAAAGGGAATTTCACAATACAGGTTTTATCTAGTGTTGGATCAGAATTATCTGTGTGACTGTTGGGTTAATTTATTTCTTTATTACTATACAGTTCAGTAAATGGTTTAAATATTTTAAATCATGATATGTTTGCTACTATTTTTAATGAACAATATTCAAACTATTCTACTACTTTCAAACTACAGCATTAACTAATGATTGTTGTCACCTGCAGACGACGTGAAGGCAGGCCGAAGGTCGCGTGGGTCGTCGCTCGAGGAGGGAGAAGTATCGGACGAGGCAGAGCGTCGCCCTGAAGAGAGTGAGCCACGGCCTGTGTGCAGGTTCTTCTCACGGGGTGCTTGTACGTGGGGCGTTAGCTGCAGGTAACAAGTTTTATAATAATAATAATACATCCATCAGTCACACACTTTGTCTTGATTGCACACTAGGACACATCTGTGTTGTGGGTATAACTATGGGGGACTATAGTACTTCTTGTGTCATAGCACCCTTTTTTTTTCGCGGAGAAAAGCGATTTATCACTACCGCCCCGCCAGGGGATGGAGGGACGGTTATGTTGGGCTCACCGGTCTTACGACCCAGCATTGAGCCGTCCGGGAAAGATGGCGACATCTGGACGACCGCTGGGCCAAGTCCCTAACAAATAGTGTCATAGCTCCCTACTTGGCCACTAGCACATGTACACTACATCCAAGATTGCATTGCATCTAGCACATTTATCACATGCCTCACATTAACAAAACTCCTAAGACTTTCAGCTAATGCAGTATAGCGCAGAAAGTGCTTCGCAAATTTTATTAATGTGAAACCACCTCAAAAAGAGGAAATACTTCAACCCCTTGTATGAATTGTTACTAAATATTATTGGTCCTGGCACTATAGTACCATGGTAAGTACTGTGCAGGCTGGCCTGTTTACTACTATTGTACTTTTAATAACGTACTCACCTTCCCGTATTGTAGAAAAACTAAAGGTAACTAAATGATTGTGGCAAGCAAGGAATAGTTCGACTTGTTGTTTACATAACAGACATCATCATTTTGTTGAGGAAGCATAAAAGTAAATTATAGATTTCAAGGATGATTAGATTTATTTAACTGATAGAACACATCTTTAAATAATAGTTTGCCTGTCATTTTGCAATTAGAATAATGGAAGAATATCAAAACGTCGTGTAGGCACGTACTTAAATGTCAGACGCATATATTATTCAACAAAGATTATATTAAATCATACTGCATTATATCTGTTTTTGTAAAAAAAAACTACATTTCATCATTAATATCGTGATTTGTGTCAAAAGACTTGTCAGTAGGGCCAAAGTTAAAGTTTGCTGTAACTGATACAAACAGATATGGCCCTTTTAGGAGATTAAGTGAGAATTAAGAGAGAATATCTTGAATATCTTTGACAGGTTTTTGCATCCTGGCGTGACCGACAAAGGCAACTACAATATGTTCGAAGTAGTTCGTGGAGTCCCGGCCGCTCCCACTAGAGACACGGCGCCCCCCGAGTCCGCCTGGGAACGAGGACTGCGCACCGCCAAGGAGGTACCGCACTTAACATCATACATTTAATCAAAATCGATAACAACTATCTCTTCGATTATGATGAAATATGTTGAGTATAGGTGTGCACGAGCCAGAGAAAGTTTATGACAAAAAAATTGCGTTGGATTGGGCAGAGTATGACTACACACACAAGCTGGACTGCAGGCTAAAACTAGTAGTTAATAAATAAATACTTTACAATATAAGTATAGTCCAGTTTATCCTGTATTATTGTTTTATTTGTATCGGAAACTGTAAACTATGCAACACTAATACTAGAAACAAATATTTGTTAATCACACAAACATTTGTTCCCAATTGTATGTTGTGCTTGACATTAGCAACCATATCAGAATATACATACAATAGGGTATTTGACATTTTTTTAAATTGATGTACATCGATAGAGGACTCTTCACTTATAGCCCCCGTAATATTTTTATTATTGAAATATACTCAATTTATATAAAATCTGTGATTTTATTTTTTCATATATAATTTCGCGCTAAAACGCGTTGTCACGTGACATTATCTCTATGTGACGTCATCGCACATATACAAACATTCGTGACAGATGTGACACCTAGCAACAAAACAAATTGTTGCATTTTTCTGTTAGTTTTTCCGCAAAAATTAATGAGGCAGCATATAAATATTGTTCAATGCCTTTGTGTAAAAACTCGACACTAAATCCCGGTAAATGTATGAACATTTACCATGAGCCAAAATAAAAACTTTTAAGAAAGAAGTGGCATATTTCGACTATCGGCCGACTATTGTAAAGCCTTCCTCCATTCTTATAGAAGACTTGAAGACGAAATTAACACGTTTCCACATGTTTACACATCGAAAAATATGTTCTTCCTTCCAATTTTATTTGTCGTAGGATGCAATGTTTATGTGCGATGTCGTCACAAGCAATGGCGGCCGGTATTGCTACGTTTTTGGCACCGTGAGATACAGATAAAACAAAACTAATTTTTAATGACTAAAATAAAATATTTACAATACATTTAAAATAAAAAAATGTATTTAATAAATATTTTTGCCCACTATAATTTCTCCTAGTGCGGTTTTATATTTTTTGGTTACACCAGTCAAACATCCTATTGTATAATGTTATTTCGGATGATGAATTATTTCCTATAAGACTTGATAATGTCAATTGTGTCTGTACACAGATGCTTCGGATAGCTAATAAGCGTAAGGAACAAGACATGGATTTCGAAGAGAAGAAACTGCATCTGTCTGTGGGTGGTGTAGTTCACGATCCAGATGCGGAACTTGCGTACGCGGCAGCTGCTGTCGGCGCTTCCCCACCGAGCCATCATGACATACCACCTGCATATCACCGGGACCCAGAGCTATACAAGTGTGTTTAGTTTATTAACCAATAGCAGCTGTTATTTAACAGGATGAGTATGAATATGTGAAAAAATAATTGTATCTCTACTACTATATCAACGCCATAGCACTAGGTCTGTCTTGAGGGGAAATCCTTGGTGAAAGCCAGGGTCCAAGATTATATAGCTGAACCAATGGTGGAAATTAAAACATAGATAAATTATGAACTAGTTATGACTGAATTAGTCACGTTTTTCATTACAATTAAAGTCGCCGATAATTACACACATGTAATTTTTAAGTTGATATGTGCCATGCAAAAGTATTGCACCTATACATCTCTTTAAGCCGGCCTTATCTCCGAGCTAGAATGTAGCCAAGCGGCTTTCTATCATTAATGTATATGATACATCGACCTGGAAAAACACGAGCGTGTTAACTAAAGCAACGCCAATATTAGTTTCAATGTATTTGATTTCAAAACAGAATGGTAAAAAATATATTGTTTTTAATCCGTTTAGTAGGCCGTACGGTCCTATGTACCGCGGCAGGTACCCACCACGGCCCGGCGCGGAAGAGCGCGAACGCTACTACGAACGTGAGCGCCCGTACGAACACGAGCGGGTCTATGAACGGGTACCGCACTACGAGGAGGGCATGCCAATCCCTGAGGAGATGTCTTACCATAAGGTATGTGCTTTTTCAGCGCTGTTATGAATGGTAATAAGTAAAAGTTTTTTAATTCATAAAAAGTACACTGAAACAAATTATGCGTCACTATAAAATTTGAGGGTTGCCCTTGATTTTTCTGAGATCCCATCATCAGATCCTGACTTGGTGCCAATGGGACCACCTGGGAAGTATACCCGTATTTAACAAAAAAATAATTTTTCGAATCGGCCTAGGCGTCTTCGAGTAATCGGGGAACATACATAAAAAAAAGATTCCCATGAATTGTTAACCTACTCCTTTTTTGAAGTCGGTTAAAAAATAGTTTTCATTGCCCAATTGAAATTCGCATTAGGCCATGATAGTGGACTAGATCTAATTACATTAGATATAGAGATAGTATATATTTATTTAAATGGATCGCCGGTGGTACTACATATTGTAGTACAAGTAAACAACATTTCTGGTCCATGCTACCCAATTACAGGCAACCACAGCTAACAATTACGTATTATTGAATGTGACAGAGGCGAGTACGTTCGTCGCGCGAAGTGATCGTTCAGCGAGCGGAGGTGGAGCGGCGCGAGGGGCGGGAGGTGCGAGAGGGACGCGAGGTGCGCGACGCTCGTGAGATGCGAGCCGAGGTGCGCGGTGAGGTGCGCGGGGAGGTTCGCGGCGAGGTGCGGGCGGAGGTTCGCGGCGAGGTGCGCGAGGGTCGTGTGCGGGTGCGCGGGGACGAGTGGGCCGACCCGTGGATGCGCGCCGAGACCGCCGCAAGACGCCGCCGCCCTCCCTCCACCGACGAGTCCTACTCATCCTCCAGGTGCGTAATTCTACACCTACACACACCTGTGACGTAGCCCGCACGTAACTGCTAGTCACCGCATGCGATTTGGCGAGGTGGACGGGAAAAGCGATGCCGCCCCGCCCCGCCTCATGCAGCGCATGCCGAAGGTGACTAGCTGTTGCACAAGCATAGACTATTAAGCAATAGACAATTCAGTTGTCAAATAATTCCAGTAATATTCGCTTCTTCTTAATTTTGTGTAGATAATTAAAGTAATTAAAGTTGAGAGATTGGCAATGATACAATATTTTAACTTATTATTTCCACTCAGTGTAATTGGATTTGATTAAAGAATTATATATAAGTATCAATTTATTTATTTAGAATGAGATGATGCAGAGTGTCGGATTTTACTATATGAATGAACTTGATATTAAAAGGTTTCCTAAGTGTTTGAGTATGATATGGTGTTGTCTATCTATGATTTATATAGTTAAGAAAAATATCCGTTTATTTTTATTTCAAACACGACTAATGCGAATTTATCCTCTCGCTTTGGTCCCCCTAATCCCGTGCTATTGGGTTTTGCTTTCATAACTATCTAACGTTGTGGTGTTTTCGGTGTCATTCTCTGACCGATATCATCTATTACTCCATTAACCGCATGAGTCTAATGGTCACGATCACTGGGATATGCTACTGGTTTGCGTGCGTGTGCGTGTGTATGTGCGTGTGCGGCGATTGTGCACGGATGTTGTCGGCGTGTGCGATATCGTTCGTCCGCGCGTGCGTGTCGTGCGCGTGCGTGCGTTCGTTCGTTCGTGCGCGCGTTCGTTCGTTCGTGCGCGCGCGTGTTGTGTGCGTGCGTGCGGCTTCTCCCCGTCCCCCGGCGTCCTCTTCTCACCCCGCAGCTCTTCAAATTCCAGTTCACGAAGTTCGCGTTCACCCGGAGCACGACGCAAGCGGAGAGCGTCTTCGTCTTCGAGGCAACGGTAAGATTGAGATATCGTCGTATTGACGGTTACAAGTAGATTTTGACGATATGAGAAATCAGAATGGTGCCACATAAACTGTAACGTGGCATCTTAATTTTTTTTAAACGTCCAATCTATTTGTACATATATTTTGTGCTCATACGTAACATACAGACTTTGTCGTCGGTGCGGACACGATCAGTTATCATTGTTAAATCAATTGGATAAAACACGTAGACTGCGGTGACATAACAATGTGACTGTTTTCACTTCACCCACCAACCAGGTGTAGGTGCCGGGATACATATGTCGAGTATATTTACCATTACGAAGATCGTGTTAGTAGCGGAGTATGAAATCTGTATATTTGTTCGTAGGGCTATATATTATGCAGAATGTGTTATTGTTAGAACGTTAAAGTAGAAGTGTTGTGGTGTGTGCAGGCTGTCGCCGTCTGTGATCGTGCGCGAGCGTCGGCTGGCGACGGCGCGCGCCACCGCCATGAACCCACCCGCGCCCCGCCGCCGCGCGCCCTCCCCCGCCGCCGCCCGCCAGGCCGCCGCCAACCCGCCGCCGCCACTGTCGCACCGGCACAAGGTACAATACCAATACTTTTAAACAAGACAGCCTCCGTGGCGCAGCGGGTGAGTAGCCGGCTGTGAAACGCGAGGCCGTGGGTTCGATTCCCACAACGAGACAAATATTTGTGTGACAGATAGATATTTGTTTCGGGTCTGGGTGTTGTGGGACCGTAGTCCCTCGTAGTTCCTAATACCCACGATACAGGTTTAACCTAGTGTGGGGTCAGAACTATGTGTGTGACTGTTGCATGTATTTATTTATTTATATTTAATTATCAAATTAAAAAAAAACATAGTTATACGCTCGTACCACCCGCGAATCACCCTTAGATGTCAAAATCGATTTATTAAGTCTATTAAGCAGTTTTTTAAGTTATTTAAGCATTAGCTTGATTTCTGTCACATACTAAGTTTCACATATTCCTTTTATGTATCTAGATTTACTATTTACAAACAGTATTAAATTATTGAAACCTTTAAATGTATACAAGCTCGGCTCAGCTGGTTTCCCAATTTCTGTGTAAGAAACATTGTATTAATTAATGTAAGTACTAACAAATCCAAAAAATGTTCCCCTTTGATAGTTATTACATAGCGTAGGAATAACTATTTAATATATTTAAAGGATGAAATGGATCCATATGGACGCAACAAAGCGTCGAGCCGCAACAGAGATAGAAAGAAGTATTCAAGATCGTCGTCATCCGGATCTGGTGAGTTAAAAACTTACAGCTTACATGTAATACCAGCCCTGTATTAAATATTGTCCCACTACTGGGCATGGGTCTCCTCTACTAACGAGAGGGGTTAGGCCTTAGTCCACCACGCTGGCCTAATGCCGGTTGTAGACTGCACATACATTTGAAATTTACATAAATCCTATAGAAAAAACCACTTTCAGTTTTTATTCTATTATTCTAATTTGCCAGGGAACTTATCCAATTTTTATTTCCCTGAAAACTTTATTTGGGCTAATACAAACATCTTATCTTTTCAGCTGTTCTCAAGTGATGCGGTTACTAACATACAGTATTTATATAAACAGATTTAAGCAATTTCAATTTCACAAAATGCAATTTTGTAAATAACACTTTAAATAAATTAATGAAATGCTAACATTGCTCTTTGTCGGTTGGAACAACATATGATAATGGCATGAGTTCTGTATTATGGGACTGACATAGTCAGACTTAACTCTGAGTTCTTAAACAGTCAGTCACTTAGACAGAAGTGAAAACTTAAAACTTCAGTAAAATCATATCAAATCGTAGACAAAAAGAAGCTACTTTTTGTCTATGTTTGCTTGATTATAGAACTTCATAGGCGTGCTTATGTTTAAAGTAAAATAATCTGAGCGTGACGGTCACGTGACATCGTTTTTCCATCCCAAAAGTGCCCAACATGCCTAAAGAAAAATGTGTTTGTTGCAGAGTCATCGTCGTCGTCGAGCGAGTCCGAGAGCGAGTCGCGCTCGTCCTCGTCGTCGGGGAGCTCGGGCGCGCGCCGAGCACGACACGCGAGGCTGCTCAACGCCGCGGCAAGGCCCAGGTCACCCCCCCACCCTCTCACACACTTATACATTTGTTATTCCACTATACCTAGTCAGGTCATAAATTCTGTCACATGTTTAATATAAAATAATTGAAACAAGTTTATTCATTATGTAACCATTTATATACCAAAATGAACTTAACAAAACATAGATTCTTATGACACTAAAGTTTATTCAAAATGACCTCCGTGATTTTGAATACAGGCCTTCAATCTGCGCGGCCAGTTGTCTATCGCAGCACGAACGAGGTCCATGTCAATATCGGCGGCTGCCTTAATCAAGGATGTCTTGAGTGACTCCAAATTGGGATGAGGCTTTGAGCACGCCTTTTCCTCCAAGTGTTGCCATATCTTGTAATCTAACGGATTCAAATCTGGACTGGAGGAGGGCCAGTCTTCGTGCCGGATGAAGTCGATTTCACGCGCCGCCAGCCAGTCTTGTGTGCTCTTCGCTCTATGAGCTGGCGCCGAATCTTGTTGGAATACCCAGTGCCTGTTATTGAACATGGTATGAGAAACAGGTTCCACAAGGTTCGTCAGGACTGTATTTTGATACACAACTGCATTCGTTTTTACACCTTTCTCACAAAAATATACCTCTGTTAAGCCCCAATAAGAAACTCCCAACCATACCATGAGCGAGGATGGAAAATGACCTCGTTGGACACGCGGAATACGGTTGCTCGCTTCTTCACTACTGTGTGCGTACACCTTATCATTTTGTTTGTTGTAGCTCTCTTCTACGGTAAAAATTTTTTCATCTGAAAAAAGAATTTCCCGATATTTTTTTCCCGCGTACCGCTTCAACAAAGCGCGGCATCTCTTCAGTCTCAGGTCCATTAGACGAGCATTCAAACGATGTCCTGTTTTTCTTCGATATGCCCGAAGCCCTAAGTCTTCATTTAACACCCTTTTCACCGTGGTTCTGCTTAACCCCATCTGAAGGGCCAACAGTTTCTGCTTACGTTTGGGATTTCTTTGAATTCGCGCCTTCACAGCTTTTATCACTGCTGGAGTCCTAACAGACCGAGGGCGACCACTTCTTGACCTGTCATCTACACTAGAGTCTTCATTGTATCGTTTGATGGTACGATAAACGAATCTTTTGGTTATATTCAAATTTTTGAGTTTGAATTGGCGCGTAACCGCAACGATGCAACGCAATTACTGCAACACGGTCTTCTTTAAGCGTCCACTCCATATTTAAAAATGAGTAAAATTCTAAAAAGTATACATTTTTATTTTCATGAACAATTTGAAATTCGAATTCAATAAACTTTTTTGTGGCCAGCATTCTAAAATAAAAGTTTTTACTGTGTGACAATACTTGTGACCTGACTGTGTATCCGACTATTAGCGGTGGGTCGTTGACGGTTTTTGCGTTAACGAAATGAAACCGTTTCTTATAAACGGTCAACTGGTTGAAAAAGCAGTTGACGACTTTACAGCAAAGTGTTCACACTGCACCTGACGGTAAGCGCAGTGCGGTCCAATTAGAGTATCGAGTAGCGAGAGACGGTCTATCGCCCGCTACTCAACACAGTCATGCCGGCCTGCTTCTTCACACTACGCCATGGGCAAGAAGGTGAAAAAGCGGTCGAGGGTCTATTGTCAGAGCACTCAGAAGGCCGCAAAACGGCCAAACATCCTACCCCAAGTCTAGATCAAAAACCGGATGTACACTGGCTGAACGCGACACACTTGCGTGTGCCACTATGGCAGGTTTTACACTCTGTGTACGGTGGACACTATCCGGGCTATCCTACCACCAGCAAACTATAACTGTATCTGCTAATTTGTACAGTGAATTCGAAATATAACGTCTAAGCTCGCCACAATTTCGTCATTTAACTCGCTGGAGATAAAGCAGCTGAACACCGTAAGTTACTTGAGAAACATTGAAAAATCAATCAACAAGTAGCTTTACTTTAGGCTGGTTTAATTCTGGCGAGATACGAGAAACTATGTTGGAATTGGTTTTTGGTCTTGAGGGACCGTGTGAATTTGTAGTCACTGCCCAGTTAGGGTCAAAAAATGTGTGTGGTGGTTGTTATCCACCGTCATATCTGAGTAACAGCATTTCTATAGTAATAACCCCATCCTGAAGTTAATGTCGGGCAATTACTGGATATAAAGAACTGTGCTGTGAATTTCTTATTGTACCATGTTAATATTAATTGACATAATTAATCAACATGTTTATCACATACCTTATGTAGCTCTATTATAACAAATAGACGAATCTTAAACCTGGTGTTGTTGTGTGAGATAGCATTTTCGATCTTGCAGTGAAATGATTGTATGATCTGTACTTATTTAGGGCTAGTGCACTTGAAATTTCCCTGGCCCTTGATTTCCATACTAGATCTTAAGGGTTTGAATTGATCTTGACTTATGTGGTGTTAAGTGTAGTTAGTGATTATGTTAATTTATATTTAATTATTTTAAAATGTTTTGTAGGTTAAATGTGAAGTCAGGCCCAGGACTAGCTACTGCTGTCTCTACTATTGCAAGCAAAAAGGAAATACCAAGTGATAAAGGTGAAAATTAAAATTTTATAAACTTAAATATACATTATAACAGAAATATACTTCTAATAGGTAATAATGTAGATGACTATACTTATAAGTATTATAACATGGTCTTATACTCTATTTTGCTACAGAAATAGCTGGAAAGAAACGTGCAGCGACATCTCCCGTGAACACTGCACCTGCCAAAAAGTCTGTGTCGAGGAGGGAGGAACTGTTAAAACAACTGAAAGCTGTTGAGGATGCGATAGCTCGCAAACGATCTAAGATTTAATATCATAGGAATTTTTTTATGTGTATAGTTGTGATTAGGCTTCAATGCCACATCTCCATTTCTGCCTGCTTCATGGATTTGTGTAAATTACTAATTTGACAGTGTTTAATATATGCATACACAATAAACGGAATGAGCAGAGCTATATTTGTACAAATGTAAGCATTTAAGAAAAACATGTATCAATGTTTAGGTATTCTTATTTAATCGTAAATAGATAATAATGTCACACCATCTCCTGAGAATGTAGACGCGTGAAACACAATGTGTATTGGTTTTGATAATTGACATACTGAATGCTGGGAAATTGAGTTCATCACAATAAGAAAGAGTATGTGGTACAGATTTTGTGATCCATTCAATGTAAAGATCGGGTACTAGTGAATGAATAAAGCATAATTTTTTTTAGACCATCTCTTTTATTTATACATCAATGTTTAGCAATTTGTATGTTTGCTAATCTATATTTTCGTGAACTTGTGTTACGTACTAACACTTGGTTTATCTTCATGTTTAGTAGGGTGTTAAGTGCATTGTATGTCACATAGCCTACTCCACAGCTTCGCGCCTCAGAGAAGCTGAAAGCTCCTTGAGAAATATAGCCAATTGTTTCGCGGGAAACTGTATGGCGTACTGTCTTTACATTAGGGGGAAGCCATAACTCCCTCATTTCTTTAACATATTGTGAAATTTCTTTTGTTTTGTTTTTGTTTGCTTTCTTCACTGGACCCTGAAAATGTGCATGCTTTTAGTTAACAGTCTTGACTTTTTATATGTATTCTTATAAAGAGAAATATAATACAGTTTAATTGTTTCTAATCGATATATATACAATTGAAATAGATCATTGTGAAACAAGTGCGACAAGTTGTCGATTGCCCACGAAAGCGAAGTTGAACGCACGAGCGAAGCGAGTGCGGTCATTCGCTTGAGTGGGTTGAGTGGGCAATCGACAACGTCGCACGAGTTGCACATACTATTTTGTATTACAAATGCGGTGATATATGTAAGTACAAAATTGGGGTCCAGGGGCGGAGCCCCGGTGGGGTCCAGGGGCGAAACCCCGGCGGGGTCCAGGGGCGAAGCCCCGGCGGGGGGTTGGGGGGGCGGAGCCCCCCCAGTCCCTCAAAACAAATAAAAAGTTTTAAAAGAAGAAAAAAATATATTTTAAACAATAAATAAAAATTTTTTTAAAAGGACGAAGCCTTTTCGGACCAGAAATAATAGCTGAAAAATTAAGCATTCAAAAAAGTATCAATTAATTACAAATAAATATAAATTTATTTGATCAGAACAAAAAATAACAAGAACAACAACAGCAACATAAATAAGTTACTTTTTTTCAGTGTCATTTAAAAGAACTGTAATGTTTGTGCAGTTCGTAAATGTAATATTCAAATTCATGGCGTTTTTAGATGAAACCTGCTCTAAAATTTCGGATCTTTCATTTTCTTGATGCATCAATTTTATCTAAATTTGCGTGTGCCAAGAATAATTTGAGTGCGACAAGTAAACTTGTCGCACTCGTCGGCAAACGGTTCTTTTTCAAACGTAACAGCGAGCGTCAAGATACTACTTTTCCCGCATGAGTAATACAAAAAATATTTCCCTTCCTAATAACACTATTATTATTTGTTACTTACAATTACTATTTGTACTTACTATTTGTTTCTTCCGCAGTTTGATTCGTTTTCTTCTTAGTTGCTTCAAGGTTTTCAAATGTGCTGTTCTTTTAACTTTCCTTGATTGTTCATTAGAGTCTTCATGGGGTGGTTCAGTCAAATCTTCTATACAACTGAAGTCGCTTAGATCAGGTAAACACATTAAAGCATTCCTCTTGAGGCTTCCTCTTACAGCTAGATGTACATATACAGCTATAAGGCATAAATCACCGTTTTCCATTTCTGGTATGCATCTTTTGGCTTTTATACAATCCTGTAAGCATATAAGGACAATAATCATGACAGTGAAATTGCACCAAAGAAATATTAGTAAAAATATGTTATAATATACCTGTATATTATTTAACATTGCTCTCTCTCGCAGAACAAAGAATTTTGTCACTGGCATTTCACTCCAATCTTGTAACAATACACGCCAAGGGCATATAAAAGGACTGTAAATACCTAGTTTGGTATAATTGACCCGCTTACTTGGTGGCAATCGAAAATATCTGTCTTTTAGTTCTGCTTCTATTTTTTCTTCTTCTACTTTTCCTGCTTCAGAGTCTGGCGGAAAGTAACATTCTCCCATTTCAAAAGCTAAGCTCTCTGTTTCACGAAGCCCCCCAGACCTAGCTCCAAACATTGTAAATGTAAGCCAAAATGGAAGACCATAACCAGAAGGCATTATGATGTCCCAACCACAGCCATAGCCTGAAAAAGCAAATTTTTACATTGGTATATCTATAATAAAGTATGTGTCAAGAACTTAACATAAAATCTAAGGTTTTTATAAAAGCTTGTATAGTTATATTGTACAAAAATACCCTATCTATCAGTCGTATCAATGATACGGGGCCCTGAATGTGTGTAAGTAAAAATTCCTTAAATGTTATCCACAATCTGACTTGAAAGTCCCTTCATTTGGGCCCCCCAACAAATATTGATGCAGGGCCTGTCTAAGGCAAGCTACGCCACTGTGTCACAGCTCATATATTTTTTTCTTTTCTTTATTTATTTAAAGAGGGTTTTATCTTTGCAGATTATGCCACCCTCATTGTAGAAACGGTTATAAATATAAATCAACTTAGGTTACTTCTACACTTAATACCTAATTCTACAAGTCTGTATAGCATCCTGGCAACTTCCGAAGTGGGACTTGCAAGGATGCTATTGCAGTCACAGCTCATATTATGCATCCTTTTATTGTTCTTTTGACATTTACCCCAAATTAGCAGATTTGATTAGCGTCTAATTTACTAATATTTGTTTGGATTCATAAAATTCTTTTGATGATAGGTTTAAGGTAATGTAACTTGTTGATTAAAATAATATAAATAATCATGTCTCCTGTTGTAGTACTTAAGGCCATGAAACACTTGCAAATTTATTACCAATTTTTTTGTATGTTGAATCTTGAGAACCAGGTCTCTGTACTAGAACTACAGGCAAGCTCTGTAGAAAGGGATCATCTTGATTGATTTCACCAGGCACAAGCTGTGTTTTGGTTATGTGTTGAATGTACTTGCTGTTGGTAACTGCATTCCTCTTGACTTTTTCATGTATATCCAAATCCCATAATGGTGAGATTGATGCATATGGTGATATGTTGGCTAATACGTCAGTATTTATGTAACTATCACTTTTATAATGTGCTTTGGTTCGCCAAGTAGGCCTCATTAAACGAGGATCTCTTACTACCAAGCCTATAACAGCTTGAGGTGGTAACTGCGACGGTGAACTTGCTAAACTTAAGCTACTCCAGTATTCACTCTTTTCTTTCAATTGTAATTTACTATTGTCACAGTTTTTTACCCATTCATCACATATTATCCTATGAATATCATCAACACATTTTAAACTATTTACCAAGATGGCATGACTGTTGGGTCCAGTCAATCGAAATCTGTTAAAAGTGCCTAACAGTACTTTTATTTGAATATTATGTGCATAGTTATGGTTAATTTTTCTTCTTTTAAGACCTTCGTCAATACTGTTTTCAGTGCTAGTACCAAGCAAGTCCATTAACAATGACTCTATTTGTTTAACTATTGCTGGATGTACAAAAAGCCATAAATACCTATTAATATTATTGGTGGAAACCCACATAAATTGTACTTTCCCTATATATCCGAATGGATATGTATTGGAGTTGTATATATGGGCTGTTCCTTCTCTGTTCCCAGAGATATAAGCTTTGGCACATACACCTAGAGAGCATGAGCCATTAGTAATATATGTAAACATATCTTTGATGAGGTCTACTGGACCTTCAATTTGAATTGGTGTAAGATATGAAATGTCCTGCATAAGACAATGAGCGGAGGTTGCTCTGTAACATGCCCGGAATGCTTTGTCACAAGGAGCATAGGCGAGACGATAGCCCCACTGCTCTATCATATGGAATCTTTTAGCATGCCATATGTGAGTTTCTAACCACATATTTCTTCTTTGTCTTCGATTGTACTCTTCTAACAAATATTTCGGACGTCTTCTATGTTTTCGCGATGGCCGCTTCTGTTTAGGTGGGATGCCGCTTTTTTTCAACTGTTCAAAATAAGCCTCCCTCAATTTTTTTGGTAACCTTTTACAGTTATGGCTCATGGCCCGACGTCGCATATGTACAGGCAAAGTTTGGAATATTAACTTAGTGGTACTCGGTCGAAGGATAAGTTCAGTCATTGCAGCGATTTCTACGCTTCTAGATGCAGCGAATTTTAGGTTATTTGCCGAAAGTGGAAGTTGTTCTGCGCCACCCAAGGTGGCGTCAAATTCGTTAGATTCCATGGTTATTACCAACAATTAATTTAAGAATACGTTAGACAAATATGATTTATTTTATCGTCAGAACTTTCGATTTGAAAACAAAACTAATATCACTTCTTACTCAATCAGATTACTTAAGTATATTGTAACTTTCTTCTTTTAAAACTTGAATGAATCCGCAGCATGTATTAGGTCATCCTAACCCTTATAATTCTAATTTAACGCTTTGACTTTTATCAAAGTTTTGTATGTTATCCTCGTATAACCTCACAAGTCAGGGTCGTGTCACTCCGTAACTTAGGTGGTTAATGTTCTTAATTTAAGTGTAGTTTCTCCTTTCAACTCTCTAGAGGACTCTGAGATCCAAAGAGAATGTAATGACGTCTAGAAATGTACAGAAATCATATTAAACTGAACTAAACCCAATTTCTGAACTATGTAGATGAAGTCAAATGTCAGTTATTTTCATCGTCATGGTTACCTACTATAAGTCAAATTGAAGTGTGCCTGGTTAGCTTGCCATACTAATAGAATGAATTAAAACGGTATATTATTATTCTTATTAACGTGTTACATAAAAGTTACGTAGATCTTTATAATGAATGAATTAAATTATTTTCTGGATAAACGATATAAAAATGTAGAGTCACAGAATTTTAAAATAAGTTTTGCTATCCAATAGCTGAATAATATATCTCATAGTACCATGTAGAATAATTAAGTGGTAATATCGTCGTGTTTCCGTTATCTGGTTGCCATATTTTAAATTTATCTTTGCAATTTTTGTGTATTGTGTTGAACGACTTCTTTATTATTACGTGGCGACTTGGATTGATTTTCGGACTTCTGTACTCTAGTTATTTTATTTGACCCCTGGCTCGGACTTGGTTTTGGTTTGATTGCTTTTCGGAGACACTTGGATATTCAAACGAATTTTGGATTATGAATATGCCGAAAAATAAACGCAAATGTTATTTTGGCTGTGTTGTTGACGGTAAGTAAGAAATTAGATTATTGTTGAAAACTGGTGTCAGTTAAACTAGCTATGTTCTTCCCTATTCAATTACTTATTTCATGAGGAAATCTACATAGTTAAGATTTTTAAAAAATAGTTTAGAAGGTATTATGTGAACTCTCTCAGTTATGGAGGAGAAAGAATGGACTGACTCTGTAGGGTAGTTGTATAGAGTGCCCGGTAAGACCAGCAATTTGAAGTCCCGCGATCGATTCCCGAGTCGGGTAAAGTGATATTGGGTTTTTTTTCTCTACGTGGAATTTTTGCAGATATAGTGATAGCCCTATCACATTATGGTACGGAACACACACAGCAAAGAGTAGGTGCCCTAGTTGCACTTCTGCCTACCCCTTCAGGGATAAAAGTCGTTATGTATGTTTTTTTTGTGGAGGAGGTCGGTTCCTAGCGCTCATTAGTGTTATAGTATTTAGGTAATATTATTTAAATAATAAATATTACTTTACTGTTTTGTATTTCAGGCCCAATTCACTACTTTCCCAGTGCAGTTACTTTTAGGTGAAAAATTTAGTAATTTGGATAAAAGTCCTTGATCAAACAGTGTTGAAAAAAAGGCGGAAAAATATATAAAAGGAAATGTTCGTTTATGCTCAAAGCATTTTAAGGGCATGTATGTATGTATCACCCCGTGGATTACTCACAAGAAACGCAGTCCTATCATTGAACACTGCTAAGCATATTTTCCATATGATGTACATAATATGATAGGTAGCCGTGTAATAATAAGTGTTTTATCATCAGCCAAAGTAAGTCCATTGCTGAACATAGCCCTCCCCTAAAGATTTCTAGATGGATAGATCTATTTAGATGAAAACAATTTACGCAAGCAATACTCACCAGGAAATTATTAAATCATAACTTCTAAACGCATGCAGGAACTAAAAATTCGAATGCGATTATATGCCATACGAGAATCGCAAGCTACTGTCTCACCCGCTGCGATTGTTTACACAGGGTGATTTTTTGTTGTACGTGCGTATATCGCACAAATACACACTCGAAGTAAGCTTGAACTATGAGAAAAAACAAGGGCTATTTTTATTACACTGCATACATTATACAGTAGGCCTTTTACTCCGGGAACAGTTTTTTACGCGATTGGAGATGCCACAATAATCACTTATTGTAAATAACAGAGCACTGCAGCAGCAGTTCACACCACCCATCCCAACTGTCAGTCCTTTGTACGTTCAGCCTACATAAAATTGAATTGCATTCCAGAACAATTCAGTAACTTTTCCCCAACATCAGAGGACGCCGCAAGCTGCCTATACCATCCAGTTGCTAATGTTATAAGTACGTAATATATTTTATTTCTTGTTATACCTTTTATACATATGAATTATTAAAATCGGTCCAGTACTTTTTGAGCCAATTCGTTACAAACATACTTACATACAAATATTTCCTCTTTATAATATCTATACTATTATATAAAGCTGAAGAGTTTGTTTGTTTGTTTGCTTTGTTTGTTTGTTTATTTGAACGGGCTAATCTTAGGAAGTACTGGTTCGAATTGAAAAAATCTTTTAGTGTTGGATAGCCCATTTATCGAGGAGCGCTATAGGCTATATAACATCACGCTATGACCAATAGGAGCGGAGCAGCAATGAAAATGTGTCAAAAGCGGGTAAAATTGATTCCTTTTGAGAACTTCCGTTGCGTACGCTGCGTTAACGGTCAAAGTTACATAACAATCATGTAGGACGAAATTATTCCTCTTAAAAAGTTCTAAAAAAAGTCCGCGATAGCATATGTCTATATATTTCGGTTGGCTCGCTATAACCTTTTTATGGTTATCGAATACGTTCTGAAACAATGCATTATTTGGAAAGGGGTTTTTATAAACATGGTATTAATCCTTATCCAAATAAATACTTTATTCATCACAAGTATTTAATTTTGAATAAAGTTGCCCTTTACGTCATTTGATTTCAATGAATATCTTAGGAGATATAACAGTTTTACAATATCTCCGCAGCAAAATTAATATTGTTGTTTGTATGTCTGTTTCTTAACTTTTCATGACTAAACGGGTGAACGAATCCTAATGAAATTCAGTAGAGGGATAGATTATATCCGAGGGAAGGACAAAGGGTATCTTTTGTCTCAAAAAATTATCTTGAAAGGGGTGAAATAGAGGTTAAAAGTTTGTATGGGCAATCCGTAATACTTCAACTTAGGGATCTGAAAATTCATATTTAGGCTTTTGGTAAAAAATTAAGAAATACGTGTTTCAACGTTTTTATCAAATCATCCCTTAAAGGGCGAAGTGAGAAGTTATGTTAACTTGTGAGGTATTCTTTAAATGTAATCTTAAGCTTCAGGCACAACAAGATTTTATTATTGCCGTCCGCTTCGGGGGGAAGCGGAATGAGAGTAAAACGGTTATGCTGTACTAGCCGGTCTTACGACCCAGCACCTCGCCCGGATGATGGCTATCCGGGCTGCGGCTGGGCCGAGTTCCTACTACTTATGTACACCCAACCGGACACTACCAGCTAAAACCCCGCGGTGGCCTTCTTCGACACTTACGGAGTGATCCCGGGGTGTTATAAGGAGTGCTAGAAGTTTAAGTTAGGAGTTGTGCCTGTCTAGCCATCTAGACAGTCACAACACCTGAGATTCAGGACGATCGCTATAGGTGTCTCAGTGCAGAAGACAACTCCTTGCATTGATACTTCTGCTCCCGAAAATAACCTCCACGGGGGCGGAGCCGCGAGCAACAGCTAGTTAGTATAGATAAAACAAAAATCCATTCGCCTGATGATAAATGCCACAACAACATAAACCACCAAATTTTTAATTACAATTCCTTCAAACAGAAACACAGATTTGGCGTGGTGTTGCTTAGTGGTCAAATAGACAGTGCGGTGATAAGCGGAATAAATGAAAATAATTATACGCTCTCACTTTTGCTTATTATACATTGTTAAAGTAGGTTGAATTTTTATGTAAGGCGGCGTAAATTGTCGCCGCGCACTGTCTCATTGAAAGTTGTATGTTCAATGTCCAATATTGAAACATTTTTATATGCTTGTAGATATTTTTTATATATATATATAAAATCAGGATACTATAAATTATTTTATTTGTTAGCTTTTATTTTCAAATTATTTTTATTTCTTATTTTTCAGGTCGGGCTCATATACAAAAAGAACATTATAATAGTGTCACAAGTAGACCTAGACGAAACGCGGTATACACCACAAAATTAGATTATTCCAAAAAAATATAAAACACGCAGGGAGATATGTACCTAGATTGCGTAAAAGAGGACAATTTAAACAACAACCGCAATATGCCGGAAAGTTGTGTGATAATGTGGCATTTCAGAAATTTACGAAAATTATGACAAAACCAGCACAGTTCTTTGCTAACATACAGACAGAAAAGAAAGCAAAGGGAAGATTTTTATCATTGTAAGTAGTGTTAAAAAGAGTCCAAAGTATTACAGATTTTTAAGCAAATGTTTTCACTCTGCCATCATCAAGAACGATGAAACGGCTATTAATCCAAACTAAGTTAACTCCAGGAATAAAAACTATAATTAATAAAATATATATTATAATAGCCAAATTAAGAAAAAAGAAAACAATGATCGATTTAGCAGCAATAGTGGGAATATTATCAATTGGTGTTAGAAGCAGATAAATCATATGGAGAATTGAAGCAAGCAAGCATTACATGTAGCGTTTGATAGATAGCGTTAGAGCTGAGTTATTTCATTTTTTTTAAATAAGATGTTCCGCTGCAAGCCTAAATAAAATTGGAGAGTTTATTTTCATGATTGCAGGTAGTGTTATTTTAGAGCCGTTTAAAGTTCTAAGTTTACAATGTATTAACATGGCGATACGATAGGCTCACTGTATAAAGGACTTAAAAGTATGATCACTGTAGACCCAATTGTTTCACTGCAATTACTTAGTTTAGTGATAAAAACGACTCAATATACATAATTCCACAAAAATGTATTATGCAATCTTTGTACAATACATACACACATCAGGCTATATAGTATATACACAGGGCCTAATAAATGCATAATGCGATACGATTCGTTATTACTGTGCTTCAGTAGTTTGAAGGGTTTTTATATATTTATGTTTATAATTATTTCAAGTGTCTTTTCTGTATAACTTACCTGCGATAAAGGTATTTAAGAATATAATTAGGTATTTACTGTCTGTTGGGATCCGAACTTTATTAGTATTTAATATGCCATTTATTAAAAAGATAATATTATGTATGTAATGGCGAAATTATTATAGCCTTTCATACGATTATTAAAGGTGCCTCGGTGGCGCAGTTGTAATTGCGCATGCGTTACGATTGCTGTGCTAAGGTCTCGGGTTCGATCCCCGGGTCGGGTAAAGTGATATTGGGTTTTTCTACCTAGAAATACTCAGTATTAACCCGGAATCTGGAATGGTGCCCGGTGTGGCGATAGGCTCGCCCCCTATCACATTATGGGACCGAAATTCGGCGAAAAGTGGGTGTACTGGTTACATCTCTGCCTACCCCTTCGGGGATTACAGGCGTGAGTGTATATGTATGT
Organism: Laothoe populi; assembly: GCA_905220505.1. NCBI lineage: Eukaryota > Metazoa > Arthropoda > Insecta > Lepidoptera > Sphingidae > Laothoe > Laothoe populi. The sequence goes on along the minus strand of HG992147.1, from coordinate 11,951,303 downwards.
TTAATACGATTATTGTTCAAATGCTACTATCTATAAATATTTACTTTAGATTATGAACTACTCTGTTATTGTATAATATTTTATTGGCGATTAGTACCGCAAGCCTATTGTGATGTTTTATGTTTTTTTTAATCCTAGCGCGGCAAAGTGACCACACTGTATCTGATGGTAAGCGCTGTGCTGTCCAATTAGAGTATCGAGTAGCGAGACACAATCTATTCCTCGCTACTCAACACAATCATGCCAGACTGCTGTGTAGCTTCTTGTTAAATTCTAATTTTCATAGACCTGTTTCAAGCAGTTCTTAATATTATTTAGTGTATCTTATAATTTATTGTTAATTAATGTGTTAGATGCATAAAAACAAGTTTTTCATCAAAACATTATGAAAACCACGCATGGTGGAAGACTGTACAATCGGTCTCAATTTCTTTTTAATTTCAAAGAGTTTTCAAAGTTTTAATGCTCATGTGGTTTATTTCATAGATTAATCTGATTTACTTAGCTCTGCAAAATACTCTGATTGATATCAATAGGTAGCGAAATAAAATTTATAAATAATGATATTCGAATAGAAGGATATAACATTGTAATCACTATGTGTGTTAATAAGGACAAAGATAATATGATTTCTTTTATCTGTGTTATGCTAGCATGTATTATATGGTAGGGAGCTAGCTGTACTTGAATTGTGGATGCAAGTGGGTGTTGGTGGCAATAATGTTTTTTGGAAAGTTTCTATCTTTTTCTAACATATTGCATGACTTATATAAACTCGAGGTTGTGATGAATGACGTTAAGTGTATATGTGTATGACATAGTGAGGATTATGACTTCTCTGGAATATTCCAGATGTTTTCAGCTTTTAATAGAATATTCAAGGAATATGTTCTATAATAAGTTTCTAAAGCAAGCCTTCAAAAATATCTGGAAAGTTCTGAAATATATTTAAGTACCTAATATTATATATTTATTTTGTGTTAATGGATGTTGTTATTTTTATGTTAGGTTTTGTACATACATTGTTATTATATTATAAAATTGTATTGTAATAAATCCATATTGTGATTATTAAGGTTTTTCTAATTATCACCACACTGTCACTATAATAATACTAAGTGATTGGTGATTGTTGTATACTGCTAAAAAAGGGTCTAAAAGATTACATTGCGACGACAGATATTGAAATATTTTTGTGAATTGGGCTTATCGTCACGTTATGTACTTTTAGAACCCTTATTTTGCAGTATATTAACAATCACTGGAAACCAAAATATTAATCAATTGGTAGTAGCGCCACCTGCAGGATTTTTCTAGCAATAAAACATCACCAGTGGCACCTACTGTTGACCGGGATAAATGTTCTGTCATTTGACATTTAACGATTGGCATAAAAAACGTACAAGTAGGTACTCTATTTCAGTAGTATTATAATGCTCTTTGCTCACAAGTCGAAGAAAAATTTAAAATACTCAAAACTAGGAATGTTGATAAAATATCGAAATATCGATATTATGATTTAGAAATATCGATATTTAAATATAGATATCGGAGATCGATATTTTTTCTCGTAAATTAATGAAACTACTACATAATCGTCAAGTTAATCTACGATACTTTATTTACACTATATTATGTGTTTCCTCTTTCCCTATTTAATTTAGTTGCTTATTATTATTAGTATTCACTTAAATTTGTATAATATATATAGTGGATTATAAACTGTGTAGGTAAATCATTTTATAGCTCATTACGATTACGTTTATCTTTACACGCTTTATGTTACCTACAATTGTTTCTAAGTAGACTAAGTATATATGTAACGGAATCTTTAAACGTAATGTTCACCACCACCACCTTCATCATTCGATTTACTTGAAATAACACGCTTTAATAACTAGCCGAACTAAAAAGTAGAAAATAATATTAATTTCATTGCAAAAAATAATAAGTTAAAAAATATCACGTTTTAAGGTGCCGTCAAATATGATTCCAAGATCTTTGAATCTAATAAGTTCATTGGCGCATCGTTTACGAAGAAAGGATGTATGCAGTCAGGGCCAGACCCTTAGACGAGACAAGATTTTTAATAAAAAAATATCGATACATCGAAATATCGATATTTTTTTTCGATATATCTGACTCCGATATTGATATATTTAAAAACCTCGATACATCGAAAATCCGATATTTAAAAGAATATCAACATCCCTACTCAAAACTCTAAAGTATTTTTTTTGTTCGCTCCTTAAGGTTCCGGCTAAGGTCCGAGACCATGCTGCCAAGTCATAAGTAAAGTCAAATTATTATTCGTAAGTTCAAAGTAGTGATGGACGATATACATCGATGTATTAAAACACTCGATGTAAAGTATCGATATATCGAATCAGTCCGATATTGATTTGTTTTGTCGGTCAAATAACGTCAAACAAATATGATATATTTCCATTTACATTCCATTCCATTTTAAATAAGATTTATTTTTATGGTGATTGACCATGACGATGACAAAATTAAAAATATTTTCACAGACATCACGATTGGATTGGAGTAAGTTAGTTTCTTTTAAGAGTCACAAATTTTCGGTTAATTTTTTGATTTAATTTTAACCCAGAAATCAAGACAAAAAAAAACAAAATAAATATAGGACTAACGGTATCTTTAACGTATTTCTGAAAATTCCTGAATGTTTTAAAGCTAATGAAAACCCCAACAACATTTAAGCCGTTTCAGAGATTATGCCATTTCGAAAAATAAACACATTTTTAGATTGGAGTTTGGTAACTTTGCAAATAACTATATGATGAGTCTATAAAAAACCCTTGTTTTTGACAGACAGAAACAAAATTTCATTTATTTATTAAACAAAGAGTATTGTGCGAAATACAAAATATTATAAAACTAAAATCATACATATACATACACATACACTCACGCCTGTAATCCCCGAAGGGGTAGGCAGAGGTGTACACCCAACTTTTCGCCGAGTTCATTACGGTCCCATAATGTGATGGGGGCGAGCTTATCGCCATACTTAGTACCTAGTAGAAGCGTAATGTAACTGATAAGCACCGTCTCACTTTCCAATCACTCATCATCTCACTTTACATCTCAACAATTAAATAGAAATTAGTCACTAAAACTAAAAATAAATAAAGTTGTCTTGGGAAAGTCCGGATCTTCAGCTACAGAGCTAAATCGCAGTGTTTTTTCCGTTTGCACAAGAAACATGTTTAACTCCACGGAATAACACTAGCGGGAGGAAGGGAACAAAAGTTATGTTGTCACACAAGCGTAATGTTGCCAAAAATAAGAAATAATACAAAAATAGGGAGTTATTCTATTTATTTGATGTTACCCCGTCTACGATCTTACCCTAACGCACATTAATTATATATCGTTGCAATAATCCTGGAGTTTAAATTAATACAATAGTAAAATCTGCATGGAAAGCATTCCAAGAGTTGTTCGATCCCGCGCCGAGACAAACATTTGGGTGACAGATAAATATTTGTTTCGGTCCTGGGAGTTCTGGGACCGTAGTCCCTCGTAGTTTTTGATACAGGTTTTACCTCATGTGGGTTTAGAACTATGTGTGTGACTGTTGGGTGTATTTATATGTCTAGGCAGACATCATTGACTAGGCATTTTATTTTACACATACAGTTTTGAGAATATTATTATTTGAGAATATCATTATATTGATTATTATTAGCGCCAGTAGGTATATGCGATTAGTTCTAAGGGAATTTTAATATTGTTTAGATTGGATTTCATATTTTCGAGATGTTTTCCGTGAGTCTTTGGTAGAGTATTTTAAGATTGAAGAATATTTTGTATTAAATATGTATAATATCTACAACTACCAATAATTTTACATGATAAGTACCTATCTACCAGGAGGTGTTAGTACGATATGCACAGGAAAGGGCTTGCTTTTCCTTTATCAAATTCTACAGAAATATTGAAAGTAATAGGGCCGTGCTGTATTATTTATCTCTTCGTTTAATTATTTTATCTACTGACTAAAAATCAGCTCGAAAGAGTTAATAGCACTGTTGGTACATATTAATAGTATCATGGGTAACATACAATGTCAGAATAAAAAAACTGTGATCAATGTTGGCTGACGATGAACTAATGAGGCAATTCAAATATTTCAACACTAGTTATTTGGGCATTGAGCAACAATAGTAATTATTTAAAAAATCATTTTTATCATGGTAGAGCCACGCTGTAGACATATTTGTCTACAGCATGAATGGGCCGGCTCGACCGGGGTAGTACCACTGTCTCACAGAAAACCAACGTAAAGTGACAGTTCACTGTCGCGTTTCGTATGGTAAGTGAGATACCCGGAGGCCCAGATTCCCCCTTCCCTTCCCTAATCCCTATTCCTGTCCTTTAAGGCCGACAGCGCATACGTGATAATTTCGGTATTGTGGATGTTCATGGGCAGTGGAAATCACTTAACATCAGGTGACCCACTGGCTCGTTTGTCGGACTATGATATAAAAAAACAGTTTATTAACTAATCTAGTTCATAACGAAATTTAGTTTAGTATCGATTAACATGTTTGCTAAATAATATTTATCTTAACATTTTCTTGGCAAATCGCATTAAGCCAATATTTCAACAAAATTTTATAATAACAATATTGGCACACGCAAATGTGTCGCGTTCCGGGATCAGCCTCAGATCAGGATCAGGTGCAGTGTGATCATTTTCCCGTGCCATGATAAAAAAAACAATAAATGCAAACACAATTAAACTGAAAGTAGAATATGACGTATTATCGGAATCAAGAATAACAGCTTGCATTGTAGGGGACCCATTAAGTAACACCCGTTGCTTTACGCCAGGCTTCTCCAGATGTAAATGTTCTGAAAGACAGAAGTTAATATCTCTTTAGTTCAATTTTTGGCTCCCGTTTTCCTATGAAAGAAAGTGGACAATTAATATTTTCAACCCCTCTGTATATTTCTAATTGAATAATTTCGTTACGGGATAAAATACTTAAGCATTCCCAGAGACTCGCCGAGTTTCATTGCCCGGTGTCAAAACATACGGGTCATTGTCGATCATGGTTAAACAGGAGTTACAGTGGCGGGCGTGTGGGCGGGATAATGTACTACCTATTCGCTAATTTACTCAGTAAATAAATATTTAATATCTTATACGGTGAAAATATACTTATATAGTGTTAAATGGTATTGTGTCATTATTACCTACAGCAAAGAAGAAACATATGGTACGGTATCACATACATCCGATCAAACATAATTTTAGTAACATAAAATGTCGTTAAACTAATATAAATAAATAAACAATAAATAACACCCAACAGTCACATACATAGCCCCGACCTCACACTAAGATTGTCTTGTGTCGAGGGTATCAGGGACTACGAGAGACTTTCGGTCTCACAACACCCAGACCCAGGACACAAATATCTGTCTGTCTCACAAACATTTGTCCCGGTGTGGGAATGGAACCCACGGCCTCTCGTTTCACAGCCGACTACTCGCCTATTATATTATAGGCTATTGTTCTTAGTCATAGTTCATATCATCGTTAACCTATTATATTTATATTATTCCATTTATACATCTTACCTGTTTCCTAAAATCCTTGGTTTGGGTTATTTTTTATTTGTAATATGTACCTACTTATGTCGTTCAGATATTTAGATTAGAATATGTCTAAAGATATAATAATTTGAAATGAACACTACAAAATAAAATACAGAATCGCCTCATCGGTGTTTGAAAGTTGCAGTTGCGTCACAATAGGTCTACGGTTACAATTTTAAGTCAAGGTAATGTTGATACTTACTACTTAACCATAATAAATGTTGCAAGAGCGATCACATTGAACTACAGTTGCGTTGTGAGGCCTGATTTATTGATCGCTTGCAACTACTGCACTATCTTTTAATTCACAACAGTTTACACTAATTTCTTAAAACATTTTTTATTCCCAAATAATAATACATCCATGGTATTGACCCCACACTAGGTCACGACTTATCCTAGGTATCATAAAGTAGCTACAAGGGACGATGGTGCCACAACGCCCAGATCCAAGCAAAGATTTGTGTGATCTACAAACATGTCCACACATCGACATCGAACCCGTGGCCAGTTTTATGACCGACTACGCCATGGAGGAACTTTTCCCCAACTTGAGGAACTTTGCAATTAAAACTACAGGCTAGTAGTTGTTCTCATACTAGGGAAGGACTCTCTGGAGACGGTGGTTACTACAATCTGCCCAATGCCAAAGTAATGTTTTCTTAACTTGGTCTTATAATTTTTCTTAGAACCAGGTTCTTATTGATGTCTTTCAGTGCGGAGTAATATTTAGATTTTATCTACTAAAACATAAAATAGATAATAAATCAAATAGACCGCCAACCGTCGAATTAATATTTTCTTGCACCCATCAGGATTCAGGGGTATTGTGTGTTTTTAGAGGTCTGTGTACTCGTAGTTTTAATTTTAATGAAAAGATAAACAGCAGATTGGATTTCAAAAAAGATTTTTTAAGCGCTAAGTAAAAGTTTTTTAATTTATAAAAAGTACACCGACTTCAATAAAAAACAAATTATGCGTCCCTATAAAATTTAGTTTCCCTCGATTTTTCTGAGATCCCATCATCAGATCCTGACGTGGTGCCAATGGGACCACCTGGGAAGTATACTCTTTAAAACAAAAAAGAATTTCTCGAATCGGTCCAGGCGCCTTCGAGCAATCGGGGAACATACAAAAAAAAGATTCCGACGAATTGAGAACCTTCTCCTTTTTGAAGTCGGTCAAAAACCATTTTAAAACTCGTAACGGTTTGTATTTTTATACTTTAAATATGAACGTCTGTGTATCAAAACGTTCAAGTAGGCTAAAATTTATTATGATTAGGACAAATCTTAAAAATTAGGTTTAGTTTTAAGAAATTCCTGAGATATCTGCGGTACTCATATATTTTTTCCCTACATTTTCATACTGGACTCGAGCAGTACAATAAAATTCGTATATATAATACTGTTCCACTGCTGGAGCCTTTCTTCTAATGAGAGGTAGTATGCCTTAGTCCACCCACAACGCTGGTCCAATGCAGGATGATAGACTACACACGCAAATTGTATTTGAAAACCATAGGATTTTGTGAAATATTTCTTACAATGCTTGCCACAAATTAATATTTTTAAGTATACCTACATAGCGTTCTCAAGCACTAACAAACAATATCTACAGATTATCCAATTCATATCTAATATAATAGACTCTTGTGTTACTCTTACTTTTCAAAAATTATCTAAGCCAGGTAGATTTTTTATCTGGCAGCTGCGTTCCGTCGTCCATTGTAGTTTGCGATGGGGGAACTTTTTACAATAACGCCAAATTTTGTTCTTGTAACCTCATTTTAAAACATCATAATATCTCAATCACAGACGGTATCCAGTACATTATGTGATAATTGGTACATGAGTCTCGTTAAATCGTTTAGTTGTTTAAGATCTAATGCTTTTCTTCTGGCAAAGGAATCAATTTATTATTATTCAGCCTAGATATGAATCTCGTTCCCTGATTCTCATCCAGTGGTACAGAGTTTATGTGAACATTATATTTAATGGTTTTAACAATAAACTATGTGTACTTTTTTAATTATTTTAGAAACCTTTTTTTAAATTGTGTTATTCAAGGCAAATGGTCAGAAATTTATGATTTACTCTACATAAATAATCATATTGATAAAACACCAATTTATGTGCATTTAAGCGACTAGTTTTTAGGTTAATTATTAAATTGTTTAGGGAATTTACATTCTACTTTCAATGTACAAGTCGTTTATATTTAGAACTATGAATTATTATCTCTAAATACAACTAACTTCTAAAATAAATACATAATAAATCTATATAAAGACAATACACAGCCATATGAAGTAAGCTTTGAAGTATTGTTGCTTTCTTCTCAGTTATAGCATTTGCTTAGGTACTGTTTCTTTTGCAGTGATGTTCGCCGTATTGTAGTAACCGTTGTTTGAGGAACAAAATTAGCTTTCACAATGATCTCAGAATATAAAATCTGTCAAATCATTATGAAAACCAGTTTCGTAGTTCCTTTTGTCTTGATTTTCTTCTCCGTAAGCTTCTTTTTTAATTCTCTCTGCTCTTTTTGAAAATCATGTTTTAAAAATGGCTGAAAGAAACGAGTAGGTATGTTTTGCATAACACACTATAATTTTATTGTGTTATCATTGCGATTCGAAGTTGTATAACTACGAATTGCAATAATAATTGCTTCTTTCACGAGGTATTGTGATACGTATACAGTAACATAAAACAATTTGAAGAAAGCTAAATAACAAATACGTGTCAGTATCAAATAACACGAGTAAATCGTTTTATACATGGCAATTACATCGGAATTACAGGAATGCGATGTTTAACACAATAGTTAGTAGCAATGGAAGAATATATGAATGGATTTGTCATCGCTCGATTGGCTAAAGTATGCGTCGGGAACTGGCCGGGCGGGCAGGCGGCGAGCGGCGGCACGCTCCCATTACCCGCATCATCGCATGCCATATGACATCATGCTGACTCACAACCGACACACAACAATGCTTTTCTTTCGCTAATTGTCATCCGCCATCTGCAACATATACAATACTTCTCTTAATGGACTGAACGTACGCGCAAATTATGTCATCGATTTAACATTAGCAAAGCGGGTTTAACATTCATGCGTGGTAAGCGGGACTAGCCGCTTATGTAGGTAGGTAGGTACTTGTATATGAACAACTTTAAATTATAAGTATTACAGTTCATTAGCTAAGTATATAAGACGGAAATGAATAAACTAAAATAGTAAAAACAGTTTGGCGAGTGTAGTGTGTACGGAGCGCGGCGGCGGCGATGCGGGCTCACCCACACCCGCGGCACCGCACCCGCACGTCACCACTAATTAGGTAAAGTGTAGAGAACGCATTGCGCAGTCACTGTTAGCCACAAATGGAGCGGATAAGCGCTTCCGACCTTGTAGGGGCGGCTGCGCGGGAGTAGTGAAACCGCTGCTACAATTATTATGGCTGTTTGTCGCTACTGAGAGCTTTTTGTAATATACAATGTAAGTGTGACATGACGGCATGTTCTTCGGTGCATACACAGAGCGACGATGAAGTCCTCTGCTAGAGTTAGACTCTACTACTCAGGAGCGGCTCGGTGTCTTATGTCGTAGGTGGTCGATAGCAGCGAAGGCAAAGGAGGCAGTGAGGCCGCAGGTGCATGGCGTCACTAACGTCACATCCGGCGTGGTGTCGCGGGAGCTCAATGGGCGCGCACTATGTGGGCCACACGTGTCATCGTCTCCCCCCCGCCGCCCCGACTGCCTCCACCGCGACCGTCGCCCTGCCCTCCCCGCGTCTCTACCCGAACTCACAAGCGCTGCTCTAATTGCTGACAACTATGGGAAATAGCGCAAATGTGTTACTTTTTATCGTGGAGCGTGTTTACACTTGTGATAATGACGAATGTGCCGTTTTTAAGTATATATTTTTATCGGAGTAGCTACATACTTGTGCTGTCTGCAATGTACGCTTGTGCTCGGAGGCGCCACCAGGCCGTCGCCGTCGCAACAAGTAGGTACGTTTACAACGTTCCTGCAGCTATTGTAAGTTTGCGATGAGAATAGGTAATACAAGGATCAATGAGTGAATGAGTCACGAGGACGATGCTGTGTGATCGGCGGTGGCGGCGATTCGGTTACGTCAGGCTCAACGAGCGCTGGCCTCGGCCGCCGTCGCCACCACCGTCGTACACGACGAACAATGGGCTTAAAAACGGAATTTAGCGCATGAGGTGACGAAACGCGCTCCCGGTTGTCGGGGCGGAGGCGGAGGCGGAGGCGGCATGTGGCGGCGGTGGCTGCGGACGCGACAACTATGTAGGGCGGGTGACGTGCCGACTATTGATAGTGCACGCCGCGCCGCCTCACGCCGCCTCGCGCCAAGCGCTGCCGCTACAACACTAGCGCACCCTGCTAGCGGATCTCGACAATTATGTATTACAAACAGGAATGCGCATTCTGTGGACTTGACCCACTTAGGCTCACGCAGACGTATAAAGTCTTTTACAATATAGATATATAATAACAATATACTTATACATTAGCATATAAACACACATCCGTATCAGCGCGGATTCTTGGGACTTTAATAAATGTATCCACCACATGTGTCGTGCCGGAACTTCTGAGTTCCGAGACTCTGGTCTCACGGTGAGTTAGTCCATCATAGGGCATACCGCATACGTAGCTAATATTTGAAATCAATTTCCTTTTATTTTTATAGCTAAAATATCTCAAACTATTCAACGTAGGCATAGATATCTAATTATGTACATGACATTAGCTATATTACATTTAGCGTACATAGCCGATTAGAAATATCTCATGATCAGTCTTTAGTTACATTAATTTATATGCGTCTATATGTGTATTTTTATTAACTCCGTGTATTTTTTTTAAACTTCTTTATATGTGTATTTTTAATAACTTCTGTTTTCATTCATTTCAATCTTAAAATATGTTGTAAATGAAAATATACAGATATAATGGCGCATTGTAACACGTTGTGCGTTTAATGACTTAAATTACACAAGCATGTGTGTGTGGTTTGCATGTAGGCATGCAGGCGTTCGGTGCATGGTGCACGCGTGTTACTATTAAAATAACAAAATACATAATGGACACTGCGCCGCACCGCACGGCTGATAGCGCGGGCGCGTCGTTGAGCGGCGACGTCCGTGTCATTAGAAGCGCATCACAGGGCCGCGAGACGAGCGCGAGCGGTGAACAGCGAGCGAACATTCCGCGGCTCTAACGGTGAGTTATTTCGCCGACCACACAGCGGCAGCGGCGTGAATGGCCGCGAGATGCAGCGGAGGCTGCAGCGCGCCATGCCGCCCCGGCCTCCCCTGGTTACCCCGCGCGACCTCCTTCCCGCCACACCGCCCCCCCACCGCCCGCGCTTCCCCCGTGCGCATTCCGCGCCGCGCCGCAAAGCTAGTCGCTTGCGCAACCGCCAACCTCCGTCGTCGCATTCCATTCATAGCGACGCGCGAGTCAATAAACAGCGCGGCTGGAGTGATGGCGCGGTGGTGGCGGTGGTGGCAGAGCACTGTTCGTGGCATACGGTCGATCGTCAGCTGCCGTCCTCCTCTTCCCGGAATGGTAAACCGAGCAGTTTTTTTTATTTTAGAGCGTTACCCTACATTTCTTCGTGAACGTCACGGCGGTCGGCCGGTGTAAATTCCGCCGGACATTGACCCCTGCCGCCACTGCTTTCTCCGGCTCGCTGTTTGCTATTGGAACGAATCTATTAATTGGAGAAACTCTGTTCACACATGAGCGTGGAAAGTCGACCGATGAGCTTTAACTGCCCGAACTGGGAAGAGATATAAACACGCGAGCGCCCTTTTTAATGGTTCACTGAGGGGATTTTGGATCGATGCTGTATAAGAATGTATGCAATGCGAGAAACATCGAGAGATTCTGCATGACGTCGACGCCGCCGCTCGCACGCTCATTAATTATGATCCCTATCCCTATCAACTCTGTATTAATTGGTAGGGCACGAGGAGACACAGTGCGGAGTGCTGCCACTGAGCACACTGCTGCCTGGGTGAGGTACCAGGGTGCGGGCTGGGCATGCGCGGAGACTACGGCGTCGAACGTACCGTGCGCCCGAATGCCAGAACCTGCATTCCTCCTGCCCCCGCCGCCCGCAGGTGAAATGTCACCAAACAGCATTCCGAAATATTTGAAACGACCTTTATGGCGCGAAAGAAAGTGTCCGGGGCGCGGGGAGCGGGGAGCGGGGCCGCGCGACCGTGGGACAGCGGCGCGCGCGCCAGTCGCACGGCGCCCCCCGCCCGCGCCGCACCGCCGCACCACCGCGCCGCCGCACCGCGCCTCCCGCATTCCAGCGTGCCTCCCTCCGAATTTATTCAGCCGCGACCCGAGCGCCGCGTTGTGGACTCATGGACTGTGCTCCACCAACCGACTCTTATACCGTGCACTACCCGCAACGCCGCGCCACACTGCGCTGCTGCCTGCCTGACATGCTGACATGTGTGTCATGTGGCCCTAGGTTGCTGCGTACGACACGCTCCTCTATGATTAGGTAATGTCGATACTCGATGCCGTTGTGCTTACTGACCTTGGTTGCTCTCGTCTGCGGTCGTTCTACACGATGCGTACTGAATCAGGAACGTCACAGTTCACACCGTACGCGATTAATAGTACCAGTGTGTTAATTGTGATTCACTGGCATGTCTAAGATGACAAGTCCTTTAAGCAGATAAAATGACAGTACTTTATCGGACATAGTTTTACTCGCTCAGGAAAATCGTCATGTAAAGATTACGAACAAAAGATTTCAACGCTCATTTGGGGTAGTTATAGAGATTGTTAATGACATAAAACGGATGGTATAGCTCGGCGCTTCTGTGATCATTTTCATCAGCTGGCAGGGGCAGGCAGTAGTAGCCGATGCGCGAGTGCAAGCGGCGCGGCGCGGCGCGGTGTCGCAAATAGCCCGTGACGCGGCGGGCGCTGCACTTTCGCGCGGTCATATGCCCGGCGCCGCAGCCAGACGCTCGTAATCGTTCCTCTATTTAAAAACGTCGTCGGCAGCGTCGTCGGCGGCGGGGAATGTGCCGGCGACAATGCACGGGCGTCAACGACCGTTCGCAGCGGAAGCGACACACTTCCAGCCCGGAAACGTGCTCCCGCGCCTTAAGGGACCGCCGGCGGGCTATTTATAACCGGCGCAGGGCGCATGTCGCCGCCCGCACCCGCGTCTCCCCGCCGGTTCCCCTCATGTAATGAGTTTATTTCAGACATGATCCTTTTACATGTGAATGATCGCCACCGTACTACAGATAATACCGACCGACTTTACGTCTCCATTTGTCAAGATGATAAACATACAAAGATTTCGACATCGCGTAAAATTTAAGAGTTTCTCACGAGACAGAGTGCAGTGAGCCTATCGCTGTTGTCTCACGTGATCACAGGCCCGTTTTTTAAAGTTTCAATAAAAATAAAAATAAAGCGCGAGTGAAATTCTCGGGTCCAATAGTTCAAGTTAAAGTTGTTGGCAGATAACACATCTAGTTGCATGATATTCTAATGTTTACTGCTGGGGGTTGCATATTTATTTTAATTACTCTTACCAACGTCTATTGATCTGCAATACAATAGATTCGAAACATTTCTTATTTAGTTCGCATATACAAGATATAAAATGAGACATAAGAAAGGTACGAAGGTGTCACCAAAAGTGATACTCTTGTACATTTAAAGAACTGAAGCATACGACGTACTCGGAATAATCTCCCAAAAAACTGGTGGGAATATAACAACAGTTTATTGAGTAGAGGTGAGACAAAATTACACATACAGTACTCTAATACAGGGCTGTGAACTCGAAACGACTCTATCGCAACGGTCACTATTGTGGCAGAGCGGTAGAGCGGTAGTGGCGAGTGGCGACGCACGGGCGAGCCGGTGCGGGGCCCGTTCCGCCGTCGCGCACCTCACTCATTAACGTGTAAGCAGGTAAAGAAAGCACAAGGGCTCACCGGAGATAAGGTCAATAAATGCGCGGCTCCGTGGTTCATAATTAATAAGTAAGCCGCGATACCATCGCAAGGCAATTACCGAAATACAACGTGCGCGCCTACCATCAGAAACATTACACGTTATGTTCTCAATTATTACAATCAGACTCAATGGGTGTCTTCCCCGTCCTACCACGCCGGACACACTCGAGTATTGTGCAACAGAACTCGCAAGCTGTATAAACTAACATTTCCTTCATATCTCACAATGAGCCTTGAAACCTACATCATCGATACTTTGAAACCACTTGGACTTTAATTATATTTGTCCTGGGCGCATATCTCTCTTAACATTTACACAAAATGTTGATGGTCCATAAAAATATTAGTGTAGTCTGTTTATTACCCACAAGATTATTTGTATAATAGGACGCGACGCGACGCGACGTGCAACAACACAATACGCTCTGTACTGGTTTGACTGTACGCTTTTAATTGATCAACAACGCAAAAGTTCATGTTTACGAACGATTGCTGCTAAATGTTAAGTAGTTGCAGTTGTATACCCCAATTAATTTTAGGTACGGTTTGATTTATTTAATTCTCAGAATATCAATACTCGTGTAATCGCAGTAATCAGTATCTAATTACTCACAGAAGTAATTAGTAATTAGAATACAGGTATTATGAAAATATGGCATAAGCTTCGCGAATTTAAAATGTATTATTATATTTTATCTATTAAGAACCAATAATATATGTGATCAAATAACACACTTATTATTACAAGAAAGCGAAATCAGGTAATGGTTTTTTTTCAAATACTGCACTGTATTGCGATCTATTGATATTTTAATAATAAAATAATATATATAGATAATTCTTGAAATAATATGATAAAAAATTAATTACAATAAATTAGTAATAATATATTTATTTTCATTTTGAGTTAGGTGGTTTTGGTTAGGTTAGGTAAATTAATTGCTAATTAGTGATAATTGTAATTAATTACTGTGTAAAGTGACGTAATTCTAGTAATGCATTAATGTTGTAATATCTCGATGTTTAGAATGTAGCATTCTTTATTTGTGACCGTAGTGACATTGTCACTGTATTTAGACGCACCGAATTATACCGACAAATACATTTACAAGTGCATACGATTTTTTGCATACACGCTGCCAGCTGCTCATGTATTTCTATATACATTTATTAAGATTGTATGTGTAAATATGTGGGCTGTGTGTGCGTATCTTCGAATGCAAGGTGAAACGGAGCCGGTGACAAGTTCCTTAGGTAATAGCCAGTACGTGCTTGTAGCGGCGCGTCCTGCATTTTAATAAACTGTAATTAACTCGGTCGTTTAACGTATTTGAATTGTTAATCACGAGCATGCACCCGATATAAATATGACAGGATTTTTTGTGGAGTTGAGCTGCCGTGTGTGTTTCACTAGTGGGAAACTATTGTGTTTACAACAGAGTATAGAGTCTATAGAGGTAAGAGGAGAGTCAGAAGCTTTAGTTACGGCGCGACCGCGACGCCTGCGCTCTCACGCTACGTGATCGCTACGACGCCAATGTTGCTACGAACATTCTTTCAAAGGGTTATCATATTTATTATATTTCTTATTTGTTAATTGAGATGGGACTAGAATATAACTGTTTCTGTGTCTATAGAATTTTTCGTACTTATATTGTTTACTAATTATAGTATCAAAATTGATTTAATCTATGGACAATCACGAGATAGAAGTTTTTCTAGGAAACCATGAAAATAGATATAAAAAAAGTGCAATTGTAAAGTCACTGGTAGTTGTTTTATTAAAGTAGTTTAAATCAAAACCATGTTTTATTTTTTTGTATGAGGGGGCTAAATGTATGGAACTACTGAATATGTTCAAAATATTCCTTAATTAATAGAAAGCTACATATACTATCTCTGACTAATATAAAAAAAACTCCTTTTCATACCAGAAAAATACGTTTGTGTGTAAAAGTATTGATTAATGGTAGATCATCTGTACCTACACATTTCTGAATATGTGTTCTATATGATTGTGTTAACATAATTAATAATACTTTAAAGTTACTTTCATAATATTGAAACAATAGAAAGTAGAGAAAACAGTGTACTGTTATGAAACAAACTTCTCGTCAAATATACAACGATAATGCTGTACACGCAATATTATCTATTTTCATAAAAATTGTGGGTAAACACAACATAAAATGCTTTCATAACACATTGTATATTGCAGACAGTCGGCATTCTGTCGATTGCGTACTCGCGGCAGAGTTTGTTTGCACACAGCGAGCGTTCTGTTCCAGATCGTATGACTGTGAGTGTCGCAGTGTCGCAGTGTCGCAGTGTCGCGGTGTCGCAGTGTCGCAGTGTCGCTTCGCCTCGCGAATAACGTTATTTGTCTAACATTCTTGGAATGCGAGCGCCGACTGAATTCGTTATATCAATTACCGGCGTGAAATGTCGTCACGTCAGTGATATAATTTTAGCGCGTCGGCGAGCGGGTTGCGAATGTCGCGGTCTAGCTCCAGAGTGCTCAGACTGCTCACTGCTCATTCAGTGCTCTCTGCTCAGTCAGTGCTCAGTGTTCACCGCCACCGGCCACCGCATTCAATGTCGCGGAGTGGCACGGAGCGCAGCGTGACTAATGTTTCAGGTACGCGTCCCGAGAGCCGAGAGGCCAGCACGGGCGGGTGCCGGGTGTCGCGTGTAGGACCTACATTCTGCGTATTACCCGCATGTCGTGGCGCCGGCGCGCTGCTCCATGTATAATTCATCGGCGCGGGGCCGCGACCCGCACCAGGCCGCGTTGGTCGCTCCGCCGCGCCCCCCGAATTTGCCTCGTCCCGTGTGTCGCATAGGTACTCTAATTACCAGCTAGTAGTATAAGTTGAGCAATGTGCAAGTTTGTGTTGTTCCTTGCTTACCGGGCATTTTTTTCGCACTAGCTGACTTAATTAGTATTTCATTCATGTAAATAATGTTATTCTATAAAATAACAATATTTTGAAGAAAAAGTGACTTATAAAAAAAAATTTCCAATAAATCTCCATTCAACTATAATGTATAAATGCGAAATAAACTCCTATCCCATTGCCAGCTCTTAGTCCTAGTAGAAAATGAAATATTATCTTAAACTAGCCTAAAATGATGTTTATGTGATGCCGATGACGAGTCGAATATGAATTAGATTGGTGTCACATATGACGCTCAGATCACAGATGTGTGATGGGTGGAAGCGGGTAGCGGGTAGCGGGCTAACGGCGGGGGGTGGGTGTAGGATGTCGGCTCCGATGTCACGGAATAGTCCATTGTGTGTGCAGTGTGCGCCGTGCGTCGCTAGCACGCCGGGTAAAGAGGTCAAGGTCTCGTTGGCGCCTACCTGGCGTCCCGACCGTCGCGTCGCCGCCTCTTCGGTGACCTACTGGTGTCTGCCTCCGCGCGCGTAATCCGCGACTGTCGACGGCCCCGGCCCACGACTGTCAGCGTGTGACGTGACGACAAATGTTTTGCTCAGTATCGAGGGTTCCCGTTATAATTAAGTCGTGTGAGCGGATAGGCTGTACGCGTGATCTCTATATTGGTCAAAGCGTGGATTGTTAGCGCGCGGAAGTAGGCATGTAAATATATTCGCGCGATAGTCCCTGAAACTTTGTATATGTAAACGAACGCCGCGAGCGAGATGTGAGGCTCAGTTTAGGTGAAGGTCAATGACCGATAAGGTTTGCGCCATGCCGACCCCTCGTTTTCCCTCGCGTTGTACGTTATCGCCAAACTACCTATCAATAAAAATGTGCCAAAATAGCTCCCTGGTTGTCGAGTGCGGGCCGCGCGTTACACGCGACACTGTGACACTATGGTAAGTATTGCTCACATCACGCATCGTGCTCGCGACTTTTGTCTAGTTTAGACATGAAACAAGGTCTGTTTACATAACCCAATTTATTAAAAAAAATATGCCATGATGAGCAGTGACCAGCAATTGATAGGGATGTCGCTATACATGTCCCTAACATACTAAACTTTCAGTTCCGTTTTTCTCTGATATTGCCCCAATATTACTCTTTTTATATTGAAAGACACTAAATAATTTTTATACGTCGTCTCTACACGTTAGTAAATTAAATCCTACTTGCCAAGTAGAATTTCGAAGCTACAGTATCACATCTTCCGAGAATCAGTTAAATGCGGAGAATTTGACACAATTCTGCTACGATTATCTAGAATTCGCAGCAGCAAATGTTAGTACTAACAATCAAAAACAGATGGCACTGTAGTCCACAAATTGGATTATTTAATCACCATGTTTTGTGTTTATAAAATATGTCATCGTATAAAATATGTATACAAGTCAATATAGGAGTCATTTAATTTCTACAATAATTGAATATTATAAGCGATAGCTCATTGCCACTTGGTTTTTTAGCTATTATAATCTATTTAAATCACGCACAGTCTTTTACACTAGAGAGGGCGCTCGTATCGCTATACAAAAGCATTAATATAAAATCTTATGAAAATAAATGCGGTAAACGTAAATATAGTTGAGTGAACTGTTAATAAAACTTAAAACTTAGGGACAATGCAAACATATATTTATTTATATTTACTCAGAACACCGTTAATGGATTATATCCGCATGGATTGTTATTCCCTTAAACTTGAAGTACTGCTCTAAAAATTGACATAATAGGTTATTCATATTAAAATATCACAGTGTGGTCTATTTATTTATACCGTCTATAAGTATTAAAACATGTTCTATGTGAATTCTGTTTAGGATGGGAGGGAAGGGCACATACACCGTACAGGGAGCGGGTCGCTATCGGCACAAGGTGCTCCTTATCGCCCATTGTTCGCACCGACAGATTTATAACTTCCCTTTGCCCTCAATAAGGGCCCGTGACCTGCGCGAGCGCCGAACACTCCAAAATAAATTAAAGAATACATTACATGATTACACTTTTACTATTCCCCACTCGCCCCTATATATCATGTGCAGCAGGACACTTACCAATATTTAATATTAAACACATTATTGCTATAATTGTTATGATGTAAGTAAGTTTTGTAGTATTCATAGAACATTAAAACTTACAACTGGAGAGAATTTATAAGTACAACTTGAATAAGGTATGAATAAACTTTTTAATTAATATTTTAAAATGAGCTTTCATTCATTCCATTTTTAAACTGAACTGCACATGTATTAGACTGATTTACAAATTTTGCCATTTCCATTCCAAGATAATTCACTTAGTAACTACCCATTTCTAAGGAGAAAAATCATACAATTTTATTTTCTTAGAACATCAGAAATACCCTTAGTATTGTAATTGTATGTGCCAAATTATAATTAATAATTATATACTTCTCGGTTTAGTTATTCTGTCACAAATAAGAGTCAGCGTCGATA
Source organism: Laothoe populi (assembly GCA_905220505.1). Lineage (NCBI taxonomy): Eukaryota > Metazoa > Arthropoda > Insecta > Lepidoptera > Sphingidae > Laothoe > Laothoe populi. The sequence goes on along the minus strand of HG992147.1, from coordinate 11,932,235 downwards.
ATTTGCATTTAGGGAATGTATATTTAATTTATTTTAAATTGCCTTTGAAGGTAATAGTCATTGTACTATGGGCGCCACATGTAAAACAAATTTGGCACTATAGGACAGTACAATAAATAGTAATCGATAAAAGATACTACTACATACCTTTGTACGGATGTCGGCCCGATGGTAAGACAGGCAGCAAGCGAGGTGGTGAGCCGTGTTGTATGGAAGGGCGCCCTCTCCCGCACACTACTGAAAACGTAACAAAAAATATATTCAAATATAGCGTCAGGTCTTGCACAACAATGACACGAATATTATAAACAATCAACGTTATTTATTTCTTATTGAAAATTAGGATCGTGTTCCCAGCAGCGACTCAGACAATCTGTGAGAAATACCGCTGAGCGCCGTTCCGACTGCACTAATGTGCTGCAAATCATGAGGCTTTGTGTGAAAAAATATTGTGTTTTATTAATTGCTGTAATTGCGAGTTCACTATATTTTTATAAAAAACAGACAATGTGTTCTAAACAGTCATTGTTGTAGGTACAGTGCGCCAAAAAAAACTCTGATAGTTTGTTAAAACATTTTTATGTATGTACCCAATTATTACTGAGGAAAATCTAAATTATAAAATAGAAAAATTATTTGCTTGAATTAAATTATGTGCTAACCGGCCCTTTTCACCGTTGAGCTAGTGACTGTGAAGCTCTGTTGAGTAAAAGCAGCGCGATTACCTCGCCCGCCAGACCTTCTATATAAAAATTCTTAACTCAATTCAAAACGATAACTGGCACACAATTCCCAGCACCCTCCAATATATCTGCCGTTAAAATTTGTTTATTGTCAGCCCGGCAGTTAAATTCAATTTCAAAGTGGACGTTTTGAGGTTTTATTGTCTATTTAACGTGTACGTTTATTATACGCTCTTAAGAGGAATATTATTTCTGCGGCTACGTTCAGACGTCATAAATGGTGACGTTGATACGACGTTGATGTCATATGGAGTGAGGCTAACGGTTCTCGACTCCATATCCGTGCGCGTCAACAACAGTGCACGTTCCCAGGGCCGCCGCCCACCCCCGCCCGCGCCGCCATCATACGCGTCGATCGACCTCCTCAGATAAGCCCCATTATGAACGAAACCCAATAAGCCATTTCCTTGAAATTCTCACAGGAGAACCGCTCCTGTGAAAAAATGACCAAAACCATACAAAAAAGACCGTGAATAAGGCGGGAGCGCGAAATAAGAATGGCCCCAGTTCTGGGAAGGGTCGGCGCCGGTGCAGTCTTTACATCCTTTATAATGATCACTTTTTGTGAAGGGACCCTTAATGGCTTATCGTAGGGCTGAGAAACGTCGGCGCGGTACGGTGTCGGCGCCCAACTCATTACTCTTCTCCATCTGCGTTAGAAATTTATTAAGCGCACTGTACTTGGTGGTTATCGGTCGCTGCGGTCAGCGTGGCTTTGTTTAACAATGACCAAAGTATTATATATTTGCATAGTGCACTGGTGTCCAAGGCACCGCCACCGGGCGCGATATCTATTTCGGCGGTAATATTCAACATGACCTATTGCAAACGAAATTTCTCATTCCGAGTTGACAGCACATTTTCGGAGGGCTTATCCCTCAGTAGGAGGAAGTGTGCCGAAGGAAATGCTTATGAAACGTACACCCACACAGGTCGTGCGCCGCCGGAAGCGGAGGCGCACCACGCACCGTGTGCCGCGCTGTTCGCTCGTTTGTAGGCGGCTGCTCCTAAAATTTGTCACTCAAATCGTGTCAAGAGTCGTGTCCGAAATCAGAACGGCCGGCGGACGCATCCGTGATGCGATAACTGTCAGGTGACAAAATAAGAACCAAGTAATAAGAGCGTATGGCATGCGGGGTGTGCTGGGTGTGCGGGGGTGTGCGGGGTGTGCTGCGAACCGCTACGTCACCGAGAGATGGCGTGAGTAGACACTCGACACAGTCGACACGACGAGGATACATACTGTGGACGAGGCACACGTGTCGCTGACGTCACGAACACCTGACTCATCAAGCAGCCGCTAGCCGGCTGCACGCCTCTGGGAAACACTATTTTGCGCTCCTATTATATTGCGGGAAACGAAAGTGACAGAAAATCATTGTTTAAATATTGCCCGCATCGAGTAACACTGATATGGCTTCCTGTAAGAACGCGGCCGACGCCCGTTCAACGAGGAAAAAATTGAGTAGTTATTTAGTCCCTATCACCTGCGATAGACATGTATGGGTGTGGCGTGTGCCTTAAGTTATGTGCGCTCATGATGTGATGTTATACTTGTTGAATTATTTTCTAACGAATTATAATACACGATACACTGAACATGGTGAAATTCCATGTGCGCTAATATAATAAAAAACGTTTTAAAAGAGATTCAAAGTTATAAAGTTCTTGTGGTAGCTATATCGTAAATGAATACACTGAAAAGTTACTCAAAGAAACGTATGTTTATGTAAATATGCAAGTAATTTGATAAATAAATGAGGAATGCTGAGTGAGCTAGTGCCGAGGCAATCGTCTAAATAAGCACAATGAGGGTAGGGCAGAGTAAGTGACGGAGGGCAATGAACAGCCGGGGGTTAAACGACAGCCGCCGTCCCTCCGCCCCCGCCCCGCCGCGCACACGTCATGCTCGTGTGACGTACGTCCTGTCGATAACGTGCTCTCGGCACAACTGCATACTGCATATCTCATTGTTATATAGACTACCCACATTGGCGACGGCCGACCTGCACCGAGCACTGAACACGGCAGTGCGGCACCTATCATGACGCACGAATACATACTGCATACTGCACGCAGCACGCAGCACTACCGCGACACACACTGCACTCGTCTCCTTTTCTCCGGGATCCGAGTGACACTTTTTAATTTTACACACATATATTTAAAATATGTAGAATAAATTTAAATTAATATGAAAATAGAAGAAATCTGGCAATTATTTATATTTACCGGTAGTTTTTAAATTAACCAAGCACCCCGAGTGCAGTGAGTATATAAAAATTCGCAAAGTATTGCGATATATACAGGGTAAAGTTGTTATTTTCTTTATAATATATCAAATATGAGGATGTTAGATTTAGTAAAAAGGCAATGAAATTATTTGTGAGTTAACAAAAAATAAACGGAAAAATATATGTGCACGTAAAATTTAAGGCGAAAATAATTTCTAATCTTACGCTGGTGTGTGCGACACTCCATTGATATAGATGGAAAATCACAAAATTCACTATGCACTGAATTTCACAGTTGATATTTATTGGTAGGTAGAACGGTTGAACCGGCACTTGTTTTCAGCACATTGCACGAAGTCCGTCCTCGGCCGGCGGCGTTCACTGAACAATGTGATAATATAAAAAGAAGTCAGAGGTTACGATGTTATCGAAGGAGACATGAATATTCGAAGACGCGAGGGTCACGAGTGAGCGGTCGTCGTAGCATCGCGCCGCGGCGTGAATGGAACGACCGACATTTTATGAATCGAGAGCCGTCGCCCATTGAGCGGGCGCGGGTGCTAGCTCGGCCCGTCGGCGCGCGCGCACCGCCAGCCGTCGCAGAACCGCAGCACCGCGCCGCAGCACCATCGACGACGAGTCGCAGCTCACACCGAGCCGTCTCAACACCCATAGCTTCGCCGGTTCCGGCCTCAGCGGAAGTGACGTTCCGAACGAACATGGCGGCGCGCGTGCAGGAAGTGCGCAGCTTACCTATCGGGACGTCTCCGGCAACGGCGAGCGCGGCGGGCGCAGCGTCGCCGTGCCGAGCGGCGCACGCGCGACCCCACATACGCCAATACAGACACCCGTAAAAGTGCGCGCGGTCACCAACTTGCAAATAAATTATTCGCGCTGTTATCTAAAAATATTCGTGCGCGAAGCAGAGCGTTCGCGGAGCGCGGGCCGAGCCGATGCAGAGTCACACACGCGAACCGCTTCCCCGCCGCGGGGAGACTGATGAGGGCAGGCCGCGCCGGCGCCGGCGGAGGCTCCGACGCACGCGCACACCGACCGCCGTCTCTCTCGCGGGACGAGCGCGCGCGCACGAGTGAGCGGGACCAACACACCTCATTATCACAGTGTCGACTCGTGAACACCAATAGACCGAGGAGTAGGGACAAAATATTCGACCTTCACTTTACGACGCACACGAGCGCGCACGCTGATCGCGTCGCGACGAGCACCACACACGCGCGCTGTGACTCGCGAATTGCTCGCCGCCTCGCCGCCGCCACCGCCACCGCTCGCCCGCTGTGCTAGATTTGACAATTTTTCCAGAAAACTGACATGCACCGTCACCGTGTCCAAGGCGCGGCCTGTGCCACGTGGCCGCCTCGCCACCTCGCCACCGGCGACACCCTCGCTACTCGCTGCGGACGCAGCGCGAGACCGCCTGCAAAACCCCAATCATACTCAACCCATGCATAAACACTGTTCTAAATATTTCGGCAATTCTTATCAACTCATGTTCAATTGATCACGGCATGATATTAAACTTAGTATTCTTAACTATTAAAATTCTTATTGGAATACTTGATCTGTGTATGCCACAGAACGAAATTTAAGTAATGTTCATAATATTACGTACATAATACAATACGAAATATCCATAATGAGGCAACCCTCCAACACATAAACTTTTTTTGACGTATAATTTCTATAATACCTATTGGACAAAATTGCTTTCAGGTAAATACCACGAATTGCAGCGGAACCCGCCAACCAATAGAAAAAACTTAATATCAAAACGTTGACCACACTATATCTAAACATTCTGTGCATAACAGAATAATGAAGTTTTTATTTTCATACAATTATATATTATTTTATAATAACACGCTAAGAATGGACTTAATATTGTTCTTCATTTAAATTAGACATAAATAAATATCATGATAAAATAGTTAATTTAATATTAGCGCTTCAATTAATATTAAACACAACAATTTACTACTAGCAACATGTTAAAATTCTACTCACAGCAATGAAAGTACCTTGTCTATGTGCCATTTCTTTATTTATAATAATAAATTGGTGTTGATTTGAAAAATAATTAAATTCATATTTTAGATATTTAAATAAAAAATACCACCCATTTTGACACATCCAAAGAGATTGTAATATTGTTTCTTTAATAAGTTTCTTACTTAAGTTACATTTATAGCTCGTTTTGGCTCATAATATATTTTATCGGATGATGGTCAAAGCCCAAAGGCGAAGTCATTATAGTCAGTTGTATTTAAGTACATAAAACTGTATTTTATTAACTCTTTCAACGGATTTTCAAGTACAATAATATAAAATAAAAAAATATATATGTTGGACAAAATTTGTTAAAGGGCCTTTGTGAGCCTTTGTAAACCTAAAAGGTGTAATTACACCTTTTAGTTTTTCTAAAATTGATTGAGAATAATTATTGAAATAATTTGGCGCTTTTATTCTTAAATAATATCTTGTACTGATAAAGTCATTAACTTAGGCCACCAAATAGCCACCTTGTGCTATGAAATAAACTACTGATTTTCACTCAAATATTATTTAATTAATCAAATACATTTTTTTTCATTAAAATTAAATTTTGTTGAATAGAAAGGTTTTGGTATAGCTTTGTTTACATTATAGCTGCATGGACATAACACATGAACTGGCTACTATAAAATATGTACATATATAAAAATATTAATTGTAAATTAGTGAACAGCATAAAAACAGCAAACTGCAATAGTATGAAATATAACACAAAATAGGAAAAAAACAAATTACATTTATTTTATTGCCATTCAAGCAGGCTCTGATTTCTACTTCAATCAACAAAAGGCCAAAATAAAATATAAGTATAATTTTTTTTTTACTTTTATATATTAAAATAACACTTAACCCCTATTATTAACTCCTTAAAACAATAACATTCAATAAATGTTAGAAATTATAAAGATATTACATATTTTATGTATTTTTTTAAGTAATCAAACTGGGTCTGACTAGGGTTAGACAAACTGCCGAAAAAATACAAAAATTGTTTAAATTTGTTAAGCTTTTTTATAATTTCTAATAGGCGCTGAGTTGTAGAGAGGGTAGGTAGGTAAAAAATACGCAGGAAGTAAGTGGCAGTGTTGCCACACGCAGCGGTAAGTGTGCGCGTCAGTCAGTATGCGAGCACACTCGCTCCTAATCTGTCGCATCTCTTCCATACACCTATATGTACATTATATTATAATTTATTTTATATTTAATATTTTATTGTATTATTTTATGTTTGATATAAATATTTTTGTTAAAATAATATTTTGAAAAAAATATTTTCATTTTATTAATACCAAATTCATTTTTCGATAATGATGGTCAGGTACTTGCTGTGCCCTACATAATGAAATTAAAAATGTGACAAAGATACAATTCTATACTAAATACAATAAGGGATAAATGGTAAATTATTCCAAACATGCGTTATTTCATTTAATTTGTTAAAGTAATGTAAATATATTTTTTTAATAAGGCTAAGCAAATTTTTCCACATAAGAATTCTATACAACGATGAAAAATAACATTTAGAACTGTTACCGGTCAAAATAATTTTAATAATTTATTTACCATGACTTAAATACACCTATTCAGGCTTTGAGTTCTTAGTTCCTTGCTAATACTTCATTTATAAAAAATAAAAATAAATTGAATTTGTGTTTAAAACATTTAATTAAATAGTAGGTAGTGATACAAAAGGCAAAGCGAATGATGTTTTGATGGGCCAAATGTGGGGCGTGTAAATTGTGTTGGAATCCAACGTTATCAACACGTAGGGCGACTATCTAATCTTGGTCCCCACTTTACCACCTTGATAAAAAACGTATGTATTACCAAACAAATTTTCACAACTATGCGTATTGTATACCTATCCATTCATTAATTTATGTTCATTGAAAAATTTACGGCATATTAATTTAGTACTTAATATTTTAAAAAAACCCACTAAAACACTATTAGTATGGCACTCTCCCATGTCCATCTAATTTGCCTATAAATTATTTATATAGGTCTTTTCTTGTGTATTTTCTATTGGGTTTTTGAATGTATTCTTTATGCATTCAACGCTCATCAGAATGTCTGCATTTACTTGCTTAAGGTACTTATACTACCATTCTAATAGGCTATTTGACAACATTGAAAATACACTGCAAATTGTGGTCATCCTGTTAGACAATAGCTTAAAAACCATATTTCACTTAATTTTAAACAAAAGAATATATATTTTTTGCAAATTAAACGAAATAAAATACAACATTTATTTAAAATTTTATCTGTGATGTGAACGCTCTGTGATTGGTTGCAACTCTGGTGACGTCACACGCAAGTAAACATAGTAGGGATGTGACATTGAGTGAAAAAAATCGATTTTTCTCACTTGAATAATAATCGATTTTAGAAAAATCAATTTTTTATAAGAATAATAATCGATTTTTTTCTTAAAATTTTGCGTAATATGTTTTTCTCTGTAGTAAGAAATTAATATTAACAATTTATTAGGAGTCTTCAGTTTGGCATTGAAGTCACCCATTTCACCGTTGTAGGAAGCCTTGGTACGAGACATAGCTTTCCCTATGTCTTCGTACGTTGGGGCGTACACTTTTATAACCTTCAGAGTTTATTTTTAAGATAAGGTACGCCACTCGAGCTGATACGCTGCCAACTTCCACAGCGTTGCTTTTTAGTGACTTGTGGATAATAAATCCGACGCCACCTTGGGATGGTCTAGGGCCATCTTCTCCTCCCCCTGTCTTCGGATATCGGATAGCCCTACGATATGCCAGATAATGTGACTTAGCTCTTCTTCCAACTCAGCGATGTGCTCGTCCAACCGCAGAGAGCGTCCGTTATACGTCGCCAAAAATAGCTTTTTGTGGTACCCTACCGTAGCCCGGGGATTGTAATGGGTGCCTTCAATGCCAATGTACAATAGTACAAGGACACGGCGAATCGAGGGTATGATCATTCGGCTATGGGTGCAGGAATCACAGGGGGCAAATGCTAGTCAACTTTTTCGAGACCCGGGGCCTCTTTTTGATGAATTCATTTTTCCAGAGGAAGTGGACTTGGCGAAGCCCCAATAATGTCACCAGGAATGAGATCGACTTCATTATGACTGATAAGCGCCAAATATTCAGAGATGTCTCTGTGATCAGTAGGTTTAACACCGGTAGTGATCACCGACTGGTAAGAGGCACTCTGAATATAAAAGTAACATTTTTTAATTGGTAAATTATTTTGTAGCTCATTACGATTACGATTGTCTTTACACGCTTTATACTAGCTACAATTGTATCCAAGTAGACTAAGTATATATGTAACGGAATCCTTCAACGTTATGTTCACCACCTTCAAGACATCCGATTTACTTGAATATTTACACACGTATCAAGGACCTATGATCACCAGGTTCACCAAGATATTAAAAAATATTAAGTATCATTTTAGATTATATTTTTTATGTGGTCTTAATTTGTAATCGTATATTTTATTATAAGTAGGTACATTTGATGCTGTTTCGAGACTAAAAGCATAAAATAAATTATATTTAAAAATAACACGCTTAATTAAAAAGTTGAACATAATATTAATTTCATTGCGAAAAATTATAACTTAAAAAAAACAAAAAAATATCACGTTTTAAGGTTAAGGTTTTCAAATAAGATTCCAAGATCTTTGAATCTAATAAGTTCATTGGCACACTGTTTAACGAAGAAAGGATGTATGCCAGACCCTTACAAGAGTCAAGATTTTTAATAAAAAATCGAAATAACGATATTTTGTTTCGATATATGAAACTCCGATATTGATATATTTAAGAATACCGATATATCGAAAATCCGATATTTTTAAAAATATCAACATCCCTAGTTATTAGCTTGTTTACTTGTATGTGACGTCACACCAGCGCCATTACAGAAATAGCGTTTTTGCCGGTAATGCCAAAATATGCGATATTGTGACAAAATGGTTAACTCAAACAAAACAATTTTAAATAAGTAGACTCTCATGTAAATATAATTAAAATTAAAAAGTTAATCACATACACAAATAAAATTCAACAGTCACACACATATATCCACACTTATATAGGATGTATTAAAAATAATAACTTACCCATCATAATTATGGGTATTTTAGTCTTTAAAAAGTAACATACATATAGTTTTCTTATATATACCGTGGTTTGTTAATCTTGACCAATACCACAACCACTGCTGAGAATATTATAGTAATATGTTTAAAAATGTAGGTTTTTTTATTCTGTTTATGAAACAATAAAAACGTATGTAATAAGCTTAGTATAATATTCAAATAGAAACTAAAGTATTTACAGTTACTTACAGTACTTGCCGATTTAAATGATTCAATTTAAAGATTAACATTATAATTTAATTTACTACATATTTTTATTTTAAACTGATATAAAAATTCTACTAAATCGAAAACGTATTTTATACCTGGTAACACTGAGTGGTTGCGCAGAAGCTGCCAACGATTCAAACGTAACGGTAGAGCTCCTAGGTAGAGCTACAGTAAGCTCTTATCCGTCTCTAACTTTATAACCGCAACGAGTAATGTACCCATGTAGCGCCGTTTGAATACGGTGTTTTGCAGAATTAATATTATTTAATATGTTTATAGAATGTATATTGAATTGCCAAAATTCCCAAATTAGAGGGAATTTTCCCCGTTGAGTAAAAAAGAGAGTATTATAAAATTCATGAAAAGAATAGGTTTTTTTAACTTATCAATTAGTAAGAACAAGAACACCCTTGTAAAAAAGTTATGTGTGTTTTGTGACGGTTATAAGGGAAGTAATAATTTTATTACTAATTTAGTTAGTGCTTATGCGAAAATTTTCGTCCTTCACCTTATGTTAAGAATGAATAAAACATTGTCACCTAGCAAACGATAGATAACTTTTCTTAAGTTTTTAAAATTAGCGAATTGTTAAATAGATTTGACATACTATGTATCCGGTCATAGAAGTAATGGATGTCCAACAGCGCAGCATCGTCATGTTAAATTACACAAATAACATTAAACTATTCTTACCATGTACTGGCAGCATTTTCTAACAGAAATTAAAAACATCACACAAACCATATTGTAAACACTCGAGCCGACCGTCTTCAATGTTTCGGTAATCGACGTATATGGCGCATTTAAGCTCATTCAGTGGTATGATTGGTTGATTTATGGGAATTTATTTTAATGCGATCTGAGCTGTGTCGAGTTAAGGAAGGGAGCAGTAGAGTCGGAGAGGCGGCGTGGCGGCGTGGCGGTGTGCTGCACTCGTCTTCTCTGAGGCGTGACGTCCGGCCGGGGTCAGCGAACGCAGGGCCGGCAATCGCTTTCTTATACCGACAAACGACCCTCCGAGATGTCATTCACGTGCTCTCCATCGCCACTTCCCACTCTTCGTCAGCTCTACTGATAACAACCAAGACGTGTACTGACAGCGCGCCATTACTTCCAGATAGTAAACAGTTAAGTTATTCGGTAACACAGCAAGGAATTACGAGGAAAACGCACATTTTCGCGTAACACAAGACAACGCGCGAGTCGCATAGTAGGAACACCATGCAGTAGAAGGATATTGTCTCATTACAGGTAATTGTTATGCGATAACATGACGCTGGGCGCGAGCGCAGCCATCAGCGCTAACAGATTAATCGTGGCAATGTATCACACGTGCAGTCCGCACTAGCGGCCCTTCTATTTGTAAACCGGCGCCGAGGGCCGCGCATTCCTAGCGTGCCTCGTGCCCTGCACACCTCCGCCCGGAGCCCCGAGCGCTCTCCTCCTGCACTACCCATCATTGACTTCGGCGTACATCTACACGCTGCCCACTAACAATATTCTAATATTCCATACATTCGCAGCAATGTACACCAAATGTTACGATATGACTGTCCGATAAAGCGTGCAGCCGCTCGACTTTCAACTCTGCTCATATTAAAAGGCAACGCTACCGTAACTGTCAAAATGCCCGATATTGTTGAGATCTCGTCAAATTCCTTTACTGTATATGGAGTTGTAAATGGCTCGGAACGAAGGGTTTTAATGATTCTAAAATTGTTTGGTACTTTCTTTTTATATACTGTAGGACTTGTATCGTAAGGTATGTTGGTCACAAAAGGGATATGTATATCACTACTGAACCGAATAAAGTGAAGTTGAAAAACAAATGCGCTCCCTAATTATTATTGCGATCCTTTTCGTACCATGTAAGAGGTGTAAGGTGAAAGGCAAAAGAGCTTGTTATTATCATGTAGACACACAAATAAGGTTAAATAGTGTGTATCGATAATGAGATATACTAAAGTACAGGCCCTGCATTCCAATTAATGGTAAATGGGCGCCGCGGTATCGAGCGCGACCTGGAAGGTGGAGGAGGCGGCGGGGAGCGAGCATGGCGGGACTGCGGGAGAGACGCGTGAGGGGGCGGGGGGTGGGGGGTCAGGAGAGGAAGGAGCACGTACGCATGCCTGCGCGTGCGCCAGCCTGCACCGAACACCCGCTACAACTAATTCTAACAGGTGTGTCCACATCACTACAATTTTGGTTCATTTAAGTACAACACTGTTCATGCCTGCATTATAGCGGTTTAAATAGCCACTCTTCATTTATAATTATTGCATCAATTATGTTATCATTACTTTAAGCACCTGCAATGGTCAACAAAACTGTATTATATTACAAGAAGAAACATTATATTTAGTTATTTAGGCATGCTATATTAATTTTCAGATCTCATGTTGTTAACCTCTATTGTTGTATACGAAAAACACTATAACAAAATATACCTAACTATACATATACAGGCCGACACGTGGATGAGTAAACTGCCATATATAGTACTGAAGCCGGATTCAATCACACGGAAATCCAAATTGAATTCTACACAGAATTTGTAGATAGAATTCGAACCATTTCCGTATGTTGATCATAATTATTTTGATTTGATGAATCAGGGAGTGTAATGATCTGATTTACTTATTAACTGAGTGATGGAATAAGCAGTAGGTATGGCAATCAGCGGTCGGAGCGGGGATGAGGCCGACGATGGAGAATACCGGAATGTTGATGAATGTGGTGCAGTGTCGCAAATGACTCATGTCTCATGGCGATCTTTGAAACGGCGTTAGAACATGTTCTCGTGGAATGCGGATGCCTCCGACAACTCGCCACTGCATGTTCTTAGATATTCCCCTGTTTTCATCTGGTCGCTTCATGCCGAATGATTGTCATTTGTTTTTTGTACAAAGCCCGCAGACGCCCGCGTGTCGGATGCACGCGCGGCTACTCAATTTGTGGCATTTTTATACTATACCAGATAGAACGGGGATTACCAACATTCATATGTTTAGAATAAACAGACTGGCCGAAAACAGAAAAACAGACAAGCAGATTAATATTAATCTTAACCAAATCATTTATAATGAGACAGTGTGTATTGTTAAAAGCATTTAATCGGAAAGCTACTCTACTCTACTTATTGCTACTCCTATAAATGCCAATAGAAAAAGTCTTTGTTAGCTGCGGTATTGTAATCAAAACAAATACAATACAAATCATATGCGTAGGACCATTGCAAACTTATTAAAGGGGTGTATTCGATCATCGCGTCAAACGACAAACGCATACGTCAGTAGCGTAGTTCTCTCCCCTTCTGAAACCGCACGTGACCTGCGTGTCGATCACACTTTAAGTTGAGAGTTGACAGACGTGACCATTACTGACGCGTGTTTCTGTGGTCTGACGCGATGATCGCAACTCTATCTTAAACTTTTTTTTATACTGGCACGGCAATGTGACCACACTGCACCTGGTGGTAAGCGCAGTGCGGTCCAATTAGAGTATCGAGTAGCGAAAGACAATCTATCCCCCGCTACACAACACAATCATGTCGACCTGCTTCCTCACACAAGAAGCGGTCAAGGGCCAGAACACAGAAGGCTGCAAAACGGCCAAACATCGTACCCGAACTCTAGACCCCCGACAAAAAACCCGGCGGAAAACATGATACGGAATACGGAAAACGCCGGTGGTAGGATATTCATATCCGCCCGGATAGCGACCACCGTACACAGGGTGAAAAACCCGCCATAGTGGCACACGCAAGTGTGTCGCGTTCCGGGATCAGCCAGTGTACATCCGGTTTTTTGGGGGTCTAGAGTTGGGGTACAATGTTGGCCATTTTGCGGCCATCTAAGTACTCTGACAATAGACCCTCGACCGCTTCTTCACCTTCTTGCCCATGGCGTAGTGTGAAGGAGCAGGCCGGCATGATTGTGTTGAGTAGCGGGGGATAGATCGTCTCTCGCTACTCGATACTCTAATTGGACCGTACTGCGCTTACCATCAGGTGAAGTGCGGTCACTTTGCCGTGCTAGGATAAAAAAAAAAAAAAAAAATGATTTTAATAAAACAAACATTGAATAGGCAAGTATGTCCATTGTTACCAGACATCTTAACCTAAGGAGGGTCTAGCTGTGAGGTGGAATGTTTGCATACATGACTTTTGAAGCCCTATTAACGTACACTAAATTTGGTCATGGTCTAAGTCAACAAGTCCATGCAAACTAAGCAATAGTTGATATAAACCTGGTTTAACGTTTGTATTATGCCTGTGTATGATGTTTCCCACCATGTAGTTAGATGCCATTAAATAATTCAAGTACTCATAAGGGAAGTTGTGAAAAGGTGCATTAGTAAAATTTTGTTTAAACTAAAATGATTTTGCTAACTATACTTATTTGGATAAGACATCTGTGGCTTATTGGGGACGCGGTCGATTAGTAACGGGAAGTCGCTGTTTCGATTTCTTTAAAGTAATTGTGTGATCTTTAGACATTTATTTCAAGTGGGGCAGTAGAGAAGGAGACTGTTTAGTCGACCTGGGGATCAAATCCATTGTCTAGCCTGTTTCACAGCCCGAGTGTGTATATTATACCATTGAGGTGGAAACTTTTGTAAGTTTTCATAATCTTTAGTATGTTCATTCTATATTTAATCATTATAGAAGAAAACACGGTCTGTGGTCAGTGCCATCAAAGGCTAGGCTGTATGGATGTGCCCTTTGCTTACAAAAGAGAAAAAAGATAAGAGATTATTATGTGCGGTGGCTTGCGATGGTACAGATGTAGGGACATTAGTTATGCAAATACAAGGTGTATTGCTATAGTTGTTTGATTTAATACTTCTAATATGTTTACCGGGGTTTTTTTTATTTTTATCCTGGCACGGCAAAGTGACCACACTGCACCTGATGGTAAGTACAGTGCCGTGCTGTTAAAGTATCAAGTAGTAAGAGACAACCCTCGCTACTCAACACAATCATGCCGGCCAAAAGTTTAGAGGGGTATGTAAGTGTAAGATGATTGTAAAAAGATCGTCGGTGCCGGTGCCGGTGGCGGAGGTGGAGGTGGAGGGTAGTCACGGTGCGGCAGCGCGTGCGCAGTAGGCAGGTGCGCATGCGCAGCCGGCTAGCTTGTTACAGAGCACGAGAATTCTCCACCCGGTGTAATTATTGATTATTTAGGGTCCCGCTTCGTACGAGATTGTAATCTGTTCCGTTTTACAATTAAAATGTAACTTGTACGATCAATAGTATATTGTGCATAAAAGGTAGGATGCATATAATGTAAATCGATGTATCGAAAACTTAAATTATATGTATAAGGTATATCTACGTATAAATTTACTAGCTGTTACTCGCGGCTCCACCCGCGTGGAGGTTATTTTCGGGAGCAGAAGTATACAATCCAAGGAGTCTTCTGCACTGAAGGTTGAAATATGTAGTTCTAATAAGAACTTTTGGTAATAAGCACTTAGTAGTTCTGAAATGTATTAAAAACGTGCTATAGTATTAGTAGTAATTACTATAGATTGTCCTTTTGGTTTAATTACAAATCTTACTTAATGTAAATGAGTCCTGGGAGCCTTAATGGTGGCTTTCCTTGTTTTAAATAACACCAATTCCTTGATAAATAAACGGTAGGCAGCGGCTTTGCTGTGCCCTGGTATTGCAGAAGTCTATGGGCGGCGGTGACTACTTACCATCAGGTGGCCCGTCTGCTCGTCTGCCTATCGAGGCTCTAAAAAAAAAAAAAGATAATGTACACTTTAATCAAATACGAAGCTATTCGGTACAATACTGGTTTCTTATATTTACGCGAATATTATACATAAAAAAGTAAAATAAACCGCGATATAATCCGTAAACTTCGTTTTATTGCAATTATCCGGTACAAGTTTATTTATTTAAAACTTCATACACACACGTGTAAAGGCGGAATTAAAGCCAATGCATTCTCTACCAGTCTACCTGCGGATGATGAGACAATGCAAACATGACATTAATTATAAATCACAAGTGCTGATAAAGTTCAAAGTAATAAACTAAAAGTGTTAACTCAATTCTAACAGTATTATTATGTTTAAATATTTTGACCCGGCGGCGTAAGTGAAATGTTAATTTAAAAACAAATAATAGATGCTGTAATCCGCTTATCTTATTTATGGTAAAAGGGTAGAATTGAAATATCATTAAATTTATATTGAATACTGTTGTTGGGTTCCGTACATATTAATTATTTTTGTCACATATTATAGTGGATAAAAGAAAGGCCTTTATCCAGCAGTGGGACACATAACAGCTTAGCTGGAAAAATTATTATAATGAGCTTGCTAATACTTTTCTATATTCCCTCGATGTTAGCATGTGACAAAATGGCACACCCACAAGTTACCTGAACCTTGGTGGACTTTGATTACAAACAGCCATGTATACTCTTAATCTGTATATATAAAAGAAGAAACTGACTGACTGACTGACTGACTGATCGATCAACGCACAGCCAAAACGGCTGGGGTTAGAGACTTGAAATTTTGACAGTAGGTACCTTTTATGACGTAGGCATCCACTAAGAAGGGTTTTTGGAAATACCACCCCTAAGGGGGTAAAATAGGGGATGATAGTTTGTATGAAAATCCGTCATTTTTTAAGTTAAGTTTATGAAAATTTGTATTTGGCCTTTTAGTCAAAAATAAAAAAAATATATTTCAGGATTTTTGGAAATTCCACCCCGAAGGGGGTAAAGTAGGGGAAGAAAGTTTGTATGAAAATCTGTCATTTTTGCAGTTAAACGCATGAAATTTGGTATTTGGCCTTACAGTTAAAAATTAAAAACACATATTTCAGGGTTTTTGGAAATTCTACCCCTAAGGGGGTTAAATAGGGTAAGAAAGTTTGTATGAAAATCCTTCTATTTTGAAGTTACATGCATGAAAATTGGTATTTTGTAGTGTATACTTTTTGTCTCAAACATGACCTCCACGCGGGCGGAGCCGCGAGCAACAGCTAGTTGACTCATAATTGCCTTGTTCCCCTTTGAGCAGTAACCGAACAACCCCTAAAGCATGCACACATTATGCGGGTCGGTGACCGGCATAGTCCAGGTAACTATCATGCCGACATATGCCGGTCGAGTTTTCCAAATAGGCTTTGGTGCAGATACTGTACATTCTGCTTATATATCAATTTTCCAATCTGCAAGCCAGTGAAAGCCAAATGTAGGTTTTTTTAGTGCCTGGACAGGCAGACGAGCAGACGGGCTATCTGATGGTAATTAGTCACCCCCGCCCATAGACTTCTGCAATGCCAGGGCACAGCAAAGCCGCTGCCTCATTCAAAGTCATTGTTTCGCGTCTGGTTCTCGTAACAAATATTGGCGAATTGAATTCCTATGAAACTTTGAGTATAGTACGCCTTCTTTCTATTACAAAGCTGTCTTTTTAGTTCGGTTTGCTGTGAGATAATGACTACCTCAATCGATCAGGCCCATTCATTCAGAACAAAGAGTCCACGAAATGGCTCTGTCATTTTGATATAAAATAAATAATTTAATAAAAGGTTTTTTTCTGGCCCTGTTTTTTTTTAATTATTTGAAAAAAAAACAAAAATCTTATCAAATTTGTAAAAGTTGATAAGATGATAATCGACGTGCCATGGGACGTGAAACATTTGCTGCAATTATCTATTGATTGAAATTTATGAAAAATATCATTACGGTAGTATATTTATGTGCCGACAACGCCTATATATACCCAGTACATATTTTACACATATAAGCATCATAAAAATCGCAAAACCGCTACTTTTAACTGTTTCAATCAGCAAATTGGCAGCGAAAACGTTACATTATGGCCCCCTAACCTAACGGTTGTGTTCGCCATGCAGTCTAAGCGACGAAATAATCACCTTTACTATCTTTCACATAAACCATGATTTCTAGTAAAATGCCACTGCATTTCTAATACGTCCATTCAGTAATTCTAATTGTCTTGTTTAAAATAATAAACGTCGTCGCTTCATTGATCTTGTGGCGTGTGCTTGAAAACGCTATCTATATATTAGAAAAATTACGTTTTAGTTGCCTGGGACCCAAAACGACTTCAAATTTATGTCCGACTAGCGTTTGCCCGCCTTGGCCCTGTAAAGTTTCCGCCCCTTAAATTAATGAAAATTATTTATTTAAATATTTTTGTATGTTCCTTTTTAAATGTTATTAAAATCATATAAATTAATAAACCATTAAATGTTTAAATTTTTCGCACAAATTGATTGACAAATTGATAAAAAGCAATAAAACAAAAAATAGGTAACGATTACAATAGACGCTCAAGGCTTGCGCCGCCTCTCGGTGCGATTCTACTCCCCGGGCCATCGCCACCCAGGACCAAAGGTAAATAAACACGCGACTTGTTCCTGCCACCAAGCACATCATAAGACAGCTACGGCATATAACTCTAGATGGTCAAAATTCTCTGGAATGTACTATATTTGTAAATTTCTCAAAAAAACGCATATTAAATTCATAACTCGTATGCTTTTCTGATTGTTCCTACTAGAATATTAATAATTATTTCTAGTTATGTATGCATAGACACACGTGTTGCAAGTAGTGGGATTCAGTATGCTGTCCAAAATATACTTATTGTATAAGTAAAATGACATTGTCGTGCTATTTTAATACTGCATACTCTTGTATATATGACCCTCAACAATAATAACATCAATAACAAATGTAGCAACAAATACAATCAATTATTCTTACATGAAAAATGATAAACGCTTACAATAAATCTGTCCCTATTACCCATCGCAGCAGCGATATCGATAGCAGCGATAGCCTAGTTGGTTGCGGTACGGACTGCCAAGACGAAAGTCGTAGGTTCGAAACCCAAGTGGCATACACCTCTGACTTTTCTAAAGTTATGTGTGTATTAAAATGTTAATTATCGCTTGCTTTAACGGTGAAGGAAAACATCGTGAGGAAACCTGCATACCTGTGATTTTTTCAAAGGTACGAGAAGTCTGCCAACCCGCATTAGGCCAGCGTGGTGGACTAAGGCCTAACCCCTCTCATTAGTAGAGGAGACCCGTGCCTAGCAGTGGGACAATGTTTAATACAGGGCTAGTATTATTATTATTACCCATCAAATCGCATTTCAAGATGTAAAGATAGCAATGAAACCAAATAATGTCATCATCGTGGGAACCCAAACATTCAGATGCACAGATAATAT
The DNA here is from genome assembly GCA_905220505.1 of Laothoe populi. NCBI lineage: Eukaryota > Metazoa > Arthropoda > Insecta > Lepidoptera > Sphingidae > Laothoe > Laothoe populi. The sequence continues at coordinate 11,913,595 of HG992147.1, read as the reverse complement.
GCAATTTTTGTTGTTGACCATATCGCGGAACTCCGAAATGAACGTACATTTATACAACAATGTAGAACTTTATGTTTCTCAAAACGATGTTTATCTCGCAGTCCTGAGTGGCCTTTTATTTTACGCACTTGTCAATGCACACTCATTTGCATGAACGCTAAATGGCATAACTTTTAATTCAACATTCCATGTTGATCATTGCTTTATATCTTAAAGGTATGTTGGTAAGGACGAAACATCAATAATAATAAATAAATACACCCAATAGTCACACACATAGTTCTGACCCCACATTTGGTAAAACCAGTATCGTGGGCATCAAGAACTACGAGGGACTATGGTCCCACAACACACAGACTCGAGATAAATATGTCTCTCACACAAACATTTGTCTCGGTGTGGGAATCGAACCCACGGCCTTTCGTTTCATAGCCCGCTCGCCCGCTGTGCGACGGAGGCTGCTGATAGAAATCTATTAAGTTATGTTTGTAATCATAATTACCCATAAGTTAAACTAATATTGTTTTGATCCTGATAATTTTAGTGCAATTCGTATTGATGAATATAAAGTTTTTTTTATCCTGGCATGGCAATGTGACCACACTGCACCTGATGGTAAGCGCAATGCGGTCCAATTAGAGTATCGAGTAGCGAGAAACAATCTATCCCCTGCTACTCAACACAATGCCGGCCTGCTTCTTCACACCACGCCATGGGCAAGAAGGTGAAGAAGCGGTCGAGGGTCTAGTGTCAGAGTACTCAGAAGGTTCTGTATATTCTAAAAAAGACGATTACCGAAAGAATGAATCTTCAGCTGAATCTTATACTTATGGCGTATACTTATTAGATCGTCTGGTTAGTCTTAGAGATCGTCTGGTTAGTCAAAATGTAGTTTAAAGAATTTACGAATGAATCTTAACCTTACACCATACCAGTAGTGGTTACTATCCCAGGTGCATGTACCAAATTGTGATAATAGCTCGGAATTGAAACCATTTTTAACATTTACCTTTTTTATTCGTCTGAATGTAGAGACGTTCGTTTGTGAGATAAGCTCCTCGCTTGCCCATAAATAGTAGCATCACCACCCAGAATATCGAATTACACAGCACTGCATGATACTGTATGGTACTGCATTTCGCTCATCTGGAGACAAAATACCTTTTATTTCCTAGAAATATCATTTGCATGCAATATCCAGAAATAGATAATAGAGTAAGCGGTGGCATTATCCTAGACTTACGACTTATATATCAGAAAGTTGATTAATGACTCGTTGGTCTAATAGTAAGTTATAAACACAGACCATGGGACACATTTTGAGAAATCGGGAGTAATTAATTATTTATTTTATGGAATACAACAGGTTTAGCTAAGCTAGAATAATTACAGTTTACAAAACAGACAACCAATTACAAGTCTTCACTTACAGTAACGGTTTAAAACAAAACAAAAGTGAACAACTTTAGTATGTTGTTGAATTTCCAAGTCTATTTACTTACACTTAATATTATATAATACTAGCTATTGCTCGCGGCTTCGCCTGCGTGGAGGTTATATTCGGGAGCAGAAGTATACAATCCAAGGAGTTGTCTTTTGCACTGAGGTATCTGTAGCGATTGTCCAGCCTCTCAGGTGTTGTGCCTGAATCTTGAGATTGCATCTAAAGAATACCCCATAAGTTTAACATCACTTTGCCCCTTTAGGGATCATTTTTCAAAAACGTTGACACACGTATTTATTTATTTCCTACCAAAAACCTAAATACGAATTTACAGATCCCTAAGTCGAGGAATTATGGATGTCCCATACAAATTTTGAACTCCTATTTGACCCCTTTCAAGGTTGTTTTTTGAGAAAAAAGATAGTCTATGTCCTTCTCCAGGATACAATCTATTCCCTTACCAAATTTCATTACAATCCGTTCAGCCGATTAGTCGTGAAGAGGTAACAAACAAACATACAAACAAACAGAGTTACTTTCGCATTTATAGTATTAGTATGGATTAATAATTTATTAAAGTTTCTAACCTACTAAGGCCCCTCTCATTAGTAGAGGAGGCCCGTGCCCAACTGTGGGACAATGTTTAATACAGGGCTGGTATTATATTAAAGTTTCTGACTAAAGAAATCAAGGCTCAAATTTCTCCTCGCCGAGGTAACAGTGGTCAAAATGGGTCCAAATCGTGCTGTTTACAAATCTTATTAAAGTTTGTGCTCGTTCGCACAATAAAATTATTTTGCCTATAGTTTGTCGATGTATGTAGAACAAATATGGGTGGATTATAACGGAGTGGTTTACACGGTACATTAAAACTAATTTTTGAAAGAAGTTCAGGGGAATCAATATCTCCATTAATTATTAATAATAAAAAAAGAATATATGCTATCCCTTTCCGATTTATAAGTGGCAATAAGTGGATTTTTTGGCAAATTTTCAAATAGTTTTTTGAACTGTATGGAATTTTTTGATGATAACAAAGATACCTAATAAAGCGCTTTTGGACACTTTCAATACTATCCGTATATAGCGCGGATTCCATATTGTCGAGGCATATTCCAAATGACACCTAATGTACGTACAGTAGAGTATTTTAATGGCTTTAGCTTCACAGAAACATTTAGAAATCCACATTATGAATCCAAGCGATCTAGAAGCCCTTTTAACAATAGTATCAACATGTTGACAGCCTCCGTGGCGCAGTTGGCGGGTAGCCGACTGTGAAACGAGAGGCCGTGGGTTCGATTCCCTCACCGGGACAAATGTTTGTGTGACAGACAGATATTTGTGTCCGGGGTCTGGGTGTTGTGAGACCGAAAGTAAGATAAGATAAGATAAGATAAGATAAACTTTATTGCACACAAAAGAAAAACATACAGTAACACATAACATAAATTAACCTAGAAATAAAATATCTTATAAATAGAGTAATGCTAAGAGTACAGCGATGTGTTTGATTGAACTCTGGTGTCCAAATAAAGATCTAACTTGTGTTATGAACACCAGGGATTCATATCGTACATTATAATTGACTTTAAATTAAACTTAGAAGATAAAAATTATAATATAAAATGCACTCCGACAAAAAGACATTATCGGGGGAATCTTCATGTAGTTGCAAGTATGTGTGCCGTAATCAACGCGCGTTTGTTTGTGTGTATCTGTTGTGTGTATGTGTTGTGTGTATGTGTTGTGTGTATGTGTTGTGTGTATGTGTTGTGTGTATGTGTTGTGTGTATGTGTTGGTGTGTATGTGTAAGTGTATGAGAACATTATCTTAAAACAGGTGTAAATAAAGTATACTAAAGTGTTATGAAATTCAGGATTTCTTCCGTCTCTATGTAATTTTGTGTTAGTAGCCATTTCTTTACTTTATGTTTGCAATCAAACTTATTTAGAGAATAGATGTTACAAAGTTTATTTAGTCTATTGTAAATGTGATTGCCAGTAACTTTAAAGCTCCGTTTAGCCAGTAATGTGTTGAAAGTTATGGATGGACAAACAGCGTAGGCCCGTCGTTTCTTTAAAACATTCGGATCGAAAGTAAGGGTGGAGTGTTTACGTAAAACCGTGTGGAGTATGTACAGTTGCCTTACTGTTAAGACCTGGCAATTTTTGTATAGGAGGTCTGTGGGAAATCTGAACGGCCTATAGGTTAAAACCTTTAGCACTGCCCTTTGCGCACGCTCTAATAACAGAAGGAATGTTTTATGGGCGCTACCCCAAACAGAGATACAATAGTTCAATATAGATTGCCCTAGAGCGTAGTACACGGTAAATAGAGTATTTCGGTCTGCAGAGTTACGTAATTTTTTAAAAACGTAAATTAATTTCCTCACACGTGAGGTCAGGGATGACAAATGAGCTTTCCAGTTCAGGAGATTGTCAATTTGTACACCAAGATACTTGACAGTACTGGATCTATTTAAAATATGACAGTCACAGGTAGGGTTTGGGGATGACGCTGAGCATGAGTGGGCTTTAAGTACTATGGTGTCTAAGATAGTGTGGTTCAAGGGTTTTAAAGAAAACATTAAGTAGGTCGACTTGTTTAAATTTAATGTCAATAAGTTTAGCGTTAGCCATTTCATGACTTGGTTAAGTGCAAATTCAGAGTGTAAAAGTGTCTCATCCCAGTTATTTCCATGTATAACCAAGGCAGTGTCGTCGGCGTAAGTGAAAATGGAACAGTTTGGTATCGAAAGCTGGCATAATGAATTTATGTAGATTAGGAAGAGTGTGGGACCCAAAATGGAGCCTTGCGGAACTCCATAGGTGACAGTTGAGGTATTGCTAATTACTGAGCCAATTTTTACACATTGCGTGCGGTTAGTCAAGTAATCTTTAAAAATGTCCAAGCATATCCCTCGTATTCCGATTTTTTCCATCTTGGCTAGGAGAAGCGGGATCGAGACAGTGTCAAATGCTTTTGATAGGTCGAGGAAAATACCCATGCACTTTTCATGTGCGTCCATTCTGTCAATGACGTGTTCTACTAGAGAGTTAACAGCGTGTTCGGTAGATTTTCCGCTTCTAAAACCGAATTGGTTAGGTGCTAGGATATTGTGTAACTCTAGGTAACTGACTAAGCGGTTGTTTAGAACTTTTTCAATAATTTTTGACAAGGTAGAGAGAACAGAGATAGGCCTATAATTGTTAACACTGTCTCGGTCGCCACTTTTGTAGATAGGATGGACAACGGCTTTTTTAAACAGAGTGGGAAAAGTGCCGGAGGAGATCGAGATATTACAAATATATGTAATTACAGGGACCAGAGCAAATGAGCACATTTTCAATATCTTATGAGAGATACCATCCCAGCCAGTAGCGGAATTAGTGCGTAAATCAAGGATAAGTCTACTTATTTCTGCCTCATCTGTAGGCAGTAAGGCAAGCGATTTATCTGTGATATTTACTTGAAATAGCTGAGAATGCAATAAATGGGAAGCGGGCACAATTTTCTCTGCTAGGTCTCTGCCGATGTTGGAGAAGAAATGGTTCACTTTGTTTATCGAAGAATTTGCATCCGGAGTAAGTTTTAATAATTCTATGGGAGGGACGATAGTGCGATGCGATTCGGTTATATTTTTAATAACTTTCCAAGTCGCTTTGGGGTCATTTTTAGCCTTATCAAATTCAGATCTTTCGTAAGCATGTTTTAGTCTCTTAAGAAGTTTGTTACAAAAGTTACGATACCTTAAGTACGTAACTTTGAGAATGTAGCTATTGGGGTTTTTTTAATTTTTCGGTGCATAATATCCCTATTGCGAATACAGCGGAGTAGGCCCTGAGTTATCCATGGCTTAAAAACTTTGCATTTGGAAGGTATTTTAACTATTTTAGAATGTTTTTTAATAATGCAGTCGAGAATGCAGATTAACAATTCAGTTGACAAATTGGGATCTAATGATGCTGTGACCTGGCTGAAATCAGTAATAATAATTTCATCATAGACGGCTACATAATCAATTATAGTACGTGTGGAAATTGTATTAGGAGATGAACGATTAGTATCGATATTTAAAAGGACTGGATTATGATCGGTAATTTTGGTGTCAAAAACAATGGTGTTAGAATTTAAGTTGGATTTTAAGAGAACATGATCTAAACAACTGTCTTCGCGTGTAGAAAGTGTATGTGTCGGTAAAAATCCGTGCAAGGCGATAAGATTCAGGTATTCATTTGCCTTCTGGTTCGGATGCATTGGATTTATGTTTATGTTCATGTCACCCATTATTACAATGTGCTTTTGGTCAGAGTTTCTGGTAATTTTACTGTCAAGGCTATTAATAAAGTTATCAATATTGTAAAAAGGAGGGCGAACGATACAATGCAATAATAGTAAGATTGTAATACTTAATTCTACAGACTAAACAATTTCCATCGGAGAACATAGGTTCGGTTACCAGGTGACCAAGAGTTGATTTAACGTATAGCGTAACACCATCATTTTGATTATTATTATTTTTAGTGAAATATGATGTGTATCCCTCGAGAGTAGGTATATCAGACTTATCGTTCAGCCAACATTCTGATAGTATTAGCACATCTGGTGTTATACCAATACTAATCAGAAAAACTCTTAGTGCGCTGAAATTCCGATTTATACTACGTATGTTGAGGTGTAAAAATGTGAGCGATTTGCTGGAAAACTTTAATAGTTTGGTACAATCTTCAGGCTTACAGATCATATGTTGGCTCGTTCCAAAGGAATCTAGTTCCTCAGATAAAGAGTTTAAGTCAAGCATGTTTGAAATAAGATATCAACAAAGTTATTTATCACTAATAAGCACAAACGCAAGTAAAATAGCACATTATTTCGTCTATACGGAGCCAAGGTATTTAAAAGGGATATTACAAGTATAAATGATATAGCAGAACATATAACGGGTTGACGTAAATTAAGACGGAAAAAATCACAAAAGTAATAAACTTTATAATAAGGAGTAAGACATGGCTTGTGTGTGTATGTGTGTGTATACAGTGGTATAATTAAATTATATTTAAAGAAATAAAAATTGTAATTAAAATACTCAGTACATGAGATATAATTAACTTTGACATGCAAATAATAAAATGTGTAACAAACAATATTAGTTCCAAAAACAGTCTGAGGACAAAAGTTAAAAAAAATATTTTTTGTATAATATCTGAGGAATAAATAGGAAAAGAATACACTAACTCAGGATTCAGCTGGTTGCAGTTGTTTGAGATTAGAGATCGATGTAATAATCTTGTATTTAGAGCCTTCCCTTTCGCGAAGAAAAATTTTGGCATTCTGAACCCAGCAAAACTTGTAGTTATAAGTTTTCGCAAACTTGCGGGTTTCGTAAAAAAGTTGTCTCATACTGGGTGGAAGGTGTTCCGCTATGTAAATCGGGGTTTTTTGGCCATTAAATTGAATATGTGTAGTATTTAGTTTATCAGCAACCGGCAGGCTCTTATTAAATTTGTGTGAGCATTCAATGACTTTATTTTTACAATAAACAGTTTTGAATTCGGCAACGATCGGTCTAATTTCGCCCTTTTTACTAGAAAGACGGTAAACATCACGCAGGTCATTTCTGTTTATATCTGATTTGATGGCGCTGCAGGTGTTAAGAACAATTGATGTTAGGTCTTCGTTAAGTCTCTCGTAGTCCCTGATACCCACAACACAAGACTCGTATCTTAGTGTGGGGTCGGCGCTATGTGTGTGACTGTTGGGTGTTATTTATTTTATTTATTTATGTTTATCATAGAGTAGACCGCTGTCATATTGGACACCTAAATCTCGTATGTCACTACACCTCGGTAAGTTTTGACCACCCAACCGATAATTTGTGGCCAAGACCATCCTTTTCCTGGAAAACGTACGTCAACTATAAGGAAGAGGATTATAGGACGTAAGTTTATTTAAGCCTTTCCTTAACTTAAGTAATGGCATACTGGTTATCGTGTCAAACATCGCCAGTATCATTGACATCGTCGTCTGTCCACGCTATTCTGATAGCCCAAGTGACGCCATGTGTCAGTGACGTTACTGTCTAATGGTCTTTCATAATTTTATACATATTGTACATCCTGTGCATGGTGGTGGCTATCCAGGCGGATATGAATATCCTACCACCAGCAAATTTATTGTACTGAGAGAATTATTAGTCCAAAAGAAAGACATATAATTGACTCCATATCATTTCTCCAATTCTAACCAATTTGCTTCAATCACACACATCACTAAGTACTCTGTAGTGTGAATATTTTTTAAATTCATTGTGTGTTTTTTTGACCCTCACAAACAATTAAATCAAAGAAAAATTCAAAATAAATAGGCATCTTTATGGTTGTCAAGAGCGAATGGATTCTTTCTCGAAAACTATCTATTTCAAAATTAAGTATGACGCACAGACGTAATTCCGTTACAGTTTCATATAAGAGTAGTTCCATTGTATATTGATAACATATTGATTAGGTAAGTTATTCAGGAACGTTAAATATGTAACGCTTCCCAGCAACGGACGCGGATGACGCATGTGTAAATAAAATATTCCTATGGTTATGTTTTCCTTTTCTCACATGAACTATACACGAATGACAAACTGTTCAAAATAATTTATGATTCATCACGAATACTTCAAGCTTTGATAAAAATTATAAGCACCCGGCTTGGCGTGGCGTTGTAATTTTCGGTTAATTTCAACTTAATTTATGCTAATCGTCTCTTGTCAGATTTCCTAATTAAAGTCATAAATTTACTACGCAGGTGTTGCGCAATATGTTCCTCAGCAAAGATAATGTTTGAACAATGACGCGCAACTTTCGCATAGCAATATTTTCTACGAGTTTAGCGAGCGTTTACGAGTTTAAAATGCACTTCTATTACCGGCAATATTCAAAACCAAGCGGCGCGTATCTCTTTAGATTAGGAGATCATTACACACAACACGACATGTGTATATTTTTCATCATCTTCGTGGTGAAAAGTGTAATGCAACTGGATGAGCGTCACGCATTAAGTGTTGTTACATAACTTAACATGGTGATGGTAGCTTCAACTAACATAACTCTGCACAAGACTAGTTTTAGGGTGGAGCAAGATCTAAATATAGAGCACCCCCTTGCTTCATATATTTAAGAGAAAGCCTGACTTCTGAAGAGACTTAGGGAGGCACCCCTTTCCGGTCCGGTACTTGGCAATGTCGCTCTATTCTAGAGATTGATTAAACTCACATGAAACATTTTATATGGAAGACCTTTCGATTAACTTGTATGTCGTCTTAGTGGTGTAACATAGTAAATTGGTTACTGATGTTATTGGCTGTGAAGTCTGGAATTTGGAATATGATGAAAAATTATTATGGGATAATTCCATTAAAGGGCGGCATTTATATCAGTATTTTCCTTTGGTTCGCGATCGTCTAACAAGAACTTGGCTGGAAATTGATCACTGTGTGTCACAATTTCTCACCGGTCATGGCAACTTTAAGAGCAAACTATTCTCATTTAGGTTGGTTGATTCGCCTTCGTGCCCATGTTCTACACCAAACTGTGAGTACGAACAGTCCGCGCATCATGTTCTTTGGGAGTGTAGTCTTTGGCAAAATGAGCGCAACATTATGCTTGACAGTAGTGCACATAACATCTGGAGTGGTATACTATATGGAAAAAATAAAAGGATATGACTATCCTATTATATTCGACTTGATAATACTATTCGTACTTGTACTATTTAATAGTAAAAGGTTGCTCTATCAGCCAGTGGTAGCTATTGACCAATCTTGATTTTTCAAATTAATAATTTAAAGAATACTTTTGATGGAGGGATAGTACTTGCTAGTTGGTGGGATAGTTGCTGGTGGGGTAAGAGAGTATCTCACCAATAAATGATTCATATTAATACCGAACTGGATAACGACTACCGTACACATAGCGAAAAATCCGCAATAATGGTTAGTTTCAGCGAACCGCTTGTAAAGAAACTGTCAAGTGGGTTTCTTGGAACAGTGGAACCAATTTCGAGCTGAACCATTTATATTATAAAACTGGCTACAGCAAAACTCTACCTTGACTTATTCAGAGTGTATTAGCTAATCTTAAATCCGACCTCTCAAAACAAATTTGTAGTTTGGCTGAGTCGAAAGCGATAACTCTCTTTATTTTTCTTTTAGCCTAGTATACACTATAGTTATTAGTTAATAGTATTTGTACAATTAGTGATAAGGTACGATGGGGTTGGTATATCCTTGTGGATAAAAACCCCTAATTAATAAAGATAAAAAAACTCTACCACTCTACTTCTGAGACTTCTGTGGACGTATATGTAACGGAATGTTTACTTATTACAATGAGACGATCAGCAGCATTTTGGCCAATTTTAACCAAAAGTGAGCATCAGTAGGTGTTTGCGCCTATCTATATATATATATATATATATATATATATATATAAATAATAATTTAATGTTGTTGGTTGGTAAGCGCATCTCTTGAAAATGGCGGGACCGGGTTATATTTAATTCTTTAAAATGTTTATAATGGTCCGAAAAAGTTGTCAGGGAAAGAAAAGTGGGTGCATTTTCTGTTGCATTTCCGCACATCCAATATTGATAAACGTGATCATTTCTACGAAGTTGCGGGAAAAAGCTAGTATACATAAATGGTTGCTTTTGTATAAGAACATTGCGACTATTATCTACAGAGATTTGGCTATGGACCCTGAGGTATGAGTTCCGTTCTGCACTTCGGTATTAAGGGGATTGAATATATTACAAGATATAATATCGCAATACAATTTTACTATAATTTTATTTACATCAGACTGTTTGAATATATTGTACTACTATACAACTGACTGACTGCCTCGGTGGCGCAGTTGTAATTGCGCATGCGTTACGATTGCTATATGCTGCGGTCTCGGGTTCGATCCCCGGGTCGGATAAACTGATATTGGGTTTTTCTATTTAGAAATACTCTATCAGCCCGCAGTCTGGAATTGTGACCGCTATGGCGATAGGGTCGCCCGCTATCACATTATGGCAGCGTAATAATTTCGGCTAAAAGTGGGTGTACTAGTTACACCTCTGTCTACCCCTTCGGGGATTACGGGCGTTAGTGTATATGTGTGTATATATACTACTAAAGGATATAAAATTCCAATACGTTTGTATTTGTTGGAGACAAACGTGACCCAGTGTTTGTTACCGCGAGCTTCCAACGCGTTGACACACATATGTCACATTGAGGACAATTTCGACAATAAACATGAATGAACAGAGATAAAAATAATGACACTCCGATGCGTATTCCGAGCATAAATGTTATTTTGCGATTGTTATTCATACGTATTTAAATGGTATTTCAAACCGGAAATTCCATTATTGCTGACCTGCCTAGGAAGTAGGTATTTATCATGATAGGCAAGTTTCAGTGGATGTTTCTTAAAGAATATCTTTCACAGTATGTTTATTTTCATACTCGCTAAAGTGTCTGTGCTTGCTGCGGCGCCATGTGCCAGGTCGGTCTCTTCCCTGTAACATGGTTGAGGAGGCCGATGGCTGACACATGCGTCACTACTCGTGATCGGGTGCGGCTCGTGTGGACTGGTCTGCTCAGACTATTTCAGTAAGGACCAACTGCTTTAAGAAATCGAGATTTCACTCTCACGATGGTCATGTGCGGCACTAGGTGCTGTAATGAGTTTTATTTCACAATCTTGCAATAAGGCAGCTTAACACACATTGAGCTGCTCTAATCTAATGTAATTAAATTAAAATTGTATAATAATTGTATTACCAAATATTGTTAACCAATGTTGAAAAAGAGCAACGCTAAAGTTTCTTGCCCGTTCTTCTCTAGCGAAACTGCATTCCGAACTGGCGGTAGAGTAAAAAATTGACTGAATCTAAATAATGTATAACATTTCATGGATTCAATAAATATTTGATTTTGATTGATTTTGATTTTATTACCTGTCTAGGCATACCGGAACAGGAAATGATTCAGAATGACTAATATCGAGTGTTAAGATTACAAAGTTCAGTTTAAATATGATTCACACTGATTCTGTTTAAGTGATTCTCAGCTGCATACTGCATAAAACTAAATATTGATTTTAATTAGTTTGTGTTGTTCATTGTAGTTTGTGTTGTATATATATTATGTTTTTGTAAATTATTATAATAATAATAATAATACTAGCCCTGTATTAAACATTGTCCCACTGCTGGGCACGGGCCTCCTCTACTAATGAGAGGGGTTAGGCCTTAGTCCACCACGCTGGCCTAATGCGGGTTGGCAGACTTCTCATACCTTCGAAAAACTCTCAGATATGCAGGTTTCCTCACGATGTTTTCCTTCACCGTTAAAGCAAGCGATAATTAACATTTTAATACACACATAACTAGAAAAGTCAGAGGTGTATGCCACTTGGGTTTCGAACCTACGACTTTCGTCTTGACAGTCCGTACCGCAACCAACTAGGCTATCGCGCTATTTGTAAATTATTAATGTTGCAAAAATATTTTTCCATTTCAAAACCTTTAAGGGCTATGTGGTGCACGTCAGAGGCTCGAGTTCTCGACCCGCGACAGGCGACAGGCAACTGCGATTTGCGACACACGTCTTCTGTCTTAGTCACATATATATTTTTTTAATGCCTGGATAGGCAGACTAGCAGACGGGCCACCTGATGGTAAGTAGTCACCGCCGCACATAGACTTCTGCAATGCCAGGGCACAGCAAAGCCGCTGCCTACCGGTGAAGGACTAAACTCTCACATTACCAATACTACTGCTATTATCGACTAACATCTCAAAGTCTAAGTTAACAATCTAGTGTCATATTTACGTAAAAGGCAACCCTTATACAATAGTTCTATGAAAGGCGCTGCTATACGTAACTAAACTATTTACGCAAATAGGGAGCGTTGTCAAGTGGTTTCTGGTAAGTTCTGCGCACATCTGTCGCTTTCCCACTTTACACATTAAAACTGTGTTGTGTTAGGTTAGATAATGATCCTGTATGTAAGTACAGTTTAAAAATATCTATAATATATGCGTATCATGACTGTATTAATGTATTTTATCTCAATATGCTGTTCACATAATTTTGTATATTGTGATAACTAATAAATGTAAAAAAAAATATCTTCGGGGGCGAATATGAGATGTGTATTTCCAATATTCGATCGATATATTAAATTCATAAGGATAAAATAGGTCCGAAACTGCGACGGCATTAAAACGTTTGATAAACCTAAGTCGGTTCGGGCACAACGAAAGTGGAACAGGGTTTGTCAACATGGACCGTCAGCTGGCCCCTGCGATAGCGCTTATCGCCCGCGGGACATAGTCCGCTCATTCACAAGCCTTCCATTCATGCGTCTGCTCCCACTCACCGCCGCGAGCCAATGTGCTCTTTAACACGTCGGACTGAGGGTTAAAATTGGCTCGAAGAGAATTCCCGAGCGGCGGGGCGAGGGGCAATGTAGATCGAGGATATCGCGGGGTCAACGCGGATTGTAGGCGCCCGATAAACGTCGATGGCGTCCAACGACTTAATTGACCAACAGTATCCTACATGCGTATACACAATACGCGCCCATATAGAATGCTATCGAATTAAAATATGAGCCGATTGTGCTACATCATCACTTGACTCAACCGACACATTTTGTAACAGTAAACAAGTTGGGAGTTAAAAAAATATGGTAATGTTTTTTTTTCAAAAACAAATGGTGTTTTTTTTTCATTGCGCATTCACTCAAAATGGCTTTTATGTTGTTTGTTACAAAACAGATTGAGAAGCTATTGTCTTATCGGGAAGTTTTTTTACTGAAGGCAGTTGAAAGTATCATAGCTCGGAGGGTTCGTTATATTCTAGGCCATGATACTAAGCGATATTGTTGGAGTGGACAATCAAAAGTATCTGGTACACGGCACGATGGGCTATCCCGCTCTGTCGCCACAATACAACTGTCATATATTGTTTTGTGAGCTACAAATTGGAACACGCCCACGTTAGATCCTTATGACCAACTGACTCTGGAATGTTGTAATTATATCTATGGAAATGACCTCTCGCTTTAGTCATCTGAGATAAGTGATTTGCTGCATTGATTCATTAATGTATGAATTGATGACACACATGGTGATGTACTAATATGGTAATAATTTCCGCCGACAGTTCACAGGAGTTAGTTTGGACGAGCGGTGGTGATTCACATGACGAATGTTTCTCTGTAGCTCCATGGGGCCGTTATTCCAAAGATTGGCTATGAATGACTGATATAGTGTCATGAGGTAGTACTGCGAACTGGTCACTACTCACTAGTGACTCGATGTCCTCCAATACAAGCCTCACTGTTTGCGCACAATATACTACATAAACTACGCAATTGATAAAATGGCTTGGATGTCACCGCTCTGCACGCAATTTGTGGCATATTTCACAAGCACACGTATGCGTCGGTGCATTATGCACCGTGCAGCTTACACATAAAGTGTAAAACAGTCTGGCGATAACTTAGCAATCATTATGCGTATTGCTTTAAAATTCTTTGTTTTGATCTGGCGATTCCACTGCGTAATAATGTTTGCAATATACTTACGTTTATTATTTAGGATATAATAGGTTATGCTGTTAGTGAAGAATGTATTTTAGAAGTATATGAAGACGGATTCATATTAATATTAGTGCATTATAGTGTGGAGTTTCAAACCCTATCTTGCGAAACTGGTACCTTAAGATTTTCCTTATTCTATAATATCACTTAATGATGTATAACAACATATAGACGCAAATACCCGTCCATTGAGCATGTAGAACACGCGTGCAGTGTTATGAAAGGGGCGCTTATCGCATGCGCAACACAAAATCCATCGATTGTGCGGACGTCATAGGCGCCATCGCAGAAATGCTAACGAGTTATCAATGTAAACGGTTTGTTTACACAATACACAGTTAACCGTAATCTTATCCGGTGACCTCCTTAGACTCTCCCGTTTCGAAATTGTATCGGTCGGTATCGCGTAGTGTCCTTATTACAAGTCGCCGGAAGTACGCGCTCGAGTCGAACCGCCTCGCCCGCGCCGCACCACGCCGCACCGCGCCAACCAAACATTCATTCATGTTATACGTATTTATTTAATGTTCGGCCGTGCGAGTACCTACCGAGTACCGAGTCCCGAGTATCGCAGTCCTTTGCTAATCGTATATTGTACTTTGTACTGTGTACTGTGCTGCAGGTGACGTCGCATCGCAACACGCAGATACTCTAGGGTTGCCAACCTTGCATGTTAAAAACTAGGATTTAAAGATGTTTAAACCAGGACAATTCAGTATGAAAACAGGACGCGTCTTTATTTTAAAACAGCTCGAGCATCGCAAACACACGCGAGCCGCGGGGCCGCCCCTGATGTAAAGATTGCAAAAGTGACGCGCAAATCTTATCTAGGCCCTTTAAAAACTCAGAACGCTGCTTAAAAACTATCCAGGAGACCCCTGGACACTCTAAAAGATTTATGTCCTGGGAAAACAGGACGGTTGGTCACTCTAAGATACTCACGTACGCGCCGTTTGAACATATCTATAACGTCGCCATTGTCGCGAACCACCGGAGAACTTCACTCGAATTTATTTGTTCCGGAAATACGATTATCTAGATAACGTCGTAGAAGTCTTCCGATTCCTGAGGGACTTCTTATAAAACTATAATATCCATGGAGTTCTGAATTTCCCGAGTGGGGATAAAAATATGACATTGCTGCACTTTTTCAATTATTTTCGGGTGCGTTCAATTCATTTAGGGTGTGTTCTAAAGTCAAATTATTAGTCGATAATAACTGGCCTTTTCATTAACTAGTTTTCTCAAACACAAGAATTTGGCGCCCAGTAAATTTTCCCGTCCGGAGCAGGTACTATAACACTTGCAACCGATTTATAACAACAGTTCCATTATGGTTATGTCACGTTGATACTGACAATAATACAAACAAATATACACACAAATTTTCAAGCTTATACACATGTACAAATGCAAATCGATAATGTATGTAAGAAGTTTGAATTCAAAATCGGCTAAGTGCATGTCAAACCACACAAAGCGAAGGATTTTGTAATTGAGATGAACGGTTTTGTTACAAATTAAAAATCAATAATACATTTAACAGGAAAGTGTAATATATCTACATATCCAAAAACTGCACAATTGATTTTTTTAGTCATCGTTGCAAGTTCTAGAAAAGAAAGTAAGAATTCCCAATCCCTATTTCTTTCCTTTAGGACCGGCGACGCACCCATTTTTGTTCTGGTACAGAATTGTAATTCATTTAATAAAATACATCTACCTTCCAAATGTCATATATATATATTGCCAATACTAACAATAAGTAAGTAAAGTTGCTTTGACATATGGATCGTTTTGTCATTTGGTCACGGAACCCTAAAGAAATATTTCGTAGATAATATTGTGATGGTAGAGTAAAGTAGCTAGTAGCTACCAAAAGTAAGTGACATAGTATGATAAGTGCAGTGGATGTCGGATGATAAGGGCGGGCAAAGGTGTCGGCGAGCGGAAGTGGGCGCCAGGAGCGGGCCGAAAGGGCCGCGCGCAGGCAGCGCAAGCTAATTGCCGGGAATTTCGGAGGCCGCCCGATAACCCGCGTCTGCGCCGGAAGTCGATAGTGCTTTGATGTGTGGCGATGGCGTCCGTTCCCCTCGGGCCTCGCCACTACTACCTAGTACCTATGTGTGCCGACTGCCGACTGCCGACCGACGATGTGTATTCATATTATTTTATTACTTCTAATTAAGATATTTCCTCCCTCGCGTACGCTCCGCACTCATTTACTTACAATAATAAATACATTATTCAAATAAATACACCGAGGCGCGAGGGTGGCTGTCATTTAACTCGTTTAGGATGATGCGCTTCACGCTACACGTATTTCTATTGATTACTTTAAATTAAAATATAAGCGCCTCATTGGTCTAGTGGCATATGTCGGCAGTAAATTGTGACATCCTGGGTTCAATTCTCAGATCGAGGGATGCCAGTACTTTAGTATGAATAACAAAATGTGGTGGTTTGAATTATCTACGTAACTAAAGACAGATAATAGCATGATAGCCTGAGGCGCTGAGGGCGAGAAGCTGGCTGTGAAACTAAGGCGTGGGTTTGGTTCCCGCACTGAGACAAATGTGTGATTTGCCCATATTTATTTCTAGTTTGAGTATTGTGAGTCCGAAAGAACCTCATAGTTCCTGATACCCACCACAAGGTAATTGTATTTTAGTGTGGGGTTAGGACTAAGTGTGTGACCATTGGGATATTTTTACAGTGGGTTCGATTCTTGGACCGAGACAAATGTTTTTGAGACTGGCAGATATTTATTTCGGGTCTGGGTGTTGTGGGACCGTAGTCCCTCGTAGGTCTTGATACCCACGATACAGGTTTTACCTAGTGTGGGGTCAGAACTATGTCTGTGACTGTTGAGTGTAAAATAAAATAAATAAAATGTATTATTATGACATTAGAAGACTAAAGTCTTGATTAAGTATAAGACGTAATATAAGTGACTAGCACGTGGAACGATCAAAATTATAGTGTCGGGTTCACTAAACGCAGATAACCCTCTGAATCATTGTATCTCTAGTATGTTTTGTTCGGTGATTGGAGCCACAAATAATGTAAGAGATGTTAAAGTAATTATTGTGCCCAAACTAAAAATATTGTTTTGCATTACCTTCTAAGCATCTGATTAAGATATTTCATGATTGCAGTATGTACTTACTAAGTAGTACATTACTTTAGGGTTTTTAAATTATTTAGTTTTACTAATAATTAAGAAAATGTCATGTGTCTCTTAATAAGGATTGAAAACTCTAATAAGACTATAATAATAATAACACTAGCCATGTATTAAACTTGTGCCACTGCTGGGCATGATTCTCCTCTACTAATGAGAGGGTTTAGGCCCTAGTCCACTATGCTGGCATAATGCGTGTTGGTAGACTTCACAACCTTTGAAGTCTACCAACTCTGGGTGGTATGAACAGGCGTGGCGGGAATTGATGCGGTCAATTCGTTTTTTTATAGTAAAGTCCGACAAACGAGCCAATGGGTCACCTGATGTTAAGTAATCTCCACCGCCCATGAACATCCACAATACCGAAAGTATCATGTATGCGCTGTCGGCCTTAAAGGACAGGAATGGGGATTAGGGAAGGGAAGGGGGAATCTAGGCCTCCGGATATCTCACATACCATAAGAAACGCGACAGTGAACTGTCACTTTACGTTGGTATTCTGTGAGTGGTACTACCCTGGTTGAGCCGGTCCATTCATGCTGTAGACAAATATGTCCATAGCGTGGCTCTACAACATCCAGTCGTTTTACACATACTAGCAAATATAAAAGATCCTTAATTATTACACATGTAAACATTATGTTTACATCAACAAATAATTGATGTCCGTTGGGTTTGAAGTTTGGCAATCTTTAGTTAAAATAGATAGACGAGCTATCGTTCCACAGATTAGAACATTGTCAAATGTACTTGTTTTAAAGCCATTCAAAACATGAAACAATCAGATCGCACATGTCAGTGTTGATTGACGCATACGTTCAACAAGGGCACATCTCCACACATCTCGATACATTTGACGTTAATTTAACTGATAACGCACATAGTTGAGTAACGGGTTTATAACATTTCGTCACATATTTCATGATAAAAAATCAATTTATGTCATTGGGAGTCAATGTGTAACCTCTATTATCAGATGCGGCTGTCAACCATGTTGATGGTTGTGAGAGCTCTTTCTAGGAAGCAGAAAACAACAAACAACAACAGAAATAGTTGACAGGGTGTACAGATTTAAGGCATAGTTAGACAAATATCGAAGGATCAGTAAGAGAAAAAAAGCAATGGAGTTGAAAAGATTTTTTATTATTTTAATCGTTAAATTACGGTACTTAAAAGCCATTATCGCAATAATTCTCAAAAATAAGTAAGTTAGATGCCACTCCAATCACGTGGAAAGGTTAGTTGTCAAATGTCTGATAAAGGGTGCACGGTATGAGTTGTGACGTCACCTCCCAGTGTGGCCATTACGGTGCGAGGGAGATAGTGATAATATTTCCACCACGTATTCACTTTTGCTTTATTTTTTAATAAATTGTGATTCCGTTTTCGCAAAAAGTTTCATTCCATATTATTTTAGATTGTATATTAAACTAGCTTTTGCTCGCGGCTTCAGCCACGTTGTAGTTGTGTTTGAAAGAAAGGTTATAAAATCCATGGAGACATCTTTCTATATTATGCTATCCCATAGGCACCGTGCATTTTCCGGGATAAAAAGTAGCCTATGTCATTTTCAGACCCATCAATTGACACTATGCAAGAAATCATGTTGATCCCTTCTGTGTAAAACAAAAACGAAACTATTCCACGGAAACCATACCTTTTCTGGGATAAAAAGTAGCCTATGTTAGCACATAGCACATGGAATAGCTTCCAGACTATATCTCTGTGCCAAATTTCAACCAAATCCGTCCAGCCGTTCTGTCGTGATTGAGTAACAAACATCCATCCATTCCAACTATCGCATTTATAATATTAGTAGGATAGTAGGATGTACAAAATTAAACACAGGAATCTACTCTATTGTCGGGCCCTTTGTATGAAAAAATGTAGAGACGGCGAGATTGTTGATGGGAGTGTTAATGCCAATTATTGATAGAGTTAAGACATTCTATTTCCATTCTGTGGTCTCAGTCGACTAGTGACACGTGTGGTCTATGTGTGAGAGAAAAGATAATATCTCGAGGGTGTGCTTGGTGATAGAATTGTTCCCTGTTTACTGTGGATTTAGTTGTAGTCTCTTATTTGGTATATAGAGAAAACGTTAGAAATATTCAGCTTTACGGATATCATAATGATTTTAATACATAATGATACTTCTTATCTTTTTATTATTTTTGGAACGGAGTTCCCAGTTGTTTGTGGGCTTAGGGGCGAGACCGAAAAAAGTGTAACAATGGAAAACGACACAAAAAACTACATCTTTTTGCAGTGATTTTTGAGGCACTTCCCAATCACCCAGGAAACTAAATTTTCAATCGATTCAATTTGCCGTCAATTTTGAAAATATTTATAATTTTATTTAATCATAACTTAATACAAACACAAAAAGATATAGCGAAAGGAACTCCATTCCAACCGGGTCCATAAGACACCTCTCTCTTTTTCTTATCTTTCATGATTCTTTAGTCAAATTTAAGGGTAAGCTTATCAATCATTTCAGTCCGTGATTCAAGCGTTTTGTCGATCATTATGAATGTGACATAACATAATGACTATTTTAAATCATAAATTAATGACATTTCTGTATTTTAATATTTCAATTCGACTATTCTTACTATTTCCAATATTAATTTATTTTTATTGTCATGCTCCAATTTGTTAATGGATGCCGTGTATATCCATATTAATAACTGTACCTAGTTATACTGTGTTAGATGATAGTATCTTAGATAGACTAGGGATTACATTCTTCCCTTTCAAATCCATCCAGTTTCACTTATTTTTTCAAGTTTTACCCTCTGAATTTGAGATTAACGTATTTAAAATGAACTCAATAACAATAACACAACAACAAAGTCAACATAAGAAGGGTGGTTACGCGCAATAAATTTTTTAAAAACAAATTTATTGCCTATAAACAATAAAATTATTTGAAAAGTAAAAATAACAAAAAGCATCCACAAAAATACAAATATATAGAATTGAGCCTCATGGGGCGGTCCAGGCACCGTATTGTTAACTCAAAATAAGCTACATTATTTTCTCCCAAAATGACTTAACCACTCGAAGTTTGCTTCAAATATTTCGCCTTTATATATGACTAGATATTCCCCGCGGCTCCGCCCGCGTGGAGGTTATTTTTGGAAGAAAAGGTATACAATCCATGGAAGCATCTTAACTTATTACAACTTTCTATTTTTGCTATCTCATAGGAAGCGTGCATTTTTTCGGGATAAAAAGTAGCCTGTGTCATTTTCTGATCCCTAAACTGCCACTATGCAAAATCATGTCGATCCCTTGCTCTGTGAAAGACTAAACTATCCCACAGGAACTGTAAATTTTTCTGGGATGAAAAATTGGCGTATGTGCCATTCCAGACTCTAATCTATCTCTGTGCCTCATTTCAACCAGATCCGTCCAGCCGTTCTGTCGTGATTGAGTAACAAACATCCATCCAAACATTCGCATTTATAATATTAGTAGGATAAACAACATCCACTGATAATAATTGTGTTTATAGTTATATTTCTGCTTCCCTCAGATGTGATACAAGGATTTAAGTTACCTTATACTACCTGGGTAGTACTAAATGGCATGAACATAATCAACGTTGCTACCTATAGATATGGCCACTGAAATCTCTGTTCAATGCAATATTTTTAAGTGTTATCTATTCGAGTTGTTACACTTTAAACAAATAGCGATAAGGGCGGGCGGTGACTTCTATCTATACCACTCATGAAATTCCAACCGGATGTAAGGCGGTGGTCCTAATGAGAATTATTTTATATAGAGGTAGATATTAGGTCAATGTTACACAAAAATGTGTCTTATGTCTTTGCGTTAGGATGCTGAATTGCATGTTGTATGGAAATGGTAAAATTGTTACCGTGTCTCAGCTCTAGCAGAACGTCGGTCTAGACATGAGTCACGAAAATATTATTTCACGTTAACTTTGAGTGACCCGAGCGAATAAAGAAAATTTCACCCGTATATAACGTATCATTATACTGAAATTAATTTCAGGAGAATATCTATTAACCAATAAATTAATAACTAATATTTTACACCGTCACTCTAGCAATTCATTTATAAGTATATTTATTATAAAGAGCCATTGTAAACGTTTCAGTAATTTTATGACACTTTATAACAGGGTTTAAAAGGTGCATAATATTTTAAAGTTGATACTAGGTATCAGTATCACTGTATCAATTATTTGGCACGCGATTACTTAATAGGCTGTTATTAAACATAGATAAGCGCATCCGTGACAGTTTTATACAAGTATAAAGTCCATGTTCCCGCGGGAGGTGGGATGTGTGAGCCGGGACGTGGCGCGGGCGTGGCGTGGCACGGTGTGGCGCGGTACAGCGTGTCTGTACTCGGTGCTCGGTGCTCGGTAGCCGCCGGCGCCACGGCCGCGGCCCTCGGAACGTGTCGGAGCCGTATCGAAGCCGTGACGGATCCGCGCAGGAGCCGGCCCGTCGCGCTCGTTAGCTCACCGCTACGTGGAACAATGGGCACAGCGCGCGACGCTCGACGCTCGTCGCTCGTCGCTCGTCGCTCTATGCCGCCTGTATCCGAGTAGGCACGCATCATACTTACCGGCGACCTATTTCGGGTGCGCATAATTAGTGAATACTGTGTACATTTCGAGCTGATCGCAAATTATTGTTACTGCGCACATGATCTAAGTACAGATTTTAGGTCAATCTATGGGGTAACATTCACGATTATTTATGTGCAAAATATATGAAATTATATAGATTTATCAAGAATGACGTCCACGCTTATCCGTTACTATGACGACAAGCGCATAAGTATCGCGTAACCGCCTTGTGAAAATAACAAATCGATTAGTATGATGGATGGATGCAGTACAAGTGTGTCTACACGAACGAAGCCGCATGTCTGTATCAGTTATGTCAGCGCATACGCAGACAGTGTAATAACCCTTACATTTGTGTGTTGAGAACTTTGGACATCAGAAATTTGTACACACAAGCGAATCAACCGAAAGTGATGTTTGCGATATATTTAGTGTTTAAGTTTAAGGATCGTAATGTACCTACTAGGTTTGGCACTGGGGTTTAGGTGGCGGCTAGGTGGTGGTGTATATCGGGGCTGTGCCGTCGATCCATGCACCACAAACGGTAGAAGCGGGGCGCCAGGCAGACAGTTTGCAATTAATCGATTACAATAATTGAATTACGCGATGACGTAGTGACAGCTGCGCAAGCGGCCGGCGGCGCTGTGTGCCGACGCTGTGTGTGTGTGCGCAGGTGTCGTGCGTGACGTATTCTTTGAGAAAATCAAAGGAAAACCCACGCGGCCGTCTCGCACCGCGACCGACACGTTTTCATTTGCAAAATATTGGTGTTACCACCTGTAATCCGGTTATAATAATGTATTCGCCGCTCGCCGGGGCGCCGAGTTTGTTAAACTTTTTTTTAAATAACATGACGTGAATTTTACGCAAATTATATCAATGACATTGAATTTAAGAAGCTGGGCGTATAGGTTGTACAGAAATACCTAATCGAGGCTACGATTTATGTGTAATGACTTCGTATAGAAATGAATTTATAACACTTAGTAAAATAAAAACCTGTCGGCGGTTGCCAAAATATTTGCCCCGTTCAATAAAATTAAATCATAATTAATTAGCTATAGATCTTATTCCATAGGTATAAGGCTTAAAATTGTAGAGCAGCTATGTGGACAAAAGTATCGAATTAACAAGTTATGCGTACTGGACTCTAATTGTGCGAACAGTGAACTCATAATGACTATAATACTTCTAATGACATTTAAAACAAGCTGTCAATAATTTCACCTCTATAATGCATAATCGTGGCCTTAAATATAATAATGCAATGATTAACCAGAAATGAAGTTATTTATCCTGGAGCAGACGTTCATTACGCATACATGCTGTTGTATTTAGTTCTATTAAAACATTCTCATAACATCTAGAATGTAGACGCTTCAAGATTTTTTATTAGTATTGTCCTTCAACATGTACAATATACATTGACGAACGATTGAAATACTGAAATAAATAAACTTTATGTTGTTTTGCCTACACCCCAGCAAAATATGATTCGGGACATCCCCGAATCATATTTTGCTGGGAAGGATTAGACAAAGGATATGCGTTTAACACTACGCTGTATAGAATTTTACTTCTGTTGCATTATCTGCAGCGCGTAGCATTATCTGTAGTTATAGATAAATAAGTAACACCCAACGGTCACACACACAGTCTTGAACTAGGATTGTTGGCATTAAGAACTATTAGAGATTTTCAATCTCTCAACACTCAGACCCGAAACAAATATTTGCAGATTACACAATTTGTTTTGAATCGCTTCTCACCCGGCTACTCACTGCAGCATAAAGGCTCTTGAATATCACATTAGTGGGCTGGGTATACCGGATTGAGGTATGCCTTAAGGTAGGCAGCGGCTTTGCTGTGCCCTGGCATTGCAGAAGTCTATGGGCGGCGGTGTCTACATACCATCAGGTGGGCCGTCTGCTCGTCTGTCTATTCAGGTAGTAAAAAATTGAGGTTAATCAAAACCCTTCAACTCCTCATTTATTTTAACAACATGCAGCATTTATTTGGCGTCAAGGGAAGGTTGTTGTTGAGTCAAATAATTTCCTGAAAGCCAAAACAATTGTGAATGCGAGTGACATAGTGCATGGACGGTATATACCCAGCAGTGGGTAAATGTGAGTTGAAAATTGTGACGAAAATTTGATACCCACACACCCCCACATTGTCGTGTTCTAATGACTGCGAAAAAAGCTACAGATAGATATTGAACGGTGTCCGCTAAAACAGAATAAAGCCTCGTGCTTCTTGAAATATCGTAGAGATTTGCAAAAATATTATTGATAATGTTATGTTGGATATGTTGTTTATTTTTGCGGAAGATCAAGATGAGCTCGACCGTTACGGGATGATAAATAATCACGAACAACCACAAAATCACAAGAATCCAGCATTGTTGGTAGCTTTTTGAAAAAGGAATAAGGAATTCATTTTTTAGCGGTCAGCACTCTCATGGCCACAACGCACTGCACGCAACAGCTGTGAATAAATTTATGATGGATCAAACAAAACAGTTTAGTCAGTCTTCTTGGAGATAGAAGAACTAGCTAACTCGTATAACACGCTTCTCCTGTATCAGAGACATATCTACATTACTCACAGTACACAAAGCTTCTTTAAATCATTTGTATATTGATTGATTTTGAGAGTGAAGACATTAAGAGGAAATAAATGATACCAGTAACACCAGAAAGAAATTCGCAGTACACAGTAAAACCATTTATGGTTAAGTGTTATTCAGTGTTAAACTCTGACATGGCAGAAAGAATATTTGATATGCATATAAAACCTAATGATGAATAGGGGATAATATAATGTTGAGCAATATACAAAGGAGAAAAGATCCAATTCTAAGTCCTAATTCCTCTCATTAGTGGACAGTATAACATGGCCGATATAATTTCATGGTCTAGGATTTACGCGGAAATTATTTAACTCTGGCTTTTTAGATTTTCTTATACCCTTAACACTTTCCACGAATGCGACTATGTATTTGCATTGAACTAATCTCGTTGACCAGTACAATGATCACGTACAAACGTTGAACTAGTCCATGTAGGTACTTGCCATTATGTTATGCAATTACCTTCTAGGTCTTGTGACGGCATATATATCGACTGTGAGCTATAAATATTCTGTGGTTGATTCACAGTTTGGGTGAAATTTTATATATGTAATTTGCCAGGCTTACATTTTCTGCAAGGTTAAAGTTCGGGAGACGTCTGGAGTAAATACTAATCCAAATTGTTTTAGACACATAATTATAATTCTTAGTTGTTCCATATCTCTTCGGTAATGTACAATTTATTATTTCACAACTGTGTGATTTGCGTTGGACTGCTATGTACTTCGACTGTTTTCATTGAATACCTACCTTTTTCATCATTTATATAGACTTTATTGAAAGAAGAGGGAGCGTCGAAGAAGGCCACAGCGGGATTTTAACTGGTAGTGTCGGGTGGGGTGTACATAGGGGATAGGGACTCGGCCCAGAGGCTGCTAGGATAGCCATCATCCGGGCGAGGGGGATGCTGGGTCACAAGACTGGTTAGTTCAGCATTTAAGCGTTAAGCTTGCTTGCCACCATCGTGGTATAAAAAACCGTTTTATTCTCATTATTCCGCTTCCCCCAGGAGCGGGCGGCAGTAATGAAGCGCTTTCCCCGCGATAACAAAAAAAGGTGCCAACGGCGAAGGAATTTGTTAAAAAGGTTGAGGTTGGGAACTCCAAATTCTTATAGAGCAAGTGGAAGTCACATTTGCTTCAACAAAAGACCTTCAGTCAGGTAAGTGCTGAGCTTGGACAGCCGCGACCCCTCCAATTATATCCTATACGTGAAGCAACGACCGCTTGAAGTTACGATGATGATAATTATGTACTTATCATCAGAAGACTTGGTACTTGATTTGCTGTTTTAAAAAAAATACCAGTAGGTTTTCAACAACTAGTATTCCTGATTTCCAAGAAAGGTTTATATCAGACAAATCAGAAGGCAAACTGATGATAAAACAGTGAACTGTTAAAATCATAGCAATATGTTTCTACTTAAGGTTTAAGAAATGTATTGTCTTCTATAATTGTGTATAAGACAAGATGTTGACATAATAATGAATTGTTATACTTGCTGAAATAGAACATTGCTCTGGTGCTCATTAAAATATTTGATTGGATGCCAAACGGCTGAAGCGATTTTGAAGAAATTGACAAGTTATGTTCTGATCAGCTAGCTCAGCGGGTGATCTTGTGGTTTTGGTAGCGATCGGATCAACAGTTTTTTTTGTTATTTTGGTAGTTTTGTGTCGTATTTCCCCTACATGGCGAGTCGCAACTTTCTTATAAACATAGTAAACAATCAAGGTTGATTATTTCTTCAACTATGATAAAAGACTTACTCCATAATTGAAATTGCCTACAGATAGAAATGATGGCCTTATTAAACTCATGTCAAAGAGTTTATAAATTCGCGAGGACATCAGGGTTATCACTTAAATACGGTACGGAACGGTAGGCAGCGGCTTTGCTGTGCCCTGGCATTGCAGAAGTCTATGGGCGGCGGTGACTACTTACCATCAGGTGGCCCGCCTGCTTGTCTGCCTATCAAGACACTAAAAAAAAAATCTACCTCTTAGCCAGAGTAAGTTGCCTATTTAATTTCATTTTGCATTTAAGTCTGAGTATGTAAAATGCTCAAAAAGATAGACCGTAGACCGTAAGTAGGTTTGCGATCATAAAGAAAAAAGCCCTTATACATAGTATTCTATAATAGAATATTTTAACGAATAATCATGTTTAATTCTAGAAGAAATATTGTCTTATTTCCTATTAAAATAAATAAATTATTTAAATACACCCAACATTCATACACATAGTCCTGATAACCTGTATCGTGGGTATCAAGAACTACGAGGTACTACGGTCCCACAACACCCAGATCCGAAAACAAAAATATCTGTCTTTCACACAAACATTTTTCTCGGTACATCCCTCGTTTCACAGCCGGCTATTCGCTCTTTGCTCCACGGAGGATGTCTATTTGCTACTTCATTACCCTAATATTTGTAGTGCCAATAATGAAGTCGCAAAGTAATGATTTAATAAGTTTTGTTTACATGAATGGACCGTTTCAACCGAAGTGGTATAGCGAGAGTATTCCCCTCGACTGTCAAAACTACGTGGTTATATACAAATTATGAATGAGCGACAGTTTTTTTTATCCTTGCACGGCAATGTGACCACACTGCACCTGATGATAAGCGCAGTGCCGTCCAATTAGAGTGTTGGGATAGATACATATTCAATTGCATACAAATTTTAATATATCAAAAACTTATATAGTGAATACCAATCCATTATTATAGTGAACACATTTCTCAATACTAACATCATCACTTTGACGGTACTGCGCTTAACATCAGTGTGGGTGCAGTGTGGTCACTTTGTCGTGCCAGAATAAAAAAAACACACACACACACACAGAACAGAATGACTTGTAATTTGGTAGAACTAAGGCAGCATATCTGGGGCATGTTCTCAGGCATAACAAATATAGGCTGCTACAAACCATTATGATGGGCAAAATTGCAGGCAAACCGAAAGTCAGTAGAAGAAAAATGTCTTGGCTCCGTAACATCAGAGTGTGGACTGGCATCAAGTCTGTTGAAGAGCTATTCAGACTTGCACTAGACCGAGAAAAATTCAAAAAACCGACTGCCAACTGAGAATATATTTTACGAATTTTAAAGAGATGTGAAATCTACCAACTCCCATTAGGCCAGCGTGGTGGACCTAACGCCTAACCCCTCTCGTCAGGCGGCCCGTGCCCAGCAGTGGGACAATGTTTAATACAGCAAATAAGGTTCGGTTCCAATCTGCACCATTTCTCATTTAACAACATACATAATTTCGGTCTGTTTGAAATACGAACGACGCGTTCACCTAGCGGTATGAAATATACTTTAAGTACTACCTATTCTAATACCTACCAAATATACATTAAAAAAATCATAAAATTCGGTCGAGCTGTTTCGGAGGAGACCACAACAGCGTGACACGAGATTTTTATACACTCATTTGCAAAAAAACGGGCGGTTTTGATTTTAATTCTTCTTTAAAAAAATACGGTACCAAAATGATTTCAATCATTTGTACATGTTACTGGCCGGTTTTAAAAATGCCGTGGTGTTTAAAACAGTACGTTCTAAATTCAAATTTTCGTTTGATGCTCGTTTTTACAGAAAACCACTTTTTATCCTACATTTTTGGTGCGAAGTTCCAAAAGATAATATCGGTTTTCATAACTTTTAGTCAATTTTTATGAATTTATTTCATATTCTTAATTGTCAAAGCTTCATTTATTGCTGTTTAGCTGTCTCAATAATGTTAGAGAAAGTGGTAAAAGCTACCAAAATTATTGCGCTGCTCGAAGAGGGTTGCAGCCAATGCTTCGTGGCTCAGAGGCTAAGTGTGAGTCGCTCGACGGTTCAAAGGACCTGGCAGCGGTATCAAGACACCGGTTCCGTCGAGAGAAGGCCTGGTTCTGGAAGAAAACCATGTACCCAACCACGGAATGATCGTTTTCTTGTGAGTCGCGCATTGAGAAATCGCAAGTCTTCGTATATGGACCTTAAGAACAACCTCGAAGAAGTAAGAAATGTGCATATTAGTCTATGGACGGTCAGGAGGAGGCTTCTCGCGGCCAATATACGCAGTCATCGCCCGGCCCGCGGCCCTAAGTTACTCCGTGAGCACAGAGTTGCCAGGCTTAGGTTTGCTCGAAATTGTGAGTCATGGACTCAAGAAGACTGGCATAGGGTATTGTTCTCCGATGAAGCCAGGATATCTCTGTTCGGTGAAGATCGACGTCGGCGAGTGCTACGAAGACGAGGAGAACGCTTTGCAGAGGCTTGTTTTGAAGAAATCACACCTTATGGTGGGGGCTCTGTTATGTTTTGGGCAGGAATAAATTCAATGGATCGTACAGAGTTAGTCTTCATTTAAAACGGCTCACTGACTGGACATCGATACATAACGGAAGTTCTAATTCCTCATGTACAACCCGCATTGGCTGCTTTAGGCGAAGACTCAATTTTTATGGACGACAACGCTCGCGCCCACCGGTCTGGCGATGTGGAAGCGTATGTGCAAGAGGTCGGCATTCGTCGTTTGGATTGGCCAGCTCGAAGTCCCGACCTCAATCCTATAGAGCATGTCTGGGACGTTCTGAAACGACGCGTGAGATCAGTACAACCGGCTCCGCAGACCATCAGAGAGCTGAAGAATGTGATTACCGCGGAGTGGGAACGTATTCCGCAAGCAAGTATCCGGGATATCCTCGCTAGCATACCCAGACGAATTCAAGCTGTGATTTCAGCTAGAGGGGGTCACACTCGATACTAAACATTTATCTGCTTTTACTTTATTAAAGAAAAAACAAACAAAAATCTTTGTTAACTTTTACTTCACGAGCATATGCACTACTAGCGAGCATACACTACTAGTGAACTTTAGCATTAAAACCCATAAATTTTATCAAAATTTATGATAATACTGACGAAAACGATTATTTGCTTATTAATTTACAAAATTGTGAAAGTAAAACTACCTATAATTATCAAACAAACCAATAGTAACATTTGAAATGGTTCATTGCTTAGGTGCCCGTTTTTTTTGCAAATGAGTTTATATATAGATTATACACATACGATAATCATTCATTTCGCAATAGTGCAAACATTCACTAATAGTCGCCTTCCATTTAGCCGTCAACACGTCAAGATGTGGTGCACTGTCTAACAGCATTGAGCGTAGTGAGAGTTCGCCGTATCGAGGATCTAGAACGAGCCACAGAGTGACAAATATCTTTGTCCATACCAAACCAACGTAAATATAGGACTAAGGGCTCCATATTTACTTAGGTTTGGGGCATATTTTAATGTCGCTTCATCCTAAAATGAGTCTCGCCAGCACTGCAACTAACGCTCTGATAGAGCTCTGGGTTCAATTCCGCCTCATAATTTCAGAGAGACACTACCGCCATATTGCAATGCATATAATTTCATACAAACCACGTGTTTGACGACTAAAACTTACATACATATTTGGCTCAACTTGGGATGGAACCTAGAACCTCAACAATTTCACAACCTGCCAAGACACTATGAATGAGGCGATAACTCAAATGACACGTTTCATTTCATAACTCAGTTTTTCGAAGCTGTGATACGTCTAAATTGAAATATTAGCAATACATATAAACGTCATCTATTTTTATAAAGTTCGCAGTACATTTTGAGGGAGAAAGCAAGCAAAGAACAAATGAGTCACCAACGCTTTCTTACATAGTAAGTACATACATTCTATCGGGGGTCTAGAGTTGGGGTACAATGTTTGGCTGTGTTGCAGCCTTCTGGGTACTCTGATACTAGAGCCTCGACCTCATCTTCACCTCCTTGCACCATGGCGTAGTGTAAAGAAGCTACATAGCAGGCCGGAATGATTGTGTTGAGTAGCGTGGGATAGACTGTCTCTCGTTGTTGGTTGTTGTTTGGGGTGTTGTAGGACCATGGTCACACATCATTTCGAGACAGGCCTTGCTTAGTGAGAGAACCATTACAAAAGTAATTTTCAATACACAGTTTCCCAAGTTGGGGAAGAAAGACCTCTGTGGCAAGGAGGTTTCACACTGGAGGCCGTGGGTTCGATCCTAGCTAGCTTAAGGGACCCAAGATAAGGTTTGACAGGCGGGTCAAGAGTTTGTACGTTATTGTTGGGTTTATTATTATAAATATTACGGTTACAAAATAAAGTATGGCTATGTCTTAACTTAACTGAAATCAGCTAGAAAGAAAATACATTTTATTTGGTCAACACTTTAGATGACATATAAAAAGGATAGATTAAAAACACATTCAGAAGTAATATAAAAAAATATTAACCCTAAATACACCCGCTTCTCCTTAATTTGGAAACCCTGTGCCTAAGTATAACCAAAAAGGCCATATGCTCAGCGGTAGCCAGCTAGTAAAATATTACAGAGCTACAGATGTTTAATAAAATAAAACTAGACCTAGCAGTAACTGTTGTAATATTTTAATTGATACATCATTGAACTTAAGAAACTTAAGTTATCTTCTTAACCTGTATTAGTTATAAGAATGTGGTTAAGTTTGTGAGTTTAAACGTAGGGGATAATCTCTGAAACTACTCAAGCGATTTAGAAAATTCTTTCATCTATAGAAAGCTACATCCTCATCCTCTTTTTCCAGTCCTATCCTCGACGTTGTATCCCTGCCTACCAGCCCTTGATGGTAGATTCCAAGTTCCTACGCCACTAACCATAATTACTCATTCCCGTATGGAGAATTTCCATTTGTATTTTGACCTATCATAAGTGCCTTTATGCCTACATGATGAATAAAGATTTTTATTTTATTTTATTTACATAATTGCTGAATGCCATTTTAGATGGTAGTGAAAATTACAGTTCAAGAAAAAATTAACTTTGACGCGAGCGGGGCCTCTAGATTTTCTAAGGAATGAATGAATATCTCAGGCACAAGTGTGTCGTTAAAAGTCAAACTTTTATGCTTGGTACGTACTTTGGGTTCATAAATACACCTTTATTTTTATAAAACCTCCGTGGCGCAGTGGGCAAGTAGACGGCTGTGAAACGAGAGGCCATGGGTTCGATTCCCGCACCGCGACAAATGTTTTTGAGACAGACAGATATTTGTTTCGAGTCTGGGTGTTGTGGCACCGTAGTCCCTCGTAATTCTTGATACCCACGATACAGGTTTGACCTAGTGTAGAGTCAGAACTATGTGTGTGACTGTTGGGTGTATTTATTTAACTAAATTTAATTTGAACAAGGTGCCTTGAGTGGTGAAGTGAGAATGTTAATGGAGTGTAACTCTAGTGTTTCTTTAGCTAATAAATAAGTATCTGAAAATGATTTAATTACACTTATGTATAGTTCCGTTTTTCTATCAGCAGTATATTTTGGAAATACCTGTGAGATCCCACCGAGAATCAGCTCACCATCAACCTCACCGCTCTCACTCAAGAAAAAATTGAGTTTTTTACCATAGATAATCAAAATCAAAGGAAAATTAAACTAATGCATTGCAATTCAAAGTATATTAATATATAATCAGACTCAGAGAGACTTAAAGAGACTGCCTCGGTGGCGCAGTTGTAATTGCGCATGTGTTACGTCTGCTGTGAGGGCTCGGGTTCGATTACCCGGTTCGGGTAAAGTGATAATGGGATTTTATATCTAGAAATTCTCAGTATTAACCCGGAGTCTGGAATGTGTGCCCGGTATGGCGATAGGCCCCCTATCACATTATGGGACCAAAATTCGGCGAAAAGTGGGTGTACTGGTTAGACCTCTGCCTACCTCTTCGGGGATTACAGGTGTGAGTGTATATGTATGTAGAGACTTAAAATGATACAAGTTAATAAAACAATTATTGCTTTAAGTACTAAAAATTGTCAGGGCTTCCCACATTAGACACAGTATGTATTTTGGTAAATAAATAATTGAAAAATTATATACCCACACATTACAATTATATTATATACACACACAAAATAGTTTTTTTTTAGTGCCTCGATAGGCAGACGAGCAGACGGACCACCTGATGGTATGTAGTCAATGCCACCCATAGACTTCTGCAATGCCAGGGCACAGCAAAGCCGCTGCCTACCGTTATAGTGTAAAGTCACTAATTTAAAACTTATGTCAGTAACTTTAGAGTTAGTTAGTTTGACAGCCTCCGTGGCGCAGTAGACGAGTAGCCGGCTGTGAAACGAGAGGCCGTGGGTTCGATTCCCACACCGGGACAAATGTTTGTGTGATAGACATATATTTGTGTCCGGGGTCTGGGTGTTGTGAGACCGAAAGTCTCTCGTAGTCCCTGATGCCCACAACACAAGTCTCGTATGTAGTGTGTAAGTACATGTTGTATGTAACTAATTATAATATATAGTAAAGTTTTATAGTTTTTATATACTCTATTCTCAAAAAAAAATAAGAATTTAATAACATTTTTCTTCCCAAAGGGGGAAGGTGTAGTGTGTAAGTACATGTTGTCTGTAACTAATTATAATAAAGAGTCTTAATCGAACCACAGTCGTATTAACACGTCTCTCTACCTATTTCCCGCCTTTACAGTATCTTAGTGTGGGGTCGGGGCTATGTGTGTGACTGTTGGGTGTCTTAGCTCTACTAAACACAAGCTGATATAATGTAAAGTTATTATTGTTAGGATAAAGCGGGATCTCTTGCCATAGGTAGATTACATGTCGGATCTACAGCCTCCGTGGCGCAGCGGGCGAGAAGCCGGCTGTTAATCGAGGGCCGTGGATTCAATTCCCGCATCAAGAAAAATATTTGTGTGACAGATAGATATTTGTATGTCTGGTGTGATAGATGTCTGGGTGTTCTTGATACCCACGATACAGGTTTGATCTAATGCTGGGTGTATTTATTTATATCTTATATTAACTAGTGATTCCTTAGAAGTAAATATATTTGCTCGGTGGCGCAGTTGTAATTGCGCATGCGTTTACGACTGCTATGCTGAGGTCTCGGGTTCGATCCCCGGGTTTGGTAAAGTGATGTTGGGTTTTTCTATCCAGAAATTCCCAGTATTAGCCCGGAGTCTAGAATCTGTGCCCGGTATGACGATAGGCACGCCCCCTATCACATCATGGGACCGAAATTTGGCGAAAAGTGTGTGTACTAGTTACACCTTTGCCCACCCCTTCGGGGATTACAGGTGTGAGTGTATATATATGTATGTAAATATATTTTAACAATAGAAGCTGTATGTATATACATAGTCATAACAATTATTCTGATTAAACGGCCCAAATATGAGCACACTCTTGAGTTAATTATTAAAAATATAATTATATATGAAAATCATTTATTTAGTAATAAACTTTGTAAATGCAGACATTTATAATAATTATAATTGTCCAATTCATGGCCTAATTCAGTAGGAAACATGTATTTTTATTTGATTTTGTGAGAAATTTTATAAATAAAAATATATTAGAGTTTTTAGCTTGTTTTAGGATTTTTTCTTATACGAGCAATAACATAATAAAAATACTGCCTCTCTGACAAATATCAGATATTTCTTTTAAATAATAAATTTAATACTTATCTACCTATGTCAAATGTAATAGATTAATATTTTTTTTCCTAAATAGTTACCTAAAAACCTATTATTATTTAAGTACACTGTATCTAGTATAGACAAATTATACTTTATAGATATGCTTCTTAAATTCTTCATATAGGTA
Source organism: Laothoe populi (assembly GCA_905220505.1). Lineage (NCBI taxonomy): Eukaryota > Metazoa > Arthropoda > Insecta > Lepidoptera > Sphingidae > Laothoe > Laothoe populi. The sequence continues at coordinate 11,879,377 of HG992147.1, read as the reverse complement.
TTATATGTTTTCATAATTAGGTACGTAAAATAATTTAGTCATGATAGAGTTATTTGAAAAATAAATAAATGTTTTTTTTTTATTTTCAGTGTAAATATTCAGCTTATAATTCCTCCTCATACGATGAAGAGAAAAATTAAAAATATTACAGACTGTCACATTTTATAAATTAAAAGATAAAATGCAAATTGTGTATATGACGTGTGCGTGTGTGTTTGTGTGTGTTGTACAGTGCCCGGAGTGTATAGCGGCGGCGCGGCGGCGCGGTGGCACGGCGGCGCGGCGCGCGGTAGGTATGGTGAGAGGCCGAGCGGGGGCGCGCGCACCCACACTGCCACGCTCCGGCCAATCGCCGCGCGCCGCGCACACACACAACCACGAGGTAACCATGCCAAAAACATCGTTTTCTTACGAAAAACGTGGGCATTTTGTGCACGTTTAGGGTGTGGGCGCCCCCGCGCACGCAACCCACTCCAGAAGAGAACACCTTTTACCCTTCTTCACCCCCGGAAAACTTAGAAAAAAATTGCTAAGTATTCGCCTTCTATATGCTGCCTCCGTCACTTTAACGATTTTTCTGAGGCCATATTTAATATTTTTCAGATATTTTTTTTCACATATAGAAAGTATAAAAACGGCGCTTTTTAATGTGTATAAATAGAAAAAAGGCAGAGAGATGTTGGCGGCCCCAGAAAGGTTGTAAGTGTCGGTTCACTTGGAGGGGTCTACCGGCGCCGGTCTGCACAAATGTTTGCCTTTTATGAATTATTATATTAGAGAACAATATAAGAGAGCAATTTATGCGAAAAAAGTTGCAGTGAATTAGTTAATAAAGCAATAAATAGGAAGGCGCGTGGGCCCGCCCAGGCGGCGGAGGCGCGGGCGCGGGGCGGCGGCATGCGGCGCCCTCGCACGCACATACTTATATATAAAAAAATGTCGCCACCCCGGAGCTTTTGATCTGTATGCATAGGCGCAAGCCCAAATATCAATATTACGCACAGAAAACACAAATAAATGCATTAGGTTTTTTAGGAAAATTGCGCAAAATTTTCCGACTGTACTGTCACTTTGGCGCCAAACCTGCCACTTAGACAATGTTAAATTGTACGAAAATAATTTTGAATTACTTTAAAAATTAATTCGTTTCCACTGATACCAGGGAAAATATATTTGGGTGTGGAAAGGCGAAATTTAAAAAAATTGATCGGTAGCGCCGCGGGTCGAGGATAAGCCAATATGCATACTACTAAGGTAGGTACGTAATTAGGTATTAAAATATTTATATGCTACATTTAATTGTATATTATATTATTAGACAAAGAAAGTGGAAAAAAGAGCGCATCATGAAGAAAAAAATGAAAGCCGCGCGTATCCTAGACAGAGTATAGGTAAAGGAACACGAGTCGCGGCAACTTCTTTGGACGTTCATTTTGAGAACATGTCTTAAATATATTTGAGTATTATTTACTTTTTATAATGCGTCCATTTTTAAATATTACCAATAATACAATTCCTTGATATATGATCACCAGTGGACGCATAAAATAACTATACGCAGTGACACTTGTTCAATAATTAAAAAAAATACTAAAACGTAAACATTTATTTTTCATGGCAATTATTGTAAAAAAATAATTTTATTAAGAATAATAAAAAATATTTGACAAAATCTAGGTGAATAAATTGAAATTGATATCACATAAACACAAAAGTGAAAAATACAAGAATAAAATCAAACGTATACGCGCGCTAAGGTTTTATTTATAGGGGCGTTTTAATTACGGTAAAGAATGTTATCAGTGATGTTGCCGTTAGGTTAGTGTCGGCGCACGAATTCCCGGAATTCCGGGAACTAATCCCAGAGGTAGGGACTGTAGACGCCACACAGCGCCGCGCGCCCACTTATACAACGGTTTTATATTAAACAATTTTACAATTCCAAATTCAAAATTTAGACACATTCACCAACACATTTCAATTGTTATATTTTATTTAACATGACATTTCAAATTAGTTTTAGGGAGCTTTTGTATATCGCAAATTCCTTTACAAACAATAAAACGTAAACATATTCAAGGAAGTTACTGTTTAAGACACGTAAACGTTTAAGACATTCTTTCTACGGTCGCGTCAGACATGAGCGTCAGTGACGCCGTCGTCTGTCAACGCCTTAGCCATACAGGATAGCGTCTGTGACTTCGAACGTTAGAGAGAGCGGAGCAAAACACACCGATTCTGACGCAGCGTCATTGACGCAAGAATCTCTGACAATTGACGCAACTATTGGAAGTGTGTTATTCGCAAGCAGTTTTAGAGCTTATAGTAAGGATTGAATGTAATGTCATGCTTAAATGCAATACATCTCTCATTAGTAAATGAGGTCTATACCTAGCAGTACCTACGACCGTAAATTCACTAGCGTAAATGTGTAATGTAGCGTAATGTAGAAACAATAGCTATATTTATTACAGAATAATACAATCTGTATTATTAAGAATTCTAACATCCAAATCAGCTAAAATTATATGGAAGTGTTTTAGTATTGGCGATCGGTATGTTAAATTATTAAAACATTGAAAACCACGTACTTCTTAAATAAGATTTTATCGATTTCAAAAATGTTACAATCGAACCATAGCCAACGTTTGCTTATTTGTAAATTGTCTTTTGAATTAATTTTGAACTAGTAGATATAATTACTTTATAAACTTTTGTGGTTTTAATAATTAAACTATAATTTATATTAAGTATATGATGGTAATTAAAATTCTTGTTGTCATTATTAATAAATAACTAATTAAATACTGTCAACTTTTAATGCATATATTCAATTGATTGGAAATAATATTAAACAAGGAAACGCTTAGCCCATAGCTTCTATATTATGGGAGTACAAAACTAATCTCCATTTAATATACACCAGTACAAAACAATGTAGCGTTTTAACACAGCGGATAACACCGTGGTAATGTGTTTTAAATATTAATAACATTTACCCTCCTTTATAATTACGGCGAAGCAACCAAAAAACGTGTTGTTAAGAACGTTAAAGTTAGCGGAGCTATGTAAGCAGTGGATAAAATTATCATAAAGTGGGTTGAAGAAAGGGGTGGCGCGGGCATCGACCCCGGAACGGGCCTAGAGGCCACACGAACCGTCGCAATTGTTTTTATTTATTACGTGCAGGTGCCGCGGGGGCACCTCCGGTTAACCGCCGAGACATGTGGAACTCCTACTTCTAAATAGGTTAACATCCGTAACACCCGTCTGCATATCGGTCACTGACACAACAATCCACATCTACACTATCACTTGCTCAATAAACCTTTTGTCTTTATGCGATTCGCTAAATATAATTTATTAAATCGTTCACAATGATTTGTTATGTTACGCGAATTTATACCTTCTGAGTACTTTGACACTAGACCCTCGACCGCTTCTTCACCTTCTTGTCCATGGCGTAGTGTAAAGAAGCAGGACGGCTGATTGTGTTGAGTACCGCGGGATAGATCGTCTCACGCTACTCTATACTCTAATTGGATGGCGACAGAATTAGATTGCGCTTACCATCAGGTCCACTGATGGTCACTTGACCAGGCCAGCATGCCAAAAAATATATACAATGATACAAAAATTTCAGCAATTGCATCACACAAAAGACGGTAAGAACACTCGTTGATCTATAAACATATCTAGGGCTGGAGAATTTTGCGCCTTGTAAATTTAGTTCAAATTGGAGCCTTTATCTACAAGCAAATACTGTTGGTTAATTATGACGGTAGTAATTAAGTAACACTTTTATTACTGTCCTTGATGTGCCCGAGGGAAGCGAAGGGCGGAAATAGAGCTAGGGCACACGTGTGCCGCATGCGACGATAACAACTTGAGCAACACTGCCAAATTTAAGCGCTCCTGCGACCAACTACGCCTTAATACAACGTTATAAAGCTGAAAATGTGATGGCAGCACCCAGAACATGTTTAGATAAGGAAATCTAAGTTTTGTGACAAAGGAAAAACATAAATTGTATGTGTAAGTACAGGAAAATGACACAGGCAAGTATGTACCTATGCATTGCACGTGGAAGTGAGTTCCGAGTATTGTTTGCAGTCAGCAGTGCAGTGCCGCGCTGTGTATCTACTGGGTCTATGTCTGTAAATGCTGACTATGATAGTCGACTCCTGCCGTTCGAAATGTCTTTTAGAATTAATATAGCATAGAATGAATAGCAGCGATAGCCTAGTTGGTTGCGGTTCGAAGTCGTAGGTTCGAAACCCAAGTGGCATACACCTCTGACTTTTCTAAAGTTATGTGTGTATTAAAATGTTAATTATCGCTTGCTTTAACGGTGAAGGAAAACATCGTGAGGAAACCTGCATATCTGAGAATTTTTCGAAGGTATAAGAAGTCTGCCAACCCGCATTAGGCCAGCGTGGTGGACTAAGGCCTAACCCCTCTCATTAGTAGAGGAGGCCCGTGCCCAGCAGTGGGACAATGTTTAATACAGGACTAGTATTATTATTATATTTTTTTATTAGAATTAAATGCATTTAATTACACGCTTTACATTAGCTTCACCGGCTTTCTTTCTTTTCGTCTTCCAGACGTCCGATTTACTTGAAAATTTGTACACGTGTCAAGGACTGATGATAATACAATACTTTGGCCTTATGTCCCAACCAGGATATTAAAAAGTATGAAAATTTTAGATCAAGTTTTTTTTATCATGTGTTCTTGATTTGTAATCGTGTCTTTTTATTATAAGTACTTTTGATGCTGTTTTGAGACTCGGTTTCGGTTAACAAGAAAATAAATTACAGTTTAAGAAAACTAAGCGTGTGTTTAAGTTTTTTAAACTATATATTTTTTAAGTAATTTCGCGTAAAGTCGTTATTAATTTACGGTTTTATGATTACAAATTCATAAATAGCATGGAATACGAAAGTTTAATTGTAATTACACTATAATAGCATTTGTTTTAACGAGTTAGCAATAAATATAGGTATTTTTAATGACGTCATCAGACTACACATTGGCTGTTAATTAAATAAGTCATATTATTAGAATGAGTTTTCCTTCTCTGGTTCCTATACGTTTTATTTAGGTCCATAACTCATTGACAACTTCAATTTTAAATGTATAATAGCTAATAAGAGTTCCATTAGTTAAGAGAGTGTGTTGTGATTAATTACTGGTTGCATTTTGTTCATATTTGAAGTGTTCTGTGTTGCAATATTCTGTTAAAAGATACGATCGAAAGTAATAAACAGAGCTTTGATATAAAAGGATGTGTAATTATATTTTAAATTCACAGTTATATTACATCCGTTTTAATAATTCGTCTCGATTCCCTTTACCCTCTAATTAATACTGGTATTTTAAATATATATTCATTAAGCCACGGCCCGGTACGCGTTCAAATTGGGCCCTTCTCGAGATTAGCCCCCTCGTACGCACTGACACGGACAGTTATATCTCTAAGACGTAAAGTTATATTTAAAAGGTGTTCAAAGCATTAACATTAACTAAAATTCTATAAGTTGTTAAGAACTAAAAATTTAACATTAGTAGTTTTCATAAAAAAATATTAATTTAAGATTAATCTATTTGGTGAAAGTGATTTTTATCTTTGTTTTTTTTTAATATAACGTAAAACTCGAAAATTTAATGACTTTGGTTTATTTAATTATGCATAGTTAACATAACCCAGTAAATGGGGAATTCTTTTATTAAACTCCATAGATTTATCGCAAATGCCGCTAGTGTTAAGGAAAATCGGCATCAAACAATATATATGTTTGCCTAGATGTTGCCCGCGGCTCCGACCGCGTGAAGGCTATTTTTGGAAGAAGAGTATATTTGGTATTTTGGAAGAAAATAAAATCCATGGAGGCATCTTAAGCTATTTTATACCATTCTATATTTTGCTTCCCATAGCGTGCATTTTTCTGCGATAAAAAGTAGCCTATGTCATTTTCTAATTCCTAAACTGTCACTGTGCAAAAAATGATGTTGATCCCTTACACTGTGAAAAACTAAACTTTCCCACAGGAACTGTATATTTTTCCGGGATAAAACTTTATGTGCTATTCCAGACTATAATCTACCTCTGTGCCAATTTTCAGTTAGATACGTCCAGCCGTTGCAGCGTGATTGAGTAACAAACATCCATCCATCCCAACATTCGCATTTATATTAGATTTTTTTCATTTGTATGTTATACTTATACAATACTATATAAACAGTAGTCTCATTTCTAGAAGTTTCAATGTTTAATTATAATTTGATGACGTTCGTCTTTCGCTCTTAGATACATTTGTTGAGTTATGAAAACAATTCGCAAAATGTAATAGCAGTTAAGGAAGCGATCTCATGTTTCAATAACAACTGTGCTTTTTATTCTTATAAGTTGTAGTTGTAATATAACAATGTATAATCTTAATAGATAGATAATTGTTTCGGGTCTGGGTGTTGTGGGACCGTAGTCCCTCGAAGTTCTTAATACCCACGATACAGGTTTGACCTAGTGTGGGGTCAGAACTATGTGTTTGACTGTTGGGTGTATTCATTTATTTAATTTACTATATAAAAATCACGTGTCACGATGTTACTTTCATCTCCGAAACCGCCATAACGATTTTAATGCTGATTTTCGGGGTGCTTCTTCTCAGACCAGTTGGAATTTCTGAAGCACCGCGCTAGTAGATTTTAATATAAAAAGTGCTCCTGAATAAATGATTTGGTTATGATTTTTCGTGAATGTATATCTTTGGTTTGAGGTTGAAATATAGGATAGTTTTGAACCCGACAGGTTGCTATATTATCGAAAACTTTTTTTTATAACATAGTCCGACAAACGAGCCAGTGGGTCACCTGATGTTAAGTCATCTCCACCGCCCATGAACATCCACAATACCGAAATTATCATGTATGCGCTGTCGGCCTTAATGGACAGGAATAGGGATTACGGAAGGGAAGGGGGAATTTGGGCCTCCGGATATCTCACTTACGATACGAAACGCGACAGTAAACTGTCACTTTACGTTGGTTTTCTGTGATACAGTGGCACCACCCCGGTCGAGCCGGCCTATTCATGCTGTAGACAAATATGTCTACAGCGTGGCTCTACCCACTTCAAAAAAAATTGCGCAAATTCAGTCTACATAGAAGGCGGTCTGTGGTAAGACAACGTCTACTGCAACCCATTAGTCAATACACAATTACGACCAAAAATAAAGCGACATAAATATTTTGATCATTGATGCTCTATAGAAAATATTTCACTGATTTTATTTCATCCTAATGCCTGAACGAAACTATAATACAAATCAATTGCGTTTTTGAAGATTAAGAGGTGATTAGGTAGGTGTGTTTATCAATCTTGCGGTGCAGGGAGATATCGAATACATATATGCGCAGTATCAGTAAATATCGATAAAAACAATGTACCTATATCTGAATATAAGCCGTCATCGAGATTATGTACTGCCGCCCCTTCCCTGCGTACAAGCGTTCATGTAAATGTACAGCACCTCCCTTCGTATATACCTATCGTCATTATTTTTTGTGCGTTCTGTTACTGACTAACCGACTGTTAATATGCTTGCTAGAGTTTTATTTACAATCTAAAATGTATGCTTGAGTTTTATTCAGAGTAATTTCAAAATCTACAATTCCGTGCGTTTAAGAAGTAACGGTCGATGCCAAATCACACTTCATTATTTTTAACACGAAAATACATACTTGTATTTCTACATATATTATTAATAGTGTATGAAAAAGGTTTTATTGATAATCAGATTTTACTGATAAATGAAGATTATAGGAGACTTGAACAGTTTACAATATTTGTTTAAAAATATGGACACCAAAACTTCTCGTAGAGTAACATCGAACAGATTAAATAATGGTTAATTAATGTTGCTAAAACTATATAATTTTGTTTTTTTTTCTTCATCATGTCAAATGGCAAATCTTATAAGTTTATATAAAGTGCAAAACATATATTTTATATTATAATATGATATCAAATGAGTCTATGATTAGAGCGGAGAGACGACGGCATAATTTATTTCCTGAACAACGTACGGGTGCGATCCCGGAAAATGAGATTGGTAACTCATTAAAATAAATATATTTAGGTATTTATGACGGTTTCAATTAAAACAATAGATTGTGTGTAGCTAGGTGCCGGTTGAATTTCCCGATAGTTCGCGCTAGCGGCGCGCGCTGGGGCCGCGAGGGTGCCGTTACCGATAGGCACGCCTCCTCCCGCATTCTACAAACTTAACTTGCATTAACTATAGACCATCATCGAAGCCCCATACATTACTATATATACTCATACACAGGTTTCAGTGCTCAATTAACTCACTGAAAGAAAATTTACTCGAAAAGTTCGGCCTCCTTACGCACACGCACATATACGCCACACACATGTCTAATCACGGACATAACACAAACGACACGCATGTACACATACGGCCGCGTAGGTATGTTTCTGCCATTATGAGGATCTCGGACATGCTTAAAGAATGCTGTACATCGTGCGAAACATTCATGTCGGTGCAACGTTTTTAAAGGGCGGCCGGCAATGGATAGGCATGCGTCCACCGCCCTAAGTGCATAGGCCGTGGTGTGCGTAGAAACTATTAGTACTCCGTGCGTACACAGAAAGGCCCACCAACGAGGTGATCAATTTATGAATCGTAAAATGAAAAATGCGCAAAAATGCGTGCTGTGTTCACGAATTTTCTCCGGTCGTTTTATCTGCAGTACTGTTTAAAGCTCATTATCTGACACGGGAACGGCCAAAAAACATATATTTAATATAAATATACATTTTATTATAAAACAGTAATGGAAAAAAATGTTTTAAAAATCATTTATTGGAAACTATTTTACAATACTATTTTATTTTGATTTTATGTCGAATTCTTTTTGTTTACGTCTCACGCAAAAACCACCAAATTGATTGTGATGGCGATTTCACAGATAAAAAGCATAATATTTGATTTCGAATTAAGATGATTCAATTTAATTGGGAAGAATCGTAGATGTAGCTTGATTACTTTGCATTAAGCACCGTAAATCATTAGGTATATCAATGTAACCAGAATTGAGTACAGGAATAGAAGCTAGTACTAACGCTTCAGGATTTAATTTAGTTAGTGGTTGACAGTAATAGGAGTGGCAGTGGAAGTTAGTCCAGAAGTCGCGAACTTTACTTCCCGCCAATATTTTTCAGTGTCACCTTAAACTATTCTGCAGCCCGTTTTCTAAATAGTCATGTAGTTAACAGAAAAATAGGCATAGGGGACTCTCCCAACAAGAGTGAAAACATAAAGTTTGGAGTTACTGTGTTCTTTTTTGAAACAGCGTCCATCAAGTAATCGTTTTTTTGTTTATGCTTTTTTGACAATCGTTATAGCACTTCATAGGCGTGCTTATGTCCAAAGTAAACAATCTGAGCGTGATGGTTACGCGGGTTCAGCTCTTTCTCCATCCCAAAACTGCCCAGCGTGCCTAAAGAAGTTTTCACAACAAAAACTATTTTTTAAGGTATTGTTAAAAATGTGGAAGTGATGCCTAATGATCCAGTTAGCCATTAGTGTAATTGTTAATCTTATAATGTAATTTATATAGCAAAATATGACCCAGACTGATAGACAGAGAAAAAAAAGCTTTATTACTTTGTATCAAATTTGCCATGTCGCTTAGCGGCGTATTGGTAAATATACGGCCGTATTGTAAATTACTATTTATAATGTTGCAAGTGCAAAAAGTATGTTTCGAAAAAAAACTATTCTATTACACTAGCCATCATTATGCGGCTGCAGCTGTTCTACGGCGAAGAGGCGTTGGGGTGTGAAAAAATTAGTCAAGCGAAAGTGTATACTTTTTGACAAAATGCCTTTGGTTTTTTGTTTTTTAAAATATGCCATTAAATTTCAGTTTCTATTAGGGACTTAGATGAATATGGACTAAGATTTCACTTTCCCCCTGTTGCATATAATGTAATTTCTGCAAGCTTTTAAATTATAATAAAACGTATTTTCAGTTTTAGAAACTTTCACAGCAGGATTCATAACAAATTATTGTTTTTCGGTAATAGTAAACGATTAAAATATAAAAGATTTTACATTCCCGGCAAATAATAGTAGTATTTTGCATCACTTCTAAAAATACAAGATAAGATCTTCTTTTTCCGTTTCAATTTAAGCATATTTTTTTTTTATGTGCAAAGTGACTACACTGCACCTGTTGGTAAGCGCAGTGCGGTCCAATTAGAGTATCGAGTATCGAGAGACGATCTATCCCCGGCTACTCGACACAATCATGCCGGCCTGCTTCTTCACACTATGCCATGGGCAAGAAGGATTACATATACAAGAAATGCCTGGACTCAATACTACAGTTAAATTATAAAGGTATATACCAGGTTGTAGGGTAAATCTAAAGGACGCACACCCGAAACTGGTTTATCTAAAAAATTTAGGTGATCAAGTTAGGAAAGGTTAGTTGACCCTGGCGCCTAGTCTAAACATTATCTACTTTCTTATGAGGGCAGTGTGCCTCTCATTTCTCCCTTTGATATCTAATAGTTGACTAGAACTATTTACTTTATTTTCCAACGTATTTACGATATTATACTAGAAATTGTTATAATTTAATCTATTTTCATCAATTTTTATAAAAACCTAGCTTTTTGGTTTGGTTTGTAATGTTATATATTTTATATTGATTTGCAGACGCCATATTGAAAAATAATACCCTTATATCACAACCACAACCAAGACGAATCTAACGACACATCATATCTTAAAATACATAAAGATGTTTGGGCTACATTAAGTAACAAAGAAATAGTATACAAACAAGCATTCGAAAAACATTACCCTCCTTTCTGTGGCAGTCGGGTTGAAGAAGGGAGAGGTTCTCTATGAAACTGTAATGTCCTTTACGTGATATCTCTGCGATATGTTAGACATTGACTCCTGATGAGGATTGTCATGCGATAAAATATACCGCGGTACCATATAAATTTGGCTAAAACCTGATAATAAAAAAGGGACGCGGATAGAAAATTTCAAATAACTACAAACGCACAACGCTTGGGGTTTCTAAGTCAGATTTTAGATTTTAAATAAATATGTCATGTTTTCTTCGGTTTATATGACTAATTGAGTTATTCAGTGAGTACCTGATTCGAAGTTCGATTTATTTATTGATTACATTCAGCATGCAGGAAGTCACCAATACAATAATAAATTATAGTTTTTATTGAACTGTCAAAAGCTCTTCAATACTAATTCAAAATCCAGGAATTAGTACGCATTTCAAACAGAGTTGTAACCAAGACAGACTGCAAAAGGAAACAGTAACATTTTTTCACTTAATAAGTTAAGCATATGTGGTCACAAAGTTATGATATGTGGTCCGGCGAGATGGATACGTCGACAAAGAAAAAAGTACATCGCGATATTGAACGTACGGGCAGTAACGAGTGGCGTGTTTTAGACGGCATTGTAAAAAGCAGCTTACAAAGTCATCGAAAGTAGTGCATAAACGCAAATACGATTAGAGGCTGCATCGGTCGGTATGCAGCGTGCGGGCGGGCGACGGTGGTGCGGTGGAGCGGCGGCGGCGGCGGGCGTGCAGTGCGACTGCGACGACCGCCAGAGGAATGCGACAGGTAACCAATTCCAGGAAGGCCGCGGCCCGTTACCGCGCCGAATATCTCCGGCAGTCAAACGCGCCGACAAGTGCGGCGGCCACTTGCGACAACACCGTCCGATGCGCCCGCGCCCGCGTCCGTCGCACCGCCCGTGCACCCACCCCCGCCCGCTGCATTCCAAGCGACATTGAGTTTAGAAACCAGTTGAACCAACTCGGCGCATACTATCTGCAGAGCCTTGCACGCGCCCGCACTCCGCACAGCCTTTATCTAATATCACTTGCATATCTGCGCTGCACCAACTGACCGACCGCGACGCGACCATGTCCCGGCCGCCCGTGCCACCCGTGCCAGACACTCCAAACGGATTCGTTTAATGATCCCAGGCTCGTGTTTCATTAATAACACAGTAATGCACATTATTTTAGTAGTATTATAAATATAAAATCCTTCCTAGTTCATAATAAGACAATTAGATACTTTCTGTATGAATAAAATATTGTAGACTCCTGTTATAAACAGTGCATACAGTACTATGGTAGACACACATCACTTGTATCCTTACATCACTATGTACATAGTGATGTAAGGATTTATGTAACGTTATTTATTACCAATAATCCATTAATCTCAATTCATTACCGCAAAGATTAACCTTCCATTAAGAAAGGGGGGGAAGCTTTAGTTTACTGAGCATGATACAGGTCATTCTTGTATTGTATTGACCGTTGAATGACACTTCAAATAATGAAAGCTTGAAGTTAAAGTTTAAGCTAAAGATAACCGCGCCTTGTGTTGGGTTGTTACTGTGACAATAAGTAATATGTCCCGAGACGATGAGAGATATCTTCGGACACTTCCGAAAATGTCTGCGAAATACAAGGTGCATAATATCTTCTTTAATCGCATCTGTGATGATGCCCAAATACCTTCGAGTTTATAACTAAATTTTTGGGACAAGCACTTTTTGCCAAAGGGTCATAACATATTTTGTATTACTCATGCGGGAAAAGTAGTATCTTGACGCTCGCTGTTACGTTTGAAAAAGAACCGTTTGCCGACGAGTGCGACAAGTTTACTTGTCGCACTCAAATTATTCTTGGCACACGCAAATTTAGATAAAATTGATGCATCAAGAAAATGAAAGATCCGAAATTTTAGAGCAGGTTTCATCTAAAAACGCCATGAATTTGAATATTACATTTACGAACTGCACAAACATTACAGTTCTTTTAAATGACACTGAAAAAAAGTAACTTATTTATGTTGCTGTTGTTGTTCTTGTTATTTTTTGTTCTGATCAAATAAATTTATATTTATTTGTAATTAATTGATACTTTTTTGAATGCTTAATTTTTCAGCTATTATTTCTGGTCCGAAAAGGCTTCGTCCTTTTAAAAAAATTTTTATTTATTGTTTAAAATATATTTTTTTCTTCTTTTAAAACTTTTTATTTGTTTTGAACCCCCCGCCGGGGCTTCGCCCCTGGACCCCGCCGGGGCTTCGCCCCTGGACCCCACCGGGGCTCCGCCCCTGGACCCCAATTTTGTACTTACATATATCACCGCATTTGTAATACAAAATAGTATGTGCAACTCGTGCGACGTTGTCGATTGCCCACTCAACCCACTCAAGCGAATGACCGCACTCGCTTCGCTCGTGCGTTCAACTTCGCTTTCGTGGGCAATCGACAACTTGTCGCACTTGTTTCACAATGATCTATTCTAATATTCGCAATGGCACCGTTGTCCAGATCTAATATGATTAATGTTTATGACGAATAATGGTTGTTACGGGAGCAACATCGTGAGCTATAGTTAGTTAATTATAAATTTTAGTCATAGAATTGACGGGTAAAAGCGCCCCTTGTGGCTTATTTCGGTACTTAACAAACAACATCATTTTGAATATACACCAGAATTTGCAGATAGTGACGCCGAGGTGAATTGATGTGAATTACTTAAGTTTATGTAAATTTAAAGTGAAACGCAAAATAGGCACTCACTCACTGGCACGGCAAAGTGACCACACTGCACCTGATGGTAAGCGCAGTGCCGTCCGATTACAGTATCCAGTAACGAGAGACAACCTATCCCCCGCTACTCAACATAATAGGGTAGTTTCCTGTGTTTAATTTTGTACACTATTCTCTACGCAATCGAATATAATACGCAAAAGAAACTCTTTTGCGAAAACAGAATCCAAATTGCTTGAAAAATGAGCTCCAGTATTTATTTTAAATATTGGTATGAGCAAATACTCACAGGCATAAGCAAAAACGATGGCGTATTGGGAACATATCGCTATCTCCCTCGCACAACGGTACAGTACAGGCGATTCATAGTACCGTGACGTCACGGTATCAGATATGCATCCTTGTACTGTTATTTGACAACTACCCCTTCTAGCAGATTTGAGTGGTGTCTAATTTACTTATTTTTGATCGGATTCATAAAATTCTTTCGATAATAGGTTTAAGGTAATGTAACTTGTTGATTAAATTAATAAAAAAAATTGAGTCAACTACCCTATTATGCCGGTCGGCTATATGTTGTGTAGTTTCTAGTTCCTGATAAAGACGATACTGGTTATTCCAAGGTCCAGGGTCAGGACTGTTTGTGTGACCTAAGTTTGATAATAAATTATTCATTCCGTAAAAATTTATGACTTTGCGTCTTCTGGGGATTTCTAGCCAAACGAAAAACTTATGTATTAGAGAATGTTTTAAAAGTGTTGCTATTGGTCTATTGATATAAATGTTGTAGTTGTTGATATCCTGCAGATATTAAAGATACAAAAAAAAAATATACCTCTATAGGCAGACTAGCAGACGGGCCACCTGATGGTAAGTAGTCACCGCCGCCCATAGATTTCTGCAATGCCAGGGCACAGCAAAGCCGCTGCCTACGCTACTGCTATGGCTTTTTGATTATTATTATAGCCTTGTTTACATTATCAACGATTTCCAATGTCTAGTTTACAAAAGGCTAAAAGCCGTTAAGGATTATGTGATCTGTAAAAGATCTATGTTCAACTACTGCCGAATACAGTATGTTGAATATATACTTTTATATTCATAAGCATTATGATAATTTATAGTTGAGCTGCTCTAATCTAATGTCATCATCATCATCATCATCGGCCTGTAGCAGTCCACTGCTGAACATAGGCCTCCCCTAAAACGCGCCAGTTAAGTCGTCTTCGTCTTCAGCTTGTCTCATCCAGCTTCTGCCAGCTACCTTTCGCAAATCGTCACTGCACCTAGCTGGAGGGGGTCCTACACTACGCTTGCCGAGTTGCGGTCTCCACTCAAGAACTCTCCATTTAATCTAATGTAATTAAACTTAAATCGTACATTAATTATATGACCAAATATTATTAACCAGTGTTTGAAAAGAGCAACGCTAGAGTTTCTGCAAACTGCATTCCGAACTGGCGGTAGAGGAAAAAAGATTGACTGAATCTAAATAACGTATTAAATTTCATGGATAAAAAAAAGTATGTGATCTGATTTGATAAGGGGTAATCACGCTTAGTGAACGCACATGTAACTTTACCTACCCCTTACGAGATAGAAGCGTGACGATAACTTACAGATAAGTTATTCTGTCAAGACTAATCCCTAATTCAGAGCAATATAATGTCATATAGCATGAATCATAACAAACGGCTGTTTATTTCACTGTTTACGCGTTTAACGTAACCAAGCGCTCGTTTCCGAGTTGAGTTATTAATCTCATTTGTAATCAGCTTAACAAATTAAACAAATAATTATTTTAGTGTACACGGTACATATGTGCTATATTACATATTTGTGTACTTATTTACAAATCAAAAACTCATAAGAATAAAAATTACAGCCTGTATGATGAACTATTTAAACATAATCCATAAAAAGTACACCGACTTCAATAAAAACATATTATGCGTCCCTATAAAATTTGAGGGTTGCCCTCGATTTTTCTGAGATCCCATCATCAGATCCTGACTTGGTGCCAATAAACAAAAAAATAATTTCTCGAATCGGTCCAGGCGTCTTGGAGTAATCGGGTATCATACTTAAAAAAAAAGATTCCGACGAATTGAGAACCTCCTCCTTTTTTAAAGTCGGTTACAAGCAAATAATTTCTATTAGTCATTAAAAAGCAAAATCAGCGAGTTGTTTATAAAACGACAAAGTACGGCAGCACAAAGCACATGTGAGGGCTTTTCGGGTACTTTCATTCATTATACCAGGACTCCTAGAAGGGTCGCCCATTCATAAATGAGCGATTGTCTTCGTCAGCATGGAGCAAAAAAAACTAATGAAGCTGGGCCAAATGTGTTTCCCAAATTGTTTTCAGTGGGAGTTGCCGAGTCGCTACTCGCTAGCCGACTGACAGACGAGCAGCTCTCATTTCCGACTTGCCAGATGTTACTAAATCTATGTGACATGACACTTGCTAGGGTTGATAGAGCCGAATAGAGCGGGGTACCACATGCGCTCTATGACACAGGAAACGTCGCTTGTTTCCTGATTATTTTGTCACTCAATGTGTGCTTTACTTTATGGGCAATTCTTATCCGGACTATATATAGCTATGTAGAACCAAGGGTCTGGTTCTACGTATATTATCCAAAATTTAATCCTTAATATATGATCATGTTAGGAGACACTTTCGTCTACCACACAATTGGCACACGAATCACGAATTTAAAAGAGTGTAAATACATTGAAAATTACAAATACAATGTAAAGAATACAACATACAATTGTAAAATTAACAATGCATAAACAAGTGCATATAAAACTAATTATTATTATCGTGTACAATTTAGAAACACAAGTAACTCGAGTATTATGATATTCAATGCGATAATATCTTAATGTGCATACGTACTTAAAATATGTATACACACATACCAGTTTTGTGTGTGTGTGTGTACTTATTGTATGTACGGAAAATACACACACGGATGAACGGCATGTAGATAAGATTTTTGAGAGAAAGTGGAATGTAAAGGAAAGAGCGCATCGTTTAGAATAGTTCTGACAAACGAATGCGAACGTATGTTAATAAACATATAACCAAACCGCGCTTGGCCCATTTTAGGAGACCCATTTGAGTGTACGCTAATTATTTCTCACTTTCGGTATTGATCATTATTTGTTTGTGACTTTGTTACAAACAAATATTCCAAGTGTCTAAACGTAAATTAGAACATCATTAACGAATACTCTCGAAGAGAGTTTATTAATTACATTCAAATTAGTCAAATGTTTTAATTTTGTTGTATTTTAATTTGATTAAGAAGAAATATTTCAATCACATGAAAAGTTATTTTAACTTAAATGAATACGAGACAAACTGTAATTTTAGTTATCCTTATTTTTGTGTACTTTATCATCAGATTTCAACTAAACTTGGTCCAGTATTGTCGTAAAATTCAACGTATTTACAAACACAATTACCATAAATGAAAAATGAAGACTATTAATAAATTCATAAAAAGGTACTTCAAAACCGGAAAAGCAGTGTGTTTGCAATGATCTGTTGAGGAATTTCTCTTTTTGCTCCTCATACCCTGTAATCAGATTTTGACCAAATCTATTTGAGACCACCCTTGGGCTACCCCAATGGTGGTCTCTATATAAAAAATACTAGCTGCTGCCCGCGGCTCCGCCCGCATGGAGGTTATTTTTGGAAGAAAAGGTATACAATCCACGGAGGTACGCTAAGCTATTACACCGCTATATATATTTTGCTATCCCCTAGGAAGCGTGCATTTTTTCGAGATAAAAGTAGCCTATGTGATTCTCTGATCTGTAAACAACCACTGTGCAAGAAATAATGTCGATCCCTGGCTCTGCGAAAACAAAATCTATCCCGCGGGAACCTTACATTTTTCTGAGATATAAAGTAGCCTATGTGCTATTCCAGACTATAATCTATCTCTATGCCCAATTTCAGCCAGTTCCGGCCAGCCGTTGTAGCGTGATTGAGTAACAAACATCCATCCGTCCATCTAAACATTCGCATTTATAATATTAGTAGGATTAAATATAAAAGAAAACATTAAAATCGGACTACTATCGTTGGACTTATATAAAAACAATCGATTTGATAACCTCTCCTTTTTTAACACGGTTAAAAATACGTGCCTAATACCTAAGAGCATCCTTCTTTTTTAAGTCGTTTAAAATTGAACTTTTACAGATGTTTCATATATTTGTAAACATCGTACAAAAATAGCAAGAAGTCTTAAGGGTATGGCTATATTTGTATCATGGGAGGGCGGGGCGGCTAATTCACCCCTGATTTAGACTTATGATAATGACGCAAGAGACGGCTGCGTCGACTATGGAGGAGACACATCACGGCAACGAGTATAGGGGACCGGTAAACCGGAAATATTCACGCGATATTTCGAGTAGAGTGCCCCCTGCGACGCATCTTAATCATCCACTAATAAGCAGACGGAAGAGACGTAATATAGACAAATGTTTAAAAATAACATAGCCAGAAATAGATCGAAAGGTGAGCTTGAGCGCGGCGGCCCCAAGAGTTAAAAATACGTGTGACGGTGGCGTCGCCCGGCGGCCTACGCGCGCCCTACCGGCAGCGACGCCGCGACGACCCGAGACCGACGCTCCGGACTCCAGAGCGCCGCGGCCGCAACACTCGCCGAACCATAACGAACCACGGCGAAGCGTCATCGATACATGGTTGATATTCCACCAGAGCGCACGAAGCGTTTTGCTTGTACATTTATCATGCGCATCGCTAGAGAGTGGAACTCTTTGCCGGAGTCTATATTTCCCGAAAATTATAGCCTGGGTATCTTTAAATCAAGCGTGAATAGGTATCTTCTAGGCAAGCGTGCTCCACCGTAGACCGCATCATCACTTACCACCAGGCGAGATAGTGGTCAAACGCAAGCCTATATATAGTAAAAAAAAACATTTCTCACCACCTTCTGCTATCACATTGCCTCCACATAGAAATACGTAATGCAATAAAAGGATCTCCAAATAATTAATGCTCCCAACAAAAATAAATCTGCCATAAAAGGGAGTTCAGTTTAACATCTTCAGAAGGAAAATGGCATTGCAATAAAATATGTCAAAGTTCTGAGAGCTGTAGTAAAGCAAGGATTCCATAGATTGAGAGAAGCATCTCTACATCTTATAAAACAGTCTGTCTGAACGCGATACACTCAAAAACTACTGAACGGATTTGCATATGGTTTTCACCAATAGATAGTGTGATTCATGAGGAAGTTTAGGTAATTTAATAAAGTGTTGTGTAAGTTGGCTGAAATATGACGATGATAGTTGAATATATCGGAAATATCATGCCGACTGGAAGCTTAAGATTGGGAAGGCTACGACATCTAAACATAATATGTTAGTTTTTCACGAAAACCGGAAGATGTTATCAATGTTGTATATATATATACAACATGTAACATGATTAACGCAAACTCTGAAAATAGTTTGTTCAGAATAAGCGACTGAATCAATATCAAAAATTTTTTAGTAGACGATTTTGTTTTCCAAAAATAATTAAGACTTAGGTAAATAATAGTCATCCTTTAATTCAACGTTCAAGACAAACGAAACTGAAATATAACTGGATGAGAAAAAATATAAAATGCAATAATAAACGAACACTTTAAAAAATCAAGTAATTAAAATTACGAACTTTATGTCGAAAATTAGTACAACTAATTTCATAAAAAACAATATTTGTATTCATCGCAGTCTAATTTCAATACATGAATTATGATTGTAATAATATTTTTAAATTGGGGTGTCTGAGGATGTGCGTTATTCCCGTGACACGTAGTATATATAAACTTTCGTTTGTCTGTTTCTGTATGTATATTATTTACTTTTAAAATATTTCCAGGATTGGAAATATTCTACATTAAAAAGACTACGAATAGCATGAACATCATTCACATTTTAATCTAACCCATATCACCGAATTTATAAATCTGGTACATTACTATGAAAAAAAAAAGTCTAAAAAAAAAGTTTTTTTTTTAGTGCCTTCATAGGCAGACGAGCAGACTGGCCACCTGATGGTAAGTAGTCACCGCCGCCTATAGACTTGTGCAATGCCAGGGTACAGCAAAGCCGCTGCCTACCTATGCTAGCTCAGGATTAATATAAAATGAGAAATCCAAGTTTTCAACAAAATTATTTGATAAATTGCAAAGGCCCAGGGATTTCGTACCATGCACGTCCATAGCACGTTGATGACGAACATCTCTAGTTAACCGGGATGAGTTATGGTGAGATATAGGGCAATCGAATTTGACACGAAACATGTGTATAAAGAATATTATATGGTCGCATATTACTTTACTTCAGCCTGATGCGCTGACCAAGCATCCAGTTTTAAAATAATATAATTATGCCCACTTTTACTTATTTTCATCATAGACGAAAAAAAATAAGTAGCATGGGTTAATATTTAGGAATATGTCACTTCAAAGAAGGACGATGTTCTCAATTCGACGCGTTTTTTTTTCTTAAATTATCCATATCCATTGTTTGTACTTTATCCATGTACTTCAGGATTGATTTTGTTAGAATAAAAATATCCAATGGGTTTAGTTTTTTTTATTTTTTATCCACGTATTTCAGTTAGTTTACTAGCGTTGATTGCTTTTGATAGAATAAAAATATTCAGTTGGTTGATAGAATCCTAACCAAATATGAATTTGGTTAGGATCTGATCTGTCGAACTTCGAAAGGAAAAATAAATTTTACAACTTATCGCAATTGAGCTACTATGTTAGAATTTGCATGTTATATCTGAGTTTGCTACTTAAAAAGTGCAAAATTTGAATAAGATATAATAAATCTTAAAAACAGGCTTAAGATTAGAAAATTTTATTAGTATTAATTTATTACATGAAAAATACTATGGCCTTTTTGGAGTCCATCTTTTTTATCGATATTGCTATTCGTACGGACTTCAAAAATACCCCCACTGAAGCATTTTGCATATAAAAAATTTACGTTAGTTTTGACGTATCATAAGCTACTTATTAATTTTATTGGCTAACTGAAAAAATATATAAGAATAATAAATTTGAAAATACGTTTTTCTAGACGAATCTGTTTCTAAATTGTACATTATTTACAAATATAATGGAGGAGGCTACCCATATACAAATATGATAGCCTTATACAGATATGATGATCACCTATGGCATTTTTTATACAGAGTACAAATTCATTCTGCCTCGGTGGCGTAGTTGTAATTGCGCATGCGTTACGATTGCTGTGCTGAGGTCTCGGGTTCGATCCCCGGGTCGGGTAAAGTGATATTGGGTTTTTCATATGAGGTACCCTTCCACCACCAAAGTCATAGTAGTACGGAAAGTATCCTGTCCAATTAAAACAGACTTCCAATGATCGAGTAAAGCGTTAGACTGCGTCAGTGATGCTCGGTCTGTGCATTTCTACTGTGTACTTCGTAAATCTAGAGCATTCGACCGTAGCGTTATTAACGCATGCTATCACTGATGCTTTCAATATGGTGTTGACAGTTGACTATGCCACTGTCGCTGATAACATGTGCTCGACGCTGCCATTGGAAGTCAACCTTAAGGCATGGCATGTACTACATAATCAACATCAAATATTTATTGAATCTGTGAAATGTTATACATTATTTAGATTCTGTAAATTTTTTACCCTACCGCCAGTTCGGAGTGTAGTTTCGCTAGAGAAGAACGGGCACGAAACACAAGCGTTGCTCTTTTGGACATCGGTTAGCAATCGTTTATTAAACTAAAATACGATCTAAATTTGATTATAACATTAGATTAGAGCAGCTCAATGTGTGTTAATTAAGTTGCCTTATTGTAATATTGTGAAATAGAATTAGGAAATACGTACATGTTAATATGGAATGCATTTGGTATTTTGTTTTAATTAATAAATTGTTTAATAAGTTAATAACAGTGTTGTGTTTACTATACGTATATTACAGTGGTGCTATGTATGCGCGTACGCATTTTGTTTGAAATTAGGACAACAGTGTACGTAGTCGAACGCAGTAAGATTGTTTTATAGGTCGAGTTTAGTTTGATGTTTTTAAATAGATAATATCACGCAGCACGCTCATCTGTGTGTTTATTATGTTTCATAAACGATTTGATGTGATTAACTAATGTATTTTTAAATCTTTTTTCATTTGAATGAATATAACGTGTCTATCTTAGGACTTGTAAAAAAACATTAACTTTCATAAAATACTATTGAATTTGTTTACACTGCCTGCAAGTTATATTGAATTTACGTAAACAACTAACGCCATCTAGCATCTTTATGGTCAGTAGCAGATACATATCTCCAACATAACACCAAAGGAAATATAGTTTGAAGATACATTTGGATTCCTTCAAGTGGCGCCCTACTTCTAATCAATTTGTAATTGCATATTGTAATTATTGTAATAATTGATAATTATATAATTCCAAAAGTTGTTATTTTCAATATCTATCTATTGGGTTAATTTAATTTTGTGAACCATGTTCCCAAGTCCGTATAATTTGTATTTGCTTTTACGAATAATAAAGAATTTAACCTTTATGCTTGTGTCTCGTATGTGAAAAGAGACATTCGTGAATTATTTGAAAAGGGAACACTTATGTTTAAAAAGTAGAGAACATGGAGTCTTTTGAATTATTATTTGTTAAATGATGGAGCAGAAAAGACATAAATGAACAATCCAGAAATATTTCAAAGAAAAAAGCAGATACATAACATATACACTCACACCTGTAATCCCCGAAGAGGTAGACATAAATGCAACCAGTACACCCACTTTTCGCCGAAATTCGGTCCCATAATGTGATAGGGGACGAGCCTATCGCCATACCGGGCACAGATTCCAGACTCCGGGCTAATACTGAGTATTTATAGATAGAAAAACCCAATATCACTTTACCCGACCCGGGGATCGAACCCGAGACCTCAGACAACAGTCGTAAGGCATGCGCAATTACAACTGCGCCACCGAGGCAGTCAAGTTGAAATAAGTAAGTTAAAGTAAGAAATAAGTTTTTTTTAAACTAGGAAAGTCCTCGGTCTCTCAATATGGTGTTTTAAAAGCCTTGCGGTCTCTTCATATGTTCAAGCCGTACAACGTTAAAAGTTGCACACAACGCGGAGGATCCGCAAACAAGTAATAAAAATTGCTAATTAGACACGGAGTTCAGTTAGACGAAGTGGCGGCCACGAGATATAGAGCTTTACTGTTGCCGTTCAAACTAAATATTAATATGTATTAAAGAAACAAAGTAATGTTGATAAAAAACAGCTTACCACTTTTATTCATGGTTTGGGCATTAGGTACCTACATTTTAATGGAACAATTTGGAAGTGGTAGAGCCACGCTGTAGACATATTTGTCTACAGCATGAATATGGTGGCTCGACCGGGGTAGTACCACTGTCTCACAGAAAACCAACGTAAAGTGACAGTTTACTGTCGCGTTTCGTATGGTAAGTGAGATAACCGGAGGTCCAGATTCCCCCTTCCCTTCCCTAATCCCTAATGTCCTTTAAGGCCGACAACGCATACATGATACTTTCGGTATTGTGGATGTTCATGGGCGGTGGAGATAACTTAACATCAGGTGACCCACTGGCTCGTTTGTCAGACTATACTATAAAAAAAAACTACCTAAGTAACTGAAACATGTATTAACCGTGCTTGATGGGTTAAAATTCTGGGATCAGTTAATGCAGTCGAGTTATTGTGTAAGAGTACACAATATAACCATTTAATATACTTAATACTTCGAGCTAAATGTACTTATTGTTTTAAATGAATAAAAATACTTTTTTATTCTATATTATTTTTATCTATTTTATCTATTGTAATTTTTTATTTTGTTTTGTTTTTATTGAAAAACCAAATAAACTCTTTCTTTCTTTCTTTCTTTCTTTCTTTCTTTCTATATTCGCAATAAAAATGATAATTCAGCCATTATCATTATTATATCGTCATTGAATTTCTTAAACATATTTTATTACTATGACTATTCACGTTACTATGTAACTCTACGTTTTTGAAAACAGCAAATTTTGCAGATCATCGACGAAATTATAACCACTCATTCTTGTTTCTCTATTGTCTATCGGGTTGCGAAAGCAGGCGAGATACCAGTTCGCTTAAATCTGAGGAAATACCACCCAGGAGCTATAGATTAACGGGCTTTGGCTAAGCTACTAAATGCGAGAGACAGAAATGTGGACAATGCAGTGATGACATGATTTGATAAATCGAGTTATATAAGAATAAATAATAGCAGCGATAGCCTAGTTGGTTGCGGTACGGACTCTCAAGACGAAAGTCGTAGGTTCGAAACCCAAGTGGCATACACTTCTGACTTTTCTAAAGTTATGTGTGTATTAAAATATTAATTATCGCTTGCTTTAACGGTGAAGGAAAACATCGTGAGGAAACCTGCATATCTGAGAATTTTTCGAAGGTATGAGAAGTCTGCCAACCCGCATTAGGCCAGCGTGGTGGACTAAGGCCTAACCCCTCTCATTTAGTAGAGGAGGTCCGTGCCCAGAAGTGGGACAATGTTTAATACAGGGCTAGTATTATTATTATAAGAATAAATAAATTACTCAGAGTTTTAGGAGAAGCAACTTATTATTTGTTCTGCATCTTAATTCCTATGTGTGTACTACATAATAAGGTTGGCATGATATTTTTTATCATATCAATCAATATGTTACGTCACCTAAAATCGATCATCGAAACAATTATATAGTTTCCCAAAAATAAGTAAGTTAACTATTTAAATTAGGAGTAATTGTTACATGTGAGAAAAGGTATGTATATAATTTATGACGTCATCATTCAGAATTGCCATTTCGGTAAGGTGGAGGAGAGGTGGAGTGTGAGAGATAGAGATGTTCCCGTAACACACCAATTTTACTCATTATTTAAAATAATATTTGTTGCCTCAATTTTGATCCTGTTTACTCAAATGGTTTTTTCGTATTATTTTCGGTTTCATAATATATTATTGTAGACTATACTATTATATGTTCGTGTAAACAAATAGTATCAGAAAACATTGGAGTGTAATATAGAAATAGCGGGTGAGTGAAGGTGGTGGCGGTGGCCGCTCTGCATGCGGTGTCACATATCATTGAGCTAGTGACTGCTAGTGAGATGTTCGCGCTACTTCGCAGAAAACGAGGTGTCGTCTTCCAACCGGCGCGGCGGCAGTCATCCTTGTTTTTGATGCTTCAATGTAAATTAATTTTACGCTTACACGTCTAAATACAAAAAGATCTTTGTTTTGATATCATTTTTATAATAGATCGTTATGAACAGTGCACCACCCCTAGCGGTACCTATCACAACATGTTAGCGAGTTCTGTGAACTGTCGTGTGAGAGCACCGCTAACCTAGCACTTTTGATTCTTTGAAATGTTTACCGGTAACCTAATATATAGTAAGATAAGCATATGTATAAATCACTGTAACGGATGATATAACTGTCTGCATAAAATATTCTTGTAACGTGTCATTTAGTATTAATTAAACTTTCATACAGTAAAGTCGTTCTTTTAATTTTTCAAAAACCTTCCGAGCAGCGCTCCAAACTTATCTGGCGCAGCCGGTAGGATACTCATATAATCCGCGCATCGAAGGACACTTAAATCGGTTCTGTGCTTACGGTATTGAGTATTCGCGAACTAAACAAATTCGGGTGAATCGGACGCCGTTTCGGGAGGATCCAGTTCCTGCAAGTGCAGTTCTACGGGAAGGCATGGTATCGAGCGAACTGTAAGTAAACCTTTTTACATTTCCTATCTCGTCCTTGTTATTTCCTGTGATTGCGAGTGTAGAACTAAATTAAAAGCACATTAGTAATTTTCGGACAAAAATCGTCGAAAGTTATTTGACTTTGAGTTAATTGATTAAGTTAATACTCACTTTTAAGTTAAATTTTTGATATATAAGCAAAATTTTAAACTTATAATGGCGGATCAAGTACAGATCATTTCAAAAGACTTGCTTACCCTCATCCCTAAGTTCGATGGGGACAGTAATATGTTGAATTTATTTATAAAAAAATCTGAATATATAATAAGAAATGCCAATTCACCAAATACAGCAATACAGTCGACTTATGTGTTTCATGCTATTACTAGCCGGTTGTGTGGTAGAGCCGCAGCTCTATTAAGTGAAAGGGATGATGTAACTTCCTGGGAAAATTTAAAACAGATATTTATTCAACATTTTGGCGATCCTAGATCAGAAGAATGCGTAGCAATCGAGCTAGAAAATTTAAAAATTAAAAGTGATGAAACTTACTTACAATTCTGTAATAGAATACAGCAGGCGCGTAGTAACCTATTTTCCAAGGTGAATTTACTCACGGACGAAGGTATAAAAGCTGCCAAAATGATAATCTATAATAATTTGTGTCTTAATGTGTTTTTGTATAATCTGCCGGAGGACTTAATTAGAATTGTACGTCTAAGGAACTCTACAACTCTAGAGAATGCACTTAGCGTCGTTATGGAAGAAGTTAATTTCCAATGTCAATATAAGAGTAAAAATAAAAATGTAAGACAACCATCAGTACCGAATTTTAACCACTTTTATGATCCTAGATCGTCTAGTCAAAGCGCTTTAGTGAATAATAATCAAAAATTTAAATTTGGTATATCACAACCATTACAGAATAACACCAAACTCGGTTTTAATCCTTCTAATCAATTTATCACGCAAAATCAAAACCTATTCAGACCTGGTGCACAACCAAATGTTGGATTTGGTAATCCAACACGCCCCCAGTTAGGTTTTAGGCCAAATTTACCGAACCAACAAAATTTCCGGTTCGGGATTATTCCACAACAGGATCGCCGCCCTCAATTTAATAACAATACGCCAAAAGGATTCAATATGAATGGGCCAAATCAACAATTTAAATTTGGTATACCACAGCAATCTCAACCCCAACGAAGCGCACCCAATTTCCAGGAAAGCGACGTGTCTATGCGCACTGCTCGTCCGCTTAGGCAGAATATGTTAGTTGACGACAGTAACCTTTGTCGTGGTGGTGGTAACTATGAACCGTACCCGGAAAATAATCAGTATAATACTAATGATAACGAAGTAACAGATTATGACAATTATGCTTATATTGAGCATTTAGAACAGGTCGAAAAACAGCCGGAAAATCAGGAAAATAGCGTAAATTTTTATATAGAGGCCTCGGAGAGTTGCCCCCAGAATTGATAAATTTAAATTACAACGGCATAAATAAATTACCGCATATTGTCATCCCTGAAATTAACGCAAGGTTTATGATTGACACCGGTAGCACAAGAAGCTTTATAAGTCCTACTAAAGCCAACGAATTTTTCTACGCCTACAAGTACAAAGAGCCATTCGAAGTCATTAGCACGCATGCACGTAGTCAGCATGACGAAATTATTTACATACCTTTATTTAATATTTTTAAATGCACATTGGAGCATAAATTCTACGTTTATAACGTTGATTCACGATACGACGGTTTGATAGGCTCGGATTTACTGAAACAGTTAGATTCTACCATAGATATGAAACATCAAATATTACATACACGAAGTGCACAAATACCTATAGTATATGACCCGTTGCTTGAGATTACCTTGAAGCCGCGCTCTGAAACGCGGGTTAGAATACCGACTGATTTACGTTATGGTGAAGCAATTATTGACGGGAAAGTTTTTAGTGATAATGTTCGAATGCCTAGTGCCATTGTCACATGTGTAGATTCATTTGCAACTACAGTTATACAAAACACCTCCGAAGATAGCGTGACATTAACTTTTCGACAACCCTTGACTACGACTACATTACCCGATACGCCTTGCGAAATAAATTTGACGACAGACGATAAACCACTAAACAACATTGAAATTGACGAATTACTTAAAAATAATTTAAGTAAGTTACGACTAGACCACACAAACTCTGAAGAGCGCGAAGTTATAACTAGACTATGTCTTAAATATAGGGACATATTCCATTGTGATGAACTTCCTCTAACTTTTACCAATCAGGTTAAACATCGGATTAGGACTAAAAATGAAGACCCTATTTATCTCCGCCCCTTTAGGCTTCCGCCGTCGCAAAACATGGAAATAGAGAAACATGTAGAGCAATTATTGAAAAATAACGTTATTCAGGAATCATGTTCACCCTGGAGTGCGCCTGTACATCTTGTACCCAAGAAACCTGACGCCTCGGGCGAACGCAAATTTAGAATGGTTATAGACTATCGGCGTTTAAACGACATAACTACAGACGATAAATACCCCCTGCCGAACATAAACGATTTATTTGATAAGCTAGGAAAATCGGTCTACTTTACCACACTCGACCTTGCCAGTGGTTATCACCAAATCGAAATTGACGAAAACGATAGACCTAAAACAGCATTTACAACCAAATCAGGGCACTATGAATTCATGCGCATGGCCTTCGGTCTTAAGACCGCGCCGGCTACCTTCCAACGCGCAATGGATAACGTGTTGAAAGGGCTAAACGGCATCCATTGCTTAGTTTATCTAGATGACATTATTATTTATTCGAATAGCTTACAGGAACACATTGATAAACTTAGAAAAATTTTCGATCGATTAAGACAGACTAATTTGAAAGTTACACTCGAAAAATGCCAATTTCTGCGTAAAGAAGTGCTTTACTTGGGTCATAAAATAACTAAAGACGGGTTAGAACCTAATGACGATAAAATAAAGGCAGTATTAGACTTTCCACTACCCAGAACACCCACTGAAATCAAAAGTTTCTTGGGCTTAATCGGGTATTATAGAAAATTCGTAAAAGATTTTGCCAAAGTCACCCAACCACTCACCTGTTGTTTAAAAAAACGCAATAGTGTACAGATTACTCAACAGTTTATCGATGCCTTTAATACATGTAAGGAGTTGTTAGTTAATGCACCCATTCTACAATTCCCGGACTTCTCCAAACCTTTTGTTTTGACAACTGACGCTTCCAATTACGCTTTAGGCGCAGTCCTTTCACAAGGACTAATCGGAAGCGATAAGCCTATAGCATACGCGAGTCGCACCTTAAATGATGCAGAGACACGCTATAGTACCGTGGAGAAGGAAATGTTAGCTATTATTTGGGCAACGAAACATTTTCGTCCTTACCTTTACGGTCGAAAATTCACTATCTACACGGATCATCGCCCTTTAGCATGGCTTACGTCATTGAAAGAACCGGACAGTAAACTCACCCGTTGGAAGCTTAGATTGGCTGAATTCGATTTTGATATTATTCACAAAACCGGGAAGCAAAACACAAACGCCGACGCTCTTTCACGTATAAAAGTAAATGCACTCACCGAAAATAATGACACTGATTCTATGCAGTGTAACCCAAGCGACGCGAGGGATACTATAACTTTATCTGACTCATCAGAAACAGATAGTGCACCCTCACTTACCTCTTATCCCATCTGCTCACCCTCGTCTAGTACTATCACAGGCCCGTCGCTACCTGAAACAATACATTCTGCTGAGGATGTCGATACCATCGGTATACCTATATTAGACGAAGCTGTAGACACGAAGCCGCACCAAGTCCTTGTCTTTACCTGGAATAGAAATCAGACATTAGTAAAAGACCTATCACGTGATAAACAAAAAGTTCTTGAATTGCACTTACCTGTTGACAACCCCGATCTAGTAAAAAAATTTCTTTTAGATTACATAAAACCTAAAATAAAATACTTCTTTTATTTTGAGGATAAATTACACAGAAAACAGTTCACAGAGGCCATTATACGGTTATTTAGAAAGAATACAGTTAATATATATGAATGCACCAAAAGAGTCATATATATTGAAGACGAGGATGAACAACGTGCGGTAACACTTAAGTACCATCATGGCAAAACTTGCCATCGTGGTATTAAAGAAACTCTTATGCATATAAAACGATCATATTATTGGCAAAATATGGCTATAACGGTCGCTACTATCATTAATTCCTGCGAACTTTGTAAAACGTCTAAATACGACCGCAAGCCCATTAAGCCGCAATTGCAGCTTACTCAAACCCAAACAAAACCGTTTGCCGAAATATTTATCGACATTTATTCTATAGAAGGGAAATACTTTCTTACCTTAATCGATGCATTTAGCAAGTTAGGTCAAGCTCTCGAATTATCTAACCGTTCAACACCTGAGGTAGTCCGGGCGCTTATTAAATATTTCTCATTCTATGGAGTACCTAATAAAATCAGTGCTGACCAAGGTTCGGAATTTAATAATACTCTATTAAAAGAAACTCTACAATATTATAAAATAGATCTGCACATAGGTACTGCGCACAACCCCAATTCGATGGGATTGATAGAGCGTTTCCACTCCACTCTCGTAGAAGTATATCGTATTGCCAAATACGAGCATAAAATAACCGATGCAGCGAGTGTAATGACATACGCGATTATGGCCTATAATCAAAGTATTCACTCTACAACTGGTTTAACACCCTTTGAAGTTGTTTTCGGTCACACTGAATCTAATAGTACATTTGCAGTGCACTTTGACAAGCAATACACACAACAATTAGTAAAGGATCATATGCACCGAACTAAATATCTTTATAAATATTTAACAGACAAAATAGCACTAAATAAGGATAAAGTAAAAGAAAAGCGGGGTGGCGAGCCTTCATTCGATATACAAAAAGGGGATAATATATACATAAAAGGTGTAAACACCAGACGTAGTAAAGATAAGCCTCGCTATCAAAAGGCTCTAGTAACCGGCGATATAAGCAGGAATACATGTCCAGTTATAATTAAAACTCGTAAAAGTAAGGTACCTATTAAGGACATTAAACGACCTTCGCAGATACCTGTTCGTGTTCCTGATCCTGAGCTTCAGGACCCAGGCCCTTCAACTTCACAAGGTTAATAAGAATCCGGGAGTGATACTTATGAAGCAAGGGCAGGCTAGAGTAAGTTATGATAAGTGGTCTTTGATTAAGGTTTTAGATTTACGTTCGATGCGAGAAGATTTGGTATTAAATATTCAGAAATACGCAAATTTTAACGATAAGGTACAAAAATTCTTTGGAGTTAATATATACGACCGTCACTTGATGGATACAAAATTGCAAACAGATTACGTTGTAAATTCTAGTATAGAAAAGTTCAATCAATTAGCTCCATCGATTAGAGTTAAGCGTGGGATTTTTAACCCTCTAGGATCTATAATTAAAATTATTAGTGGCAACTTAGACTATGATGACGCTATCAGGTATGAACAATTAATTGCAGATTTAAAAACACATCAAGATACTTTAACTAAAAAAGTAACCATAATTTCAAAAATATCTGAATCATTAATTAATGTCACAAATTCCACCGTGAATAACTTCATAAAAATAAATGAAGAGCTATTGGAAATGCAAAAACTAGTTCACCAAACTAACATTAACATAACGATAAATAACATGGTTAACGTGTACCATTTATTTTTACATCATTTCCAATCACTCTACATTCGGTGGGATGCGATTGAAGCTTCAATAACATTTAGTAAACTGGGCATGTTGCATCAGTCTCTTATTAATTCTGATGAACTACTGAAATTGTTAAAATTAATAGAACAATCTGAAAAACTTATGTATCCAGTTAGTTACAATAATCTGGTAAAATTAGAACAATGTATAGTTATAAAATCTTACTCATTAGAAAGTCAAATAACGTTCGTTTTAGACGTACCTTTAATGAAGGATGGTATATACAATTACTACCGAGCAATCCCTACTCCCGTAACTACCCAATCCAACCAAACCACTCTCATAATACCCAAATACCCGTACCTGTTAGTAAAAGGGTCGAAAATGGTCTCGCTCTCCCAACCATGCCTTCAACTCTTTGGAGAGACATACCTATGTAACGAAGTCATGTCGCCCTTTGCGGAGGAAGATACTTGCATAACCACCTTAATGAGGTTCTCTGACAACGTTAGTTCCTGCCAACCAGTTCCAGTAGAGATAAATCTAAAGATCCAGTCTGTGGGAAATGACCGATGGGTACTTTACAGCAAAGCAGAAATCATACTATCGAAGATCTGTGCCAGCGAGACAACTAAAGAAAAGGTACAAGGTACTTACTTTTTGGTGCTGGACGATAACTGTAGCATCCGGATCGGCGAAACGACTCTGAAAAGTCACTATAGTACGAGAAGTACTTTGGATTCTCCAAAGTTACCAATTATTAACCTTCCAGAGATTGTGCCCTCTGTATCTCAAATGCAGAGAAAACCCATTAACTTGGATACCAGTGATTTAGTGAATTTGCAACACTTACATGGCCTTTTTAAAATCAGTGAAAGTGAAGTAATAGATAAGCGTGAAAATACTATAAATGTTAAAACTATAAGCGTCGCAACCTTATTGTTATATGTAATTTTAGTTTTAGGTATTTTTGTAATCTTGTATAAGTATCGCTACATTTTGTCCTTTTTTCAAAATAATCGTAGTAGAGAACATCCCTCAGATAATTTTGAAACTACAGGGGGAGGCGTTATGAACAGTGCACCACCCCTAGCGGTACCTATCACAACATGTTAGCGAGTTCTGTGAACTGTCGTGTGAGAGCACCGCTAACCTAGCACTTTTGATTCTTTGAAATGTTTACCGGTAACCTAATATATAGTAAGATAAGCATATGTATAAATCACTGTAACGGATGATATAACTGTCTGCATAAAATATTCTTGTAACGTGTCATTTAGTATTAATTAAACTTTCATACAGTAAAGTCGTTCTTTTAATTTTTCAAAAACCTTCCGAGCAGCGCTCCAAACTTATCTAGATTCGCACCGTATACATAGTTGAATATTCATGCCGATATCCGTAACTTGGTATCTTACATTCATTATAACTGTTCGCAGAGTTATTAATATATTTCTGATTAAATATTCATTTCCCATTCATACATTAGAAATATTTTCGACTCCCGTAACAAGAGCCACGGATGTCATGTTTTTTGTCGCTATTTTTATGATTCTAATACGAAATATTCGAGGTTCCCAAGAATTTTACTAATTTATTTACTAAGATATGTTCACAAAATATGTATAGTATATTTCAACATTGAATATAGTTTCTCACGCAAAAGAACGTTTTTTTTATCAAATCCTTAGTAAAGTCACGTGTAAAACTAGTATCAGTTATATTTATTGCTTTTATATTAATATGGTTGAGTTTCGTTATATATTAGTAAAGATAGGCACATATAGCTATATTGTGTCGTTGCGGACGCCATGACTAAGCAGGTATTAATTTTATTGTGCCTCTGTTATGTGCTTTCTGTTACAAAGCTTTCCGGAGTGGAGTGTCGAGAGGCGCTAACCCGTAACAAGCTCATAGTTGGAGCGTCCAATAGAGGCAGTAAGTAGATGGCATCTGTGATCGGAGTCGATCGCCGCCAATGCACGTGAAATCGTTAACTTTGACTTATTCCATTTCGATCTAGCGTATCGATTTGGCATAGCTAAAGGAAATTACTTTTCGATTCGGTGCATTCCTTTATATTTTAATGGGTGATTTTAAATTTCTAGGTAGATTTTGTAGATCTACATTTATTGCGGTGATCCGCATACCACAATTTGTAAAATAGTTTATAATGCATAGCGTTCATAAATGTAACCACGACCATTTAAAATAATAGCTATTTGCAATTTGTCAATTAGCATCCGTGTCTTGGGTACGTACATTGTTCATTCAAGTTTTTATCAAGTCATTTCATCATTTTTGGAATCATCTTTAGGAAATAATGTTATCATGGGTTTATTATAAACAAAATGTTCAAATCTTTATTATTACTTTATAATATTGATAACATATTATATTAATATTATTAAACCATAAGTAGTTTTACTTTAACTGCGTTTTAAAATTAATTATCTATTTTTTAAGTGTAGAATAGGTGCAGAGAAAAGAATTTTCAAATATATTTTCTTTATTTATTACCTACTTAATAAAATACAATATGTTTGTAATTAAATATATTAAACACACCTAATAGTAACACAAATAGTCTTAATCCCACACTAGGTGAAACATGTATCTTGGATATCAAAGAACCACGAGGAACTACGAACCAGAACACC
Organism: Laothoe populi; assembly: GCA_905220505.1. NCBI lineage: Eukaryota > Metazoa > Arthropoda > Insecta > Lepidoptera > Sphingidae > Laothoe > Laothoe populi. Next base: position 11,845,503 of record HG992147.1, on the reverse strand, counting down.
TAAACCCAAAACTAATATCCATCTGCCACCCAATCATTTGTCTCAGTACGGGAATCAAACCCACGGCCTCTCGTTTCACAATTGGTGGCTGTTGACAGGAAATAACCAGTAAGTTTGCTATTATGCAGTATATATTGGTAAAATGTTTTTAACTTTATAGAAAACGTCGACTTTTCATAATGTAATATTCAAAACAAGTATAAAAAAATTCTAAATACAATTAACTAAGTATAGTCAAATTGCAAAATGATGACTTTGAACAGATGTATAAATATATAACATGAATTGATATACACTGTTGTTTCCGTCGCTAATCGAATACTAGTTGTTGGTGGACAGACACGTGAAATGTAAAGTATTTAATTCTCACGGAAACTGACTCTCGCACAAAAGGTACGATTTTCAGTATGTAAGTCAAGGATGATTAGTGTTACGATGTGCCTTAAAACCGTGGGAGAGTTACTCATCGCACCGCGCCATACGTGACTAATGCGTTCAAGTCTAGTAGAAAAATTGTTGTCAATAATCATGTGAGCCGCTTCAACTTAGAAAAATAACGAGTAGTGGAAGCGAGCCTGGGAAAGCGCCACCAGTCCAGCGGCTACTAGCCCGCCGCAACCCCGCCGACACCTCGCAACACCCTGACACCACCCGCACCCCACACCCCACGCCCCGCACCCGCACTAATAATTTATACACATTTCATTCATCTTGTTTCTACAAGAACGGGATTTTGTTCGCTTCATTTTATGTTCAGCTCTTTGCATTTTGATGTCTTTTTTTCTGCGGATCGTATTTTTAGGTGAATAGGTTTTGGTGAACAAGTTTTAGTGTTAAATCATGAGTTTGCGTGAACGTCAAAAGGAAACTGCACATCTTTCGTGTCTTGTCGGAATTCAAAGACGTGCGAGATAAGAAATATTTGCTCTTGATTTCCGTAATGAAGCAATTTAACTACCTAAATTAGATAGAATGTTAATGTACGACAATAAATCTAGATATGAAGGAAGTACTAATTAGCGTTGGTCATTCGTTGGTCGCACTGAGTCCGCTGCCCATCCATTCGAAAGAGGTATTTAGAATGTGGACAGAGGTACGAGAGCGGCTCGGATGTAAACATTCTTAGAGAGGTTCATTCAATTAGTGTTGGGATCGGAGTGGGAGTCAGGGGACGTCATTGAAAGGGACGATGGTGGAGCGGTCTGTGGCGCGGCGGAGCACGGGGTGCGGGGTGCGGGACGGCGGCGGAGGCGGGGGCGGGGGCGGCCGGGAGCAGGCATATTCAAAGCGTGAGAACGCCGCGCGACCCGCATGCCGCGACTTCACATATCTCACGCGCAACCTCTACCTCGCCGTACATCCGAAATACAACTGTAGCCGCCCGATGTAGAGCTGGAAATAATTTTAAGTCGGATTGTGGTTATCGCTCGTAACATCGAGGACAATACTTTTCTAGTTTAGGTACGACGGCGCGGCGGACGGAGTCGACTGCGGAGTGCGGACTGACATTGGCCCGGATACTGTCGACGAGTGCACACGTCTACTAGGCACTAGTACTACAAACAAGTTCATTTTCTGGAATGTAACAAAGAAACCTCGTTGCTGAGAATGTACAATTCTCGTTGTCCGTTAGCCGTGAGCCGTGAACCAGTCGGCTAATGCTCGTATCGACACTCCGACTCATTCTTCGACAACCGATCCGTAACATCTCAGATTCTTTTCATTTTTGGTTTTCATGCCTGATCTACCGCAAGCGTCGTAGGCCGAAATCATGTGACTACGTGGGCATGAACCGACGTCAAAAATGTAGAGTCAACAATACAGTTTTATCGACGAAACGCCGTCTTTTATGTGATCATACGCAGTAGGCGCGTCGTAAAACATTTTCTTTCGTTCCGAATAACTGAGCTAATCTTTATTTTTGCGGTGAACGCGATGTTCCTGGAAGACATTTCGGAGGACGGTCGTCGGTGACGGGAGCGGGTGGCCGATCGGATCGCACGCCAGTGCCGCACCGCCGCTACACCACTGCCGCACCGCTGCCGGACCGCCATCGTACCGTGCGTCGCCGTTGCAGTGACACCACGCCGCGACTCACCTTGAGACATCGCCACCGTATCCTAAATATAGACATCGGATTACGTATTCGAGGTGACAGACAATACGGCATCGCATCGTATGCTCACTTATATACGTAATTGCCAATAGCAACGTTGATGTTTTTTTTTGTAAAAATTGTAAAATTGAGTAGGGGGTCAGGGGTACGGCGTGTGCGCGGAGGCAGGGGGTCGAATTCGGCGGGGCCCCGGCGGGCGTCGACCTCGTGAAAGGCGCGCGGCGGCGCGGCGGCGGTGGATCCGCTCGCCTTTTTACGCGCTCTGTCCCGCGCCGCCGCCGCCAACCCCGCGGGCCCCCGGCGCGGTCGCCGCCCGCAGATAGCGAGCCAGGCGCTACCAACCGTTTCACTGTCTGCACCGCATTCCAATATTCACGTCTGCGTTCCTCTACGTTTTGTATTAAAATCCACACTGAGTCTGCAATATACTACGTACTTTTAAGAATATTCGCTGTCATTATGAAGCTATTTTAAAGTCTTTTTTTAATAAAGAATTCAGAAAGGAGAATATGTTATATGGAAAAGTAGCCGGCTCCGTATTCAGAGTATCAGAGCCAGAATGTCGCATTTGGTTTCCGCGGCGAGGAAAATGTTTATCTGATCCACATTTGTTATCGTCCTAGGTACTGTGTTCCAGTTTTCTGAAACAGTTTTCAGAGGATGCTGAGCTCTGGGCGAGGTGTAACTAAGAGTTTGATCTCACTCACGCAGCTGGAGGTGAATGGTTTGAATGGTGGTAGGATATTCATATCCGCCCGGATAGCGACCACCGTACACAGGGCGAAAAACCCGCCATAGTGGCACACGCAAGTGTGTCGCGTTCCGGGATCAGCCAGTGTACATCCGGTTTTTGTCGGGGGTCTGGGGTTGGGGTACAATGGCCATTTTACGGCCTTCTTAGTACTCTGACACTAGACCCTCGACCCCTTCTACACCTTCTTGCCCATGGCGTAGTGTGAAGAAGCAGGCCGGCATGAGTGTGTTGAGTAGCGGGGATAGATCGTCTCTCGCTACTCAGTACTCTATTTGGACCGCACTGCGCTTACCATCAGGTACAGTGCGGTAACTTTGCCGTGCCAGGATAAAAAAAAAGGTGTGATAATCTCACGCAAAGCTCGAATAAGGCCGAGTTGAAGGAATGAAAAAATCATACATTTCAGATCTGTCAGAATATTGAGTCTATTGCAATTTCTAACTATTTCGCGTGACCATAGGACACAATACATTCTTGTGTTTATTCCAATATGAGTGGCCAACGTAACGACGAGTTCATTTATACATATTGAGGCTTATGGATTATTATGATCGGTGAGTAGTTAATAAAGATAATGCCAGACATTCCCACATAATTGCTCAAATCGCCACTAAACTATCATGTTTAAAAATATGATTGATTAAAAAGTTATTAGACCCTTGCCGAGCAGTGAGCTGATATAGGTTAAGAGATAGACAAAAAATATTAACATTAGCAACATAGCTATTGTAAGATTATCTTGGTACGTACAGTTACCGGCGCGGTTAATGCGGGCCGCGCGTTGGTGTCCCCTGGCCGCCGCTCCGCCGCCGCTTCGCCCTAATTAAACAATAATCGAAAAACTACAATGAACGGGCGCACGGCTCTGCGTCCTCGGTGTCCCGCACCTCCCCTCCCCCTCCCCGCACCGCGCCGCCGTCGCCGTCGCCCCACCAGCCCCCCCTCCCCACCGCACACCACCCCGCAGCGCACTCCCCTCGCCGGCCGCACTCCGGCGTGACGTCACCACTGCACTCCTCATTATCGCCTCTCGACTTGAAGAAGCACTCCCTATTAGATCTGACTAAAATATTCAGACAGGTTTTTTGCCCGACTTTGTCTGTGAACTCGCGACGCGACGCGACGGCCATGTCGACGAGAACGTCACTTCTGTGCGCCCGCGCAGTCTATAGCCTCAGATTGAAGACAGATAACAAAAACAGAACATTGACTTATTAATATATGCACGGCCATTGCGACGGACCCTACACTTGCTCCGTAGATTAGGCTTATGGTTCTAGTACATTGACTTTATCGATGTGGACCAAATATTCACGTGGGTCATTTCGCCCTATAAAATTAGAGATCTGATTCCGGAATTATGTTGAAGGAAATAAAATATATAATTGGCATATTCCATAAGTAGACAACTTGGTCAGACCAGTGCGAAGGTCAGATGACGAACAAGTAGCGCGGCGGCCGCGGCGGGGAGCAATGAATGAGATTGCCTCGAAATAGTAAAATTGTCGGATTGCTCGATAATTAGAACATAGCAACGCACCGCTCACGTTTTTTGCCGCATAGCTAAGATCCTTTGCATTATACCGTGAAAGACGATGATAGGTACATTAACAAAGACTACGTCAACAGTCGGGGGATTCCAATCGGCCATTTGTACACTATATCGGTGTAGCACTAGTTTATTGACGGAAAATTAAGCATTGCGTTTACTTATTTAGGAATTTTGTTTTATATTTTAATGTACATCAGTTTATTTCTGTTTTGACTGAAAACTCTAGATTGCGACGGTATTTGCAAATGTTGAATTGGTGTAAATTAGTGTGACGTGCTCCATTCACCAAGATACACCTTTAATGGTTTACTTAATGGTTTCTGATGTACTTGCAAGTGGAGGGTAGCTATGGGCTCACCTCTCTCCAGTAGTCGCCATATATTCATGGGGGTCTTCCAGGAGACAGCCCTAAGCACAGCCCCTGTTACAATAAGATTTTACAAGCGGTATGTAGATGATACTTTCACAATTACACAATCTGACAAAGTAACTGCATTTTTAGATCACCTTAACTCCATTAATAATAAGATTCAATTTACAATGGATTTAGGACAAAATAATTCTCTTGCATACTTAAATGTTTTAGTTATCCGTAATCCTGATCAGTCTTTAAGCCATAATGTGTATAGAAAATATCCATATTAATACGTACCAGAATGGTGACTATCACCACCAACCAAAACAGTTAGCTACCGTGGTTAAATCTGTGTCATATATCTCTGTAATAACCGGACATATAAACAATAGATTGTGACTGTGAATTCTCTTATATCAGGCAAACTAAAACAAATATAGGGACTCCCATAAAAGAACATATGGCTGACGTGAAACACCGACGCTCTACAAAGTCCGCAGTTGCTGAACATTCAGAGGAAGGCTCCAAACATTACCTTAGATTCGACAAACCACAAATCCTTTCCAATAAACTCAAATTCCCAACAAGAATGATTAGCGAGGCTATTGCAATTAGCATCCAAATTTCCACAAAGAAGATGGTTGGAATCTATCATAAGCCTGGGATCGAATTATACATTTAATTAAATCGGAACCCAAAAGACCACCTCAAGACCTCAAGACACTGTGCTATCCTTCTCTGTAGATCTGACGGCGATAAATAAAATTAAATACTACCTACCCTCAATGGGTACAAACGTTAGACTATCAATTCGTGACGCCATAGAACTCAATCCACCCCGTGACTATGAAAGCTGTAAAGCTTTCAAAACATCGGGAATAAAAAGTAAAAATAAACCGCGATAAAATCCGTAAAATTAGTTTTATTTCAATATTTCAAAGACCTTGCATAACTAGAGAACATAAACGACAGATGTTTTTAAATTAAATGAAATCATTTATTGATCATGTAGGCAATTACATATCTCTTATTACAAGACAGTACATTAAAAAAGTGAGATTTTTTACAAAAAGCTTTATCAGCTCATGTATACTTCAACATTCATAGCATCATCAATACATTAGCTAATTCTTTATTCATTTAGAGCTATTTTTAGGTTTATTATACAAGTCAAATCAAAATATATTTTTATATGGACCATGGGTATTTCCAAGATCTCACATACTTTAAAAACTTAGAGTATGTATTTAAAAACTACCACCGGATGCAAACGCGACCCTGTCTGAGAAGGCCCGGCGAATCAAACTCAGCGGGCTTGTTTATGGTCCGGTTCCATCTATTTCTCTCAGATAACCTGTCACATATGAATTGCGATTTTACTATTTAATTATATTTTTAAATATTATATATATAGATGGTACGAGATTATTGTACGAAGAGTCTATTATAAGTTCTTGTGCCAATGAGATTTCATTCCTCAAATGTACAAAGCAAGCGAGCGAAATTGGCAAACTCTGGTAACGAATGATTATAGTTTCAATATTAACATTGGTAATACCCCATGAAATGACTCGTGTGTACATATTTCAGTTCCTCTTTGCACGTATTGCCATGTGTGCATGATGTATTTATGTTATTAAAGAATGTGCTGGTCACTATTGACTTATATGTATAGGATAATGACTAACTCCTTACTGACAATCAAATTAATAGTACATATTTACAAGCTCACACAGAACTCGCAAGCATGTACTGAAGTATCCAGAAATAATGTTGTATTTTTGGTAATTTATTACAGGTATGTAATTGTTACATCTGTTTTTTAAAGATATACTACATTCGCTATGGCAAGTTGCACGAAACCATGGATCATAGAATTGGAATTTCACAGTCTATTCATTCTCGAAATAGTAACGGCAAAATCATAACTTCCTTTGATTTGTCTCAGCCATATTTAGCCAGTTATAGATCAAAGTCCACTGCGCTCTGACCAGTCGACGCCAACTCTGAATCACGGGGTCTAATGTTTGAGTCTCACACCAGTATACTTAGTGTGTATTTCATCAAGTGAAAATTTTAGAAGATTTGAAAAGAGCTTTTTTTTAGCGAAATAGGCTTGCGTTTGACCACTATCTCGACTGATGGTAAGTGATGATGTGGTCTACGGTGGAGCACGCTTGCCTAGAAGATACCTATTCACTCTTGACTTGAAGATACCCAGGTTATCATTTTCGGGAAATATAGACTCCGGCAAAGAATACCACTCTCTAAAGCTGCCGCGTGAGCTGGTCGTAAAACTGATGACCAAACTAAAAGGTAACATATAAAATCTTATCGTTTACGTAAGACAAAACTTATCGACAAATCCTACAGATCTCGCCATAGAAGTATTTGACTCTACTATCAGATTTAATGTTTTGCAGATATGTCGAGTAAATGAGAAAAATAGTAAAAAGCGATCAGCGCCTCTAGGGGAACACGGAGGTACTATGGACTTAAAATGGTAACCTATACAAAAGTAGAGTCAAATCATAGCACATTTTCCATATTTGTAGACAGTTTTGTTTAAACCACGAATATTCCAGGTCAGCCACGGTCTGTGTCAGATCGGAAGGGAGGAGTCTGCCGTGTGCCACCATTGTGGTAACTGCCGAAATGACACGGCTCAACACACCCTTGAGGAGTGTCCAGCCTGGGAAGAAGAGCGCAACGCTCTCAGAATATATGTCAATGGAGACCTTTCTCTGCCGGCCGTGGTGGCTGCCATGGTTGGCAGACGAAGGTCGTGGCGTGCGATGGCCTCCTTCTGCGAACGTGTCATGTCGCAGAAGGAGAGCGCCGAACGGGATCGGGAACGAACCGATCCCGCTCGCCGCCAAACGAGAAGGAGGCGCCGAGTATGACGACAGACTGGCGCCTCCCGCCCTGTGGATTCGGGGCTTTGAAGAATTCTACCACGGTATACCCTGCCTGTCGTAAGAGGCGACTAAAAGGGGTCACGGGGGTCGCGGCTGCGCAGCGGGGGATGTGCGGCCTTCATAAATGTTTCTATTTATATTTTCATGGTGCGACCCCGAGACAGGTGGCGGCGCGAAGTGTCGTGCTGCCGTAGGACGTGGAGGGCATCCAGCCCTAAAAGAGACGGGCCGTAGAGGTACCGCGCAGGGATGGTTCCGGCAGCAATCCAGAGATTCTCAGGATCCCCCGGAACAATCCCGCATGCGCTGCAGAAGGCCACCGCGGGGTTTTTAGTCGGTACACCGGCGTAGGAAAATTGGTTAGGGCCCCGATCTAGTCGTCCCTCGGGTAAACTGGGTCGGAAGGTCGGTGAGTCCGGCATAACCATCTCCCCTCCCCCGAGGTTGAGAAGGTATCCGTAAGATGGATTTTCCCCGCGGCAAAAAAAGAAGGTCAGCCACGGTAAACCCCTTATTATAAACAAACCCGATCCGATGTGAAATTACAACTATTCGTAAGGTGATTATGATTTCTTGCAGTCCCTCATTTCCAATCTTCATTACTTTCCTTTATGGTCAGTAATGCGTTCATAAGCTGATGTTATAAGCAAAAAGGATTAGCCACCATTAGGTGACCGAATTATTCGTTTGCAGGTCTTTGCTATATAAAACACAATCAAAGGTTTATGAATAAGGAGGGGAAATTTTACATATTATATTTTAAGCCTAGAAGAGAGGGGCAATAGAACTGCCAAAAGAACACACGGTACATTCACGTAGTTTCACATCGAAACGTCATAATGATCAACGCCTTGACCGATGTAAGGTATCATTACAAACTATGTATTTATTAAATACTGCAAAGTTCGGCAAACTTATCAATTAATTTATAAGGAAATATAATAAAAAAGGTCAAAGAATGTGCTGATTTTTTTCTGAATTTAGGCAATGGTCAATCAAAATATATCAAGAATGGTGACAACACTAGTCTATTATAAGCGAAGCGGAAACTAAAGCACCAATTTATATAAAAAAAATATTATGCTTACACCATAAGGACAGAAAATTGATGATACTCTAGCCGACTAAGACAATAATCAGAAGTACAGTATATATGTAAAACACGTGAAGGTATTACCTTACATCGCGAATGGAGACCGGAGTCACATTTCCACCGCAATTGCCTTGTCTTCACACCTTTTATAACATCTCGTTTATAACTCAGCAAATAGAATGTAAAGGGACCAACTGAAATGATTTTACCACTACTGATTTTGTACGCCGTATGTCGTGCAAAATGTAGAATTTGCACCGTGTCCCAAGAAATTCCTGAGAAACGTGCTAATCCAATTGCTATATAAAAAATATATATTTAATATTGCTTTATTAGGAAACTTTTTGTATCAATAGAATAAATAATTACACCCGACAGTCAAACACATAGTAATGACCACACACTAGGCGAAACCTATATCATAGGTATCAAGAACTACGAGGAACTTCGGTCCTACAACACCGAGGCCACCCAACAAATATCTATCATACACATCTGGAATGAATGATTTGCCTCATGCGTCTAGTGGTAGTACTTCTTACGCCCCGAAGTCGGTGAGGTGAAACCACAGGTCTGGTTATCAAAATTTGTATTTGAGATATGCGATTCGAAAGAAGTTGCCTTGAATTGGAAATGCTGCCGTATATGGCGATAGACTCGTTCCTTCTCTCACGAGACGTAACTCAGCGAGCCGTATATGTACTAGATCCGCTTCTGCCTACCACTTTGAGGATCTTAAACTATTGTCACCATATAGCTGTATCGTTCTTATGATCTTTCTTCCTTTACGATAAAAAGCAGCGATAGCCTAGTTGGATGTGGTAAGGATTGCCAAGACGAGAGTCGATGGTTCAAATCAACCCTATGGCATACACCTCTGACTTTTGGAAGTTACTTATGCACATACACATATATACACTGACGCCTGTAATCCCCGGAAGGGTAACCAGTACACCCACTTTTCGCCGAATTTCGGTCTCATAATGTGATACGGGGCGAGCCTATCGCCATACCGGGCACAGGTTCCAGTCTCCGGGCTAATACTGAGAATTTCTAGATAGAAAAACCCAATATCACTTTACCCGACCCGGGGATCGAACCCGAGACCCTAGCACAGCAGTCGTAACGCATGCGCAATTACAACTGCGCTACTGAGGCAGTCACTTGTGTATTCATTGTTAATTATCGCTTGCACCGTTTAGGTGAAGGTAAACATCGTGAGGAAACCTGCATGCCCGAGAATTCTAAATAAGAATTTTAAAGGTATGTCTACCAACCCGCAGGAGGCCAGCGTGGTGGACTAAAGCCTAACCTCTCTCATTAGTAGAAGAAGCCCGTGCCGAGCAGTGGGACAATGTATAATACAGGGCTAGAATTGTTATACGATAAATCGAGTAATAAAAGGGCTTAGCAATTCGAATGTGTTTCCGAATCGAAGATGCAAATTTTAATTAACTTAACAATCGAGCCTTGGATCTCACCAGTTTCGCAGTTTAAGTACACTGTCAGTAGACCAATGAGGGGATTTATTTTCAGCATAAACGATTATGATGTCTTCCACAAGAATCGTAGTTTACGAATAATAGTAGACGTTGTCCTGTCACAGATCTCCTCTTATCTGGTGGCGCTGTTTTTGTATATTTTGTACATTTCACATACGCAGAATACATGCGCAAGTCTTAAGCACCTTAAAATCGCATTAAAATTATTGAGGGAGTGTAGTGTAGTATACATTTGTGGCTCTATGTATTTATCAATGACAAATCTAAAGGAATATAATTTTTTTGAAACATTTTTTTAGATCTAGACAACACCTCCACCTATGAGGTCCAAAACTATCCTGTCTTTCAAACTAGGAACAACCATACACATTTACAAATTTTCATTATAATCGCTTGGGCAGTTTCGCAGATTAGCGTGTATGAAGATCGTGGCACGTGATTTTTAAAAATTAAAACGACAAAGAGGATTGGTAGCGTCATGGGTGATGCCATTTGTTTTATATCTATCACCACAGCTACGTAAAGTATTATGATCTCCTAAACACCTAAGGGCACTCCGAAGACGGCATAGCGGAGATATGCGTATGACGCGCAAATTAGTTTGAACTGTTAGTTAGTTAATGTTTATAGTAACACCGTTATTTAAAACATTAATAGGGTAGTTGACAGTAAGTGAAAACCTGAGAGAATTTTCATTTTTATAATAGATTTTAGTATAAAAATATCAAAAATCAAACCAATTTGTTAATTTATATGTGATTATTTAATATTTTCAAGAAACAAATATGCAAAAATAAAGCATTTTGTCACGTGACATGTAACACAAATGCATGACGTCACCGTTCGAAACATCTATTAAACGCTGAGCCAAACGTCTATTAGTTTTTCGGATGGTCACGCCACACAAGAGGCCATAACAGTTGGTAGGGTTTTGGTGGGAAAAATAAAGTTGGTTTATTATTATAATTACATCTCGAAAACTTGTGTTTATTAATGATAATATTTTATTAATATAGACCATGAAGAATAAAATAAAACTGTTTCCCAAAGACAGTCAACTAGCCTATTGTAAATTTGTAAGCAGCTTCAGGCGTAACGTGAAGAAGCTAAACAGCAGGCCGGCAAGATTGTGTTGAGTAGCGGGGGATAGACTGTCTCTCGCTACTTGATACTCTATCTAGACGGCACTGCGCTTACCATCAGGTGCAGTGTGGTCACTTTGCCGCGCCAGAATAATAAAAAAAAACGATAGCTTAGTGGGGATTGAGTTGACTGCCGACACGGATAACATGAGTTCTTACCTAGTCTCCAGACCACAAATCTCTGACTTATCGAAGTTATTTGTCTCATACAATTCATATTCATTACCGCTCACTGTAACGGCGAAGGAAAACGGTTCTAGAAACCTGAAGTTCGCCAAAAGATCTACCAAACCCTTATAAGGCCAGCGTGGTAAACTAAAGCTACCCCTACTTTAAACTGGTTCCAAGCGACTTATGGCCAATACAGGTCTTTGCCGCGAGGGACAGATTCTTTTATTTACGTATATATGTGTGGGAGGTACTGTAGTTGATGTTGATGGAAGTGAGACTTACAAAGTTTTCAAAAGAAAGTTTTTTTATTGTCCTTAAAGTTTTAATTGTGGTGGGCTCTTTTTTCTGTGTCCTTGCACGGAAAAGTCACCACACTGCACCTGATGGTAAGTGTAGTGCCGTCCAGTTAAGAGTATCAAGTAGCCAGAGACCATTTATCCCTCGCTACTCAACATAATCATGCCGGCCTGCTGTGTAGCTTCTTCACACTGGTAGGATAGATAACTGATACGTATTTGTACTAATCTGCATAGCGACCAGTGTACAGATGGGAGAAAGAGCCAAGGTGGACCGTCCTGGAATTATGTTCCGGGGTCAGCTACACAGAGGGGCGGTCATAGCAGTTCTAGAAAAAATAAAGTCCATATAGCTTGAGGGATAAAAATATACACGCGTGTCGATTTTCAACATTTTTAAACATACATATTCACTCACGCCTGTAATCCCCGAAGGGATAGGCAGAGGTATAACCAGTACACCCACTTTTCACTAAATTTCGGTCCCATAATGTGATAGGGGGCGATACTATAGCCATACTGGGCAAAGGTTTCAGACTCCAGGCTAATACTGAGAATTTCTAGATAGAACAACCCATTATCACTTTACCCGACCCGGGGATCGAACCTGAGACCTCAGAACAGCATGTAACGCATGCGCAATTGCAACTGCGCCACAGAGGCAGTCTGAAACATTTTTGAAAGTATGGCAATTATCACTCAAGTTAGTGATATAAGTTTATTTTTCAGAATCAACATGACTCCTCGCTCCGCTTGACGTTGAGTTCCAAGACTCCCCGTATATATTATCTTCAGATAGACATTCATGCAACGCGGATGCAACATCTCTTGAAGCGGGCATTATATTTGGTCTTCACTATACTTCCTATAGTGTCTAGTGATTATTACATTGCCATACCAGGAAAAAAGCAGTTAAATAATATTATGTCAGGATATTATATCGCTTAATCAACACCACAATCATTGGTACATATTAGTGACCGAACCAATCTCAAAGAATTTAATTTATGTTGTTTTAAATTTGCTGCTGTGGTATTTGACCGTCTATATTATATATATTGTATGTATGCATATATTAAGTCTTCACAGGGATGTGTATCAGGATTGTGTCATCCTTGTATTACGAAACTTAATAAGACGGAATTCAACTGTACAAAATATATCTGCGCAAATGATTGTCATTGCAAATTGATCAAGAACTTTATTCAATGGCATTCGTCGTAGGTACCTTTGATATTGAAGTTTTATTATACGACATTCACTTTTATTACCGGAGCAATAGGAGTCATGTATAGTACATCTGCAGACGCAGCAACACGCCTATCTGTTGCGTATCTCATTATCACCTTTGATAGTTTTTAGCGCGGAATCTGCGCGGAGGCCCTGTTTATTAAAGTTTACAAAATTTTTGACGTCAAAATATACCTACTTATAATAACAAACTGGAAGCATAGATTGATGTAATGCTATAGATAGAATACCAACTTTCGATTTTGACTCAACAAATGATATTTTTAACCGACTTCAAAAAAGGAGGAGGTTAACAATTCGTCGGAATCTTTTCTTTTATGTATGTTACCTGATAACTCGAAGACGCCTGGACCGTTTCGAGAAATTTTTTTTTGTTTAAAAAGGTATACTTCCCATGTGGTCCCATTGGCACCAAGTCAGGATTTGATGATGGGACCTCAGACAAATCAAGGGCAGCCCTCAAATTTTATAGTGACGCATAATTAGTTTTTTATTGAAGTCGGTGTACTTTTTATGAATAAAAAAACTTTTACTTATAGATTTAAAAATGTACTGCATTAGTAAAAATTACTATTACTACTTATCATTGATATAGTTTAATAAATTTAATTCAAATACATGTGTTATGAGCTTTTTGAAAAAACTAAGGAAACCTAAGCGTTTATAGGACGACACGTGGTAGATGTCATTAGCAACATTTTAGTTTAAGTGCATTGTTTTTTTTCAGCAAAGGCAATGAATATAGAATCAGCAATAATATAGAAAGAGATGTAAAATAATAGACTGGTCATGTACAAGTCGTACTTAAACACTAAGGGTTCTATTAGGGGTCTAAGAAGCCGACCCTCATCTATACTTATAATAAATCTGTAGAGGTCAATTCTGTACATGAAATATATTTCCAAAATAACTATCAGCGGGTGATTAGTGATCGATACTGACGCCAAAAATGCAATCAGTAAAATTTTTGTCTGTCTGTCTGTCTGTATGTTCGTTATAGAAACAAAAACCACTCGACGGATTTCAACAAAACTTGGTACAATTGTTCTTCATACTCCTGGGCAGGTTATAGTATACTTTTCATCACGCTACGATCAATAGGAGCAGAGCAGTGAAGGGAAAGGTTAGGAAAACAGGAGAACTTACTCCATTTTTTAAGCTTCCGTCGCGTGTGCAGCCTTAATAGTTAAAGCTACACAGAAATCATGTATGACGGAAATGTTCTCCTTAAAATTGTATAAAAAATATTCCACGACAGCAAATGTCTATATTTTATGGTTGACTCACAATAACACGTGTAACTCCCGATAGCTTAGCAGTTCGGAGATTTCTGATTATATTTGTCTACTCTTACGTTTATAACACTCTCAATCATCCCTAATTAATAAATGTTAACATTATTACCTATTTAATTTAATAAAAAAAGAATTATAGAAATAGGTACAGAAACACCAGGCTATTGTAATTGCAAGAAAAAATAACTCCTTGGATTGTATACTTCTGCTCCCGAAAATAACCTCCACGCGGGTGGAGCCGCGAGCAACAGCTAGTTAAATAATAATAATACATGCCCTATATTAGATATTGTCCCACTGCTGGGCACGGGCCTCCTCTACTAATGAGAGGGGTTAGGCCTTAGTCCCCCTCATTAGATCAGTTATTCTTATTATTATTTATTGTTATAATCACTACGAACTTGAAACTTGTGTGTATACAGATATATACAAGAAAAACATTTTGTATGGGGACTTCCTTAATATTTACTTTTTTAATACTTTTATAGAATAGGTATCAGCCATAATAATAAGCGTAGGCGTATGATTTCCTGAGCGTACGGGATCCTAAATATAGATATAATTCAATTCAAAATAATTTCATAGTAAACTGTTATATCATATAACATTGCTGTTTTCGAACTTGTTTGAATAACAACACCTAATACGGTTATGAAATTAGTTATCAAACTGTACAGAAGCTAATTTTGAATCGGAAAGTCCAACTATATACAAAAACAGGATAAATGTCCAATTTTATATCGCGTCTCGTGTGGAAGTCCCGATTCCGCGCGTCAGAGAATACGAGTGCAAACCGTGGTGTTGCTTACGTTACACTATTACTATCTTGTTACAATTCGTCGGTCAAAAATAATTAATTAGTAACATAATTAATAAATTCTTTTATTAATTAATTTCTCGAAAAGTGTACAAAGTAAGTAAGTTTTTGTGTGTGTGTGTCTTGGTAGTGGTATAAATTAAATAGAAAAATCGATTTATCAGTATTTTGTCGTTTATAACGGTGTTCTTAGTTTTGACAAATATGATCGCTTAATTAGAACTCCATAGTCCATACAAACATCAACTGTCAATTGCCCTTCTTGGTAAGAGTAAGAAAATATTTGAAAACATATTTGTAAGGTGACGTTTTTAATAGCAAGATGACTTAAAAACTTGATTGGTTTCCTCTAAGATATTGGAACTATCTTAAAAGATTCGATGATGCTGGATTGCCAGCAAAAACATATTTATATCACATATTTATATATTATTTGTTTTATATATTATAACAATTATGTTGGTGCATTTAATCAATGAGGCTCTTTAGCAATAAAATCGGTCTTCTTAGTTGAAGTACAAGATGCGTTAAGAAACTTATCGTTGATGTCTTTTATTCCAAATTTGGAAATCGTCAATACATACTTAGTAGTTTATTGCAATTAATATTGCTCAAACATATTTAAATTTTAAATTACTAAGTGTTCATTTTTCTTGTTTGCATCATCTAGATCATTGTGCCAAACGAAGGAATGACATAGCCGTCTATTGTAAATATTTAACATTTACGTGCTTATGTATATAAATGAATCTATCGGGTATTTATATAAAGCCTTAATAAATTAGGCCGGTGCAGATATAATGGTCATTAATATTTATCTTCTGTATAATAGGCGTTCATTATAAATACGTGAACACATATAATAACTATAATATCTACTACTTAAGGAAGGCTAAATTATAAAAAGTTCGACGATGCTATTGTTAAAGCAAACCGTTTAATAGACAGTATAACGAAGTGGTCCAAGTGGCATAAATATAGCGTAATAGGCAGGTGTGAGCCGGCTCAGCCCCTAGTCTACCCTGCGAGTGGAGCGTGGTGCGCGGCGCGGGCGAGGCAGTCACTTGCTGCACTCAGCGCGCCATCCACCACTCGCTTGCAGTTACAACTACCGTGACGCGCAGTTATCGACTTACTCGCCCTCGCATACAGCCTAAAATCGCTTGCAGGCACTTAGCACGTGTAATCATTACATTAAGGGTTTTAAATTTAATAGTTAATGAATCCATTAAAGTGTAGCAATATAATAGTAACTGAAATAAGAATATCGCCGAAATAAAATGATTTAAAAATCGAAGGCAAAATATTATCGATGATTTTAAACAGAACGAAGCAAAAGGGCGCAAGGACTGACAAGTCGGCGCAATATGTAAACAAACAAACGAATAGCGTGTCGAATCGGCGCATTGTGAAATGTGTGCTCGGGACACGGTATCACATGCATAACTTACGTGTGTTGTGCGCAAGCGGCGGCATGTAAACAAAACTGTTACAGTCCATCGATCGCGCAGGAAACCTAGTGATCGACGGTGGCGCTGCATGCACGACCGCTCACGCTCTCTTCCTCGCACCAGCCGTGGCAACGCGGCATCCTCTTGGGCTCATACTAGTCCTTATCTTCGCTGCGCAAGATTTGCAATGCACGTTCCGGAATGCGAGCACGAAAGGTGACGTTCGTACCGGACGGACACCGCGTGCGCACGGGACGGCTCGGTGCATAGAGCGGTAGAGTAGCGCGGCGGTGCAGCGTGCAGCGTGCGCGGGGCGCGGGCGCACGAGGCTGACTGCAGCAGCGAGGGGCACCCCGACCCCGCCGGCGTCGCGCCCTCTGATCGCGCCACCGTGCATCGTCCCCATACATTGTCAATACACACCTAATGAATGGAAATAAGGACGGGCTAGAACTTCTTCGGACTGCTCCATTGCATTCCAAACATGTATCGCCTGCGTTTTTCTATGAACGGCAGCTGGTAACCAAATTATTTGTTTTCGTTAATTCTATCATGTTAAAAACAAAGATTGCTGTCCATAAATAGAACCTTAACTATATTATATATCAGTGAACTAATGTTCCGACGATTTTTGCTAACATATATTATTATTTGTCTAAACCTAAATATAAATTATTAGTATTTTATCTTGAGTTATCTATACGAGTAGCAGAGATCCAGAGATAAAACAGTGTGACATAAAAGAACAACATGTCAGCTGGAAATTCAATGACCCCAAACAAAAATGCTGTGATGTCCTGGGGAAGATATTTTTTAAGATTCGGACGCTATATGGGCAAATATTACCTTCTAAGTAGCAGTGCAGCAGTACTATTACATACTATTATAGCACTGGGAGTACGCAATGCACATATCAGCGGCGACGCGGCACGGCGCGGCGCGGCGTCGAGAAATGATCCCCAAAACAAACGAGTGGGAACGCGCGTGCCGACTGCCGAGCGGCAAGGCGGCGACGCACCATGTAAGCATGCCTCAGATTCCATTCAGAGGGTTTTATCGGTGGCGACGGAGAGGAGGTGCGTACGCGCAAGAATTCGGGTGTTTGGGTGCGCTGACGAGCAGTGCACACGGGGTCGACGACCGGGTAGCGCCGAGCGCCCTTTAAACGATTTTCTGAAGTGATTCTTGATTGTCGACATATCTCGCCACCGGGGTTGTTTCACTTAAGTTTTATTAGATCTATCTAAAATAATTAAGCAACACTGGAATTTCAACTCTCGTAATAAAAAAAGGTCTTCGTATTCCTACATGACAGTTGAGTGTGCCAACAATTAATCCGTTCATATGCATTGCACATTGTTGATTTTATGAATATTTGCATGTTATAATATAGTAAGCTAAAATTTTCATCATCATCATTTATTTTGCATACGAGTTACAAACACAGAGTATAATACCGAAAAATCGACGAAAAATGAAAAGTTTATGTTTCGCCGATAACACCTCGCACAACCACTAAGCATGCGGTAGAGAGCGGTCCCTATAAGTTATTTCCTCCTATAAATTAGTCGATTCTCGGAACACTGATAACGTATCCAATAAAACATTAAAATTTATACAATAGTTAATATTATACAAAGCTCTGGTTAACTGTAAATCTACGGTCGCTTATAAATAAGCTCGTTTTAAATACCAGTATGTTTTATTAAATACATTGTGTGTTCTAGCTGACTGTACGTATAATTAATTCTATTGGTGATTTAAACCGAAACGTATGTTTGTGTTATGGGTACGATTAGGCAATACAATACCCACAGAAATATACCGTTATAAATAAATACTCCTATGATTTTGTTGATGTTCTATTGGTCATCATACGTTTAGATTTATATTTTTTTTTCACTTACACTTGAGAGTTGAAGATTATTGCTTAAACTATGGTTAGGGCATTCCCATGCTTTAAGTTTTCCTAATTCAAAAACTAAGCTAATGGATCTAACTTTTAAAGATTCCCTACCTAATTGATTTTATTATTCGCTAAAGTCACAAATTAACGTAATAATTTATTAGTATATGATAATTATGTAAATATATAAATCTCGTACTACTGCTGAATATAGGCCTCCTAATCCATGAGCGGGAGACCTGAGTGTCTATATTTTATTTTGCTGCATCATAAACATATTGTAATTTTTTTTTTGCGTTATGTAGTGTAAAATATTAAAAATCGATCAACAGACATTGACAAAAACAATAAATTTATTGAAGTTGATACTAAATTCAAGGAAATCTATACAAAACTGGCATTTGTTCCAGAAGGATCGGCAAAGCATGTGTATTCTATGTTGTAGGTTCATAAGCGGCAGTATCGTTTACTATCAGGTGAACTTACAATTGCACAAAAAAACGGTCGCCAGTATATTTCCGATACTTAAATTAAATTTTTACGTGACAGTGCCGGTATATTACGTCATCCCTCGCCTCCTCACGGCATCACAAATTGATTGACAACTGAGCTCCCAAGTCTTAACGGTCAGGAATTTCCGGTCGGCTGTCACATTCATATCAGATTGTGATTTAAAGCCCATACAATAAATTACGTCAATTTGGGAATAGACGGACGTTTTCATTCAAAATGTATCCTATCCAAAAGGGGACAAAACGTAAGCTAAAATATGATTTATAATCATTGTAGGCAGTTTACATGCTTCTGCAGGAAAAAAATGTGTTGCTTTTTATACTACGTGTAACGCTTAGGTGTAACGGGAATAACGCACATCGTCAGACACCCCAATTTAAAAATATTATTACAATCATAATTCATGCATTGAAATTAGACTGCGATGAATACAAATATTGTTCTTTATGGAATTAGTTGTACTAATTTTCGACATAAAGTTCGTAATTTTTTTTTTAATATTCGTTTATTATATTTATAGCATTTAGAAAAGACTTTATCGCATTGAGTTATGCTTCAGTTTCGTTTGCCTTGAACGTAAAATTAAAGGGTGACTATTATTTACCTGAGTGTTAATTGTTTTTGTAAAAAAAATCGTCTATTAAAAAATTTTTGATATCGATTCAGTCGCTTATTCTGAACAAACTACTTTCAGAGTGTGCATTAATCATGTTACATGTTGTATATAGACGTCATAAAATAAGGCGCTGTTTACACGATTCGTCAAACTCGTGCGCTTAGGCGGTGCATAAGAATGTACAACCAATATTTGTTGATTTATGGATTTTCGATTTGTCTTTTAATATTTTATTTAATATCCAGTCGTCATGTTATTACAATTGGGTTTTAGTATCTTGTAAATCTTCAATTTTATATTTTACAGATTTTATATCTTCACATCATACTACGTAATAGCCGCAGAACAATATACGTTATATAATCTGTAGTCCTCGAATATTGTAAATAAGTTTATTATGTATTGAGAATAATACGCAAATGCCAAACCAATTTCGCAATGTCGGTACTAATTACCCGTACCTATACTTTAGTGCATACAATATAGTTACACACATAATATAGCGACCTTAAAACACTTTGCTCGGGAATCATTCTAGGAGTCATATATTGGTCACAAGGAGATCGGTATAATTAAAGATAAAAACAATCATACAAATTATGTACCCTTTTTAAATCTAAGTTTGTAGGTTCTTGAATCTGGGTACGTCACGAAAGGGCTATCTGCGGTGGTACTTCTATGTCACAGAAGATCGATTTGAAGCTTTGATGTTGCTTCCTATGGACTATGGTTAGTAAAACATCCGGATGCCCCAAAATTACCCGGTTTTACAAACCCATTCATTTCCCTAAAAGTCGGAAACACACACATTCCAGTCATTGTATGGCTTCACAGGTGGTTTTCTTATCGTTAGATGACCCGTATGATCGGTGTCGGCCCACTCACTCCCAAAAACAATATATTTATATAATTATTTTTTTAATAACACCCAGCTGTCACAGTCATAGCCCCGACCACACACTAAGATATGATTCTTGTGTTGTGAGTACTACGAGAGATACTACAGGGACTACGAGAGACTCTCGGTCTCACAACACCCAGACCCCGGACACAAATACCTGTCTGTCACATAAACATTTGTCCCGGTGTGGGAATCGAACCCACGGCCTATCGTTTCAAAGCCGGCTCGCCAACTGCGCCACGGAGGCTGTCAAAATTACAAATGAATCCTGAATAAGTACCGTCAAATGTTTTCACAATTCGCATGTTAATCGAACGCAATCGACACAAGGCTATAACTAAGCATAAATATCCTTAATATTTTTATGTTTTCATCAAGCTAATAACGCGTGTAGTTTGACTCGAAAATTGTAGACAAAATCAATCAATGCAACAAAACACCTTTACTTGACAGCCTCCGTGGCGCAGTAGGCGAGTAGCCGGCTGTGAAACGAGAGGCCGTGGGTTCGATTCTGAAATGAAAGTGTTGTTAAAGTAACACAAAAATATTGTAATAAAGAATACATACCTCCTTTTATAAAGATTTACTAATAAAACAAATTTAGCAAATATCTCGATCGTCGTTCTACGTTAATATGGTTTAATTATATTCTATCTGCCTCGGTGGCGCAGTTGTAATTGCGCATGCGTTACGATTGCTGTGCTGAGGTCTCGGGTTCGATCCCCGGGTCGGGTAAAGTAATATTGGGTTTTTCTACCTAGAAATACTCAGTATTAACCCGGAGTCTGGAATGGTGCCCGGTGTGGCGATAGGCTCGCCCCCTATCACATTATGGGACCGAAATTCGGCGAAAAGTGGGTGTACTGGTTACACCTCTGCCTACCCCTTCGGGGATTACAGGCGTGAGTGTATGTGTATGTAATTATATTATCATGAAAACTAAGACATAACGCATCCAAGCCTTACCCTTGTATATCGCCATTTATAAAGTGGAATGTGTAAGAAAGACCAACGTTAGCTAAATACATGTGGTGCAAAACTTTTGTATCTACAGGTTTATTACCCGGCCGGGCCCCGTTTATCGCTGCTCCCGTTCCATTTACATTCGATAAGGAAAACTTTTGTTACGCGGTAAATCCATTGCGCGACAGGCTTTGCGTATTCAACTACCATTATACAATCATGAGTGTGTAGGAAATGAATTACTTAATATCTCTGTTGACAACCTCCGAGGTGCAGCGGACCGGTGAATCGGCTGTGAAACGGGAGGCCGCAGGTTCGATCCACGCGCCATGTCAAATGTTTGTGTGAAAGACAAGTATTTGTTAAGGTCAGGGTGTTGTGGGAGCGTAGTCCCTCGTAGTTGTTGATACCCTCGATACAAATTTGACGTATTGTGGAGTCAGGGCTATGTGAGTGACTGTTGAGTGTAGTACATGGCCGATTTTGTAAACTGATCTCTTATAATTCACGCCCTGTATACCCAACTCCTGGGAACAGGCTTCCT
This sequence comes from Laothoe populi, assembly GCA_905220505.1. Taxonomy (NCBI): domain Eukaryota; kingdom Metazoa; phylum Arthropoda; class Insecta; order Lepidoptera; family Sphingidae; genus Laothoe; species Laothoe populi. The sequence continues at coordinate 11,823,347 of HG992147.1, read as the reverse complement.
CTATTAATGACAGGGGATGGGCCACTACGCTGGCCTAATGGTACTTGGCAGACTTCACCAAATTGTTTATAATTATCTCTTACTTCTTATGTAATATGATAAATGAGTTAGCATATGATTTTATAATCAGCAGGATGCTCCACATAATCTCTCCTGTCGAATGCAAACTCAAGGAAATAATGTTTCACTTCACTAAGAATCAAAGAATTGCCTGACCTAGGAGGCATTATATATGGAGTTCATTTTGCACAGCGGCCGTAATCCGAGAATCCGAGGCCGAGAATCTTCGAGTTGATAATACGAAGGTGCTTAATACTGACCATAAATTAATCAATGGGTAATTTTTAACTGCGCCTGAAGGATTTATGTAGAGTACTCTTTGTGTTATGTACGATCAATTAAAACACACCATAATTATTCCGCAAATTATATTATTTATAAAACAAAATTATGTTAAATAACAATATATTAAATTCGTAATATATATAACTGTGCCATTGAGCTTTGAACTATCGCACGTAATACAAATACTTAAATGCAAATCCCAAAAAGAAATTTACCGAAATCACTAAATACATCGGAATTATTTACTTAAGATACGTACCTCAATCACAATGTTTATAATTTAATTAACTTTGGAAAACATGCACGCTGAAAAATCTCGTGTCTATTCGTCATTTTTTTTACAATTGTGCCGATTACATCGTATCATTATAAAATAAATACATAGTATTGTCTTTTTAATTTAGACTATCAAGGTTCGTACTTGTCAATTGAAAATAAAACTACCAAATCGGTAGAGCGAATATGATTGTAACTTGTGGGTTACGATGTTTACTAACAATATAGTAATTAGTTCAAACAGTCAATAACATTGATACACTATGAACAACTCACTCACTCACCGGAGAGTAGTGAGTGAGTTATACAGTACACTCCGGTGAGTGAGTGAGTGAGTGAGTTGTACCGACAACATTGACAAGCACAACCTTAATGCACTACTTATATTAATTTGGCTTAAAACTAACTCAGTACTCCTGAATGACACTAGCGTAAGTAGTATTATTTGGCGACTCACTACCTAAATCCCAGTATACTATTAGTGTATATATTTTGGTGGAACTTTATACTAATTGATTATGTTCGAAAACTATTTTACTCCCAAGTATACAATACCCATGCACATTATTAAAGTAATATCATTAAAAATGATTCTAAAATAGTACAGTTAAAATTTTTACATTATCTTATACCAGGAACACATGTCTAAGGAGGAAATAAATACAATAATGTAACTTATTCTGCAATTATCATGGCAATGCCAGGAGGAACTCAAAAAATGCATTTTACTGCAGTCGGTATTTTGTATTTCTTAAATTGTACTAATAACACAGTGCTTAGAGATATTTTATTTACATTCATTTTATCCATACGATGTCACTATTCATACAATAATGTTTAGTGGAGTCGTACTTAAAAACCTCGTCATTGAAGCATTCAATACTATATTCTATAGCAAAACATATAGAGCAATTAAGTACAATACCACTTTTACCGAACTATTACAGTTCATAGATTGTTTGATATCAAATATTAGGTATAATTACATATGATTTGTTACATATTTTTTACCTATAGGCTATTTAGTATAAAATAATTGTATTGTAAATGGATAGTCATTGCCTACATAACATCAATTGCATCACTGGAATTAAGTTCTCTTTTCTTAACAATATCCCTAAGACGTTTGAAATATGAATAGTTAATTATTTATTGAGCTGTCTACGTATAGATGGTAGGACACTCAAGGGTTTCATAACTACTTAGCTTAACAGTCGCCAGCGGGAAGGCACTCGGTGTTGGGGCGCAGTGGGGATGTGTTTACCCGAGTCCTACGTCGAGACACATCATCACCACGAAGCCGATAATGCAGCCCCATGTCGCCAGCTTCCCGTTGCCACTGAAAATAAATTTTTATGTTAAAACTACGATCGGGGATTTGTCCCGGATTGGAACATCCCACGAGGTTGACGTCAGCCAAACGATCAGTCGTAAAACGAAAGCTGCAATAATTTATAAAAACACGTAACATCCTGTTTGTTCGAAAAAAGCGATTGCGCTACTGAACTAACAATACTTTTGTAAAGTGGCAGCGGTGTAGTGTAGTGGCACGTTGCTGTCAGTTTTGTGTATAGCGTGGATGGGTGACTCGACTGGAGCAGTACCACAGTCTCACAGAAAACTAACGGGAAGTAGTAGATTAAGTTTAAGTTTGGGTCCTTTAGGCGTAGTGTGAGGAAGCTACTCAGCTGGCTGGCATGATTGTGTCAAGTAGCGAGGTGGTCTCTCGCTACTTGATACTCTAGCTGGACGGCACTGCGCTTACCATCAGAAGTAGTGAGGACACTTTGCCATGTAAAAAAAAACTTGCTGTTGCATTCTGGATAGTGAGTGAGAATTCTAGAGGTTCAAACAAATCCCCAGTTATTTTTATGCCACGTATCACTGATTGTTTTGCTATTGTAGATGTTAATGGGCGGTGGATATCCTACCATTAGTTGACCCACTTCTCGATTGCCGGCCTTTGCCATAAAAAATACGGAAGTGAAATTTCAGCGCCTATTTTCATAAATTCCGTTGTGCGGCATGGTACACATCTGGTCCATTTAGTTGGTTTTGTGGTTATAATGTTGAATTTTATTGACTTGTAGAGACGCTTCAAAAGGTTTTGGTTGATGTCAAATATTCATTGAAATTTTGTAAAAATGTACTTTTTAATTTAGTAATTCAATAATATTAACAGTATCTATAAAAATCAAAGGAAACTCTAAATTATGACATATCATGTAATGTATATTGTTGAGGTCTATGACGCAGTGAACAAGCAAATAGTTATGAAACGAGAGGTAGAGACCTCGATCTACCCACCAACGAGACAAATGTCGTGATCTACCGGCATGATTGTGTAAAGAAGTAGGGGATAGATTGTTTCTCACTACTTGATACTCTAATTGGACGCCACTGCTCTTACCGTCAGGTGCAGTGTGGTCACTTCGCGGCCAGAAAAAAATGTTTCGCGTCTGGAATCTGGATTTTGTGAGACCGAGAGTCTATCATAGTGTAATATATCTACGACACAAGATAAATCGTATATTACTGTGCAGAATTATGTATCTGCCTGTTGGGTGTTATTTATAAGGATTTATTAGTAACTAGGTGTTGCTCGCGGCGTCGCCCATTTGCTCCACTCCTGCGGATCGTAACGTGATGTTAGATAGCTCATAAACTTTCTCAATAAATAGGCTATAAAATATAAAAATGAATTTTTCAATCCGACTAGGAGTTCCAGAGATAAGCGTGTTCAAACAAATAAGAAATCTCTTTAGCTTTATAGTATTAGAATTGATTACGACAATAATATGTAAGCGATTTTGAAATTGATGTCTTAATTTTGGAACGATATAAAACCGTATCCCAGTATGCATATGAATGAATTTTATGCCCATGTTAATGACACTCTGTTTCTTCTTTATATTTGACTAGCTCTGTGAAGCCACGCGCGTGACAGTCGAAAAGACATCTATCACAATAAAAAATAAATACCATTCAGGCAGAATGTAGCTTCCTATAGGTAAGAGTTTTTCGACACGGATCAGTGGCTCCAGAAATTTCACCCTACATTCAAACTCAGGAACTTTGCTGGTGGCAGGATATTCATATCTGCCCAGATAGCGACCACGGTACACAGGGTGTAAAACTCGCCAGAGTGGCACACGCACGTGTGTCGCATTCCGGGATCAGCCCGTGTACATCCGGTTTTTGTCGGGGGTCTAGAGTTGGGGTACGATATTTGGTTTTGCGGCCTTCTGAGTACACAGTTTGACACTAGACCCTCAACCGCTTCTTCAGCTTCTTACCCATGGCGTAGCGTGAAGAAGCAGGCCGGCATGATTGTGTTGAGTAGCTGGGGATAGATTGTCTCTAGCTCGATACTCTAATTGGACAGCACTGCGCTTACCATCAGGTGCAGTGTGGTCACTTTGCCGTGCGAAAATAAAAAAATCTCTTCATAATATCAGTATAGACGTTAGAGTAGGAACACCCGTATCCAATTTTTATAACCTTTTAAAAATATTTCTAAAGCCTTTACACCAACTTTTGTACTAAACCATATTTGGTTTCCTTCTTTATATAAAATATAAGTATTATTAACAAATATATTTGAATTACAGAAAGAGCGAAACATCAAATTAATTCGTATTGTTGTTCTTTAGCTGCGATATGCGCGGTGGTTATAACACAATAATATAGGGGTCCGTTATAAAATGCTGTCGTACAATACGGGCCATTGAGAAATAACGAGTAAACGATATTTGAATATCAATTAGGCAGCAAAATTACGATATCGGAAAGACCGCCGATGGCGTTTGCGTCTCACGCACTCGGATTTAGAGAAACCGGCCGACCGGAATACGCTAACTGGAATTACGGGCCATTACATTAAAATGGTACTTGCTTAGGTACCCACTACCCGCATATTTTTATGTACATACCGAATTTTACTGGAAAACCTAACGGCTATTTTTGAATTACTCCGCATATTATAATGTTTATTAAGTTAGGAAGATCGTTTCAGTCAACAGTTATAAAGGGGAGTTATTAGAATGATGGTTAGGACTATGAATGATACATATACTTAGTGTAATAATTAGGTAGTGACAGACTATTCGGATTTTGAAGTAGCTAAAACCTAGTATATCTTACTATACAAATAACTTAAGAATTAAATACTCGTATGTGCAAACGTAATCCTATTAGAAATCCTATTTAGTGCTCTCCAGAAAATATCGTGTAGCTTGTACAAAATGGTTTGCGTAAAATTTGAAATCCTTTGAATATCTTAGCTCCAGACTGCCCTAAGTAGACATTCCTGGTTAAATAAGTTGTGTAGACACAAAATTTCAAGTTTTTTACAATTTTAAATTCTTCTATTATTATATTGCTTCATTTATTTAGATACTCGAATGTGAATGTGGATGGACGAAAGAGTCATGGGAGACCCAAAAAGAGGTGGATGGATTGCGTGAATGAGGACATGCGCGTGAAAGGGGTGAATGCAGATTTGACGCATGATAGGGCTGCGTGGAGAGTTCAAAACAATTGTGCCGACCCCACTTAGTGTGTTATTTGGGAATGGAGTCCAGGGAAACCTTACTTCTTACAAGATACCTAGTTCCATAGGACATTGACACCTTTTGTTCAAATATATTAACCTGAACTTTGGCTCTTTTTAACCGACTCAAAACAAGGAGGAGGATAACAATTCGTCGGAATCTTTTTGTTATGTATGTTTCCGGATTACTCGAAGACGCCTGGACCGATTCGAGAAATTGTATTTTTGTTTAAAAGGGTATACTTTCCAGGTGGTCCCATTGGAACCAAATCAGGATCTGATGATGGGATCTCAGAAAAATCAAGGGCATCAAATTTTATAGTGACGCATAATTTGTTTTTTATTGAAGTCGGTGTACTTTTTATGAATTATTATGAAGTATGTTTGATGGGATATTTGTAAAAAACACTATAATTAGTAAATTCGTCGTTTAGTTAAAAACGTTTTTGCTTATAATTTGTATCGAAAACGTTAGCTACTATGACATATAATTGAGCTAGACTCTGATTCGGCAAATTAAATACCTACATCGAATTATGTTCTACCGATAAAATGTTATTTCTATCTCTTATTCTTTACATCATTATCAGTATTAGACTTCTCAGTTGGCGGTACCGTATAATGATTCCGATGGAGTTGACTCATTCCTAGAAACAAATAACAGTGTAACAGAAATTCTCTGGATGTTCAGTAGGATCGTGGAATACAAATTTCCCAATCAAGACATATTTATTCCGAATCATGTTGGTTTATGCAAAATGTAGAAAGACAAAGCCATATGTTCCAAAATTATGCATGATATAACCCCGCGTAATAGGTAGCAATAGCTGCACGTGTAATTGTGTCGATTGTCACGTCACATCGACTAGACAGTGGAAAAATACTGATTTGGTAAATTTTCTAAGAACCCCAACATGTGCGCACGTCAGTTATTTAATAAAGAGGGGAGCATGCCGGCAACGCGTTGGCCGTTACTTAACATTACTACAGTTAACTAAAACCGTTAAGTTTTTTAAAAGTTAACTTTGTTTTTCAGTGATTGAATTTAATCTTGATCTGGTATGCCTCTTGTTTGTGTGTAAAAGAGGATGAAGGTCTAATTTTTAACCGACTTCAAAAAAGGAGGAGGTTGACAATTCGTCGGAATCTTTTTTTTATGTATGCTACCCCATTTACTCGAAGACGCACTAACCAATTCGAGAAATTCTTTTTTTGTTTAAAAGGGTATACTTCCCAGGTGGTCCCATTGGAACCAAGTCAGGATCTGATGATGGGATCTCAGAAAAATCAAGGGCATCCCTCAAAATTTATAGTGACGCATAATTTGTTTTTTATTGAAGTCTGTGTACTTTTTATGAATTATACAATATGTATTACATTTTAATATAACGATGTTATGCAGCTTTGTCATTTTGTGCACAACATTTATTTATTTATTTATTTATTATTTATAGTGACGCATAATTTGTTTTTTATTGAAGTCTGTGTACTTTTTATGAATTATACAATATGTATTACATTTTAATATAACGATGTTATGCAGCTTTGTCATTTTGTGCACAACATTCAATGAACTAACACTTTATAAAGAAGAAAATATGTAAATTTTATGGCTACAAGTCAATTTAGTAACCATAATCTTGGATTGGCAAAACCATAGACCATAGAGAACTATAGAGTTTAATATAAAGAGCATACTCATTAAGTTTATATTTTTTGTCTGGTGTAATACTTCTTGTTAGTTGTGGTTGCCTGTAACTAGGTAGCATTGACCAATAATTGTTTATTTATACTGTTATATGTATCACCCACTGGCGATCCAAATAAATATATAATTAAAAACAAGAAAGATATTTGTTCAACGTGTTTGTTATATTTGATTTTAATTTTCTGAATGTCAACAAACTTTTAATTTCTTATCATATTTCATATAGCTACTTTAGCCACAGACTGAATCAAAAGATCGTATATATCTGGCCGTTTATTATGAAATAATTATAAGCTTTTAAACATACGTTTGTCGTCCGGTATTAGAATTGGTGTCTGTAATGGCAATAGACTCTCCCCCTGTCGAGCCGTGAGATAGAAATAAATTTAGGGAACGTTGTGATACAGACTTAAGGTTACGTTAAGCTTTTACAATTAAATGAATGCAAACGAATATAATGATAAGGCACACATTATAATAATATTAGAGCACAAGCGTCGAATTTATTTTATTGACACAGCATAAACAATGAACTAGAAAGATGACATCGTGCATACATTAATTATTTTGGTCACACGTTAAAACGTAAACAACAAATTACAAAACGTTGGCAAAATATGCATTATTAATTTATATAATTTATGCACATCTGCAAACGATAGAAGAAGCGTTTGCTTAATCCTGTTGATATACATAAGACGGTGTTAGCAGGCGATTACGACAGTTACATTGAGTAGTCGGGTCGGCGGTTTGGACATCCGCTTCGTGAGGACGCTACGCGCCGGAGTCGCCGGGGTATGCCATGTTAACGAGTATGACAGAATGATACATTACACATATTCCGATCACGCGCCATGGGGAATCCCACTGTACATACTACATACGACACGAACCTAAATACCATCGCTGACATCACACCAAAAAACTAAGGAATTTTGAAGAGTATGAAGTATTCCATCTGATATGAAACTGGTATAGTTTGAACAACTGCGGAACGAGTTTTATACATTTTTGTTGTAATAATAATATTGTTAGGGAGTCATATTTGTAACTCGATTGTAATTTATTTGCATCTCATATGTACAGGCACAGTGCTCTCAGGTTACGGTGCTGGCGAAAGCTCCATACAACTGACCTGACCTTTTGTATAATGTTGTCATAAAGTGACTTCTATGAAATATCTTCTTATATATCTTCTTTATGTAATTTTATACGTATTATTGAAATAATGAAGCGAACTGCCTCGGAAAATCCATCTTACGGATACCTTCTGGACCTCGGGGAGGAGAGATGGTTATGCCGGACTCACCGACCTTCCGACCCATTTCAAGAGCCTATCACATTATGGCACCGTAACAAAAGCGTCGAAAAGTGGGTGTACTGGTTACTCCTCTATCTCCCCTTCGGGGATTACAGGCGTGAGTATATGTATGTAATGAAGCGAAAAATATTAGAGATTCCTATTATTTTTTTATCATTTTGCACTTAGCCACCACAACTGTATCACACTTTTTATAAGTTCTATTAAACAATCGTTAAGTTTGTTGTATGAATGCGAAGAAATTTTTAAGATATTTTGCCTGCGTCAAGTGGCAGCATATAAAATCGATGAGTTCCGCAGATCGGGCGATTTTGGGTGATTTAGTATTTATTTAATTTAGATTTAGTATAGATTTACCATCAATCAATTCCTTTTCGAGCTTATTTAATTATATAAATTTGCGCGTACCCATACCTAATATGACATGACATTTTTCTAATTAAATAAAATATACCTTAAGTGGGTAATATTACAAAAGGAAAACCAATGCAGTTATTTGTACGTGATGGCGTAAATTTTTATTTTATTTTTTTATTGTAGACAATGATTTTTAATTTAATTTATCAATGATACGCTACATAGTTATAGGATACAATAGTAATTAGTGATTAATATCTAAAATATTATAAAAGGAAGCCGAAAGGCGTTCTGATGTATGGAGCTTTCGACACGAATACTGTATTATTTAAGTGGCAGCGCCACGCTGTAGCTTTGTCTATAGCATGAATTGAACCGCTCAACCTAGACGACATCGCTGTCTGATATATGTATGATAGCTTTGCCTTTGCATTTCATAAGTTAACTGAGATTGGTAATTATTCCACAATGCCTTAACGCCATTATCTAATAATGTACATACAACGTCGCCAACGCATCCACGGTACTTGTGGTATTATGTACGTACATACGACAGTGGTGAACATTTCCCATCACAAGAACCACGTGCTCGTGCTCCCTGCTCTACTAAAACAGCAAACAGCATCGGCCAAAATATTTTAAAAGTTTAAAAAAAAAAAGTTTTTAATGAATTATGAATCTGAATCTAACAACTGCTTGAGCAATAAATTATTCCAACTAATGATGGTAAAAAATAAACCTACTATATTAGTTCAATTGGCAATGCAATGAGTTTATGTTGTACCTAAAAGGGCTGGCAATGATTAATTGCACTCTAAAATATCTATTATTAAATCTTTCTCTCTGGTACAAATAAGCATTGCCATTCATGTAAAAACCACAATTAAAATGTACATTTCTATTAAAACTATTTTCTTTAGGGGTTTTCTGCAAAAGCTCAGGAAAACGTAATATTTAGTATCTACACGAATTATTAACATGCCTCGGTGGCGCAGTTGTAATTGCGCATGCGTTACTACTGCTGTGCTGAGGTCGCGGGTTCGATCCCCGGGTCGGGTAAAGTGATATTGGGTTTTTCTATCTAGAAATTCTCAGTATTAGCCCGGAGTCTGGAACCTGTGCCCGGTATGGCGATAGGCTCGCCCCCTGTCACATTATGGGACCGAAATTCGGCGAAAAGTGGGTGTACTGGTTACACCTCTGCCTACCCCTTCGGGGATTACAGGCGTGAGTGTATATGTATGTACGAATTATTAACGCCAGATTGAGACAGACCTTGAGATTGAGATTTAGAAGTGGTAGAGCCACGCTGTAGACATATTTGTCTACATCATGAATGGGCCGGCTCGACCGGGGTAGTACCACTGTCTCACAGAAAACCAACGTAAAGTGACAGTTTACTGTCGCGTTTCGTATGGTAAGTGAGATAACCGGAGGCCCAGATTCCCCCTTCCCTTCCCTAATCCCTATTCCTGTCCTTTAAGGCCGACAACGCATACATGATACTTTCGGTATTGTGGATGTTCATGGGCGGTGGAGATCACTTAACATCAGGTGACCCACTGGCTCGTTTGTCGGACTATACTATAAAAAAAAGACCGTAAAAAAACCAAAATGATCATATCATCGCAAATAAATTAATAGTTCTTACATATGGGTCATGAGAATGTGATAAATGCTACATTTACAATGGAAATTGTGTATAGCGAAACTAGCAAGCATTGAACTAGATTAACAGGGGCAGCTCGCGTTTGATGACGATCTCTGATGGTAAGAACTGCATTGTGGTGCGGCAGAAGTTGCAGTGTGCTGTCTGGAGGTAGGTCAGGGAGTGTTGGACGGCTGCGTGCTGGATTCCCAGACGATGACGTCAGCGCATAGACAAACTAGAGCAACATCACCGGCTTTATCCCGGCAACAAACGTGTTATTTTATATATTTATTGTTATTGACAGTGGCGAGACGGTGACAAACCCACGCACGGCGGCGCACCGAATTTACTTCATAATCGTGGAGTGTGCGTATCGGGCGGCCGGTGCACGCCGCCTGTCGCCTGCCGCCCGCCCGCTGTAAATAGACATGCCATAGCATTGTCGCTCACCAATACTTTGATGGGCCATCGTATCATTGTTATTCAGAAATCCGTATTTCACGTATCTACCAACTTGGGTCCATTGAGAGCTTCGCCGCGTGTCGAACGATTTCTAACATCCTTGACGTAAATGGCCACATGGGATATGTTTTTATGACCACAAAGTTATAAGTATATGTAATAAGCAGTTTGGCAAAATTATGGCGACCAGCTAACAATTCCAATGTCTCACAAATTTACAGCCTTCGTGGTATAGGAGATGCGCTGGCAATGAGAGGCTGCGGATTTAATCCCCACACCGAGTCGAATGTTTATGTGATTCACAAATATTCCGGGTGTTGTTCTAGATAGAAACCCCCAATATCACTTTACCCGACCCGGGGATCGAACCCGAGACCTGAGCGCAGCAGTCATAACGCATGCGCAATTACAAGTGCACTACCGAGGCAGCCACTTTTATTTAGTATCATTAATTTACCAAGATAATAAAAGTCCTACATCTTTGAACTTGTGATAAATAGAACTATAATATTTACGAAAGCTTATTCTTAATCACTTAGCACGGGGATACACCGTTCTGTATGAAGATAAACAGTGTTTCCTGCCATTTTAAGGGAAGCAAACCCACCCTTCACGGTCGCGAACTGTACATGTAATCTGTACACTTAATACATTCTAAAAAGCATTATGAACACTCGACTTTCTGAAGAACAGTTTTCCAAAAATATTATATGAAAATGCAATAGGCAATCTATTTAATTAGTAATAGTTTGTTTTGAATATTTTCTTTTTACGAACATTTAACGACTATGTATTATTGCGAGCACAATGAAGACATGAAATGTTATGCATGTATGCATTTCGCTTATAATTTGAACAATTAGAACAACATATAGGCAGGGCGATAAATGTTGAGCTCGAAATGCAGTGCGAGGACAACGACAGCGTGCCGTCCAGGGTGTCAGCAGTCAGACGGCGCGCCGCTATTTCGGGCGGGGTATTTGCGTCGCGACGGCCGACACCGTCGCATCCAGCGTCTACATTTTACATGCCACTTGCACTGTGCAAAAAGCTATTATCTCAGTCTGTTACTGCATCTATTTTTTGTATAAATTTCTCACACTTCTCAAAGACATCGTTTTAGTTTGCTATTTGGCGCAGACGGCCAGTACATCAGTCTGAAGTTTTAATAGAGTTAAAGAGAATGTTACACGTTTTCGCATAATACAAATATATGTATAAAATAAATGTCAAGAAGCGGAATAAGTCTCTACTAAACGTTTACTAATAATTTACGCACACATTATAAAAGCTCGTCTATCAGATATTCAGACTAATTTATACTCAGACGCTTTTATCTGTAGCGTCGTTATCCTTAAACAAGTAGTAAATAGGTGTAGTCAATCCACGTCGCAATTGTATGAAGGTAGTTTCAAGGCAAATCCTATTTTAAGCGTCGTTTTATCAGAGGCGAGATAAGGAGTGAAGCTTTGAGAAATCGGTGTAACTGTTGCAAACATTATGTTGAGTCACTGCAGTATGAAGCGATTCTATGTATATCTATCGCAACCAATCAACATATCCATAGTTTTTGACTTTCGCTCGTATTAAACTTACGATTAATACAAACATTTACATAACAATCAACAACTTTTAAGACGATATCTGTGTATATAAAAGAAGAAACTAACTGACTGACTGACTGACTGATCGATCAACGCACAGCCTAAACGGCTGGGGTTAGAGACTTGAAATTTTTACAGTAGGTACCTTTTATCACGTAGGCATCCACTAAGGAAGGGTTTTTGGAAATACCACCCCTAAGGGGGTAAAATAGGGAATGGAAGTTTGTATGAAAATCCGTCTTTTAAGTTAAACGCATGAATATTGGTATTTTGTATTGTATACTTTTTCTCCCAAACATGACCTCCACGCGGGCGGAGCCGCGAGCAACAGCTAGTGGTAAATAAAACACAGGCCGGCTAAAAATCCACCACCCCAAGATTTTGTAAAGAAATGTTTTAAAATATTTTCCCACTTGGCTTCACCCATCTTTCAGATCTTAATCAACTGTATGTGCTCGAGGTTAAACCCTATCAATACAAAAATAATCATCAATATCGGGCCACATTTCGCGAAGATATCGAGTAACATAAAAATACAGACGATTTGAGAACAACCTCCTTTTTGAAGGCTGAAAATCAAACAATAATTTCGTTAATCTCAAATGCTAAACTATAAAAAATATTTTCGATTCTCCTCGATCTTCTTTCTTGTATGGTTACGTTACTAAGTACTCGCGAAATTACGCGACCAACGTGCAAACTTGTATTTTTCTGATTTGGAAGGTATTTACAATAAAAAGCAATGGGGTGGTTGTGCTTCGCAAGTACAATTCCAGTTTGAAACTACTTGTATAGAGTAAACAATGAGGTCGTAACGTTTCTGGAGATACTGGTCCTGTGTCCGGAAGGGAAACATGACCGGTCCAGCACAATGAAGAAGATAGGATAATGGTCGCCGCTGTCACCGGGGGGAAGAATTCGTGTAACACGGCTTTCGTCCTTCACTGGCACCCTAACGAGGGCGCGACTATTCATGGCTAACAAGCCGTCAAATTCATATCTAAAGAAATACACACACAAATCGGCACAATCAAGCAATAGTGCGCCCCTTGTTAATATTATTGTGGCGTAATGGCGTAAGCCTGCGGATTATGTATACATACGTTTGTCCGTCTTGTGCAGATTATCAAAAACGTTGAAATTTATCATCATGTTTACGTAATGGTTTCTTATGTTTACGCGAATATTATACATTGTAATAAAACGAAATTTACGGATTCTATCGCGGTTTATTTTACTTTTTTAACCCGACGTTTCGAAGGCTTTACAGCCTTCATGGTCACGGGGGAAACTGAGTTGTATGTCGTCACGAAAGTATAGTGCAATGTTTTTACCCTCCATATAGTTGGTATTTAATTTTTATTTTGTTGTAGTCCGATCTACGCAGAAAGAGCTCACAATGTCTTGAGGTCTGGCAGTTGGCCTTTTGGGTTCCGATTTAATTAAATGTATAATTGGATCCCAGGCTGGTGCTAGCTTCCAACCATCTTCTCTATTGAAATTTGGATGTTTTTTAATTTCAATAGCCTCGCGAATCATCCTAGGTAGGAATCGGTGTTCTTTGGCAAGGATTTGTGGTTTGTCAAATCGAAGATAATGCTTGGAGCCTTCCTCTGAATGTTCAGCAACTGCAGACTTCGTAGAGCGTCGGTGTTTAACGTCAGCTATATGTTATTTTACGCGGGTCCCTATATTTCTTTTTGTTTGACCAATATAAGAGAGTCCACAGTCACAATCTATTTTATAGATGCCCGGTTCTTGTAGAGGTATATGACACTTAACAGGTGGTAGGAATTGACTTATCTTCTTGGGCGGCTTATAATAGGTTTTAATAGAAGCACGCTTCTTTTATTATAAACTGAGTTAAGGTGATCTAACTCAGTTAATAATAAAAACCGAGTGAAACCAGCCACAGTCGAGCGTGTCCCGGTTACTTTACTATACATCAGAGGCGTCACTGACAAGATTGGCTATGTACTGAAGCGTGCTTCTATTAAAACCTATTATAAGCCGCCCAAGAAGATTAGTCAATTCCTACCACCTGTTAAGTGTCATATACCTCTACAAGAACCAGGCATCTATAAAATAGATTGTGACTGTGGACTCTCTTATATTGGTCAAACAAAAAGAAATATAGGGACCCGCGTAAAAGAACATATAGCTGACGTAAAACACCGACGCTCTACGAAGTCTGCAGTTGCTGAACATTCAGAGGAAGGCTCCAAGCATTATCTTCGATTTGACAAACCACAAATCCTTGCCAAAGAACACCGATTCCTACCTAGGATGATTCGCGAGGCTATTGGAATTAAAAAACATCCAAATTTCAATAGAGAAGATGGTTGGAAGCTAGCACCAGCCTGGGATCCAATTATACATTTAATTAAATCGGAACCCAAAAGACCAACTGCCAGACCTCAAGACATTGTGAGCTCTTTCTGCGTAGATCGGACTACAACAAAATAAAAATTAAATATCAACTATATGGAGGGTAGAAACATTGCACTATACTTTCGTGACGACATACAACTCAGTCTCCCCCGTGACCATGAAGGCTGTAAAGCCTTCGAAACGTCGGGTTAAAAAAGTAAAATAAACCGCGATAGAATCCGTAAATTTCGTTTTATTACAATCATGTTTACGAAAATATTTTATTTTTTGTACTTAACGAATTTAATAATTGAAATTACATATTATGTATTGTGCTCTGCTGTGCTTTGACATTGCAGAAGTCTATGGGCGGCGATGACTACTTACCATCAGGTGGGCCGTGCGTCTGCTCGTTTGCCTATCCAGACAATAAGAAAAAAATTACAATGAGATTATCCATTAAAAGCGCTGTGTTTTTAGTGAATATGTTTTTAATGAAAAAGTTGTGTCTACACAAGTTACGCCCAAACCGCGTTCATCTGAAGGGGGATTGGGGAACTTTGACCTTGCACTTTATCTTCTTGTATTCTGGTACAATTTCCAGTGAGATGGAAGACTTTCATAATTAGACATGTACGAATTAATTTATAACTAAACTAGCTGTTGCTCGCGGCTCCGCCTGCTTGGAGGTTATATTCGGGAGCAGAAGTATACAATCCAAGGAGTTGTCTTCTGCACTGCGGCACCTGCAGCGATTGTCCAGCCTCTCAGGTGTTGTGCCTGAATCTTGAGGTTGCGTCTAAAGAATACCCCATAAGTTTAACCTCACTTTGCCCTTTTTAGGGATGATCTTTCAAAAACGTTGAAACACGTATTTCTTTATTTAATACCAAAAGCCTAAATATGAATTTACAGATCTTTAAGTCGAGGAATTATGGATTTCCCATACAAATTTTGAACTCCTATTTGACCCCTTTCAAGGTTGTTTTTTGAGAAAAAATATAGCCTATGTCTTTCTCCAGGATATAATCTATTCCCTTACCAAATTTCATTACAATCCGTTCAGCCGTTTAGTCGTGAAAAGGTAACAAACAAACAAACAGAGTTACTTTTGCATTTATAGTATTTGTATGGATACATAATATGTACGGTAAATTTCTCGAAGTATGTTTCGTTTAATAATATAATCTATGTTTTATTGTCTACATGAGTATTTTTAATTAAATGGGAAATGGGGTATCCCGATTTTCGAACGCAGATCATTAGAAAATTTATGAGCAGAATTTCAAGCATATTGTGTATGAGTAGGAAGGACAACATTTATTTTTTACAAAAGGTGATTTTCAGAAGATTCACTCGATTATCCTATTTTTACAACTTTAATGATGGTGAGATGACATAGGAGATTTTATGTTACGTCGTTTGCATTTTATTACTTATACAAATTTTTAAACTATAGCAAGAATCAACATGTCACTAGGCGATCTGATATAGTTTCGACGTAAACACTGTTCACTTATTAACTAATGTATTTCCGTGACTCTGCATGAAAAGTAAGCTGACTTTCATACATACATTGGACAATGGACATGCATATTTGCCCCCAATGACGTCAAACGTAGCAATCAATATGACCAGTATAAATGTATTTGAACTTGAATACGTGGGATCAAATTAAATCAGAGCCAACTTGAAGAATTTTTATACCTAACAAAGCATAATTGCTGACTGCCAATAAACAATCCATATGTAAAATCTATGTACATCGATGTACTTATATGTTATTCATAATTTAATGAAATATTTCCTTTCAATAATTAATTCTAGCAATCACATATTTGGAGTCTGCATTTGTGACGTTATACACGACTATTAGTAAATGTAGATTGTATATGACTGCCTCAGTGGCGCAGTTGTAATTGCGCATGCGTTACGACTGCTGCTGTGCTGAGGTCTCGGGTTCGATCCCCGGGTCGGGGAAAGTGATATTGGGTTTTTCTAACTAGAAATTCTCAGTATTAGCCCGGAGTCTGGAATCTGTGCCCGGTATGGCGATAGGCTCGCCCCCTATCACATTATGGGACCGAAATTCGTCGAAAAGTGGGTATACTGGTTACACCTCTGCCTACCCCTTCGGGGATTACAGGCGTGAGTGTATATGTATGTAGATTGTATATGAGTTGTCCCTTATAAGAAGGGATACCTTGTTTTTAACATTGTCTTGTTGTTTCGCCCGGGCCTCCTCTACTAATGAGGGCAGGCCTTAATCGAAATCATGTAAGGAAATCAGGTAACCTACTTACTTGAAATTTAATGCACCTACATTCATTGAATGCAGTGTATTGAATTCATTTGTTTAGACTGTCTCTTGCTACTCGATACTCTGCTTGGACGGCACTGCGCTTACCATCAGGTGCAGAGTGGTCACTATGCCGTGCCAGGTTAAAGGATATATACAACGATAGCGTTGCACACTAATCCTAAGAAATGTAGTACTTAATTACACATACATTACGTTATGAATCTCAAACTGGGGAATGATGAAACACTTACGATGCGTTAGCCTCTGGTATGATATCATCGGCGACGACGTATATCATGGCGCCCGCCGCGAACGCAAGCGCGTAGGGCAGGGCGGGTTTGGCGGCTGCCACCGCTACAGCGCCCAATACACCAAACACCGGCTCCACCATGCCGGACAGTTGGCCGTACCTGTATGACAAACATTTATCTTATTAATCTGAATGACGAAAGCAGGTCTCTCTGATGGTATACGAAAGAAGATTTGTCCATAAACAGCAGCTAATCTACCCAGGTTTCAATTATAAAGTACTTCATGGCACTGCGTTTGTCACAAGGCAGACTTTCGATGGTCGCATCAAGAGTCAAACACAAACATCAAGAATCGTAATGCGACATTTAATGGTAAGTTAAATATACAACCATTTCACTGGCTTTAATATCTTCTCTGCTAATCACTGCTACTTGAAAGACTAAGCTGTAGTATTCACCCAGACGGTCTGTCACTTACAAAAGACAACCACAAGAGACATATTTTATATTCCTGGCTTATTTATATACTATTTACACATACAAATTAACAGAACGCTGGAATGGCGTTAACAAAAACAGTCAGCATTTGATGAAACTAACCAGTAGATTAATTCGTAAAACAAAAAACGTGATATAGTTTCATAATCATCTGTATATATAAAAGAAGAAACTGACTGACTGACTGACTGACTGACTGATCGATCAACGCACAGCCTAAACGGCTGGGGTTAGAGACTTGAAATTTTGACAGTAGGTACCTTTTATCACGTAGGCATCCACTAAGGAAGGGTTTTTGGAAATTCCACTCCTAAGGGGGTAAAATAAGGGAAGAAAGTTTGTATGAAAATCTGTCATTTTTGCAGTTAAACGCATGAAATTTGGTATTTGGCCTTACAGTTAAAAATTAAAAACACATATTTCAGGGTTTTTGGAAATTCCATCCCTAAGGGGGTTAAATAGGGTAAGAAAGTTTGTATGAAAATCCTTCATTTTTGAAGTTAAATGCATGAAAATTGGTATTTTGTAGTGTATACTTTTTGTCTCAAACATGACCTCCACGCGGGTGGAGCCGCGAGCAACAACTAGTCAATGATAAATCTTGTTCGTTGTAGTAGTCAAATGGAAGAAATTGCTAAGACAAATTATAGATTATCATACATATCATATGATATAATGATGATATGATATGATATCATCATTAACAACATTCTATTATAGAATTCCTTTCCAATTAGCTTTTAACAGTCAACTATTACGTGACACGTTTTTCGAATATCCAATGAGAAAATATCAACTTTGATAGATCTTTTAAATTTTATCGGTTTTAACATCGATTGAATGAAAATATTTTAGACAAATGGACCGATTATGTGCTATTTATAAGCATATTTTAGTAATAGATACGTGGTCATTTACAGACCATGTCCGGATTTAAAGAGCTAATGGTAATGTAGATAAATGGTTAATCAGTGAATGGTGTATGGGATACGTACCTGTCTAGCCTCTATGCTACGACGATTGTGATCGAAGAGTGTTACAATTTCATGTCGTCTAGAACATTTACCCGTTATCAAATATTTAGAACTATTTTTGTAACAATAAAATGCAGCATACGTTTATTTTCAGGATCTTGATATTTCTAAGTGCGTAAGAGACACATTTTTGTATTATTTTCGTTTTTTTTGTACGTTGTAGTGAAGTTGATTGAATTGAAATAGGTTATGTAAGTTATTGTCCTTACACAGCAGTCAATTGTAGTTTAGACCCCGATCCTACCACACTGGTACATTGCCAACTAGACAGTCACTACTGGCTCATTTGTTGGTCCGTTAGTTGAACCAAAAAATAATCAAGGAGATGGCCGACATAAAATAAAAATCATTAAATATTATGAGATAAAAGAATTGGAATGTTTCATTTTTAACGACAATATAAATACAAAGAAAAATCGTAACTTCTGAAGTTGTTTTCGGAGTATTAAACACTTTCGTGAAAGTAGTGTAACTACAATATGTATTTTGATATTAATACCATCGCGTCATAGGAATTACGAAACACGAATTACTATAGAATGTAAGATAAACGAAAATATTCTTTCGTAAAAATGTTTAATGATTTCATATTCCAGAGATGAAGGTCTTGAAAACAGTTTCGTGTACAAAACGCTGATCACAAAGTCAAGTATCAGTGTGTTGTTAATTTTCACGTATGCGGGTGGTGGGGTGGTGGGGTGGCGGGGTGAGGTGTGCGGTGCGATGCCGAAAGAGGCCGCTAACGAATTGTTTTGGTGAAAGTGCGGGCCGGTGCCGCGACCACATTCCGACGAACTGGTCGAGGAGCCGCCGCTGTGGGAAACGCCGGCACCGGGCCACCCCACACGACGACCAAGCCCTATGTATCTACCATGGATGTAGACAATCACCTGAGCTATTCTAACATAGACACAATCAACAAAAACTTTTTCAAAATGAACTACTTTATAGCCACTTATGGCGTCATTTTACAGAACCTCTGTTCAGTGGGTACGATTTGAGTGCTGGCTTGCACTATAAGAACTTTCAAAAGCTAGAGCATATAAGAGTGAGCAAGGGTGTTGTGTAACGCGTGGGCAGGCAGAGGCAGATAGGGGCAAGCATAGAGGCGAGATTAAGTTGAGTTAGGTAACAATGAGTTATTTTAACAGTGAGCGCGATGCCTAGGCTGAGTACAAGGGGGAAACGGGTTTGGTAAAGTTGGTGAGGAGAGCGAGGCGAGGGCGGTGAGGGCGGTGAGGGCGGCGGCGGGTGCGCGGACGTGATGTTATGTTATCGCATGCATTATTCAGCGGGTGGCGAAAGCGGCAATTTGCGACAATATCCACTGATTCGCAGAATCGCCGACTGTTGAGCTGCCGACAAGGCATAAAACAACGGGCTTCGTCATTCATTAACATGTTGAATTTTAATAATACTTCGCAAATTAAAAACATGCACTACCTATTTAAACATATATTATTTACATATAGATGCTTACTGATATTGGTATCATACCGTATGTAGGTACAATATGCAACCAAATGTTCTAAGCAGCTGAGCGCAATTATATGCCTGCACGAAATAATTCGCACGATTTTGTATGTACATTCAAAGTACAAGACAGCTAGGTATTCCTAAAATATTGCAATTGCAAACTTTTTGACTAAATAGCCGTAATACATATTCTGTACTGCTGATTAACTACACATGTTTCTTTTTAAAGTCTGGAATGTATATTCATGTCAATTTACAGTATTCTTCCCAAACTTACAGATAACAACTTTATAACATTAGATATTATGTGTAAAATAAACTTCAAAGTCATAAAAATAACATTCTATACTTGTTTTAATCGTACCTCCATCGCATGGGAAATTCCTGTCGTACAATGCGCCATCTTAGATTGACATCAGAGAAATCTAGCTGTATATCCCTATGACTACCACTTGAATATCCAATAAAAATTATAATAACAACTAAGTGTGGCAGTACCGTTAAAATACACTACAACCATTTTTTTTTTACCTAAATAAGCTTGCCTTTGACCACTATATTGCCTGATGGTAAGTGATGATGTGGTCTACGGTGGAGCACGCTTGCCTAAAAGATACCTATTCACTCTTGACTTAAAGATACCCAGATTATAATTTTCGGGAAATATAGACTCCGGCAAAGAGTTCCACTCTCTAGCGGTGCGCATGATAAATGTACTAGCAAAACGCTTCGTGCGCGCTGGTGGAATATCAACCATGTATCGATGACGCTTCGCCGAGTCTCTTGTCGTCCGATGATAGACCATTCCGTTTTTGAGCACGGGATAGTGAAAATCTTTTTCGTAGATAAATTCTCACCATCTCTGCTTCATTTGTTCGATGATGGATTTACCTTTAACATACATTTGATACATTCAACAAAATGACATCTAAACTAGAGTGTTAAGTCACACTTACTACCAATACCCAGTGGCAAAACGTTTAATTGTAGGAATCTCCGGTGCACATGAGAGTTGTCTGTCACAACTGTAGCTTTATCATTGGTGGTAAAGTAATCTAAACGTGTTATTAACGTGTCATACTCAGCACACGAAATATTATAGTTATTGTAGTTAACCGTATGTATTCAAAATAAGAATGAATATAGAGTGGATACATTTTAGGACCAAGAAATAGAATAGCTGAATATTAACGGCAAACTGGATCAATTAGAATAAGTTAGGGTCGCACACGTTTAGTGTGGGCAACCAGGTTTAACGCTACTGGTGGGAAGGAAGGGTGGAGGATAACTGATTCATATCTGTACTCGAATAGATCAAGACCATCATACACATGGTAAAAAACTCGCCCGTGGTTCAATCCGACGAGTCTTGTTCGGGGATCAGTCAGTGTTCCTATATCTAGTTATATAGGACCGGCATATATTTTTTTAGTGCCTCGATAGGCAGACGGGCCACCTGATGGTAAGTAGTCACCGTCGCCCATAGACTTCAGCAATCCTACCGTTAAATATGGTGACAGTGGAGGAATACAAAGTGTTTTGATGATTCATTCATTTGGACTGGGCTGCATTCACTATAAGGTGCCGTGTCGTCACTCTGCCATGCAGATTAGTTTTCTTTATAAAAAAAAATTGCCTTTTAACAACTAGAGTAAATCTCACGTGAGGGAGGGAGGGGTCCCACCAAATTTCACCAAGGGGGAGGGAGGGGTCCAAATGAAAAGAAATACAGCTCACGTAATTAATCGATCCCCTAACGTCGAATACAGATTCAATCAGGTTACGCATGCGCTCGATGTTGTACATACATATCATACTTTGTCTCTGGTTACGAAGTGGATCGTTCATTTTGATGTCTCTTTAGATCTATGGCTATGATTTTAGCTCATAAAACTCCCAACTAAAACACACATAGTAAACGCGTACCTGTTTGATTCTTGATACAAAACCCTTGTACGTACATATAACAAGCCCTCGCACTTCGCCGGTTTTTAATTTGTATTCAAAGGGGTCCGAGCTGAGGGACAGTAATTTAAAAGTGAAGCAACAAGGTCAATTGCCTATTGTGTGTAGGGTCTTTCGATCATGACTATGTTTTTGGGTTTTTCTTGCTTCTGCCGTGGCATGATGTCTTTTATTTGATATTATGCCAGTATTAACATTACATTTGACAGCCTCCGTGGCGCAGTTGGCGTGTAGCCGGCTGTGAAACGAGAGGCCGTGGGTTCAATTCCCACACCGGGACAAATCTTTCTGTGACAGAGAGATATTTGTGTCCGGGGTCTAGGTGTTGTGAGACCGAAAGTCTCTCGTAGTCGCAGATACCCACAACACAAGACTCGTATCTTAGTGTGGGGTTGGGGCTATGTGTGTGACTGTTGGTTGTTATTAATTTAGGAGTAATATGTCGAGCCAGTTTTTGTATAAAAGAGACAGCCAACGGGCTTGTGAATCGGGCGTGGTACGAAGGATCACGGTGGACCATGTGGAAGATTTTGAGTCGTACTAAAACAGACACTAGGCTGGATTAAATGACTGATCCCGATGATACAGTCTAACTTTGTAATAGGATATAATCGCACGTTTTTTAAACATTACTATAAAGGACTTCGTTTTATAATAATCAAGTATACGATATCTGGGATCGATTTTCACGCCTTCCAGATCACAACCCATATAATACCAGAACAAGCAATGCAAAAATTGTTCCATTGAAGTACCGGGTTTTTGATAAATATGTAGCTTAATTTCTTGTGATATCATTGTCTTAAAACCATAATTAAGTATTTCATGAATTGAATATGAAAATACTGTAATGAAATGAAATATGAAAATACTGGTGGCGTGATGAATTCTTCACGTAACTTTGGAACTTCATACAGCTATAGATAAAACACTACATTAACCCGAAATGAAAGCACTACTTAGTTTGACTTATTTTTTTTTTTTTTTTTTTTTTTATTTTACTTTATTTGGATGGCTCACAGCTATCGAACAGAGAAATATATGACGAAATGAATACAGTACTTAAGCCAATTACGAGCCACCGCAGATAGATTACAAAGATACTTATTATACTCGTCTTAATATTTTAAAAATATGTTAACAAAAGTTTACTAAACATTACATACTTACTTAAACTAACTTAATTTGAAAATAATAAAAAAATAATGCTATTGTAATTTATCGCCCAGTATTTGGCAAGGATACAAAAAATAATAATTATAAACTAAGTAGTTAATTAGTTAATCGCCCTGAACCTCAGCAAAAAGCTCCGTTAAAGCTCTTCTCACAAATGCAACGTTATTACAAAAAAGATCTATATCTAAGTCATGAGGTAGATCGTTGAACGCCTTAGCTGATCGTAGAATGAAGCTATTGGCTCTGTAATTTGTTCTTGCAAGCGGAATAGACAGAAGATTTTTTCGGCGTGAATGCCTAAATGGAACATTTAAATTCATTTTAGTCAGAAGCGGTGGACAATCGACCAAAGACTGAGCTATCTTCATTAAGAATGAGATATCGGCAATGTTTCTGCGAACTGACAATGGTAATAGATGAAATCGTACACACCGTTTCTCGTACTCAACCTTTGGAATTTTAAATTTAAAACCTAAATACCTAGTAAATTTCTTTTGAATCCTTTCGATTCTAGTTGAGTGAATGTTATACAAGGGGTTCCAAACCTGACTTGCGTACTCAAGATGACTCCTAACGTAGGCGCAGTACAGGATTTTTAGAGTCTTCATCTGTTTAAATGAATGACTTGATTGCGTCGTGAGACATATCACGGTTGCCTCACAATTGATCTGAGAAAGGACTTATCATTACTTTGAAATCCTTACTTTATACAAGAAACTATAAATCAGGAGGATTTTGTCACCTTTTCTATATTTATTATTTCCTTGAATATAAATAAGTGGAACTTTTAGTAAATCGCGGCCTTCGGAGTACTCTGACACTAGACCCTCGACCGCTTCTTCACTTGTTCACCTTCTTGCCCCATGGCGTAGTGTGAAGAAGCTACACAGTAGGCCAGCATGATTTTGTTGAGTAGGGAAGGATAGATTGTCTTTCGCTACTTGATACTCTAACTGGACGGCACTGTGCTTACCATCAGGTGCAGGGTGATCACTTTGCCGTGCCAGAATAAAAAACTTTTGTCTCTTTTCGGATATCTTAAATGTGTCCTACATATCATGTCCTGCAAGATGCCTAGATACTTGGTCGTTAACAAATCAAGCACATTTGGCGAATCCGATACGAAACTACAATTATAGATGGTTTTGTGATCAATATGAAGATATGTGCGCCCATTACAGCATGTGACGAAACAAAACATGCGTAATGTTTATACATTTCTTATTTTATCTGTTCCAATTCTAACTAACAGTTACCAACCATCCAACACTGTCGGTATAATTAAGTTGCACACACACGCACATACCCTCACGCCTGTAATCCCCGAAGGGGTAGGCAGAGGTGTAACCAATACACCCACTTTTCGCCGAATTTCAGTCCTATAATGTGATAGGGGGCGAGCCTATCGCCATACCGGGCACAGATTCCAGACTCCGGGCTAATACTGATAATTTCTAGATAGAAAAATCCAATATCACTTTACCCGACCCGGGGATCGAACCCGAGACCTCAGCACAGCAGTCTTAACGCATGGGCAACTGCTCCACCGAGGCAGCCAATTATGTTATGTATAAAATATGAATTAGTGGTGGTAAATACTAAATACATTACGAAAGCATGTGTACGTAAAGATATATCCTGTCCTTATTTTACGCCTCGCTTACTTTCTAAACCAAACAAAAACTTTGTTATACTGCAAAGTAGGTCGAGCTTTTAATGATTAGCATAATAATTATGTAGTGATATAATTATATGAAAATGGAACAATGTAGGAATAAAAAGTAACTTTAGTTCATAGTACCACCTTGATAACGTGTATGTGTAAACAAATCATACATCATCATTTTCAACAATTACTGAATTCTCACTTCAATTCTTAATTAATTATCTTGATTGGTGTTTGATGAAATAAAAAGGCTTTCTTTTTATGTACCGAAAAGTTAGAAATTATATTGTTGCACCACCGACGGAGGATCCAGGGAAATCAAAGCCAGTGCATCTTTACGCAATATAAAAAACTATTTATAAACGTTTAATTGATAAATGGACCAACAACATTTCCTTAAAATCTTCTAATGTAATTCTTTCGTAGGTACCTATTATGATTTAGATAAATTTACGTCGGCTTACTTTCGCTACTATATTACACCTATCTTATTCTATTTTAATTATTTTCGATACAACTTGGGATCGGCATATTCTTCGCCCTATTTAACAATATACGCAACCTTTTCCGAGCATTTTCTTTTGACGTGCAATTGTGGAAATATGGAGGCCTATAAAAACAAGGTTTCTCTATCTCCTGAAAGAAATATTGAACGGACTTACTAGCGTGTACTTAGTTCGATAACTGGCAATATTTAGCTTTATGCATATAGGTAGCTTATGTTGCAGTATTGTTGGGAAGGCAACTTCGATTTTCAAACATATAACAAGGCGACTGATTGGTTTAAAAAACTGTTCGACAAGATTAGGCGCAACAATAACGCAATATGCGCACAACAAACCGGCCTCGATTGTGCAGAACAGCGCCATCAAGGCTGGCAGCGCCTTCCGGGACGACTTCTTCGGGGCCCACGCGGCGGCGGCGGCGACCGGCGGCGGCAGTGGCGCAGATTGCGGTCGTTGCGTTGCTCTCTCGATTTAATTATTTAACTCTGAAGGCCGATCGCCCGGGGCGGGCAGCGGGCGGTACGCTGCGACTGGTCGGACGGGTGCGGTCCGGAAGAACGGGCAGACAGCGCGCCGCCGCCCGTACGCCGCTCACACCACCAGACTCCACGGCACCGCAGCGACACATCGCACACCGTGCTCACGCAACGCTAAAATTTCGAAATAGACGACTTTCTCGGGTCCAGTAACCGATGGCCATCTAACCAAACATCGGGTGTCGCGGCTCGCGTTGAGAACGGCATGTAGACACGCGGGCTCGCGCTGTCCAACCGACACGCGGCCGCGCTACCTCGCCACCTCGCTACCGACGCTGCAACGGTTGCAACCGAGCCTACAATGACTTCACAATTACTCTGTCTTTGTCAAATGTATCTAGTGTTCCAATAATTACATAACTCACGGGTTTTCTCGAGCGTGCCAACGCCAGTTTCAATAGTCCAATGCATAATTGTAGGATTGTTACTAAATACATACTCCCCAATTATAGCTAATATAACTGAATGGGTTATCTAACGAATGAGCTACCTAATATGGTGCGTACATAAGTATGCTGTGTGCTACCTCACAGTGAGTCATGTGCGCATGCTGTGAGAAACATTGACTAGACAGACGCATTGTCTACAACAATGGATTACCACACTACTAGATCTGATTATATCATATACCGGAGCAAAAAACTTACTTGGATCGATATATCGATTCATTTTCAAAATGTGACATCTATTTATTAGTTATGATAAAGTCATTCCATTAGTCATATAATAAAACCAGAGTTTTTGTTTCCATTACAAATATTCATAACCTAAAAGGTTTGAATGAAAGTCCAAATTTTCTTTAAACTTGTTCAAGTTTATCAAAACACAAACTTATTTAAGGGCGTAGTACGTACGTAGAACTTTAAAAAGTGTTGCCAATATCCCAAATGTTTAAGACCCGTGAGAAGTGCGAGGTAAGTTGTTGACGGGGCTGCATTCCTCGCTCCTTGCATTCCATACCTATTACGCGTTGTCTTGGACATTTGCTATTTGCTTTAATCATATTTATTTATACCTATGTGAATCGGCTTTATAGTCGTATTCAATCTGAATTAATTACTCACTTACTAATAGAATATGTTGAAATAATTCATGTATAGTTACAAATCAATATAATATACACAAAAATAAGTATTACTACCTACATAGTTTCTTTGGTAGTCGAACACGCAATAGGACTTATTCCTTTTATTTCCTTAATATGTTTAATTATAGTATACTACATCAAGCCCTTACGAGAAATCACCCCTGAAGGTAACCTCTAACAAGGATTGTCAATTACAATGTACTGCTTTGCACAGTGCTTATCACCCTGAGAGCTAGGACCCAGTAACTTCACTTACTTCAATTTCACACTTACTTTACACAAAGCAAGGGATCGTCATCGTTTTTCGCATAGTGTTAAGCCCGCAAGGTTTGAGAATGACATATGCTATTTTTTATCCCGGAAAATACACGGTTCCTATGGGGTAGAGACTATCCCGCCCACACACCCGCCATTGTAACTCCTGTTTAGCCAGGATCAACAATGGCACGCATTTTTTTGACACCGAGTAATGAAACTCGGCGAGTCCGAGTATTCCTATGGGGTAGCATAATATAGAAAGATGTAATAGCTTAGTGTGTCTCCATGTAATTTATACCTTTCCTTTCAACAATAACTACCACACGGGCAAATCCGCGAGCAAAAGCTAGTTGATAGATAAAGTTACAATGATCAAACATATACTGAAAATATACTGCGGTGAACTTAATCATTGCTTACGTATATGAAACTATTATTTGTAATAATAAACTCTATTTCCCTCAGTATAAAGTTCATTTTATTTGATGAAGATTTAGTTTACTGCTGCGTTTAAAAAAGCCTTATCACCTGGATTTATGTTTCAATTTCGTTTGTTATGAGTGTTTTACGGAGGGGCGCCGTTATTTACTTAGTTCAAATTCTTTCTAGGAAAATTGTATCTATTTTAAATTACTGAAGTCAGTAGTTCATTTTTAAAGAAACTACGTTCAGGGTATGTGTTTATTATAGGTTAAATATTGTATATGTATAAGTATATTCTACATTAGTTCTTGATTCCGAAACATTGAAAATAGTTACCAAGCTCTATTTCAATACATACGGATTGCATTTATAATGAACGACACGGTTTCCATGTAGAAATGCTACGACTCTATTTTTATTAGCGTTGAAAATAAACTTGCTAAATCAAATTAAAATCTATTTGATTTGCGAGAGATATGAACACATACCGGAAATAGTTGCTAAATGTCAAATTGTACTCAAATATCGTGGAAAGTTTATGAATCACTCCAACATATTGCTTTTTATTTTAATGCTTTTCACATCATGCATAATATGTTTTGTGTTTTCGTAGTATGTTCAATATAATACACCAAAAAACTTTACTTAAGTACATACATACACACTTATACACTCACGCTTGTAATCCCCGAAGAGGTAGGCAGAGGTGTAACCCGTACGCCCACATTTCGCCGATTTTCGGACCCATAATGTGATAGGGGGCGAGCCTATCGCCATAACGGTCACAGATTCCAGACTCCGGGCTAATACTGAGAATTTCAAGATAGAAAATCACAATATCACTTTACCCGACCCGGGGAGCGAACCCGAGACCTCAGCACAGCAGTCGTAAAGCATGCGCAATTACATGCACATTAATTATTGCGCCACCGAGGCAGTATTAAACTTAAGTATAATGTAATATAAATGCAAATCTGCACAGATGAAGATGCGGCTCTGTCTGTGCTCTTCTGTCTGCTTCGTGGCGACTCATGAGCGTATCTAGTATAGAGTAAATAAATATTTTTATGGTTTAAAGACATAGACGTAGACTTAAATAGATATCGCATGCATATTCTCTACATTCTCAGGTGAAGTATGAGATATTGCGGAACAATAATATGATACTGCGGAACTTCTAAGTAAGAATTTTAAAGATGCGTGTGATTCGTCTACCATCCCGCAATAAGCCAGCGTGGTGGACTAAATAACCTCATTCATTAAAAGATATCTAGTAGTGGGGCAGGGATAGTATTATCAGTATAGCTACACGATTTTGCCTAAAGCACGAACGAGTCAGCTTGATCTGTCAGAAAACCATTGTGAACCAACGTTAATTAGGTTCCGATCGGTCAGTGATTTCGGCAAAGACTAAAACACCCATCGTCCTATTTCTAATTCCTATTCGTTTCTTCTAAGGTATCGGTAACGCGACGACTAACTCGCGCCTCTACCACTATACTGTGGTATTCCATTAGCAGTGCTCACTTGCCAAATCTACTCGTTTGTTTAATAATAATAATAATACTAACCCTGTATTAAACATTGTCCCACTGCTGGGCACGGGCCTTCCCTACTAATGAGAGGGGTTAGGCCTTCGTCTACCACGCTAGCCTAATGCGGGTTGGTAGACATCACATACCTTCGAAATTCGTATAAGAATTCTCAGATATGCAGGTTTCCTCAGGATGTTTTCCTTCACCGTAAAGCAAGCGATAATTACCATTTAATACACACATAACTTTAGAAAAATCAGAGGTGTATGGCACTTGGGTTTCGAACATACGACTTTCGTCTTGGCAGTCCGTACCGCAACCAACTAGGCTATCGCTGCTATATTATATGCTCGTTTGTTTACCAATGGTTTACTATGAAAATTACTTTTCACTGAGTTTTTGCATAATAAGAATGTAATGTGATCTTTTTTTAATTATTGCAAATGCCGCGTAGTTTTTACACGTAAAACACAAAAAATATTTTGAGATATAAAATTTGCTGGTGGTAGGATATTCATATCCGCCCGGATAACGACCACCATACACAGGGTGTAAAACCCGCCATAGTGGCACACGCAAGTGTATCGCGTTCCGGCATCAGTCAGTGTACATCCGATTTATGTCGGGGGGTCTGGAGTTGGGATACGATCTTTGGCCGTTTTGCGGCCTTCTGTGTACTTTCGACAATAGACCCTCGACCGCTTCTTCACCTTCTTGCCCATAGCGTAGTGTGAAGAAGCAGGCCGGCATGATTGTGTTGAGAAGCGAGGAATAGTTTGTCTCTCGCTACTCGATACTGTAATTGGACGGCACTGCGCTTACCACCAGGTGCAGTGTGGTCACATTGCTGTGCCAGAATAAAAAAATATAAAAACTATCTACCTATATAATTTGGATCTTAAATTTTTTGCTTTATTGTGTTTATTTGAATTACTGAAACAGCTTGCTAGCTTTCTAAAAAAATATATAATATAGCATACTGTATTCCCACGGTCCGCTAAACTCATTTCCGTCTCGTGATGTGATAGGTGGCGGTTCTATCGTTACATCAGGCAAAGGTACATTCTGTTTGTGGGCTACTCATGTATGATTTTACGAATCTAAAACTCAAACACATATTGTGATTGCCCGACCTGGGATTGCGCCCTTCTTCCTTCTCCTACACTGCTGAATACCTTTAACAAGTGTGCGTACAGTAAGAAAAAACACGCTGATATTTCAATCGTGGTCGAACTTAACTAACAATATCTTAGTTAATCAAGAATAGTTGGATTTACATCTCTAATTATAAGCGAGAAAAATAAAGATGTCTTTTAGTCAGCAAAGATGCAATTTAAATCCTTATATAGCTTTGACGATGATTAAACAAAGTTGAATTATCCACAGTATTGTATTACCAATTCAATATAATTACAAAATTTTCTTCAATTTAAGTGGTTAAGAGCTGAAATGGTAAACTAAAAATTGTAGATAAACATGTTAACAATAAAGTATCTGATAACAAAAATGTGGCTTAAATGTAAGCTTTAATGAAAATCGAATCACGTGACCACCTATCTGAGAGTAAAAACGTACTGGCCGCAAAAGCTCCGTCCGATGAGGTCGTCGTTCGGCGCACATTCCCCCGGTCTCCCGCGCCGGTCAGGATTCCCACTTGAGCGCATTCTTGCCCCCTTTTCCATATAAGAATGAAGAATCAAGAGCATTTTACGAAACAAAACTGATGCCGCGGCATTCGCGTGCGTTTTATAAAATTAAGATATCACTTGCAACCCTTTAATCAAATATAATGTGGTTATACAAACCATTTCAAATGTTGGGAAAGCGTACACTATGTACGTTCATTAATATGTTTTATATAAACTAATGATACAAATATTACAGAAAGTAGGTATACTATCTATGACATGAATAATAACTTACGGTAATTACCTCGTTGGCACTACATCCAATTTCTATTGGCACGTATGAATTCCGATAATTTTAAATGTTAATAGCATAACTAGCTGTGGCGCACAGCTTCCCTCGTGATTTTCTTAAAGCAAGCCAGAGTGTAATATATGGCACATGCCGCCGGAGCGATCAAGCGACGGTATCAAAGGCACATCCATAAGAGTTGACGCGTACGTGATTTTCGTAGTTCCTGAGCGCTGCGCCCGACCGGCGCCAACGCAGTAGTTCCCAGAACACAACGGAATGCGACTATTTACAACTTTTACCTATTTGGTAACGTTTACAATGCGTGCACGTACACGCAGATGTAACCTTTTACTCTAACAATATAATGCATGCTTTACTATGCGGACAATCTATTTTGAAAAATTGTAATCGGCATATATCCGACACTAGTTTACAATATAAGGGGATGTAATAAACAATTTTACATTTAAATTATAATCCTCGGTGAGATCCTTTGCCTTGTGTATGAGTATCAAAGTCTGTATAGTCGAGTGGCTAGTGGCTAGTGGCTAGTGGTTCCGACCGACAACAGTCGCTAAATGAATTAGCCTGAACAGGAATGGGGTCGGCCAGTCTGGCTACGTTGGCATCCGGCCTAACGACGAGCGCGGGCGCATTCTCTAGCAGCGCGAGCCACGAACTAACAGTAGTAAAGAATAAATACAGTAGCACAGTCGCCACTTATTCCGTGTACTCGTTTGGGGATATACATTTTTTATAATAATAACCATTCTATAAGTTATAAAAATAAAACTGTCTACCTAAATTTCAGGGATGACCAGATTTTATGTTTCTATATTCAGTATATTATTATTGAGCAAAGCCAATTTTGATTTATGTGTATGTTTACATAGTCAAATTACATTTGACACGCTGACATTTATTTTTGCTGTGTCCAAGGCAGAGTAGCCAAAAGCCGACGTTTGTGGCGATTTCGTTTGTTCGATTACGCTGTTACGGATCTTATAATCGACTTTAAGAACGAAAAATTTGCTTGTTTTTTTTACTTTCTACTTACATACAAAACCAGCCGAAAATGTATATTCTACTTATTACTAATTTGACATTCCATGTCTATGTAAGTTTATAATAAAAAAAATTGGTTACCAAAATGGACAAGAAATTGATACCTACTTACCAAAATGATCTCCATACGGAGAAACCAGCCGCCTGCAGAGGTAAACTTACAGCCAAACCTTCTGGGAAGTTCTGGATGCCGATACCTATGGCCAAGTTCCTGCAAAAAACAAAAACATTTAAAAAAAATTGTATTATAAAATTTTGAATAGAGCAATAAGACACGATTAACTTGTGATATGGGTACCTATTTGGAACTAGGAGACTTTTCGCCTTACAACAGTTAGATTCCAAACAAATGTTCGTAGATCATGCAAAAATAGGGCAGGATCAAACTCGCGGCCACATAATCGGTTATTCGGCCACTAAAAGCTGTACAGCTTTCACTTACATATTTCGGTATATTTACGAGTATTTGTGATATGTGTGAAACCAACAGGCCATGAACGTCAAGCAGCTACAAAAAGTTAAGAATAAAAGTTACTTTTACCAAGGTGACATAATATTGGAGAAGTTACCCTCATTTCTCAAATAATGAATCAAATTAAATCTACGTAAACAGATGAAGAACGATTCAGATACATAACGCCTGACTGAGCGAATATGCTGCCAATTTGTAAGTAATTAATGTACATTGTAACAAATAAAAGAAATAACGGATATATGGTAGCAGTGACACATTCCTCAAGAAGACAGAGTCCGTCCGTCCACCTCGACCTACCTCCCCCCTCCCTTCTTGTTTCCTCTCTCGCCCCCCCCGCGCCGGCCGCACTGCACCTGCGACCCTCACCGTTGCTCGCTCTAGGAATGCGAATAACTGTGCAATGTACAGCCTCCGACACCGTTAAACTGAACCGTTCCTACGATGCAACATAAACTAACCGCTCATAATGTATTATGCAATACCGTAACAACATACAATTTGTACATTTTGATAATCTTTACTATACATTAACGTATTACATTTGTAACGTGTGTTCGTAGAAAGTGTTATCATGAAATGTTACCACGAAATAATTAAATTATTTTTCCTGGAATTTCGCGAACAACTGTAATTACTTTGATGTCATTAATTAAGTATCGAGCTTTATTTATTTTAAAATTAATATCAAACATTTGGCAATGCAATCTATTGGGAAGGCAGATAGACTACGGCTATCAGGGATCATCATTAGCGGAAGCGGCATCATCAATTTTCATATCCAAGTGTCAAAAATTTATTTGGACTTTAACGGGATCTCGAAGCGTATTGACAACTAAAAGTACTAATAGCGACGTAAACGGAAGCGCCGGGAATTTCTGTTAAAATGGTTAACTTAACAAACATGTACGGCGGCGCGGGGGCTTTGAGCTCGGTGAAAGCTGGTCGGTACGAGCGGCGCATGCGCTGACAAACCGCTGCCGATCAATTGAGTTGAAACTTCCATTATGAACAACCAATGTAGGTATTTGACCGGTTTTTATTAAGCAACGCTTTTCCCACACACGAAATTATAGAAGTTTACTTTCTGAAATAATTATTATTCCTTTCGCTGTAATTGTGATGTGAATCAGAAATTATTCCTCTACAAATAGGATCGTGGAAACAGCATTAATACCGTGAGATGAAACAAAAAAGTTCAATATAATGTATATTTTTTTTACTCTCTTTAGCAGGCTGCAACAATCATATAAAGATGACATCAACGAAGTAAACAACCGTTTAAAAACTATTTTTAATACTCGTTCACACTTCTTATTAACGCAATGATTTATTAAGCGGCATTGGGGGCGGGCGGCAATGCAGGTAATTTTCCATGCGTGATTTGTCTTTATGAATGCTGAAGCCTTTTGTATGGTTAGTAGTCACATTAACACGGCCCTAGCGAACGTATAAAGAAGTATATAACTTTATGCGCCGGAGCAATGGTAGGTGGTAAGTGACTGCATGAAACTTATTCAACGTAGCCATATGAAAATCTAGTAAAAAAACAACATTCTGGTTCTTGAAAAGATAAAAGTATTGCGCATAAAAATAGCTTCTTAAATTGCCTACATTCTTAGATCTATACAGAATGCAATAATTACAAACGAACACGCTAGGTACCGGTTAATACATTTAACTTCTTGATACGAAATTCCAAACTATTTGTCCCAAACCAAGAATATTACGTGTGTCTACCTACAATACCTAAATACCTAGATATAAAACTCGAAACAATAAAATGACTTAAAAAGCAGATAAACATGCAAAAAAACACAATACGAAGCACCTGAAATTTCGGCGTTCGTCACCCTGTGTTCATGTTAACGAAGATTCGTTAGCATAATGTATATCTACATAATATTATATACTATCCAAGATATTAACACATTGAATACCAAGCGAATATAAATACGAAAGAAATGTGAAAACATTATTGTCTTTATTGCTTCGATATTGGCAGACACAAATGGCCGGTCAGTACTGTTTAGTAAATCGATTGCTGTAATTTCTTTATGTCGCGTACTTATGGGGCATTAGAACGCATGAGAGCACTCAACTTTCTTGCTATAATGTCATGACGCACGTCCAAGGAATTCACTAGTCGAATATAGCGGTCCCACCGCTATCAGTCTTTCGGAGAAGTCACATTAAAGGCTAGAATGCAAGAGTACCTCGGAAGTCACCAACAGCAAATATACGGTACGATTTGTCGAATAATTTATAACTAATACACACGCGTAGCACACTTTTATCGGCTGTTTAAATAGGCGCAAATATTAAGAATACGTAGTAAAATCTTTCATTGCTACAGGGTATATATATTTTAAACTATGTTATGATCAATAAGTTATGTCTGACGTTGCCGGAGCCGGTATAGTATAGTACATAAGCAATATCTCATAGTTGCACTACGTGTTAGCCAATAAGGTAAATATGTCAATAGTAGTGAGAAATAGTACGCGGGATACGATTTATCTTTGATTCTAGGTTATTATTAAAGGGCTTTTACAAGATCGTGCAGTACATAGATACAAATGTATGAATTATTTTAGTGTTAATAAATCACGATCATATTTCTGTTTATTATAAGAAATAGTGTAAATGAGAGACCTCATATTATTTACCATTCACTCTATATTATATTTTGGACCAGTAGTAATTAATGTATGAAGACCGTGACGCATGTAACCCAGGGTTTCAGCGTGCTCATCTATTAAGAGTCTGAATAGTTTGTGTGCTTTTTCAGTTAGTAAAATATAATTTGATCCGATAAGCTATTGAAACAGAGGCAGTTAAGTACAATCATTTATTCCAGAATATGTTGGTATTTAGTAGAATATGTCTACTATCCATAAAGTTACCTAATGTAAAATGCTAAATATTCTATTATATATGCTCGTATATGTTTAAAATATTTTAATGTTAATAAAAGTTACTAATACAAGGCAACTGATGAAAATGCATTAATCCTTAAATGCTTTACTGGCCAATAAATAGTTTGCAAATACCACTTTTTTCTACGCCAGTATAGACGTTTTACAAACTCTTTGCCAAGAGCCTACCTCGTAGGACGATATTTTAAGATGATATCAGATTTTTAACTCTATAGAAGGTACAAAAAGTAATCGGTACGTTTATTCCAGTAAACAAAAACTAAATCGAATTTAGAATTTGTGCTGGCAAAATAACTGCCAGTATAATATGTACCTACTATTATGATAAGTCGAAGTGCATTTGGATTACTCTTATTGATTGCAATAGCCGTACCAACCTACAAAATAAGAGCATATGTATTAACCAGCTGGTATGTAACCCATGTGAATTGATCATAACGATGGCTATTTCGTCAGACGTATGGTGGTTACTTTGTAAGCCTGTGCAGATTCACTTCAAAATCGGAATCCTTAGGAGCTTTTACATGTAAATTCAAAAACAATGAGGATAGTGTTGGTTGAAAGTAATTACTTAGGTACTCATTTTAATTTGTTTATTGTCTCTTTCGTTAATATAAGAAATATGTAGGTGAAACGTTAATCATTTTAAGGCCAACTTACAGATACAAAATTTATAATACTCTTTTTAATAGATTTGAAACTTTTTATTTTTACAAATTAGTAGGTACTGCATCATCACTACATTGAATATCGATATTAGCTCCATTAGTTTATGTGAATATAAGCAATTTCTAAATTATTGAATCAAAAATTTATGCATGATCTGCAGTGCATGTAGGAAAGGCCTCTTACGCTCCAACGCTTTAACTATCACTGTGTCTTGGAAAAAGCAACACAAAACCTATTATTTCAACCGATACCTATAGAAATTTTATAAGTGAACGGAGTAACTCTGACTCCGGATACATCCGAATTCCAATTACATCACAGACGAGTCCATTTCACTTTCCGACCTACCCGGAAGTGAATTCCTCAGCACGAGCATACGGCGCGGCCAAATTTTCAAACGTACAAACGACTATGGTCTCTACGCGTAGTGCTCTTAGAGTAGATCGATTATACGTCGACTTGAGCCAGCTAAGATATACTCTGAGGCATGCAAGAAACGGCGAAGCGGATGTGAATGTTTCGAAGCGACAATCAAAAAGTGACTTAATTTTTGAGCGATAAAGTGTAAATTCTCTTCATTCGATGAAGAGACAGTCGCGAAAGTAGTGGCAACTTTCACGGCACGATGGGGGTGCAAGAGACGGCTGCGCGGGGCCTAGCCGACGGCCCATTGACGACACCGTGACCTACATACCGCGGCTTCATTCATACCGCGGTCTGCGGAGTGGTGGTGTTAAACGTACGCGCAGGACTCTAAGCCTGCACAATGGCTGCTCATATTGTCACGCCGGAATTTCCATCAGCCACTTACACAACCTCATGTCAGCGATTGACGCAATCGGACCTACGCGCTATGGGCCGAGGTCGCACCAACATCACTACACTTGTTCAATTAGAGCCTTCGATATCATACGCAATCAAACAGTTTTCACTCCATAAGGATCGGTGACCATTTTACATTTGTATTTTTACACATATTATATAATTACAAAGCAGATTAGTTTGTTTGCTACCGTTTGTCTCTGAAATATAAAAAATAGTCACTCGTATAGTTCCAGAAATACGCATTGGATATTTTTGACTACAGATAATTAACTTTATGAACTTTGTCAATGCAGAAAAACAAAAGCGTTCGTAGTATCTGCGTTCATGTCGCTATATTATCGATATAAGGAAACTCAAGTAATATATTTGACCAAATGTTTATTAATGACAGCATTATATCTTATGTAATTACGTGAGATTGGTAATAAAAATAAAATAAGGTATAAAATAGTTACTTTATTTATACCGAAATTAGCCGAAAGAAACTGAGAGCATTCGAAATATTTTCGAAACAGTGAACGAAACATCTAACTCACGATCCAATTAGCCCATGGCAAACTACTGTATGCTAAGATATACATTTACGTTGTATAAATTACCGAGAAACAAAAGGGCAACATTCCATTGTTATCATACCATTCCATCATACTATTAGATTCATCTAGTTCGTTTAAGGACGTTAAGAAGGTAATCCTAATGGTAATATGCATTTATAATATTAATCAAAATGACTGGTATATATCATTTCTATGCAAAAGGAGCACTGTATAAATACTGTATGTTCCAAATGTATGCTTTATACTGAAAAATCTACGAGCACTGAATACTAAAGGGAGTGAGCACAGCAAATGTAACTGCGATATACATTTTTATTTTAAGAATAATGAACTACTAGAAATGTTGAGTTTCGCTTGATTACAATTCTATCGTACAAAGGTTACATTGTTCGACTAGACATCATTGTGCAACTTTATAAAATCAAATGGTAATAAAAAAGTAAAAGTCGACAAAGGCCAAATCTAGCTAAAGCGGTAGGTACTTATACGTTTATAATGCCCTACTTCTACAGCTAGCAATGCGTTAATACTTTGAAATTGAAACATGCGATGATCCACTTGGCCTTGGCATGTGGCAATGTAGACGTCTGCGTCTAGCTGACACTTGCACCAAACATGTGGTGGTAGACGAATTGGCAATATACGGTGGTTGCGCTAGGTATCGTAGACAAAGTAGGTTCGAGAGGGGAATGCGGCGGAGGGGGGACGCGGGACGGGGGGGAGGGAGAGCGCAGGGGGCGCCGGCTGCCAGACAGCGGGGCTCCGCATGGGAGGCTAGCAGCAGCCTCTTGCATCGCTCACTGCTCACCGTCGCGACAGCTTCATGCGAAGGCTGCTCCACTTTGATTAAAATTGCATATTAAGCAACTTTTACAAGACAGTTCGGTTGCGATCGGTCAATATGCATAAATATCACGACGCTTTTTAAAAAATTTAACAGTTTGACAAAACACTGAATGGATATGTTTTATAGTTACAGACTGAATTGAGTACTTATTATTATAAACGTCCATTCCAGCTTGATTATATTTTTCTTATGAGTATGGAGTTATGATCGTGCATCGTCTTATGATATGTTATCAAAGACATTATTGAACCGGAAGGGGTTTTCGGAACCGAATTCATCGAAATGATCAAATAAGCCAAGCTGTTATTTAATTCACGGTACAAACCCGGTCGACTAGACCCGTTCAAGATAATGTAGATGGAACTAAAACACTACTGTAGCATCCACAAGAACTTTATCACAAATATTAGTAGGTAATGGCAAAGCGAAGTATCGTAAGGAACCCGAATACTTGACGAATTCTTCAAATACATACATACATATACACTCACGCCTGTAATCCCCGAAGGGGTAGGCAGAGGTGTAACCAGTACACCCACTTTTCGCCGAATTTCGGTCCCATAATGTGATAGGGGGCGAGCCTATCGCCACACCGGGCACCATTCCAGACTCCGGGTTAATACTGAATATTTCTAGGTAGAAAACACAATATCACTTTACCCGACCCGGGGATCGAACCCGAGACCTCAGCACAGCAATCGTAACGCATGCGCAATTACAACTGCGCCACCGAGGCAGAATTCTTCAAAAGAACTTCAATTATGCAATCTACTATATATTAGGCCAGCTTGGTGTTCACTCTACCCTTCTGGTTGGCAGGGGAGGTGTGTACAGTAGTGGGGCACTATATTTAACATATTCCGAGTTAATTTTTAAAACACAATGAATAAATGATATGTCCTGAATTTTAAAGTTGAACACTCTTTGCTCGAAGTTTTTTTATCATGCCAGATGTGGCAATGATTTGATTGCCTATCGAAATATTGGTATGTACATACACAAATGTGGCATCTTATCGTCACATTATACTTTTCAGAAAGACTTCCCACTACTAGAAAGTATTATATTATTCTTACAGCTCAGTAAATATTGGCAAGATACAGTTGTTTTTCTCTTAAATGGGCTGAGTCGACCGGTGTTGTACCACAGTAGGGTCTTCAACGCGCATGTGATGCTCTTGGCGTTGCAAGCGTCCATAGGCTACGGTAACTGCTTGCAATCAGGCGGACCGTAAGCTTGTTTGCCAAAATTGTGGTATAAAAAAATAGTCTCATAGAAAACTTAAGTGACGTGGCGAAATCCTGTAACGATTCACGACAGTGAGTAAATCGACCTACCGCACTCCGCCCTTGCTTCACCATCGTCATGGCATCCGTAACATGGTTCTTTCGGTATTGTGGATGTGCATAGTCAGTGGAGTTCGCTTACCACCATTAGATTACCCACTTAATTGCTTGCTAAATTCAGCATCAAAAAATAAATAATCAGATCGTTCACAAAGTCATGTATTTTGTAGTTCGGGAATCGAACCAAAAACCTACAGATTCACAATCAACTATCCATATATTTTTATAGTTCATACATAAAAAATGAGTGGTTATAGAAAAAAATACTTTAATAAATAAATAAAAACAACCCAGCAGTCACACATAGTCCTGAACCCACACTAGGTCAAACCTGCATCGTGGGTATCAAGAACTACGAGGGTAGATAGCGTAACTGTTGAGGGACTACAGTCCCACAACACTAAAAGCCGAAACAAATATCGGTCTGTTAAACAAACATTTGTCTCAGTGCGGGAATCGAACCCACGGCCTCTCGTTTCACAGCCGCCTACTCGCCCGCTGTCATTAATTTTCAATATATCGCTGGTTGATTCTTATTCCGCATTGACCAGACTGCAGGGTACTGGGGTACTGGTAGGCGACGGTCTACTCAGTTTGGCTGCTGGGTACTAGCACCTGCCTGGCTGGCATTTAGAAAAATATACTGCAATTCCTAATAAATGTATTAGTAAGCCAATGGGCTTACTCCCACACTTCACTCCGGAGAGATGTGTTTGGGAGCTAATGAGTTGCTTTATTAAGCTAGCATGAGCATACCGACTGATGGAAATGGTTATGTCACAAACATCATCAAGGAATTATACCTATGAGGAACTTATGATACCTGTATTCGAATTTCTATTGAAATGTAGTTACAATATATCATGTTTAACACTGAGGGGTTCTAAAGCAAGTTTTATAAGCTCTCGAAGTCAACTCAACTATAATTTTAATCGTGTTTTCTATACTATGCTAAGTACATGTACTTACGTTATTTTGCTCAGTTGAGGATCTAATTTACCTATAATATCGAAAGATTATTAATTACATTATAGAATACTTCTAATGTAACTGATGCTATTAACT
This sequence comes from Laothoe populi, assembly GCA_905220505.1. Classification (NCBI taxonomy): domain Eukaryota; kingdom Metazoa; phylum Arthropoda; class Insecta; order Lepidoptera; family Sphingidae; genus Laothoe; species Laothoe populi. Next base: position 11,782,283 of record HG992147.1, on the reverse strand, counting down.
AATTTGTTTCAATAGACATCAATTTTACCATACAAACGAGTATGGGGAGCCGCGTCCTGGATCAGTAACATTATTTATATCTGGCTAGATTGCAACTGTTATTGTACAAACTTCTGCCACTGAGAGACATAGCTCTGCAAACCTCGCAATAATAATGCTGGCTTCAAGCAACTGACGCAGAACGCAGTTCATCAGAATAAGCTAAAGGCTCGTTAGCGAGTGTTTTATCATGTTTACGGTTGACGATATCAAATCGGGCATAACCATCTATCACGTAGAACATCTCATACAACAATGCCTCATTTTGAAATAAAACAGCTAATGCCATCAATCTCATTAGCAGAGGGTCGTGCCCAGCAGTGGGACAATGTTTAATATGGGGCTGATATTTTTATAATGCCATCCAATATTTGGCGAGTGCGTATATAACGCTCACTCATTGCCGACTATTATAAAAGTTATCCTCTAAAATTAATATATATTTCCTATGGTTGTATGAGAAAAATGATTGGAATGTAATATCTATTGAATGAGAGAGCAATTAATAATCAACATTCGAAAGCGTAAAAGGTGTCACGAATACCGACGAATTCCTCCGAGTGGCGCACGTTTGATTGCGCCGATTATTATCGACAGCGGGCACTGTAAGCAGTGGGCACCGTGCGGCGGGCTGGGGACAGGGGCTAGGGCATTAAGTAACTCCACAACACGGCCGCAGCACATTCATAAACAACAATATATTGCATGACGAACATTTACAACACAGATTATAGATTTGCAGATCACTAACAGTAAATAGTCATCATTAAAATGACCGATTCGACGATCGAAACCGAAGAATCTAGTGAATGTTAATTATATGTTGGAATTTATTGAAATGAATTTAATTCTTGTTGAGATATTTACTAAGAGAGATTCTGGTGTTTCGTGAGGAAGAGGAAGCCTCCCACGGACCGGTTCAAGTAAGTGGTCCATCAAGCTCACAGCTCTTACCAAGTTGGCGGTGGTTCGTAGCTGCTGTCGAACAGTTAGCGGCTCTTTTTTAGCCATTCAATAATCATAATTTGTTACAAATAAATAAACATCAACATATCTGTTTATACAGTGTCATACCAATTTATGTAAACCTGTAATTAATATTAGCAGATACGACAATATGGAAAGTTAATTTTTAATACATCGATACGTCCCATTAAGTTGCAGGGCAAAGGTGCAAAATCAAAGAGCAAAAGAAGAAGCTCCTGAATCTTAATGTTGGTATATTCTTACCACGAAACGCCGTTTATTGCTACAAAATACAGTGTTTTCAAGGAAAAATTGGTTTTTTAAAGTCCCTCATATTAATTAGGCTGAAAAGAAGCATTTTCCACCAAATGCTTTACCACATTTAAACAGCCTCCGTGGCGCATCGGGCGTTGTCGATACTCGCACCGAGACCAATGTTTGTTTAACAGACCGATATTTGTTTCGGGTCTGGGTGTTGTGGGACCGTAGTCCCTCGTAGTTCTTGTTACCCACGATACAGATTTTACCTAGTGTGGAGTCAGAACTATGGGTGTGATTTTTAGGAGTATTTATTTATTTTTATTATTTAAAAAGTATAAATCGCCAAAATTTCATTTTGGCTCATATATGTAGGATCCATCAATATCAGCGCGATGAACATACCGATTCGATGTCATACTTCTGTGTAATGAATGATTTTTAAATATATCGCTAGTACGCATATAGATCAGGTTGTGATAGCTACGAGTAATTATCGACAAACGAGAAAAGGGTAATCTGATGGTAAGTGGTTTCCATCGCCATCAATACCACAGATCATGTGTGGGTGGAGTCGTTTTTTGGGCCCTTATAAAGTACATTACTTAGGGTTACGAACTAAGAACCCATTAATATGACCTTATTGATAGGACTGATAGAACACATCCAATCTGATCGGAGACAGATAACAGAACATAACCAACTTTTAAATCAAATAAAAGGCACCGTAACATTAGCTACGGTTTATGTAATCGAATAGATATATTTGCTTACATCATCAAACAGTAAAAACTGTCACTTTCAGGAAAAGAGTTACGATATTTACCGTCGAAACAAGAAGGACTAATGCATGTAATATTGTAATGTATTCATACTTTGCAATGCCTGCATCTCACTATGGTAATGCAGTTTATGGATGTTATTGCAAATTATTTATTTCTCTGTGGCTCAATATATTCCAAAGACGTAATAGCCCACGTCACTTTAGAATAATATCTAAACACATCTATCATTACGTACTTTGGGGGTTAATGTCACTCGCGTCCGTAAGCTTTATTTACTCTAGTTCCCCTACACGTGACCCCTGGGTAGTGCTAAATGAGTGACACATCTTACTGGTGGTAGGCTTCGGCCGTGGCTAGTGACCACCCACCGGACAAATCCGTGCCACCAAACGGCTTGCCGTGTTCCGGCGCGACGTTCGGTGATGCCATTTAGAGAGACGGGTCGGAATAGTTGCTGAATGCAGTTGGGCTAATCTGACGCAAGTTGATAGCGCCACATTGGGATAGCGGGGGAGCTCGGGCGTCCCCGCAGCCTCCAGACTAGTCCCCCTTCTGTGTGGTATTTCATCTTGTGTCTGAAAGTTAAATGCATGAAGTCTCGTTCCACTGCCGTCTATCTACCTTCATTCGCTCTTACAATAAAATGGAAAGTAAAAAGAATAAGAGAACGTATACGCAGCGGCAGCACTTCCTCTCACTAAAAGTGCACCTTACCAATATCCGAGAATTGCACTCAAATCTCGTCGCGGTCCATCACCACCTGGAGACTGAAAGACCCGCTCTCTTATTCCTCTCAGAGACGCAGATAAGATGTCCGTCTGACGTGGCGTACCTTACTTATTTGGGGTTTACTCTGGAGCACAATTTTAAGCCACATGCGGGTGTGTGCTTGTACGCCCGTGATGACATCTGTTGTCGGCGTCTCCGTAATCTTGAATATCCCAGATTCTCTGTTATTTGGGTACTGGTGGATACAGGAATTGAGAAAATTCTTTATTCCTGTGTATACCGGTCGCACAGCGGAGATCAGGAGACGACTAGGCTCACAGAATACCTTAGTGAGGACAACACAAGTGCACAACTAGTGCTACTGGGGGTTTTTAATGCCCACCACCAAGAGTGGCTTTTCCCATACCAGTGCACCGACCATGCTGGGAGAGAAACGCGGAAGCTAGCGCTGACGCTAAATCTCACTCAGTTGGTCCAGGTGGCAACAAGGGTCCCGGATGTTGGACACGCACACAGCCAATTGCTTGGAAACGTCATCGATACATGGTTGATATTCCACCAGCGCGCATGAAGCGTTTTGCTAGTACATTTATCATGCGCACCGCTAGAGAGTGAAAACTCTTTGCCGGAGTCTATATTTCCCGAAAATTATAATCTGGGTATCTTTAAGTCAAGAGTGAAGATACCTATCTTCTAGGCAAGCGTGCTCCACCGTAGACCACATCATCACTTACCATCAGGCGAGATAGTGGTCAAACGTGAGCCTATTAAGGTAAAAAAAAAACTTCAAGATGACATCAATGATGTTAAATATATTTCCATCCATCCATCCATTGAAATGTTACAATTTAACGACCGAATATTGCATTTTTAGAGGACGCAATTTTATTTTTGGGTCATGTGTGGGGGGGTCAATAGAAACTTCACCCCAAGTTTGTGGGGTTGCCGTCCTTGTTCCTCGGCCGCCATCTTGGAAAAAGGGGTGCAAACACCTTTTTCGTGATATCTCGGAAACTATGCGTCCTACAACAAATTCGTAGACATAATTTGTAGCAAATCGCTTTGCCTACAAGTATGTTCATATAATTTTTGCCCTACATTTAAAATTAAATAAGTTATAAGCATAAAAGTGAGAAAATTTCTATAAAAATTTTCTATTTTGCCCTATTACTTTTTTTTATACATTTTACAAAAAAAATACTTAAGACCAATCTTGTAGATGGTTTTTTGAGCAAAATTTCTCTATGTAGTTTTTTTTTATTTCATTCATTTAAAACGCTGTTACAGCGCTCCAAAGTTGAACGGGTTCGTCAATGCTCATGAGAATCCGGTCAAAACGAAATGTTTAACTTAGTTTTATGATCTTTTTTTAAAATAAATACTTTCTTAATTTTTTTTGTCAAATCCCAACCTACTTACTTACCTTACCTTTACTTATTCATTGCTAACTCTTTTCCCCGCCACCTATGAGGTAGAGTCTGTAGGCGCGTTTTTTTTTATGGTGGTATCCACGTAAAAGCTATCGATATTATTGCTCGGGGTCGCGGGCGCGCAGCGGAGGGCTGTCAGTCGGTATCGATGCACTCCCAAATTTGGAGCATCGTGCGACCCCGAGATGGACGGCAGCGCGGGTGGTAAGGCCTCGTTCGCTGTCTTTGTCCGGTGCGCGGGGGCTCCTTAGCCCTCCATGGAGATGGGCTGCTACGCAGCACCGCGCAGGGGCGATTCCGGCTGCAATTCTAGCACTCCTTAGAATACCCCGGTATCGCTCCGTAAGCGCCGAAGAAGGCCACCGCGGGGTTTTAGCTCGTAGTGTCGGGTGGGGTTAGGGACTCGGCCCAGCGGCAGCACGGATAGCCATAAACCGTGCGAGGGGGATGCTGGGTCGTAAGACCGGCTAGTCCAGCATACCCGTTTTATTCTTAATCCGCTTCCCTCCGGAGCGGGCGGTAGTAATAAAACGCTTTTCCCGCGACAAAAAAAAATGGTGGTTGTTATTATTTTTTTTTCCTATGCAATAACGATATTGAAAGAAAGAAATATTTTATTTGTTACAAGTAGTATGCATTTCATAATAACATTCTTACTAAAAACAAGTTAGATAAAAACAGAAAAAAAAGTATTTCTGCGGCCAAGCACATACCAATATGTTCTAGTTTATGCGAAAAATGCATATCGAATGTTAGAAGTGTAGATTTACTATACAACGTTGGAATAATTATGGTACTTATATAATTGGAATAATAATCAGGCCCATATTCTATGGTGGGTAGGCAAAGACTATTGAGTGCCACAAGCTACGATCCTAGCACACTTCTTTCGCCTCTTCCACATTCATACATCTTCTCATACATTTTATTTGTAGGCAAAGCGATTTGCTACAAATGATATCTTTACGAATTTGTTGTAGGACGCATAGTTTCCGAGATATCGCGAAAAAGGTGTTTGCACCCCTTTTTCCAAGATGGCGGCCCGGGAACAAGGGCGGCAACCCCACAAACGCCCACACATGTCCCAAAAATAAAATTGCGTCCTCTAAAAATGTAAAGCTCATGTAACATTTCCATGGACTAATTTGTGATAGTATGATTTTAGTGTTTTAATGTAAGAATATATGTACAAGAATATGTCGTGAGATAGTTTCTATGTTATATGAGAATGTAAGAAATTAAGTGGTGAATTACTGGATACAGGCATAATCAGTTGCATGACAATTGCCTGCCTGATTACATAAATAAAAAACTATTTGACCCTCATTGGTTTAAAAGTTAGCAGTTCTGCTTTTCTTTGGAAACTATGAAAAATTGCAAGAAATTATAATAGTTACGCAATCATCTGCGTATATATCTAATCTAGCCTAATATATCTAATCGGCACATCATTTAGTTAGTACTATAAGAATAAGTACATATACAGAGAGTAGAGCTTGGCATCAGTGTTTAATGAAGCTTACCCATCTTCATCAATAAATTTATCTGGATCCTGTCAATCTCTAGGCAACTACGTACAAATACTGTACATTTTCATGATGCGCCCCGAGGACGCGGACGGCGCCAGACAGAGGAAAAACTTTGTGCCATAGACGCCTAACACGTCCTTTAATTGTTAGGAGTTTTGAACCTCAATGGCGACGGGCCATAAGGGCATCGCGTAAAGGTGAATCCATCAGCAATTATTTACCAAGGATCTCCGTGACACATGCACTGAATAGGTTTGCCATAGGGTTCTCTAGTGGGTCTGCCATAGGGTTCTCTAGTGGGTTTGCCAGCGTCGGAATATTTTTGTAGCCTCTATTCAGCAGTCGCCGGTAGAGTAGAGCGAGTCAGCAAGCAAATCAGATATAACCAAAGTTTAAAATGTGATTGAAAATTCCTGGGGGGAAAAGAGAGTAAATAAAAATCAAGAAACGAATAGTGAGCGATGTTGAAAACACATTTTTACACAGTTCTCCGCATCAATCTGCAGCTTTCTAACCTAAAACTACTTTGGATATAAAAAAAATATTTTGTTAATACCACTTGTATGTAGGAACTTAATTAAATAACATTATTGTCGAGAATTATTCTCAGTTACTACTCGTAGTTTTAAACGAATTGCACTTGCAAATTGTTCGATGGGGAATTTCGTTTTAGATCGCGACCTGGAATTTTGCCAAAAATGTCACAATAAGGAGAAAAATGTAAACACAGTCGCATTCTAATTCAAAAATAAGGTCGTCTCATCTCACTGTCCATGAACGAGATGTCTCGCCAAAACATGACTCGTCTTATAAAAACGAAACAAATAATTCACTCGGAAACTTTGGTTTTTATACAGAGTTTTTTAAATGTAATAAGTGTCGACGATGCATCGGTTTTGTCTGGATGATAAAATTAACCTAATAGGCACGTATTTTTTAGCACGTGTATGTACTATTTATACGGCAGATTAGCCACATTAATTTATAAAGAATATGGCCAGAATTGCATGTTCCTGGGCCCCAAAATGTACAGAAACGCAATCTATATCACCCCAAAGTAGAGCTATACTTTCTTTTAACAGAAAAATAATCATTCATGTAGCTTTGTGGTTATGAACCAAAGATATGAATCATTAAAAAGTTGGTTTCTTATGTTTACGCGAATATTATAAAAAAGGTTAATAAACCGTGATAAAATCCGTAAAAATAGTTTCATTTCAATTAAAAAGTTGGTTACGATTTCTGACACTGATTTTTTATAATAATTCCAGAATATATTCATGAAATTAATAAACTATGTATAACTATTTTCAACTTACTATCACTTTTCCAGGAGTTTAGTAACCAAAGATTTACACTCAAACACATATTGCTACACTGTCAACCAGAAAACCGATAACACCGAGTAGGCACAAGAATATATTTGTGTGTTTACCTGTAGACTAGTCCCTAGATTGTATAAGTTTAATTAAGCATGCTTGGTCTATTAACTATTGGTGTGTCATTTGATAAATAAATAAATGTCAAATAGTTTACGAGTTTAATTTTTCATAGTTGTCGAATCTTTGTATGTCACTAGATTAGTCAAAACTCAAAACCTTAGCGCAAACGTAGTATCATATAATTATTTTAGTTTATTATTGAGACTGCCTCGGTGGCGCAGTTGTAATTGCGCATGCGTTACGACTGCTGTGCTGAGGTCTCGGGTTCGATTCCCGTGTCGGGTAAAGTGATATTGGGTTTTTCTATCTAGATAATCTCAGTATTAGCCCGGAGTCTGGAACCTGTGCCTGGTATGACGATAGGCTCGCCCCCTATCACATAATGGGACCGAAATATGGCGAAAAGTGGGTGTACTGGTTACACCTCTGCCTACCCCTTCGGGGATTACAGGCGTGAGTGTATATGTATGTATTGAGAGGTTTACGTTTTTAGACAGACCAGAAATGAGTCTTCTGGTACAGTTGCATTCATATCTCATGTTATGGCTGTCGATATCGTTTAACCAGCTTGATCTATTTCTCTTATTTAAAATTAGCTTTTGCTAAAAATATTTTTTATGGTTTTTATCGCGGTATCTCAACACATTGAGTTACGTAACGGGTCGAATCTAGTTTGTTGAAGGGCAGATTATAACAATTTTGTACTCGCTTGGTATATCCCTCCCTCGTATGTCTTTCTTGGATGATATCCTGAAACATGTAGGATTGAGACCTTGCGACTGTTATCACGGCATATCTTCAATATCGGTATTTTTCTTTTTATCCTGGCACGGCAAAGTTACGACACTGCACCTGATGGTAAGCGGAGTGCGGTCCAATTAGAGTATTGAGTAGCGAGAGACGATCTATCCCCCACTACTCAACACAATCATGCCGCCCTGCTTCTTAATACTACACCATTGGCAAGAAGGTGAAGAAGCGGTCGAGGGTCTTTTGTCAGAGTACCTACACAGAATGCGGCGACACGGCCAAACATCGTACACCAACTCTAGACCCCCGACAAAACTGGACGTACACTGGCTGATCCCGGAACTCGACACACTTGCGTGTGCCACTATGGCAGGTTTTACACCCTGTGTACGGTGGTTGCTATCAGGGCATTTAAATTACAATGGGTAACATAATGGTTTATGTAGCTCAACCCTGAGTTATTTTCACGTATATTCACTGGCGACAACGTAGAATTTTTATAAGACAAAATATACAGCGCTTCTAGCGGTTACGTGAGAAACTAAATTTGGTAGTATAAAAACGAAACTTTCCATATATGTATAAAGGAAAAAGCTGCAACGCTATTAATTTCGTTTACCTATCATTACTTTTTTTTAATGTTAAAGTAGAAGAAAATACTGAAGATTACCCATTTATTAGATTAAACATTAACCTCTTTGTCTAATAGTAGATATATATTAGATAAAGTTGGAAAATAAGTTTGTAACTAACATTAATAGCAATGATTTTTTCTTTGCACAGTTATAGACACAAATTATCCATCGCAATTATTTTTTCAAGTCCAAAAGACAAGAGCGAATGAGAAATAGTAAAGTCTAAACACAACATTGCAGGACACACATATCGTTTATGAGATTACAGTGAAAGTTCATTAATTTCCATCATTACACCATTAGACGGTGGTACACATGTAATATGTCCTGCAATATTTCCAAACGGATTCAGATCTTAACTACGCTATGTGGAATGATTTGGAAATAGTTAGTGAGAGTAATCCGCGAATCAACAATTTCGTAACAATATAAGGACCTCTTATCGATCACTTTGGCTATGCAAATGAACATGATGTCATTGGTGAGTGGGCATAGAACAGCGAGCAGTGCATGCCGACGTACCACCGCGTCGCACACACCCGGCCGCGGCGTAGGTATGTAGGTAGGTACGCGAGGCGCCATTGCGGATTTCCTTCAGCGAATGCAGCATTCCGCGCGAACCTTCGCTATGACTCAGCACGCGTCCTTTATAGATAATCACGGTAAGGTAATCGTTAGTATATTCAACAGGTGAATTATGAATGGTACACGTCATTACTACCACCTGTGAATACTTTCGGCCTCCAACACCGCTTCTCCCCAGAACAGATTGGCATCCAGGCATCCTCAGCGCTGGCCTACATAATCTTCGAGATGATTCTATACCTGGTAACTCTGTACGTTACCAACACGAGTACGAACCTCAAGACCCTCGACCTGCTGGCGTTCTCAGGGTATAAGTACACCATCATGATCGGAGGGCTGCTGGCTGGACTGATGTTTGGCCGGACGGCCTATAAACCGCGGTAATGGCACGCCCATACTCCTTTCGCTGCGTTTTGTATCAATACAATGCAGTCAGAAAACAGTACTCATACGTCGCAAATTTATTCATATATTATAGCATTTAAAACAATTCTCAACAGTTTTTTATAGATACATATTTAATATTCTTAAATATTAATTTCAAGTTTTCTAAGTGCCCCTATACGAGTAAAAACAAAGGTTTGCAACACTTCCTTTGTGTGTACCTGTTTTCGTATGTAGGTGTGTGTATATTGTATAACGTAAAGTCAACCATTCATATTACCAAACATGGTCTGCTGCGAAACCGTATTGAATTCTTTAGATTTACTCACCCGCAAGCCTGTATATTAATACAATCCACTCATACCATACTTGGAAAAATTGTGCATATGACAAGAACCGGTTCCAGTAGGTAAACAATAATGACTCATAGATACAAAATAATTATTTATTCACCGTAACAATAAACCAGCGATGGATTTTCCCGTTGCAATCACGAATGCAATTCAAAGCTTTTTAAAGAGTTATGACTAAAAGGAGAGGTATCTGCATCAATAAGTTTATATAGACAATACCGAATACTGGTTAGTCTATTTCTTCGGCTTACATACTATTTTAGACACTAATTTATCTTGAAACATAGATGAATCTATGATTTTCTAATTCGATTGGTGATAAAAAGATTGCGATTGGTTCACAATGTAACCGTACCTACCCAAAAGTACTTATAATTTAATTGCAATTGCAATTTTATTGCAAATGAACAGTTCTATAATGATATGGTTGTCCGCATTAGGCGCCAGTTGTCACCAACGTGTTCTTCTGTAATAGGCAATTAGACAGGCACACGGCGTGTGACGCGCGGGCGCGGCTTCGTGACGCATGCATGCGGCCTGACTAATGCGGCGCCTGCACTCTAACGGACAACTAATTGATATTGTTAACCAGTATCCGATACTAAAAACATACATATGGCATTTCACTATTGTGAATACCTAGCACAGAGATGGAGGTATAAGGCAAATACAAGCATGTGATTTCGTAATAGCACCATTTGAGATCCATTTCCATTTGAATGTTATTTTATATTTGCGCACATTTATAACCAATAGCACAGGAAACAGACTCAAAACTATGCAACTTTCAGCGGTAACAAAACAAAGAGCAACAGTCGTGATGATTGACTGGGCACTTTTAGCTTACAAGCCAAACGCGTGCCGGTTGGCGCACAGGAAATCGTAAAAGCGCATCTAGAGCAACGTTGTTGGGCGCATCTTCCGGTAACGCGCTTTCCGGCGCCGCGCCACACCGCGCTGTGCCAACATAAGATATAAGATAATAAGGTACTAGAATGGACATATAACATATAATATTTTTTGCGTTGCAGCATCGCAATTGCCTCAGTCGCTTCCATACATTTTACAAGGCGACATTTTTCGTAATTAAATTAGTGATACATCATGTTCATTTACACTAAGCGTATGTGGTTTTGACTGAAACAGTTACAGAAATGCAAGGGAATGGTTGACGTAACGGTAGGCAGCGGCTTTACTGTGCCCTGGCATTGCAGAACTCTATGGGCGGTGACTACTTACCATCAGGTGGCCCGTCTGCTCGCTTGCCTATCGAGGCACTAAAAAAAACGTAAAAAATTACTTAACGATGTCCGTTCTAGTACGTTAATACATCAATGTGCGCCACCCGCTAGTTCCCGCTTCACGTGATCACACTGCGTCCGTGTACGGACGGAGCTGTGTCATACACACAGGAAAAACGTTTATTCAACTCGTCTATTTTAGGAAACCATTTATGCACTGCAAATCGTAATCCTTATTGACAACACTAAGTTTCATTGGTAAAGTAAACCAATTATTATAGATGTGGAAGTAGTCATTATTTAGATTTTTTCTAACGATATTTTCGGGTCTATAATAATTAATTTACTTCACTGATAATTATAGTCTTATTATTAAAAAATAAACAGTTGTCCGAAAATGTAATAAATGCCCGATGTGGCGATAGACTCACCTCTTTCATATAAAGGGACGCGTGGGACAAAAAGAATTCAGCGAGTCAAGGATGCAATAGTTGCATTTCTGGGCACTTCTTCGGGGAGCTTATAAGAGGAATATTATAGCTCTAGATAATTATAGAACGAGATATTGTGGGATAGAAATATTCTTGGCCTATAACAGTTATTACATTATAAAGATACTGGACGTCACAGCTCATACAATAGAATTGATAAACAGCAGTTTATTGACAGTCTCCGTGGTGCAGTTGGCAAGTAGCCGGCTGTGAAACGAGAGGCCGTGGGTTCGATTCCCACACCGGGACAAATGTTTGTGTGACAGACAGATCTTTGTGCCCGGGGTCTGGGTGTTGTGAGACTGAGTCTCTCGTAGTCCCTGATACCCACAACACAAGACTCGTATCTTAGTGTGGGGTCGGGGCTGTGTGTGTTACTGTTGGGTGTTATTTATTATTATTTATTTATTATACTAGATGTTGCCCGCGGTTCCGCCCGAGTGGAGGTTATTTTTGGAAGCAAAGGTATACAATCCATGGAGGCATCTTAAGCTATTACACCTTTCTATATTTTGCTATCCCATAGGAAGCGTGCATTTTTCCGGGATAAAAAGTAGCCTATCTGCTATTCCAGACTATATCTATCTCTGTGCCAAATTTCAACCCGAACCGTCCAGTTGTTCTGGCGTGATTGAGTAACAAACATCCATCCATCCAAACATTCGCATTTATAATAATAGTAGTAGGTAGTTGAAAATCGCCAAAATTGCCTCACGTTATTAATGTATGCAATATAAACAATCGAGTGAAGTGCTAGTATCGTCGTTCTGTAGTATAAAAATATGTAAAAAAGGATGTACTACCTGGGATTGAAATGCGTTCATCATCCCGATATATCATGCATATAAACATAATCAATGCCAGCCAAAACTTATAAAGAAGAATAATAAAAGGGCATTAGCCAGGACGCTACAAAATTCAAACGCCATGTTTTTTGAACGACTTTATTTTAGCTTCAAGGCACAATTGACAGAAAGGCGAATAAGAAACAATTACCCAAATCCATAAACTTAAATACCGACATACTATTGGTTCTACTACTGTCACTGATAAACTTAATTTGAAGTCTTATGTTATATATTCTATACAAGAAAACTTCTATGTAAATAAACTTTTTTAGTGCTTATATAACCTTTAAATTCATACTAGGAATAAAATTGTACTTATAAGCTTTTGCTCCTTAACATTTACAGCAGAGGCATTGCTAGCTTTGAACTACACATATTTCATAGTGAATTAACCACCGCAGATTAACTGCGTACACTTAAAATTTATTGTGTTTCCAAGAAGATTATTTAAGTAATGATTTCCAAGGGAGTGGCGAGACACCTGCCGATGATTACAACTGTTATAAGTTACTTCGCCTAGAATATCATTTTGTGGTACTGATGATTAAATACAATATTTCTGTAAATTAATATAGCTAATAGCAAAAGAAATTTATAAGAGAAACCACTAATTAAAATGGTTAACGCAATTTTACTAACAATTGCTTTTGCCTGCCGCTTCATATGCGTGATCGGTTTATTTGTGCCGTAGGCGACTGAAATCTCATACAACAAAGCTTTTTCAGTTTTCTCGAATTTTCCAATGGTCCGGCAATTTTTCCAACTTATTTCCCTTGAATCCTAATGCCGGCCAAGAAGCGGTCGAGGTCTAATACAAGGAAAACTGGATAGAAAACTGTGTTCCAGAATTATAATTTTAATACACATGTGTTTACTAATGGTTTACGATCTGCAGTATTTTTATTTTCTTAGGCTGGTAGTTGGCAACATGGTAACATTGGACACCCGATTTGACATATGAAACTTCCTGACCTATAAGGAGCGGGATAAAAGAGCGTAGGCGACGCGGGGATTGTTTCTTTCCGATACTCTCTCTACAAATAAACATCTTTATGCAGGATATTGTATTCATTAACTAATAGAGAACACCTCAACCTAGTTTGCTACCATCAGAAGTGGGAAAATCCATTTACATCCACGTTTTACAATGGATAAAAAAAATAGTAAGAAAGACGCACGGTCATCGAGCTCCAGTAGCAATAAGAGCACTAATAGAGCGAGAATACTATCGCATACCAGCATTTATAACATGATTGGATATGTATTGACAATGTTTATGTAAATTTTTTTTTTTTTTTTTATTCTGGCGCGGCAAAGTGACCACACTGCACCTGATGGTAAGCGCAGTGCCGTCCAGATAGAGTATCAAGTAGCGAGAGACAGTCTATCCCCCGCTACTCAACACAATCATGCCGGCCTGCTGTTTAGCTTCTTCACATTACGCCTAAAGGACCCAGGATCATAGGAAGGAGGGAACACGGTAGCTGGCAAACTGTTCCACAGCTTGATGGTGCGGCAAAAATACGAGTTTGCGAACCTCTTGGTTCGGGCCGGGGTAGTAGACACCACGAAGCTGTGGCTCCGCAAGCCAGTACGCGTGGTTCTGGTATGGAAGGGAGAGGATGGGATAAGATCAAACAATTCTTCAGAGCATTCGCCATGATACAGACGGTAGAACACGCTAAGCGAGGAAATATCCCTACGCAGCTGTAGCGGCTCCAGGCTGTTACTCACGTCTGCATCATTCACAATGCGGATGGCCCGCCGCTGCAACCCATCCAAGGCATCGAGAAGGTACCTTGCGGAACCGTCCCAGAGGTGCGAGCAGTATTCCATTCCTGGCCGCACCTGCGCTTTATATAAGCGGTAGAGCTGACCAGGCGTGAAAAACCGCCGCACCCTGTTCAGGATTCCGACCCTGCGTGAAGTGGCGGATATTACGCCCTCGATGTGACTCCTTGGATTAAGATCGCAGCGGATATCCATACCTAGGACACTAAGGTCATTCCGCATTGCGAGTGGAACACCCTGAAGAACGGGGATTGGAGAAAACGGAGACTTCTTGCACGAGAACGCGCACACCTGGGTTTTCTTGGCATTAAACTCAACCCGATTCCTGGTACCCCATGATGAGATGAGATCCAAGGTCTGGTTGAGCTCAACGACAAGATCCTCTCGTCTCCTCTCAGTATCCGCCCGGCAACCAGGAGGCTTGCTGCTATAACGCCCATGAACCGTGCTGTCGTCTGCATAGCAATGAATGTTGCCAAGCGACAACATATCATTGATATGCAGAAGAAACAAGGTGGGCGAAATCACAGAACCTTGTGGTACTCCGGCATTTACTGACATGAGCTGCGAAGCGTGTCCATCAACGAGGACACGCATTCTACGCTCATGCAGAAAGCCGGAAATCCACTTGCACAGGTTGTCGGGCAGACCGTATGCCGGGAGCTTGGAGAGAAGGCCACGATGCCAGACCCTATCAAATGCCTTGGCTATGTCGAGACTCACAGCCAGAGCCTCGCCATGCTTGTCAATCGCTTCCCCCCAGTGATGTAATACGAACGCTAGAAGATCACCCGTTGATCGGTTATGACGGAAACAGTATTGGCGGTCATTGATCAACGAGTGATCCTCTAGGTAGCGAACTAATTGGCTGTTTATCAGTCGCTCCATGACTTTACACATCACTGAGGTTATGGCGATTGGGCGATAATTGTTAGGGTCTGACCTATCACCCTTTTTGGGGATCGGCTGCACATTAGCCTCCCTCCAAGATTCAGGCACAATACCTGAGAGGTAGGACGATCGGTATAGGCGCGTCAGTACAGGAGACAACTCCGCTGCACACTTTTTAAGTACAAGCGCTGGGATACCATCAGGACCACTAGCCTTCCGGACGTCGAGAGACTGCAGCTCACGCCGCACATCACAATGCCTGATACGGATATCAGGCATTGTGTGACCGCAACCGGGCAGCGTAGTTGGTAAATGAGCATTGCAGTCCTCGAGTCTCGAATTAGCCGCGAAGAGGTTTGCCAGTAAATCGGCCTTCTCCTGCGAGCTATGGGCTAGTTTTCCATTTCGATATCTCAGCGGTGGCAGCGAAGGGCGACAGAAATTAGATTGGACGGCCTTAGCCAAGCTCCAATAAGCACGACTGCTTTTTGGGTTATCGGCCAAAGCACATCCAATCTTGGAGACGCGCTGGGCATCCGCTTTAACATACGCCCTCTTGCAGACCTTGGCAGCACGGTTATAGGCTGCTTTGAGTGACTTGAGGTTGGGATCCTTCGTAGCGCGACCCCCGATCCAAGCACGATACGCCGCCTGTTTCTTGCCAACAGCATCGGCGCATGCACGATTGAACCAGGAGCGTCCTCGGCCCTTGCCTGCGATCTCAGAGGAAGGAATGTAATATTCCATTCCTATTCTGATCTCGCAAGCAATGGCGTCAGCACTCGCTGAAGGATCCTTTCCATCAAAGCAGCGCTGCTGCCAAGGGATGGATGCGAAGTAATCCCGCATACCATCCCAATCTGCCGACGAGTAGTGCCAGACCCTGCGCTTGACCTTCACGGGACGTGGAGGCAAAGCGCAAGGAACCGACGTCCCAACCAGGCAGTGATCGGAGGTACCCAGGGGAGCACCAACCGTCACTTTATACCCGGTTGGATGACTCGTCAGCAGTAGGTCCAGCAGAGAGGGCGCATGACTTGCCACATCTGGGATCCTGGTAGGCTGGTCCACCAGCTGTGTCAAGCCATTCGTCAAAGCGAATGCATGAGCAGTCCTGCCGGCATGGTCAGTTCTGGAGGAGCCCAACCACAACTCGTGGTGTGCGTTAAAGTCCCCCAGAACTACCAATTCCGCTGTTGGAAACTGCTCCTGCGCGTCGTCTGTCGCCTGGCTAATATAATTAAATAGCCGAGTTGTCTCTACGTCCCCGTCGTGTGACCTGTAAAGGCACACGTAAACCTGACTCTGGGAGCCGAGGTCGACGTGTACCCACAGGGTGGAGAAGGAGGGGTCCTCCATGCAGCGCAGACGGCGACAGCAGACGTCCGACCGAACATACAGGCATACCCCGGCCCTCGGCCTGAAGCATTCTTCAAGCGAGTATCCAGGGTAAAGCAAGTATGAAGTATCGGTCGGACTACAAATCTGCGTCTCCGTCAAGAAGAGCAGAGCAGGCCGGGCCGTCTCAAGATGGTGGTGGACGGCATTAAGATTAGAATGGAGTCCGCGGATGTTAGAGAACTCCATTGTGAAGGCGGTGGTGGGGTTACGCACCGCTGTAAAACCTGCTCTCTTTGTATGCACTGACATGGAGTTATGGGAGGAGGAGGTGAAGAAGCGGTCAGGGGTCTAGTGTCAGAGTAGTCAGAAGGCCGTAACAAGCGCCGGTCCACTAAAAGAGCCGAGAGGAGGTGAGCTGATCCGCCGGACGGAAGGGCCCCCGTACCCTCCCGGGATAGGCCGCCGGGACCCCACATCCGGTCACCAACCGGCACGACGGACCCACCCAAGATTATGCGCGGCATGGTGGGGCAGCCTCTCGTGGTGGTTAGCCACGATTGGGCCCCTGTACTGTACCGCGGGCGGCCAGCGGTACCACCGTTTCTACAGGTCTCCCTGGCCGACGGATCAACACGCCTCCAACCGACTGTGAACCGGCTTATACCCGCACGGCCAAACATCGTACCCCAACTCTAGCCCCCCGACGATAACCGGACATACACTGGCTGATCCCGGAACGCGACACACTTGCGTGTGCCACTATGGCGGGTTTTTCGCCCTGTGTACGGTGGTCGCTATCCGGGCGGATACAAATATCCTACCACCAGCTAAAAATTCCGTAAGTACTCGTAAAATGTCATAGAGAATAACGATGGAACGAGAATAATGGAGCTTGAGCTATTCCTCTCTACCCTCTCTAGTTTCATAGGTTCTAAAGTCATCGTCGCATTGCGGACCACCCACCCATTCCGCTATCTAACTCGCATGACGTTTGGTGAATAACCACGTACACCGTCATTTTTCATACTATTTAAAATTTGCGCTCTGAAAGTATAACGCATCACCCCAAACATTTAATTTATTAATAATCACAATTAATTTTATTGACATTCGGAATAACATGACCCTCTTACATTCTCAAAGTACATGCTTTCAAAAACCAATGCGTAGAAGCGAACAGTGTTTTAGAAAGTATCGTTTTAGTAAGGAATTCGTTATGAAATAGTATTAAATGGTATTGTTTGTGGCGGCAAAGAAAAAATGAAAAAGCAAACAGTTGCGCATTCCATTGGCTAGTGCACGTGGTACATTCCAATGGGGTCATGCACCACACGGCGCGCGCGTGCGTAAAAACAAGTGCAACGGTCCCAACCGATCCGGCCCTGCTGCCTTCGCACATTTCTACACAATCACCCCAAATCGCATAAACGTGCGCAACAATATATATGACATATTCAAATATCAAAAAGGCAGATAATCACGTTTGTCAGTTCGTCAGTCGGTGTTTGGTCATTTAATCATAAACAATCTAAGCTTTTTAGCCAAGCCTTCAGTATAATAATATCTTAATTAGGAAAAAAACCTACAAATTATTGAACAGGGTGCTTTATTTTTTATATTCGATACATTTTTGTGTATGAATTTATGATGTTAATCGTTCATGGGAATGTTTTTGTTACATAGAGCCTAATCAATATCAGGACTATGCATTCCAAATAAGACCACTAATGACTTGCTGCCACTAAGTGATATCTTGAAATCTATACTAACTTCAATAGATTTTGTAATACTTGCACAGATATCAAATTATGTAAAAATTTAAATAGCTTTCCTTACAAATCGTAGTTTTCAAGTCACAGTTGACAGGTCGAGGTCATTGACGTTTCTCTATTCTTATTATGATCGCATAGCAAGCACTTTTATTGAGCAATGATTTTAAAATGTTTACTTGTACATTGTCATATTTCGAATATATGAGTATACTCACCATAATATACTTAGTACTAATTTAAAAAAATCTAAATAAGGAAACATTATTTAAAACTGTAGATTCTAAAATATTTGTTTTCATTTAAAGATAACATTTCAGTTTTGCTACAAATAAGCCATCGTGAAACTATTTTAGTTAGTGTAACATTCCATTGTGGAGGGAAAGCGGCAGAAGCTTTGGCGTGTGGCAGGGCGGTGGGTCGGAGGCTTCGCAGGAATGCGGCCGGACGCACGGCCTCGCTACGTTACAGCCTACCCCCCGCGCACCACTTCCCGCCGCGTCTTCGCATACCCGCAGTTTTACACTTACTACTCACATTGCATTATTTGCTCGCCATACAAAAAACAATGAAATATGGTATGTATTTGTAATTTTATGTAACACCGAGAAGGAACCTAAAGCATCATGGTTTTATAACTTCTACTTGCAAATAAAAATTATATAATTTATAGACATATATGTACATACTATCAGCATCTAAACTCGACCTATTAAGTATTCCAAAAATAGGAACAGTGTTTTTGGATATTATTTATTTATATTTCTCTTACTCATTCATTGATAATGATTAAATATGGAAACCTGTAACTGTGTGTTGTGTGCCCATATTTGGTAATTCAGACATGCATATGAGATAAGATGAATAAATAAAAGTGAGTCTCACAAACATTGGATGGTTTTGGCAGAGCGCGGGTGAGTATCGACACCCGTGAAACAAGCGAAGGCCGACACATTCCCGAGGCTCTAATCGTAAATTATAGCAGCGTGAACGGCGCCGCGCCGCGCCGAGCCGGTGTCGGGACTCGGGAGGAGCGCTTGTTACGATATTTGAACAAATTCCCGCCGGTGTTAATCTGCATAATAACAGCGGCGGACATAAAGCGGTTACCGACTCCCATTATGCGCAGGCGCCATCCGCAGCCCGCGCGCCACCGCCACACTACCTCACACCTCCCCTGGTTCGGTTCAGGCACCACACCGCGGCCGCGAGACATACACATGATTGTTCCCGCCAGATACCTACCAAATGCGATATTAAATCGACCCACCTTATCGCCTGCCATCGTAATGAATGCTTGCGAAACGTTGGCATGCTTTATTTATGAACAGAACGCTCCACGCGCGAATAACGTATAATTTTGAATTTTTAGGAAAATAACAATATGTATATTACAACACGCTATCTGATTAGGAAGGAATTCAGGAACATAAATGAAGTGAATGCGTAATGGCAAGCTGTGCACACGCGCACCAGGCCCACAGGTACAGTGCTGGGTGCACTCACAAACCGCACTCGTAGATTCATAATAATTAACTTTGTGATAATGATACTTGTAAGTGTACATATGTATTCTGCTAAAGGCGCGCTGTATCATTACTTTATTACAATTGGCAGTAGTTAATCGCTATGAAAGTAATTATACAAACGTTACCTCGTTAGACGCGTAATTATTTTTATAATAAGCAAGAGGGCGATCTGCATAACGAACAGAAAAGCCGAGAACAATGGAAACATACAAAATTATTAATTATAAAAACAACAAAATTAATGTAATATATTTGTTTAGACATCATATCTTCAAAATATTCAACACTCGTATTGGGCAAAATGTCATCGTGTGATTTTTATTATTTTAACAGAATATCAATAAATAGATAACAATTAATATTATTATCTAATTCTTAATTTTTTTATTATAAATATCAAATCTTTTTAATTGTATAAAGTGTATTTAATTGTTCAAAATGTTTGGACGGGATTACACAGATATCGCAATTTAAATAATAATAATAAGGGATACTAGCCTATTGTTACTCATATTTTGTAAAATTTTAAAAACATATTAATAATTTAGAATATTATTAAACAACTTTAAAAATAGTAACCGAAGCAGTAATTTCGACGATGACTTTCATAATATTTTCATAGGTTATAAAAATGAACGTCATAGGCACTGCAAACATCAGCTATCAGCTTGTCAATTAAAGTAGGTCTACTCGTACATATGGGTTGTGCCATGTAAACTTCAACTAATAACAATTTCTCTTTGCATTGGTATAGTGCGAAATATTTTGTGAAGTTGCGTGGGGGAAGTCCTGGTTTCTATTGCTTATTCGACCATAACTTTGTATGAATTAAGTCAAAAGACATACACATGTCAAGCACGAGACCGGTAAATTACGTTATCTGCAATATGAGTATAAACTTGTGGCACAAACCCTACATAGGAGAATGGGAAAAGTAGAAGTTGACGCGGTGTGAGCCTAATGATTTCGGCGTACAGTTTCAGTTTCCAAGTTAGGGCCAGCGCAAATATAGTGAAGAGCAGCGCATAGCATTATGCAAACACTATCGAATTTGCTACAGTTGGAATAAAAACAACAATAAATAAACAAAACTATTCTTTCTTGAGAGCAGCTAAGCGACAAGATACGAAAGGTAGCGCGTAGTAACATGATTGTGGGAGCATACCCGCTGCTGCACGCGTTTCCGCTTTCGCCCCTGCATTGTTTCGGCACAGGCGCAATCGATTTAGGCTCTCAAAGAATCGGAAAACGAATGCTAACTTCAGACGCGGTGATTGGGTTCACGCATGTGTTTCATCCGGAAGGTCACATAGACACTTTTGTGTCGCATGAGGTGTGATACTCTTAGAAAATTGTATGACTCACTGTTGCGCTTCGTCAGATATATACAGACCCCACATCGCCGTATACAAGATGCTATTGAAAGGCGGTTTCAAACTTAAACCTAATACAAGAAAAAATATTAATGACAAAGCAGTAAAGAAAAATATCTAAACTGGGATATGAAATTTCTTCCAACCAACATGAACTTTATGTTAGATCCAAAACCCTGGGGTAAACTAGTATACACAGTCAGGTCATAAGTATTGTCACACAGTAAAAACTTTTATTTTAGAATGCTGGCCACAAAAAAGTTTATTGAATTCGAATTTCAAATTGTTCATGAAAATAAAAATGTATACTTTTTAGAATTTTACTCATTTTTAAATATGGAGTGGACGCTTAAAGAAGACCGTGTTGCAGTAATTGCGTTGCATCGTTGCGGTTACGCGTCAATTCAAATTTTTGACATACTGAAAAATTTGAATATAACCAAAAGATTCGTTTCTCGTACCATCAAACGATACAATGAAGACTCTAGTGTAGATGACAGGTCAAGAAGTGGTCGCCCTCGGTCTGTTAGGACTCCAGCAGTGATAAAAGCTGTGAAGGCGCGAATTCAAAGAAATCCCAAACGTAAACAGAAACTGTTGGCCCTTCAGATGGGGTTAAGCAGAACCACGGTGAAAAGGGTGTTAAATGAAGACTTAGGGCTTCGGGCATATCGAAGAAAAACAGGACATCGTTTGAATGCTCGTCTAATGGACCTGAGACTGAAGAGATGCCGCGCTTTGTTGAAGCGGTACGCGGGAAAAAAATATCGGGAAATTCTTTTTTCAGATGAAAAAATTTTTACCGTAGAAGAGAGCTACAACAAACAAAATGATAAGGTGTACGCACACAGTAGTGAAGAAGCGAGCAACCGTATTCCGCGTGTCCAACGAGGTCATTTTCCATCCTCGCTCATGGTATGGTTGGGAGTTTCTTATTGGGGCTTAACAGAGGTACATTTTTGTGAGAAAGGTGTAAAAACAAATGCAGTTGTGTATCAAAATACAGTCCTGACGAACCTTGTGGAACCTGTTTCTCATACCATGTTCAATAATAGGCACTGGGTATCCCAACAAGATTCGGCGCCAGCTCATATAGCGAAGAGCACACAAGACTGGCTGGCGGCGCGTGAAATCGACTTCATCCGGCACGAAGACTGGCCCTCCTCCAGTCCAGATTTGAATCCGTTAGATTACAAGATATGCAATAAGATAGGCAACACTTGGAGGAAAAGGCGTGCTCAAAGCCTCATCCCAATTTGGAGTCACTCAAGACATCCTTGATTAAGGCAGCCGCCGATATTGACATGGACCTCGTTCGTGCTGCGATAGACAACTGGCCGCGCAGATTGAAGGCCTGTATTCAAAATCACGGAGGTCATTTTGAATAAACTTTAGTGTCATAAGAATCTATGTTTTGTTAAGTTCATTTTGGTATATAAATGGTTACATAATGAATAAACTTGTTTCAATTATTTTATATTAAACATGTGACAGAATTTATGACCTGACTAGGTACATTTAAACACTGACAAAGTGTTTCTTTCGCAGATTGTAATGTCTAAGTCTCCGCCATTTTCAAATATAATGGGCCGACGTGGCACAGTAACGGAAACGACCTACATATTAACACGAACTATTTTTGCGCCAAATGTCATTCACATTGGTTAAGAAATGCGACCTGTACTTTAACATTACTGTATAAAACAGCTGTCCGGTAAAAAAATGGTCTTTTGTGACAATCGGAGCGAAGAACTGACAGTGGCGGGCCATCCGCATTGTGAATGATGCAGACGTGAGTAAAAACCTAGAGCTGCTACAGCTGCGAAGGGACATTTACTCGCTTAATGTGTTCTATCGTTTTTATCATGGCGAATGCTCCGAAGAATTTTTTGTTCTTATCCCACCATCTCCCTTCCCCACCAGAACCACGCGTACTGGCTTACGAAACCACAACTTCGTGGTGTCTACTGCCCCGGCCCTAACCAAGAGGTTCCCATATTCGTATTTTTGCCACACCATCAAGCTGTGGTACAGTTTGCCAGCTACCGTGTTCCCTCCTTCCTATGATCCTGAGTCCTTTAGACGTAGTTTGAAGAACCTTCACAGCAGGCCGGCATGATTGTGTTGAGTCATCATCATCATCATCATCATGTCAGCCGGAGGACGTCCACTGCTGGACATAGGCCTCCCCCAAAGAGTGCCACAATGACCGGTCCTGCGCCACCCGCATCCAGCGGACTCGAACGAACGATTACTTTACGAGTACACACTGCCGCCAGTGGCAGATTAGGAATAGAATTAAATTTAAAGTCCCTAAGTTCGTCTGAGAATAGCTAGTGCTTCATCGTATACATCCATGAACACCCAACTGGACTCTTTGACATGGGCGTTTATAATAGGGGATCAGAGGATCATTATCAAAAATCGCGGAATATTGATGACGGTAAAATAATCTGTGCCATGAAATTTGAGCACGTGTTACAATATTTTTGTATACGTTTAACTAGCATGTATCCGTTTCGTTTCATGTTTAAGTAATTTCTAAATGACTACAATTTGAGCGTTTAGATTTTCAGCTTTTACCTGCGGACCGTCCAATGTGAAAGCTATTGCTTTGTCACTGCTCTTTAAGTAGAGTCTATCAGGCTAGCTTTGTATCAGTTGATCCACGAAGACCGGGCCAGTTTCACAGAATACTGAAGTGACGGTATTGCTGATATTATTGAAGCACTAATAGAATAATCAACATTCCCTATTCCTTTCATTAGAAGCTGACAATGTGCCCAGTGTCCATTGTGAGAGTGTATGGTGGCATTCCTTGTCTTTAAGCGACAGATATAGCACGTAATATCGAATTAAAATAGAGATGATGTTATGTGTTGAGATAATTGCCATCAGTTCCGTATCTTAAACCAAACATAGGCATTATCCCAAATGCAAATTGACAGCGGGCGAGTAGCCGGTTATGAAACGAGAGACCGTGGGTTCGATTTCCGCACTGAAACAAATATTTGTGTGACAGGCAGATATTGGTTTCGGGTCTGGGCGTTGTATCATATGTCATCAATATCGGTCCACATTTGGCAGACATCACGTAACATACCTTAAAACATCATTTTAGAATCGACAAATATACATTGGGAGAAATTAGTGTAATTAAGACGTGATATTTTGAAATAATAATTTGGAAAATATATAAAAATGTACATCGACGCCAGTCAATAATATTGGCTACACCGCTATAAATATATTTGTGCTATGTCTACATTGTGTCATCAACATATATTTAGCATATGCTCTCATTAGGAGCGAATCGGTAACACTGTGTCTGCAGGACTTGACAAGAGGCCCTAAGAACCGAATCAAACGAACGTGTATACCTATTTGAGGTTTTTAGAAAAAGTAGGTGAGTCGGTGTACATTAGTGAGAGGTGCCAATATTTAACGGTTATGAATACGCTGCACCCACGCCTCAGTATAGACGACGCGACAAATCGTCAAGGTTGACTTCAATGATACGGCGCGCGACGGTGGATTTTTCAGTGAAATAGTTTCACCGGGCGGTTTCGGCGGCGGCGGCGGCGGTGACGGCAACGTCTGCGCCGGCGCGCCGGTCGATGCCCTCGCCGCCACGCGATTTGGCTCCACTCGACGCAACTACTAATGAAACGTCGACGTTGCCAATACATTTGCTCTGTTACTCTGTAGACCGTAATGCATTACAGCTCCCCTTCACACATAACTCATCCCGCTGCGGCCTCTCGAAACGACCGACGCTTCGTTTCGTGCTTCTCCGTTAATTTCCCTCTTTGATGACAAACGGACGGCGGAAATGTCTGTCAATAATGAATATCTGACCGAATATCCCTACAGAACTTCCGGGTCGGCATAAAAATATTTAAGATCAACAATTAAACATTTCAAATGGAAGAAGCGAAATTAAAACTATATAGTTAGTAGCGCAACCGCCACGCCAAAAACCAAGTAGGCGGGTAAGGAGTACCTAAGCCTCAGACTCATGCCAAACATAGCTGAGATGACGCGAGTCGCGAACGTCGCGACACAAACCTCTACATTCGACGTTCAACAACATACCTAATATATAAAGACTTATTTATAAAGTTGACAAAGCTTGCAACATAACTGTGTTATCGAGTTTTAAATATAGTTTAGCATTGTTAACTAATTCCACGAGTGGGTGGTCATTATGTTTTGATTTTGATAAATTAGAGCCAAGTCGGCGCAAGCGAGTAGCGAGTGTTACGCTAGCGACTATTGTTAGCAATGGCTAGCGGCTAGCGAGTCCGATCTGATGCATAAACCCATAGCCATAGTGCAAACATGTAGCTGCATCCTGCTCGCGCCCGCAACTTATCAATGAAATGCCTGCGAAACCACTGCCGCCTTCGTTTTAACAACGGTGCCTCGCGTTCCTACTTCTGACGTAACAAAATGGCGCTCAATATATTTGCATACGTATTGATCCTAATAATGTATTTATAGAATATTTTATTCGTTATGACCGAATTAATGATCTGGAAGAAAAGCAATTGTTTTCAGTTTGCGACGAAGCATTGTGCCCATGTAATGTAAATAATTATATCTAATGGTTTGTGATATTGTTATTACATATTATACTTTCAATAGAATTTTTGATAACTTCAATTTAATATATTCTACCTAATGAGTATATTTATGTAATTTTAACGTAATGTGTTTTATGGTTTCGCATCCAAAACCAAAAACATTTATACTAACGCCCTCTTGATATTATATTTTAAAGTTTCTAAATACGCGGATGAATGAACAACAGTGTTACACGTTAGTAGATAGATGGCGTGACTAAATGCGATAAATAGCTTAGGTGTAATTCTTGAAATTCATCACACATTTACTAGATGGCGCTATTGAAAACAAAAATTATATAAACCATATTAGGCATTTAAACTGCAAATGATTACACACTTGACTATAATATAAGACTTGTTTAAAAATAGATTGTGTAGATCAAATTATTCTGCTCGAGGAATGTTTTTAATATTGAAAACCATTTAATAAAATTATGAATGTAAGGTTATTGATATCCTTATCACCAACATATTAACAACGTTGATCTTGTTTAATAGGGTAGTTTCCTGTGTTTAATTTTGTACATTATTCTATATGCAATCGAAATACAGAAAAGAAACTCTTATTAACCGACTTCAAAAAAGGAGGAGGTTAACAATTCGTCGGAATCTTTTTTTTTATGTATGTTACCCGATTACTCGAAGACGCCTGGACCGATTCGAGAAATTCTTTTTTTGTTTAAAAGGGTATACTTCACAGGTGGTCCCATTGGCACCAAGTCAGGATCTGATGATGTGATCTCAGAAAAATCGAGGGAAACCATCAAATTTTATAGAGACGCATAATTTGTTTTTCATTGAAGTCGGTGTACTTTTTATGAATTAAAAAAACTTTTGCGAAAACAGAATCAAAATTGCTTGAAAAATGAGGTCACCAATATTTATTTTCAATATTGGAATGAGCAAATACGCACAGGCATGAGCGAAAATGGTTGCGTATTGGGAACATATTGCTATCTCCCTCGCACAACGGCACAGTAATGGCGATTCTGAGTACCGTGACGTCACGGTACATATCATACATCCTTTTACTATCATTTGCCAATTACCTCTTCCAGCAGATTTGAATGGCGTCTAATTTACTTATTTTTGTTCGGATTCATAAAATTCTTTCGATAATAGGTTTTAGGTAATTCTAAAATTTAGTAATTTTAAAAATTCTTGATTAAGTAAATAAAAAAAATATCGAGTCAATTAGGTACCCTATTAAACTTACCTTGAGGATGTGAACGAGGCCTTTTCTGAAGAGCCGGCCGCACCGAAGGACACCCCGACGGCCAGACCCTCCGGTATGTTGTGCACAGTGATCGCGACCACCAACAACATGATCCTCTTCCACTGGGACTGGCGCGCCTCCAGGGCCCGCGCCACGCTGTCTCGGTGGTCTACATCACCGTTCTCGCCATTCCTCTGCAACATTCAAACATGATTTTTGAAGTGATAACTTCCTAAGGATGGGCACTTTTGAGATGGGAAAACGCACTGAGCTCGCGTGACCGTCACATAATACTGATGTGTGTGAGTGTATACAATTATTTTTCTGTTGGCATAAGCACGCCCATGAAGTTTTATAATTATTGACAAGCAATCCTAAATATAAAAGTTACTACTTCATGGACGCTGTTTCAAAAAAGAACACAATAATTCCAAAGTTTTAAGTTTTGACTTCTGTCGGTAGTTCCCATGACCGCCTGTTTTATTAACTGAATAAAGTTTTTAGGGAAAATTGGACAAATTGCCTGGAAAATTAGAATATTCGTGAAATCTAATATAATTTGTATGTATAAGAATAGAATAAGAAGAATAAGAATTTCAAATGTATGTTTATTTATGTATGTTTACGAACCCGCATTAGGCCAGCGCGGTTGACTAAGGGTCCTCTCAATAGTAAATGGCAATGAATCCATCATTACGACGACACTGGGTCACATTTTTGTATGACAATTTAGAGGTGAAGGACATTTTTGCCAAGTCTAGGCCATTTTAATAAATGTCAGACCAATTATATTCTCGAGGCGATGAGTTATCGACTTATACTATAAATGTTACCTTAAAGAGAATATAAAATGTATTTTGTAAATCTACTAAAAAATCACGATTTTAAACATGACTGAAGAGGCAATTCTAAGGTGACAGGAAAAGGATGCATCTTTTTTAGCTGACGTCAATACCATTTTAGTGCGAGCGGGATGTTTGCACCACGCGCCCACACATTCGAGAAATATTTAATGCTACTTTACATCTCAACCAATTTTGTAGCTGTTTATACAGATAGGTTCTACTTCATAGTTTGTGGACTTGTTACGCATAAAAATTGTACTGAACACACCATACTCATCAATATATAATCTAATATAATAAATTATGATATTATGTCATAAATACTTTAAGAAATCTACGTGATGATAGTGAATTGGGTCATAGATTTTACTCCTGAGTGAAATATAGAGTCTTAGTTTTGATTCACACTGTCATACAAAGTCTGGCCCTAATGGTTATTTTAGTGGCGACCAACAACGAAGGTGATTATAAAAAAACAATAGCCATTGTAGAAGTAGCTGGATATAAACTGGCTAGGTCTCGCATCGAGATCTGAGATTTCACATAAATGCTAAGGTTACTAACCGGATGATTGAAGAAGGTAGTACATTATAAGCTACACGGTAGGCAGCGGCTTTGCTGTACCTTGGCATTGCAGAAGTCTATGGGCGACGGTGACTACTTACCATAAGGTGGCCCGTCTGCTCGTCTGCCTATCGAGGCACTAAAAAAAAAGGCTACCGACAAGCTGAATAGATACTCGTCTGTTAAGAACACATCGCGAAATACACTTAGCATTTAATTTGGTATCATTACTCCGCCGCCCTACGAATGACATCTATCAGGTAAATAATGTACTTGGCAAATAATGTAATCGTATACACAACATAATCATTCCATAATATCAAATAGCAATTTAAAGCGAGATCGCGGCTTGATAATAGTCGGCATTGATAAAATCCAATAAGACTTCATTAGATATAATTTATCTCTGGCAAAAAATCTACTGATAAACTAATGGCTACAGAAAAAAAATCTATTACAAACTTTGCACCATAGAGATTATTGCTTACCAATTCCAGAATATAAACATATTTAGTTCCTATTTAATGTTATATATTTATGATATAAATTATGTTATAATTCATCATCACTTTTGTATTTTAAAAATAAATGTCACAATATAATCAAACAACGATAAAATGGCCCATAGGCCGATCTATACAATCTGAAAGATAGCTGTATTCTCAGTAAATAGCATCCTAATCCCACTAATTGTTCCGTAATTACTTACATACGTAAGCATTCATTAATGCATTAAATGGTAAACTTTCCACAATAATTACAATTCAAAATCTTGTTGTAATTCGCGATTCCAAACTTGTTAAGCGCATGTTGACCAAATCGTGCCATAAATAATATTAAAAGGAATTAATATATTTTGTATCTGAATATAATGCGCGATTTTTTTTAAATGGTTTGATTATTTCTAATTTGGGCAACGCACACACAAGAGACGGCACTCTGAGACATACATACTCAAGTCAGTTGTTGAAGAATCACACAAATATGTTTTCTGTGTGGACATCTTTGTGCGAGGACTAACCTGCAGTCTCTCATTGTATTGCGCGCCTCGCCTATTGTGCCATAGAGAATAAATGAAAAAATACATTATGACTATAGTAATAAAACCAACCAGTGAATGTACTGAATGATGGTGACCGCGCCGCCTTTGCGCTGTGTGCTGATTGGAGATGCAGTCACCGAAATCCACTGGTTGTGTGGTTTCCATGGTAACCACGCTGGTAGGATTCGACGGCCGCCGGTTGAGCGCTGTCATCATTTCCAAGTCCTCTAATTTCTCTTTGGAATCTTTGTTCTTTGTGATAGCTGTAAATAATTATTGTGTATTATAAAGCAGATTAAGATACTGACTTTCTCAAATAACACTATACTGGATCGATAATATATGAATAAAAACCAAAGCGGGTAAAGTTAGGTTAGGTTTAAGTGGTAGAGCAACGCTGTAGACATATTTGTCTACAGCATGAATGGGCCGGCTCGACCGTGATAGTACCACTGTCTCACAGAAAACCAACGTAAAGTGACAGTTTACTGTCGCGTTTCGTATGGTAAGTGAGATATCCGGAGGCCCAGATTCCCCCTTCCCTTCCCTAATCCTTATTCCTGTCCTTCAAGGCCGACAGCGCATACATGATACTTTCGGTATTGTGGATCTTCATGGGCGGTGGAGATCACTTAACATCAGGTGACCCACTGGCTCGTTTGTCGGACTATGTTATAAAAAAAATAAAAAGGTTAAGGTTATTACCACCAGAATATGCTACTAAAAAATTGCAGCGATAAGAATTGCCTCTGGTGTTTTTGCAGATCATTATAAGTGTTATCCAATGAAAATGGCCCATTGTAAGCATATTATTCAAAAAAGAAAACTTAAACACATACTGCCTTTTATGCCGTTTTTATTAGCTTGTGTTATGTGAGAATATAATGATATCTTTTTATTCCATTTTCAATTCCAGAAGCATGTATTATTTAAAATTTGGCGTAATATTGATGCAAGCATCGCTTCTGTCATGCGCTGCAAATGTTATAAACGTCAGCAAGTAGTCTTGTCCTCTGGAATTTATTAACCGACTTCAAAAAAGGAGGAGGTTAACAATTCGTCGGAATCTGTTTTATGTATGTTCCCCCATTACTCGAAGACGCCTGGACCGATTCGAGAAATTCTTTTTTTGTTTAAGAGGGTATACTTCCCAGGTGGTCCCATTGACACCAAGTCAGGATCTGATGATGGGATCTCAGAAAAATCAAGGGCAACCCTCAAATTTTATATTGACGCATAATTTGTTTTTTATTGAAGTCGGTGTACTTTTTATGAATTAACAATATGACAATAATCGAATACACATCTGTGTATGAAGCAACTAAAGCTGTTATGAAACGTATCTATTTCTGCATAAATCTTTTACTATGATAATTCAAAAATCCTCGACAAAATGACTGCCTCGGTGGCGCAGTTGTAATTGAGCATGCGTTACGACTGCTGCCTTGCTGAGGTCTCGGGTTCGATCCCCGGGTCAGGTAAAGTGATATTGGGTTTTGCTATCTAGAAATTCTCAGTATTAGCCCGGAGTCTGGAACCTGTGCCCGGTATGGCGATAGGCTCGCCCCCTATCACATTATGGGACCGAAATTCGGCGAAAAGTGTGTGTACTTGTTGCACGTCTGCCTACCCCTTCGGGGATTACGGGCGTGAGTGTATATGTATGTATGTATATTCAAAAATCCGATACTCGATCACACGCTCCGATCCATACTCAGGTTTAACATACATAGAACACTAATTGACTTTTAACTTATGCTGCACTAATTAAAACCGAATCAAATAAGTTTTAATTTAGTCGTATTACAAAAGAATAGACAATGCTGATTGCAGTTATAAGTCTTCGATACGTAATTACTGCAAATAAAAATGGATCATAGATAGAAATAACGTCATTACGATTGAGCTAGGTACACATTTACACTCTAGATATTTTTTATCATACCTTCGCTATCTGCTCAAGGTTATTAGCAAACAATTTGTAGGTTATGTCATTAATTGTTTATAATTGCAGAAGTGACATCGGTTTTTGCGATGGTAAATATTTATTACAAATATCACAGGACCTGACAATGTCATACTTCGAGGTCAATGCTACTAATCAAGTTTATAATGCTAAAAAGGACGAAACAGCTATATTTTAAGTCCAAACGTATAATAAAGTCGTAGTTTCTACTATCTTTAACGGTAGGCAGCGGCTCTGCTGTGCTCTGGCATTGCAGAAGTCTATGGGCGGCGGTGACTACTTACCATTAGGCCCGTCTGTTCGTCTGCCTATCCAGGCACTAAAATTCTTTCCATAACATTCATTCGATTGCAACTAAACTTCGGTGAAATACAGTGCGGCACGTCTGCGAATGGTAGGTAATATAGAAAAAAATAAGAGACATTGTAGGGTAAGCAGGGGGAATGGCGCTCATCGGGTAATGGCGCGCACCTCTATAATTCTATGAAAATGGTGCATAACAACATGCCACCATACGTAAAGCGGGGGAGGGGAAAGGCCTCTCACACGTAGCGACGCGCAGGGGGAGTTAGCTCGTGGCAAGCGACGGTGAAGTGTATTTGTTTGTATGCGGCTGCGCTGAACTAATTTTTGGTCGTGATCTTTTCTTCGGTAAGTACAGAATTTTGATATTTATTAAATTGTTAATATAGCTTTCCTAGGTACTTGATCATTCTATTTTATGATAAATTATTCAATTTTCAACAATTGCTTTTCAATGTATGTTTTATGCAAAGTTAAATTCAAAACGACCGTTTGGGGTTATCCCGCTCACATGAGCGCCATTACCCCTCAGTGACTTATTTTTTTATTGTTATAGACATGCTCAGAAATCGACAAAGAATAACCGCCAAAGTGGCTTGGAACGAAGAAAACCTTAAATCCGCAAAAACTGCGATTGAAAATGGGATGCCAAGAGACAAGCTGCTAAATAATATAACATCCCATTCACTACTTTAAGGGATCGACTAAAAAACGAAAATATAAGCAACCCAAGATTAGGTCGTAGGCCCATTTTCACCCCGCAACGAGAACGGGTTCGCTATATTATGGACTCAGTGTCACAGACATGCGTAAAGTGGTTTATAAATATGCTGTTATAAATATGTATCTCAATAATTTCAAATACAATTTCGGTGAAAACAGCAAAACCGCTAGAGTGGATTAAGTACACGGCTGTATTGTATTATTATTATTACAAGTATTGCATGCGATGCAACCCCCATGCAGTACGTTCATTCTGTACGCAAAGCTAAAGCAACAAACAAGCTTGAATAGGGTGTCTGCTTTCAACAAGGAAGAAAGTATATCGTTGCATACGTTGCTATATTTGTTTATTGTATAAGGCTGCAGATCTCAGGTACAAATACAAATATTTGATGCCATTTTATGATTATAGACTGTACTTTAATTGTATACTTTGATCTCATGATTATTTGCAAACAATAATGGATCTTACATTTTATATTGCAAAGAAACCGGTTTGGGCTTCATTTCCCTTTCGCCTGAGCGGCATTACCCAATGACAGGGGCAATGCCGCTCAAACCTTTTTTTTTAAATGTTTACTACTGCTAATAGTTCTAAGATAAATGCGATTTCTTTTAAAAATTAGATTATTTAATAGTTAAAGTTTATGTTAATATTGTAAATTTTAAAATAAAACAAATAATATAAAATATATTGTGAGTTTTCCTTAAGTGCACGCCATTCCCCCTGCTTACCCTATTGCATGAGCTAGTTGGCTAAACAAATCATTTGATCCCGATATTAATAAATATTTGAAAAATATGTATTATTGCAAGTGGCGGAGTCGCAATATCAATATTAAGTACACGCTCACCGTAACACATAAAGTCATAAAATTTAACTACTTTCGGTTAGTTTTATTTGTCAGTCACCTGCTTATTTAGATGCTAAATATCCTATCTTATAACATCTTCTAGAAGTATGTCCCCTATTTTTCTGTATTTTGAAACCATGTAATCATTGTTTTACTTCACTTTTAACCACACACATGACTGTCGAGTGTATTATTTTTTTAAATTAATTTATTTATTATTATCTAGCTTAAAACTTCTGACAATGTGCGTCTGGAATATAAACAGAAGCTATCCTTTAAGATAGTTTCAACAAGAAACATTTTTTAAGTTTTCATTTTAACAAGTTTTATACGATAAACAAATATACAAAACAGCTCGTAAGCCTGCATTACGTTTTAAACCTTGGGGAAAACGCATTAATGACGTAACACTTATCAGTATGCTGCGCGATTGAATTATAACCGCTCCTAAAGTAATAAATAAAAATGCATATAGTAAAAACAACTTGGATTTTAAAATCATTACTCCTACCTCACTCGTGAGGTATTACGACCGGTCATATCAATGTGACTTACGTCGTTAGTAAATGTTTCAATTGTTAAAACCGTAGTTTTTATGCGATCAACTGCCAAAGTCAAAGAACGTCGTCGATACAAAGCCGGGAGTAGTAAAATCAATTTATTTTCTTAGAGCCATAGCATACTCTACATTTATCATCTGCTACAAATCGGGAGTGTAAGACTTCATCGAAGCTGAGCTGCGCCTAATTTCAAGCTGTCGTGAGTTTTATTGCTATATCCAAATTTGATATTGAATCGCTATCTGAAGATACTTTCATCCGTCGTTGTCGTCCATCTTACTTCTTACTAATATTATAAATGCGAATGTTTGGATGGATGGATGCTTGTTACTCAATCACGCTACAGCGGCTGGACGGATCTGGTTGAAATTTGGCATAGAAATATATTACATATAATCTATCTCTGTGCATATATACATGAAACGCTTCTAATCTCTAAAAACTAAGCAGATATGCAACTAATGAAATCACGGATCGTCGCGCTTATATCAAATCCTATGATACAATATGTAGTCGAACACGTCAGATACAAATCAACAACACGAGTTCCATCCCTGAACAACACGAGTATGATATTTTGAATGGGAAATTAAATACAAGTCATTGATTGCCCGACTTGGGATTTGAACTCATACCACACCGGTTGCTCAGCCCAAATATGATACTATGTGTCCAATTGGCGATTAATTAATTGATATTAATATTATCTTAATAAATGGCAAGTAAGATTAAAGATTCCAAGTAAAATTGTTTCCGTATATTGCGTTCTTTTTAATACTTAAATCTTTGACTACTGGACTCATGTCAATAAAAAGTTTGAATGGCTATAAGGAAAGATATTTTTTACGAAAAGACCTTGGCGC
The DNA here is from genome assembly GCA_905220505.1 of Laothoe populi. Classification (NCBI taxonomy): domain Eukaryota; kingdom Metazoa; phylum Arthropoda; class Insecta; order Lepidoptera; family Sphingidae; genus Laothoe; species Laothoe populi. The sequence continues at coordinate 11,747,560 of HG992147.1, read as the reverse complement.
CTGTTAAAATTCTCAGAAAGGTAAAAGAGTAAACACAATTAAATTGTAGATGATCATAAATCGACTGCCTCGGTGGCGCAGTTGTAATTGCGCATGCGTTACGACTACTGTGCCGAGGTCTCGGGTTCGATCCGCGGGTCGGGTAAAAGTGATATTGGGTTTTTCTATCTAATATTTTTTTTCTAATGCCTCAGTATTAGCCCGGAGTCTGGAAAATGTGCCCGGTATGGCGATAGGCTCGCCCCCTATCACATTATGGGACCGAAATTCGGCGAAAAGTGGGTGTACTAGTTACACCTCTGTCTACCCCTTCGGGGATTACAGGCGTGAGTGTATGTGTATGTGTGTATGATCATAAATATAACACATACAAAAGAATTGTATGTGTATAATTATTATTGTATTATTATTGATGTTCCTATAAAAATATTACGTTTATTTCAGTTAGTGCGGCATATAATCGTTTGCATAAAAATATATCAGATTAATATAATTTCGGAACGAATGTATTCTATTATATTGCTTCAAAAAATGATAACAATTATGTTTCTCTAACTACAAATAACTTAGTAGCTAAATACTAAGGCACGACAGATTAAAATAATTACCTACAACACTGATAAGATAGATATTTTCATTCTTTAAAGTATATTCAACAGTATACTATAGTCATTGTTGGACAATAAAAGATAAAATACACACGTATCCCGAGTACGTAGGTACACCCATACTTAAACAAATATAAAATACTTCCTTGAATATAATTTACCTCATAGACACCTATCTATATTTGCATTTCTATTTGTTATTTTTACATTAACATTAATTTGCAATGATCTCATTACAGAGTACCACTTAAACACACAAACCGGAAGACTATTGGAATAAGGCAGTTGACAGGATATATTTTTATTGTTTTAGTCAATTGTTATTTTACTTAAAACCAATTATGTAGGAATTTTAGAACTCCGCTGAAAACTATGTAAGTTAGAAGCCATTCAAATCAGATGGAAAGCGCACCGATAAAAAAATCTTGAAACACTATTTCGACAATGTATTAACTATAAACTATATTAAATTTGGCAATATATATAGCAGCGATAGCCTAGTTGGTTGCGGTACGGACTGCCAAGACGAAAGTCGTAGGTTCGAAACCCAAGTGGCATACACCTCTGACTTTTCTAAAGTTATGTGTGTATCAAAATTTTAATTATCGCTTGCTTTAACGGTGAAGGAAAACATCGTGAGGAAACCTGCATATCTGAGATTTTTTCGAAGGTATGAGAAGTCTGCCAACCCGCATTAGGCCAGCGTGGTAGACTAAGGCCTAACACCTCTCATTAGTAGAGGAGGCCCGTGCCCAGCAGTGGGACAATGTTTAATACAGGGCTATTGTTATTATTATTAATATATATACTACATACTATATAAATATTCTCTGAAAATATGATTCAACATTTCTATCTCTAGCCAGACCGTAATTCATGAACTACTTATATCAGTGAAATGTTTAGTGCAGGCGCGGAATTACCAAATTTTATTTAATTTACTGTTAGTTAAACTAAGACTTATTTGACAAAGGCAAGCTCGAAAGTGTACTTTTAATCCTAATTATTTTCGTAATAATGTCTCCTACTAACGCAAAGCTGAAGTTAAAAAAATGGCTCTTTGAAAAAATTTCAATTGTGTATTTTCTATATTTGGCTCTTTTGGGTGATAAGGTTGCAGACTACTGACTTATATGTATAAATAAAATAATAAAAAATAATAATACTAGCCCTGTATTAAACATTGTCCCATTGCTGCGCACGGGCCTCCTCTACTAATGATAAGGGTTAGGCCTTAGTCCACCACGCTGGCCTAATGCGGGTTGGCAGACTTCACATACCTTCGAAATTCTTATAAGAATTCTCAGGTATGCAGGTTTCCTCACGATGTTTTCCTTCACCGTTAAAGCAACAACTTATATGTATTTTTAAGAAATCACGTTTCACGTAACTATGACTAATATATTAATTGCAATGGGGCATATACTATGATGACGTCGAAGGCAAAGTGAAGTGGAGGAAAATAATAGAAAGCCTGACATCGCCAAGTAGGACTAATATCCAGACTATAAATTGTGTTATAACGACTGCAATAAGGCTTGTTCTTATTGTTCCGTTCTGTAAGGATACCCTTGCTTCATAATATACGTCTTCAATTGTATACTTTAGGTTTTACCATGTATTGATTCATTTGTTTACGTGTACTGTTTCGAGGGTATAATACTTTTAAAATCAAAACGTATTCAGTAGTAGGCCACTACAGGCACACATCAGTTATGTAAATAAATCATTGATTTATACTCTACAGGTGCTTCGAAAATAAACCTGGAAGATACCAATATACCTGGAAGAAGTACCAAGAAACTCAGCCGTAGGTCTATTGAAATATATTTATGGGTATATATTACGCACTCACGCCTGTAATCCTCGAGGTTTAACCAGTATATCCACATTTCATCGTGCCGAGCCTATCGCCATACCGGACAAATTCCAGACTCCGGGCTGATTCTAGAGTATTTCGTGAATAGAAGAACCCAATATCACTTTTACGCGATCCGGAGATCGAACCCGATACCTCAGCACAGCAGTCGCACCGCGATCGCAATTACAATTGCGCTACCGAGATCAGTTTTATATCTAAGGCAATAACATTAGTTGACACTATTGTGCATGTCCAATTAGGTAATAATTCAAGGAAAGTAAGTATTAGGGTCAGTGTTTGATTTAAATGTGAACCTGTTCTATTTGATATTATTATAATCAGTTCCATAGACTTGATAGACTTCTCTGTAGCCTCACTCAATCACACAAGGGCAATACTGTATGAGAACCATAAAGATAACGTAGAATAAAAGATATAAGTAGTATATGTATTTACCCTCTTTCAAGCTTTTCTTATATGTTTAAAATCTTTGTAACAACGAGTTACAATAGTTATTTTTTTTATCCTGGCATCCACCACAACACACTGCACCTGATGGTAAGCGCAGTGCCGTCCAGTTAGAGTATCGAGTAGCAATAAACAATCTATCCCCCGCTACTCAATCATGCCGGCCTGCTTCTTTACACTCCACCATGGGCAAGAAAGTGAAGAAGCGGTTGAGGGTCTGGTGTACAGAAGGCCACAAAACGGCTAAATATCGTACCCCAACACTAGATCCCCGCCAAAAACCGAATGTACACAGACTGATCCCGGAACGCGACACACTTGCGTGTGCCACTATGACACGTACACCCTGAGTACGGTGGTCGTTATCCGGGCAGATATGATATCCTACCACCAGCGTAAATTATTAACAGCAATTAACAATAATATTGGCACTATTGTAACTATGAAAGCATTTCTCATTTCATATTATATCAAAAATATTTTACCCTGATATTGAAATATATTAAAATAGTAAAATATTTAAATTAAACAAGTAGTAAATTCGACTAATAAGCTACCGGACTGACTGTTTGACCAAACTGATTGCCATATAAAAGAGGAGACTATAAAAAAAATGTTTTAAATAAATTATTACTTTTTAAATAAAAATAAAACCGCCTTCAAGCAACTAAAAAGCAAAAAATAATTGGTTACATTTACATCAATTAATTACATACAATTTAAATCAATTAGTTTTGGAGTCACTTCTCAGTGAGTACAGTCCGGTGTAGTCTCTCAGGCTACATGTCCGTAGTTGCCATACAAAATATTTGGAAGAATATACGAACAACAAGATGGCCAATTAGTGGAGACTTCTTAAAAATTTTGCCCATTCGCTAGTGCTCCCTCATATCCAAAGACGTGTAGTCGAGTTGTACTCAATCACTTACAGAAGGAGTTACGGTTAGTGATAAAGCAATTTCTGGGTGACAATATAGAAGATGCTGCCCAAAGCCTAAAAACTAGTCAAGGCAAACTAATGGCATGCAGTATTTGTCCACCTAAATGACAGAATACACTTTCAATGTTCACGCCTCTTGTGTAAAAATTGACGATAATTTACCAAACTTGAGTTGTAGTCAGAAATTTTATTATTTGTTTTTATAATTATTTATAATGTTTTTTTGTTTCTTTATTGATTAGATTTTCAGTGAAAAGTGTTAAATTCATCATATTATTTGTATAAGGTTTATTAAAATGGTACAAAACAGATATCAAGTTAATTAACCTGTCATGACGGACAGACACGCCGGCGGCGCGTAACACTAGCAACACTCGCCATTCTTCCATGCAATTTTTAACTTTAATACTATGGAAATAAAAGCTTGTTGCTTTACTCCCGACTTTTTTTTTAATATCCTTCCTGACTGGAGGGATTGGGGGAAAGGTCCAACTAAGTGTTAATTCATGTTTTTTTTTAATATTTGATAACTAAAATTGATAATAAATTTTAAGTAAATGTTCTTTATTACATACCAGTGGTTAAATATCAACAGAATTTTGAAACATCGAAATATATTTTATAACAAAAATTTACTTTGAAAGTGTGTAGTCTGTCAGACGTCATAACCCTTATAGTGTAATAAATTTTTCATGTCACTAGTTAAAGGTTAATGTAAACAAATAAGGAAACTAGCTAATAAAATACTTACACATCATCATGTTTGTTGAATTGATTCCCAAGTAGTCCAAAAATTTGTCTGTCCCAAAAACAAAAACGGCCCCAAACAAAAATCCAATGGCAACCGGTACAAAAGCATATTGTCCATAAGATTCACACATCTCAATTGCTGGCTCTAATAGAGACCAGTATGACGCTGCAGTCATTACCCCAGCGGCAAATCCCAATGACACGTCTAATAATTTTCGCTAAAAAAATAGAAATAAGTCACTTATCACAATTTCAAATATTTACAATCTCCGCATGTTAATAAAACTCACATGTTTTCCTCTTATGAAGAAAACACAGCCGGCACCAACAGCAGTAAGTCCCCATGTAAAAAGAGTCCCTAAAAGGGCTTGAGTAACCGCACCATAACCTTCTATCATTTTGATTTACTGGCAGTGAAGTCTTGTAAAATATATTTAAGTAATTCTAAGTAACTGGTTAAGCACTTTTAACACAATTGACCATCTTTTAATTTCAATGTTTCTCTACTAAGTCGTACTTCGTCAATACACAATTTTTACAGATTATCAGCATTTTATACACTACACATGTTTTTCCTTTTTATCATATTTGTGTAACGTAACTTGACAAATAAATGTCAATGTCATGTCATTTAATTTTTTTTTGTTTATACTAGGAGTGTAAAGGTAAGGAGGAATACCATTGACAAAAGCTTTAGTGAAGCAGTGTTCATGGGCTATTCGATATTTTTATAATGCAGTCACTAAAAATCGATACTAGCTTATTCTGAGAACAATAAAATACCTATTCATTATTTAATAAAATAATATGTTATGACTAAATATATGGATGAATCTTGAGATGGAGCAAAATAATTTTATTACAGGGACTTCAAGTGTTTACCTATATGTTACACATACCTAATATACGTAAGCTGCAACGCCTGCATAGACTCAGATACAGTCGCCGACACGTGTTGCATCGTCATAACATCGTTTTAACATATAAAAATATTTAATAATTCCATAATGTATACATAAACAAAGGTGGCGGCTGGTGTTCAATTCGTATCTCATTCTTGAGAATGAGAAACTGTCAAAACGTCCTGTTGCGAATTCAAAATTATTTAATATTTTGGAAAAATTTCATGTGGTACTTTGAACTAAACGTGAGTTGTGTTTATTGAGAAGATCCACAATTGCAATATCTCTATCTGTATATATAAAAGAAGAAACTGACTGACTGACTGACTGACTGACTGACTGACTGACTGACTGACTGATCGATCAACGCACAGCCTAAACGGCTGGGGTTAGAGACTTGAAATTTTGACAGTAGGTACCTTTTATCACGCAGGCATCCACTAAGGAAGGGTTTTTGGAAATACCACCCCTAAGGGGGTAAAATAGGGGATGAAAGTTTGTATGAAAATCCGTCATTTTTGAAGTTAAATGCATGAAAATTGGTATTTTGAAGTGTATACTTTTTGTCTCAAACATGACCTCCACGCGGGCGGAGCCGCGAGCAACAGCTAGTCAAAATATAACAACGAAACGAGACCGTGTGCACCTCGCACAATCGCTCGATAAGATTAGAATGGGGAGTTCTCTCTCAAAATATCTCAAAAGGGTAGCATACAACCTTAGAGTATTAAACACATACAACCTTGGAAGTTGGTCAAAAATTACATTGCACCGCGCTGTGTGTTAAGTATTTATTCTCTTTTATATCTCCTTGCATGTACAATCCATATTTTGTATATCTCGATTTCTGTTATTAAATCAATAAAATTATTTTATAGCTAACTAGCTTTTGCTCGCAGCTAAGGACTGTGGGCAAAAGCTTTTTGAGTGAAGGGGATATTTTTTTGTTGATCCCTTCTCTTGTTTCAGTCTAAATATTCATCAGGAAATATTTTAATGGTTACAAATTGGTGGAGAAACACAAAATGGCTACCTACTATCATTTCAGTTTTAGAACCGGATCCATTCGTGATTCGTCGTATATAAATGCCTTCCCAGAGATTGATTTTGAAGTCAAGCGGCCCTAAAATAACGTGGCTTATTTTCACACCCTATTTCACCCTATAGGAAGTTGATTAAAAACCCAATATCACTTTACCCGACTCGAATCCGAGACCTCAGCACAGCAGTCGTAACGCATGCGCAATAACAACTGCGCCACCGAGGCAGTCAATTATAAATTAACAAATTGGCTAATGTGCAGCCGATCCCCAAAAAGAGTGATCGGTCAGACCCTAACAATTATCGCCCAATCGCCATAACCTCAGTGATGTGTAAAGTCATGGAGCGACTGATAAACAGCCAATTAGTTCGCTACCTAGAGGATCACTCGTTGATCAATGACCGCCAATACGGGTTCCGTCATAACCGATCAACGGGTGATCTTCTAGCGTTCGTATTACATCACTGGGGGGAGGCGATTGACAAGCATGGCGAGGCTCTGGCTGTGAGTCTCGACATAGCCAAGGCGTTTGATAGGTTCTGGCATCGTGGCCTTCTCTCCAACAACAACTGCCCGACAACCTGTGCAAGTGGATTTCCGGCTTTCTGCATGAGCGTAGAATGCGTGTCCTCGTTGATGGACACGCTTCGCAGCTCATGTCAGTAAATGCCGGAGTACCACAAGGTTCTGTGATTTCGCCCACCTTGTTTCTTCTGCATATCAATGATATGTTGTCGCTTGGCAACATTCATTGCTATGCAGACGACAGCACGGTTCATGGGCGTTATAGCAGCAAGCCTCCTGGTTGCCGGGCGGATACTGAGAGAAGACGCGAGGATCTTGTCGTTGAGCTCAACCAGACCTTGGATCTCATCTCATCATGGGGTACCAGGAATCGGGTTGAGTTTAATGCCAAGAAAACCCAGGTGTGCGCGTTCTCGTGCAAGAAGTCTCCGTTTTCTCCCATCCCCGTTCTTCAGGGTGTTCCACTCGCAATACGGAATGAGCTTAGTGTCCTAGGTATGGATATCCGCTGCGATCTTAATCCAAGGAGTCACATCGAGGGCGTAATATCCGCCACTTCACGCAGGGCCGGAATCCTGAACAGGGTGCGGCGGTTTTTCACGCCCGGTGAGCTCTAACGCTTATATAAAGCGCAGCTGCGGCCGGGAATGGAATACTGCTCGCACCTCTGGGACAGTTCCGCAAGGTACCTTCTCGATGCCTTGGATGGGTTGCAGCGGCGGGCCATGCGCATTGTAAATGATACAACGTGAGTAACAGCCTGGAGCCGCTAAAGCTGCGTAGGGACATTTCCTCGCTTAGCGTGTTTTACTGTCTGTATCATGGCGAATGCTCTGAAGAATTGTTTGATCTTATCCCATCTTCTCCCTTCCATACCAGAACCACGCGTACTGGCTTGCGGAGCCACAGCTTCGTGGTGTCTACTACCCCAGCCCGAACCGCAAATTCGTATTTTTGCCGCACTATCAAGCTGTGGAGCAGTTTGCCAGCTACCGTGTTCCCTCCTATGATCCTGGGTCCTTTAGGCGTAATGTGAAGAAGCTAAACAGCAGGCTGGCATGAGTGTGTTGAGTAGCGGGGGATAGACTGTCTTCGCTACTTGATACTCTATCTGGACGGCACTGCGCTTACCATCAGGTGCAGTGGGGTCACTTTGCCGCGCCAGAATAAAAAAATAGACTAAAATCTATTACAATATTAACGTGTGCGTCCCGAGACGCTCGACAGAAGTGATAACTTAAACTAATCTGAGTCTAAGTCTAAGACTATTTAATATTGAAATTGTTTAACTTGTTAAAAGCTTAGGTTATTAATTAAACTTTATGTATATTAATATTATAATGTGAGGAAAGTTTGTTTATGAATAAAAAAAAAAATATTATAAAATATATTTTACTCATTCGATCCCACTCAAATCAAATCACAACGATACTAAAGATGTTTCACTTCAAAAAAATATAGCTCAGAGATTATGGAACGACAGAAATAGAAATTAATAAAGAAGCCAGACAGAGAGCCCTAACGCGTTACGTTACGAAGCGGTTTACCCTCCCATAAGAAGTTATCATTTCAATAAGATTGCCGTGTCCATCCTCAGAGTTCATAATATGTTCACGCTGAATTTCATCAACATCCGTTCAGTGATTTCCTTTCACCCCCTATTGTAATTGTAAGACTCCCAAGAGTTTTATTAAATAAGTATCCTAAATGGTATTCTGAATTTCGCGATTTCTGAATTTCTTTAAAAAGTTCATACCCTGTTTCACCCCTTTGAGGGATGATTTAAAAAATAAAGTAGGTACTCTTTATCCGGCAATGAGGCTAAAGTGGTCTAAACGTGAAAAGGTATCAGACAGACAATTTTCAACTCCTAATTCACCGTCATAGGAATTAAATGTATAGGTACACGACACACGTGTACATCTATTTCTAACCAGAAGCAGGTATAGTACCTACATGACTTTTCGTGCTTCTTACTTTGAAAATGACGGACTTGTATACCTACAACCGATCACCCCTGTTTTACCCTCCTAGGCTTCAAATTTGAAAAACGCCAATTCACATGTACTACCTACATTTTTTTATTACCTGGAGAAGTTATAATATGAAATTTCATGTTTCTTACTTTTAAAATGACGTACATCCATACAACCGCTCATCCCTTATTGTACCTCCTTAGGGGTCAAATTTCTAAAAATCATTTTTTTTATTCTGGCACGGCAAAGTGACCGCTCTGGTAAGCGGTACCTTATGGTAAGCGCAGTGCGGTCCAATTAGAGTATCGAGTTGTGAGAGACGATCTATCCCCCGCTACTCAACACAATCATGCCGGACTACTTCTTCACACTACGCCATGGGCAAGAAGGTGAAGAAGCGGTCGAGGGTCTATTGTCAGAATACTCAGAAGGCCGCAAAATGGCCAAACATTGAACCCCAACTCTAGAAAACCCCCGAGAAAAACCGGATGTACACTGGCTGATCCCGGAACGCGACACACTTGCGTGTGCCACTATGGCGGGTTTTACACCCTGTGTACACCCTTTCTTATTATATTAGATTATTTCAACATAAAAGGCATCAACCGCCGAAATTTCAAATAGTTATAGTTATTCCATAGCCTCTGTATTGATGAATCAGTCAGGTCAGATAAGTTAGTCAGAACAAGTAATTTTACATATATTAGGTATATAATAAGATAGATAAGTGGGGTGCCAATCATAGTGTTAAAACAGTAGGTATTGTACTTTGTTTAATTTTTCGATACCATTTACTGTTCTATTATCGTGAAACCGCCTCAATACTTCAATATAACTAAATGAATAATATAAGGAACTAGGTTCTTTATAATAAATTTACAATTTAGTTTAGACTTTATAGGTAGGTATATACCAACATATCGATATTTCCTCTTATAAGGTACCATCCTATGGTATGAGAGGTGATGAGAGGCATGGGCGTATATAAGGGGGGGGGGGGGGGGGTTCAGGGGATCCGGACCCATTCATTTTCATCCATCCAAAGTCCAAATCTGAATTTTAGTAGCTATTTTATAGTAACTAGCGTTTTCCCATTCTATGTTTAAGTAATTACCCGCGGACCCCCACAATGTAAAAGATATTGCTACGTCACTGATGAGAGGTATCATCATACCAAGCACATAATATACTCGTGCAACTTATATTTTAAGTTTTTTTTAATCTTAAATGTCAAACATAAGCAGGGGCGTAACGCCGCGCCCTATCAGCCGTATTAAGGCCCACGGGTTACAGAAGCCCCGAACATCTTCACAAAAAAATCTATACCTACCCTTAATTTGGACACCCCAAAAAATGTTGATAGAGGGCCCGTCTAAGGCAAGCTTCCCTGATCCTATACTTGAAGTTTAAATCCAGGACCTCATCAAGGCCTATCCGTCTCTCCTTAGATACATAGTTACCTAATAATAAAGTATGTCATTTATTAAAATAAAAGTATAGGTATGTTTTTGAAAGTGTAATTCAATTTATGCAATACTTGCAAACGCTGATTATGGAAAAAATATTAGAATAACATTTTTTATGTATTGTAAAGCATTGTCAACATAATTTCTAAATCACCGATTAATTGTTTTTTTAAAGAAAGTAATATAATAATATGTACTTTTTATGCATATATAAAGAGTACTTAGTATAAGTATCGCCAAACAATATATTAGAACAGGGGGTTACTCTTGACACTCGATTCCAATTTAAAATTTGGTTTGGGTTCGAAAACTGTACAATTGGCACTCTTGAACGCAACACCAACACACGAATTAACTGAATACGGCGGGATTTTCAGTAACTAAATGAAATAGAGTACTTACGTACGATTGTTAATATTCTATTTCATTTAGTTGAGTGAGTTAGAGTGACAATATCTTCTAGATTAGAATTAAAACTGTATGGAGTTCGAGATTGTTCGAATTGATTTCAAGAGTCGGCCTACAGGTCCTAGCTACGCGCCCACGAACCCTTATGGCTAGATTAGTTGCTTCTTAAAACATACTCGTAGTTTGTGAAATTATGTCCTCAAAATATCGAGACCTAAGTATTCTGCCATTCTGCTATTCAAGAACGCAATAAACTTTATAATACAATATTATTTTAGAAAAATAGATAATAAATCTTTAAGCAAATTATACAAACTAATTGCCACACGAGATATCAGTCACGTCGCGTCCGCGTACTACAGACTAAAATTTACTTTTATAAACACACATGACTTTATGGCACGTATATTAGAGTTAATACCTTTGTATATACCTAGCTCGGCAATGCTACCGCCCGACAATGACAAATGACAATATTCTCTATTCAAATGCAGACGTAGAAACTTATAATATTTAAGTTAAATTTATTTAATAATAATACTAGCCCTGTATTAAACATTGTCCTATTTCTGGGCACGGACATCTTCTACTAATGAGAGGGGTTAGGCTTTAGTCCACCAAGGCCTAATGCGTGTTGGTAATTTATTTATATTAACAATGTTCCATTCATATTTTTAGCTTGTCTGAAGTAAATTTTTCAATATTCTATAGTGTTTTGCGAATCGGAACTTGATTTTACTATAGGTACTTTAATATTGGAAGTATACGATGCATTTGTGAACTTATTTTACACGATAAGTTAGTGTTTACGAGTTGAAGCTTAGATTACCTCCACTATTCAGCTGACGAATTACTGCAGTTTATAATAATCTTTTTCGAAATTGTAATTGAAGACACTAACCCAGATTTCAGAAGATCAAAACGTCGCACAAGACCGATTGAAATACTTATAAATAGCACCTGTTTAAAGTGTTTAAAAGAATATTGGTGTGGTACTTGCTATAAGTGCCTATTTAATGACAGACGAAAATAGATAGGTAGAGGCTACATTATAGCTTTACTTTTATATTTTCTAAGTCGTATTGGTACATTGTACTTTACAGCCGAGTACTCTACCTACTTTTACCGATATTGTAATTACATCGAATTTACCAGCATTTATTAGCCTGTCGCTGCGAACTCGTCTTATTGTCTATAATTCTATGAAATATTAGATGTGTTAATAGCCCGTTATTACACTCGTAGAGATTGATGTGTATGTCACTATATCTAATTGTTGTTTTCGGAGTACATCTCTTTTAAAGGGATCCAATTCGTATAGGTACTAGTGCTATCACACAATTTTTCTCTCTTTAGATATGAGCATAACTATAACGTGGCACATATAAACTGATGGAGATTAAAATAATAAAATGTGTATGAAAATCAAGTAATATAAAATAGAAACTTATTTTATGAGTTTTGGGATAGATTTCTTATTATATAAACACTACATTAGCTTATAATTAAATTGTATTTTATCTATTTAATGGTGTATATACAATTAAACAGTTAAATTTAATAAGCGAGACATCATCTTGTAGAGATAGATATATTCATTATTTGCATCATTCATAAACACTAGCTAGCTTTAGCCGGGACACAATTCTTACACGTACACATTAATGAAGGGAAGTAGAATGTAAGGAATTGGTAATTTATGTTAATGTTTTACGTCGACAAGCAACGGGCCTAGATTATTCAGTGCATGCAATACTAGTGTAATAGATACACGCAATGTGCATGGAGAGGCGATGGCCACAGGCTTTAGCTTAACCATCGATTGCCAAGGTAACTACGGGGCGGACTTGTCGCGGTCTGTACTGTGCCATTATGTCCCGCATGCTCTACATACGTCACAATTAGCATGGAGTCGTTCCGATAACACTACGTTTACAAATCTCCAACATCCCTCACAATATCGTTTGCTCCGCATAGCCTATTCGGAGTAAAGGTAAGTATTTTTGTTAACATTTTTTCTAAGCTTTACATCATAACATATGTTATAACAATAGTTTATTAATCGTTTCTAATAACTGCAAAAAAGCTATACTAACATAATTATAATACGTAATAAGCAAATAATTCTAGCAGCGGTATCGTTCCAGACGCAACCAGCGTAGCGTTTATAACAAAACATTCCGCTAGATCGTCATTATTCAAATTTTCACTGTACCAGTTGCCCGCTTGTTCCGGCCTCTGCTTTTTGTCCTATTTCTTAATAGTCTGAAATTACGATTAGTCCGGCCGAAATGAGAAGCGGTCATCCGTGGAGGATGTCCGTGTGATCGGCCCGTTATACAAACACCGATTTATCTCTGTTTACGATATTTTGGATGGAACGGGAAAATAACGCTTATAGTCGACCCCAAACGCTTTTAAGAAGCCACATAATGATTCTTATTAAGGAACATACAGGAACTGGGATTCCAGGTGCTTGCGTCATTCGAAGGGGTCGGGCCGGACCTGGCACAATGCCAGTACGGGTTCCGGCAGGGCCGATCGACAATACACGCGATTTTGCGGGTCAAGGCACAAGCGGAGGATGCAGTGGCTCGTGGTGAAGTGGTGGTGGCGGTGTCTCTAGACATCGCCAACGCGTTTAACACTTTACCCTGGGCCTGCATAATGGAAGCACTGCGGTACCACGTGGTGCCACCGTATCTTCGGCGCCTGGTGCACTCGTATCTTTCAGATAGATACATAGTGTATCCGGGCGCCAACGGTTGGCACCGAAGAGCGATGGCCTGCGGTGTTCCGCAGGGCTCAGTGTTGGGCCCTCTGTTGTGGAACATCGGCTACGATTGGGTTCTCCGTGGTACCTACCCCCGAGGTGTCGCTGTCGTCTGTTACGCGGACGACACACTAGTGACAGCGTCGGCCAGGTCTTTCCAGGAGGCCACCCTGCTCGCCTCGTTCGCAACCGAACAGGTGGTGGGCAGGATTCGGCGACTGGGCCTTAAGGTGGCCCTCAACAAAACCGAGGCCCTTTGTTTTCACAGGCCTCGGATTCGGCCACCTTTTGAGCCACACATAAGTGTGGAGGGGGTGCGGATTCCCATCGGCTGTAAAATGAAGTACTTGGGATTGATTCTGGACAGCCGGTGGGATTTCTGTGCCCATTTCAAGGAGTTGTCGCCGAAATTGGTGCGGGCGGCGGGCGCGCTCGGACGCCTGCTGCCGAACCTGGAGGGACCTAATAGCCCTTGCCGAAGTTTATACGCTGGAGTCGTGCGGTCAATGGCCCTGTACGGATGTCCCGTATGGGCCGAGTCCCTGAACGCCCGCTGCGTCGCCCTGCTGCGCAAACCGCAGCGTTTGGTGGCGCAGCGAATAGTAAGGGGCTACCGCACGGTCTCCCACGAGGCGGCCTGCGTATTGGCCGGCACACTCCCTTGGGAGTTGGACGCCAAACTCCTCTCGTCAGCGTTCCTCTGGCGGGAGGAGGCGTCCAGCCGCCGTCAGGAGAGACTGGCCCCGAGGGAGATTGCGGCCCGGTTTCGCAGAACCGCCGTGGAGGAGTGGCATACCAGGCTGGTGAGCCCGACTGCGGGCTTGAGGACTGTCGCGGCAGTGCGTCCTGTCCTAAAGAGATGGCTAGACAGGCGCCACGGGGCGCCTACGTTCCGACTGACACAGGTATTAACGGACCATGGGTGTTTCGGTTCGTTCCTGTGTCGGATCGGAAAGGAGGTGTCCGCCGTGTGCCACCACTGTGGCAACTGCCGTGAAGACACGGCCCAACATACGTTGGAGGAGTGCCCAGCCTGGGACGAAGAGCGCAGCGCTCTCAGAGCAGTCGTCGGAGGAGACCTCTCGCTGCCGGCCGTGGTGTCGTCCATGGTCGCCAGCCGGAGGTCCTGGCGTGCGGTGGCCCACTTCTGCGAGAACGTCATCTCGCAGAAGGAGAGTGCTGAGAGGGATCGGGAACGATATGATCCCTCCCGCCGCCAGAGAAGACGTAGGAGGCGCCAGGTGGACGACTGACCGGCGTCTCCCGCCCTGTGGAATGGGGGCGTTTGAATTCCACCACGGTAACCCCTGCCTGTCGTACGAGGCGACTAATAGGGGCCATCGGGGGTCGCGGGCGCGCAGCGGAGGGCTGTCAGCCCGTATCGATGCACTCCCAAATTCGGAGCATCGTGCGACCCCGAGATGGACGGCAGCGCGGGTCAGGCCTCGTTCGCTGTCGTTGTTCGGTGCGCGGGGGCTCCTTAGCCCTCCATGGAGATGGGCTGCTACGCAGCACCGCGCAGGGGCGATTCCGGCTGCAATTCTAGCACTCCTTAGAATACCCCGGGATCGCTCCGTAAGCGCCGAAGAAGGCCACCGCGGGGTTTTAGCTGGTAGTGTCGGGTGGGTTGTATATAGGGGTTAGGGACTCCGCCCAGCGGCAGCACGGATAGCCATCATCCGTGCGAGGGGGATGCTGGGTCGTAAGACCGGCTAGTCCAGCATACCCGTTTTATTCTTAATCCGCTTCCCTCCGGAGCGGGCGGCAGTAATAAAACGCTTTCCCCGCGACAACAAAAAAAAAAAAAAAAAAAAAAGGTGCTTGCGTCATGTGAAATAAATAAATTGTTGTACGAGGAAATAGTTTTCTTTTTTAACATAAACAGTTCAACAAAAGTGTATACGTACCTACGGCTTACGGCTACGGCTTAATGTTTTATAAAAAATCTTTATCTAAAAGTGGCTAATTTGGAACGACATTTTCAAAGGCCTGTAAATCCACCTCATCATACCTTTAGTTTAAAGTCGACCATCAATTCTTCTGGTATTTATTTTACGAACAAGCGATCGTAAATCCTCTATTTTATTTCGTTACTAAAAATTCCGCCGTATTCAGTTAAATCATGCGCTGATGTTGCGTACAAGAGTGCCAATTGTATAATTTTCGAACCTAATCCCAATTTTAAATTGGAATTGAGTGTCAAGAGTAACCCTGTTCGTGCTAGCTTCATTTACCCAAACCGCTAATCCCCGTTGCACCGTCATAAGATTTGACTAAGCTTTTAAACGATCAGCCAAAAATTGTTCCAAATGTAGTTTATATTTTTAACTCAGACACACTTTATGTAACTCTCTATTGTGAGTACATATTTAATTCGTGGCACCTTAGTATAACTGTGCGGTTTAACTGCTTTCATGGACATTACCGGCCACAATTACGTAACGGGCCACGGTTTACTGTATAGTTTTCGGTGCACGACATAGCGTGAATCATATTTGAAGCGTATTGTATATAGCATGCGGAAGATGCGTCGACATCAATCACAGAATTTGCATCGCTAGATTAAGAGGTAATGGAGGAAAAAACACCGTGCCATTCCGCCGGCACGCGTGCATTCCACGCATTTTCTGACACGATATTTTGTCTGTTTTGTTTGTGTGATTGACGCCTTATTTGTACTATATTAAAGAATATCCATTTTTTATAATGATGGTTAACTATTTATACAGTCTGCCGTTTGAATATAATTGTTTTATTTAGATTGTGTAGCAAAATAGCAATTTTAAACGGAACTTTATAATTTTGCCCTAGTAGTCATATTTGGTATATTTGGTGGTATGATTGTGTTAGGCCGGCATGATTGTGTTGAGTAGCGAGGTATTTATTGTCTCCCGCTACTTGATACTCTAACTGGACAGCACTGCATTTACCATCAGGTGCAACGTGATCACTTTGCTATGGCAGGATAAAAAAACTAAAATAAAATATCGTCGCCACACTGTGCATCCCCGGGATAAACGGCGCACGGATTGTCGGTGTCGTTGTTGCCGTGGACGCCAAGGGCGTCCTTCAGTGCGTGGGGCCTTATGAGCCTCCTCCACACACTTGGTTTAAACATGATACTGTAAGAACAAACGCCGCAGAAGGCCGCAAAAAGGGACCAATACCCAACTCTAGACCCCCGAAAAAAACGAGATGTACACTAGCTGATCCCGGAACCCGACACACTTGCGTGTGCCACTATGGCGGTTTTTACACCCTGTGTACGGCGGTCGCTATCTGGATGGATCTGAATATTCTACCACCAGCAAAACCACCAGCACCTTTAACAACAGTAATTTATATGATTAGCTCCTGGCAATATACATACATCAACCAGTCCGTGAAAGAAAAGAACAGAAAAAATAAATTTTATTTGATCAACACTTTAGATGACCTACAAATTAAAAACACAAGGAGTAAAAAAAAACAATTATAAACCCTAAGTACTCACACACACAGCTACACCTAAATTTGGAACACCTGTGTCTAAAGTATCACCAAATAGGCCATCGGTTCAACATTTGCCAGGTAGTAAAGTGCTGCCTCGCGCTGGTATTCTGCCTAGGCCTGCCAGTGAAGTGTTTGAAACCCTACAGTACCTACAGCTAACACTTCACTTAAGAATTCTGTTAAACAGAGGTGCCACTCCAGTCGAAAATTCTCTAGGATAACTTAATAGTTATATTAAAATAACTATGTGTTACGGTAAGTAGCCATCCGGCTGTGAAACGAAACGCCATACATACGGGTTCGATCATATAGCATCGAGATAAGTGTTTATGTGACGGGTGACCAATAAATATTTGTTTCGAGTCTAGCTGTTAAGAGACACTAAAGTCTACCCTAGTTCATGGTATGGTCATTCCAACGGTAGGCAGCGGCTTTACTGTGCCCTGGCATTGCAGAAGTCTATGGGCGGCGGTGTCTACTTACCATCAGGTGGCCCGTCTGCTCGTCTGTCTATCCAGGCAGTAAAAAAACATATCCACGACACAATACTTGTATCGTAGTGTGGGATCAGGTCTACATGTGCGACTGTTGTTAATTTATTGGGTATGATCAAATCGTTAACAACCTACAAGCTGTTTTCAAGGGTTATCACAAACCGTCTCACCCATCGTTTTGACGACTTTCAACCTCCGGAGCAGGCTGGGTTTCGAAAAGGCTACAGTACTGTAGACCACATCCACACGCTAAAGCAGATAATACAGAAAACACAAGAGTATAACCAGCCGTTATGCTTAGCCTTTGTGGACTACGAGAAAGCCTTCGACTCCATCGAAACCTGGTCTGTTCTTGAATCCTTGCAGCGATGCCAAGTCGACTGGCGTTATGTGGAGATGCTGAAATGCTTGTATGACTCCTCTACGATGTCCGTCCAATTACAGGGTTTGCAAACAAAACCGATACACCTTCAGCGCGGTGTGAGACAAGGGGATGTGATCTCCCCAAAACTGTTTACTACCGCGCTGGAAGACGTCTTCAAAACACTAGACTGGAATGGACGAGGCATAAACGTAAACGGAGAGTATATTTCGCATCTTCGCTTTGCCGACGACATTGTCATAATGGCGGAAACGCTGCAAGAACTGATCGTGATGCTGCAAGGACTAAGTGATTCTTCCAAACGTGTAGGCCTAAGGATGAATTTGGACAAGACTAAGGTCATGTCCAACTGTCACGTCATCCAAGGGCCAGTAACCGTCGATAATGTCAGCATCGAAGTTGTTCAACAGTATGTTTACCTAGGGCAAACTATTCAGCTAGGTAAAAACAACTTCGACGCCGAAGCTGACAGAAGAATCTGCTTGGGGTGGGCAGCATTTGGAAAGTTGCGTCACATATTTACGTCGTCAATACCGCAATGCCTAAAGACTAAAGTATACAACCAGTGCGTCCTGCCTGTTATGACGTACGGCGCTGAGACGTGGACACTAACAAAAGGCCTAATACTCCGATTCCAGGTCACTCAACGAGCTATGGAACGGGCTATGCTTGGAATAACTCTGATGGATAAGATCCGAAACGAGGAGATTCGTCAGAGAACCAGAGTAGCCGACATAGCCCAGCGAATTAGTAAGTTGAAGTGGCAGTGGGCTGGTCATATCTGCCGTCGTAATGACGGCCGCTGGGGCCGAAAGGTACTGGAGTGGAGACCACGTCTGTCCAAGCGTAGTGTTGGCCGACCTCGTGCCCGCTGGACTGAAGACCTAAGAGATGTTGCGGGAGGCGGCTGGATGAGGAAGGCGGAGGACCGTCAAGGGTGGCGTAATCTGGGAAAGGCCTATGTCCAGCAGTGGACGGCTACAGGCTGATAGAGAGATCAAATCGTTATAACTGTTCGAGCAATGTAACAAATATCTACCGATTCTTAATTTTCAAAAAACTAATTGAGAAATTGTTGGCAGAACAATTACACTTAATATATATTTGATACGTCTTAATTGTTACGCGTTTACGTTTCTAAAACTATTATTTACAACTAATTATAACACTTCGTCACATAAATTATAAGGGGTTCTCGACATGACTCGCTCTTTTACGTACAACTCTCTGGACCGGGACTAGTTAAAATAGGCTGACGTAGAGTAGAGCCTGAATTCCATCGTTGATCGTGATATGACGATTCCTATTGCATTCAATAATTCTGCTCTATTCTAATATAAAAAATATATACAAATAGTGTTTTTTTTTTCTAAGAATTTGTATATACATATGTATAGCATAAATCATGTTACAGCTATTTCAAAGCAAACTGGATTTCAAGTGTAAGTTGTTTTTCAAGAAGCGCCTACATAATAAATGATAACGGCCTGACAGTTACAGTGGGTCACTGTTGACTGTATTGTAATAATATGATTATATGAAGGACGGTATGTGAAGTCTACCAATCAGCATTAGGCTAGCGTGGTGGACCAAGGCCTCACCCCTCTCATTAGTAGATGAGGTCCGTGCCCAGCAGTGGGACAATGTTTAATACAGGGTTAGTAAAAAAAAGGACCGTAAAAAAACTTTTCCTTGTATCCGTGGCCAAGGTCAAATTCAGAGAAATGTATTGTGTCACATTTTATACATTTGTACGTGATTGGCATACCTTTGAATGGTTTCGTTTATGAAGTTATGCAAAATTTGATATTTTTTTTTATTTACAGTAATATTTTTTCTAATCTGTACCACGAAATCTTGCACGAAAACCCAGGTGTGCGCGTTGTCGTGCAAGAAATCTCCGTTTTCTCCCATCCCCGTTCTTCAAGGTGTTCCACTCGCAATGCGGAATGACTTTAGTGTCCTCGGTATGGATATCCGCTGCGATCTTAATCCAAGGAGTCACATCGAGGGCGTAATATCCGCCACTTCCCGCAGTGTCGGAATTCTGAACAGGGTGCGGCTGTTTTTCCCGCCCGGTCAGCTCTACCGCTTATATAAAGCGTAGGTGCGGCCGGGAATGGAATACTGCTCGCACCTCTGGGACGGGTCCACAAGGTACCTTCTCGATGCCTTGGATGGGTTGCAGCGGCGGGCCATCCGCATTGTGAATGATGCAAACGTGAGTAACAGCCTGGAGACGCTACAGCTGCGTAGAGATATTTCCTCGCTTAGCGTGTTCTACCGTCTGTATCACGGCGAAGGCTCTGAAGAATTGTTTGATCTTATCCCAGCCTCTCCCGTCCATACCAGAACCACGCGTACAGGATTGCGGAGCCACAGTTTCGTGGTATCTACTACCGGTTCGAACCAAGAGGTTCGCAAACTCGTATTTTTGCCGCACCATCAAGCTGTGGAACAGTTTGCCAGCTACCTTGTTCCCTCCTTCCTATGATCCTGGGTCCTTTAGTTGTAGTGTGAAGAAGCTACACAGCAGGCCGGCATGATTGTGTTGAGTGGCGAGAGATAGATTGTCTCTCGCCACTTGATACTATAACTGGACGGCACTGCACTTACTATCAGGTGCAGTGTGGTCACTTTGCCGTGCCAGGATAAAAAAAAACTAATAAGAAAGCTAAAGAGATTGTTTGTTTGAACGCTAATCTCTGAAACTACCAGTTCGATTTAAAAATAATCTATTTGTATTTTATAGTATCAAAAGGTTACAGGCGATCTAACACCAGTCACAACATAAATAGAAAATTTATGAATATCAAGTTATCAAGTATCCGGTATTCCAGACTATCCATATAATAACATATAATAACATTTTAAATGTAGTCGGTAAGAGAAAACTAATAAATGTAGGAATTTTCACTATTTATAAGGTTTTGAGATGGGACACCGGTATTATTAAAGATATTTTTTGAATTATGTGTATTACGTGTGGATACTAATACTAATAATGAGTATTACCAATGTAATAACAATAAGTGTAGATATAGATTTTATTAAAAGGGAAATTACATACAAAAGCTTTCACGAGAAAAGAATCACGCAACAGACACAAGAACTCCGACAGATAGATCGTCAACCTTTTGTGATAAAGTGTTCTATTAATGCTAGTAATATTATAAATGCGAATGTTTGTATGGATGGATAGATGGATGTTTGTTAGTCAATCACGCTACAACGGCTGGTCGGATCTGGTTGAATGTTTGATACAGAGATAGACTATAGTTTGGAACAGCACATAGGCTACTTTTTATCCCGGAAAATGTACAGTTCCCGTGGGATAATTTAGTTTTTCACAGAGCAAGGGATCGACATGATTTTTTGCATAGTGGCAGTTTAGGGATCAGAAAATTACATGGGCCACTTTTATCCCGGAAAACTGCACGCTTCCTACGGGATAGCAAAATGTAGGTGTATAATAGCTTAAGATGCCTCCATGGATTGTATACCTTTTCTTCCAAAAATAACCTCCACGCGGGTGGAGCCGCGAGCAACATCTAGTCATATATAATACTAAACAAAGGTAAACTTACATATGAAAACTAGCACAACCAAACTCGGTGTTAAACCACTTGGTTACTCCCCACTTTTAGGTATCGGTATTACAATGTAAGCCAGATAGTGGAAAATTGAATTGAACAAAGAAGTAATATGTTCACTTTCTATAGGGGTCGTTATCAATACTCATTTTTATAGTGTAACTAAATATTATGTTGCGTACACTATACACAGTATATAATATATATACTTCAGATATTTTAGTTTCTAGACCTGAACCAAAACCGACTCTATCCTTGAACCTCAAGATTTATTTAGGGTCATCTAGAAATTATTGTGAAAACGATTAAATGAAGTTCACGGCAATCGTTACAAAATTCTTCGTACTTGTGCGTCCGTGACATAGAAGTTGACTAGTGTGTTCAATATGTATTAAACGCTTACTAAGTGATTACTGATTCACTTAATAGAGTGATAAATAGGCAAGAAAAACCTCCATTGTTAACTAACCAAGAAAAATTGTATTACGATTGTAATTTTTTTTTACAACGGTAAATAATAAATATTAGTTTTCGTGCTTCAAAATAAAGGGCATGACCGAAGCGGTCACGGTTATGCGTGAGTTCTTTCAGCTGCCAAAACAGGTGTTTAAAGAAAACTTTCATTTCATCTCTTTAATCTCAATAGTTAATGTTCTTGTAATTTTCTCTAACTTCAGTCAGAAATATGTAACAATAAATACAAACCCGTATTCATTTTTTAAAGCACATCCGACTCCATCATTTTGTGAAAGAAATCAAAATGCTCTTTGTATCACTCGATTAAATTAAATTTTTATCATCATTCATCTTTTGATTGACTTTCTATTAGAAAGATTTGATTTTGAATCATATCGATAGCTCCGATGAGCGAACAAAGTCAGAAATAAAGCTATTTAGTTATCTTATCTTGAGATCGTTCCCTGCCGGAATTATCCGAAGAGAAATTGCGAGTCGAACGTGACATCGATGACCCGATCACAAGGAGCGCAGCGCAACACCGAAATGCCACTCAATCAGAACTCAGTGTTTTGCAATTTCTCTATGTGAATGTATCGGTAATGAACGCATCGCGCAAAACTACACTGTATAGTGGCCCTGACCAATTCTGCCACTAATCCAACGCCAATCAACTTTGTAGATTACGGAGATTGCCGAAATCAGCGATTGTTTCGTGAGAATTGTAAGGTACGGGCAGGTGGTGCCCTCCCCACAGTGGCTAACTGTTCCACCATCATCTACCGAGCAAGCCGCGCGCGACAGTGCGCAGTCCCGTGTGGAATCATCACAGGCGAACCACGCGGCTTCTACAGTCGACACGCTATCCGCAAACATCACTAGCACCTTACGCGGAAAACTTTACCGGCTCTCAAATTTTGTGTTAAACTTTTATATGAGCTCCATTCAGTGATTGTGAGGATATTAAACAATATTTTTGTGCTTTTTTAAGTTTGAAATAACAATACGATACCATTTATCAATATTCTAGTTTAAGTTTTTTTAAGCAGCTTCAGTAGGGTAATCGGGGCAGATAAAGTTTAACGGTTGGTTCCGCGCTCGTGTGTGGCAGACCGCAAGCATGACGAGCGCCGGCAACTGCGCTCTCGTGCTCCTTTTACTGGTACGATAATCATTTTATCACTATTTGAACACACATTATTAATTATTTATAATCACAGTAATCTGCAACAAGGAACATGATTTGTGACTTTTGCTATAATTCTGAGCTTGTAGAGTCCGAGAATTATGACTCTTTGGAAAGTCAGTACTATAAATATTAGACAGTGTTTCCTATACATTATAACAAATAACGAAGGTTTCAATCACCTAGTTACTCGGGATATATATTATTATTATAAGGTGCCATTAACCTTCTAAATTAATACTGATGTTAAAATTTGTGAAGAAGATATTGTAAAATAATGAAACACACCCCAATATATTTGCACAAAACAACCGTTCATGAAACGGGAGACCTAAGGTTAAATCCCTACAATGTCTCGATAATGTTCACATGTATCCACACATATATATTTGTTTGAGTCTGAAAGTAACAGATAACAATGACAAGATTCCTATTTTAGTGTGGAACCAAGAAGTCACACACTAAGTGACTGAAGGTGTGTCTGTTTATTAATAACACTCCTTTTTATGAAAACATATTGACAGCCTCCGTGGCGCAGTTGGCGAGTAGCCGGCTGTGAAACGAGATGCCGTGGGTTCGATTCCCACACCGGGGCAAATGTTTGTGTAATGCAATTTTAAAGTACAAGTTAAAATAAGATAAGCTAAGATGATAATACTACTTGTTCCGTCTCTGTAATGTTATTTTACTAAGGTTACAAAAATAATAAACATATATATAAACATTCATAAACGAAAACTCCAGAACATTGAAGAAAATTATAATTCAGAGTAGACACAAGTAGATTTCGTGTAAAGCAAGTAATTGGTTTTCTAATTTTGATACTACACCTAGACATAGCGTATAGACTATTATATTTTACTGTAAAGCATATTTAAAACAATTATTACAAAAGTTTCTAACCTACGTAATTCATAAAAATATATTCTATCACATTAAATTCTAAAATATAAATATTATGAATAGTCTATAATTGCCTGCTTTCTGTTATTTATGCTTTATTGGATATTATATTGATTATGTGAAGGTATAAAAGTAATTGACGAAACTTGTTTTCTGCCGTATCATCAAATTTTAAACATTAAAGCCATAAATTCCATTTAAAATATCATATGTCCTAAAACTAAAATTGATTGCTTTCGAAAGAAACTATCTAAGACCATCCATTGAAATTTAAACCAAATTAAATTTTACGCTTCGCAGATTCATTGATACGCGTAAAAAGTGGTAGAAATTGAGATTTTGCCAATTACTTAGTCGGTCACATCTTTACATATTTGAACGGCACCTATAGTCTCATAGACCGAGAGCCTTTGAAGAATTCCATCATGATTTGTACTACCTGATATAAGAACGTACTCAGAATATTAGGGAATATGAAGTCTTTGAATTTATTCTGCACATTTTCATGGTGCGGTCTCCAAATAAACAACGGTTCGAAATCGTCGTGCTGTCGTAGCAATGACAATGTACTAGAGATTTCTAAACCAAAAAATATGGGCCCCAAACACACCGCGTTGCGACGGTATCAAGATCAGAGTTTATTCAAGATCCCCCAAATGGGCCGGAGAAGGACAAGGCGTGATTTGTAGTCGGTAATCGGTATGTCCGTGTAGGAAAATTAGGGTCATCCAGCAGGCGCCTGAACGCTTTTGGGTAGGTAGGCCGGTGTTTCCAACAAACCAATTCTAACAACTGAGGTTGAGAAGATCTCAATATATTAAATTTGCAAGGAGTTTGATTATACTCGTAAAATATATTTTATGCTAACAATGGATTTTACGAACATTAGCAGATATATCGCATAATAATATGACTTACTCTTTGTATATAAATATATATATTTCTATTCAAGTTTACCCTGTTCTTCAAAGAAGGCAATATTTACACATTATCATAACATATGAAAGAAACACAACTAATAAACTTATGGAGCAATTGAAGCAAATCGACCGCATAAACGAACGTCCCAATATATAGTAATATAATAATAGAAATATATAGATTTATATTTTTCTTCTACATGGGGCGCATTGTACACACTATACATTTCTTCGTTGTTTTTAACAGCAATACATTGTTAGTACTTGCTTAAAATAAGTAGGTAATTTGAAGCGGTTCCCACAAGATTATTTTATTTAATCTTGCACAAATTCACACTGCTTTAGTCAACCACATCAGCTGAAAACTAGTTTACTGAACAGTTAAACTAAACGGTAGAATTAAATGTATAAAAACAGTCATAATCCAGTAAAAAAATCTCTTTTTATAATTTCAGTTACATTCGGGACTTTCTAACAATACAATTTTGTAACAAATAATTTATAGTAAAGTGCATGCTTCCTATAATCTAAAACTATACAATAAACTCAAACTATCATGCAAGAGTGTAAATATAAATATTTATGCTTGTATTAGATCGAAGTCACGAGTTGATGGTTACAAATTAATTAATCGCTTCATTGATCTATCAAAGGTTAATCAACTTGCGGAACATTATGACGATGATAAAGAGAACGTGGATGGAGTAGTGCATGCGTGCGTGCGTCTTGTTAAGCTTATTGCACACGCTTTCAGCCTCAGTACCATTCGAATATAACTGTATATCACTTACAAATAGAACTACAATTCATAAAGTTATTATTATTATAGTTAATTTATCGTTTAATGCTCACTGAATGTCAAAATGGAACGAAGATACATTGTGTAGCAATGCGAATCTTCAGGAAACTCCTCACAGACATACATAATGGATAAACAGCAAACATCGTTATTTGGATATTGTATTAGAACTTATTTACGTGTACCTACTAACTATATCCAACTCTAAAAATTGTGTAATAAAAATACGTGAAAATCAATCATTCCAGTATTTAAAGCCAGAGAATTGTAATAATAGTTGTTAACTCACTGTTGAATTTGATATTGATAATACGCTATCAATTCGGAAAGTGCCAGTTAGTCATTGTTTATGATCTTTGTTACACCTTACAAGAGGCTTTCTATACAAAAATATTCCCGCACGCATACATGTCAGTTGTAATACTTTACTAAACATGGTGAAATTTCAAAATACCAATTTCAATTTACCATGTAACTTCGTATATAGTGAAAGAGGAGAGCAATATCAAAGTAGGGAACTTGAGAAATGTACACTGCAAATCTTACTGTGAATGTTTCGATGGATGGCTGGATGTTTGTTACTCAATCACGCCAGAACGGATGAACGGATCTGGTTGAAATTTACCACAGAGATTATAGTCTGAAATAGCACATAGACTACTTTTTATCCAGGAAAATGCAATTTTTCCTATGGGATAGCTTAATATAGAAAGATGTAATAGCTTAAGATGTCTCCATGGATTTTATACCCTTTGAAATCAAATACCTATATAAACTTAATTAACTAGCAATTATTATCTTAGCTACAGTTAGTTTTGCTAAGTATTTTGCGACACCAGTTGCGTAGTGCTACGCTGTAATTAGCTGTTTAATTACTCCAAATCGCGTGGGAAAGCAATAAACAGCCGTGAGAGTGCTGAACAACCGTGTCCGATCTCTGCTAAGAAAGCACTAATTTATGTTTAACTAGCTGTTGCTCGCGGCTCCGCCCGCGTGGAGTTCATATTTGGGAGAAAAAGTATGCAATACTAAATACCAGTAATCATGCGTTTAACTTAAAAATGACGGATTTTCATACAAACTTTCATTCCCTATTTTACCCCCTTAGGGGCGGAATTTCCAAAAATCCTGAAACATATATTTTTTATTTTTAACTAAAATGCCAAATACAAATTTTCATGAATTTAACTTCAAAAATGACGGATTTTCATACAAACTTTCATCCCCTATTTTACCCCCTTAGGGGTGGTATTTCCAAAAACCCTTCCTTAGTGGATGCCTACGTGATAAAAGGTACCTACTGTCAAAATTTCAAGTCTCTAACCCCAGCCGTTTTGGCTGTGCGTTGATCGATCAGTCAGTCAGTCAGTCAGTTTCTTCTTTTATATATACAGATTGTAACAAGACCAACCGCTGATATGGACTTAGAATAGCTTTCATCGTAAAACAAATGTTAAATAATAAAATATTAATATTTATTATGTGATAAGTAATTGAATATAAAATATCAGTAATATAATTTTATTTTTACGAGGCAATGCAAATAAAATTTCACTTCACTTTTCTCGATCAGTAGACATTGTTTATTAACCATATTCCGCTAATTAGTTAAACGTCTACGTCAGTAAAGGGGCAATAAATTATGCATAACCTGTCAAAGCTTCAATAGGCGAGACTCGACATAATAATACACACATACACATACACTCACGCCTGTAATCCCCGAAGGAGTAGGCAGAGGTGTAACAAGTACACCCACTTTTCGCCAAATTTCGGCCTATGATGTGATAGGGGGCGAGCCTATCGCCATACCGGGCACAGATTCCAGACTCCGGCCTAATACTGGGAATTTCTAGACAGAAAAACCCAACATCACTTTACCCGACCCGAGGATCGAACCCGAGACCTCAGCATAGCAGTCGAAAACGCATGCGCAATTACAACTGCGCCACCAAGGCCGTCAGTTAGTTTACTTTTTTATTATTTCACCATGTTTGCCCCGTTTTTGGTGGCAAAGTAGAAAGGCAATGCAGGACTCAACATAAAATTTTATTCACTTTCTACTCTGCGGTCATACCTGGTAGTAATAAAATTAAATGTCTGCAAGTAAAATCGAGTATAGTGTGTGAGAAACGTACAACCAATTAGTTGTTAGTCTCGGAAACAGCTCTTCACGCCTAATAATCAGAGTAGCACCGTTTTGGAATAAACCGTTTAACTGTCTGAACACTTTGCATACAAGCGTTTAAAAGAGCGATTATCGGAATACGATCACATTACCGTGACTTAATAAATGTGTCACACTTTTCTTTTGAAACACGAAATCTTTATAGAAATCAGAAAAGTAATTATCTTTCGTGGCGCAACGGACGAGTAGCCGGCTGTGAAACGAGAGGCCGTGGGTTCGATTCCCGCACCGCACACTGTCGCCTAATATGGTGTCAAATGACACTTTGTTTCATGTAATAACCGCTCCCTTCTATAATAGTAGTTTCTACGGAGAGATGATAGGCTTTCATCATCAGTATGAATTGTAGGATAATTTTTTTTTAAATATGATAAAGCCATTTAAAATTCTCTGATGGAACCCGCTGGGCATAATCTTCCTCCACTAATGAGTTGGACCCTAGTTGTTATGCATTAGTTAAATTTAGAAAGCAGTCATATAAGTAGATATTTGAGAATCTAAGTATTATAAATAACTAATGCGAGTAGGAAGACTTCAAATATCGTCGAAATTTTTAATTATGATTCTCAAGTATTATATTCTTTACCATGTTCTTCTTCACCGATAAAGCGAGCAAAACTAAAAATGAATTTATACGTTGAAAAGTCTGTGGCTAGTATCGAACCTGTAACTTTCGTACCATATTGTTGGCCATCGCTGTAGATACTTACCTTCTTGCTTTCAAATGACAGCAGTTAGCCCGACCTCACGTATACGGCCATAATGTTAAGGTTTGCTTCACTTAAAAACCCGCAACGATGTCAACCTACAGTACTCTGGACCTATTTAACTTTCGAATAAAGATTACCTATGTCAAGCTATGTTGAATGAGAAGAGAGAATACTAGATGTTTTACAAAAACAACGCCCATTCAACTTTTTGTCTACTCATTTCTTTCCCACGTAAGTATAAGCAAATTTATATTCAGTTACCATGTTTGTAATTGATACTATAAGCAACCCGGTAATTAATGAAATGTAATTTAACGCACTGTTTAACATGATATTTTATTAATTCAGTCTGAATTCATAATACAATACCCGTTATTTGTACATTACAAAGTGTTACACTTATAAACTTAGCGTTTAGTCCAGATATTTTCTTGAGGATTAGCTTTGCTCTCTAAATAATAAGTTATAGACTTAAAGTAGATACTGTTTTTCCTATAATTCTTTGAATTAATAACAGGTATCTCCGTTGTGGTAAACCGTAAAAGCGTACAGTGCCTCTTTGGCCGATGTATAAAGTTTTCTTCAGTTTAAGATACTGATATTTTAATCTAGGCGTTGCCAGCAAAGAGTTCGTTTAATACGTCTAATCATAACAAATATTAATAATATTTATAATAACAACATAACATGATTTGGTCATTCGGCGCAAACGTCAGGCGCGAGCGTCAGTGATATCATTGTCTGTCAACATCATCAAGGCTCCAGAGACGCTGCCGTCCCATCGACTCCCATAGATTTACCTATTCACACAGTATACACCAAATAATCTTTGGTATAAACATACTAACGTTACGCCTCTGATGCCCACTTCTGACGCTTGACATGATCCTTAGAGACTTCTGCCCTTAGAACGTAGATAATTTACTCCCAGTAACGTACTTTCGTATTAGAAACAACAAAGCACCTACTTAGCTATTTTTATTGTTTAAATACTTTTAATAGACTTGACTGGGTACTCACTCCTCAGATTAGCATATAATTTATCTTGTTCTAACAGAGACAACATAAAATAGTCTACCAACTTGAAGGCTACAAAACAGTTTCTCAGCGTCAGCTACATTGCGGTCTAGCATAGAGACATAATTACTCTACATTGACATGAACTAGTTACAGCATGTTCCGATACCTCTGCTTCTGTGACCATCTGATCTGGTACCAAACGTTGCAGATTTTATAACATTTTTATTAAATTTACAAATAATTGTCAAAAGATCCAAATTGATTCGTTCAAATAGAGGTTTTACAAGAACGTCCGCAGGGTGCTGCGATAATATCTAAGTAGCACCTACACCGGAAACTCGTATTGTAATTTAAGAAGTAACAATGCGAGCATTCAAATAAAATTAACTAATTGTTTCTTTAACACTAAAACCAATGTTTATTGTTACAGGTCCGGTCGACGTTGGCACAAGATTACGATGGTAAGTCTCTCATAACGCCTTTGTTATTTAATTATCTACATCTTTTTAACATGTTCGTAATATACGTAATTAAAATAGAGTTTCTTGTATGCTGTAAAATATTTCATTTTTATTATTGAAGACTCAATTTCAGTAAATCGGTCGTTTGTTTTGCTAACGATTATTCCCGATATAATTCCGGTGACAATAATTTACCTTTTTCCTCTTCTTAATTCAGATTTATTATACAAAACGTGTAGTCATTCATGATATAGTCAGCGACAAAAGAAGCTTAACACGGACAAGATTTCACAAACAGTGAACACTTAACGTCTGATATAAACTTGCGGGCAAAGCTACAAAATGTCATGAATACCCTCAATTTAACGAAAGCTCATGAACAAGAAATAGGAAATCACATTTATGAAAGTTCACCGAATTTTATATTACGAGCGTGTTAAGCAAATTTTGTTTCGATCACGTTCACCGACATAAGTAACTCTTAGGTGTTAACCGCCTTATGTTGCGGGATTTGATTAGTGACTTTTGACGCTTAAAGTATTACTTTTAATTTATTAATTATTAATACTAATGTTATCGTTTCTATGTTTTTGAAAGCCTTTTTAATTTCAGTGACAGACATTCAGTGCACATTTGCAAGTGGAGGTTCAGGATTAAGGGATTCAGTTACAGCCCTATTAAGGAAGCCGGAAGGGTTCCGAGGAGCTCCTTTGTTTGCTGATGACCGGGGAACAGATCCTATAGCAGACCCGGTGTGTCAAATAAAGCCGGAGCCTGAAGACTCTACTGGTTTGCTCTATAAGCTACGGATCACTGATTTCTCAAGATGTGGAGTACTGAAGAGGAATGTTAGTATTAAATCTATACTACGTGTAACGGGAATAACGCACATCCTCAGACACCCCAATTTAAAAATATTATTACAATCATAATTCACGTATTGAAATTAGACTGCAATGAATACAAATATTGTTTTTTATGAAATTTGTTGTACTAATTTTCGCCAAAAGGTTCGTAATTTTAATTATTATATTTTTTAAAGTTTTCGTTTATTATTGCATTTAGAAAAGACTTTATCGCATCGAGTTATGTTAAAGTTTCGTTTGTCTTGAACCTTAAATTAAAGGGTGACTATTATTTACCTCAGTGTTAATTATTTTTGGAAAAAAAAACGTCTATAATAAATTGTTGATATCGATTCAGTTGCTTATTCTGAACAAACTACTTTCAAAGTGTGCGTTAATCATGTTATATGTTGTATATGTATAAATAGACAGAGACAAGTTCAGTATCTTTTTCCACTCTGTTTTTCAACCGTATTTTTTTGTTTTTTTAGTAGCTATTGAAGAGCTTAAGTGTTAACAAAAAAAACTGGTAACAGTACATATTATCTATTTTTATATCATATTAAATGTTACAAATACTGTTTACAGCGGTAACTAAACACCATACCTACCTACGTTGGTGTACATAACATAGGACCAAGTTCTAATATGCCTAGAACCTATAATATTAGTCAGTACTCAAATCAAGCAAATAACATTAATAATAATGCAAAATACATCCTTGTCTATTAAAAAAACGCCATAATGGTGTCATATCTTCTGGAATAAAAGCCGTTAGTAACAGTAAGATGTGTACATAAGTGGCCAGCACACAACGAGCTACACTCAACCGATATATTATTAACTAACAACCGCTGACACCGGTAAAATAATGAGGTAAAGAGAATATTAAAACACTGCTGTCAATACTAGTGGGTGACGTTAGACGTAGTTGAATACAATACACCAGGCACACTTCACGTCCCAAGCTCTGCTTTACACAGCTATCAACTTTGTAGTCGGTCGTAAACTGACGATTGATATCAATTAGACCGTGGAATTGTAACTGCAGATAACCTAAAATGGAACTAGTAACCACAGTATACAATTTTCTAATTTAATTTTGTAACGTCGGCTACTGGTATCTACAACCTAAGATAACCTACGCCAATGATATTAGGGATTTGAGTTTTGTATAAAAAAAAATATAATATTGACGTAGCCTAGGCATGGCGCGACCGAGATCCAGGTGGCGCCTTTAAACTTTTTTTTTAACTGGACACAAATTGACCACACTGTACCTGGTAGCGCAGTGCCGTCCAATTAGAGTATCGAGTAGCGAGAGACAATCTATACCCCGCTAGTCAACACAATCATGCTTCTTCACACTACGCCATGGGCAAGAAGGTGAAGAAGCGGTCGAGGTTCTAGTGTCAGAGTCCTCAGGAGGCCGCAAAACGACCAAACATCGTACCCCAACTCTAGATCCCGACAAAAACCGGATGTACACTGACTGATCCCGGAACGCGACACACTTGCGTCTGCCACTATGGCGGGTTTTACACCCTGTGTACGGTGGTCGCTATCCGAGCGGATATGAATTTCCAACCACCAGCATTTTTTATTATGATTGTTGTGAAAGTACTTAATAAGTACTCATTTTTAACAATATATTTTTTACATAAGCTGATCTTTCTTATACAAATCCTGCTTCGATAAAAATTCTATGAATAAGCTTTATATTTTTTTTACAGCGATAGGTTTAGATGACTTCTTTTTTTGGTTAGTTACTTTTTATTTTAATAATGTACTGTAAAAATAGTACTAAATAATAGTAAATGATAGCTACTTAAACCGATAAAATGTTCAATAATAAATAACAACCATTTAATATAAATAACTATACGCTAGTCAATGTAAATTGTAACCAGGTAGGCACATTTTGAGTTGGTAACTATTTCATTTTTAAATCTTCACCACCCGACTAACACAGCCTCTGTGGCGCAGCGGGCGAGTAGCCGTGAAATGAGAGGCCGTGGGTTCGATTGCCGCACCGAAACAAATGTTTATATGACAGATAGATATCTCGTAGTTGTTGATACCCATTACAAAGGTTTTATCTAGTGTGAGGTAAGAACTATGTATGTGACTGTTCTTGCTGTATTAATAATGCATTTATGTTCTTAGGGCTTCGTGCACGTGCGAGTATGGTTTCCTCAATTCCCTGGTGTGGTGATGCAGTCAGATCAAGAGCTCATCATCATGTGCAAACCTCCTGAACCAACTATAATTGAAAACAAGGCGGCGGGGTTCGCTGGAAGTTTGTAAGTACAAACTGTTACGTAAATCTGCCTAGAAAACACGCAGCAAACAACTTAGTATTCTTTATAAAGTTAGAGAGAAGTTAATATTCTGGCTTGGGTCGTCTAAATATGCCCGAAACGGTTTGCCATTAAACTTTCAGATGACCTTATTTGTAATTAACAAGATAATTTGTTTAATGCAAATCAGTATGCAGTCGAACACATGGCTTGTACGTAATAAGTACAAACATTTTCGAATGGCCTTTTTAAAGTCGCCTATTTTATATATTACCTATCAATGCATTTTAACAATACTTTTTTATAAAAGTATAACGGAGCATCCAATGTCACACACGTACTCTTCTTTGGTGTGAATTATCTTATAGTCCTTAAATATACATTCGTTTTATTTGTCACCTAGAGCTGTATTTTTTTTTTTATCCTGGCACGGCAAAGTGACCGCACTGTACCTGATGGCGGTAAGCGCAGTGCGGTCCAAATAGAGTACTGAGTAGCGAGAGACGATCTATCCCCGCTACTCAACACACTCATGATGGCCTTTTTTTTTTTTTTTTGCCTGCTTCTTCACACTACGCCATTGTATACATATAGTTTGCAAGTTGGTAACGAATTTCACTGCTCGTCTTAAATGGTTTGCTTTTATAGTTTTGAGCTTTTTATAAATTGTATAAAATTGACATAATTGTTGTATTTTTGTTTTTGTATGTTGTGTAGCTGAAATGTATACATTATATAAAATACCTTTCAGTCCTCACGGAGCTCGCGTGTCTGGAGTAGTAGAGGAGACACCAGGCAGACTTGAGTATGAAGTAGCTTTATACAAAGAAGCACCGCCAGTAACTAGGCATTCCAATCATTCCATCGACTTGCCCGTGGATCAGGTAGTAGTACTATCTTACTGTTTTATTAAACTTTACAAATTGGGTGGAATTGAAGACTGTACCCCTCGTCAATGACTTTGGCAATTTGAACGCTGACCATCCCATACAATCAGCGGCTGTAGCGGATGGCCTCGTTCGTGGCAGGGGCTCATAAGTACCCCCTATGGAGATGGGCCGCTACGCAGCACCGTGCAGCAATTCTAGTATACCTTAGGATACCCCGGGATCGCTCCGTAAGCGTCAAAGAAGGCCACCGCGGGGTTTTAGCTGGCTATAGCGGATGTTTCAGGCGCTGGAGATACAGCGAGTTTTATTTGTTATTTTAATTTTTTATTATAAAACTGGATGTTTGGAATGTATCTCGACTCGTTTTTTAATAGAATTAATTTCTTCGTTTTCAAGACAATGTAAATAAAAAAAAATTATCATCTACTTTTTGTACATTATTTGAGAACACTTATAGAAGCTCTATTGAGACAGAAAGATTTTTAATGATTTTTTTTGTGGTTAGTTCAACAAGTTTTTAGGACTTCTTGGAACTGAACGCAATTTGTATGATGTGTAGTATAAATTAGTTTTCTATTCAGGCTGTGCCAATCGGAACTAAGCTTCAGTTACGTGCTCGTATAAATCCTGATTCGGCGTGGCGACACATCAAACTATTGGAAGTAGCGGTGTCACCCGACCCCGACAGACCACACGCGCCTGGATCCGTATTACTGGTCAAAGATGGGTATGTGTCTCGGCTAAATTAACTACGAAATAATACTTATTTTTTTATTAACTCTTTCATTATAGTCACGTAATAGGCTGTGAAACCGGTGATGTTCAATTTCTACTAATAATCAGAATATGAATTTTTCAATTGCGTAAGATTAGATTAGAATGCAGTCGAAGTATATATACGTTTGCCCCTTCTCAAATCACAGGGCGAAATAAACAGGGCTAATCGTGAGTGTAGTATATACAACCCTGCCTAACTTTCTAAAAATATAGACGTCAGTAAAGAAAAAATTATAATACCGATATTTGTGTAATTGGGAGTAAAATACCTTATTCTCATATTTGTTTTTTTATGATATCTATCAATATATCTATAGTCTATAGCATGATTTTCTTACCCGAAACCATACATTTCATACGTTACCATACGTTTCATAGAAAACAAATGTGAAGTACCTACCCTAACAGCTTTGCGTTTCATGGCGATCTGAGGATTGTCAACAACCGAAACTATCTCCTTACCCACACGATTACTCTAACACATATTGTGGGTGCCTTACGTAGGGGTGATTATTTACAGACGTTTTCTTTACTATACTATTTTGAATGATACTTAAAACTTAGGGCAACTCGTACATAACATCAAAAGCCAGAAGGATAAATTTTACACGAAAGGCAAAAATGCGCGTAGTAAAATTGTATTCACAATATTGGACGGTTGTTTAAAAGTTATTGCAATGGGCTAACCATGCGCATCGTAAGATTTATTGCTTTATTCATTATTATGGACATTATGATGCGCATTATGGACGATTTGATTTTGCGATTACGATGATTCTAAAAACAAGATATTAAGAAAAAAAAATGTGGTACCAATGTATACCACTGAAGTACTAAATTATACCTTTATCAACAGATGCCGAAATCGTGACTTTGCTTCTATCATCCCGCATCAACCTGCACGATATAGGGAGAGACATAATGAAGTGTTCTTAGATTTCGAAGCTTTCCTATTGGCTTCAATGAAAGAGCGATCGACACTGTGGATACATTCGCAGATCAAGGCGTGTATGGATGCTGCTGACTGCCAACCTGACTACTGTCTAGATTTATTTGAACCATCAGGCACGACAGGTAAATAAATTATTTTTTATTAAATGTAAAATGAGATCCCTTTTTGTCTTTGTGTATTTTTAACCGACTTCAAAAAAAGAAGAAGGTTCTCAATTCGTCGGAATGTTTTTTTATGAATGTTCCCCGATTACTCGAATACGCCTGGACCGATTCGAGAAATTATTTTTTTGTTTAAAAGGGTATACTTCCCAGGATCTGATTATGGGATCTCAGAAAAATCAAGGGCAACCCTCAAATTTTATAGGGACGCATTTGTTTTTTGTTGAAGTCGGTGTACATTTATAAATTAAAAGCTTTTACTTATTGTCTTTAAGTATTTTAAAACCGTAAAGTGTTACGAGGGTGTTTCTCACATTTCTCTATGACTGGTTTGCTGTAACGTCTCAAGTGATGCGTTTGGTTTCATGTAGATGGATACTGGAACTTCACCAGTTTGTGATGTCAATTTAGATCTGCTTATGGGTTTCTTATTACATTTATTTTGCGCACGCGTTCTTTGAGATTCCCGCTTCCGTTATCGTTTTCAGTCTGTACCTAACAATGATCTAACTTTTGAGAGATGTAGCGATTAGATGCATCTTTTTTAGTTTTAGATTTTTTTTCTTAACACACGCACAATATTGCTAATAGATCATTTTTCCTTATATTTTTAGGTCATGGTCGCCGACGGAGATCGCTTCCGGATCATTCCCACAATGCCACGAGTTCAGATCTAGTGGCTGATAATTCTTCTACTCCGTATACAAGGTTTAAAGAAAATTTGGAATACACAGTCGTGATGCCAGGAGAGTTGTTCCACAGAACGCCGATAGAAGCAACGTGTGTGACTTCTATGATGGTCGCAGTTGCTTTGGGCGCTTTATTGTTTATGTCAGCATTGTTGGTAAGAATATAACATAGCGATATTACTGTTCCTGTCGCTAGTCCTAGCCAAATACATTTAATAACTATATTTTTACAGATGTGTTACTTGGCTACTAAATTGAACTCTACCATGATGAAAAACAACAATCTTCAAGCTCCCATGGGAAAAGGTTTCGAACAGATATTAAGGGAATTGGCTCACCACTCAATTCCAGACACTGGTTATACAGGACGTCCCACAGTGCAATGAAATAAAGTACAAGCTGTAAATAGATGGAAATAAAAGTATTTAATTCAATGGACATCAAATCTTAATATATAAACTACGTTCAGATCCTAATTCCGAACTCTGGCAGCTGGCAACAATTTACCGAAAAAGATATGCTTACATGTTGTGTATGCGTTTTCGTATGTCATTGATGTATGTAACGTAAAGGGTTTAATACTTTATCAAGTAGTGTGTATGCCTTTAAAATAAATGATCTGTACACTAATTTTAAGAAATTTATATTATTATTATTTATTTTATTTAAATATTAAGATAATGTTTTTGACAAAGAGATACGTAAACCTATCTATATTATACACTATTATACTTATGACTGAAAAAATGCAAGACTTTCGGAACTTCCACATTTTTTTCAGTCATGACTGTCAGTATAGATAAAAGTACCATTGATTTAGTATTAATAAAACTTTAGTATTAATTATGATCGTAGTTATTATTATAATGTAATGCATAATAATAAAAAAATCATAAAATTATATTGTTTTAATTTAACGTTATTTAATTAAATTCGCGTGTATAAAAAAATTATAATGATAATAATGTAAAAATAAAAATTAATGTATAAAAATCTGACAGCCTCCGTGGCACAGCGGGTGAGTAGCTGGCTGTGAAACGAGAGGCCGTGGGTTCGATTCCCGCACCGAGGCAAATGTTTGTGTGACAGATAGATATTTGTTTCGGGTCTGGGTGCTGTGGTAACCGTAAACCGTAGTCCCTCGTAGTTCTTGATATCCACGATACAGGTTAACCTAGAGTGGGATCAGAACTATGTGTGTGACTGTTGGGTGTATATGTTATTATTATTATTTTTACTTTTTACCTTTTACAGTCTCCTCCAGTACTGGAGGGTTTATAATAACTATACACGGGCCAAAGCAAAGTGCATAATTATTTAGGATTTTAACTTAATTTGATAGAAATTTGCGGACTATGCGACACGTATTTAGTATTACTGACTTTTGAAGTAGGGTGTAAGTGAAAGCGTGAATGTTCAGCATGTTGAGACTTGTGTGAAGTGTGTGTGGTATGACTCCTGTTGTCGATAGAACAATAGGGACAGTTTTCGTGGTGTTCACTTTCCTTTGGGTTTTAATTTCAATTGCTAGATTTGTGTACTTTGCGATTTTCTGTGTATGAGTGGAAGCTAGGTTATGGGTGTTACAAATTGCAATATCTATAATATACACGGTTTTGTTGATCTTGTCTAACACTGTGATGTCCGGTCTATTAAAGTGGATGGTTTTATCTGTCACTATTGTTCTATCCCAATACATTTTATAATTAGTATTTTCGATACAACCGATTTCGATTTCGAACATACCGCCCGATAAAAACAAACATGGAAAAATTAAAGAAATTGTGTTTATTGCAGTGTGAAACCAATACTGTAATTTATTATGCATTGTTACTTGAAAAATAATATTTTATTTTAATAAAAAGTATACTTACTTTAATTATTTTTCTTGTTGAACAGATAACTTGTATGCATGCAGCGTTATGACTGCTGTGCTGAGGTCTCGGATTCGATCAACGGGTCGGATAAAGTGATATTGGGTTTTTCTTTTTAGAAATACTCAGTATCAGCCTGGTGCCTGGAATTATGCCCCGTATGGCGAAAAGTAGGTGTACTGGTTACACCTCTGCCTACCACTTCGGTCGGTTCGGGGATTACAGGCGAAAGTGTATATATATATATGTTTGTATGTTTTCCTTAGTAAAAAAAAACAATATTTTGTTAGTGGTTGGTGGTTATTGTCTAGAACAATTTATGTTAGTGGTTTTTTGGTGGTTTAGTAGTTGCATCTGGTGGAGAGCTAGTTTAGTTGTTGGCAACACTGAACACAATATATAATTTTTAATATTAAAGAATTGTTATATGAAATAAATAAAGGCAATGTAGAGTTTAAATGGGTGCCTTCCCATTCGGGAATTCAAGGCAATGAGGAAGCAGATGAAGACCATACTGAAACTATTAATGTTCCTTACACAGACTACCATATCCGTATAAAAGAAAATATGAAACTACGATGGAATAAATATTGGAATTTAAGTTCTAAAATAAAAGGAAAGTTGTATGCATCCATTCAAGGTGAACTGCCCGCCCGCCCGTGGTATAACAAGTATAAAAAACACTTGGAAAGGAAATTTATAACGATCATTACTCGAATGAGATTTGGACATTGCCAGACACCATCACATCTTTATAAAAAAAAAACAATAATATCAGACGATCGATGTACATATTGTTCCTGCGCAGGAGCAGACCTAGACCATATTATTCTAACATGCCCGAAATTTCAAATTCAGCGATTATTCTTAATATCATCACAATTATTAGAAGTTACGGCGGATATTCCCCAATCAGTGCATCAGATGTTGTCAAATGATAAAATGTATAGACCGTTATATAAATTCATATGTCTAGTACATATATATTGAAAAGTTGTAAACTTAGTAATATTTATGTAGTAGTTGTTGTAAAGGACAATGGCGAAATCGTAGTTACAAAAAAAAATTGCGTTTAGGAATTTCATACTTTGTAATCTAAATATTATTATTTTGCATGATTTTTCAGCATACTAACAATAGCTGTGAAAGTATAGATAAATTGTATAATTTATTAAAAATCTCAATTGATTTTTTTGTAACGTGTTATGGCCGTAAGATTTTTTTAATGAATGGCTTAAGGCCTTTTAGGCCAAAGAAAAATCTTTTTTATAAGAATTCTATAAGCCGTTAAAAAAAACTATAAAATCAATGCAAGTGTGTATGTCCCTACAATTACAAATAACAAAAAAAAATCAACTTTACTTTTTACCAACTTAGTGAATGACTGGATCGTCTGTTATTTGGCTGTATAGTTACGACCATAGCTTAACTTATTTAGGAAAAAAAAATCACTACTTCCGTCATTTCATACTGACATATTGTGACATAATTTAAATACACGAATACTTGTAAGATTTCACTTAGAAAATAATCTAGCAAACATGACTGTGGCCACAAATGAGATCTGGAGATCGGCTAATTTCCAAAGCCTAGCAGACCGATATAATATGCTATATTTTCCGTGAGAACGTACCAAATTCGACAAACACGTTCCTATTATGGTGAACATGTACGTTTCCACGGTAGTTCTATAATTGAAGTGGTCAAAGAAACAATTAGTTCATCTTAATTTAATTTAAGAGGCAGTTCAGATACCTTATTGATAAGAGGTAAAATAAAATCACACCATGTTTCAAATAAACAGTATTATGTTTAATTACTAATTGAAAATAATGTACCTGGTCCGACCAGGCTGCAGCAGGCATTACAGTATACTATTGTAGTTGCTTGGTTGTGCGTCGTACAGTGGGCTGCTGCGCTCATACCATGATAGTAATCTGGTATTTGGGACGGGCTAGACATCAAGACATATCTGCCCTTGCAGCATTTTTAGATATATAAGATAGGATAATTATGAAGATAAATAAACATTAAAAAAACCAGTGTTTTATTTTTATTTAGAACCCGTTTTTATTTTCTAATTTAATTTCTAAGTCCAGGATTTAGGGTCTGAAGATATTTTCTGCACAACTATTGACAAACTCTGTGTCTTCCATTCCAACTTAGCTTGTATTGAATTAAATTATATGTGGCTTATGTTACTTTTGGTATAAATCTAATGGTGAATTATTAAAAACGGTTCAGCAGTTTATAAGTTTAAAGGATTTATCGATTTCCAAAAAATAAACAAATTATTCCTATAATTAAGTATAATGTGTTCATATCTGAACATGTAAACGTAAACACGAATGTAAACACTTTGTGTAAGTACCTACGGTGTGGCGGATCATCCTTCCCCACAATAGTTATAAGTCAAGTTCAGTAGGTACATGTTTAATTCACGACCCTGCCTCAGGTGACAATAGCAGTAGTATTATAATGCTCTTTGGAAAATAGGCAAATAACATTTTTATCAGCTTCATAGAAAAAATATTTTATTCAGAAATGTCAAATAGATCATAACCTCAAAATCTTTAAATTGAAATATCTTTAGTATTAGACTTTTTCATCAGAAATCCCTAATACATTATTGTTTAGGAATTGCTGCTGAATTTTTTGATATTTTTTTCACTTCTAAACGCTACATATTTATGTCAACTAATTTCATGTATGGGAACCTGCCATTGTCCTTTATCTAAGATTGGCCTAAAGGACCTGTATCCAAGGCCGTTAAATAAATATAAAAAAACTGAACACTTGAAACAGTGCTTGCAGTGTATAACGGAACACAATTAACATATGTATTCTGAAAATTACATGCTCAGTGTGTATTCTGTAGTTTGTATTTTGTAAAGTATCTGCCCTCTAACAAATTATTAAAAAAACACTATTCGAATTGCAAAAGGCTACTTTACAGGTTGCTGTCTTTACTTTTTAGTACAAAGACCATAATATACACAAGAAAGAGAAGTACCTGCCTTATCAAATATAGAACAGAGTGCTTAAATTTTATTTATCCACAACAGTCTGCAGTTGTAGTCAAAGAGCATTGTCGTAGGGCTAGTAATTACATTTGAAAGAGTATGTAGTATGTAGCATTCCTTTTGTAGTTAAATAAACACTAGTACTTCGTTTAAACTATAATATAGTAGACTTCAAACTTGTAAGAGCTTTCAAGTTGTTGCCGAAGTGTTGATGTTTTGGTATGTTTTAGATATTTCCACTGCAATAACCAGGCTTCGCGCATCACAGTGATCCAAAGTTTTTATAGTAAAACAAGTTATGAACATCACATGATGTTGACAATATTCTCCTAGAGCCAAAAACAATAAAAGATAATATAAACTGAGGCCCATTATTTTAGTAGGTATGACTACGAAAAGAAGTTCTGTGACATCCCTATCAAGTATGGGTATGGCTACTAAGAAAATGAAGCACTGGTCTTTAGGTCTACTTGACTCTATGAAAGATCCTAATACCATAGTAAAAGAAACAGAACATGTTGTGGTAATAAAGGATAAGTATCCTAAGGCTAAAATACATTACCTTGTACTACCACATGAAGACATTAGTAGTATTTACAAATTAGACAAGTCTCATATTGCACTGTTGAAAGAATTTGGTGATGTCTACAAAGAAGTAAATGAAACTGCCGAGATGGAACTTAGAGCTGGTTTTCATGCTGTACCAAGTATGCAGAGATTACACATGCACATCATTAGCAATGATATGATATCTACATGTTTAAAAACTAAAGTACACTGGAATAGCTTTAACACTGATTTCTTCAGACCATATGCAGGTAATTTTATGGGTAAATAATTAAACTTGAAATTTTAAGTAATAGCTACTACTTCTAAAGGGATTAATTTTAATAAATAACATGAAAATGTGTGTAAAAATGTTCACACAAAGCCTTATCCTATTATCACTAGAGTAAACACCAAATGTAGAGCACACACTATTTAATTTTCAATTTATCTTTATTTCGTCAATTGACTGTAGTGTGACAATACGATAAATATACCTATGTGGCTCACCACCTCTTAGAGCAATATTACAATATTAAAATTCATGGTACAAAATTGGATTGTAATATTACAACAAGACTGCTCTAAGAGCTTGTAGTAGAATGCCAGGTTATAGTTGATGTACTTTCGATTATATGAATTCACTAGCTGTTGCTCGCGGCTCCGCCCGCGTGGAGGTCATGTTTGAGACAAAAACTATACACTACAAAATACCAATTTCCATGCATTTAACTTCAAAAATGAAGGATTTTCATACAAACTTTCTTACCCTATTTTACCCCCTTCGGGGTGGAATTTCCAAAAATCCTGAAATATTTATTTTTTATTTTTGACTAAAAGGCCAAATACAAATTTTCATAAACTTAACTTCAAAAATGACGGATTTTCATACAAACTATCATCCCCTATTTTACCCCCTTAGGGGTGGTATTTCCAAAAACCCTTCCTTAGTGGATGCCTACGTCATAAAAGGTACCTACTGTCAAAATTTCAAGTCCCTAACCCCAGCCGTTTTGGCTGTGCGTTGATCGATCAGTCAGTCAGTCAGTCAGTTTCTTCTTTTATATATTCAGATTTTGATGTGCCACAACACAAAAATGAGTACCATGGTTTTTTTTATGATGCACACAGTACACGGGAATACTTCATGGTGGAAGTAAGCAGAGGATTTAATAGATAACATTTATAAAAAGTCCCTGGATGAAGTTAATATAATAATATGTACACCCAACAGTCACACACCTAGTTCTGACCTCACACTAGGTAGAACCTGTATTGTGAGTAGCAAGAACTACAAGGGACTATGATCCCACAACACCCAGTCTCGAAACAGATATCTTTTCACAGCTAGCTACTCGCCCACTGCGCCACGGAGGTTGTGAAAATATAATTTAATTAATACATTTCTTGTATATCCACTATCTTATGGTAAAAATGTTTCTATTACAGATATATTGCAAGAATTGGAAAACAATGGTTCAATTAAGAAAATACAACCAGAAGTGCATAAGAACTTATTAGCTACATCACTTAAATGTAATCAGTGTTCATATGTACC
Organism: Laothoe populi; assembly: GCA_905220505.1. Lineage (NCBI taxonomy): Eukaryota > Metazoa > Arthropoda > Insecta > Lepidoptera > Sphingidae > Laothoe > Laothoe populi. The sequence goes on along the minus strand of HG992147.1, from coordinate 11,703,622 downwards.
AAAAAATATGCCCCAACTTAAAAACCATTTATTGAGTCATAAGTCATAATTATATAAAACACATTTATAGAACAGATATTTTATTCCAGCAAAACACATTTATTCACATTTGAAAACACATCCATTCAATAGATTGCACTAATATTATTATCTATGACCTTATTCCATATTATTTTAATATGATTCTATAATTTGTATGATAAATTTGATTTAAAATAAGTACATCTCAATATTATCTACACTTCAAAATATGTTTGCAACGTTTCTTAATTTTTTTTAAATTGTTTTTGCACTAAAAAATAATACATATATCTATTAAATAAAAAATTATGTTTAAATCCCTTATCTTGGGGCTACAGAGTCCTGGGCTTTTAAAAGGCGTGCGTGGGGCCAAAGCGAACACGTAGAGGCCCGTCGGACAATTTTAATCTAATTTTGTGATGCTACATCAGGATAGTCTCTCTACACAAGTGCACCCAGGGAACCCCCGGTTGGTGTAGGACTATTTTAAGGATGTATAAAATGTATACTGGGCTATTGAGTTGAGGAGGAGTTAGTGGGTTAGGTCTATGGGGAGAACTATAGCATCTGCCTGACCAATGTTAACAACATATAAAATAGGCAGGTGGTGACTCGCCAAGTCAAGTAAATGGGCTGCCCAACATATCATTAGAAAAAGCTTCAAGGGAGCAACATCATATGAGCGGCTAGAGAGTGGAGAGGTGTCACTGGTCTTTATACAACAATCATCTCCCTTGGGGTCCCATCAAGTTGCCCACTTGCCACCTACGTTTCACATCCACCCTCAAGGGTATAGCACTTTCGCGACTCCACTCTGACCGGCCGGTGAAGGCAAGCCAGAGGTCGAGATCTGTTTATCGTAATTTTTCACTAGAACCAGCCGTCATAGGCATGCTAGAGATGTACAAGGCCTTCCCCCAGGAACACTTGGGTACGTGGAGTCGCTACTCCCGAACAGCTCACCACAAGATGCCTTTGGGCTTATTTTTATTATTATTATGATTATTCAATTGCGATTTCACAAAGTGTATTTTTGTTGTGCCCACATCAACAGTAGTATTACATATTATCGCGTCTATTTTTAAAGGGGGTTAATAGAACAATTTGTCACCCCAGAATAATAGATTATGCTCACTATAAGATTAGAATAAATTTTGCTAAAGTAAAATTTTGTTAATACACATGGCGTCCGACTCTGCAGTCTTGTACATATTATGACTATTTTTCTTTATAAATCTCAAATCTTTATCAGTCGCATTTATTGTTTTGCTAAGACTAGTTAAAACAGACATTCTTTCTTGCACTGAGACACAGTACGTATATGTATGTTAAACTATATATTTTTAAAGGAACTACTTTTTCATCTTACTACTTATTAATATATACTATCTGTATGGGGAAATTTACGTGGGCTGGAGAGGGAAATATTTGAAGACTCACTTTCAATGTCATCATTTGGGGTATTGTAAATTGATACATTACGTCTTTTAAATGTCTTTTTTTCTCCACTTGAGACAGGTGTCATGCAATCTGATGAGTCAAGAGTGTTGTCAGAAGTAGAAAATGTATCCACTGAAAACTCTTTTTGTGTATTTGGTTCAATATCATTTTCACTTGGTGTGATAGGTGCAGGCAATGATAATTTTGAACTTTTTATCGGTGTTGTATCTATGGGAACTGGATTGATTTTACTAGTCTCTTCAACAGTAACATCGCCACTGAATGACTTTTCTATTGTTGTAACATTACCACCTAATGATTCCTTCATAATTCGTCCTGATCGAGCCATTACCACCTGGACTGGATCATCAATACCTAATGTCTCACACAACTTTACAGTCTGGGGATTCATAATAGGATCTATTTGTTTGCCTTTTTTCATATCAGGTTTATAAACTGGTGCAGTTTGCACGAAACTTGTTTCATGAATTGTCAAATTTTCCATTATTTTAATAACCAAATCCTTTTCTTCTTGTGTTGGTGTAAAGTTATATCTGAAACACAACACATACGCAATAAATAAAAAAATACACATGTAACCGGGTGGGGGACAAAAGAAACTCAAGAGGAAGAAAAACTGGCAAACGTGTTGGTAGTTTCAGCAGATTTCAACAGATGACGAAAATTTATGTAAAAATGTTATTTATACTACGTAGAAAAATTCACGATCTGATTATTTCTATGGCAAATTACCTAGTGATATGTGGATTTAAGGATTTTTGATATTATATTTTAAGATTAATGTTAAAGACTGAAATACGTTATTGTAATGTACTTGCTTAGTTCTTATTGATTAACAAAAAAAAAGTGACAACCCTAGATCATTATTCTATTTGTATGAAAAATTACAAAACTTTTTTTGTGATTTTGCCCATTCAGTGTTTACAGGTAATTTTAAGGTCACATCATACATTGATTATTTTTCTACAATAATCTATAAATAGTATGAACTTAAAGTAGAAAATACCAAAGTTATGAAAGTTTCTGCAAAATGGGCAAACTTGTAAAAAGTTGTACACATTTGGCCCGCTGTCTAAATTGAGGTTTTTATCATATAAAATATACAGCCTTCGGACATTCGTATATACTCTATACAAGAACAGTGCATTTAACAATAGTGAAACGAGATAACAAATTAAAAATAATATTAATTTATATATTTTAAATTGAATTAGAAAATGCAAGCAATCTGGGCAAAGTCATGCTGTTTTTTCGGTAAATAAAAACATAGATCTTGAGCCATTTCGAAGTATAGCATGTACAAATTCATAGACCAAACTCAGCAAATAGTGTCAAGGTAATAAACTTATAAATTACATACAGATTTTATATATATTAGTATCTAATAATTATAAATAAATATAAATAGTATTTAGTCATTAATAATACAATATTAAGCTTACTGTTCATTTCCACCTGGGCCTGGCAAATGGCAGTTAATATTCTTTACGGTTAGTAAATGATTAGTCTTTTTCAGTATCATCAGCCACTCTGGATCATGTTTTAAACATTTATCACCATCAAATTCTGATGGAATGTCCAAAATTTGCAAGTGCCTTCTTTTGGGTAAACATTTGTCTAAAGCCAAGAATTTAGTCTCAGTTCCATCCTCATGTTTCACAAGTGCTGCAAATTGGCAATGTAAATGTGCTGCGAACCAGTAATCTGGCTTTAGTTCATGAAGTAAAGTTTTGGCTGGCACACTGCCTAATTGATTAGCTTCAATATCTTCCCTATGGAGAGCACATGAAAATAATCATTAAACTCGTTATATTGTTATAAAATGTGCAATAAACTCTTTAATTTTGCAATGGTTACCTAAAAAATGGTTTTCTTTTCAACAAACTTTCCACATCACCATAGTCTGTGATTCCACAGGGCCAATCATGAGAAAGCATAACATGTAATTTCTCTTTGACTTGATTCAGTCTGAATACATCAATTGATCTCACATGATATACAGATCTCAAAGAATCTGGTGTATAGGGGGGGCATTCCCACAGTCCCTGTAGATAATCACGACCTTTGAAAATTCCTGATAAACCTAAAAAAATTAAAATACTCTTAAGATATTTATACATATATCTTTATTATTATACAACTAGGTTTTGAAAATTACTATATTGAATAATATGGAAAAGACAATATCTAATAATTAAAAAATATATTTTACCACCAATTCTTAAATCACCAAATCGAACTATTCCAGATCTACCCAGATAATAAATGTTTGGGGCCACCCAACCTCCATAAGGCAATTCTTGCAAGTAATTGGAAGCTTCATGGTTACCACCAATAAACAAAGTTAAGATAGGAGCCCTTTTTTCACCACTGTAATACCTGCAATAAGTTATACATTCATTTTAATTCAATAGAGAAACTCAAATTCCTATATTACATACCCAGCATCATAGCCAAATACTGGTGTCAATGATACATGCCAGAGGCACAACCAGTCAATTAAATTTTTATCTTTAGAACCTTTTTGGTTTTCAAAAAGCAAAATATCAGAATCTCAATCTAGGTGCCAATAGATGCGTGTGACTCGTAACAGACTTTCAAAAAGGCCTACGTGTACCTAGTTTGTGTCTAATAAATAAATAGACAAAATTCTTAATTTTCATTCAGTACTTAATAATACTTTAATATGAACACACTATGATTACTTACTTGTAAAACGTACACATTCGTTGATACTTAGGAGGCACTGCCATTGATTTCAAATCATTTACGTTCCTCACTGCCTGAAAGTCACCGCAGCATATCAACAAATCAACTTGGATACCTTGTCTCGTTTGTAGCGTTTCTACACATTCGTAGATAGTCTCTAACTCTCCGTGGGCACATCCTTCTACAGCGATCTTCATTTTATAAATATATTTATGATTACACTGGAAAATCTTCAAAATTAACTTATACTATTGACATAATTAATTTAAAAACATAGTTAATTCATGAGTTTGCGGTTTGTTAAGTTTCACAAACGCAAAACACCAACTTTTAACGAAGATTATATTCACAAATGACAACAGTTTCAGTAGTTTTTTTTTATTCGTCCAAAGGACAGGCTATAGTCAGTCGACCATACTGTCTAGTGCCTAGCCAGTTTCGGTAGTATTTTATTGCTTTTTTTTCTTTTTCCCTTGTAATGGGAAAGCAAAGGGTTCCAGCCCATACAGCCTCGTCAATCGTGTATCCATAATCCATACTAATACTTTAAATGCGAAAATAACTCTGTTTGTTTGTTTGTTTGTTACCTCTTCACGACTAAACGGCTGAACGGATTGTAATGGAATTTGGTAAGGAAATAGATTATATCCTGGAGAAGGACATAGGCTATCTTTTTTCTAAAAAACAACCTTGAAAGGGGTCAAATGGGAGGTCAAAATTTGTATGGGAAATTCATAATTCCTCGACTTAGGGATCTGTAAATTCATATTTAGGCTTTTGGTAGGAAATAAAGAAATAAGTGTTTCAACGTTTTTGAAAAATCATCCCTGAAAGGGGCAAAGTGAGGCTCTCTCAAGATTGAGGCACAACACCTGAGAGGCTGGATAATCGCTACAGGTGCCTCAGTGTAGAAGACAACTCCTTGGATTGTATACTTCTGCTCCCGAATATAACCTCCACTTAGGCGGAGCCGCGAGCAACAGCTAGTAAATATATATTTTTCTTTCAATAACGGTTTTTTTTTCAATAAGGCCTACGCTAAGTCTACGGTTAATTTTTTCCCTATAGGGATTTTCCTTTTCAATATGACCTAAGTCAAATCTTCAGTTTTATTTCATTGCTTTTTGACAGCAGTTTTTTTTTTATGGCTCCGCACTTCTTGTACATGTAGCCAATGTCAAGTATATGATTTGAACACCTTTTGGATATTGGTATCAACGGATAAAGGTAGGGAAACTATTTGATTTTAACGGTTAAAGGAGAGGTATAGGAACTATCAGGAGAGTTAAACTTGGTATATTAAATATAATAGAGGAAGCTTTAAATATATATATATATATACACACACATATATATATATATATATATATATATATAGATTTAAATACAAGGATAACAAATTACAAGTATTTACAATATGTAAATATTAATAAAAATAGTTAAATCTTTATCTTATTACTAATGAAAAACAATGCTATACATTTATATACAGTGATATCATTACTACTAAGAAGAGAGGAAATAGAACAAGGAAATGGAATACGAAGATTAATTAGTGAATTAGAAAAGGATGAACGATCATAATTTGTACATGAGAACAGAATGTGATCTAAGTCGCCGACATCTGATCCGCAGGAACACATAGAACTGTTTAAAATTTTAAGCCTTGCAAGGTGAGCAGGCGAGCAAGTGTGACCAAGTCTAGAGCGGATCAGTATAGACGTTTCCACTTTGCTAAACTTTGCTCTACAGAACCAAGGTTTTGTAAGGATTTCTGGTTGAATTGAAAAGTAATAACGACCCTTTATTTGTGCACTGGAACACCATACCTCAGTCCACGAATCCCGAAGAAATATTTTCGGCAAAGATAAAAGATCTAGACTGAAATTTTTATAGGGAAACAAATCCCCACATTGCACCGCTTCCTTGGCAAGTCTATCAGCAATATCGTTGCCAACGATTCCTGAATGGCCAGGGATCCACGCGAAATGTATTGAGAATCCCTTGGAAAAACATTTAAATGCTAATTCTTTGATTTGGAAGATTATTGGTAATAAGTTTTTATTTTTAAAAGGAAATTTCGCAATGGCCTGAAGGGCACTAAGGGAATCTGAGAAGATTATCGCTTTATTAAGGTTAAGAGCTAAGACGTATTCAATACCTTTTAGTATTCCAAGGCATTCACCTGTAAAAACTGATGACTCCGGAGGAAGCTTTACTTTTTGAACTATATTGTATTGGGAATGGTAAACACCAATCCCAACACATTGAGAAGAAGAAAATTTTGAAGCATCGGTGTACAGGAAATGGAAACCCTCAAAATCACTGAGAAAGGAATTAAAAGAAATATTTACGTTTGGCGAGTGTTTATCAACACAATTATAAATAATATTCGAGGAAAAAATTAAGGAATCATAAGAATTGGTAAATAAAGGGAGCTTGTTGGAGCTATGAGTAGGAGCAGATAGAGATAGAAATTTTTGGTAACTTTTGACGAGACATGGAGGAGATTTATGAGACCAGTAATTAGACGAAGTTATATGTGTTTGAAGAGACTCAAGTAACGGAATGAGAGGATGATTCGAAAATTGTAAAATTCTGAACAAATATCTGTCGGAAAGAAACTGTCTTCTAAGATACAGTGGCGCTTCGCCACACTCTACTTGCAATGCATTGATTGGACTGGATTTCATTGCACCTGATACAATACGTAACGCTTTTGACTGTAGACGATCTAAGTTTTGAAATGAATTTATATTACCAGGTTCTAAGAGAAAAGTACCATAATCAAAAACACTTTTGATCAGAGCATTATAAATAAGCTTTAGAGAACAAGGGTGGCCACCCCACCACACGCCTGCTAAACATCTCAGCATATTTAATTGCCGTTCCACTTTATTTACAACATACTCACAGTGAGCAGCTCCAGAGAGTTTAGAGTCTAAGATGAGACCTAAGTATTTGAAGTTATTTTGGACTGGAATGGGAATATTATTATAGACTATGTTTATAGTAGAAGGATTTCTACTACGGGTATATAAAACAGCTGCACTTTTAGATGGGGAAAGTTCTAAGCCATTGGCATGAAGCCATGAGCATAAAGAATGTAAAGAGGAATTAAGAACAGAACAAGAATGGTTAACGGAATCAGAAGAACAGTAAAGAAGTATGTCATCTGCATATTTATTGTAATATCTTAACATCAGTATCGATAATAGAGGCCAAATCAAAAGTATAAATATTGTACAGTAAGGGGCTAAGAACAGAGCCTTGCGGAAGACCTCTCCAAACAACCCGCGATGGCTGCTGGGGATCTGCAGGCGACATTATAATTGACCGTTCGTTTAATATATTAAGAATGAAGTTAATGAGATTTATTGGCACCTGTAGCGAATGTAACTTATTTTGCAGGACTGATAGCAGAACATTATCGTACGCGGCCTTAATGTCTAAAAATACAGCAACAGTTGAGCGATTATTAGAAAATGCCAACCTGATATCACATAATAGTATACTCAAACAATCCATCGTACTTTTCCCTTTCCTAAAACCATACTGAGACTCGGCTAGTAATCCGTTACTTTCAATATACGACTCTAGACGATTTTTAATTAAATGTTCTGCTAATTTTATTAAAACCGATGATAAGACTATGGGGCGATATGACGAAACATCAGACGGGTTTTTTTGTGGTTTAAGAATTGGCAACACAATTTGACATTTCCATTCTCGAGGTATGTTTCCTGTAAACATAATGGAATTAATGAGATTTAAAAAATATGTATGGAATTTATCGCTTAGAGGGGTAAAAAATGAATAGGGAATACCGTCTAAACCTGGAGCAGAATCAACAGTGTTCAAAATAATTCCCTTCAATTCATTCAAAGTAAAGGGCAAGTTCAATGGTGAATGATTTTCAGAATTTGTATTTTCAGTTATAGAAGACAAAAGAAAATTCTGAGGAACCCATGGAGGAGCGAGTTTATCCAGAAAGTCACAAGCCAAAGATTGAGGAATTCTAGGACCAGAGATATCAGATAGGGCAGATCTAAATCTTCTGATGTTACTCCAAACAACTGAAGGAGGGGTATTTGGGGAAATATTGGAACAGAAGCTATGCCAGCCTTCAGTCTTTTTCTTTTTGAAAAGTTTTCGCGTTTGTGCAATAATGTTGGAAAGATATGCAAAGTTTTCCTGAGACATGTTTAGGTTATATGCTTGCTCTGCTTTCTTCCGTTTCTTAATAGCCTCAGTGCAATCAGAGTCCCACCAGGGAGGCATAGGAATTTTCCTACATGTTGAAGCTGTAACTGACTTTTTAAGAGGAAAGATGTCATCAGCAGCCGATGTCATAATGTGTACTAAAGTCATAGCACATGTACGTTCACTGCCCTCAGTCACAACAGGAAGAGATGGAAGCAACATGTCTACCTTATTTCTAAACTCATCCCAGTCATTGCTACATTTGGTGGGGGGAAGCTTGTATTTTAAATAAGGTTTTTTAGGGAAATATGAAGAACTATTGTGGAAGAAAGGATAGGAAATTTTAATTGGAAAATGATCACTGCCAAAAGAAGAAGAAAGAGCAGTCCAAGAAAGAAGGGAAGCGAAGTTAGGGGTGCAGATAGAAAGATCTACTGCGCTTTGATTAGTATGGTTGGGGTCGTTGCGACGAGTAGGAGCCCCTGTATTTAGTATGCACAAGTCGTTTGTGTCTAATATGTCAAGTAATGCTTCACCATATGAATTTGAATCAGAGCTACCCCAACATTGATGGTGACAATTAAAATCACCTAGAAGTAAAAACGGTCTTGGAAGAAATCTAAGAAGGGAATTAATTTCATTAAGTAAAGAAGAGGAAGGATGAGAAATATAAAGGGAGACAAAACAAGTATTATGTACACTTACAGCTACAATAGAGATTTGGTCACTATGAGAAGGTAAAGAAATAGTTGAGAAAGGAACAGAATCTTTGATGAGTAAGGCAACACCACCATACCCATCAGATCTGTGTTAAAATCCTATTTACCGCCTTCAATATCTTTAAACCCCATCAGATCTGTCTTCTCTAACAGTAATGTACCTTTGTATTTTAAAAACATAGTTGTTTTTTAACCATGTTTCAGATAAAGCAATTACAAAGGGCTGGTATTTATTAATAAGATGAATAAGGTCAGACTTTTTATTAATTATGCTGCGGCAGTTCCATTGAAGAATGTTGTTGTTGTCCATTAAGGACGGAAATAGAGGGAATATCAAGTAAAGGTGCAACGAGGGACGGTGAGATATTGAATTTAGTAAAGAGGTTAAATAATGCAGTAATAAATTCTTTAATATTAAATTGATTTTCATTTTGTGTCTCATCTTTCCTGGGGCCAAGGGCACACCCATTTGATGGTTCAGGTAAGGAGTAATCTCTAATTATAGCATTATGGGCTTGTTTGTCATATCCTTTGGTTAAACTAGGGTGAGAACGGGGCTTCAAGAAGACCGTTTTTTTATAGCTGGATGATGAATCATGTAAGGTAGATGACTGAGTAGTTGGAGATTTTGAAGATGTTAAAACATCAGCATAAGATTTTGTGACTGGGGGCAGCAGTTTGGAGGCCTCAATGTAAGAAATTTAGCTCTGGGCCATATGTGTTTTAATTTTTTTTTTTTTTTATGGAAAAAGGGGGCAAACGGGCAAGAGGCTCACCTGATGGAAAGTGATCACCGCCGCCCATGAACATCTGCAACACCAAAGGGCTTGCAAATGCGTTGCCGGCCTTTCAGGAAAGAATATGCTCTCTTCTTGAAGGTTCCCAGGTCGTAACGGTTCGGAAAGACCGCCGGCGACAGCTGGTTCCACAGAGTGGTTGTGCGTGGCAGAAAATGCCGTAAAAATCGCGCTGTTGTGGAACGCTGGACATCGAGATGGTGCGGATGGAATTTTATGTTTTGGCGCGATGTCCGATGGTGAAATTCAGCGGCCGGGATCAATCCAAACAATTCCTCGGAACATTCCCCATGATAAATGCGGTAGAAGATGCAGAGTGATCCAACATCTCTACGCAGAGCCAATGGATCAAGCCGATCGGAAAGAGCTTGATCGTCGATAACCCGAGCTGCCCTACGTTGAATGCGGTCAAATGGAAGTAGCTGGTACTGGGGGGCTCCCGCCCAGAGATGAGAACAGTACTCCATGTGGGGCCGAATTTGCGCCTTATAGAGATTTAGGCGTTGACCCGACGTGAAGTACCGTCTCGCCTTACTGAGCACACCAAGCTTCTTTGAGGCCAATTTGGCCTTTCCTTCCAATTGACCGCGGAACTGGACGTTGCTCGAAATGTCGACGCCAAGTATTCCGATATTGGGTTTGGCAGACAGGGGAGTGTTCTCTAAATGAGGAGTTACGACAAATGGTGACTTTTTAGCGGTTAACGCGCAGACTTGTGTCTTTTTGGGGTTGAATTGGACTAAGTTTAGTCGACCCCAGTCCGAGACTTTGGTTAACAAGGACTCGACTTCAGACACAAGTTTGTTCCGGCTCTCGTCGACGTATTCCCAAGCTGGCTGGCTGCAAGCGCCTCCCCCTTGGTCTCAACTGCTTTTGCCCATCATGAGTTAGGTAGACTAGAAGATCACCGGCTGAGCGACCCCGACGAAAGCCGTACTGGCGGTCGCTAATCAGCCGGTGCTCCTCCAGGTACCGCAGGAGCTGGCAGTTGATAACGGACTCCATTATCTTGGAGAACAAGGAGGTGATGGCTATAGGCCTGTAATTGGACGGGTCCGAGCGGTTGCCTTTTTTAGGGATCGGGTGCACTAAAGCGGCCTTCCAGGATTTCGGGACTACGCCTAATGTATAGGAGTGCCGGAAAAGACGCGTTAAAACCGGGCCAACTCCGGAGCACATGTCTGCAACACGATCGGAGGGATGCCATTGGGCCCACTCGACTTATGAATGTCCAAGCACAGGAGTGCTTTGCGAACTGCACTTTGCCGGAACTTAACCTCCGGCATCGTTGCATCGCACCGCGGGATTGTCGGTGGTGAATTTCCTCGGTCATCCAAAGTCGAGTTGGACGCGAAGAGAGAGCCCAGAAGATCGGCTTTCACCTTCGCGGCATGGGCCAGCGAGTCATCCTCCGTGTGCAGGGGTGGAAAAGATGGCTGACAGAAATTTCCTAAGACAGCCTTGGCGAGAGACCAAAACGCACGTGTTCCCGACGGGAGACGTGCCAGTCTCTCGCCAATTCTGCCAATGTGCTCCGACTTCGCCTTAGCAATGGCGCTTTTGAAGGACCTAGAGGCAAAGTTAAACTCCTTTTTAAATGCGCCGGTATTTACATCACTAGACGCCGACGCGTCAGCCCAGGCTTGGTAGCATTCCCGCTTTCGGCGTAATGCCGTCTTGCAGGAGCGACCAAACCAAGGCTGGGATTTGCCTCCGATGGGCACTGCAGAGAACGGAATAAAGAGTTCCATACCCTGAAGTACCACATCAGTGATAGAGTCAGCAACGACGTCAGGATCATCCGGCGAGAAGCAAATCTGCCCCCATGGGTAGGACGCAAAGAATGACCGCATTCCGTCCCAATCCGCTGACCTATAGTGCCACACGCGGCGGCAGCCCGCAAAGCGAGGCCGTGTTGAGTGCGTGACTGGCACTGTACTCCGGACAAGACAGTGGTCCGACGAACCAAGAGGAGGATCGACGGATACCAGGTAGCCTTCCGGATGAGAGGTCAGCAGAAGGTCCAACAGGGAAGGTGTATGATCCTCCACATCTGGGAATCGCGTTGGCGAGGTGACCAGTTGTGTCAAATCATATGCTAATGCGAAATCGTGAACAGATCTCCCCGCATGATCGGTGGTGCGTGATCTAAGCCATTCGGCGTGGTGGGCGTTAAAGTCACCGAGAATCACGATCTCTGCGGATGGGATCTGCTTTTGCTTTGCTTTGCTTTTGTCGAGAAAATTCAGGACAAAATTTGCTTATTGCATAGTGATTTCCAAAACATAAGCAGCACTGTGCATTTATTTCCTCTGTTTCACATCCTTCCCCAGAGTGGAGTTGCCCGCACTTATAACATCTAGGTTTAGATCTGCATTGAGTTTTAGTGTGGCCAAACCGACAACAATTAAAACATTGAATAGTCGGGTATATATATAGGTCTACTGGCAGAGCATTATAACACATAAAAATACGTTTAGGCAAAATTTGACCATCAAAGGTCACAACCACTGTTTGGGAGGGTTTCCATACTGCTGAACCATCTTGAAATGATTTAAAATTTAATCTTCTAATTTTTAAAATCGGTCCACACCCTATCGGAACAGAAGTATTCTCAATAACTTCCTCCGGAGACCATTCAGCAGGAACTCCTCGCACAATACCCATTCTTGTAACATTAAAAGTTGGAATAAAAGCCTTAAAATCTTTTTTCAAAAGGTTTTCATTACAAATAAAAGAGTTAGCATCCGTGTAAGTAGTGAAAGCTAAAGATATTTTATTTCTCCCTATTCTCTTGAGGCTCCCATTAACAATATTTTTAAAATTATATTGTTTAAGAAACCTGCCAAAAGCAAGCGGATGCAAAATGGTAGGATCATTCTCCACAGAGGTATTTCTTTGCACATGGATAATAAAGGGCGCAATATCGCTTTTGTCATACGTATTCCTTCCCACCATTTGCGCGGGAATTTTGGATGTCGATAGTTCTGGTGTTTCTAGTACTTTATTTGTGTTTTGAATTATTGGCTGCGACTGTACTGACAACGAGAGGTCAGTATCTGTACAACCGCATCCAGACGACGATTCGTTAGGACCTTGTTTTCTCTTTCTTTTATTGCAGACTTTGCAGATATGAAGTCGACGACTTCGTTTGAGCGGCCTGGACGATGAAGAGCCATCTGTGTCCATACCAGACTCAGACATAGCTTTAGACAAGCTTGGTTCTGAATAAATGGTAACAAAACTGCCTGCCGGAGGGACAAAGCCCCCCGGATCAGGCGGCTCATTCATTTTGAACTACTATGGACTAAGGAATTGTATTTACAAAAACTTACCAAAATGATGAAAATGAAAAGGAAAAAATAATGAAATATTAACTAAACTACAAATATATACAAGTACTCCACTGATAGAAATATTTCCAAAAAGATATTTTGAAAAAATTTAAAGAGCTAAAAAATCACGTCCACCAAGTACGAAGTATCCCGCGCTTTTTCTTTTGTTTTATTAAAAGAAGGCAAAAGTTTTCCAGCCTTGTCTGTCGTTATTTTGCCAAATCGGGACTAAAATTAAAAGTCTTCTATTACTCTGGTTTTTATAAGTCAAAAGGCCAAAGCCATGTCTGAAAAAGCCACAATTTAAATGGCCAGAGCCCTGTCTGAAATAATTAATTCACTTTCTAATCACAAATAAAACGTCACATCACATTCCCGCCATTTTCAGAAGTCCTTTTTTTATATTATTCTTTTTTATCCTTTTTCCCTTGTAATGGGAAGACAGAGGGTTACGGAACATACAGCCTCGTCAAGGGTGTAAAGATATCAATGACACAGTTTTTTTTTTATTTATTTATTTACTCCATAGATATAGTATATACAACCGATTTACTCTATAAAAGAGAAGGCAAAGGTTCTCCACCATGCAGCCATGTCTGTCTTTATTTTTTCCAAATCTGGGCTAGAATTAAAGTCTTCTTCTTCTCTGGTTTTTACTTATACAAAAAGCCGAAGCCATGTCTGCAGTCTTCATCTATTCAAAAGGGGGAAGCCATGTCCGATATTTTTCTCATTCTAAAGGCCGAAGCCATGTCTGAAATAAACACAATTCAAGAGGCCTAAGCCATGTCTGTAATAGTCACAATTTAAAGGCCGAACCCATGTCTGTAATAGTCACAATTTAAAGGCCTAAGCCATGTCTGAAAAAAAAATTTCACCTATTAATGCAGACTTGAGTAATACACTGAATATTATATAGGTTTGATATAAAAAATAATACGATAGAATAATATATAATAAACCTAATTTAACAAACAATCACGTGGCAATAAAATCAGCTAATTTCAAAACAAATTATATAAAAAGAAAATAATTTATTGTATCGATAGATGAAATGTTCCAATATCTGACATACAATATTCAGATTGCGACATCTCTATAAAGTGAGTAAGTATAATAGTGACTCCTGCTTGTTTTTTTTATAAGCTCATAACTAACTCTTTTGGAAAACCTTTTTTATGATGTTTTCTTGCCAGGCATTAAGCAGGCTTTCAGTACTATTATAATGCTCTTTGCATACAATCAATTAGATGTTTGGTTGCCTACTCATGCCTACTATAAGTTAAGATGAAATCAATTATTAATTGAAAAAATAACGACAGAGAAGACTGTATGGCGGAGAACCTTAGCCTTCTGTTATGAAAAATATAATGGAACAAAAATATATAGAATATAAAAATATGAGATTATTTCATTGGAAATGTTTAAATATTTCAACTCTATAATTTTAGCAGCAATACGGTCAAAACGGATTATTGTTATGTATTTTGGAGACAACGGAACATATAGCTTAAAAACGGGACTGTCCCGCTCATATCGAGACGAAGGGTCATGATAGATAAGGGTGATCATAAAGTTTAATATTTTGAATGTTTTAATTTGTCATCTTGGTTATAAAGAATAACGGAATTAAGTTTTGCTTATCTAAAATATAAAAGCCAATGTAGTTATAAAAGTCATACGCATGTTTAGCGCTCAACAGGTCCGCATTTAACGTGTAGGTATAATATATAAACCTACCTATGTGGTTTATTTAAAGCTACATATATTATGTTTCGTATTTTCCAATATTAAAATATATATATTTTAAAATATTATTCCAAATAATATTTTCTTATATTAAATAGGTAGTTTTCTGCTTTCCTAAAAATCCATAAATAATGATGCTGTAAATGGAAAAGCCATGACGCATGACGAATTTTTTTTTTGGTGTTTATATATAATTTCAAAATCATAGATTTAGTATACCCATTCATAATATATATCTATAGATATTATCTGGGTAGTGGGTACCTACACTGTCAGTGTAGGTACCTACTTACAAATTAATAATATTGTTATAATTGTTTTCAATATTTGTTATTGACAAAAAGGGCCGCATTTTGTTGTACTGTATCATGACAATTGACTAAGAAGTAAGTGTGAAGTGATAGAGTCACTATTATGTAGACAGATTTCATCACAATTAATTTCCCGGCGCAACTGGGTTCATATCAATATTTTAGAGAAAACTGGCGTAAAGTAACATCTTGCTGTTGTTTTTAACAATCTCCATTTTATCCCTTTAAGGCCAGCAACGCAATCACGAGAGTCATTATGATATAGCGGTGGTTAAATGGGCGTTGGAGATCACTCATCATTCGTTGATCCACGTGCTCGTTTGTACATCCCTGTAATAGAAAGATATATAGGTATTTGGGAATTGGAAAAATTTACATATTTTTTTCATTGATTTAACATCGATTTGCTTCAAATTCATATATATACCTACCTGTGGTGTAATAACATAAAAGCACTATTAGAATTAAGTATAATGGCTGTATTCAAAAGGATTGACAAAAAAAAAGCTACTTCCGTCTAAACAAGACTTATACAGGCGTGGGCCGCGGGTGAAAGCAATGGATGGTCAGCCATTTACCTAACTCTCATCAGATGTAGCTTACCCTTACCTACTTTTGTAAGCAATATTAAGAATGCTAATAATTTATTTTGCATTCATATCATAAATTCTAGATTTGTGAGCGAATTTTGGGAAAGCTTTCGTCCAACATTGGGATTATATTGCTAATGCAATAATTATACAATTACAATTGAATGAATAACTCAAATACTTACAACGAAATACAGAACGACACAAGTGGTATGTTGTATAGTAGTAGGTACCTATAGCTAACGAGTGAAAAAAAACCTGTGGCGGAAGGTGAAACCGCTACATTTATTGACCTAGATTTAGAAAACTTAAGTTATTCCCAGTAGACTTCTCGAATACTGACCTACTCTTGTACTCACTGTTGAAATAATGCGTTGTATTATAGTGCACTGCAAAAAAATATCATTATTATCTGAAAGTAGAATATAAAAATATGTAGGTATAATCTATATTATAATGCTAAAGAGATTGTTTGTTTGAACGCGCAAATATCTAGAACTACCAGTTAGATTACAAAATTAATTGAGCAAGTTAATATGCTATCAAACTTCTCGTTACTACCAGCGAGGGCGAAACGAATGACTCTCCCGGGAGTCACGCCGCGACCGCAAGCAACTGCTAGTAGATACTTAATAAATAAATAACACCCAACAGTCACACACATAACCCCAACCCCACACTAAGATACGAGTCTTGTGTTGTGGGTATCAGGAACTACGAGGGACTTTCGGTTTCACAACACCCAGACCCCGGACACAAATACCTGTCTGTCACACAAACATTTGTCGCGTTGTGGGAATCGAACCCATGGCCACTCGTTTCACAGCCGGCTACTCGCCAACTGCACCACGGAGGCTGTCATCCTACTTAACCAGTTAGTAGGTATTATATTACCCAGTTCTCATTATTTTGTTAATCATCGGCGTCTATATGATCTGACTTACCTACCTAACTCATCCTACGAAAATCAGCTGATGTACACTAGCCCCGGTCCAGTCAGCCTACAGATACAGTAGACAAAACTGTTTACAGCGTGGTAGTACAATTTTTTAGAAATATAGGGCTATTATCACTTGCCAGTTTTAGAGTGTTTTAGGTTTATAACAGGAATAAATAAGGTTTCTTTAGGAATTTATCATTCAGCACAATCCTGGGTAGCTGCACTGGTTGGCAGCCTGTCTGCAGTTGCCGTTTGCTGCCGTCTTTTTGTATAGCACAATGGGTAAACGCACAAAGAGTCAGTTGATGTTAAGTGTTTATTGCCAACCAAGTATAACCACGACTTTAGAAGACAAAAGCAAGACTGATGTCAGACCAGCCAGTCTACTCTGTAACACAATTCCGATCGATCGGTATTGGATTTGAGAGATTTCGTATTCTGAATGCGACCCTACTGCTTATATTATTTTAATATCGCATAACAATTCATATGATAATCTTAATTCTAATTACTGCATATTAATGGCTGCACAATATTGAAATAATATGGCGACAAAGAGTACGAAATCTCTCAAATCCAATACCGATCGATCGTGATTGTGTTACAGAGTAGACCGGCAGGAATGTTACTCTTGACACTCGATTCCAATTTAAATTGGGATTGGGTTCGAAAACTTTACTAGTGGCACTCTTAAACACAACACCAGCGGACGACTTAATTGAATATGGCGGATTTTTTAGTAACTAAATGAAATAGAGTATTTACGATCGCTAGTTCATAAAAATTCTATTTCATTTAGTTGAGTGAGTTAGAGTTCCATTATCTTCTAGATTGTAATTGAAACTGTATCGAGTTTAAAATTGGAATTGATTTCAAGGGTAGGCCAACTGATCATCAAGTTTTAATTTTCTTTCCGAAAAATCACACATATGTATTACCCGGATTCGGAAATTGTTCCCAATATGGCGATAGGGTGGCCTATCACATGATGGTATGAAAATAACATTGGCAAACCGTGGGTACACTGGCTACTCTTTTGATTATGCGTTCTATCATACCGGCGCGCGTGAGCTTATAAAAATAAATACACCCAATAGTCACACACATAGTTCTGACCCCACACCTGGTAATACCTGTATCGTGGGTATCAAGAACTACGAGGGAATATGGTCCCACAACACCCAGACCCGTAACAAATATATCTCAGTGCGGTCTCGCTCTCCTGTCGTTTCACAGCTGGCTACGCGGCAGAGGCTGAGAAAATGAAATTTATAATGAAATAACACCAAAAACTTTTACGTGCTTGGTATTTTGTATTCCAGAATTGATTACCTATTGCTATTGATATTAAACATTTTACTACCTACCGCATACCTTGACAATTCAATTAGCGGTTTCATTGCGAGTAGTGGGCACAAAATTAGATCGTGCTAATTGGGACGAAGTGGAAGATTTAATAAAATGCATCTAATTGCCAGTCTTCGTGGACTCTCCGGCGAGCGTACTTCTGCATAATATCGCCGTTCACTATTTTAAAAATATTTGAGGTAAAAAATAAACAGAACATGAATTAGTAATGCCTATGTTACTTAATAAGTGAATAACCTATGTATCTATAGTATATCTAAAAGATATGACAACATGAAACAGTGACAAGTCTCTAGTATCCTCTAAAAATATTTAGTCTACATTTGAAACTTAATCCAATTGAACTATGGACAAAATAAAACTAAAACAACAATGAAACATGTAATTGCAGACTATTCTCAAAGGAAACTACGATAAAGACGTCGATGGAGTTAATTGTGAAGTTGAGCAGATATGTAACGGTTAGGTAGAGTTGCCAACCGTCCTGTTTTCCTAGGACAGGTCGTGGTTTTTAGAGTGTCCTGGGGTGTCATGGATAGTTTTTAGGCAGCATCATGGGTTTTTAAAGCGCCCTGATAAGGTCCAGTATTTTAAAATTCGCACACTACTTTTACAATCCTTACTTTAGGGGCGGCGTGTCGGCTCGCAAGTGTTTAAAAATATGCGTCCTGTTTTTAAACTGAATTGTCCTGGTTTTTCTAACTTCAAATCCTAATATTTGAATTCCGGGGTTGGTAACCCTACGGTTAGGCCACTGGCTGATGGCTCCAGTCGGCAGTGTCGGCACGTGGATAAAAGTGCAGGCGTCGTGACGTCAGAGCGGCCGGCAGGCCAATGGCGGACCGAGGCGGCGCTGTTTGCGCGTGAGCACCGCCCACCGACCTCCGCTAACGGGAAAATTCGGAAAATTTATATCCAATTTAAACACATACATTATATTATTACATTTCATTATTATTAGCCTAATATACGGTTAGTCATAAAACACTATTGTTAAATAAATTATCCTACATAATATTAATAAAGAGGTTGTTACATTATTATAAGTGTAAGCCATCAACCAAACACATGAAAACCTAATAGACAACCCGCGAACTTGTAAATAGATACCTACGCAATTTTGTAGCGACTCTATGTACGTTTGTGGACGTATTACCTTTGTGATGGTATTTGCATTCATAAGCAATATAATAACGCAGTAATCGATAAGTAAACAAACAGAGGATGGTATCGGTGTGCCGCGCGCGCCCCTTCTGTCGAACATTTTTATAGTAATGCGCGCGCACAAGGAACTCTTTATAGAGTGTGCGCGCGAGTCGACTGCACGCGCGTTCTCTCCGCGACCTATACTACGAGCCTCACTATTATTATTTGTCATAACTACGATAGTTCCAAGTGTAAACATGAGTTGGGGACAGGAGCGGGGTAAGCAGGAGATCAACGAAGCCGTCGGGAAACTGTTGGTGAATTTTAACTACGACAACATAGTCCCGCAGCCTCCCAAGTAAGTTTTTATTGTTTATTATGTAATTGATTTATTTTACTTATAAAGTATTCAATTTAAATATTTTATATGAATAAAATATTTACATTTTATTCATTTACTACGAAATGTTGGACCGACAATCATAAATTTCAAGACGCGCCGAATAAAAAAATGTATACATAAAACATAACTCTTTGCAATTTATAAAGTAATTTACAAATTGGCGTAAATGCTACAATAATATAAGATTATTTTATTATTTGCTACTAAATACCTAAACATTTAAAAACCTTACCAAGAGCATTAGAGCATCAGCTTAGTGTATGTTTAAGTAAGCTTTGTAGCGTACTTTACTGTAAACGAAAAATACATGAATTTGAATTCAATGAATTACAAAATTATACACTGAATGTAGCACTTTATTGAAAATATTATAACCTCTAAAACTATATTTAATAATTTATTTGAATCATCATGTAATTGAAAATGGTATACTTTATTATTTCATTCAATTCCATAGCCCAAAAGGTAGAAGGGAAAGGGGACCTTTACGATTAGAGAAGGCCATAATTAAATCTGATTAAAATTGTTGTGACATACGGATGGATAGCCAGTTCATTATTGTGAAATATGTTATAAAGTAGAATATAATTAAATGTGTCATTCCAAATAAGTGGTTTCGAAAAAATACTGTTACCTCCTTAATTTTTGGCACTGAATACCTATTAAAATGAGAACAAACGTCGTCCTATTGTTATCTAATTTGCTGACGGTTATTTTAAATGTTGAAGTAAACTCAATTAATCAAATACAATTTTGATGTAAGGCTAGCTATAACAATAAAAATGTAGATTCTAAACCATAACTGGAAATTAAGTTCTGAAAGTTTCATGTGTATTATATAGAAGTTTCCATAAAATAATCAAATCTTAGAACATGTAAGTATTTTAAAAACCTGTATTAATTCATTGTTTATTGTAAGTAAATGTCAGTCCAAATATTACTGAAGAAATAAAAAGTTGACGTCGTCGCCTGTCTCAGTGACGATCGCGAAAATTATGTTGGGATGTTCATCATGTTCACAATAATCACTACATATAGAAGAATATCAAGCTGTAATAATATGTGAAATTAATTAATTATTATCTTTATCTATCTCTCCCTAACTATTCATCCATGGTGGTAGGGTCAGCATACGTTTTTTTGTATACCACGATGGTGGCAAACAAGCTTACGGCCCGCCTGATGGTAAGTGGTTTCCGTAGACTATGGACGCTTGCAACACCAGGAGCATCGAATGCGCGTTGCTGACCCTTTAGAAACCTATTTACTCCCTTCTCGAAGAACCCCATACGGTATTCCCTTTGGTAAACCTTCGTACTGTTTATCCTCCATTTCGCTCTATCTGTGACGTCACGGTCGCTTGCGGACGACATGAATTTAACCATGTCTCTCTGCAGTACATCCTTCAATCTAGGATACCTGCCTGGATATTCAGTTCAACTCATTATGAATTTATCAATTATATATTTTTATTAAATTAATTAATCATATCTATAGGATAAAAATTCACGTGAGCTTTAAAATGAAGTTATAATTAATTATAAATAAATAATTAACAACCAACACACATAGCCCTGACCGCACACTAAGACACGAGTCTTGTGTTGTGGTGTGGGTATTAGGGACTACGAGAGACTTTCAGTCTCACAACACCCAGACCCCGGAAACAAATATCTGTCTGTCACACAAACATTTGTCCCGGTGTGGGAATCGAACCCACAGCTTCTCGTTTCACAGTCGGTTACTCGACAAATATGCCACGGAGGCTGTCGAATCAAATTATATTACAAGTATAATTGGATTTTATCACCAGCAGCGGTGGAGCTGTAAAAATCGTTTCTGAAACGCCAATTTAAGTAGGTACCTACCAATAAGAAATGAAAAGAGCCATAATTAATCGCATTACTAGATATTATATATTGTATTAATGTTTATACTCTGTGGGCGGGGTTTTGTTTGTGCACCAGCACGCTGATCGGCCGGCGGAGAGGCCGTGACCCGCGGCTCATGAAGGCGAACCTCCCTTGAATATTATAAATGTAATTATTACTGGAACTATTGAGAGATAAGTCATGAAACGGTCTTAAAGGTCTTTATATGTATATATTCTATATCGACATTGGTATAGAGGATAATGATATAATAAAAAGTCTGCTGTGTGCGTATTGCATATACTTATTATTGATAAATGGTAGGTACAATGGATTTAGTATCTATATAAATATAAAACTGTTACTTCTTGTGTATAAAAGTTTTAATTAACTTTAAAACCGGTGTACGTTCATTCAATTCTAATTCTCGCATCGGAGAAAATATAATATACATTAATGGAGATAAGTATGCAGAGGAACAGTAGGTTTAATATAGAAAACGAACGAATGATGAAACGAGAAAATATTCATTTTTATTTATACATTTATTATTTATGTTGACTAAATAAAATCATTTCAAAGCCGTTAGATTCTTTTGATTGCCGAATAGTAGAGCCTAATTAGTATACAATTTCCAGATCAACAAATCTATTTACGAGTTTTTAATATATTATAATTCGTAAATAATAATAATTATACATATTATAATGGTAAAGACTGCTGATAATAAACACCGGCCCAAACTGCATACATTTCAGATTTTTATAAGTAGATACGTATCTACAACTTTATGAAATTCGCTGGCTTAAACGGTGAAGGAAATATAGTGAGTACACTGGCATGACTATTTCAGGCATAAAATTTCTAACATATATCTATGAGTCGGTAACTTAGATCCGGTAATACGAACCAACACTTTAGTTTAGTGTACCCCCGACGCGACGCCTGAAATACATCAAATCAGCCCGACGTAGTTAAATTTTCGTTTACCTAAGCATGTTTCTAAATTGCGTTGTGGCAATGCTTGTATGTATGTTATGCGTTAATTATGAACTGAAGTTAAGCATAAATAGGTGGAAACGTGCATTTATGGTCCAAATAAATATTTCATTCCTTAACGTTGAAACTACTACCCTATGTAGATTGAGCATTCAAAATAATCTGGGTGAGCAAATGACTTGCATATTTCTATCAGATAAACATCACTCAATGAAGACAAGATTATGTATATTACCTATGATGGACCGTACATACGATGAATATATAACAGTTGAAAAATACACGCTTTTTATGTACCTACTTATGTTATTGGTGTGGCCAGCGTAGCGTAAAAATTTAGGTCTATAGTTTGTGTCAACCCCCCTCTGCAATCTATCTATACATATATAGTTACATGTCCTGTCTGATTGTTTTTTTTTGTAGTGTCTCGATAGGCAAATGTTCAGACGGGCCACCTGATGGTAAGTAGTCACCGCCGCCCATAAACTTCTGCAATGCCAGGGCACAGCAAAGCCACTGCCTACCGTTAGATGATTTTTACCTATTATTCATCAACGCAGAACCTAAACCACATAGCCAGGTCTACAAACTCGAAATTTTGGCAGTTGATGCCTTTTTTGTCGTAAACATCCACTAAGAAAGGATTTTCGAAAATGTTACCTCTAAGGGATTAAATTCAATAAGAAAAAACTGTTGTATGGAAGTCCGTATAGTACAAAGTAAGAAGCAAGAAATTTCATATACGTGGTTGCTGAATTTGGGTTTGAAAGTTTGTTGTCTGTTACGTTTTCACGGCTAAACCACAAAAGCAATTTTGACGCCATTTAGTATGAGGATACCTTAAGCCCCGAGAACGAACATAGCCTACTAATTTTTTTTAAATCCCCTCCACTCTCCAGTCAAAAAATGTTACACGAAGAATCCGCAATAAAATGCTAGTACCTAATATTCAAGTTTCTTGTCAGTTTAAAGTCTTAAGTAAGTAAGTCTTCAGTCTAAAAGTGTATCTTACAGGAGGTTTAAGCTTTTTTTATATCAAATTTCATTAAAATCGATTCATTGGTTAATTATGAATATATAACCAACAGATAATTGTCAATTTTTCGCATTTATCATATTATTATGGATGTTTATCCAAAAACTAATACGTGTCTAACGAAACCATGTACATTGTATACATATATACAATATCTATATTTATTAAGGTCATTCAAAGTGTTTACTATCAGCTACTCAAAAGTTCCCTTATTTAATTTTCAGCCGTCATCAGATAACGCGATTGTACCATTTGTATTTTAATCTAGTTCTAAGCTGTATAAAGTTCTAAGGGCCGATTTCACCATCCACAATAAGAACCGAGTTTAATAAAACTTAGTTCTGACTAATCGAGTTGAATTGTCGATCTTGATCTCAGTTTACGTCAAACTTATTTCACCAGGATTTTGTGATAACCCCTTTAAAACGACGACAGTAATAATAATAACAACAAAACAAACCAAGTACTAATAGAAAAATATGCCACTGTGGTAAACAAAACAATATTTTATAATTTTATATTATTGATGACAGCGACAGCTCTTGAACGCGTTTAACAGAGCTAAACGACGAAAATGCGCGGTTCAGAAGTTAAACTAGGTTTAGCTTGAACTGCGTTCAGTTTCTGTTGGTGAAATGCAATTTGGACTTTTGAACTCAGTTAAACACGTACACTGAGTTTAGTTTGAATTGATCGCGTTTATGTTCAATGGTGAAATCGGCCTTAAAACTCTAGCTTATCGGGAAGTTAGTTTAAAGTCCATTAAAAATGTATGGCACCCAGACAGTCAGGGAGGCGAGTTAATAAAAACGTTGTATTTTGCCATTGTGCCCCAGTCATGCGAGTGCTATTTCCAGATTATTCTGTTTATATCATGAGTAGTTTATTCGTAAGTTGTCATAATGAAACCGTTTAATTTTTTTTACATTGAAATGTAAGATAACCCAGCAAGCGGTTCAACCAAAAATAATTACTTCGATACCTATGAAAATCCACGATACCAAAACCATCGTAAATATATTGCAGATCTTTGAGGAAAGGAAAGGAGATTTGAGGGTAGTGAGGGGGTTTCTTATGTAGTGGCGTAGTTTGCCTTAGACGGGCCCTGTATCAAAATATGTTGGGGGCCCAAATGAAGGGTAACGAGTTTCAGTAAGATTGTGGATAATATTTTACGAATTTTTACTTACACATATTCGGGGCCTCTGTAGCCCAGGGCCCCGTATCATTGAATCGGCGCGCGGTAGCTACGCCCCTGTTCTTATGCCATCAGTCCAGTATCTACCCATTACCTACACCAAACGTAAGCTAGTTCATGTTATACAGACGATACTACTACAGTAGAAAATACTCATTTATACTGTACCAGCCTTTGCTAGCGGGTTTGCCCGCGTGGTAGTTATTTTTCAAAGAAAAGGTATAAAATCCACACAGACATCTTAAGCTATTACATCTTTCTGTATAGTTATCCCATAGGAACCGTGCGCTTTTCTGGGATAAAAAGTAGCCTATGTATTCCAGACTATAATCTATCTCTGTGAAAATTTCAACCAGATCCGTTCTGGCGTGATTGAGTAACAAACATCCATCCATCATCCAAACATTCGCATGTATAATATTAGCAAGATTAGTAGGATAGACATAACTGCATCGTTGCTATCCCTCATATTACCTTTTTGAGGCAAATCCATGTACTTTCACATTACGCCATGGTGAATATTATTATTCACATTAATGGCTATTTTTAGAAAAGCCACTAAAGTTACAAATCGGCTGTCAATTATGATTCCAGAATTATTAAATTTAAATCCGATGCGGTAAACCTTGAAAACCATACATAATTACATAATTTTCCCTAGATAAAATGCTAGCTATATGGCCTATTAACAATTAGCGACCGACCTCTACGATAGTCCGGAAACTTTGGAAATGATTTGTGACTTTTGCTTGATGTGTGTATCTTGAAATGTTTTTAACTAACAAACGATAAATTATTAAGATGAGCCACCTGAATACCAAAGGAATTGAGGAAAAAAGACAGAATATAAAAGTTTTCTTGGCTTCATTTTCACACGATAAGCAGCAGCAACTACGGTATATCTTTTTCTGTGATACTAAATAGTAGAGTTGGTCTCTTCATGCTTTTTTTTTGTCGCGGGGAAAGAATTTTGCTACTGCCGCCCGCTCTGGAGAGAAGCGGGATGGGAATAAAACGGTTATACTGGACTAGTCGGTCTTACGACCCAGCACCCCCTCGCCCGGATGATGGCTGCCGCTGGGCCGAGTTCCTACCTCGTACACCCCACCCGACACTACCAGCTTAAACCCCGCGGTGGCCTTCATCGGCGCTTACGGAGTGGTCCCGGGGTATTCTAAGGACTCTTCATGCTGTCCATGCTTGCCAGTTCCTATACACAGTCTACACTGTGGTTCTACTACTTGGAATGCTATTTCTACATCATATACTATTCCTAACATCCCTAGAAGTAATAAATTGCACATAATTACGTAAACGCATTAGGAGGAGACGTATCTCATAACGAGTCGCAGGTCAGCGGTACGGCTCTACAAAGCCGCATGTATCGCCACCACTTATTGAAACGGCACTCTGTTATCTATCCTTGTTTATTAATTTCCATGACCGTCGGTACTTCATATCTTCAGTTCATTAATAGTTCTTGAAACTAATAATCAGATTGTAAGAAGTCTTTTATTATGTTACCAACTCGAATAAGTTTCCATATCTCTAATTAAGAAATACGTACTTAGTATACTCTACAGATGCAAAACTTTAATTTCAATGAGTCAGATAGACGTTCATCGAGCTCGTCACTTAAAAACGACTGGACTGATTGAACATTCTTTTAAATGTTCGTACTAGTCCAAATAATGTTGTTAAGAAAATGAAAAGCTGGCTTGATTGTTTCAACTGACGAAGTAAAGTTGTCTCTCTGTACTTGATACTCTAACTCGACGCTTGCAGTGCTAGGATAAAAAATATATGATAGGCCGCGAGTTCGATTCCCAAAATAAATATTGGTGTCATCCATAAATATTTGTTTCGGATGTGCGTACTGGAGACCGAAAGTATATATTATTTCTCGATACCAACGACATAAGGCTGTATTTTAATATGGATTCAGGGTTATCTATATGTGTGAGTGTGACTGTTGTGTGGTCTTGATAAATTCAATATATTGTGTTAGACATATAATATATTGAATTTATCAAGACCACTGGGAAGCTTTGTCCAAGCGTTTGCTTTTTATATGTACTTTGTTTAGTTTTAGGTATGAATGAATGAATGAAATGAATAAATCTTAGAATGTTTTGAGCCCTTTCTTCTATTCAACACTTAGTTCTTATTAGAGATTTCTTATTTCTACCATTTACAAGTTAACACTTCAGTAGAAGAGGACGCGGCTCGAGGGAGGGCGTGCGACGATTTTTATCAGGTTCCCTTCCTGCCGGAGCGATTTATTTCCGCGTGGCGCAGCGATAAATGCGCCTGCGCAAACATTCACATTATGGGGCGCTTATCTCTTTCTTAGGGCGTCCCCGGCTGCTAAACCTCCATCCCGTCTAATGTTTAGCTTCAATATTTACTTTTTACTCACTAATTAATAACTGTATCCTAAACAGAAACATGTAATGGGTAATACATGCAACATATAATAGATATTAATATATTTATTATAAGGATGCAAATTTAAACTAAAAATTGTACAATAAGAAAACCCAGAAACTTTGAGATTTAAAGCGGACTTATAATAAACACAACATACAAATTGTCACATTCTACAGTATTCTACTCAACCCTAATATTAAGTTAACATTTTTAAATAAATAATTTTTCTCTTGGAAAATAAACCATG
Source organism: Laothoe populi (assembly GCA_905220505.1). Lineage (NCBI taxonomy): Eukaryota > Metazoa > Arthropoda > Insecta > Lepidoptera > Sphingidae > Laothoe > Laothoe populi. The sequence goes on along the minus strand of HG992147.1, from coordinate 11,676,089 downwards.
CGTGTTAAATTTTTAATTGTTGGCAGCGTGTGAATCTGAGCCATTGCCAAACATGAAGCTCTAATGGAAATTCCTTTGAAATTAAATTTTACGGCATTGTCTACACAATCAATGTGAGTTGAAAGCTCCGCTAGATTAAGATTTCCTCGCGTGGAATCGTCCCGCTGCGGCTCACCGGTGCAAGCAAACATCCCGTCGGTTTGCGGAGGTGATTGTAGCCTGCATTGTAAGTGGGGGCGCAAACAGCTCACAGGTGCCGCCACTACGCTCTGCACCCTTGTGTTTGTTCGGGCCACTTCGCGCCCTCTCCATACGCGTCCTGCTTTGACATTCATTACACCTTCAAACTTTAGCGTTCAATCAAACTCGGTTGATAAGTTTGATTTATGTTTATATTAAATAAATAACACCAAACAGTCACACACATAGCCCCGATTCCACACTAAGATACGAGTCTTGTGTTATGGGTATTAGGGACTACAAGAGACTTTCGGTCTCACAACACCTAGACCCCGGACACAAATATCTGTCTGTCACACAAACATTTGTCCCAGTGTGAGAATCGAACCCACGGCCTCTCGTTTCACGGCTACTCGCCAACTGCGCCACGGAAGCAGTCACAAGAGGCTGTATACTATGCCTCTTTTCATATTACAACAAATTTTAATTTAACGATAACTCCACCTTTTAGTATACATGTAAGTTCGGTGGATTGACTGAATTTAGGAAAATACGTAGATTCACATTATATAAAATCGACATCGAGCTTTCAGTCTTACACTATGGTCACGGTAAATGATTATTTGTTAAAAATAATTAATTTATTAATGAACTTTATATTTGCGGTTAAACAATGATTTAACACTGATGTAGTGATATGGTTCTACAGTACTGCTTAATTATGGAATAAGGTGTTGTATAATAAAACTAATATTTAATATATTAATAACTAGCTGTTACTCGCGGCTCCGCCCGCGTGGAGGTCATGTTTGGGAGAAAAAGTATATTATACAAAACACGAATTTTCTTGAGTTTAACTTAAAAAATTAAGGATTTTCATACAAACTTTCATCCCCTATTTTACCCCTTAGGGATGATTTTGAAAAAATCTGAAACACGTATTTCTTTATTTCCTACCAAAAGCCTAAATATGAATTTACAGATCCCTAGGTCAAGGAATTATGGATTTCCCACACAAATGTTGAACTCCTATTTGATCCTTTTCAAGGTGGTTTTTTGAAAAAAGTCGTGAAAAGGTAACAAACAAACAAACAGAGCTACTTTCGCATTTATAGTATTAGTATGGATATAACCTTGGTTACATCTGAGATTTTGCTTATGGTCAATGATACTAGAGAAAATCTAACGTATCTTTTTAAATAAGGAAGAAAAAGCGCATGATGGGAAAGTATTACATAATATTGGAGTACAATAATTTTTAATTATACGGTGTGCGCAAGAAAGGCAGAGACCGGCGTGCCCAGTGTGTTTCAAATATTGACAGAGTTGTAATCTAACCGGCACCGAGTGTGTGTTTAGCGTGGTGCCGGTAATGGACACGGTTAACACTGACGCCACTAACACTGCTCTTCATTACCGCCTCACTATTTGTTTCCGATGCGCGCTAAATGTTATTCGCAACACCTTACCATTCCCTACTCTATGTACTATAATTCAATCAATATATTTAACAAAATTACTCCGATGATCCCATGGTCAGTTGATGCCTTAAGAATTAGTTGCTACAGAATAAATAGACTTAAAAGTTATTCTTTGATAAAAAAATCTAGTGGCTTAGGAAATAGCCCAATTAAGCACAAATTTCTACATATGCTAACTGACGCTAAACAATGAGTAACCTTATTTATTTGTTTAATATGTCCGTTAATAATTAATAATAATATCAGCCTTGTCTTCCTTGAGCTCCACTACCAATGAGAGGGATTAGGTCTCAGGTTTTGGTTTATCTTAGGGCACGATGGCCTTTAATGATAAAAACTAACTTTATATTCCTTCGAAATTTATACGGAGAATTCTCAGGTATGCAGGTTAAATCAACCGATAATTAACAATGAAAACACACGTAATTTTGAAAGTCTGACGTGCATGCCATTTGGGCTGGTTTGGAATCTGCATCTTTCGTCTAGGCTGCTTGTACCATTCTCAATTAGACTATTGGTGCTTATTAATACCGTCGAATAAGAACGTGGTTCGGGTTCAAGCTAAAGCTGCCAAATATATGTACAAAACTGTATTTTCAAATAGCATGTAGCCAATGTCCTGGCTCCTTAATTACTGCGCTAGACTGTTTGATTCGATAGTCAATAAGCACTTATAGTCACCGCTGAGGAAATAAGTTTTAAATGGACGGCATTCTACTGTCGCGTCGATCATCCGCTTTACTAAGGCGGTTAAAAGTTACATATCGGCATCCGAACGTATTTCAGAGATATCGCGAGCCGAGTGGACGTTATCAGCGATAATGTGGACACAGATGGGCGTCCAATGTTCTCATGCTTCTTTATAGTTTAAACCACCCTTTACATTGTGCACCACAAATCGCTTGAAATATTTTACTTGTTATTTTTAAGTATCGTATTGTGATACGGAAATGTTTTGGTTACATAATAATATATCGGGCCTCTGAAACTTGTTTTTAATGTGCGTATGTACATATACTTCTTATTCAGATGAATACTCATGTATTTAAAACTGAAAACACAAATTTAGCGAAAACAGCCGCTAAAATCTATCTAAAATAAAATATGTATATCTATTATTTAAAAAATAATTAATTTATACATAGACTGCCTCGGTGGCGCAGTTGTAATTGCGCATGCATTTACGACTGCTATGCTGAGGTCTCGGGTTCGATCCCCGGGTCGGGTAAAGTGATGTTGGGTTTTTCTATCTAGAAATTCCCAGTATTAGCCCGGAGTCTGGAATAGTGCCCGGTATGGCGATAGGCTCGCCCCCTATCACATCATGGGACCGAAATTTGGCGAAAAGTGGGTGTACTAGTTACACCTCTGCCTACCCCTTCGGGGATTACAGGCGTGAGTGTATGTATGTGTGTGTGTGTAATTAATTTATTAGGAAATATATTTGAGGTATTTTATATTCGTTCAATAAAGAAATGAAAAGAAAACAGATGCGAACGTAATATGTATACGAAAATTCTTAGTATACAAGTAAATAATATTATATGCATGTGATTTCCGGGATGTAGAGGCGCATCAGATTGCATTCGCAGAACCGCCGGAGCTTATCGAGCGAGTGTTGTGAGGCGTATCTGTGGGTGGACACACCCTCTGTCTGTTTTGTTAAATAACTATAAAATTTGTATATACCTACTTGCTCTTAATATCTATAAAAGTATACCTAAAATTAATTTGAAGGACCTCAAACAGTGTTGCTATGTTCTCACACACGGATTTGTACATATGTAGGTAACGCTGTGCCTTGAGATCAATACACTGATGTAAATGCAACCGGTAGTGATTAGAATCTAAAATCCCTCCTTAGACTTGTCCGAACCAATATAAATAAAAAAACCACATGATCTGAAAAAAATGTTATTCAATATTTCCTCCCTTTTTTATTCCAAATTAACCAACAATATTCAAAATAAAATTTCAACAAAAAATATTTCATGTGATTCTCTTTAGGCATTTACAATAAAAATAATCTATGTCTATCACTGTAAAATGCACTGTACGTAGCAATTAGTCTAGAATCTAGTGATTCTCAAGTTGATTACAAAAAAATGATCTATGAAGTTTAGCCTAAGTCGCAGTACAAATACTTCAATTTATTTTTTTATACATAAATCCTTGATAACATTGTTTATCTAACCATAAACGGACACTTGTGAGAATTTTTACCCTTTCAATAGTAACATGCGATATGGATCCCCTCGTCTCCCCTGGTATTTCAGTTTTCCCAAGGGAGTGACGTCCAGGTGTCATATAATCTAATCGTTATGTACATGTGTAATGGTGAAACAATCTTCAAGTGGCAGAATAATGATTGTAAAACTCATCCGTCGGCTACTGTGGTGTTTAACAGCGCCATTAATTGTTTTATGGTAGCAGTTACATCGACTGTAAAGATAACTGCAGCGGGGGATGTTTATAAGATGCCAGAGCGTGGTGACAGAATACCGAGTTACAGCCTACTTGCATATTGTACATGAATGACCACCAAACATCGAGCATACGTATAAATAAACATAAAAATTGTATAAATTACAAACAACTTTATACTGCTACTAGCCTTATTTTAAACTCAAGCATTAGCTCGCGGCATCGCTCGTGTATAATTAAAAAAAAATACAAAATCCTATCAAAATTGGTTCATTTGGTTTGTTTGTTAAAACGTAACAGGCACAAAACGTTAGATTCCCAATTCACCCACTTAAAATTTTTAAAAACGCCGATACTCGTGTACATTTATTTCTAACCAAAAGCACGTATAGGAAATGCTCATGCTTCTTACTTTGAAAATGACGGACTTCCATATAACCGTTTTTCTCTTATTTTACCCCCTTAGGGGTGAAATTTTTGAAAATTCCGTCTTAGTGGATACTTACAACATAAAAGGCATTAACTGCCAAAATTTCAAGATTGTAGCCCCAGCGGTTTAGTCTCTGCGATGATCAAACAGTCGGTCAAGAGAAGTAATTATATATGTATATAGAAGATAGATAAATTGTCTTACTGCTGGGCGCGGGTTTACTCTACTAATGAGAGGGTTTAGGCCTTAGTCCACCGCGCTGGCATAATGTGGGTTGGTAGGCTATTGGTACTACTGGTAGACTACATACCCTTGAAATTCGTATGAGAGTTATCAGGTATGCAGGGTTTCTCACGATGTTTTCCTTCATCGTTAAAGTAAGCGATATTTAACAATGAATGCACTTGTAACTTTAGAAAAGTCAGAGATGTATACCATTTGATCTGGTTTCGAACCTACGACTTTCGTCTTTATAGTCCATACCAGTACCAACCAGGCTTCTTTTTAAACAACTTCATAATACAAACTAATTATAAAGATATGTGCATATTTATTTTTTACACTGAATGATCAGCATTTCACTCACAAGTGAGCATGTCACATTAAGGAGTGCCACAAAAGCTATATTATTTTTCGCTCTTCACCCAAAATATGTATAGGAAAAAACAAACTAAACGTAGGGTATGTCCAAATGCTGGTGGTAGGATATTCATATCCGCCCGGATAGGGAGCAACGTACACAGGGTGTAAAACCCACCATAGTGGCACACGCAAGTGTGTCGCGTTCCGGGATCAGCCAGTGTACATCCGGTTTTTGTCGGGGGTCTAGATTTGGAATACGATGTTTAGCCGTTTTACGATATTTTTCAAACAGTGTAATTTCTTCTCTATTCCTCGTTTTCGCATTTTTAAGCTAAACAATATAAGATAGAACAAAAAGTAAAATAGTAATCCATCTGATATAAAAAAGTCGTTTACAAAGTTACAATGCCCTAAAGCTACTGAAATCGATTCAGTCGCCCTTTCCGACCAAACTACTTTCAAAGTGAGCGTTTAATACATGTTGTATAGACATTATATTGCTTCTATAATCTTTTGATTTATCATAATTTATCCTACTGCCTTGGTGGCGCAGTTGTAATTGCGCATGCGTTATGACTGCTGTGCTGAGGTCTCGGGTTCGATCCCCGGGTCGGGTAAAGTGATATTGGGTTTTTCTATCTAGAAATACTCAGTATTAGCCCGGAGTCTGGAATCTGTGCCCAGTATGGCGACAGGCTCGCCCCCTATCACATTATGGGACCGAAATTCGGCGAAAAGTGGGTGTATTGGTTACACCTCTGCCTACCCCTTCGGGAATTACAGGCGTGAGTGTATATGTGTATATGTATAATTTATCCTACTAATAGTAAGTATTTTTTTGCTCCGGTAAAATATTAACTCTATTGACTTTTTATGTTTGAGCTTGTACTAATAAATTTAGTAAGTTGTACAAAGTCACACACTGGTCCCAACAAACTAGGTTATATAATAAGTAAATGCAGAATTCGCAAAATGCTGTAGATGTATGATGGGCGGTTGCGTCGGCGCAACACTGAAGGGCAGAAATAGCGTGGGCGGGCTCGTCACAGATGACAGCTATCTGCTATGTTTATGACTTCCTCAGCCAATGGCCTCCGCGTGCCAGTACTCGTGTACCTAAATGCGTACCTGACTAGACAAATTTCCTCTAATATACATTATTTTCCTTGGAATGATCCTAAATTAAAAAAATATGCGCCGAAAACGAAACTAATTACAATAACACAAAAAGGCTTAAATAAGCAGGCTGGGAATGGACTGCCGAGACGAAAGTCATGAGTTCGAAACCAACCCAAATGGCATACACCTCTGGCTTTTCTAAAGTTATGTGTATATTCATTGTTAATCATCGCTTGCATTAACGGCGAAGAAAAACATCGCGAGGCAACTGGTATACCTGAGAATTCTCAAAAGAATTTGAAAGGCATGTATGATACCTTTGAAAAAATCTCTGACTCGAATTAGTGTACGGGCCTTTTTTTCTGCGAAAATACGAATTTGAGAATACAGAATAATACAGACAGTATTAAAACAAGGCAGGTATTCTTATTATAGGCTCGCCAAACAAATAGAAGAACTTAATATTAAAAGCAAATAGTTGTACCTACCTTAATAACCAAACAAAGAAACATACCAAGGCAAGAAAAAAATTAATTTATTATACAAAAAAATCTGGGTTGTTCCGTACGTAAAAATTACTTATATCTTTATTTACAGTCATTAATCAAAATGTACAATCATAACAAGCAGTTGCTACTAGTTTTGCCATTGTGTTAGTAAAAACACCGCGCGCAAAGTTTGCTAAACAATACTCCCGAATATTGAGCTAAGCATGCACAATTATTGCTTACTATGGGGTCACGGTTCAAATTCGACGCGTGTAAAGCTTTAACGTGGTGAAAGACCTTGAAAAACTGACTAATACTTAAGCTGTAAAGACGACGCGACGGAGAATAGGTTAAGTATACCGATTTTACAAATGTTTTAAGCTATCGCGATTTATACCTAGTCAGGTCATAAATTCTGTCACATGTTTAATATAAAATAATTGAAACAAGTTTATTAATTATGTAACCATTTATATACCAAAATGAACTTAACAAAACATAGATTCTTATGACACTAAAGTTTATTCAAAATGACCTCCGTGATTTTGAATACAGGCCTTCAATCTGCGCGGCCAGTTGTCTATCGCAGCACGAACGAGGTCCATGTCAATATCGGCGGCTGCCTTAATCAAGGATGTCTTGAGTGACTCCAAATTGGGATGAGGCTTTGAGCACGCCTTTTCCTCCAAGTGTTGCCATATCTTGTAATCTAACGGATTCAAATCTGGTCTGGAGGAGGGCCAGTCTTCGTGCCGGATGAAGTCGATTTCACGCGCCGCCAGCCAGTCTTGTGTGCTCTTCGCTCTATGAGCTGGCGCCGAATATTGTTGGAATACCCAGTGCCTGTTATTGAACATGGTATGAGAAACAGGTTCCACAAGGTTCGTCAGGACTGTATTTTGATACACAACTGCATTCGTTTTTACACCTTTCTCACAAAAATGTACCTCTGTTAAGCCCCAATAAGAAACTCCCAACCATACCATGAGCGGGGATGGAAAATGACCTCGTTGGACACGCGGAATACGGTTGCTCGCTTCTTCACTACTGTGTGCGTACACCTTATCATTTTGTTTGTTGTAGCTCTCTTCTACGGTAAAAATTTTTTCATCTGAAAAAAGAATTTCCCGATATTTTTTTCCCGCGTACCGCTTCAACAAAGCGCGGCATCTCTTCAGTCTCAGGTCCATTAGACGAGCATTCAAACGATGTCCTGTTTTTCTTCGATATGCCCGAAGCCCTAAGTCTTCATTTAACACCCTTTTCACCGTGGTTCTGCTTAACCCCATCTGAAGGGCCAACAGTTTCTGCTTACGTTTGGGATTTCTTTGAATTCGCGCCTTCACAGCTTTTATCACTGCTGGAGTCCTAACAGACCGAGGGCGACCACTTCTTGACCTGTCATCTACACTAGAGTCTTCATTGTATCGTTTGATGGTACGATAAACGAATCTTTTGGTTATATTCAAATTTTTCAGTATGTCAAAAATTTGAATTGGCGCGTAACCGCAACGATGCAACGCAATTACTGCAACACGGTCTTCTTTAAGCGTCCACTCCATATTTAAAAATGAGTAAAATTCTTAAAAGTATACATTTTTATTTTCATGAACAATTTGAAATTCGAATTCAATAAACTTTTTTGTGGCCAGCATTCTAAAATAAAAGTTTTTACTGTGTGACAATACTTATGACCTGACTGTGTATACATATAAAATTAGAGAATGGGTCTTAATCGCACAATGGTATAAATACGAATTTATTTCCCTAAGTTTCAACCAAGTTGCATCGGCCGTGGTAACGGGCTGAATTTTAGAACCTACTAGTTGTTGCCCGCGGCTCCATCCGCGTGGAAGTTATTTTTGTAAGAAAAGGTGTATACAATTCAAGGAGTCATCTTAAGCTATTGCACTTTTCTATATTTTGTTACCCCATAGGAAGCGTGCATTTTTCCGGGATAAAATGAGGCCTATGTCATTTTCTGATCCCTAAATTGCCACTATGCAAAAAATCATGTCTTGTCCTTGCTCTGTAAAAAACTAAACTGTCCCACGGGAACCGTACATTTTCCGAGATAAAAATCTCAAAAAATAAAAATCTATCTCTGTGCCGAATTTCAACCAGATCCGTCCAGCCGTTGTAGCGTGATTGAGTAACAAACATACATCTATCTATCCAAACATTATGCATACATACATTTTATAATATTAGTAGGATTGTATAGTCGTGGCTTCTTATTATTTCTCATTATTCACCTTGAATCATAGTTGTTTAATAACAAACTTAAACAAAAGCTCTAGATGTATTCATAAGTAATAAACACGTGCCCTCGATTACTCTTGCCGCAGCACTTGTACAATATAGCTCCATACCTACGTACTTTATGTAGCTACTCACATTTCGGTAGTTAACTATGTACTTATAATATATTTATAGCAAGATTTACAATATGGATATAATTATGATATCTAGTAGGTAGATAACATTCCTAGTACGACTTGTTCGGCTATTGTATCTATATTGCTTATGTAGGTTTACCATCGCTATTTCAATATTATACCTATTTCAAGGTAATTCGTATAAAAAAATTACATTGTGTATTAATGTTAATAATACAGCACATACAACGGTAGGCAGCGGCTTTGCTTTGCCCTGGCATCGCAGAAGTCTATGTGCGGCGGTGACTACTTACCATCAGGTGGCCCGTCCGCTCGTCTGCATATCCAGGCACAAAAAAAGCTGTAATATAAAATATGTGGTGTCTAATTGCTTTAGACGTGTGTAGAACACCATATGCCACCTATTATAGTTTAATTTTTTATTTAACAAAAAAAAATCATGGAAGAGCGGCAATAGCCTAGTTAGAAGTATTACGGATTGCCAAGACTAGACCCGCCGACTCTAAACCAACTCAAAGGTATCGACTATAGAGACGAAAGTCGTAGGTCTGAAACCAGATCAAATAGTATAAACCTCTGACTTTTCGAAGTTACATTAACATAAACATTAAAGGAAAAATATTATAAGAAAACCTGCATGGCTACCCAGTGAACACATGACATTGATATGATATAACAGATAAGTCATAGTTAGATAATGTCACGTTTATGTAATTTTCACGTATAAGTAACATCCTTTATTGGTATTATTTATGATATAATTCTGACATCATAATGATATAATATTAATATCCTTTTCTACGTTCTTTCTCACGCAAAACTAATGTTTTAAGACATAATTATTCTAAACTTAATATGTTTTAGGTAACGTCAGTCAAACATTATTTCGGAATTACGACCTAAGTTACTAACTGCACTATAATAATGATACCTAAATGTTTCAATTATTATTCTACATTTATTCGTGCATTATTAAACTTTATCTCTGATCATCTGCTGAATCCTCCGCTTAGACAAATTATTTAGCATAAGGTTGGGCATGCTGATATTTTTAATTAATCCCGAAAAAAAAAATTAAAACCTTAATTTAAAAAATATATATTGTTTTTAACAGTTTGTTTGTTGCAGAACTTTTGCTACTAAGCCGTTCGATAAACGTGATCTGTATTTATAAAGATAACTAATAAATTGTCGGCTCGAAAATAAAGAAGGTTAAAGTGAAGTCATATTTTCAGTAATAATGAAAATTTTATGATGTAATGACTTGGATTTATTAATAGAAGTAATAATATGCACGGGAAAATATTGACATAAGACGTTATAAATGAATTTATAGCATTAAAGAAATAGTTTAATACTTACTTTAATAAAGTAATGTTAATTTTACAACAATTTTAAATAAAACGAAGACTGGGCTTAGGCTTTACTGCAAATAATTCCATGTTAAATATACTATGATTGATGAGGCTGTATGAATTGAACCCTTTGCCTTCAAATTTGGCGCGCACGCCGCTCAATGATGGCGCCATTTTCACTGAACATAGACGAGCGAGTGTCTTGGTTAATAATTACAAATGATTTTTTACATCGCATAATAAGTTTTTAAACATAACGACAAATTTTATTTTATTATTGGCTATTTGAATATCACCTGGGAATAAGTATATCCTTATTATTTTTAATTTAAAATTGAGACTGTTAATAATAATATATTTAGACGTGTCTGTTTTAGATAATGAGAAATTTATAGTATAATCATTTTCAGATCAAACTTATACTGCAAATCGGTGAGTCTAACGGAAAAGAGTATATGGACAGAATATTTAAGAAAATATTTTCACCGTTTGCCAAATGGGAGATCGGGATGTGAGAATCTCAAAATATCCTGTTAAAGATTTGACTCTGATAAATATAAATCAAGATACAGACACTATTCCATTTTTCTTAAATTTATTATTAAAATTAAAATGAAGCTAACAATTTTTCCATTCCAGAAACTATATTGATGAAATTTCCTTTTTGGGGTTCTGCCGAATTTGGAAAAAATCGCTGGTCCATCCAACTTGGCTTTCGACTTACGACTTAGTAACCGACACGCAGTGGAACAACTTAGTCAACAAAAAAAAGCTAAACTGTAACAAACAACAGCCAAAGTGAGGAGTCAATAATTTTATTCTAATATATTATTTGGTTGGTTATTATCCAGAAATTGTAACAGATTTCTTATGTAATGTATAAATACTTGTGAAATAAAAAATAAGAAATAATTTGTTGTTTTAATTAGTTAAAAATCAATAATTTAATAAAAATAAAAAGCGACATCAATGTAATTTCTAAATAAATGAAGCGTCATTATTCCGTCAGTAGTACGTAAAACTGAGTATATGAGGATGTCAGGTTGACATCATCATTATGTCACGTAACTTACGTCACTATCTGACGTCACTAAGTGCGAAATAATGAGTCATTTATGAGTCAGTCCTTAGTCTTATGTTATGTAAAGCATGATATTGAACGACATCATACTGATGTCATATTTACATAAACGTGTTCACTGGGTAAGAATTCTTAGTAAGAATTTTGAAGGTATTTGAAGTCTGCCAACCTACAGTAGCCAAGCTTGCTTGACTATGGCCTAACACCTCATTAGTAGAGACCCGTGTCCAGCAGTAGGACAATGTATAATGCAGGACTAGTATTAGTATTCCGTAAATTGTGATACAATTCTATACATTGATTATAATCAATGTATATATTTTAAATTATAATATAAATATGAATAGTATAAAACAATTGGCACCATGATTCATTAATACAGGAATAATATAAACTGTATTTCTTGCTAAATTGAGATCCAGTGTACAATCAAAGTAATAAATCTCCGCAAAGTTCGTAAGTACTTAGCTGAGTGTAGCAATTAAATTTGTAACAATGAGTAGTTCGTATCTGTGATTGTCAGAAGCTGAGATGTTACTAGCCAGATGGCGACGCGTGGTGGGTCCTCATCTGTCATACCACAAAAACTGATCATGCTCTTGAACGATTGTACTTATTAGAATAAATCTAACCATTTCTAAAAACAAGTTCGTATACACAATACACATTACACCAGAACGTAATATTAACCTCATAGTTCCATGTATACGAGTGTGACGTAATAAAACTCAAAACGTTACGAGAACTCATTCTAACTAATAAACAAGGAAACCGCCGCAAGTTCGCCGAAGTTATAGGTGATTATTTCTCCTCACATTGCTTCCCCGGAGTAATCCGTTAGAAATCGATCGGTTTTTAGTGGCGTGTCAGTGTTTGAAGAAAAAAAACATAATTTATTGTCAGCATTCAAATCGCAAGGAAACCTGAACACAGCATTAGAAAATAAAAAGAGTAATAAAATAAAAGATGTTTACGAGCGTAAAATGACGTGAGCCCGCGCCACTCCGGCTGTTTACAAATTTTACATGCACTCTGGTTACTGCCCGCGCCAGTATAAAAGGGTAACTCGTAATTTATTTTCTTTATAGTCGTCACTTGATGGTTTTAGTTACCTAGTAATTATCGAAGCCACGCCGAAAGCTAAACCAATTTGAGTTGTGTCGGGCCACTCAGAGCGCGCCTGTTCAAGTGCGCAATACATATTGTTTATGTCAACAGGGCTTTCTGTTCGTTTTTTGTTTCAACTTGTACTATTTATAGACGTGCCGCTGAACTAAGTAGCAATTATTATTAAACAAATCACTTGGTGTGTGATTCAAAAACACTACGATCTTTGGAGACAAAAACATTAATACTGATTTTTTTTCTGTGTACAGGGGAGGAGGTTGCTCGCAACGGAATCACGTGAAAAGACCCATGAACGCTTTCATGGTATTCGCCCAGGCTATGCGCAGACGGCTCTCCGAACAGCGCCCTTCTCTTCACAACGCAGAACTTAGCAAATCCCTAGGATCTATGTGGAAGTTAGTATACAAAATAGACTATAATACACACACCCACTGGCTTCATCCACATCTTTAGGAAATGTCTAAAAATATACAATTTTATGTCATTATGGTTTAGTAAATAAAACATTCAGTGATTATTACGCTTAAAAGACAAATGATGAAATAAAAATAGCTAATTAATACGGCATCTAATCTAACGAAATAATTATGAGAAATGCGATGTTAAATGTCTCATGTTTAAGGAGGCCGTGAAAGTGAACTGCTAAGCGGCCTGTCTACCACGGTAATCTCAAATTGGGAACTATTGTAAACTACATTTAAAAATAAGGAATTCCGATTTTGAAAGGCTTTAAGTTTCGGAAGAAGCGATCGTGGTAGTATGCGCGTGCGGCGCCCAGCCGAGCGGCGTGCATCGATTGTTTACTCATTAAAATGCTATCGCCGCTAACTGACACGATAACATCTCTAACTGTTTCGGTTCGTTCAAATAGAAAATTGTGGTTCCATTTCGCACAAAGAAAAAAATAAAGGGAAAGATATCTACGAAAGTTACGACTCTTTTATATGTAGGTACGTTAAATTGTTATTGACATATTTTATTTGCCGGTATGTAAAGTTGTCAATATAAAAGCTAAATGAATATTTTAAAAACATATAGGACACAGACACAGCGTCGCAATTCGAACACATAAGATCATTATCATTAAATCCCCTTTATCTACGAAAATTTTATGATAAATTAGAATTCTCACGTAATTTTTGCTTAAATTATTTATAGAAATATGCAGAGCTACACTAAATAACAGTTACATTAATTGCTGGAAAATCGCAAATTAAACTTTTGATCTTATAGTTTTCTAAGAGCAGAAATGCTTAAATGTATATCAGGTATATTTACAAGTGGTAGAGCCACGCTGTAGACATATTTGTCTACAGCATGAATGGGCCGGCTCGACCGGGGTAGTACCACTGTCTCACAGAAAACTAACGTAAAATGACAGTTCACTGTCGCGTTTCGTATGGTAAGTGAGATATCCGGAGGCCCAGATTCCCTCTTCCCTTCCCTAATCCCTATTCCTGTTCTTTAAGGCCGACAGCGCATACGTGATACTTTCGGTATTGTGGATGTTCATGGGTGGTGGAGATCACTTAACATCAGGTGACCCACTGGCTCGTTTGTCGGACTATGATATAAAAAAAGGTCAAATTAATAATGCGAAATAAAACTTAATTTACGCATTCAGCGTGGTCTGACGTAGTTTACTATTCATTACTTATTATGTGTGTAGTTGCTGGATAAATAAACCTAGAAGTGAGCTAGACAAATGCCATTAACTAATAGATTTTCAAAATCTGGACTACTTACGTATGTTACCCATGTTCATTTATATTCAATATTCAAGTAGATATCCAAGATCTAAATCATCTAATGCATTTAAGCAATGTGTTTCTGTTGTTTGCATTGCACTTATCAACGTGCATATAGTCTCTGAAGAATGAAATTAATAAATCCACTTATAACCAGGCTTATATATAGACTTAGTCATATATGAAAATAAGTATATGTGGCATTATTAAATTACAATTTTAAGGACTCCAGCGCAAAATGAAAGAAGACTATTTTGTAGAAACGGACATTACCTAATCGGTTAGACCGAATTTTGACAGGTCATGGACCATACTTGTGAACGAGTTTATGATAATTATTGTCAAAGTGATTTACTCACCAATCACAGCTCGTCTCTTGTGTCGACCCATAAATATTATATTTTGTTCAATGGGTAGGTATCTTTAGTGAAGTACCTATTCAGCCGCAGTTCACAGCACATTAGCGGTGACCGCTGCGCCCGCGCCGCGCCGGCCGCGGCATCTGGATAGTCTCGCCGATGCTATCGCACAATCGCCGGCCCACTCAATTGCACGATCCATTCTTTAAAATCACTCCATGATGTAGCATTTTATGCTGCACTTACTAATTCCCATAGATTCAGTGGCATATGTTAAGATTTTGCATCGTGTGTCTATAAGGTTTTCCAAACCCATAAGTTATAGTTTTTTGTAATAAGTTTCATTTCACAATATTACATTAGGGCAACTTTATTAACATACATTGAGCTGCTCTAATCTGTCAATGTAATCAAATTTAAATTATATATTAACTGTATGAGAAATATTGGTAACCGGTGTTCAAAAAGAGCAACGCTAGAGTTTCTTGTCCTTTCTTGTGTAGCGAAACAGCATTTCGAACTGGCGGTAGAGTAAAAAAAGATTGACTGAATATAATTAATATATTATAGCATTTCATGGATTAAATAAATACTTCATTTTCATTTTGCCACCAAACAGCAGATATCTAATTGTTCTGGTTTGAAGATCAATCAAGCCGGTGATGAAAATACTGGGTATTGTGACGATACATCTAATATCTCTAGAATGATGAGCGCGATGCAGTGCCAAGCGGTACTTAATAATTTAAATCCAAGCTGGGTGTGCTGTTTATATCACACGGGTTTCCTACTCATCTCGATATTTAGTTGTAAAAAAACTAATTTTGTTACATACATTTTAATGTGTCATTTATTTTCAGAAGTTTAAGTCACGAACAGAAGTTACCGTTCATCGAAGAGGCAGACAACCTTCGTACGCAACATAAGAAAAAGTACCCTGGTTATAAGTATAGCCCGCGACGTCGGAAGCCGGCACCGTCAACGTCAATGAGGCTCAAACGAGAGCTTACTTCGGAACAGAGTCACATCGACTTTGCAGGCATGCCGGAGATTTCTCCAGAGTTGTTAGTTGGTGGCCCGCCGTTAGACGGTGCTGAGTTCGATCAGTACCTGAAGCCGGGGCCTGACTACCACGAGCTGCAGCCGCGATACGCTACTCATGGCCTCACCCATCACGCTGCACCACCACTATACGCTCCAGTCCCACCACATCTTCACTCCTCAGGTGCTGAGTGGCCACCTTACACAGGACATCCTTAATATATTTAATGAACTTTACTGGAATAGGTATAATAACGCAGTTTCCTAAAATTATCGCCATTTATCGTTAAGTTATAAACTAGGTCACATAAGCTGTAAATATAAGTAGGTCCTCATCGCCAGGCGGTTCTGCGCACGTGCATTTAATCAGGAGCAAACATTTGGTTTGCTATTCAGTTATTATTTAAATACACATGTGTACAGATTATGTAGAGACATTGATTTTGCACGTCGCGTTCCTCTGTAAGTTAAAACATAGGGAATGAAAGATATACCTACCTAACTGTAAAATTATAATTTAGTTAACGACATCTTTAGAGTTATCATGTAATTAAATTTATAAATATAAACGTATAGGTTAGTTAAATTTTCCTTGAGTTCCAAAGTTATACAACGTAAGAATATAAGAAAAGGCGCTGTGACGAATTTATCTTTTGTTTCGTACATATAATCCTGTAATACCTAATACAAATAGAATACCCTTTTGACGTGTCAAAATTTTAACAAATATGCTCACAATATATAATATTTTTATAGAAATAACTTTAAAATAGTCCCTTTTTACTACAACCTATAATCTCATAGAGTTACTGTATTTAGATTAGTTACTCTACAAGTAAGTTTATATCTCTACGTCGTCCAAGATATCATTTATTCATACGAGTAACTCTGTGAGATATTGCTATTGTGAAAAATACCGAATTGGTACATGATACCATATTTAATTAACGATTCTAATATTAAGGCACCTTGAAAATAACATTACCCATTCTACTAACTATAGCTTATGATTACATTATTATTAATGTTGTGATTAATTAATTTTAAGTATAATATTCATGTTATTATTTAAAATAAAACTGATTTATATTATGTTCTCTCTTATTTTAAGATTAAATTAGGTAATCCTAAGGTTAATAATAATAAAAAATAATAATACTAGCCCTGTATTAGACATTGTCCCACTACTGGGCACGGGCCTCCTCTACTAATGAGGGGGGTTAGGCCTTAGTCCACCACGCTGGCCTAATGCGAGTTGGTAGACTACACATACCTTCGAAATTCTAAGAGAGTTCTCATGTATTCAGGTTTCCTCACGATTTTTTCTTTAACCGTTAAAGCAAGCGATAATTAACCATTAATACACACATAACTTTTAGAATAGTCAGAGTTGTATGCCATTTGGGTTTCGAACATACGACTTTCGTCTTGACAGTCCGCACTGCAACCAACTAGGCTATCGCTACTCCTAAGGTTAAGAAAAATTAAATTAGGTATAGATTATTTGTATTGGAAGAGGTATGATTTTTCTCTAAAGCAAATAAAACAAAGTCTTATAATTTTGTGATATTCGCAACGCACGCAACGGAATTGACATAAGTCTGTACTAATTAAGAATTGACTATCAAAACATTAGACGAAAAAACCTAATAATTCGTCATTGATCAAAACGATTTCCATTTTATATTTTTCATTTGAGAATGCAATGTCCATATATTTATCCAGATACACTTTTTTAACTGGATTTTTATTTTATTTTTATTTATTAGGCACAGAAACAATGTACAAATATTCTTAATTATCTAATATATAATATACATAATACCATTTTTATATTTATACACCGATAAAATCCGCGCACATCGTTCAAATGATATTACTTGACTGTATTCAATTAAAATGATAAAGCTGCAAAGGAGATTTACAGTAGTTTTAAATTTTTAATGTTGGCTTGAACGTGTCTATGTATCTAAAGCAATAACAAAATATAGTTTTATTTCGTCACCCGTCAGAACAACCTTGTATCTGATAAATTAATTTAAATGCAATATGTTTTATATAATTTGCAAAAATAGATAAAGTGAAGGTAACATTATTTTTAAATTGATTCCTAAATTGTAGCACCGTTATTAAATTGAAATTTCATAGACATGTTACCTACTCATAAAAGGAGTTACCGATAAAATTAAATGAAATTAATATTTTTCGAAAATGTCATAAGTACACTAAAAAGTACAAAGAATTGATTTCTAGACATACAACACTACGCAGATGATGACAGAGATACGCGACCCCTAACCGGGCGGCGCGGGCGCGCGGCGGTTTCCGGCCACGACGCGCGGCCGCCCGCGCTCGCACTCTGGGGTCACGCCCGCCCCGGCGCACAAAGCCTCTCTTGTTTTCACCCCTATCTTATCATCCTCACATTTTTCGCCAATGACATTAACGATGTCAATAAACATATCTGCAAATTATGTAATTACGTGACTTCAAGAGAATTTATATCGAATTATCATCAAGAACGTTTATGATGTTCCGCCGTCCTATGATAAGAAAAATGACATCGTGCCTGCGTCCGTTGGTTATCGATTCAAATGAAATTGCAATATTGTTTCAATCATGTCGCTTCTAAAATGTGTCATCCGAATGGAGCTATACAAAAAATACTTCC
This sequence comes from Laothoe populi, assembly GCA_905220505.1. Classification (NCBI taxonomy): domain Eukaryota; kingdom Metazoa; phylum Arthropoda; class Insecta; order Lepidoptera; family Sphingidae; genus Laothoe; species Laothoe populi. Next base: position 11,657,603 of record HG992147.1, on the reverse strand, counting down.
GACGCGAATGCTTTTTTCGTGTTCTTGAAACGTAAAGGATCAATGAAAACTGATGACAAATTCATGGATCCCAGATTTGACAGCCGCAAAAAAATTAATAAGTCCGTTGTGGATGTGTAATGGTGCATTCTGATGCTGCAATATTAAGATTAAGTGCAAATGAAGCGCGAGGCGCGTGCGCCGGGCGGCGTCTTGTGTTACACACACACTCTGTACACATGGACCGACTTCGGACGAATGGATACCTAATACTTTAACTGACACGCTTTTTGTGCGCCAAACCATAAGATATTAATTACTGGGGCGGAGCAGCATGCTCAATTTTACGTATGGATTTTTTTGAATAATTTGGTCGGAAATTCTGTTGTAATAAACACTTTGAGTAAAAAATAGTTTGCATACATACATATATACATACATATACGCTCACGCCTGTAATCCCCGAAGGGGTAGGCAGAGGTGTAACCAGTACACCCACTTTTCGCCGAATTTCGGTCCCATAATGTGATAGGGGGCGAGCCTATCGCCATACCGGGCACAAACTCCAGACTCCGGGCTAATACTGAGGAATTTCAAGATAGAAAAACCCAATATCACTTTACCCGACCCGGGGATCGAACCCGAGACCTCAGCACAGCAGTCGTAACGCATGCGCAATTACCACTGCGCCACCGAGGCAGTAAAATAGTTTGCATCTATTAAATTAGGTGTCTTTACCCTGGCACGCTGAACTGTAATACTCCTGATGATAGTGCAGTTTAAGTATAAAGTCTACTGTCAAAGACGTCGAATCCTTCAACATATACGACACCTCGCAACTACATTGTGGGTAACTCGTACTCGACTGACTGTCTTCAAGTACAAACTACAGAGTTCATAGCTGGTTCAACAGGTCTGGGCGAATTATTGTCTAATCAAGGAGGTAAAGTATCCCAGGTGAATTGCTATTATTTTTTACATAATAATACTGTCATTGATCTGTTTTTAAAAGATAATTACATTAGACAGGATATAATGTCGTCACCAGAGGTGATTCTCTCCACCCCATAGCGTTTGAAATTAAGAAATTAATTAAAGAAGCCAAGAAACGCGCCCAGAAAATTGAGCTCTTCTGGGTAAAGGCACATGTGGGGTTGGAGGGAAACGAGAGGGCGGACATGCTCGCGAAGGAGGCCGCACAGCGCCTGAAGATCCGTGCGCACTACGACAAGTGTCCGGTTTCATTCGTTAAGAGACAGATCCGTCAGGACTCTATTGACGAGTGGAGCCGGAGATACGCGGACGGAGAGACGGCTTCGGTGACGAAACTGTTCTTTCCGGACGCTGTCGAGGCGCACAGGGTAGTAAGGCGTATCGTTCTGGACCCGATACTGACGCAGGTGTTCACGGGGCACGGCGGCTTCTCCGAGTACTTGCATCGGTTCAAGTGCAAGGGAAGCCCGGCGTGCCAATGTGACCCTGACGTTCAGGAGACGGTCCCACACCTCCTGCTCGAGTGTCCCATCCACGCAGTCGATAGATATAACCTAGAAAATAAGATAGACTATAAATTAGAAAGTACGAATATACATAGAATAATTAGAGATAAAGTAGTAATAGGTGATTTTTTTAAATATTGTAAAGTAATAGTAAGTAAGACAATAAATAGAAATAAGTAAAAATTAGGATTACTAAGCATATAATATTATAGTTATTATATAGTTTTAGTAATTAAGTTAACGTTAAAAGTATGTATGATAAATAGAATAAGGTAAATAGAATTATGTATAACTAGGATAAGAAATATAGTGTAAAGTAAATATAGATAGTAGTTAAGATTAATAATAAAAAAAAAAAAAAAACTAATAGATATTAAATAAAAACACCCAAAAAAAAAATCCCTTGTCCTGGATAGGGGGACCAAGAACGGGGCTTATTATAGCGCCCCTTTACAAAAAAAAAAAAAAAATGTCCGCGTGTTAATTTATTCTATCGATGAATGTTCAAGACAGACTCAAGTGGATTAGTGGCAAGCGACAGTCCGTGTGAACCTCCTCTATGTCCAAGATGAAAGATACTAACGGGAGTAAGTTGATACCCCGCGTCTGGAGAACATCGAGCACCGACAAATAATCAAAACCAACATTACAATATAAGAACATGATATCTGACAACACGTGTGGAATGACACGATTAAGACTTACGTACACTGCGGCTGCTTTACATCATGTTTGCATCACACGCTAGCAAATTTTAGGTACATAGTAGTTTATTATAACTATGTACTATATATGGAGCAGTTATTCTGTTCTTAGATATTTTTAGCAAATATAAACTAGAAACATGACACTAATAATTACTATGCCTGTTAATCGTCTAATCTGAAATGAAAAACGCACTCGCATCACTAATTATGTACATATGTGCGAATATTTAAGTTGAGTGTTAGCGTCGATGAGTTTATATTATTTTGGCACTATTTAAGTGCAATAATTTTAATAATTGGCCTTTGGTTTTTAGTACTATCTCCAGTCATCCGTTCCTGTATACAGACACGACCAAAATTCTGGAAATTTTGAATAGTTCTAGTAAATTTCAGTCTTATCCAACATAAAAGTTACCCATCAGCAGCTAGCTAAATCTTCACAAATCAAAGAACAATTCACAAACTGGCACTACGAAGGACTTTCGGTCATTTTCTGTTCACAACAACATTATCAGGATGTGGGGATCAAATCGATCGCGATTGATAACCAATTACTCGCCAATTCCAATTGTACCATAAAAAAATATCTAAAGCACAAGCCTAGTGTTATGTGTATCAAGAACTACAAAGTACTTTCGACCTACAACACACTGAATCGAAAAAATGAATTTGTAGATCAAACGATTACCGCTGAGTGGGAATTGATGCCGTGACCTCACTTTTTACAGACAACTCATCGCACAAATATTTGTCTCAGTGCGGAATCGAACCTACACTTTCTTGTTTTAAAACCTCGCCAATTGCGCTACGGAGGCTGTCAAAATATAATATAAAAACTTTTTTAATCAATATAATTAATTACACATGGTAAATGAAGTGGACCGTTTCTGCATATTACTGTAAAGTAGATACAAGTAACAAAGCATTATTTATATTATTTTAGGTAATATAAAAACTGAGTTGTATATTAATTTAGGTAAAGAGTATAAAAATTTGTAAGGTAATGCTAATGATCTTCAAAATTCTATGCGCTCATACAACAATGCCACCCGACGCAATTCGGATATCACCGAAAAGACAGGGGTACAGAATCAATCGGAATTAATGTTTCGACTTTGTATTGATTTTTTTACATTGGGTTTTCTATTAACTAATTAATAATGTAGTTTGGAATAACAGGCAAGCTTCATCATAGAATGAACATGGTACCATAACCATGTTGTATTCAAAGCAATAGTGCGTTATTCCAATCACTGGAATAAATTATGTATGCATTTTAGCAATATTCCTGTACAACTGTTTTGGTCGATCATATTAAACTAGCTGTTGCTCGCGGCTCCGCCCGCGTGAATATCATTTTTGGGAGAAAAAGTATACAATACAAAATACCAATTTTCATACGTTTCTTCAAAAAATACGGATTTTCATACAAACTTTCATCCCCTATTTTACCGCCTGAGAGGTGGAATTTCCAATAATCCTGAAACACATATTTTTTATTTTTAACTAAAAGGCCAAATACTAATGTGTATGCGTTTAACTTCAAAAATGACGGATTTTCATACAAACTTTCTTCCCCTATTATACCCGCTTAGGGGTGGAAATTTCAAAAATCCTGAAACATATGTTCTTTATTTTTAACTAAAAGGCCGAATACTAATTTTCATGAATTTAACTTCAAAAATGACGGATTTTCATACAAACTATCATCCCCTATTTTACCCAATACCACCCGTATTTCAAAAACCCTTCCTTAGTGGATGCCTACGTCATAAAAGGTACCTACTGTCAAAATTTCAAGTCTCTAACCCCAGCCGTTTTAGCTGTACGTTGATCGATCAGTCAGTCAGTTTCTTCTTTTATATATACAGATTTGCGAAAAACCCAAGAGTATCACGCGCTCCCTACAATACAAATTGAAGAATCAGCAATGTTATCATTCTCTATGTATCTATATCTAATTTGATGTGGATTATGGAAAAATTCAATAACTAGCTTTCGGACTTATCAATAATTTCAACCCACATTTCAACAAACAAACGACAGACGAGGCTGCGTGGTTAAAAACCATTACCTTTAATTTTATCTAACAAATAGAACAAAAGAAGTCGATTACCGTGATCTGTAAACATTCGGGAAAGCCGAGAAGCATAGATTTAGTAGGTATATATACATCCCATCGAAAAGTCGTGAAGTCGGGACGGCGCGGCGCGGCGTAGGCATTTAATTTGACCAATAAGCGCGGGGTGCTACAGTTGGCCGTCGGATGGTAAATATCAACCAATTTTCCTAGAGGTTTGATTTTGGATTTCGAATGGAATCGAATATAATATAACGGTATCGTATGGAATTGATTGAAATCGAATGGAATCGAATATAATATAACCGAATCGTAGGGAATCGATTGAAATCGAATGGAATAGATTGGAATGAACTGAAATCGAATGTAAATGAATGGAGTCGAATAGCATCACTAGGGATGTGACGTCGAGTGAAAAAATCGATTATTTAAAAATCGATTTTTCTCATTTGAATAATAAACGTATGTTAAGCGCCCCTCTCGTGTGTATTTGAAACTAAATTTGACATATAATGCATATGGCCGTTCTAATGTTTTTTTTTATTAGACATGTTTCACGAATCCAGTTAAAAAGGGGCAGTGTGCCCACAATATTTTCCGGTGGGTATATATAATATCATAATAAGCATTTTAAACATAATATAGTAGATTAAAATATGTTTGCTAAGGCGATGTTTTTATTATTTTAAGATTTGTAAACCATCGACTGTTGTGTATCATTATCTATATATCATCCTACGTGTCTCAACTCTATCATTAGTTCCATGGACGCTCACTACTGCTATCAGCGCCAATATGGCGAAAATCAAATAGGCACACTTTCGAGGATCTAATATCCAGTCCAGTATAATAGACGTCAGTGGATACACTGTATTTTAAAATGGAATGAACTGGAATCGAGTGGGATCGAGTGGGAAGTGTGTAACAGGAAGTCAGGGAAGCGCGCGCTATTTGATTTGAGTGCGGGGTGCAGCTGATAGTATCAACCCATTTTCTGAGAGGTTTGATAATGGAATCGAATATAATCAAATTAAATAAAACGGCATCATATGGAATCGACTAGAATAGAATGAATGGAAATGAATAAATCGAATCGAATGAATACAAATAAATGAATGGAATCAAATGAATGGAGTCCATTGAATGGAAACGAATGAATGGAGTCGAATATATGGCATCGATTGATTGGAAACAAATGAATGGAATCGAATGAATAAAAGGAATCGAATTAATGGAATCGAATGAATGGAATCGAATATATTGATCGAATGAATGGAATCGAACGAATTGAATAGAATGTATGGGATCGAATGAATGGAGTCGACTGAATAAAACGAATTAATATCTATTTTTATCGCTCCTGCAAGTCTGTGACGTAGACCAATCAAAATTCTGAAAAAGACAACTGCTGGCTGCACGATCTGCCCATATTCACATAATAGCTGGATAGAGACGCTCAGTCCATTTTTTATGTCTATGATGTAAACATACTACCAAAGAGTAATAAACTACTTCTGCGGTCTGCCATCTCGTTTCTAATTTATATGAAAAAACGTTAAAAGGACAGGATTTATTCAGCTTAATTATATTAGGAATATTTACTACATTTGTCTACAAAATAACTTAGGCAGGTTAACTTGTGCCATGTTCAGGTTAACTTGTGTCATGTTCAGGTTAACTTGTGTCAGGTTCTTCCTTCTTTCCCCTTTCCCATACTTTTTACTCAGTATTAGAAATGGTCTTCGCTTCCGAGGTACAACTAGTAACTGGCAGTACTAGTTGTATCTCGGAAGCAAAGACCATCAACGATCTGTTTACAAAGAGCAGTTTCCAAAGAACAATGGCAGGTTCCCATACATTAAATTAGTTGACATAAATATGTAGGTAGCGTTTAGAAGTGAAAAAAATTCAGCAGCAATTCTTAAACAATAATGTATTAGGGATTTCTGATGAAAAAGTCTAATACTAAAGATATTTCAATTTAAAGATTTTGAGGTTATGATCTATTTGACATTTCTGAATAAAATATTTTTATCTATGAAGCTGATAAAAATGTTATTTGCCTATTTTCCAAAGAGCATTATAATACTACTGCTATTGTCACCTGAGGCAGGGTCGTGAATTAAACATGTACCTACTGAACTTGACTTATAACTACTGTGGGGAAGGATGATCCGCCACACCGTAGGTACTTACACACAAGTGCTTACATTCGTGTTTACGTTTACATGTTCAGATATGAACACGTTATACTTAGTTATAGGAATAATTTGTTTATTTTTTGGAAATCGATAAATCCTTTAAACTTATAAACTACTGAACCGTTTTTAATAATTCACCGTTAGATTTATACCAAAAGTAACGTAAGCCACATATAATTTATTTCAATACAAACTAAGTTGAAATGGAAGACACAGAGTTTGTCAATAGTTGTGCAGAAAATATCTTCAGACCCTAAATCTGGACTTAGAAATTAAATTAGAAAATAAAAACGGGTTCTAAATAAAAATAAAACACTGGTTTTTTAATGTTTATTCATCTTCAAAATTATCCTATCTTATATATCTAAAAATGCTGCAGGGACAGATATGTCTTGATGTCTGGCCCGTCCCAAATACCATATGAGCGCAGCAGCCCACTGTACGACGCACAACGAAGCAACTACAATAGTATTCTATAATGCCTGCTCGACCAGCCTGGTCGGACAGGTACATTATTTTCAATAATTAATTAAACATAATACTGTTTATTTGAAACATGGTGTGATTTTATTTTACCTCTTATCAATAAGGTATCTGAACTGCCTCATAAATTAAATTAAGATGAACTAATTGTTTCTTTGCACACTTCAATTACAGAACTACAGTGGAAACGTACATGTTCACCATAATAGGAACGTGTTTGTCGAATTTGGTACGTTCTCACAGCAAATATAGCATATTATATCTTTGGAAATTAGCCGATCTCCAGATCACATTTGTGGCCACAGTCATTTTTGCTAGCTTATTTTTTAAGTGAAATCTTTCAAGTATTCGTGTACTTAACTTAACTTATTTCTTAAACTGGCCGTGTCGAGGCAACGACAATTTTGCCAATGTCAAAGTGTAGAAAGCAAACGTACGGTGAGAAAGAAATACTTAGAGAAAATAAAAATAAAAACCCCGAGAAAGAAACCCCCCCCCCCCCCCTGACTATTTAAATAATAAATGATAATAATTTTTATATATTGAAATTTCTAAAAGCAGTAAATAAAACGAATCGAATTAATACTAATGATTTAATTAATGACTGCCTCGGTGGCGCAGTGGTAATTGCGCATGCGTTACGACTGCTGTGCTGAGGTCTCGGGTTCGATCCCCGGGTCGGGTAAAGTGATATTGGGTTTTTCTATCTAGAAATTCCTCAGTATTAGCCCGGAGTCTGGAATTTGTGCCCGGTATGGCGATAGGCTCGCCCCCTATCACATTATGGGACCGAAATTCGGCGAAAAGTGGGTGTACTGGTTACACCTCTGCCTACCCCTTCGGGGATTACAGGCGTGAGCGTATATGTATGTAGTAAATAAAACCAATAATTGGACAACACAAATATTTGACATTTAAGTTTTGACAGCTTCGGGACATGGAATGTTAGTTTGGTTATTTATAGCAAGAATAGAAGGAAAATACTCAAGAAATTAAATATTAGAGACGAATATTGTTGGTTTCAATAAACTTTGTTAATATTGTATTTAAATTATGTCACAATATGTGAGTATGAAATGACGGAAGTAGTGATTTTTTTTCCTTAACCTATTTAGTGTCAGAAGCAAATTTTGACAACTTATGTATGTCCTTATTGACGTAAGCGTAAAACGCGGGAATGTCAAACTTGGAGGTAGTAACATGGTAAACAGTCCATAAAAATAGTTATAATGTGTGGAACTTCGTTCTCTAAACGGCATAAGAAAACTGAAGGGTATTCATAACTACATTGTATTGTGATGCCTGCAAAACCAACTCGGCATTACGCCTTTTAGGAAATTGCGATAATTGTGAAAATGCGAAATAATAAATGTTGGAATAATATAAAATTGTAACCATTTTTTTTAATAGTCTACTCGATTTCATATAGAAGAGACACGCTATCGAAAAACAAACCTTTCTTTGTTCCTGCTCGGATTATGTATACAAAAAAGGGCCTTGAAATAATAAGATAAGCTATGGTCGTAACTATACAGCTAAATAACAGACGATCCAGTCATTCACTAAGTTGGTAAAAAGTAAAGCTGATTTATTTTTGTTATTTGTAATTGTAGGGACACACACACATGCATTGATTTTATAGTTTTTTTTAACGGCTTATAGAATTCTTATGAAAAAGATTTTGCTTTGGCCTAAAAGACCTTAAGCCATTCATTAAAAAAATCTTACGGCCATAACACGGTATAAAAAAATCAATTAGGTTTTTACACTGACGTCTATTATATGGACAGGATATTTGATCCGCGAAAGTGTGCCTATTTGATTTTCGCCATATTGGCGCTGATAGCAGTGCAGTCTTTGTTAGTTTGTGAGGGAACGATTGATTCGAGTGGTCATTGATGGCTGCTCCTCCGATCTATTGGCTATCAATGCCGGGGTACCTCAGGGGTCCGTACTTTCTGCGACTCTATTCCTGCTGCACATCAATGATCTGCTTAAGCCCGGTACTTTTGGGTACGCTGATGACAGCACAGTGGTAGAAAGTTACATATCTTCGAACTGACTCCTACTTTCAGAGATGTGTCCGTACCGATAACTGACCACCTAGAGATTCTTGGTGTAACTTTGTCTCCAACTCTCAGTTTTGGCTCCTACATTGAGCATAAAGCTCAATTGGCTGCCAAAAAGCTGGCTATCCTTGCGAAGGTGAGACGGTACTTCACGCCGGGACAGCTCCTTGATCTGTATCAAGCGCAAGTCCGGTCGTGCATGGAGTACTGCTCTCATCTTTGGGATGGATCAGCCAAGTACCAGCTTGAGGCATTGGAGGCAATCGAGAGACGCGTCAAGAGACTCGTAGGCAACGATTCCATAGTCGAGGCAAGGCTGCAAAGCCTTGAACACAGACGTAAAGTTGCTAGTTTATCGGTATTTTACCGGATACATTTCGGCGAGTGTGCCTTGGAATTACATAATTTAATTCCCCCAACCCCTTTCCATCATCGGACGACAAGAGACTCGGCGAAGCGTCATCGATACATGGTTGATATTCCACCAGTGCGCACGAAGCGTTTTGCTAGTACATTTATCATGCGCACCGCTAGAGAGTGGAACTCTTTGCCGGAGTCTATATTTCCCGAAAATTATAACTTGGGTATCTTCAAGTCAAGAGTGAATAGGTATCTTCTAGGCAAGCGTGCTCCACCGTAGACCACATCATCACTTTCCATCAGGCGAGATAGTGGTCAAACGCAAGCCTATTTCGATTAAAAAAAAAAAAAAAAGTCGAGCAGTGAGCGTCCGTGGAACTAACGATAGAGTTGAGACACGAAGGATGATATATCGACAATGATACACAACAGTCGATGGTTTACAAATCTTAAAAATAATAAAAACGTCGCCTTAGCAAAACATATTTTAATCTACTATATTATGTTTCAAACGCTTAATATAATATTAAACCCACCGGAAAATATTGTTGGCACACTGCCCTTTTTTTAACTGGGTCCGTGAAACATGTCTAATAAAACAATCTTCCATAAAATGTTTAGAACATAAATAGCTATTTATGTTTGGAAACAAATTTTTCAACATTCATGTTTCTCAGCCATAGTTTTTATATCACCGAGTCAGTTGGAAACCTATAATGGAAATTTGATAATGTAATTTTATGATTTGAAATGAATATTTCCTATTCCTTAGACAGAATATATCGATATGTATTGTCGAAATTAAACTTGGGCAACCCTACCTAGATATAATAGGCTATTTGACAACATTGAAAATACAGTGCAAATTGTAGTCATCCTGTTAGACAATAGCTTAAAAAACCATATTTCACTTAATTTTAAACAAAATAATGTATATTTTTTGCAAATTAAACGAAATAAAATACGACATTTATTTAAAATTTTATCTGTGATGTGAACGCTCTGTGATTGGTTGCAACTCTGGTGACGTCACACGCAAGTAAACATAGTAGGGATGTGACATTGAGTGAAAAAAAACGATTTTTCTCACTTGAATAATAATCGATTATAGAAAAATCGATTTTTTATAAGAAAAATAATCGATTTTTTTTCTTAAAATTTGGCGTAATATGTTTTTCTCTGTAGTAAGAAATTAATATTAACAATTTATTAGGAGTCTTCAGTTTGGCATTGAAGTCACCCATTTCCCCGCTGTAGGAAGCCTTGGTACGAGACATAGCTTTCCCTATATCTTCGTACTTTGGGGCGTACACTTGTATAACCTTCAGAGTATATTTTTAAGATAAGGTACGCCACTCGAGCTGATACGCTGCCAACTTCCACAGCGTTGCTTTTTAGTGACTTGTGGATAATAAATCCGACGCCACCTTGGGATGGTTGGTGTCCTTCTCGGAAGTAGAGTAAGTGACCAGAATCTAGGGCCATCTTCTCCTCCCCCTGTCTTCGGATATCGGATAGCCCTACGATATGCCAGTTAATGTGACTTAGCTCTTCTTCCAACTCAGCGATGTGCTCGTCCAACCGCAGAGAGCGTCCGTTGTACGTCACCAAAAATAGCTTTTTGTGGAACCCTACCGTAGCCCGGGGATTGTAATGGGTGCCTTCAATGCCAATGTACAATAGTACAAGGACACGGCGAATCGAGGGTAGGATCATTCGGCTATGGGTGCAGGAATCACAGGGGGCAAATGCTAGTCAACTTCTTCGAGACCCGGGGCCTCTTTTTGATGAATTCATTTTTCCTGAGGAAGTGGACTTGGCGAAGCCCCAATAATGTCACTAGGGATGAGATCGACTTCATTATGACTGATAAGCGCCAAATATTCAGAGATGTCTCTGTGATCAGTATGTTTAACACCGGTAGTGATCACCGACTGGTAAGAGGCACTCTGAATATAAAAGTGAAATTTTTTAATTGGTAAATTATTTTGTAGCTCATTACGATTACGATTGTCTTTACACGCTTTATACTAGCTACAATTGTATCCAAGTAGACTAAGTATATATGTAACGGAATCCGTCAACGTAATGTTCACCACCTTCAAGACATCCGATTTACTTGAATATTTACACACGTATCAAGGACCTATGATCACCAGGTTCACCAAGATATTAAAAAATATTAGGTATCATTTTAGATTATATTTTTTATGTGGTCTTAATTTGTAATCGAATATTTTATTATAAGTAGGTACGTTTGATGCTGTTTTGAGACTAAAAGCATAAAATAAATTTAAAAATAACACGCTTTATTAGCTAGCCGAACTAAAAAGTTGAAAATAATATTAATTTCATTGCGAAAAATTATAACTTAAAAAATATCACGTTTTCAAATATGATTCCGAGATCTTTGAATCTAATAAGTTCATTGGCACACTGTTTAACGAAGAAAGGATGTATGCCAGACCCTTAGAAGAGTCAAGGTTTTCAATAAAAAATATCGATATTTTGTTTCGATATATCAAACTCCGATATTGATATATTTAAAAATATCGAAAATCCGATATTTTTAACAATATCAACATCCCTAGTTATTAGCTTGTTTACTTGCATGTGACGTCACACCAGCGGCATTACAGAAATAGCGTTTTTGCCGCGGTTTTGGAGATTTAAACTTTAACATTGATTTTTTATTAAAAATACTGTATATTTTCCTGAAATATCAATCTAGTGTGCTTATTATGTAATAAAGAATAGTTTTAAATCATTTTCGAAAATTAGTCAAATAGCCTATTTATATATAAATTTGCTATTACAAAACAAATTAACATAAAAATATGTCTTATTAGAGTTATTTTTTGCTTAAAAATTATAATTTCATCTTTAAAATGACTAGTTACAATATACATAGCTAAAACCTAACTTGTGAAATGTTACTCCACTTCCCGTTTGGTAACGGGTCATACAATAAACATAAACTCTCATGGTTTATTAACAAAAACCACACACAAATAATTTTCATATTTCAATTAATCAAATTCAGGTCTTCAACGCAATAATCAGTTAAAAGCCACTGACAAGACAGACGCACTCGAAACAATAAAACGGCCATATATATATATATATATATGATAGCGACGATTTTAAAACTTAGCAATTTATTACATACTCTCATTTGATTATGTCAATCTTATTTATTGTTATTTAATTAATTAGGTCATTTTATTTGCTTATTAATTTGTAAAAGAATTTTAAAGGCAATCATAACTACTTCAGTTTACCAATTTATTGTACATCCACTACTTCCGGATTTTGTTTACATTCGTCTATAAAAGCCGAGTAGGTTGAAATGTGATTCATTCTTACTTTAATATTAGTCGAGTGAACAACTCTGTATTAAAAAGTGAGTGTACCCTACAATTGTGTTTTACTTCCAATGTATACTCCAACATCAGAAGACGGGATGCCTAAAAACGCCCAACCGATTATATCGAGATATTTTAAGGACAATGACGGTGACATTCAACAAAACTCGTCGTGACACTCCACTTTTACGGCAGCCAAATCATCCTAGAAATGATCAGAAAGTACCTGATGATAAAAGACTAGTACTATTTCGACGCCATGTTGAACTTTTGGAACATATGGTATTCAGAAGAAGTAACAACTCAGCTGTACAAAATATTCGACTCTGCGAAATTTACCTCGCCGAATTCCTGATCCTGATCCTGATAAACACCAACTTACAATAGAAGAATGGTGCAAGCAAGTAGACTCTCTTATAAACCTCAGAGGATATTCACAACATGATGAAGCCATGCTGAAAGCTGCCAAGCCATGATGAAGGCTTGTCTCAATGGACCTCTCCGAGTTCCACATCTCTACAAATTGGTAATGTATCGGAAAATAAATCTGGCGGCTATGTACCTACCTACCTCGGTAAGTGTAACATCCAACTTTTACAATAACCATGTTAAGTTACGGCAGAACAGTAATGGAGAATGCCCATTCTTGGTACTGCTTTTTCTCGCGCCTCAAGATAATAATAATATTTAAATTAATTTCTTTATTTTTGTAGTCGTCTGGCAAACAGAATATCTGTGTTCTATGGGCGATTTCTTTTCAAACTTGAATCAGACATATTATTGACTAAAAATGACTACCAGTTTTCATTGACGTAATGATACCTACAGTTTATTTATTTTTTATCATTCATTCGTCCAAACGACAGGCCAGGTCAGTCGACCATACTGCCTAGTCTTACGTTTAAATCTTTATATACCTACAGTTTACACAAAAATTATTATTATTACACAAAAAACATGGAAACCCGCGTTCCAATTCCAAAAATGTAAACTTTAGATAGTATTTGGATACTTTATAGACTATTTAAAACAACTTTGGAATTGACGCAAACTTGTACCGTGGTCCAAATATTCCTGGTCATTCTCCTTTAGACGAAGTCATTAACACTGTCGTTACGATTAACGAAGTGATATTAGATACTAATTTGCATGTTGTATAAAATTTATCATATGATATGTCAGCTTAGGAACCGATCCTTTACAAATAGGGAACCAGCAATGTCAGGATATCATTTTTTTTTTCTAGTAACATTGAACACGTTGTGTGCCAAGAGCTAATAGTTAAACCGAGAGACTAATCCGTACTATCATTGAAGGAAAATTTAAGTGTAACATCTGAACATATGCGTTACATTTACATCGCAAAATGAAAGGCAATTGGCTATTCTCCCTTTAGTTACTAATTAAAAAGAAATATTCACTTCAACAACTATCTCTAACTACAATCATTCTGATAGACATCAGATATAAGATGCAACTAACAGAATGACCGAACAAGCAACAAAAAGTGAAAACAAATTAAATTCCAAAACAACCCGCATTTTACCCTTTAAAGTTAACGAATTTGTTTTGTGTGAAGACACTCAGTGGTCTAATAATAAATTGGGTCAACAAAATATAAAACTAGGTGTGAAGTTAAAACTGAACTTTAAAACTGAATAGATTGTAGTAGTAGCACATGAACATGTACGATCTATTCTTACACCAAACATAGTTTTCTTCTTATGATGACTGTGATAGCGAAGAGCACAACGTTGTGCCACGTAAAAGAGCACAGTGTTGTGCCACGTAAAAGAGCACAGTGTTGTGCCACGTAAAAGAGCGCCATGTTGTGCCAAATAAAAGAGCGCCAAGTTGTGCCAAATAAAAGAGCGCCAAGTTGTGCCAAATAAAAGAGCGCCATGTTGTGCCAAATAAAAGAGCGCCAAGTTGTGCCAAATAAAAGGGCGCCAAGTTGTGCCAAATAAAAGAGCGCCATGTTGTGCCAAATAAAAGAGCGCCAAGTTGTGCCAAATAAAAGAGCGCCAAGTTGTGCCAAATAAAAGAGCGCCATGTTGTGCCAAATAAAAGAGCGCCAAGTTGTGCCAAATAAAAGAGCGCCATGTTGTGCCCATAAAAGAGCACAATGTTTGCCAAAACCGCGGCTTTAAAATTTGTCAGATATAATTAATTATTCAATATCTCTTTTTACAGATCTGAAACTGAAATCTACGCTCAGAGCACGAGCGTTATTGCAGAATGGCCGTGATAGCGACGATTTTAAAACTTAGCAATTTATTACATACTCTCATTTGATTATGTCAATCTTATTTATTGTTATTTAATTAATTAGGTCATTTTATTTGCTTATTAATTTGTAAAAGAATTTTAAAGGCAATCATAACTTCTTCAGTTTACCAATTTATTGTACATCCACTACTTCCGGATTTTGTTTACATTCGTCTATAAAAGCCGAGTAGGTTGAAATGTGATTCATTCTTACTTTAATATTAGTCGAGTGAACAACTCTGTATTAAAAAGTGAGTGTACCCTACAATTGTGTTTTACTTCCAATGTATACTCCAACATATATCCAACATATATTGACATAATCAAATGAGAGTATGTAATAAATTGCTAAGTTTTAAAATCGTCGCTATCACGGCCATTCTGCAATAACGCTCGTGCTCTGAGCGTAGATTTCAGTTTCAGATCTGTAAAAAGAGATATTGAATAATTAATTATATCTGACAAATTTTAAAGCCGCGGTTTTGGCAAACATTGTGCTCTTTTATGGGCACGAAATTGCGCTCTTTTATGTGGCACAACATGGCGCTCTTTTATTTGGCACAACTTGGCGCTCTTTTATTTGGCACAACATGGCGCTCTTTTATTTGGCACAACTTGGCGCTCTTTTATTTGGCACAACTTGGCGCTCTTTTATTTGGCACAACATGGCGCTCTTTTATTTGGCACAACTTGGCGCCCTTTTATTTGGCACAACTTGGCGCTCTTTTATTTGGCACAACATGGCGCTCTTTTATTTGGCACAACATGGCGCTCTTTTATTTGGCACAACTTGGCGCTCTTTTATTTGGCACAACATGGCGCTCTTTTACGTGGCACAACACTGTGCTCTTTTACGTGGCACAACACTGTGCTCTTTTACGTGGCACAACGTTGTGCTCTTCGCTATCACAGTCATCATAAGAAGAAAACTATGTTTGGTGTAAGAATAGATCGTACATGTTCATGTGCTACTACTACAATCTATTCAGTTTTAAAGTTCAGTTTTAACTTCACACCTAGTTTTATATTTTGTTGACCCAATTTATTATTAGACCACTGAATGTCTTCACACAAAACAAATTCGTTAACTTTAAAGGGTAAAATGCGGGTTGTTTTGGAATTTAATTTGTTTTCACTTTTTGTTGCTTGTTCGGCCATTCTGTTAGTTGCATCTTATATCTGATGTCTATCAGAATGATTGTAGTTAGAGATAGTTGTTGAAGTGAATATTTCTTTTTAATTAGTAACTAAAGGGAGAATAGCCAATTGCCTTTCATTTTGCGATGTAAATGTAACGCATATGTTCAGATGTTACACTTAAATTTTCCTTCAATGATAGTACGGATTAGTCTCTCGGTTTAACTATTAGCTCTTGGCACACAACGTGTTCAATGTTACTAGAAAAAAAAAATGATATCCTGACATTGCTGGTTCCCTATATGAAATGGTATTTGTAAAGGATCGGTTCCTAAGCTGACACATCATTGATAAATTTTATACAACATGCAAATTAGTATCTAATATCACTTCGTTAATCGTAACGACAGTGTTAATGACTTCGTCTAAAGGAGAATGACCAGGAATATTTGGACCACGGTACAAGTTTGCGTCAATTCCAAAGTTGTTTTAAATAGTCTATAAAGTATCCAAATACTATCTAAAGTTTACATTTTTGGAATTGGAACGCGGGTTTCCATGTTTTTTGTGTAATAATAATAATTTTTGTGTTAACTGTAGGTATATAAAGATTTAAACGTAAGACTAGGCAGTATGGTCGACTGACTATAGCCTGTCCTTTGGACGAATAATAAAAGATAAATAAACTAGGTATCATTACGTCAATGAAAACTGGTAGTCATTTTTAGTCAATAATATGTCTGATTCAAGTTTGAAAAGAAATCCCCCATAGAACACAGACATTCTGTTTGCCAGACGACTACAAAAATAAAGAAATTAATTTAAATGTTGTTTTTATCTTGAGGCGCGAGAAAAAGCAGTACCAAGAATGGGCATTCTCCATTACTGTTCTGCCGTTTTAACATGGTTATTGTAAAAGTTGGATGTTACACTTACCGAGGTAGGTAGGTACATAGCCGCCAGATTTATTTTCCGATACATTACCAATTTGTAGAGATGTGGAACTCGGAGAGGTCCATTGAGACAAGCCTTCATCATGGCTTGGCAGCTTTCAGCATGGCTTCATCATGTTGTGAATATCCTCTGAGGTTTATAAGAGAGTCTACTTGCTTGCACCATTCTTCTATTGTAAGTTGGTGTTTATCAGGATCAGGATCAGGAATTCGGCGAGGTAAATTTCGCAGAGTCGAATATTTTGTACAGCTGAGTTGTTACTTCTTCTGAATACCATATGTTCCAAAAGTTCAACATGGCGTCGAAATAGTACTAGTCTTTTATCATCAGGTACTTTCTGATCATTTCTAGGATGATTTGGCTGCCGTAAAAGTGGAGTGTCACGACGAGTTTTGTTGAATGTCACCGTCATTGTCCTTAAAATATCTCGATATAATCGGTTGGGCGTTTTTAGGCATCCCGTCTTCTGATGTTGGAGTATACATTGGAAGTAAAACACAATTGTAGGGTACACTCACTTTTTAATACAGAGTTGTTCACTCGACTAATATTAAAGTAAGAATGAATCACATTTCAACCTACTCGGCTTTTATAGACGAATGTAAACAAAATCCGGAAGTAGTGGATGTACAATAAATTGGTAAACTGAAGTAGTTATGATTGCCTTTAAAATTCTTTTACAAATTAATAAGCAAATAAAATGACCTAATTAATTAAATAACAATAAATAAGATTGACATAATCAAATGAGAGTATGTAATAAATTGCTAAGTTTTAAAATCGTCGCTATCATATATATATATATATATATATATATATATATATATATATATATATATATATATATATATGTTAGGAATGTTGATAAAATATCGATATATCGATATTATGATTTAGAAATATCGATATTTATTACTAATATTTTTTTGGACGATATATCGATATTTTGATATTGAAATATAGATATCGGAGATAGATATTTATACTCGTAAATTATTGAAACTACTGCATCATCGTCAACTTAATCTACGGTACTTTATTTACACTATAATATGTGTTTCCTCTTTCCCTATTTAATTTAGTTGCTTAGTATAGTATTCACTTAAATTTTTATAATACATATAGTGGATTATAAACTGTGTAGCTAAATAATTTTGTAGCTCATTACCATTATGATTGTCTTTACACACTTTATATTAGCTACAATTGTATCTAAGTAGACTAAGTATATATGTAACGGAATCTTTCAACGCAATGTTCACCACCTCCAAGACATCCGATTTACTTGAATATTTACACACGTATCAAGGACCTATGATCTATAGGTTCACCAAGATAATAAAAAATATAAGGTATCATTTTAGATCATATTTTTTTATGGGGTCTTAATTTGCAATCGAATATTTTATTATAACTAGGTTTGATGCTGTTTTGGGACTATAAATTATATTTAAAAAATAGCACGCTTTAATAGCTAGCCGAACTAAAAAGTAGAAAATAATATTAAGTTCATGGCAAAAAATTATAATTTAAAAAAACTAAAAAATATCACGTTTTAAGGTGTCGTCAAATATGATTCCAAGATCTTTGAATCTAATAAATTCATTGGCGCCCCGATTCATGAAGAAAGGATGTATGGCGTCAGGACCAGACCCTTAGACGAGTCACAATTTTTAATAAATATCGATATATCGATATTTTTTGCGGATATATCAAACTCCGATATTGATATATTATAAAATATCGATATATCAAACTCCGATATTGTTATATTTAAAAATATCGATATGTCGGAAATCCGATATTTTAAAAAATATCAACATCCCTATTATATGTCAAATTTAGTTTCAAATACACTCGAGAGGGGCGCTTCAAATAAGTCAAGAAAATAGCTGTCATTTTGTATTAGATATCCTGTCCATATAATAGACGCAGTGGGTTTTTAATAAATTATACAACTTATCTATACTTACACAGCTATTGTTAGTATGCTGAAAAATCGTGCAAAATAATAATATTTAGATTCCAAAGTAAGAAATTCATTGATACAACCAGTGCTGCCAGTTATCAACGAGCTGTTTACAGTTTACACGTAACTGGCAAGTGGCAATATGTCTTATTAATTAGTACTGTGTAATACATGTAATATTTGTTATTTTCAGAAATCAAACTTCCAAATAACATCGATCATTATTTACGTAATTATTTTTTCTTGTTGCAATAATTTACATATAACTGTCGTCATTGTTCATCTACTGCTTGTTGAGAAATTTAGCATAACATTTATTTTATACATAAGTTAATTGTGTAGGTATAACGCTAAATATACACATCTAACTGCTAGAACAACTAACAGCAATGTCAAATTAATCAATGTGACAAATGACATATTGAATTACTCAAAAACTCAAAGGGAAAATGTTATCAGTTTTGTGACTTTATTTTCCAACATTCTGAAGACGGTTTATAGTTTTTGGAAATGATAACAAGTTTAACGAGGCTTGCTCAGTAATCATTTTGATGGCCGAGCTACCGAATGGCTGGCTTCAGTTGGTAAGAGTTATTAATTTAGTGTTTTTCAATTATGTTGAGATATATACCTAATCCCTATGCATTCGTTGTGTTTGTGAACTTCTATTGTCTTCATTGAACTATAATTGGACAAAATTGACCAATTGACTTTTTAATGCACTGGATAAATTGATCGAGGGCACCGAAAGAATGTAAATAATATTTAAAGCTCATAAAAGAAAAATATTACAATGTATGTATTTCTTATTAATATAGAATTTAAAATAATGTAAACATATATATTGAACAGAAATAACTGAGTTTACACAATGTTTTTAGGTTTTAAAGTGCTTAGATGGCCAATGTGTATTATTTACTGATTATAAGACTACAATATGCATTTGAATTGTAAAAAAATAACAAATAAAGAACATCATACAGCAGATTGATGATAGGTTGCTTGTGCTCATAAATTTTAATATGATAGCCTTTTTCTGTAGCTATCTCTGTGTGGAAGCTTTTTTAAATTACTTACTGCCTCTTCATCATATTTGCCTATATTAATCTTACTGAAATGATGTGTATATAACATATATAACCGTGAAACCTGCATTAAAATCTATTCAGCTATTTGGATATGCTGATCAAATAAATTAACAGACATTAAAAGTCCATTGTAATTTGGTCATATAATATAATATACTCTTTGATTATGTTATTATTAGTTGCCAAATTCCAACTAGTATTCAGCAAAGAAATGCTTCAGAAATAAGAGAAAGGTATTGTATATTTATATTGATATTGTAATGTGTAATGCTATTATTATTTTCTCAATAATACATTGGATTTATTTTTATTGTAAGGTTAATATTTATTAGTACTACCATGTGGAAACAGCTCACCAAGTTGCCAAAATTTTCTGATAATTTATAGGCAGTTCATAATTGTTCACAAGGTCTTTAGTAAATTTTGGTTAACCAAATGATAATATACAATCAAGGACATTGACAGTATTATGGTGTCGTTAAGTTAGCAATATCTAAGTTCTTTCTCCAGCTTTCAAAATTGACACAACCTCTTGGGAGTTAACTTTCAAAAGACCCAGAGATTGGAAGCATACTGTTTTACTTTGACAACTGCAATAAGTTTAAATCAATCTACTAAAATTAGATTGATTCAAAAATAGAGGTTGTGTCATCAAAATATTGAGGATAAATTAAATGGACTAACAGTAACTAATTTGTAACTTACCTATCTGACCTAGTAATACTATCCAGATATCCATATGGGTACTAGATAGTAGCTCAATATTTATCGAATACTGGATAATTATGGTTTATGATGAAGATGTGTGCACTCTGTGATATATGGCTTAAAGTTCATAATATGTGTGTGGTATTACTTGCAAGTTTTTCCTGTTACTATACAATGTGTAGTTAACAGAAATTTTAATATTATATGCACAGACTTCTTGCAATATGACTAATCATTTGTACGCAAAAATTTATATAATATAAAAAAACATGTTTATTTGCAATATTATGTATAAGCATAGAAATTGCAAGAATGACAAATGTAAAATTTTGGTGAATAATATTATAACTTCCCTGACCACTTATTGGTAATAACCTATTGTTGTTTATTTAGTTGTGACAGGTGTATGACCTCAGGCCAAATATACACTTATCTAAGCATGCCAGATATATGATATTCAGTATTTGGGCTAAAGTATTATAATATTTCTAAATCATACACAAATCACTGCCAATCATGAGTTTTATTTTATATTATGATATATTACACTATACCTTGATACAATCTATTACATAGTTTCATAATTGTATTAAAAACATTCATAAACATAATAATAGTTTTCTTCTTTTTTCAGGTACCTTTCTGAAGGCTTCCAAGTAATCATTGAGAAGTCAAAAGAAACAAAATGCTCTTTAAAAGATGTCCAGTTGCGTTTCTTGTGCCCTGATGACCTGGAAGAGGTATGTAACAAATACATAGTATTTGTATTACAAAGCAAACAAGTTAGCATTTTGCCATTCATCCTAATATTATAGAATTGACCAATTTTAAGGTGTCTGCGTTTCATAAACTGTATGTATAATTGTTTTTTTTTTTCAATATGCAAGTTTTATATGCACATATATAATATATTTTAAGCAGACATCACAGTCTATGCCTGTGCATGAAGTAAAAATGGTTAAATGCATGTTGATGCAGGCTTAACGATTATTTGGAACGTAACTTCAAAAAACAGATTAATGCTAATAAGTACTATTTATCTCAGAAAAAGACAATCATGAGAGCCAAGCCGCAAATAACAGCTAGTATATGAATATAAGAACCTTAAATAAAAATGGCAAATGATGAGAAAATTTATAGTGTTAGTATGGTAGTGATGTATCAAAAGAAAACTGTAACTATTAAATTAGTAAAATTAAATGCTTTTGATTTATCCTGCATATGTATTTGGAATGGGTTAAAAATATATTACGAATAAATGTTTACCATTGTTAACCTTGCTAAAGTTTATAGATAAAAAGCAGAACATTAATGAATCATGTCCTGTTTTGTTATTGTTACTCCATTAAAATAAATTGACTCAAGACACTTTCAGAGAAACTCACTACACTGAGCATTTGTATTTACCAAGAACATATTTCCGAATGTAGAACAAAATTTTATTCCACAATAGCAGGAATAATACAAAATATTTCTCAAATTTTAATGACATAATCTACTGATTAATGACTCAATGGAGTTATAGTGAACATTGAAATGACACACCTTCACTCACGTTGTGAGTCAGAAAACTGCTATAATATTACGTATGTTTGTTTCATTTCAGGTAAGATCTCTTTGCAGGGACTGGTTCCCAATAGAGTATCCCCAGTCGTGGTATGAAGATATCACTTCTTCAGAAAGGTTCTTTGCACTGGCGGCCGTGTATAAGGCACAGATCATTGGGCTAATAGTGGCAGAAATCAAACCATACCTAAAATTAAATACAGAAGATAGAGGAATATTGTCAAGATGGTTCGCCTCAAAAGAGACACTTGTTGCTTACATACTCTCATTAGGTAAGGGAATTTATTTAATTTTAAACATTTGTGTCAATATTGAATTGTGATTAATCAATATTGAACAAATATAAAATTTTCCTTTATTTGATAATTTTACCATGATAATGTGTAAGAGCTTTTATATACCATAATACTTTTATGTAATCATGTATCTTGTAATTTTATTTTGTTTTATTTTTCCATACAAACCGAAGGTAGAAACATCCATAGCTACTTTCTAACATCTGATACCACATTCAATCTCTTATCTTCTTAACACATCGCTTCCTATAATTACTATATCGTCATTTAGAAAAGTTATGTAAATTAACTCATAAAAATGAAATAGTATTCTTAGTCTCAGGAATTTAGTACAAGTAGCGTCGTTTTTTTTATACAATCAAATTGTAATGATCGGCTGACCACTTGTTCAAATGTGTAATGACTGCCTCGGTGGCGCAGTTGTAATTGCGCATACGTTACGACAGCTCTGCTAACGTATCTGATTCGATTGGGTCGGATAAAGTGATATTGGGATTTTCTATCTAGTAATTCTCAGTATTAGCCCGGAGTCTGGAATCTGCCCGGTATGGTGATAGGCTGGCCCCGTATCACATTATGGGATCGAAATTCTGCGAAAAGTGGGTGTACTGGTTACCTCTGCCTACCCTTTCGGGGATTACAGGCGTGAGTGTATATGTATGTGTATGGTATGGTTGTCACTGCGCAGGCGTGGTGCGGTCCCACCGTCGGTCTGGCGTGGCGACCATGTTACTGGATGTGCTCATCAACCACCTGGCGGGCGCCGTGCCGCAGCCTCCGCACCAACACCGCGTCAAGGCGATTTTCCTGCACGTACTCACCACAAACACAGAAGCTATACTTTTTTATGAGCACAGAAGGTGAGAATTTACAATTTGCTCTTAGAAGATCTGCTTCCAACCTGTCATAACATAGACTTAAAAACAAAATAGACGCCATAGGTGCTCAAACTGTATGACAACCAATCATGTCAAATTTACACAATAGAAGTGTGAAATAGTAGGACATGTGGTTTCTTTTTAGGTCTTTGGTCAGTGCTTTAGATCAATATCTTAATGATCGAACTTTATCCTGATTGGATCACTTCTAAAAGGGACAATTAAGACAGTTTCTTAATTTGAACCACTAGATCTATTCGAACCATAGCCGATATTTAAAAGGTGCATCTATAAAGTAACATTGCAATACAAACAATAAATAAAGAAATACATATGTCCATAAAAAATAATAACAATATTTAAATCTTCCTTTTTTTTTACTTTTGGTTTTGATATGTAGTGCACACAATTATGTGGAATAGTTTTAGTCGATCCTTTAAACAAATTGTAATTTGCTATAAGTTCTGTCAGATGACGCAAATTTATCGAATTCGTAATAAAAAGATTGGGTATAAACAAAACACAATATCCTTGAACACATTACTTTTCTATTTGAGCATTGAAATAATATGAACTTTAAATATAGCAGCTTCATAAATTTATTACACCACAGCAACATATCATTGGTGACGATAAAATCTTCTATCACAATACAGTCTTACATCTATTCATTAACTGACTACTTCTATAATTTCGAAATGCCAACAATTTATTCATAATTCATAACTTCTATCAATAAGTGGGGGGCATTCATATTTTATTTAAGGCAGTGATGCGTTCTAAAAGCGTAATTGAAGCGGTATGGTAGGTACATATAAATCCGTCAATTATACATTTGAGTCATCGCTAATATTATGTGTAAGTTTGATTGCAAATTAAAATCAGGTGTTTTGTAGATATATACAAAAATGTCACGATCATCCTCACTTGTTCTAATTATTTTATGCTTATTTATTTATGGCTAAGTTATTTAAAGACTTCACGTAAATTATCATCTCCATCTGTAAATTTGAAACACGTCTTACTGGATCACCTCTTTTCTAATAATCCATCCACAGACAAACATGACGAACGAACATAATGTACTTTATTAATCATTATATAATATTGTCATTAAAAAAAAGACAGTCAACATAGACTAACTTCTTGGTGTAGGTTAAAAATTTACTTTGGGTTGCCATAGCAACTAGTTGATAAACCTGGTTTAATAAGATTAAAGCCTTTGTTTGATAATAAGGCCTAAATTACAGGTTATTTAATGTTTTTATCCTGGCATGGCAAAGTGACTACACTGCACCTGACGCAGTGCCCTCCAGATAGAGGGTCAAGTAGCAAGAGATGACATCCCTCGCTACTCGCCACAATTATGCCGACCTGAAAACTGTAGACTCTTTTCTTCTTCAGACATTAGTATCCGTTCCATGGCTGCCCTTTAAGAGATTAACTTGCCGATAAGCTGAAGCTCTTTATTTTTGACTGACTTCAAAAAAACTTCAACCAGTTTAACAATTCGTCGGAATATTTTTTTTATGTATTTTCCCCGATTACTCGAAGTTCCATGGACCGATTCCAGATTTTTTTTGTTTAAAAAGGTATACTTCCCAGGTGATCCCATTGGCACCAAGTCAGGATCTTATGATGGAATCTCAGAAAAATCAAGGGCAACCCTCAAATTTTATAGTGACGCATAATTTGTTTTTTATTGAAGTCGGTTTACTTTTTATGAATTATAAAACTTTCACTTATCTAGTGAGTAGTGTTTGTATAAAGAGACGAAATGATGGTTCCCGCACAGGTTCCGGCTGCACTCATTCCTGCCGTACTACTACTCGATCAAGGGTCGTTGTAAGGACGGGTTCACATACGTGTACTACGTGAACGGCGGTCACGCGCCGTGGACGCTGTACGACTACGTGAAGTGTTGTGCGCTGGCGGCGTGGCGCGGTGGCGGACTGTACCCGTGGCTGTGGGGCCGACTCAGGGCCGCGCTCACGGCCGCATGGCACAGGTAGTCAACATAACACACGACAAACGACACACACGCATGCACTTTGTCTACTCTACTCGGTGACGTCACTACTTAAAGCGTTTATAACAAACAATGTTTCACGTCATATAAACCGTTTTCTATGTAAAACGATTTTTCTTTAAAAAAAAATTCTCGACATATATTAACAAACATTCATTAAAATAGTGCGGTTTTGGAGGTTAACGGGTGCCAAAATCGTGACACATGCATTTTATGTATTCAGATATGTATATATTTCGTAAACTTTTGCTTCCTAAGATCACTAACTAATACTGACGATTTGTAACAAGGCACTACATGCTCTACAAGACTACATTCATACAAATAGGCATATAACCGACACGAAAGCGCGCGTCGCTCTATACATTTTGTATAAAAAAATATATAGAAGTGGCGTCACGCATCTCTGCAGTGTAAACCGTACCTTATACATTTCTAAATATTTTTTTAAGTGAACAAACGTTTACCGATATTTACTTTATAACTACAGCTACGTTACGGTGTTGGTTAAACTTTAAAATATACATTTGAACTAAGCCGATGTGATCAACTCCAACGTATTTAATGTAACGGTTTAAATAAGACTATTATAGTTGTTACAAGAATATGTAGTGTTGGCTTCCAGTGCTGGTGTGTTGTTGATATTGTGTACACGTTTGTAATAACTAATACTATCCTAATATTATGTGCTATTGACAAATTCTAATTTCGAAATAATAATATTTTTCACTATCACAACATACATATCTTCGTTTGTGACTTCGTTTGTGAGCTGACTCATTATGATTACTGATTGATTGCTGTTGTAAATAGCTTTATCAAGTTATGGTGTTAGTGTCTTGAACTAAATGGCATTGAATGCTTGTGAAATGAAAATGAAATGTATTATATTAAATGACAAATATTTTCACAGTTTCACTTCGTCTTCACAGTCCACAAAACTTAGAGGTGCAGTGTGTAAGCAGTAACTGAGCGCGTGAAAGATATATTATTAATATAATTATAAGAAACCGTTCAAGGTACTCCGTTTATTTTGTTTTCATAATATAAATATAAGCTAAATTGACACAAATGCAGTTTTGTGATAGCAATAATTTTACACTGTATGCATATGGGCCGGCATATCACCATTATTTAATATACTATGAATTGGTTTATATTTTACAAAGTAAATGTATAACAGCGACTTACCTCCTAACTATCGTCAGTCATGAATTAATTAATACTAATCTACTATGGGAATATTTGTATAGAAGTTCAATTCATTTGTCACTCGCATATAATATTATTATCGCGCGTAAAAATTAGTTACATTTTTATAAATTGTAACATGAAATGAAAATCCATTTGAATATTTGAACTCTTTAAAATAATGCAAAACCCAGGCATAAAGTGTTAAAATTCTATTACACAATAAAATATATGTACAGAATAACAATTTAAATAACAATACTTGTGTCAACTTGGCTGAAGAGAAAAAAAATTTACAAAATTATTTTGTGATATTTTTTACACTGAAAGCTTTAAATTATAACATGATATAATTATTTGTGATTTATGTAAAAAAATAT
The DNA here is from genome assembly GCA_905220505.1 of Laothoe populi. Classification (NCBI taxonomy): domain Eukaryota; kingdom Metazoa; phylum Arthropoda; class Insecta; order Lepidoptera; family Sphingidae; genus Laothoe; species Laothoe populi. The sequence goes on along the minus strand of HG992147.1, from coordinate 11,630,396 downwards.
TGACACATTCTTTGCACGTAGTATATGATTCAGAATAGTTGTGTTCGTTTACATAGATATGACAAATGAATAATGAAGGCATTGTGTGGATGTTGTCCAGGGACTAATGATCTAAGTAGACACCGTAAGTACGATCTCAATCTATATGAACACTATATATGTCGATTGTCTACGTACACTGACGTCACTATGCAGTGGCTTGACTACACTACATGCGATACACTATACAGTACATGCGGCGTCTATTGAGGTGATTGGTCTATGGCGCGCCAGTAGTCAGTAGGAAGGAGTCGGATGTCCGTGTCGCGACCCGCGTGCCATGTACTCGTAACATATTCAACTGCCAAGATATAATATGCAAGTGAGGTGCCTGAGTGTTCACTATAAGAAATTAATTATCATTAAAGAATAATATTTTATTCAAACGTCTGAAATACGAAAATTGTAGTATGTAAAATCTATTCCTTTTAGACGTGTACACTTTTGGTACTGTGTGGCATGTGTAAATTATTTCAACATTGAACCAGTGTTCGTACTTTCGTAGTCGTAATTATTACTCATTGCAAACCAAAGTATTGTCTTCATTTCGTTATTTACTCACACGAATCATGTTTATGTAATAAATATTTTATTTAAGATTTAAGTATTATATGTTATTGTGACAGTGAGTATTATTTTAGTCCTTTATTAAATTATTCGTATTCCAATCAGTGATGTTGTGAACTCTCTGTTGAAACTGTTCAGTTGGCCCTTTCTTCACGAGCACGTTCCTAATGTCAATGTGAATTTTATGTTATATTTCTACATTTTTAATACTTATTATGGATAATATATTAGCTTCCAAATAAATATTATTGTTGACTAATAATGCGTGTTGATAATTTCAGCCGTGGACTATTTACTAAACATTTAAGAAACAACCTCACTTAATGATACGCTATAAACAATTGGGTATTAAAAATAGATTTTTCAACAATTTCAGAAAATGTTTAATTTTAATAATTGCTTCATTTTCATCTACTATGCTGTACAAACTATGACCCTTACATTACAATTAGCAATTAATAATTGCACGTAAAAAACTTAACAAATAGGTATATTCAACTTTTCGATTGGAATGAACGATTATTACTCAATAAGTAATATATTTTTACAATATTTATAACTCTACGAAATGAAAATCTATTCAACAAGCAGTCACAATCGCCCAATGATATGTTAAATTATTTGAATATAATTATATTATAAATGTTATTGCGGTGTAGGGTTTAGTCGCTGGTGTCGCTAGTGTCGCGAGTGAGCCACTTGTCCCTAGTGAGGAAGAGCCGACAGTTCTGGGGTCCACTGCACTGGGCCGCGGAGATTACGTCACCAGGTCGTCTCTCTCTGGCGCGCCGCCCTTGTGGTTCTGCCCTTTAAAGTCTTTCAATCGGATTGGCGACGACTCGCTGCCCGAGTCACCCTAAAATATGTACACGACATGTCATATTACAACAAATACAAATCTATATCATACTAGCTGTTGCCCGCGGCTCCGACCGCGTGGTAGTTATTTTCATTATTTAACCCCTAAAACTACCACTATGCAAAAAATCATGTCGATCCCTTGCTCTGCGAAAAACAAAAAACTATCAGTACGTTACGTTTTTCCGGGATAAAAACTAGCCCATCATTTGCGCGATCGAATGATCAGTTGTTAGTGAGCCATAAAATTAATATTTCAGACAAAATCGGGTAAATTACTCATATGTACAGACAGGCGCTACAGATTTATATATTAGTATAGATGTGCAGTAATATCATGAGCCATGACGGACAAACTAATGATTGTGTGAAATTAATTCACGAACACTTCATCAACGTTTACCGACTTTGAATAAGTGAAAATAGAGAATGCACTAACATTAGCGCCGATGGAAGTGGTTTCCTGTAGGAGAAGCTCGCTGTCCGTGCCCCGTGACTCCTTGTTCTTGAGGATGGATCGTGAACGAGAGTCGCCGTCCAGCGGCCACCCACCTCCACGCTTATTGCCATTTTTACCTGCAAGTTGCAACCAATATAAAATTTAGATGATGCCATATTGTTTTCAATTAGACCTACATTTTAGTTCTAACATTATAACAAACCAAATAGGATATGATGATTAATGATCCTGGTCGCAATCCCTCTCGGCGGTTTCCTCTCTTCCTCTGACCAATCCTATAAAAAAAACCGGTGTTACTCAACTACTTTATGAAAACTGAAAGCTCAACGACAGCATCAGGAAGAGAAAGAACACGATCACATGCATACACATATAGAACTCAAACTATAAAAAATATAGCTACGTCGTGCACACAGCGAACGTTCTGACAGGTTCCAAAATGCGGTCAGGTGGACGGACGCGGGAGTTTACATTCAATTAAAAATCATACCCATCGACATTATATATGACTCGCTTGGAATCAGACTGACCGGGCGTCGCGTCGGTAAAGTCGGTTGAAGTGTAGAGTGCGCGGCCATACCTGTTGAAATCGCGCCTTCCTGTGTTTGGGCTTGGCGTCGTCGGGTAGTGGATGTGCCTCCTCCAGCGGCTGCGGCAGTGACGTGCGCGACGCGTCCAGTGCGAGCGTCCCCGCTGCCCCCGCCGCACCCCCCGCTACACCCCCGCCCAAGCCCACGCCGGCACCCGCACCCCTCAGGCTGGCGCGCGAGCCTCGGGAGCCGCGGGAGTCTCGCGGCGAGCTCTCGCCCTGCGAACCTTTGGCACACAACACGCTTCCATCCCCGGAAGCACTTCTGCGCACCGAGTTATACTCTGACACCCCGTCTGCAACCACCCCCTCCCCCACCCCCGCCTCCGCACCCACACCTGCCCCAGCACCCGCACTTGCGCCGCCACCGCCGTTACCGTCCAGGGGATTCACATACAAGTTTGACGAGTCGTCGCAAGCGATGTCGCCCTCTGAAGGAAAAGGGTGCGTAAGGCATGATGCAAATGTATCTGCAACGTAAGACATAAGACGCACATGGAGCCGGGCGAGAACCACGTTTGCGATGGATCGCGAGGCACGCGAGGGACTAACTGCAGGGAAGGGTTCCATCGCACGATTCGTACGGTGCGTGACCAAACATTGAGAGCGGTGAACAATACGGACCAGTGTCGTGGATTGGAAGTGAAAACGTTTACAATATTACAAAAGTTGACAACAATTAAATAGTGTACAGGACTGCTTATATTAAAAATACATATAATACCTATTAATAGATCAATTATATTCGTGTTTTAAGTTTGTTTTAATAAAAGTAAGTTCATATTAAGAACATTCGTAAACAACTAAGAGCCATAACCCACCTACCCGACAGGTAATGATCTGTGCGCTAAAGTACTACATAAAAAGTTACACCGCGCGCGTCATATCGTAGCCGCGCTAATGGGATATGGGACTAAATGATCCATGACTCCCGCTCGAATACTAGATACTAATCTAAATGTTACATTGAGTATAAGCACGCAAATGTCTCTTGGTGCGTTGTGTACAGTCAGTTGGAATGTGGCTGATGCCCACCTGGACTGTCCAAACTGTTTGGAGTTGCCTCGGGCAAGGCTTTCGGCGCCGGATGCCGCTGCAGGCACGCCAGCTCCACGCACACCGGCTGTCGCAGATCTGACGTTGACATCGGCATCAGCTGTTCTGCATCTATGAACTCCTTGTAGCCCTACATAAAAACAATTTTCCTATAAATAATGCCTTATAAAAGCACGCAATATTCACAGTACGTATACATCACGTATAAGTAAGTATTAATTACAACAAAAAGAATAAACATAATATACTCGTTTCCACATATGAAACCGCTAGAAAAACAAAAATTGGTTAATTTTTATTATCACTCTGTCTACCTATTCCGTGCAAGTTATAATTCTTGTGATACTTACATAACAAATTAGTCACGAAAATGTATACTTACATAATGCTTGGAAAGGTAAGTAAAACATATTTAATCTACAAAGAAATTATAAATGAAGTAATTAATGACGGTTAGTGAATGTCTAACAAGATGTGCAGTTAGTGGCTTTAGTACCTTGAACGTGCAAAAACAACATTCAAACTCAGAAGGCAGCTGATCCAAGTCAAGCTGTTTGTCAGCCATCTTCTTTTCCTAGAAAAAGAGAATATATTAGTAGCTATATTTTAAACCCCTAAATACGGCCTCGTGTATGATACTGTTAGAGTAAACAACAATCTAGCGACACATTTTTAACTACCAACATAACCGAGGAACATTAAAGTTAAACAGATCTTGACATCGCCAATTAATTATTAAAAAGCTTTCCTTAGTTAACTTTTCGTCACACGTTCAAATAGGCATTTCTATCATAGTATTTAAATGTCAACCAATACGGTTGACGTTTAAATGCTTATTAGTAGGTACTAATGCAATAATGTCAATGATATCTTACTGGTGTGGGCTCAGGGTTTAAGAGTAATCGTTTTTCCGGTGAAACGAGAGCCTCGTTAGAGTACCGCCGCTCTTTCTTAGGACTGCTCTGAAAATACGCCACAAAATAATAAATAACTAATTTAAAACTAATCTTATAATTTAAAGTGATTTGATCTTAGTATAAAGTATAAAGGTGAATAAAGCATGGAACAGAAACAAAACATGTAAATTATGTGGAAAAAGATATTCTTTATTTAATAATAATTTTGGATGTGCCTATCTTATTAACTGTATGGGTACAAAATGTAATAAAAAATATAAACCAAAATAAAATATTGAAATTTAAAAATGAGGCTATCGTAATATCATATCAAATGTCTGAAATTTTCGAACAGTCGTGAATAAAATAAAATAAATAAAAATCTTTATTCATCATGTAGGCATATAAAAAGCACTTATGACAGGTCAAAACACAAATGGAAATTCTCCATACGGAATGAGTACCTAATCATGGTTATTAGCGTAGGAACTTGGAATCCACCGTCAAGGGCTGGTAGGCAGGGATACAACGACGAGGATATGACTGGAAAAGGAGAAAAGAGGATGACTGGAAAATTAAAGGAATCATGATCTTCGATAAAGAAAGTGCCGGCAGATGATGATCAGAGAAAGGACAGGAACGGGAGGGAGAAGTTGAAAGGAAAGTGGATTTGGAAGGAAAGTTATCCCTAGTCTAGCTAACCGGCCTACCTTTTTTGAATTCTATGCGTATTCAAAAAATACGCAACTCTCATAATATTTACCTGGTCGGGGTCAGTGTTCTGGGGCTGGTTGTTAGTCATGGCATGCTCGTACTGTTTGTAGCAGCCAGTGATAGCGGGAGCCTCTCCCTCAAGACTAGTGGCGTCTGCCTGCGACAAGTTGTGTCCTGAAGACACACACCATCGTAAGTAGCGGCGTTTTCCACAGCTTCTTTTGAGTGATATCGAACAATCGATTTTTTGTGTCAACGTCGTAAGTAACATTGAAGAATGAATATAAGTAGGTAACAGGGTGAACAACACAACACACATTCGAGTACAACATGAATAGTCTATGAGATCCATCGTCCTCCGGAAACACACATCGAATAGTCCACAGAAGAGATTGTTAGTTCTAGGAAGCGTTAGGCTTACGTTGACAACGTAATAGACCTTAATTTATAGTGTCTTCGCCGCACATCGCAAGCTACACGCGACGCGAACCCGACCCCGAGTAACAGTAGTTTATAAAATAAGGGGTCGAGTGTGACGACTGTGCGATAGTAGCAAGTAGCTCATCTGGTGTCGTCTCTCGCCTCAATGAGGACGCATTTGTCACCTGAAGACAAGGAATAAAACACTCTGAGTGTGCCTCGTCACGTCGAACGGGTGAACATAGCTGTAGCTGCGATGTTACGTGAACTCATTTTGAATTTGGAGATGTCTCGAGTCCGGGGAGCAACACGTCTCGATCGACATGCATTCATTCCACATTCACTGCATTCAATAACACGAAAGCATCTGAAGCTTGAAGGCATGCGTGCAGAGTCATAGTACACACATTGGCATAAGACATGACATGGACAAGCGGCAGAAGCAAATGACAATTGAAGTACTGACCTGTATCGACAATGACATCGATGAGGTCCATGCTCTTAGCGAAGGCGTCGCGTAAGTTTATGTGATGGAAGGAAACGATGGAACCCTCGCGCTTGGCGCGCTCGAGCGCCTCCCGCCGCTTTAGCGCCTTTTCGCGCCTCATCTGATTCTTGTAAAACTCGGCGAAATTGTTGACGATAATGGGGATGGGTAACGCAATTACCAGCACGCCGCAAATACAGCAAACTGAGCCGATGACCTTGCCCAACGGGGTCGTGGGGTAAATGTCACCGTATCCGACTGTGGTCATAGTGATGCCAGCCCACCAAAATGTCTCCGGAATTGAAATAAACTTAGTGCCCGGCTCTTCTTTCTCGGCAAAGTAGGCCAACGAAGAGAATATAAGCACTCCCATAGCAAGAAACAACATAAGCAATCCGAGCTCTTTGTATGAGTTTCTGAGCGTAAACCCGAGCGATTGCAGCCCAGTCGAATGTCGCGCGAGTTTGAGAATGCGTAATATTCGCATTATACGGAAAATTTGAACTACACGGCGGACGTCTTGGAACTGATCCGTGGCATTTTTATTAGTTTCGAGCAGAAAAAGAGATACAAAATATGGCAGTATAGCCAACAGGTCTATTACGTTGAGTCCACCCTTGAAGAACTTCCACTTATCCGGGGAGGCACTAAAGCGCAGCACGTACTCGAGCGTGAACCAAGTGATGCACACAGCCTCGACCATGGCAAGCTGCGGGTTGTCCATGGGTGCGCCTTTTTCGTCGGCCACTTGCATCTGGGGTATCGTGTTGAGAGTGAGCCCTATCGTGGACAGCACGATGAAGAGGATTGATATCACCGCGATCACCTGCAAGCATGCACCATTCAGCGCCCGCACTATAGCGACGGCACGCGGCGCCATCGTCACCCCCACGCCGCGCCCGCGCCACACTACCGTCGCGTCGTGCACGTTGTGTGCTATTTGGTAACATTACTACCTAACACTCGTCAACTAAGTATAGGTAATATGTAACATGTTAAGTATTATATGCAAGTGTCTGTACAAAATTACTGGTATCACCTGTTTGTACAACGATAAAACATAGAAATAACTTTTTTAAATATGTCTTACGTATTTACAAATATGTATAAACAGTGAAAGCCAATAATAACTTAAGTAAAAAGTCTTAACAGTAAATACGATTATAGCTAAAATTTTGGTGTAGAAATAACATCTATACGTGTACATGTCAGTAGTGTTGTGTAGTAGTGGTGTATAAAAGTAGTAAAATGATATGTGGTAAGTATACGGTGAACGGACGTGCGTTAAGCAGGTAGGTCGCAGATGGGTGGATAAGAGGAGCGAGCGAAGCAAACGCGCGTCCGTCCATCGCCCGCGTCGTACAGTTAGTCGCATCAGTACCACGAAGCGGAAGCATCTGTGGATCAAATGCCGGAACGACATATCGGGTGGACGCTGGACGGGTTAGACGAAGGACTGGAGGAAGGGTTGATGGAGGTGGGAGTTGATGCCGGCGAGGCGACGCTCAGCCGTGGTGGGAAGCGGCGCGGGATCAACGCGGCGCGCCGCCCGAGCGTACGCAGCCACAAGCCACAGCCTCACGGGCAGTATAGGAGTCGCGCGGAGCGTCGCGTTGTCCCGTGCCGCCCCGCACGCCGGCCGCACAGCGTCGCCGAGCGGCGGCTGGCTACATCGCGTAAGCCCATCCCATTTTAGCAATCTCACGACAACAATTAAGCTTTGTTTTTATAATTCTCCTTTTTGAAAATGATCGACGCGGCTGTGAACATTTATAAAAATTAATTTTAAATTTAAATAACTATGTAACGTCTAATTTGTAAGGGAGCACACGTTAAAGCATTTACTTGTGAACAGAAAATCCAGCTCTAATGTTTCATCCATATTATTGATAAACCGATCATTAAGCGCGACGCTCGATGTTTAATTTCACTAACTACCTAAGTTACGCATGCGATTTAGTTTAATTATTCACCTGACAACGACAAAGCATAGGCTATCATTACAACGAAATTTACCTGCATTAAATACTCTTCTTTATGTGACCATCCTAATGTTTTATAAATTACTCAAAAGCTTAATCAAAAATTTACAGAAGATAAATAGACCAAAATATGTATTGTTTTGCAAAAAAGCTAAACTGTAATTTAATTAAATCAGAAAGCATTTTATTTAATAGTCTTAATAAAGAATTAATTATTTAAATAACAAATAAGTTGAGAATTAACAATTACAAATTATTTAATAAACTGAGAAACCGCAACATGGTAGTTGCTACATACATACTACTACTATTTTTTAGTATAAATAGTGATTGAGTCTAATTTATATTTAATAATTTATATTTAATTTTCGAAACACTGATTAGCTTTTGATTAATAAAAATCGTATCTACATCCTTTGCCTATACCGCGGATAATTTTAAATTGTATTACATGGGTATATCTCATGTTAGATGAAATGATGGTACAAACAAGCAAGATAAAGTAAGTTTTATTTTTAAATATTGTTTTACAAATACAGAGTTTGTTACCCACTTCCAAAATATGAGTCGTTACAAACTTTACTTTATGATGAAATAGATTTGTAATAGTTAAATATTGAAATTTATAAATGAAATAATAATAGAAAAACAACAAACTATTGGAATCAAACGAAAAAGAAACTAACGGAAATATTTTATACTTACATACGTACATTAGTAGCACCGCTGTGGTCGAAAAATCAATTTATAATATAAAATTGCAAAAAGTCACAATGTATCCTAAAAAGTTTTAAACGCACTATTCTAAATGTACATTTAGGTATAATAGGTACCTACACATTGCTATTCGACAAAAGCGATCACGTGTAAACTGTAAACCACAATAAATGTAAGTACCAGAGTACTGCTTCCGAACACAACACCACATGCCATAACACGACAAACGGACACAACGATAGACAACATCAAAGGAGGACACATAGATGTTATTCATGCACCACATATATATATAATTTGCTATGTAAAAACACATATATACAGCTATTAGGCTATTGTAAATCCCATTTAAGCATCGTTAATAGTTATATTCTAATTAAAAATAAATCAGTACCCACTTACTACAAATGTGATAGGAATGTAAACTCGTAAATATTTCGAAAATTAGTCTATGTTTTAAGTTACAATGATTATGGTTCATTGTAACACATTGTGCGTAAATTAAAGTAATGTGAGTGAGTGGAAATAACCCAACAATTACAACTATCACAATGTCCATCAAAATTTGTGTTTCATCTAAATTGTGTGTTGGAAATTGATAAGTGTGGTAAAGTATTGTGTAAAAAATGATCTATAAAATATGCGTAATAAATGATAACAACAATCAAATTTCTTTCATAGTTTGCGAATAGATTTAAAAGCATCTATTAAGTTTCAAAACTACGGAAAGGATTGGAATGAAAATTTATATATTATGTACCTTTTACTACACTTCCCTGAGCTGCTTAATTAATCAATAAATGTTAGTTGTTAAATGACAGTCGATGTACAATACGTTACCCTGGCTGCTATACTTGTGGTTGGTTTCTCGAGCAAGTCCCAAAGCCATTTCTGGTACTGCGCGCAAGTTCCCTGGCCGAACTCTTCCTCCTCGCGCTGGCGCAGGCTCTCGGCCTCCTTGCGCATCTCTTCGTGGACGTGCTCCTTGCGCTGATGGTACTTGTGCTGGCAGCACGACTCCAGGTATAGTTCGTCGACGCCCCAGTACTCGAGATCATCACTGAACGCCAACACGCACATCTCGTCTACTAAATGTAATTTTCCAGTCCGATAAAAGTTGAGGATTGAACTGAAGCTTTTTGGATGCCTGGAATATATTTTCATAATTCGTTTTACTTACTCTCATTTATATTTCTAGTCGTTCCTTATAGTATTATATGGTATGTTAGGTAACATAGGTGGTTGTTTTTACTTTTCCTGGAATTATTACTTTTTAAAGTTTTATAGATTTCAACCAGCGCCTCACCCTCCCTCCGCGGTGTACAAATTGATAAGATTCGTAAGTCCTAAACATACCTGTAAAGCCTTCTTGTTGTATACGTCTAACAAAAAGACTACTAACTAATTATTACATTTAGACTAATTTTTTAGCAGACAACACAGGTATACTAAGATAATTCAAATCTTACATTTTAGCTATAACTTAGCTAAAATGTAAGTATTGCTCATCGTGTACAATTTTAGCCCTGCATTATACCGTCTCACTGTTTGCTTCCGTACTAACAAGAGGGGTTAATCAGTGAATGTGATGCTTACCTGTCGAAGAAATATTCGTTGTCTTGAAGGGAGTAGTCGTCGCAGAGCTCGGTGATGGCCTCGTGCGTGTTGCAGTCGCGCAGCCGGCCGAGCCGCGTGTGAGGCAGCCGCTCCAGTGTGCGCCACAGCACCTCGTGCCGGACACCACCAACGTTGATGATCACGCGCTTGCTCAGCGCCTTCGCACGGAGCATCATAAACGGCTCCGGCGGTAACGATGACATGGATCTGCAACCATCGTCGATTTTTATCGTAGCGCAGCGAGTAGCCGGCTGTGAAATAAGAGGCCGTGGTACGACTCCCGCAGCAAGATACATGTTTTTGTGACAGACAGATGTTTGTTTCGGTCTGGGTGTTGTGGGTAGTCACTCTTAGTTCTTGATACCCACGATACAGGTTTTAGTGTAGCGTCAAAACTATGTGTGTGACTGTTGGGTGTATTATTATGATAAATAATAAAGAGAGTAAACAAGTGAGTCACCGCTGTTGTGTTGGTTTTATTATAGTGTTGTACATTCCTTTGGCTCTACGAGTACAGACTGTACAGAAAAGGAACCGCAGTGCGGCTCTACCACCCATTAGAGTATATTGGTTTATATTAAAGACATAATAACGTTGAGTATGGCTAAAAATATTTACAGATTTTTGGGACGAATTGGTTGTGTGATTCGATTAATAGTTTAACATATAATGACGCCTGCATTTATAAAGCTGTAGGTACCTACAGACAAAACTAACGCACCCATGTATGACTAACGATTAGCCACGTTTATTTCATTCCCGGGATGTGATGACGATCGTATTATCACACCGGAACCATGTTCCAGTACCGGCCAACTCACGGGTACTTTTTATCGAATACATAAACAAATTTTGATTGCCTAACCTCGAGTTGCCAACCGTCCTGTTTTCCCAGGACATGTCCTGGTTTTTAGAGTGTCCTGGCGTGTCCTGGATAGTTTTTAAAGCGCCCTAATTAGGTCCTGTATTTTAAAATTCGCACACCACTTTTGCAATCCTTTTAGAAATACTCAGTATCAATCCGGAGTCTGGAATTGTGCCCGGTATGGCGATAGGCTCGCCCCCTATCACGTTACTTTAGGGGCGGCGTCTCGGCTCGCAAGTGTTTACGCTATTTTAAAGCAAAGATGCGTCCTGTTTTTAAACTGAATTTTCCTGGTTTTTCTAACTTCAAATCCTAGTATTTGAATTCCGGGGTTGGTAACCCTAGCCTAACCTAAAGATCTATACCCGAACCTCATTGTGTTTTAAGGCCTAAACGTTCGGCTATTATAATAAACAGATTTATAGAGACCTGGAGTGCGCCCGTTGCAAGGCGGCATTGGCGGCGGCGCCAGCGGAGAGCGCGGGCGCGGGTGCGGGCGCTGGCGCCAGGCCGCGGTCGAGTAGCGCATCGTGCGCGTGCGCGGGCGCCGCGAAGCCCATGGGCGCGCGCGGGGGCGAGTCGCCCACGTGCAAGCGCGCGGCGCCGCGGCCCGCCCCCTCGCCTCCCATGCCCGCTAGCTCATGATGACAAACTCCGCCGCCTCACTGTTTCACACATATTTGCACTGGCACGGGCGGTTCAGGTTCTGTAAAAACAAAATTAAGGTATCCTAAGTAAAAATTACAAAGACTAATTTTAGTATTAATTAACTGACAGCCTCCGTGGCGCAGTTGACGAGTATCCGCCTGTGAAACGAGAGGCCGTGGGTTCGATTCCACCACCGAGACAAATGTTTGTGTGACAGACAGATATTTGTTTTCGGTGTCTGGGTGTTGTGAGACCATACGTCTCTCGTAGTCCCTGATACCAACAACACAAGACTCGTATCTTAGTGTGGGGTCGGGGCTATGTGTGTGACTGTTGGGTGTCGTTTATTATCATAATCGTAATAATTACTCAGTTTGACAATTCTCGAATATAACACCAAGAGACACTTATTCCGAAATGAAACTTTAACGGTAGGCAGCGGCTTTACTGTGCCCTGGCATTGCAGAAGTCTATGGGCGGCGATGACTACTCACCATCAGGTGGTGGTCTGCTCGTCTGTCTATCGAGGCCCTAAAAAACTAAATATTTTAAACAGATACATATCATGTTTTTATAGCCAAAGGGGCAAGCAGAGATGTAACTACTACACCCACGATTCGCCGAGCTTACTTCTATTTCATGTTGTATGTAGCGAACCTATTACCATATCGGTAACAAATCTCATTGCCGGGCCGCCTATGTATGATGTTTCAAATCGAAAACCCAAACAAATTACACAAAATAGGTATAATCAGCGTTATTGTAGCAGTGCCGTGCCGTGTAGCGTGCAAACTGCAAACCATCCACCGAGTACCTACAGTGTAGTACATGCATTCAAACTATGTCACGGTGAGCAGCATCCGTCCTGGTTGTACTGGCCTTGACCTTCTACCCTTTTGTCGCACTTCCGACACCTATACTAATACAAAGTCAATTTTTTTAATTAACATAAATTGTGGAACGGAACTAGTTAGGCCTGCCAAGTCCCGGCCAATATGAAGAAGATTCTGGCTAAAACTTTTATAGAACGATGCGTATGTGTTATACAACACGTTATAAACTGAACTGCATTGTAAGGTTCTTCCTCAGAAAACGCGATTTTTTCAATAATTAAATAAACTAAATCTAAGGATTGTTTTAGTTGTGCGTAAAATATTTATTTGGCTGATTTATAAGGTCGAATCTTAAAATAGTTTTCATGTTACTATTTCCAATATTTCCGTGCATCAAATCCTAATGAATTAGTATCCGCTAGATATGTTGCGTATTTTGCTTCTCCCGATATGAATTCGCAGTAAACCGTAATTTATTTATTCAAGGGAGTGTGCTAGTAGAGCCAAATATATAAATTGTATATGAAGCTGGTTCTAACTTATTATTCAGCCGCATTCATAAAATGCTACCGAAACAAAATACACAGAGGAAAAGGAAAGGCACAAACGTATAGGTTGAGGCCATTTGAAAAGAGTAGGCAGTGGGCGGAGACAACAATCGATTACCGGATCGCGTGGTCTGCCCTGTGACCCGGCCTTATCAACCTTCTGTGAGATCGACCCTCATCTGACACAATAAACTAATACCATGTATATTCAAGCGAGCGTGTTTACGAAGGTTGCTTTCATTTTAACAATAACAAATTACTTTATATAACAAAGAAAAAAATACGGAATAAGTAACTCAAATAGCCCGTAATAATCAAAACAATTAAGAGATTTAATAAGTATGAACAAAAATATACGATAAAGGATCACGATTTACTATAGGAATGACTGTTAATATCAGGAGCATTTGTACAGTCAACTATGGTTGCTGAAGACAAAATTGTTTGATCGCTATAAAAAGCCGTCGCTTTTCTATTGAAGTACATATTGTGCTAATTACCGAAGTAACGCGAAGTATAATTAAAAAGTAAGTACTATCTGTTTAGGACTTTAGACGCCATAACGAGCTTAGTACTTCCTCCAAAAAGTGTTAATGGAATATATTATATCTATTTTATAGTCAGTATCAATATTTTATATTTATATATCACACTTCGTCTCGAGTAATCTAACTTCAGCAATATGATTATTGTTTTTTAAAGCTTCGGGTGTGTTATTTCTAGAGTCCCATTGAAATAACTGATTCTTGATTGTATAGGTTTTATTGCTTTTATCTCTTACTCTGTTAATAGGATAATGACACGAGATCCGCCTAAAGCTCACTTTTTATACAATTCAATGACCTTCCTTCATTTTACTTTCCAATAAGTCAATACAGCAACATAATTATTTAAAGCTATCAAATGAAATATTGAATAATTCTAAAAATACTATTAACTTTAAACAAACATATTTAGCATTTATAAAACGTGAGTTTATAACGTGAAATAAGTACAACTCACGTATCATTCCAATCACATAAATACAATTACACTTTTTCTCTAAGTATTTATTTTGAATATCTAACATTTTTAAGCTTATCATCTAGATTTTATATCGATATGGCACGATTCTACAGTAGCCAGTAAATCTCGTCTTGGGCGTGAATTTAATTGTTTTATGCTTATTTTATGAACCGCTTGCAAAGGAAATTGACTGTTTATTGTTCATTGAGACGTCGTTCGCTCATTAATCCATCAATCGCCGTTTATACAAAATAAATATTCTTACCGTATACCTGTAAAGGTCACATTACTTTAATTTAGTCTTCAATCATTTAAAATCTTATTTTAATACTATGAATTCATAATCCTAGTAATATATTACGAGGGTAAATATTAAGAAGTATTTTTTTTTCTTTTAGTGCCTCGATAGGCAGACGAGCAGACGGGCCACCTGATGGTAAGTAGTCACCGCCGCCCATAGACTTCTGCAATGCCAGGACACAGCAAAGCCGCTGCCTACCGTTTATTTTTGTACTGCAGTTCTGAATGTTATCAGAATGTTTATAACAACACTTTTTAAATATTTTAATGCTAGATTGCTTTAAGAATGTACATAAATCTTTATAGAAAATGATGTATGTACAATATGTACATACAATGATGTATATGTACATTTTCTTTAAGAAACAAAAAGCTCAATTAGTCACAAACCTATAATTTACCGTCTCTGCATATAACAAATAAAAGAATGATGGAAATACATCTAAGTGTAGCCAAATAAATTTTTATGTATTATTTATTTCTACGACAAACTTGTCGTTGGCCTATATACCTATCTGATAAATACGACATAGCGTCTATAAATGTGAGGCCAATTTTGCGGCGGCACGGCGCCACTCCGTCTGTCCGCCAATGCCTCCCGGCGTTTCTTACCATTCCAACGAGACACAAATTATGCCTTTATTGTTATTCATTGGGGAAAGTGTATAATGAACCAACTGAGTGATAAGTATTCTGGAAACAATCTTATGTTAGTGATGCGTGAACGAGATGGAAGTATAAAGTAGGCTTGAGCAAGGGACAAGCCCCGTATTGATCTTACGTTGTACGGACAGCCGAGGCGGTGCCGCCCGTAAATAACACTAGGCTACTTCAGAAAGTTTTTTCATCGTCTTACACATAAAAACAAGTATTTTGTACAATTGCTCTGATAACGATTCTTAGAAATAGTTTAATATTTCTGTTATTTCTTAAAGTATATTGTATATCTTATACATTGGTAACCACAACAATGGTTTTTGAGGTGCAGTCAACACAAAACAGTTAAGGCGGATTTTAAATGATTTATGCTAGCCCAAAAAAATACTTTTAGTTCTAAATCTCTGTAAACATGATTATGGAAATGTAAATTATAAAGTAAAGCTTTAAAGGATTACGAAAGTCGGATAAATATTGTTTTACATAAAGTAACACAAATTAATAAGTAACAATAATGCCAACTGATATATGTGAATAAAGGGTTTAGAAGTAATCTTAAAACCTACTAATGGCTGCGTAAAGCGTCAGACGCGTTAGTGACGTCTTCATTTGTTATAGCTATACTAAAGCACTAGTACCAATTTGCTTTAATGATGCTATCTACTCAAGTGATTTTCCAATAGATTTGCATGTTATATATCACGAACGTGTAGTCGCAGCCAATGGAAATCTGCCTTTATCTAGTCTGCATTTTAAAATTTCCTAAATGACGCCGACACATTTTAATAATTACAATAAATGACAATCGATCGCTTGGCATCGTATGTGTACTGTGTGAATAACATGAATATTTTATTATACCTAATATTCAACCGATATCAAGCATGCATGTACTAACTATTAAAGGAATTACTTAAATCAATTTGTATCAACATTTTACTACATAGAATATTCCTGATCAAATATAAGAATCGATATTCCGCGCGACTTCCAAGTCTTCAATCGAGCTGTCGTTAATATCTTTCAACCCAAATCTTTTAGAACGTATAATAATAATGCAATTATATTTCACGCTTGGTATATGAAAAGACATACTTATATAACAAAATCCAATCAGTATTTGACGATAGCTTTCGAAGCGTAGCCGATTCGTAGCAAGCTGCTACGAAACGCAACTTATTAACCTCTGACCTATAGTGAGCGCGACCGCTTTTCATTCAGGCTAATGTAGCTTGCGCCGCAACTTCTCTACGCCATAATTGAATCTACGGCACATGTGCAGGAATAAACCCCTTTATTATAAACCCTTTGTTGTTCATACTTACCCATACATCAATTAAGTTTATATGACGTGTGTAATGGACCGATACTGGCTCGCAAAACCGATGTGTAAAGGAGGTTTTGCTGTACCATTTCACATAGTTAGTATGATAAGTGTAGAAGTACTAAAATCCATTATTCAAATTGAAAGTTCGGCAAAGTACCAACAATTCTTATGGTTTTATGGATGGTCATGAGCTATGGTGATTACTTTCAACTAGATAACCAATTTATCTGTTTTTCACCCTTAATCTAAGTGACTGTCATAGCCAAACAAATTAACGATCTCTGTTGGAACCAATGACAATAAACTTAAGGTATTTCATGAGTATTAATTCTTTTGGCCTTAATTGTGATCTTAATAAAAGCGTCGCAAGTCCATTTTACACGAATGTGAAACATGATTTAATTATTTTGAAGTTTGAAAACCAATTAGTTGAAAATAATTGTCATAATTAGTTGTATATACTAAATCTATGTAATTAGTATATTACTTAATTACCTACTCACATACCATGTAAGTAATTACTACCAAGCGACATCATATTGGGCACAAATTCCAACATCGAAATTGAAATACAAATTGTGGTAGGCCAACGTTAGATTTTATCCAGGGTTTCACCGGTAATTTGGCTTAAATACGGTATCACTAGGCGAATGCAGCAATCAGTGTAACTATACTATATAATGTATATGCAAGTTCTGTGCTTTCTTTTTTACTATACAAAGTTGTCATTACAACCATTTAATTGGTCCAATAACCTATTGAATTCAGCACATATGTCACGCAAATGATAAAATATAATATATAACGTCTATGACATTTAAAGAAAATCTTAAGAGTGTTTACCCAATCTCTTTACAAAAAAAGTTCAATATGACTTCATTATGAAACATTCTGACGCAATAGTATTTCTATAACCACTAATTTCTATGTTCACTACTACAAGAAGTGTTGTGACATCCTAGAAAGAACCCAGTTACATTTTCAAAGTCGCTTAAAAAAATTATTAATGCCATTAAAACATTGTTTCTCGAGTGCTCGAAAACTCCACTACATGCGTAATGCACGCCTTTAATGAGAGGAAGAGGAAAACAATTAGGCATAATGGGCATAAAGTGTGGTTATTGAACACCTCGATGAAATAATCTAGTCATGATTACTAGCCTGCGAACGTAAATGGCTTCTGCGTATAGAGTTTGTAATAGCGCTGGGTCGCTCTTTCCCCTTGACTATAATTAGTTCGTTTAGATAAGGGCTCATAAGGGTGTGACGGTATACACACGATCCCGAGGGATGTGCTTGCTGCATGCAGAACGCGATATATGTTCAATGACTAAAGAATGTCTGCCGTAGTTAATAAATCGTTATCTCCATTAAAATTCATTCTGCAATTATTATGTTGCTTGTGTGAAGTTACAATTGAGTTTAAATTTTACCAAATCGTTAAGTATGCGGCGAGGGAGATTACTAAATTTAATAAATGTAGCCTCAAGACTTTTTATAAGTAAATTATTGTGTCGGTCTAATTTGAACTTTGAGTAATATTGATTTGACAATAGGGTGTTTGACTGGTGTAACCAAAAAATATAAAACTGCACTAGGAGAAAGGATAGTGGGCAAACATATTTATTAAATACATTTTTTTATTTTAAATGTATTATAAACATTTTATTTTCGTCATTAAAATTTAGAATTTTTAATCTGTATCACTCGGTGCCAAAAACGTAGCAATACCGGCCGCCATTACTCGTGACGACATCGCACATAAACATTGCATCCTACGACAAATAAAATTGTAAGGAAGAACATATTTTTCGATGTGTAAACGTGTGGAAACGTGTTAGTTTCGTCTTCAAGTCTTCTATAAGAATGGAAGAAGGCATTACAAGGGCTGATAGTCGAAATCTGCCACTTCTTTCTTAAAACTTTGGATTTTGGCACATGGATGAACAATTTATCGTGATTTAGTGTCGAGTTTTTACACAAAGGCATTGAACAATATTTATATGCTAGCTCATTCATTTTTGTGGAAAAACTAGAGATAAATGCAAATAATTTGTTATGTTGTTAGGTGTCACGAATGTTTGTAGATGTGCGATGACGTCACATAGAGATAATGTCACGTGATAACGCGTTTTAGCGCGAAATTATATATGAAAAAATTAAATCACGGATTTTATATAAATTGAGTATATTTCAATAATAAAAATATTACGGGGGCTATAAGTGAAGAGTCCTCTATCGATGTCCATCAATCTTCAAGAATTGTCAAATACCCTATTACTTAATTTTCTTGACAATAAAATATTTTTGATGGTTTTATATATAAAATCAATAAGCTGAGGCAGATTTTATGTATGTCTTTTAAATTTTACATATCTGTTATCCAATTATTACTTTTTAAATAAAAATTAAACCGCCTTCAAAAAAACCCAGACACAACTAAAAAGCAAAAAATAATTGGTTACATTTAAATCAATTAGTTATATGCAATTTAAATCAATTATTTTTGGAGTCGGTGCCGGTGTTGTTTTCTTTACTTTTAGATTTATAAAAACCAAGTCTGGATCTATTTTATATTTTTTTGTATGCCTGATTATTCTGTTTTTTCCATGTTTTGGCTGGCACCGACTCCAAATAATTGATTTAAATTGCATATAACTAATTGATTTAAATGTAACCAATTATTTTTTGCTTTTTAGTTGTGTCTGGGTTTTTTTGAAGGCGGTTTAATTTTTATTTAAAAAGTAATAATTTATTTTTTGCTTTTTAGTGATAAATTATATAAAATCGGTTAAAAGCTGCTGAAGATATTAGAATTTACGTGTATTTTAATTTTATCACCCCCCTCCCTCACCCCCACCCCTTTTAACCTCTCTCACTGAAACTTAACTTTTATAATGAACGTAATGCAAAAAGAACCACTGGAATACTACTTAATTTTAAGGAGTTACCCTCTCCAGCTCCGAAGATATTCATCAGATCTTCACCATATTTTTATGGGACCAAATGACAAGCACCAGCTTTCAATCAAAGAAAGAATGGTCGAAATCGGTTCACACAGTACAGAGAAACGAGGTAACAAACATAAAAAAAAAAAAAAAGCAACATACAGTCGAATTGAGAACCTCCTCCTTTTTTTGAAGTCGGTTAAAAAAGCGAACTATTTCTTTGTCTTGTATAAAAACCAAATATGTATCACATATTTTATTATTATTCATGTACAATTATTCAATTTATGGCATAGTAGCAAAGTAAGCCACTCTCGCCGCATCCAAAAGGTAATTTTTTTTTGAATAGCGAGAGACAATCTATTCCCCGCTACTCAACACAATCATGCCGGCCTGCTTCTTCACACTGCGCCATGGACATGAAGGTGATAAAGCGGTCGAGTGTCAGAGTACTCAGAAGGCTGCAAAACGGCCAAACATCGTACACCAACTCTAGACCCTGACAAGAACCGGATGTACACTGTCTGATCCCGGAACACGACCCACTTGCATGTGCCACTATGGCGGGTTTTTCACTCTGTGAACGGTGGTCGCTATCGGGGCGGATTTCATATCCGCATATAGAGATAGATCCTACCAGACTGAAATCAAATCATTAAACTAAGCCTAAACAAAGGAATCGCTGATGGTGTAATGAAGACAATAATAATTATCGGAACGTTTATTCGTCCCGTAGCGGCGCCATCAACACTGAATAAATTATAATGTAACATTCAGCGTGGTCTGCTACTAAATCGATACAAGTACCAATACAAAATGCAACGCAGAGTTGATGTGCTGTGGGCGATCAACACTTACTTATTAGAATCATGATCACTACTACTATCGGATGAATTATAAAGATAAAACATTGCAAACTTTTATAATGCGATACTAATCAACTTTGTTCATTGTTATTTACTGCACGACAGAGTGGTTACCCGCCAACAATGGCACGGCGTTATTATATATTTTCAACTTTGCAGCGAATAAAGAAAATATAATACGAAAACGAATTATTATTACATGAAAGCAAAGGTCGCGTGTGTAACTTACCTAAACCTATTTAGGTGTATCAAGTCTATGCTAAGTAATAATAAAATAGATATTATCCATGCTAAAACGACATTGAATCTAAACTAAAACCATAACAAAAATTCTATTTAGTCTCCAGCCCAAATTCATCAACCTTATCTAGGTACTGTAAAAAAAAAAAAAAACGGTCAAAAAAGGTCCAGGACTGTTATCAAGGCTTTTTCCAATATAAGTGCATTATACAACATTTTACTCGTTTACAAAGTTAATTAGGGCTCTTTTAAGTATAATATAAATACAGCATACAAATCCCAAGTAACCAAAAATTTCCGCTGTGGAAAACATTTAAGGGATTTTAAGTTTAAGAAAGTTTAAGGAATCCTCAAATAAAAAGTATAAGTACCTACGTTATGTTAGTACAATTTATTATATTGGTCTAGGCGAACGTGGTGGTAATCAGCACACATTTAACATAAATACAACAGTAATTAAGAAATGAACAGTGAGAAACCCAGCGACAGGCGACAGGTCACCAGAACTGCGCATGACGTGTCCGTCCGCATTTAGCTCGAAGAGTGTTTTTGGCACGATTCGCGGATCTTCCCGTACTCTCTCACTTCTCGTTCAAAGTATAATCAACACTCTAAAAGTCGTAGGTTCCGTTGACAACCCGAAAGAAATTTATCATTATATACGAGTTCAAACATCATTCAGCACATGCTACGTGGACTAAATGTGTAAAGTTGTTTATTTTAGTAAAGAAAATCCTTTTTCATAATCAAATGAGTCACAAAACAGAACATTCGTGACCAATGATTCAGATTTATCCTGGCTCGTGGTATTTAGATTATGCAGTCTTGTATTCCTCTTTCAGTGTTTATTTATAGGTTTTACTGTATCTTATGGAACAAATGTGACTTTAAATACAGCGATGTAAACAGTGGTTGTAAAACAACAAATTTAGAGTATCAGCATCAAGAAAGTGTATATAAAGTTTTATTCATTTTTAAAAGGCTTATCTTGCTTTCACTATCATATTACGCATAACATAGGTGGTTAATCAGCATTAGTATTTTAATTTGTTATAATTATAATTTGTTACAATGAATAATTTATCTCGGGGCATTGGTGCGTCATACTTTCGGAAAACGATATTATTAATTTGGTGCATTAATGATAGCTTAAATTTAATATCTTCAATATATTTATTATTGTTATTCTAACGTATTAATAGTCAAACTAATGTAAAATATATATTCATGTTGGGGATTATAAAGCCTTATAATATAGATTTAATAGCAACAATAAAAGAGCGCCAAGATTTTTGGAAAACTTTCTACTTTAGGCGTAGTGTGGAGAAGCTACACAGCAGCCCGGCATGATTGTGTTGAGTGGCGAGGGATAGATTGTCTCTCGCTACTTGATACTATAACTGGACGGCACTGTACTTACCATCAGGTGCAATGTGGTCTCGTTGCCGTGCCAGGATTACAAAAAAAACTTTAAAAACATACGAGGTATACCAGATTCCTAAGGACTGACGAAATTATAAGGAAATTATATGCCTTGTTAAGGTTCTGTAGTAACAGAACCCTAAAAAATATGTTGGAATATTACGACAAAAAAGGCAAAAGGTTAAAAGACTTACAAAGCGTAATGAGTCCCTGGAGCCCACTCTTTTGTGCGAATTTCAGAGAACTTTAACAAAGAACCAGAGCAACCAGATTATATTAACCTAATAATTAATACAGATTCACAATTTCCAACATACGTAAAATCTTTACTGTTTTTTGCTCACGAGTCTAATATAGCTATTTATCCATACTAATTTGTACAGAACCGATTTTGATCAAATTTGTTAGAAAGAAAACATGAACCTGGATCTTCAAAGACCCGCGCGTGCAACGACACGTGTGTTTGCATCCTTATAACACAGATGGGACAAATAATGGAGAGGACAAACTGCAAAGTAAAATGAAAATAATCTTTATTAAGAATCATAATTGTAACAGCACGCAAATATATTATGTTCGATAACACATGCAAACGATGTGTCGTATATTCCAAGCACATGCTTAGATCGCCCTAAGATTAAAAATTTATAAAACTATAATAGTGATATGATTTTTATTTTATTATTTACGTTGCCAATAAACAGGCATTATAATTTTACACATATTGCTATTCTTACTATAATTTTAACGACCTATATTACCAAATAGAAATAAAAAGTTACAATATATTAGTCTCCGTAAACAATTTTAACGTACGTTACGTTCAACAAGAGTAAAAATTACGCAAAGAAATATATAATAGTAAATCATTACCGCACTGCACGAACATCTAAATCATTCCATGAAAGAAACTAAAGACCGTTGTCGCCGGAAAATAAAAAAAAAATCAAGTGAAAACTTCTTTAGGCACGTTGGGCACTTTTGGGATGGGGAAAACGCACTGAACTCGCGTGACTGTCGCGCTCAGATACTACTTTACTTTTGACATAAGCACGCCTATGACGTTCTATAATTATTGTCAACCAATCTTAAACAAAAAAGTTACTATTTCATGATGATTTCATGGACGGTGTTTCAAAAAAGAACACAGTAATTCCAAAGTTTCAAGTTTTCACTTCTGTCGTTTGTCCCCATGACTGCCTATTTTTTTTAAATAAAGGAACTCCCTAGGTATTATCTTCGCAAAAATTATATTATTATATACCATGCAATAATTACAAACTTCAAACATCACATATCTATTTGTATAGTTAAGTGCAGAGCGATATTGAGCGATAATGACTATGTCAATTTGCCGGTGCCGCCTATGACATACTTTTATCTGTGCTTTTACAGAATTAAAATTAAATAATTATACAGTTTTTTTAATAAAATGGGAATTACAAATATTATTATAATAAATATTATTATTGAACAGATATATGCTTTTTTATATAGGTACTCATATTGTAGATATATGATTAAATTATGAATCAAAATGTCACAATTATAATATACAATATGTATTAATAGGGATTAATTTCTGCACAATAAGCCTTTTTAACTCATATCTCCTTGGTCCTTATTCCACCCCTAACTAGAGTCAGTTCTATACTTATAAACGAATTTATTGTGTTTTGGTGTACTATAAAAATGATATTAAGGAAATAAACATAGGTTAAATAGTGATAATGAAGTCGTGATCCATGAAAATCTGCTGATCAAATCTTTTTAATTCTGGCACGGCAAAGTGACCATACTGCACCTGATGGTAGGCTCAATGCTGTCCAATTAGAGTATCGAGTAGCAAGAGACAATCGATCCCCCGCTACTCAATACAATCATGCCGGCCTGCTTCGTCACACTACGCCATGAGCAAAAAGGTGAAGAAGCGGTCGAGGGTCTAGTTTCAGAGTACGCAGAAGTCGCAACACGGCCAAACCAGGGTGTGGAACCCGCCGCGTAGTGACACACGCAAGTTTTTTTTTTTTTTTTATCCTAGCACGGCAAAGTGACCGCACTTCACCTGATGGTAAGCGCAGTACGGTCCAATTAGAGTATCGAGTAGCGAGAGACGATCTATCCCCCGCTACTCAACACAATCATGCCGGCCTGCTCCTTCACACTACGCCATGGGCAAGAAGGTGAAGAAGCGGTCGAGGGTCTATTGTCAGGGTACTCAGAAGGCCGCAAAATGGCCAAACGTTGTACCCCAACTCTAGACCCCCAAAAAACCGGATGTACACTGGCTGATCCCGGAACGCGACACACTTGCGTGTGCCACTATGGCGGGTTTTTCACCCTGTGTACGGTGGTTGCTATCCGGGCGGATATGAATATCCTACCACCAGCTAGTGTGTCGCGTTCTGGGATCAACCAGTGTACATCGGGTTGTAGTAAGGGGTCTAGAGTTGGGGTAAGACGTTTGGCCGTGTTGCGGCTTCTGCGTACTCTGACACTAGACCCTCGACCGCTTCTTCACCTCCTTGCCCCATGGCGTAGTGTGAAGAAGCTACACAGCAGGCCGGCATGATTGTGTTGAGTAGGTACCTAGGGATAGATTATTTCTCGCTGCTTGATACTCTAACTGGATGACACTGCGCTTACCATCAGGTGCAGTGTGGTTATTTTGCCGTGCCAGGATAAAAAAAAACTTATACGTGACAAAAATAGTATAAGAACGCCTAAATTATATAAAAAGTTTTAATTAGGTAAACTGTTGTTTAACTTTTATATTCGTAAACATATTTGTCAATTCACATAGATCCTAAATGATAGAAATCCTTGTGAATGAATAAAAAATGCCTTTGATGTGGCTACCACATGTTAGCATGCAAAGCGACGTGGATGCGGGGCGGCCGCGGCGTGGTGTGGCGTGGCGTGGCGCCGACGACCCACGTCGACGTAGCTAATAACGCGTATTTTGGTCGTCGCCTTGATACAGGGCTGCCGCATATCATACGCGTACGTTTAATATTAACCATTCCGTCATACGTAACCAACGTTGAATCGGAACCGGGGCGCATCCGCACAAACGTACAGCACTTCCCGATAATAATTTTGGCTTCTTGAAAAATAAAACAACATAATATAATAGTATTAATTTAGATTTTAGTTCTATAGCATATTAGTTACATCAGTGGTAAACATACGACATATATACAAATAATAAAAATATATACAAATACGACATATGCCGGCTAATAGTTTTTGTATTGTTATTTATACCGCTATAATAGTGTATACACGTTGAATGATTTTCTGTTATAATTTGTAGATAAGTATCTATATGAATTATATTCCCACGTTACACAATCATGATAGTTATCTAAACCATTAGACATCTGGATCTCGCGAGGCATACAAAATAAATATTGTGCATGG
The DNA here is from genome assembly GCA_905220505.1 of Laothoe populi. NCBI lineage: Eukaryota > Metazoa > Arthropoda > Insecta > Lepidoptera > Sphingidae > Laothoe > Laothoe populi. The sequence continues at coordinate 11,604,912 of HG992147.1, read as the reverse complement.
AAATAAACGATTTATAAATAGTACAATGCAAATAGAAAATTATCGAATATATTAAAGGAAAGCGTTTTTGCTTAAATAAATAATTAAACACAGTATGCTCACAAAAATGTTTGTTTAAGACTTAAAATAGGTACTTGTAGATTTATTACGAAAATCTCCGTTTCAAATTAAAAGCTCGCATGCCAGTAATGAGCGTTGCTTTATAATAAAAGCATTCAGTTATAATTAATAAGCACTGGCATGTATGAACTTCTACTATGTTAATGGAATGTATGAAATTAAATGTAGTGATTATGACTTCTCTTTAGAATGCCATGTAATCGTAGTTATACAATATAAGATAAACTATTTTTAAAATATATTTGTGCCCTTATCATTTTTTTTTACACGTTTTATATTAGTTTCAGTATCTGTGTAGGTACGTATGTAACCGAATCTTTCAACGTAATTTCCACCACCTTATGTAAACCTGAATTATTATGTAAACTTATACAGCACCGCTAGCGGATCGATTTGAAAATTAATGAACTTTATACGAATACATAGTTTCGTAAATACGGGTGACGAAACGTCACCGGTAATATTCTTTATTCTAGCCATATTTTTCTTCGTACGCGCTGTAAATAAAATGTGACAAAGTTATCTATCAGATCTTCTATTAAATTCGTTAATCAGAGTATAATTATATAATCACAAAGGCTCAATTCTGGAGATCGCATCAAACGTAGGAAGCGAGCTTTAGTGATGCAGAACAAATGTCACCGCGTCTGCGCATTTCAAATTTGAACTGTTTAAATCTATGGAGAACCAGGACAGTAGCGTCACTAACGCGGAGTGTTACTGGCGCAGGCGTCTTCAGTTTAACGTTGACAACCAGTTAAAGTTGGACGCGACCGTCGGAATTGTCTTCGTAGATACCTATATGCTCAATACACTAGTGTGCAATCTTTTTTTTTTTATACCACGTTGGTGGCAAACAAGCTTACGGCCCGTCTGATGGTAAGCGGTTACCGTAGCCTATGGACGCCTGCAACACCAGGAGTATCACATGCGCGTTGTCGACCCTTCAAAAACCTATTTATTCCCTTCTTGAAGAACCCCATACTGTAGTCCCCTTCGAAAACATTGGCAGGGAGCTCATTCCACATTCGGAGCGTTCGCGGGAGGAAATTCCTCTGAAACCGCGCTGTGCGCGACCATTTAGGTTCATTGTTTTGTCTCCCGCAATGCTGTGGAGGGAAGTGGACATTTAATATTTTCAACTTGTCCCTATTATATATATAACTAGCTGTTACTCCACCCGCGTTTAGCATATTTTTGGGAGAACAATAATTCAATCCAAGGAGTTGTCTCCTGCACTGACGCACCTGTACTGATCGCCCTACCTCTCACGCGTTCTGCTCGGTTTATATAGAAACAGTGAGAAGGCGCTTAAATTAATTTTCGCGCGCGATAACTCATAAGAAATTCGTTTAAACGATATGGTGTAAAAGATTATAATAATGTGTAAAATCTCATGAAATCCGGTGAAATCCGTTCCGTAGAATTGCGTTTATCGCGAATAGTACTTTGTTTTATAATACTCGCATGTAGTGATTACATGATTTCTAATTGTATAATTTATTTGCGAGATTAAGACATTTGCGCATTTCCAGAGACTCGCCGAGGTTCACTTCGACTTCTAGTAGCCGAAGTGTGTGGACGGGATAGTCTCGTTAGTGTACAATCGTGTAACACTGTCCGGGTGTACAGACGATGTTTGATTGTTGTCCATAACCAAACATATTTTACTGTTAAACTCATCAGTCATCATCAAGTCCAAAGAAATCTCGTTCTAGCTGTCAGTATAAAATAATATACCGAAGTGTGATACCACATCTCAATTTTATCCAGCAGCCAGCAAAGTATAACTGCTATTGCGCATAAAATGTAAACATTGAAAACGCTCTCGCAATTTTATTTTGGGGGCCATCCGTGCAATCTAATTTATTTAAGTATAGTGTCATAATCGAAGCATACATACTCAGAAATAATAACTGGATAGATAGAGATAGGTTTCCTATAGGGAGCTTTCGGCCGCCTGCGACCGCCCGCTATCGAATCGGGCCGCATGCCCGATCTAGTTCGAGACATTGACCTATCTGTTCGCCCGAGTGGTATCGACATTAAACTGCACGCAACATATAGCTACGTACTAAATACACATAGCTATTACGAATATAAGCGGGGTGGAGATATTTTTACCCAAGCAGCTGTTTGATGCGACCGCGACTCTGGCACATTGATCGACAAGCTTTAGGTACATTTGAATTGACTCCACGCAAACAAAACTAAATAGGTTTACCTTTATAAAATATTAAATTTAATTAAAAACATAGTGAATTGTTGTTGTGACAAACATTTACAGAGAAATAAGGATAAAATAAAACATATCTTGTTTAGGTATAAACGTTAACTGATTCCGTGGCGTAATGGCAAAATAAATTTTAGCATATCTTTTATTTATTTATACTCTTTATTGTACACTAAAAATACACAAGATAGAAACACTTCAAAACTTAATTTAAAGTACAATTAGCGGTCTTATCGCTCTCGGCGATCTTTTCAAGACCGCCGAACCATGGGAAGGGAAAATAATAGGCTAGGGCAGTCAGTGTACATAATAGTATTAGGGAAAAAACAAAATATATGTATATATACTTTTGAGAACACTTACGAAATGAAATGATCTCCGTTGTTCGCAGAAAGTGATAAACTTTCATATAAAACTATTATTTTTTGGAACAGTGTACACAAAATATAAAACGGTGGTTTTGGGAGACAAATTTTCAACAAATTTAGTACTATACGTACGTACGTTTATAGCACTATAAAATCCATTTTACGCCATCCGGTCGTACATAAAACACATTTCTTCATAATAAACCGCATTCAACCCAACCGCAACGTTTCCTGTTGAGTAGCAGAGACAACATTCATTTGTGACGAAGGCTCCATACAACAAGATTCCTTCCGGCTAGGCTATTTTCTATAACTTTCTGAGAAAGGAACTTCTATTCGTATAATATAAAGAAAAATAATTATATCAATTATTTTGTTCATTTTTATGTTCTCGTTTTACTATGCAAGGAACTGGACAGTTAATATTTCAAACTCCTCCCTATATTTTTATTAGATTAATTTCGTTGCGGGAAAAGATAGTTCAGCTTTCCCAGAAACTCACCGAGTTTCTCTACCCAATGTCTAAAAGATGCATGCATGTTGATCCTGGCTACCAGAAATAACATGCAATGAATAGTGGCTGATGTATGAGCGGTATAGTCTCCTATATCAATTATTTTGTAAATTAGTTATTCACCGGCTTCCCTTCTGACTTTTTACCCTTCGCCATGGGTGCCGTTACATTATTAAAATTAAAAATATTCGTTCCAACTATCATAATAATTGCTTTATTTAGTTTGTTTAATGTTGTGTTTAATTAAATCGCAACATAACTTACAATAACACATTTCATCTGTTATAATAATATCCGTGTTAATAATAAATAACATCATGCCAACCAGGCAGCAGTTGCTCTGCTCTGGGAGCTTCCTCATAGAATATAGTTTACATAATATACTACTGGTAGTCACATTACCACTGACACGTCTTCACAGTTTAGCTCTATTATATTATAAGCCTGAGAAGATTGTTTGGACTGTCAGTAACATTTGAAAATACTTTTTGCATTTTGTAGCCTGTTTGTTGAAGAAGGCTATTTAATATCACGAAGCACGGAAGCGGAGCAAATAAAAGCGACGCCGAAAACATCGGCTAGTACAAAATATCTACCTAGTAAAAAATGCTATGTATATATTTTACAAATCATATTATAATAAAAATATGATGGATTGTTTATTTACAGAATAAATAAAAGTTAAACCAAAACCTAAAAAAATCGCTATGTTGGGATATTGTGCCTGCGAAATTTTGCAACGAGCAAACTGTTAAATGCGCACTTTATACAAAGTGGTAGAGCCACGGTATCAACAATTTTGTCTAGAGCTTGAACGGACCAGCTTGAACAGATTAAACAACTGTCTCACAGTAAACCGTTGTGAAGTAACGGCTTGTTTTATCAATCAGTAGGCCCACTTGCTCGGTTGGCGAGCCGGGCTTTAAAAAATATATAAATTGTATTTTTCCTTAAATCGCCTATTATAACATCTAAAAAGAAACATTTGCTTTAGAATTATCACTTACAGGTCATGTGTTATTGCCAAGTTCAGGGCACCACAAATATGATGATTAGTAAATTTGATAGTGGTGAGCATGGTCAATAGAGTTAACCCATGGGTATTTTAGTTCGTTCCTGTTGCGAATCGGAAATGAGGAGTTCACCGCGTGCCCCTATTGTGGCAACTGCCGCAAGGACCAGGCCCACCTCTGCGAAAAAGTCACGTCGCAAAAGGAGAGTGCCGAGGGATCGGGAACGATTTGATCCCTCTCGCCGCCAAAGAATCGTAATAGGCGTCGGGTGGACGGCTGATCGGCGTACCCGCTCTGTGGAATAGGGGCGTTTGGAGAATTCTACCACGGTATCTCGTGCCCGTCATATGAGGTGACTAATTAACTAATTTTTTTTATAGCAGTAATTATATATATTTTTCTTTTTATTTTATTTCATTTTGTAATTTTATTGTCTTAATTTTCATAATAGTTATAGTTTTAAGGATTATTTGTTAGTATGCGCATATTTTTAATGAATGCTGTGTACTCCTTTAAATAGGTTGTGCATCAGTTGTGACCTTTGTTAAACTACACCTATATTAATTTAATGTACAACCTGTTGGAGAACCATAAAATAAATAAATAAATTGGGGCCATCAGGGTCGCGGGTGCTAAGCGGGGAGCTATCATAGACCCCGTATCGGTGCACTGCCAATTTCCAGTGCAACGTGTGACCCCGATGGACCCCCGGCGTCCTTCGGTGCACGTGGGCTCGTAAGTCCCAAATGGAGATGGGCCGTTAGGCGGCATCACGCAGGGCCGGTTCCGGCAGCAAGTCTAGTTTGTCTCAGAAGTCCACCACGGGGTTTTAGCTGGTACACGCATGAATTTACTAAATGCGTTTCAAATTTTGTCCAAGCTAGATATGATTCAGTATGAAGTTAATATCTTTATACTTAATATTCACAAAATCTACTAAGTAACTGTACTAGTAACAAAGTAGAAGCACGAGACAAAGCTGATATTTGTACACATAAATATAAAGTAGACGAAGCGCTAATTTGTTAAGGGCCCGCTACGACACGGGCCATAGGCTGCCGTCACCGCACGAGACTCATAAAATTACCAATTTAATGACTGTCAATAATGACCAAGTTTATGAGCCATCCTACAAATTTACGACATTTTGGCTAGAAGCCGTACATACCGTGCATACGCATTGTTACACGACATTGATTTCTTTACCGATTAGAACACAATGCTCTCAATGAATACCTATTGTTATTAAGTTGAGTTACTTAGTAGAGGGGTGCGGAGTCAGGAAACCTCCCCGTGGTGCACCCCGGGCAACGGCGGTCACGTTGACCGACGGCTAATGTCCTGACAGAAGGTGGTTGGCAGTCGTCGCCTGTTGTGGCGGCTGTCGTCAATTCTTGGAGTTGGCACCTTTGGTTCCCCTCGGGTTCTGTCCTGGGGGTGTCGGCGGGCTCGGTGTGCGCTCACCCCGCCGCCGAGCGGGCAGTAGAGGGGACGTTCTCTTCTGCTGTCAACCGTCGTATATCGTAATCCGGTCATATGGAGGTCTGTGGTCATGTCTCGCGCTCCGATCGGACCGAGGGTCTTGGCTTCACCGCCTGGACCGCGAGGGAGAAAACCTCTATAAAAAGTTACCCCGAATCCCAAGCGGCGGCGCACCGTGAGGGGATGCATGGCCGATGGGTAGTTCGGTCGCTAGTGCGAACCACGCCGGAGGGGTACATGCCGGTGCCTCGTCCGTGTAATTATCGGCTTACCCAGCTACAGGGGGCTCTGGCTGGGTGGACGGTTTATTTCCCCCATACTCGTGGGACTCAAAATGGAATTTTCTAATTTTAAAAAACCCGAAATTATTTTGACGAAGTTGCCTACTCCGGTGTCCGATCCCGGGTCCGGAGAGGCGGTGTTTGGAGGGCGCAAGCCCGAGGATGAATGTGTTGGAGAGATTGTGGGTGAGATGCCTATGGAGATGGTGGCTACGGAGAGAGTGGTGGTGACTCCAATGCCTGAGTGTGAGGCCGACTTTAGTCGCCCTTCGTCGCGCGCCAAGAGGAGTCGCCTGTGGCAGGGCAGCGAAGCGGACTCGATTCGCTCCCGCTCGGGGCACTCCGAAAGTGACTCAGAAAGCGGCTTGGAGGCGCCAGGCCGCTCGTCGTCGTTGGATATAAATCGTCCGCCGTCCACCGGTAGATACGTCGGCATGAGGAAGGCGCAGAGGGAGTTGGAGGCCCAACGCCGCGAGGCTGCCCGCCAAAAGTCGGAACAAGAAATGGAGGTCAAGGTGCGGGCCTTCTTGAAGCCGAAACCTACTCCGATGGAAGGAGTTGAATCCCAGGTCATCCTTCCGGAAGATATTAGAGAGGCCAGTCGTCTGATCAAAATGGTGTCGACAAAGTCGGGTCACCTAAAGGGTACCTTCCAGAAGGCACTAAATACGGTCCACGACACCATACTAAAATTTATTGATCAGCCGGAGTTCCAGGCTGTATCTAAATTAGAGGCGGAAGCCAAGAAATGGCAGGAGACGAGCGCCAGTCTCGAAAGGGAGCTGGCCAAACAGGCGGAAGAGAATACGTCCCTCCGCCGCCGCCTCGACCAAATAGAGGCAAACCTGAGGAATGGTCCATCGGACGAAACGCTGGAGAGATTTGAGGCTCGGGTGATGGCAAGAGTAGAAGGCGCTATAATGCACCTGCCGCCACCACCGCTTCTAAGGCCACCTTTGGCCCACGAAAACAGGGCCATCAGTGAATACCCTCCATTACCGTGCGCCCTCGACGTATCCTTCCACCCTGCTGAGGGCGAAGGTAAGTGCAAAGGGAAAGGGAAGGGCAAGAAGACCGCCCAACCCACTCCTGTTCCCGCTACTGTTGGTCCAGGGATAAACGTGTCCAGTGTCTCCTCACCTGCCATAGCCGGGCCATCGAGTGCACCTATAGCTGTGTCTGGGCCATCTAAGCCACCGCAGGGAAAGGGAAAGGTGAAAGGGACCGTCCCCAAGGTGGACAAGACTCCTTCTTCCGCGTCCATCGTAGCTTCTTCTTCGAGGCCAGAACCCTGAAAGTCGAAAAAGAAGAAGGGTGCTTCTCAGCCCTCGCCCCAAGTGCTTCGCCCATTGCCACCGGCTCCAGTTACTATGGACGAGCCGTGGAACATCGTGGCAGGGAAAAAGACCAAACAGAAGGCCTCACCTAGCGTGGTACCGGCTGCAATCCAGCAGCAACAGCCGCGCAGGGCAGAGCCTAAACTTCGGCCCCCGCGATCTGCGGCGGAAAAGGGCATTTCATACGCCCAAGTGTTAACGGAGGCTCAACAAAAGGTAGACCTCTCCGGCCTAAACATTCAGAGACTGAGGCCGAAATTTGCTGCCACGGGTGCCCCGATGTACGAGGTGCCCGGGGCAAACAGCGACGAGAGGGCTGATTCCCTAGCCGCGATGCTCAAAGAATGCTTCCAGGGGTCGGAGTACATTCGAGTATCCCGACCCACTAAATGCGCGGAACTGAGGCTCTCTGGACTTGACTACACGGCAACCCCAGAGACAGTTGTAACGGCCTCTCAAAGGCCGGAGAGTGTGGGGCTGAAACAATTAAAGTTGGTGAAATTCGCCCCGACCGTTCGGGCTTGGGTACAGTGTGGGTGAAGCTACCCATAAAGGCGGCCCAAAAAGTTAAAGGCGCCGGGCGCGTCTTAATAGGATGGGTTGCGGCCCGAGTGACAGTGCTCGAGCCGCGTCAATTAAGATGCTTCCGGTGCCTGGAGTCGGGGCACGTGCGGGAGCGGTGCGATTGCACGGTGGACCGTAGCAGCCTCTGTTATCGCTGCGGTCAGCCGGGACACAAAGCCCGGCAATGTGAGGCCGCGCCTAATTGTCCAATTTGTGCCGCAGTCGGAAAACCCGCCGGACATCCGGTCGGAGGGAAGGCGTGTCCCGCCTCCTCCCGGAAGACCCGTCGGCTGCATCGTCGATTTAAACCGGCTGCCACTGGGGCTACGGCCCAGTCGCAGCGGGAGAGCCCACCGCAGGCCGAGATTGAGCAGATGGAGATCGCCCAATAATGGCGACAAAGTTCCTCCAGGCGAACATCAACCATTGTGCTCGTGCTCAGGATCTTTTAACCCAGAGCATGGCGCAGTGGTCGTGGTTGGTGCAAGTGGCCGTGGTCGCCGAGCCATATTTCATCCCCCCGCGTGATAACTGGGCGGGGGACGTTGACAGCTCGGTGGCTATCATCACTCAGGGTGCCGCTGGCTCCCCGCCCTTCGAACGAGTAGCGAAGGGTCGGGGGTGCGTCGCGGCTCTGTTGGGAGATATTTGGGTAGTCGGAGTATATTTCTCTCCCAACAGACCCCTCGCTGATTTTGAGTCTTTTCTTGTTCAGTTGGGGGCCCTGGTGGCGCAAGGCCAACGTCACCCGGCAATTGTCGCTGGCGACTTCAACGCCAAGTCCTTGACGTGGGGCTCGTCGGCGACTGATGTCCGCGGTGAGGTCCTGGAGGATTGGGCGATCTCGACCGGTTTGGCCGTCCTGAATAGGGGGTCACATGCGTGCGGCACAACGGTGGCTCGATTGTGGATTTGTCGTTCGCGAGTCCGGCCGTCGCACGCCGTGTCCGGGGCTGGAAGGTGTTAGTGGGCGTGGAGACGTTATCGGACCACCGATACATCAGGTTCGATGTCTCCGCGTTCGCTTTTTCCCAGTCCGGTGGTAGACCGAGTGCCTCGCATCAGGACGGCCCACGGTGGGCTTTGAAGCGCCTCGATATTGAGGCCCTGGAACTTGCCGCTCTGGCTATGTCGTGGCTCCCTGTACCGGATGGGCCGGTGCAGGTCGAGTTGGAGGCGGAATGGTTCGGGGTATCGGTGACGGACATTTGTGACGCCGCCATGCCCCGAGTCCGACGTCTCCCGCCCCGACGCCAGGTGTACTGGTGGTCGCAAGATTTAGCATCGTTGCGCATCGCTTGTGTTTCGGCGCGCCGCCAGTACGCTAGGCACCGTCGCCGGCGTCTCCGGGACGAAGAGCACGCGAACCAGGAGCGGCAGCTCTATGGCCTCTACAGAGAGGCGAAGAGAGCGCTGCAGGTGGCCATTAAGAGAGCCAAGGTCGCGGCGAGGAAGGAGTTCATTTCGACTCTCGACAGTGACCCGTGGGGGCGCCCCTATCGCTTGGTGATGAACAAGCTTCGCCCAGCGAGCCCCCGCTGTCGCAGAGTCTCCGGCCAGAACTTCTGGCCGAAGTCGTCGCGGCCTTGTTTCCGGCCACCGTGGAGACCACTCCTGCTGAAGAAGGAAGGAAGACCCGCAGAGTCGCCGTCGGCCTACCGGCCCATTGTGTTGCTCGACGAGGTCTGTAAGCTCTTCGAGCGCATTATACACGCTCGCCTCGTCGAGCACCTCGAGAGGGTTGGTCCGGATTTGGCCGACTGTCAGTTCGGCTTTCGCAGAGGCCGATCCACGGTCCATGCGATTCTGCGGGTGAAGGAACAGGCGGAAGAAGCAGTGGCCCGGGGCAAAGTTATGGTTGCGGTGTCGTTGGACATCTCCAACGCTTTTAATTCGCTGCCCTGGGCCTGTATTCATGAGGCACTGCGGTACCACGTGGTGCCGCCCTATCTTCGGTGTCTGGTGCACACGTACCTATCCGAGAGGTACGTGGTGTATCCGGGCGCCAATGGGTGGCACCGGAGAGCGATGGTGTGCGGTGTTCCACAGGGCTCAGTTCTGGGTCCTCTCCTGTGGAACATCGGATATGATTGGGTGCTCCGTGGTGCCGACCTCTGGGACGTCGGCGTCACTTGTTACGCCGACGATACGCTCGTTACTGCGTCGGCTAGGACCTTCCAGGATGCCGCAATCAAGGCGGCTGTGGGTACCGGTCACGTCGTTGGCCGCATTCAGCAACTTGGTCTGAAGGTGGCCCTTGAGAAGACCGAGGCCCTTTGTTTCCATGGGCCTCGGAAGGGGCCACCGGCCGGTGCCCACATCGTTGTGAATGGGGTGCGGATTCCTATCGGCAAAACAATGAAGTACCTTGGTTTAGTTTTGGATAGCCGGTGGGAATTTCGCGCCCACTTCGAGAGATTAGGAACCAAGTTGTGTCGGGTAGCAGGTGCCCTTGGAACCCTGCTGCCCAATCTGGAAGGTCCTGGCATCCCTTGCCGAAGGCTGTACGCCGGAGTCGTGCGGTCCATGGCCCTGTACGGCAGTCCCGTCTGGGCCGAGTCCCTGAGCGACCGGTGCGTCGCTCTGCTGCGTAAGCCACAGCGTTCACTGGCGCAGCGTGCGATCAGGGGCTACCGCACGATCTCATTCGAGGCGGCTTGTGTTTTGTCCGGTTTCATACCGTGGGACCTGGACGCTGAGACCCTCTCCGCCGCGTTTCACTGGCGAGAGGAGGCGTTCAGGCGCGGGGTGAGACCGGCCCTGAGAGAGGTGGAGGCCATCCGTGGCTCCCTCCGCAGAGCCGCCGTGGAGGAGTGGCGTCTCAGGCTGGAGAACCCAATTTGGGGTCAGCGGGTCGTAGCGGCAGTGCGTCCTGTCTTCCATCAGTGGTTGGACAGGCACCACGGCGCGGCGACATTCCGGCTGACACAGGTGCTCACAGGCCACGGTTGTTTTGGCGAGTACCTGTGTCGTATAGCCGGCGCAGAAGAGTCGGCCGTGTGTCACCATTGTGACAACTGTCCGCGTGACACGGCCCAACATACTTTGGAGGAGTGCCCAGCCTGGGACGAAGAGCGCAGCGCTCTCGTAGCAGTCGTCGGAGGAGACCTCTCGCTGCCGACTTTGGTGTCAGCCATGGTCGACAGCCGGAGGTCCTGGCGTGCGGTGGCCCTCTTCTGTGAGGCAGTTATCTCACAGAAGGAGAGTGCCGAGAGGGATCGGGAACAGCGCTCCGATCCCTCCCGCCGCCAGTCGAGACGGAGGAGGCGCCGGGTTGACGACTGACCGGCGTCTCCCGCCCTGTGGTTTGGGGGCGTTTGGAGAATCCCACCACGGTATCCCCTGCCTGTCGTAAGAGGCGACTAATAGGGGCATCGGGGGTCGCGGGCGCGCAGCGGGGGGCTGTTGTAGCGCTCATTTCGGTGTGTCGATTTGTGTCTGTACATTGTTATTTATTTTGTATATACTTCGTCGGCACACCGGGCGACCCCGGGATGAACGGCAGCACGGGTGGTTGGCCTCGTTGCTGCCGTGGACGCCGAGGGCGTCCTTCGGTGCGCGGGGGCTTCTGAGTCCCCCCCACATGGAGACGGGCCGCAAGGCGGCACCGCGCAGGGGCGGTTCCGGTCGAAAATGGGGCGCTTTTCGTCCCGTGAGCCCGGGACCGTCTCTTATGCGCCGAAGAGGGCCACCGCGGGGTTTTTAGTTGGTATGCCGGTGTAGGTAATTTGTTAGGGACTCGGCCCGGCGGTCGTCCGGATGTCAACATCTCTCCCGGACGGCTAAACGCTGGGTCGTAAGGCCGGCGAGCCCAACATAACCGTCCTGCCTACCCCCCGGCGGGGCGGTAGTGATAAATCGCTTTTCCCCGCGAAAAAAAAAAAAAAAAAAAAAAAACCTAGTAGATCTCATTTGACCATCATCATTAAACAACCATTGTGATCATAGCATTTGTCAATATCCAATGCTAAAGAAATCTCTAGTTTGTATCTATAATTTTGGAACTTCTTAAACCGAGTTTAGACTTTTGAGAGGCTTAACACATTTACGCTAACCTTAATCAATGGAAATGGTTAGGCGTGTACAAAATACGCGATCCAAATAGCTGACATTAATTAGTTTTTTTTTGTTTTAACATTCTCACGGAATCAAGCCATGTTCTAAATTACAATAATTTTAAAATGTACATGTTAACATAATTTGTACAATTATGTTTACGTATATTACTTGGTATGACAGAAATATGTACAAATATTTAATTGCCGAGTGCATTGTAAATACGTGTTGTTGAATACATTCGATGCTTTAAAGTCCTCTAAGTAAGGTGATTTATTTAAGTTTATTAGAATTTTATGAAGATGCCTTTAATTATCTGTTGTTTCATGTTAATCATAACTTAATTATATTTTATGTGTAATTATAACATATCTTTATAGTGACTATTGGGTGTAAAAAAAACACAAAACGTAGCCATAACTATTAGCGACATTTGCCGTAACTCATATGATGACGTACGACATAAAATTGAATGATAACATAATGAAATTTTAATGTTCATAATTTATTTACATGTGTTAGCATCCGGATAGTTCCGACATATGGCACGATGATTTATTGTAAGTAAATAAACTTCTGGAAACCTCCACAAATCTTGTAAAAATATATTAATCTCCTCAGTAAAATATGCTAGGAAATTTGTTTAAAGTAACACATTTTATTATAGGAAATCTTTTAATATAAGGACATAGATAGGTAGTATGCCTAAAACAAATTTGTAATAGTCTATTTTATATACATAATTATATTTTCGTTTACCATAAATACTAATCAAATGTTCATGTGTAATGCACACACACACATACATACACTCACGCCTGTAATCCCCGAAGGGGTAGGCAGAGGTGTAACTAGTACACCCACTTTTCGCCGAATTTCGGTCCCATAATGTGATAGGGGGCGAGCCTATCGCAATACCGGGTAATGTGTGTAATGCAATCATAATTAATTAAGTGCTTATAATAATCGTGACGAAGTCATAAGCGCTGGTCAAGTGCAGTGTGCACTGTATACGCATTCGAGATCAAAGAAGATCGATCACCTCCAATTTGTAAACATCTAAACACAGTTCTGCAGTGTGTGTGACGCCGAAATAACATATTTTCCGAGAATATTAACAAAGATTTGGGTTCCGGTTCCTTGTTTAAAATTAACTTTCGGTTAGTCGGATACTTATAGATCTAGCCTTGGCGGACCTAAATAGTTATAAGCTAGCGATGGTCAGTGTGAATGTCTTCTAAATTTATATAAATATGGCACCCGGATGGCAGCGCCATCCGGGTGCCATATAGCGACATCTGCCGTCGCTCGTTCGCGTAGTGTCGGCTGTGACGGAAGAAAAGATAACCCCCGATCATAATAAACCGCTTCTAACCAAAAATGTACGAACACATAGCATAGTATGTCTCTAACGTTTTCCTTTTATCAAGACATTCGCCATGGAAATTTAGTTGTGTCAGACACACTGAATTAAAATTCCGTACGCTAATGTCCTTATGCTGATACTTATTTGGCTAATACGAATAATATATAACTTATTAAAATCATGCAAGTATCAAGCAGATTAATTATACATTACTTTCTACAATTTAGTAATATATTTTAAAACCAATCTACACTTACTACCTTTGGACATCATATCGAGTATTACTCCAAATCTATTATACTCGTGTTTTGTACTCTTAGATTAGCAATATTACTTGTAGTACCACATGTACGCACTGCCATCCGCACTGGCTTGAGAGATAACTTTTTTTTTTTTTTTTTCAATCGTCGTTCTGTCCCTCTCTGTCATCACTATTTTTCATCGAAATTAGTACCATAATTTCCGATGTTACAAAGAAGTCCCTGTGGGTTGCTATCTAGAGTTAACAAAATCAATAATAATATTGTTATAAGTTTAAAAAAAAAAAAAAAAACAAGCCCTATAGGTCAATCACACCACCGTCTAGGCCGGTGTATAAAATCCATTTTAGCTGATTGTGGTATTGATGTGTCTATGTTCACTGCACATAGTACTAGGCACGTTTCTACGTCTAAAGCAAATACTCTCAGAGTAAACATGGTAAAAAAAAAAAAAAAAATATATATATAAGAAACAGTTGGCTGGACTAATTATAAAACATATGAAAATTCAATAGAATTATAATATATGTATTACTGATTATCAGGGTTATTCATTTGCTAGATGCATTTTGCATAATGATTAGTTATATAATTAATAACCATGCAATAGAAAGTTTTGATTTATTTCCATACCATTGTTGAAAGGGGATATTTTTACTAGATAGATTCTCTCAACATCTACAAGTAATATTGCTAATCTAAGAGTACAAAACACGAGTATAATTAGTGATTAAACGAACTTACCTTAAGTGAAGTTCTATCATAATTATACGAGGGTTTTGTACGAATTAGATTAGCAACCCACCCTCCCCAGATTCCTTACACCCTTAGTAAAAATATCAACGTGTCAGAGTTCCTGCAGCTCTAAACTAAATGATGACAGAGAGGGACAGAACGACGATTGAAAAAAAAAAAAAAAAAAGTTATCTCTCAAGCCAGTGCGGATGGCAGTGCGTACATGTGGTACTACAAGTAATATTGCTAATCTAATTCGTACAAAACCCTCGTATAATTATGATAGAACTTCACTTAAGGTAAGTTCGTTTAATCACTAATTATTGATTACTGCGTCCTTACAAACGGTCTCCCTCAACCCCATACTTGGTCACACTTATATCACGACTAGATTTTAGCGTTCATTAAAAAGGAGATTGAAGCGGAGATTTCAAAAAAAAATTTTTAGTGCTTCTATGGGCAGACGAGCAGACGGGCCACCTGATGGTAAGTAGTCACCGCCGCCCATAGATTTCTGCAATGACAGGGAACAGTAAAGCCACTGTCTACCGTTTATACAAAATACCCAAAATGCCATGTTGTGAAAAGCTGTTTTTTTTTTTTTTGTATCCGTTATTAGAAACGCTAAAAATGTATTTAATCATTTTAGTATATCCAAGACTTCCATAAGTAAGGGACACGCATAAAAAAATTACTTAGTAGGTCTAAAGACAATTTGGATTAAAAATTGTTATAATTTAATTTCGTAAAATTTGTATACATTATTTGGACAGAGTTATATAAATCATAGCCAACATTATAATGATTGAATTAGCAAACTTCTCGGGAGTTCTTCAGAGGCGATGTAATATATATAAATGACTAGCTTATTTTTGAAAGAAAAGGTATAAAATCCATGGAGTCATCTTAAGCTAATAGATCTTTCTATATTTTGCTATCCCATGGAAACCGAGCAATTTTCCGTGATAGTAGCCTATTTCATATTCTGATTCCTAAACTACTACTTTGCAAAACATTATATCTATTACTTGCTCTGTGAAAAACAAAAAAATATCTCTCAAATGGAATCAATTTTCCACTTTTTGTAGTGTGCATATAAACACTTAAAAAATTACCCTAATTTTTAGGCGAGTCTGGTAAAATCTATTGTTCCATATTTATAGGTGAACTCGAACGTCCTACTAAAACAATTAAATGTCATGGTGTTTGAAGAGTTGTGAAGTGTGTCCGTCACGGGCCACTGATGTACTAAATGTCATAGCAAAGGTGTTCTGCACCGATTAAGTGAACGTGTATTCACGACACAAG
This sequence comes from Laothoe populi, assembly GCA_905220505.1. Taxonomy (NCBI): domain Eukaryota; kingdom Metazoa; phylum Arthropoda; class Insecta; order Lepidoptera; family Sphingidae; genus Laothoe; species Laothoe populi. Next base: position 11,589,275 of record HG992147.1, on the reverse strand, counting down.
ATAATTGTATCGGCCCTGGTCAATGTATGTGACTATGAGTATTATCTATCATTTAAGTTATCCGTTTCAAAATAATAAAAATGATTTACAAAATCTCTGCAAACAGCACTCCTGTAAATTTACTTTTTTATTTATAAGCCATAGGTTCCACAGCGGGCCTCCTTTACGACTGAGACTGTTCACTTCAGTCCACCACGCTTAATGCGAGTAAGATTTTACAGACCATCAATTCTATGTAGGATTTTTAGGCCTGCAGGTTTCTTCTGCATATTATCCGTCATCACTGAACTGACTGGTAATCCATGCTAATTAACGATTAAACAGCTGAACGGATCCTGGGGCAGGACATAGGCTATCATTTGATCCAAAAAATAATCATGAAGATGATGAGATAGGGGTCGAAAGTTTGTATGGGCAATCATTTATTCCTCAAGCTAGGGATCAGTAGGCCTACTATTGAAATCAATTCCAATTAAGAAGATATTGGCACTCTAACGCACTCAACTAAATTAAATAGAAGATTTACGAACTAGCGATCGTAAATACTGTATTTCATTAGTTATTGAAAATTCCGCCGTATTCAGTTAAATCGTTTTCGAACCCAATCCCAATTTTAAATTGGATTCGATAGTCAAGAGTAACCCTTCTGAAGATTCGTATTTAGGCTTGCAGAATGAAATAAGTGTTTCAACATCCCTAAAGGCGTTAAAATTATAAGGTATTTTTTAAATGCACTCTCAAGATTTTGGCATAGGACGGTCGCTATAGGTATGCCAGTGCAGGAGACAACTCCTTGGATTGTATACTTTTCTCCCATAAAAAACCTCCACATGAGCGGAGCCGCGGTCAAGAGCTAGCTAACAATAAATACAAACGTAACATCTGTAAAACAGCCAAAAGTGAGTGTATTAAGCGTGTTTCACTGCTCGTTAGGCAACCGTCGATTTTTAATGGAATTGTCAAATTTTATTTTGTAAATTTTAAACTAACAACCGCTAGATTTACATCGATTACCAAGATTATTCTATGTCTATATGCAGAGCGATATAGACTACAAAATAACAGAGTTTATATATCTAGTACAAAACAGCGCATATATATTATTTTTAATAGTAATTGAAATTGTTTATTTATATATGAAATACGAAGAAACTTTATCGTTGACTATATATTAAAGGTACTAGGTAAGGACTAGGTATATATAATCCAGAATAGAAAGTACTAACATATAGCTACATAAATATTCGCTACGACAAGTAAAGCACGTACGTGATTTAATCATTCCATAAATGTAGGCAAGTAAAGTCGTAAAATTGAATTTATCGACTAACGCAAAACACATCGAGTCGACACACGAATGAAACGAGCAACGTACACTGTTACAGACTCCAATTATCTCGTATTCCGCTCAAATGAGCCAACGCTCATTACAATCACAAATGTTTATACTATTATGTTTATTGTTACTTGATGTTTGCTAATATCAGTCAGATGCTAAGGTAACGTCTACACTAACGCCATGCCACTACACTACACACACGGTTTACAATCCTAATAAACAATGTTAAACTAAAATCCTAAGCAATGTTTTACTATATTCAATAAAAAGTATACTTTGCAGAACTTTGCCGTGCCAGTATAAAAAAAACTTTTAAAAAAATATATTTTTAACATTTGTAATACAAGTGGAATTCTGATTATTTGTACAAATAACAAAGATTGCAAGTGTAACTGTATTAAGTGTAATGGTTTCTTATATTTACGCGAATATTATACATTGAAATAAAACGAATTTTACGGTATAACCGCGATATAATCCGTAAAATTCGTTTTATTTCAATGTATTAAGTGTGAATACATTAGGAAGAAATATAGGAAGTACGCTTGAAAGTTAGAAATAAGTGTCCTGGCGGCCCGCCAACAGATTCACGGCTCCTCTCATATTCTTCTATATCAAACTCAAACTTTAATTTATGGAAACGGGTAAAACGTGAATTTAATATTAAAATATTACTTATAGTACACGTTATTCTTCTCGCTATGTATTACTTTGTAAGTAATTTTACCATTTCCAATGAATGCTAACGGGATAGTGATCATCATACACATGGTGAAAACCCCATCAAAGAGACGCGTCCAACGTGTCGCGCTACAGTTAAAACTGGTTTAGCTACTACAGGTCCGCACAATTTTAGCAACCTTTGAAGGATGCAACAAATTTTCTCCACTGTTGACATGATGTTTATCCTCCACTCTGTATTTTATATTAGGTGCAGTGTATGCTTTGACGGTCAAAAATAAAAGAAATCAACATGTTATCCGTATTGTAAACAAAATGTGGCGGAAACCATCTAATAGGTAAAAACAGCCAATAATAAACGAATACTATGTAAACAAATTACCACGACTATTATTAATACCAGTTGGCCGGTACTTGCAAGACTTAGACAACAAAGTTTTTGATTGATATTTTGATTATTTTGAGTTCTAATTTCGTTCATAAATAGAAAGTTACATAAATGTATCCAATTTTATTGCTTAATGGTGATCATAATTTAAAAACCCATTCCAGCCCAATTGATTTTTCTAAGTATACTTTACGCACTTAAATAGACTATATTTATGTTTTCTGTCCGCTGTATATTAATGAATGAATCACACGACTAACTAAAATATCGTCAATTTCGGACATATCATAATGATTTCGTAATTTTATAATCCCTTTATTTTGTAAAAATGTAGTAATTATGAATACACTTCATAATTAATACATTTTTACGTATGCTCTGTTCTATTATTCATTGTGTAACAAACTTCTCAAAAAAGAGATGGTTCGCTAATGTTTTATGAGCAATAGCTCAATGAACTATACATTGATAAACAAGTACCTAGTCAGGTCATAAATTCTGTCACATGTTTAATATAAAATAATTGAAACAAGTTTATTCATTATGTAACCATTTATATACCAAAATGAACTTAACAAAACATAGATCCTTATGACACTAAAGTTTATTCAAAATGACCTCCGTGATTTTGAATACAGGCCTTCAATCTGCGCGGCCAGTTGTCTATCGCAGCACGAACGAGGTCCATGTCAATATCGGCGGCTGCCTTAATCAAGGATGTCTTGAGTGACTCCAAATTGGGATGAGGCTTTGAGCACGCCTTTTCCTCCAAGTGTTGCCATATCTTGTAATCTAACGGATTCAAATCTGGACTGGAGGAGGGCCAGTCTTCGTGCCGGATGAAGTCGATTTCACGCGCCGCCAGCCAGTCTTGTGTGCTCTTCGCTCTATGAGCTGGCGCCGAATCTTGTTGGAATACCCAGTGCCTGTTATTGAACATGGTATGAGAAACAGGTTCCACAAGGTTCGCCAGGACTGTATTTTGATACACAACTGCATTCGTTTTTACACCTTTCTCACAAAAATGTACCTCTGTTAAGCCCCAATAAGAAACTCCCAACCATACCATAAGCGAGGATGGAAAATGACCTCGTTGGACACGCGGAATACGGTTGCTCGCTTCTTCACTACTGTGTGCGTACACCTTATCATTTTGTTTGTTGTAGCTCTCTTCTACGGTAAAATTTTTTTCATCTGAAAAAAGAATTTCCCTATATTTTTTTCCCGCGTACCGCTTCAACAAAGCGCGGCATCTCTTCAGTCTCAGGTCCATTAGACGAGCATTCAAACGATGGCCTGTTTTTCTTCGATATGCCCGAAGCCCTAAGTCTTCATTTAACACCCTTTTCACCGTGGTTCTGCTTAACCCCATCTGAAGGGCCAACAGTTTCTGCTTACGTTTGGGATTTCTTTGAATTCGCGCCTGCACAGCTTTTATCACTGCTGGAGTCCTAACAGACCGAGGGCGACCACTTCTTGACCTGTCATCTACACTAGAGTCTTCATTGTATCGTTTGATGGTACGATAAACGAATCTTTTGGTTATATTCAAATTATTCAGTATGTCAAAAATTTGAATTGGCGCGTAACCGCAACGATGCAACGCAATTACTGCAACACGGTCTTCTTTAAGCGTCCACTCCATATTTAAAAATGAGTAAAATTCTAAAAAGTATACATTTTTATTTTCATGAACAATTTGAAATTCGAATTCAATAAACTTTTTTGTGGTCAGCATTCTAAAATAAAGTTAGTTATAGTTTTTACTGTGTGACAATACTTATGACCTGACTGTGTATAAACAGTTCTATATGTTTCTTAGAGTTTCACTTAACCTACATAATAATAAAACCTGTGTGGAAATCCTTTCATTCCTTGTTAAGGGTTGTCATGTAACTCTAAAGAGACTCTGCATTATCACAAGTATGTTGTATAAATAAATTACGGAGTTTTCAACATTCTTCTTTATTACTCGCTTTGTATTAGCTTCACCTGTATCTATTTATTTAGGCATGTATGTTTGTATGTAACGGAATCTTTCAACGTAATTTTCACCACCTTCAAGACGATTTACTTGAAAATTTGCATGTCAAAGACATCACAATACAATATTTTCATAACTTTGAACTAAGGCTTTATTTTCTAACCTTTATATGTTACCATCTTTTCGGGGCGGCTTAACGCTGAGTCGTAAGACCGGTGAGCCCAACATAACCCTCCCCCCTTCCCTGGGGCGGTAGTGTTTTATTTTATTTTATTTTATTTTATTTTATTGTTGTAGGATTGCTTACGGAGTTTACAATAATACTTAAACTCTACTTATGAATACAATAATAGTCTCATTTGTAATTGCAACTCTGATTACAAGCAATCACAGCATGAGCCACAAGACAAAACATTTTAAAGCAATATTAATAACAAAAAAAAATTAAATATAACGTAACAATAACAATTATGTTCAGTGTACCAGAATAATAAAAATACTTTGTATTTTAAACGCTTATGCAGTAAAAAAATATAAGCAAAAAGAAAAAAAATTACCGTTGAGCAATACAATTCAGTAACTTACGTCTGAATAGTGACAGACCATCACCAAAGATGTCGACGTCATTACAGACGCTGACTGTGTGGTTGTACAGACAGACAGGCGAGGAACAGGTTAATTCGCTTTTCTCGACAGGAAAAAAAGGTGTGAGAAACACGCTTGATTAATTACGTTAATTTTAGTAATATTCATTTAAATCATATATTATAAAAGATTACAATAATGTGCATGAAGTGCTAAGGTTGACTAACATATTTAACTTGACCATTTTTAGAAGATAGAATGGGTATAGTAAGCTATCCTTAATAGATAGATATATGCCATTGCGGATTTTTTGTAGAACTATTAAAAAGGAATATCCCACCATGCATTGTTTCACATTACATCTCAAAGGAATTAGGCAGCGTTTTCGACGAAAGCTCCCAAGCGGCTTTATTTTATCCGACATTTCCAACAATTATAGTTATTGTTCAACCAATTTACACAAAACCCTGACAAATTATATACCTAAACCTTCATCACGAATCACTCTCTATATATTTGTGAACACCGCATGAAAATCCGTTCAGTAGTTTTTAAGTTTATCGCGAACAGACAGACGCGGCGGCGGACTTTGTTTTATAATATGTAGTGATTTGAATGAACAAATTTTTTAGAAAGAACGTTTAAAAAATGAGAATTTTCCTCGTATTAGATGACTAGCTGTTGCTCGCGGCTCCGCCCGCGTGGAGGTCATGTTTGAGACAAAAAGTATACACTACAAAATACCAATTTTCATGCATTTAACACCAAAAATGAAGGATTTTCATACAAACTTTATTACCCTATTTAACCCCCTTAGGGGTGGAATTTCCAAAAACCCTGAAATTTGTGTTTTTAATTTTTAACTGTAAGGCCAAATACCAAATTTCATGCGTTTAACTGCAAAAATGACGGATTTTCATACAAACTTTCTTCCCCTATTTTACCCCCTTCGGGGTGGAATTTCCAAAAATACTGAAATATATATTTTTTATTTTTGACAAAAAGGCCAAATACTAATTTTCATAAACTTAACTTCAAAAATGACGGATTTTCATACAAACTATCATCCCCTATTTTACCCCCTTAGGGGTGGTATTTCCAAAAACCCTTCCTTAGTGGATGCCTACGTCATAAAAGGTACCTACTGTCAAAATTTCAAGTCTCTAACCCCAGCCGTTTTGGCTGTGCGTTGATCGATCAGTCAGTCAGTCAGTCAGTTTCTTCTTTTATATATACAGATGGCAAGCTAGAAGTTTTTGTGCGATTTTCCCCAAACTGACCGTCACGGCGCAGCAGGAAGTACAAATTTCGTTCTCTAAAAGCTTTCCATAAAGTGTTCCATAGTAGCTCGAGTTTAAAAGTTTACTAAAGTGGCTATTTTTGAGTACTTTTTAAGCAAGTACGCTCCTGTTGGTCCACTTGGTGACGTAACATCGATATAAACTGTAATATAGTATGTTTACATTCAAATAGAGTTCAGTGATCCATGATTATGCATATATTCAAATTCACTCTGCACATATTTGCAAGCTGATCCATTTTTATTTCAGTGAACATGTTTTGTTTTTATAACTTGCTTTTTGAGGTAACATTTTACGCACCGAATTTTAACAACGGTACATTTAATAAAATGTGCTACCCGTTAAGGATAAAACAAAAACAAATAAATAAATGATAGGATCAGTTTCATTTGCTGTCGTGGATTTAATTCTATGTACCAGAATTAACAGTTATGACGCAACAACGCGTATCAAGAGCCAAATTAATGTTTAAATGCACAACGCACAGCCAACCGCCACTGCCCTAGCATAACGATGTTATGGACGTAGATGACGTGAACATCAGAAATAGGTATCCATCTGTATAGCAGAGTCGGTGACTAGCTTTTTCCGAGTGTGGGCAAAGCTGGTGGACTGCCAGCGTCAACCTGCCAACTGGGTGAACTAGGTCTCGTCGCAGGCGAGCTGTCTCCTGCGCTCGTTATCTAATCGATTTATATCAACACTGCGACGATTACAAGAAGTGCTTTTCTACTTATATAACGTTTGTATTTATATTCGGAACAATTTACTCCAATTTTATTTGCATGAACTAATAACCCAGTGAACACATGACCTTGATATGATATAACAGATAAGTCATAGTTAGATAATGTCACGTTTATGTAATTTTCACGTATAAGTAACATCCTTTATTGGTATTATTTATGATATCATTCTGACATCATAATGATATAATATTAATATCCTTTTTCTACGTACATTTGATGTAGCAATGATGTTAATTTTCTCACGCAAAACTAATGTTTTAAGACATAATTATTCTAAACTTAATATGTTTTTAGGTAACGTCAGTCAAACATTATTTCGGAATTACGACCGGAATAAGTTACTAACTGCCCGATAATAATTGTACCTAAATGTTTCAATTATTATTCCACATTTATTCGTGCATTATTATACTTTATCTCTGATCATCTGCTGAATCCTGAAATTATTTAGCATAAGGTTGGGCATGCTGATATTTTTCATACACGAAAAAAAAACTAAAACCTTAATTTAAAAAATATATTTTGTTTTTAACAGTTTGTTTGTTGCAGAACTTTTTTAAAAGAAGCTACTAAGCCGTTCGATAAACGTGATCTTTATTTATAAATATAACTAATAAATTGTCGGTTCGAAAATAACTTATTAAAATTACAAGAATTAAATCTTAAAGTGTAGTCATATTTTCATTAATAATGAAAATATTATGACGTAATGATTTTGATTTATTAATAAAAGTAATAATATGCACGGGAAAATATTGACATAAGACGTTATAAATGAATTTATAGCATTAAAGAAATAGTTTAATACTTACTTTAATAAAATAATGTTAATTTTACAACAATTTTAAATAAAACGAAGACTGGGCTTAGGCTTTACTGCAAATAATTCCATGTTAAATATACTACGATTGATGAGGCTGTATGAATTGAACCCTTTGCCTTCAAAATTGGCGCGCACGCCGCTCAATGATGGCGCCATTTTCACTGAACATAGACGAGCGAGTGTCTTGGTTTACAAATGATTTTTTACATCGCATAATAAGTTTTTAACATAACGACAAATTTTATTTTATTATTGGCTATTTGTAATATCACCTGGGAATAAGTATATCCTTATTATTTTTAATTTAAAATTGTGACTGTTAATAATAATTTATTTAGACGTGTCTGTTTTAGATAATGAGAAATTTATAGTATAATAATTTTCAGATCAAACTTATACTGCAAATCGGTGAGTCTAACGGAAAAGAGTATATGGACAGAATCTTTAAGAAAATATTTTCACCGTTTGCCGCATGGGAGAACGGGATGGGAGAATCTCAAAATATCCTGTTAAAGATTTGACTCTGATAAATATAAATCAAGGTACAGACACTATTCCATTTTTTTTAAATTTATTATTAAAATTAAAATGAAGCTAACAATTTTTCCATTCCAGAAACTATATTGACGAAATTTCCTTTTTGGGGTTCTGCCGAATTTGGAAAAAATCGCTGGTAACCAACTTGGCTTTCAACTTACGACTTGGTAACCGACGCGCAGTGGAACAACTTGGTCAACAAAAAAAAGCTAAACTGTAGCAAACAACAGCCGAAGCGAGGAGTCAATAATTTTATTCTAATATATTATTTGGTTGGTTATTATCCAGAAATTGTAACGGATTTCTTATGTAATGTATAAATACTTGTGAAATAAAAAATAAGAAATAATTTGTTGTTTTAATTAGTTAAAAATCAATAATTTAATAAAAATAAAAAGCGACATCAATGTAATTTCTAAATAAATGAAGCGTCATTATTCCGTCAGTAGTACGTAAAACTGAGTATATGAGATGTCAGGTTGTCATCATCATTATGTCACGTGACTTACGTCACTATCTGACGTCACTAAGTGCGAAATAATGAGTCATTTATGAGTCAGTTCTTAGTCTTATGTTATGTAAAGCATGATATTGAACGACATCATACTGATGTCATATTTACATAAACGTGTTCACTGGGAAGTAATGTATTCATCCTCTAAACATAATAATACGCAAATATCAGATTCCATTATTATTTAGCTCAACAGAGAATCGGCAACAAACGCAACAACAAAGTACCTAAACAGTAAGTAGTTCTGTATACAATCAATTATACAAAATACGTAAAGAATTCTTTGGCTAGCAGCAAATTATTTACTACTTAGTATTTACATTTTATACTATGATATTTTTTTATTTCATGCTTCAGGATGTACATAATCCATAATACGATATAGGCATTTGAAAGAATATACGTTATTGAACTATTCATTCGTACATAAGCTGATGCCTTTATCCCCGAGGTAGGCAGAGATGTAACTAGTACACCCACGGTTCGACTAACTTAATTGCGTCTCTAGCTAGATAGGCGACAGGCGAGCCTCTGTCCACAGAAATTCAAATCTCGCACAATTCATGTGTGATTTTCCGACTCAAAAACCAGTGCATGATTCTCATGAGTATTGAAAAACTTATATTTATGTAAAGTCACTTTGTCGAGCCAGGATAGAAACTATAAATGAACAAGGTCCGAATAAGTATTTAAATCGAGAACATCATCATTTATTTTGTATTTTGAAATATAATAAACTGCCAATTAGTGCTATTGTTTCAACAAACTAGTTTTTACTAGTACTATGTTTAGTTCAATAGTTGTTTTCGAATTCCTTTATAACGCCGAAGTCTCTACGTGTTTAGTTTTAAACCGATTTTAGTTGTAGATTATTTATTGAAAAACCTTATCTGAACTGGAGTATTCTTCACAGTATTTAAATATTGGAAAAGAAAATCCAAGCACATCTATAATACTCTAGTAGGTTCTAAAGTTGGAAACAATGTAGAGTCGCGTTCAATATGTGTAAATTGAGTAAAAGCGGTTAATTTAATATCATATGTTTATCACAAAATATTTATCAATAATTTGACGTGATGTATTCCATATTAACAACGATACATAGTGATCCCTGATAGTGCATGGTAGTGGAGAAAACAGTCCCGCTATCGGACTATTAACGATTATAATGATAAGAGTAAACTCAGGTTAAAGCCAATGTAATTAGTATGTGCCTCCTCGGACGACCGCGGCTGCGCGTCCATTGCATGCGGTACAACATGGCAGACAGATTTTATTTACTCCGAGATGATTGATTAATGCTGATGGCGTAAATGTAAATTCTCATTCAACTCCTGACGTAATGACGTTTAGACTGGTTCTGTATAAAATTCAAATCTTTTCCACACGTTCCTGTTCCATCCAGACTATTATTATAAGAAATATACATATTTTAAAAATGTCTATGTCAATGCATATATTCATTACAGTAATATATTATAAGATATAATTTCCACTATTGTTTTATATTTGTATTACTTTATAAACACCCCAACTGTTACTGATTCCGTGAGATCTTCTCCATTGAAAAACTGTGTGGTAGATATTGCCATAGCGATAAATTCACCTATTCTCACATACATATATATCTATAGTATTTTGTAATGCTCATTTTTGTGGTAAGCAATAATTTTGTCTATCTTATGTATAAAACAATGGTACCTGCTCACTATTCAAATAATATATATTGTAAGAAAATGCATCATTATGAAAATATGTACAGCGCATTGAAGAGAAACATTAATAAAAGTTGTTACTCGTAGACATGTCTACAAGTCATGACTTGGTCACTGCTACACAAACGAGTACTTACAGACAATAGCCCCATGTTAGTATTCACTACGTGGAGACAGCATGTCTGCCTACCTCATGAATGTCTCACGTCTGACTAGAGGCCGAGCTCTTTAAAGCAGGATTGCCAGCTGTAAAACATTTTTATATTTATAACAAGGTAAAAATGTCGTACTCTATATCTCAAACTTTAAACTACGATTACGCATCGAAGTATGATAAAATAATAACAAAATACCTAATACAAGTAAACTCTACATACGCTCTACTGTGACCGTACCTGTTTAACATCTTTACAAATAGTGAAGCGTAAATTATTACCTATCAGTTTTATGTGTTTATTTTGTTTTAAAGTATTTCATTCAAACTGTTAAGTACTATAAAATCACAAATAGTAAACTTTCCATGCAATAATCAGGTTAAGATTTATTACCCATAACGTTAACAAATAACCAGATCGGCACAGAATATTATAACTTGAATTTACAAAGAGTGTGTAAATTCAATTCACTTTACCGTAATAGTAGTTCTACTTATAACAAACGATGAGTCCATCAAATCCATTTCACACAGGCTGTTCCCAAAAATGATTATCCAGTCCAGAATTATATCAGACGCACGTTTTTGATTGACTAATATTTTTAAGTGTCTTAAAGACATCTGACTTTCATCAGGTTCTTGACAATAGCCAGTTGAATATTTTAAATGATTAAATATTTTTTCTGACTTACTTATATGATTAATGATCCCATATTATATACCTACTTCTTAAAACGTATGATTTTTAGATAATTCAGGACGAAAATTAGGCAATTAGCCCGTGTGGAGGTTATTTTTGGTATACAATCCACGGAGGTATCTTAAGCTATTACACCTTTCTATATTTTGCCATCCCATAGGAAACCTACATTTTTTCAGGATAGAAAGTGGCCTGTGTCATTTTCTAATCCCTAAAAATTGCCACTATGCAAAAAAATCATGCCGATCCCTTTCTCTGTGAAAAATTAAACTATCCCACTGGAACTGTAGATTATTCGGGATAAAAAGTAGCTTATTTACTATTCCAGACTATAATGTATCTCTGTGCCAAATTTCAACCAGATCTGTCCAGCCGTTATAGCGTGATTGAGTAACAAACATCCATCCAAACATTCGCATATATAATATTAAGTAGGATTCACAAATTACAGGGTTTTGATAGAAAATATCACTGGTTATGACGTATCTTGTAAATTCTTACATACACAAAATACACAAAATTACGTATCATAACCGAGGTAAATATAGACAAGGGATTGACAAACGAACCAGGGACCCTAGAATGTTTTGGTAACGCCCTGTGGGCTGCATCACCTTAGCCCGGCTGTTGTTCCGCAACTAGCGACTATGAGCCGATCAATATGAGCCAATGCCCTGAATGCAACTTACATATACTTCTGTCTGATCATATACTCGCTTTGACATAATTTATAAACTTGGTACATTTCTAAGCTCATTACCAGTTTTATGTTAAAGCCGTTTATATCATATAACTTAAAATGACGACCTCCGATTATGGTATTCTGAGTGTCCAAGCAATATTCATAATACATAAAACTGAAACTACAAATACTTCTATATTTTATTAAAGTAAGTAGTGTGATTAAGGATCAATTTTCACGTGTGCTAAAAACTAATAAATATATTATTTTTTTTGTTTTTTTTTATAGCATAGTCCACCACAATACCGAAAGTATCATGTATGCGCTGTCGGCCTTGAAGGGCAGGAATAGAGATTAGGGAAGGGAAGGGGGAATCTGGGCCTCCGGATATCTCACTTACCATACGAAACGCGACAGTAAACTGTCACTTTACGTTGGGTTTCTGTGAGATTGTGGTAGACTACTAGGGCTTGCATAACCGGTTTCCAGGTTTCAGTTTTTACCGGTAAACCGCCCATTTTGACGGAAAATAAATTACCGGTAAAAAAAATTCTAACCGGTAATTTGAAAAAATTTGATCGAATTGGTGACATAAACAGCAAAATATGGTTATTAACCAAGCGGGGCTGGCCCTGCCGAATATGGCCGGACCAATACAGGTGAAAGTCGCCCTTATTAACATGTATTAAAGGCGTATTTAAGGTAATGGCCGTCGACGGTTTGTATTCTTTACTAATTGTGGGTTACCCAATCTCTTTATTTATTTCTGATTAAAAAAATCACCGGTTTTACCGGTTTACCGGCAAACAAATTTCTCTTACCGTATTTCTACCGGTAAAACAAAATCTACGTTAATTGCAAGCCCTAGGTACTACCTCGGTAGAGCCGGCCCATTCATGCCGTAGACAAATATGTCTACAACGTGGCTCTACCAGTATCAACTATTTTTCATCTTTATATAAGAGGGGTATTTCATTTCAATCACCTTATGACAAATTGCCGTTCCCGATCTTAATGACCTTTATATTTAATGTCAGCAGCAGCGATAGCCTAGTTGGTTGCGGTACGGACTGTCAAGACGAAAGTCATATGTTCGAAACCCAAGTGGCACACACCTCTGACTTTTCTAAAGTTATGTGTGTATTAAATGTTAATTATCGCTTGCTTTAACGGTGAAGGAAAACATCGTGAGGAAACCTCCATATCTGAGAATTCTTATACGAATTTCGAAGGTATGTGAAGTCTACCAACCCGCATTAGGCCAGCGTGGTCGACTAAGGCCTAACCCCTCTCATTTGTATAGGAGGCCCGTTCCCAGCAGTGGGACAAATGTTTAATACATGGCTTGTATTATTATTATTATATTTAATGTCACTTCCAATAGAGAAAAAAATACTGATTTAATGTTTATTTTGGTGCTCCTTTTTCTTTTATTGTTCAAGGGAATTCTCAATAATAGGTACTTATTACTTACAACAAAAATACATCTATTGTGATACTGAACAACTGATTCAAATATATATACACAGTCAGGTCATAAGTATTGTCACACAGTAAAAACTTTTATTTTAGAATGCTGGCCACAAAAAAGTTTATTGAATTCGAATTTCAAATTGTTCATGAAAATAAAAATGTATACTTTTTAGAATTATACTCATTTTTAAATATGGAGTGGACGCTTAAAGAAGACCGTGTTGCAGTAATTGCGTTGCATCGTTGCGGTTAGGCGCCAATTCAAATTTTTGACATACTGAAAAATTTGAATATAACCAAAAGATTCGTTTATCGTACCATCAAACGATACAATGAAGACTCTAGTGTAGATGACAGGTCAAGAAGTGGTCGCCCTCGGTCTGTTAGGACTCCAGCAGTGATAAAAGCTGTGAAGGCGCGAATTCAAAGAAATCCCAAACGTAAGCAGAAACTGTTGGCCCTTCAGATGGGGTTAAGCAGAACCACGGTGAAAAGGGTGTTAAATGAAGACTTAGGGCTTCGGGCATATCGAAGAAAAACAGGACATCGTTTGAATGCTCGTCTAATGGACCTGAGACTGAAGAGATGCCGCGCTTTGTTGAAGCGGTACGCGGGAAAAAAATATCGGAAAATTCTTTTTTCAGATGAAAAAAATTTTACCGTAGAAGAGAGCTACAACAAACAAAATGATAAGGTGTACGCACACAGTAGTGAAGAAGCGAGCAACCATATTCCGCGTGTCCAACGAGGTCATTTTCCATCCTCGCTCATGGTATGGTTGGGAGTTTCTTATTGGGGCTTAACAGAGGTACATTTTTGTGAGAAAGGTGTAAAAACGAATGCAGTTGTGTATCAAAATACAGTCCTGACGAACCTTGTGGAACCTGTTTCTCATACCATGTTCAATAACAGGCACTGGGTATTCCAACAAGATTCGGCGCCAGCTCATAGAGCGAAGAGCACACAAGACTGGCTGGCGGCGCGTGAAATCGACTTCATCCGGCACGAAGACTGGCCCTCCTCCAGTCCGGATTTGAATCCGTTAGATGACAAGATATGGCAACACTTGGAGGAAAAGGCGTGCTCAAAGCCTCATCCCAATTTGGAGTCACTCAAGACATCCTTGATTAAGGCAGCCGCCGATATTGACATGGACCTCGTTCGTGCTGCGATAGACAACTGGCCGCGCAGATTGAAGGCCTGTATTCAAAATCACGGAGGTCATTTTGAATAAACTTTAGTGTCATAAGAATCTATGTTTTGTTAAGTTCATTTTGGTATATAAATGGTTACATAATGAATAAACTTGTTTCAATTATTTTATAATAAACATGTGACAGAATTTATGACCTGACTAGGTATATATATATTTGAAATATATATTTGAAATATATATATATCGCGTAATCTGGCGCACAGAGTGGGGCACAATAGAAAATATCACAATAAAAGCGTGCACCTTGTCATTTGTAGAGGAATTCCGTATTCAATCTTGAATAGCTAGTAACTTAGAGGTCGTAATGCCGAGATACTATTTAAAGTAATAAGTTAACGTGATGTGAAACTGTTATTAGTATCAGTTATAGTAACTTTGATTGTGCTGTGTTTAAAAGACCAACCATGAGAGTTTCTTGCCAGATTCTTCTCCATGGATGACTGCATTCCGAACTGGCAGTAGTTTAATAAACTCTGAAGTCTGATGTGTTAATCTTGAGTTTTACTACCGAACTATTATACGATGAGCATCTTGACAATATCTGGAGATCGGAGAGGGACGTATAAGCCCTCTCGCAACCTCGGCCCGTGGACATGCCGCCGACATATATATAAAATCTAATATGATATATATATATAATATGAAGTTTGTTTGATTTGATCAAACAAACCTCATATTGATATAAAAGCTACTAGGTGGACCGTTTCTTTTATTTTCTTTAGTAATTGTCTATTAACATTATTATATTTCCAGACTACAGACAGGGGCGGTGCAATGCGACAGCCTTTATTTACATTGTTAACAACATAACAAGCTGCCGCGGTGGCGCAGTTAACTGCACATGCGTTATGACTGCTGAGGTCTCGGGTCCGATCCCCGGGTTGAGTAAAGTGATATTGGGTTTTTCTTTTTAGAAATACTCAGTATCAGGCCGGAATCCGGAATTGTGCCCGGTATGGCGATAGGCTCGCCCTCTATCACATTATGGGACCGTAATAAATTCGGCGAAAAGTGGGTGTATTGGCCACACCTCTGCCTACCCCTTCGTGATTACAGGCGTGAGTGTATATGTATGAATGTTAACAAGTTTAAATAATAGCCGAGCACACTAAATTTCGCACAATGTCTCAGATTAATATATATACAAGCAATGTGTTTTTGTGTTTGTTTGCAATACGACCTGTATAAGAATACATACTCAACACCACATGGTGTTTGGCGCAAATCGAAGAATGCAGTGATGATTATTGTTTCGTTTTCGTCTTACAGTACGTCTCTGCTGCATGCCTTTACACCTATTTATATCAATTTTGCACTTAAATTAGAGATGTTATACGTGGTTATAATATATTTATCCCACTGTTTGTTATATAAATCCTTTGTATTGTAATTATGTAGGTATAGAAAGCCGAAGAGCCTAAGAGAATCAGGTCAGTAGTTAGTGTGACGGCTGGAACCCTGCCAGATGTTAAATCCCACTGTACATAAGCGCACAACATAATCTCTATCTCCTTTATAATTAAATAACCTTCCATAAGAGTGTTCTTGAAATAATTATATTTTATTAGATTGGGCCTTAAAAATACTCGTTCTGTAAAATTAATTGTTTAAATCTTTTGCGTTAAGGAAGTTACTATTTTACAAGCACTTTAAAAATATTTTACATAGACTTAAATTATGTCTATAATATGCCTTGTTTTGAATAACACAAAATATTCAATCGCAACATATTTAAGTGAACAAAGAGAGACAAAATTACCATGTTTTATTATTTATCGCTGTTGCCTGCGGCTCCGCCCGCGTGGAAGTTGTCTTACTCGTATACTATTTATAAAATCATTACATCTCTCACAACTACTCTTTAGATAATACAGATATTCGTTCAAACAGTTATAACGTTTGATTGAATGCACTGATTTAAATGAAATAAAGACTAAATGTTACCACGAGATACACTGATAGATAGATGATTTTATTGTCGATTATTTTGTTGTAATACAGTACTTTGGACGTGATGCTTTGACAGACAGACTATAATCCAAAAAAAATGATTTGGGATCTATATCGATAATATAACATGTTATAATCAAAAATTAAAGTACAGACAAGTTGCCTCTTCATAGTATAACAGAGGAGTTTATTTTATGTGGGATGGGTCAAGGCTCTTTTGTATATCAAACAAAGATAGGCTTCTTATATAAATGTTACATTTATATTAACTTGTAACTACTAGATACTAATCCTGTAAACTAACGCAAGCGTAAACTTTTATTCACTTAAATTACATACATTAGATTATAAAATAAAATAAGTAAAAAAAATGTGCTAAGTTAACCGGTTTTATTGAAAAAAAAGATATCTGGATAATGTAATAAATAATTTGGTAGGTCTTAGGGGTAGGCAGAGGTGAAACCAGTACACCCACTTTTCACCGAATTTATTACAGTACCATAAATGGGGGCGAGCCTATCTGCATACCGGGCACAGACGGGCTGTTGGTGGTAGGATATTCATATCAGCCCGGATAGCGACCACCGTACACAGGGTGTAAAACCCGCCATAGTGGCACACGCAAGTTTGTCGGGGGTATAGAGTTGGGGTACGATGTTTGGCCGTTTTGCGGCCTTCTGAGTACTCTGACACTAGACCTTGACCTCTTCTTCACCTCCTTTCCCCACGGTGTAATGTGAAGAAGCTGAACAGCAGGCCGGCATGATTGTGTCTTGTAGCGAGGTATCTATACCTCGCTACAAGACATCTCAAGATGTCTCTCGCTACTTGGGACTCTAACTGGACGGCACTGCGCTTGCCATCAGGTGCAGTGTAGTCACTTTGTCATACCAGAATAAAAAAGCGGCTAACGAAGAGCGGAATAGTGCTAAAACATATGTCCTTGGACGTCAACACCCAGGGCACACACCTCTGTTTTAATTGAAAATGATCCCTCGCTATAGCGATGAAAACCTACCATTTCTGACAATTATACCTGAGAATTCTAAACCCTGACACTTTTGATTTTCTAAACAAAAGTTTATGACTTTTTCGAATCACAGGGTTACATTATTCAAATATGTGTATTCTGGGTATCAAGATATATATATATATATCTGTCACACAGCCTCTCGTTTCACAGGCGGCTACTCGGCCGCTGCACCACGGAGGTTTCCGTAGGCTGCAGGTACTTAGTAAATTACAGGCAAACGTACACTTCACTATATCGAGTTATTAATTTTTCCTTGCCTATTTATTACCTATAAAGAAATCATATTTGTGGTGCCTAGCATTGAGGATTGGGATAAGGGAATGGAGTTAGGATCTCCTATCTCTTTGCCTATAGGAATCGCACTAGCAAAGCTGCCACTCCACTAACATATTTAGATGGATGATGGTGCTACCGTCGATCCAACTCGACATGCACAATAACCACAACGCGTCTCTACAATGTTATTTATACTTATATTTTATAAGATTTTACGTAGAGACCTAAACATTACTTAAGCATAACTATCCCTTTCTGACTTTTGTGGTCATTAAAATATTAGTATTTTACTATTTGTTTAACTATTAAAAAGGGAATTACATATAGTTACATAATGATGCTATAAAATACAATATATTATTTCATGAAGTTGTTGTTTTTAAAAATAGAGTGCCTGACTACCAGATACAATGCAGACTATAGTTTCCCCTATCACATTTAATTTAGTAAATTTAATGTGATAGGGGACCGCTTACTAGATAAGCAAATAACTTTCTGTTAAATAAATAATTAGGCTGGGTGGCCGACTTTGCCTTGCTGTTTACAGACAGTTGCGTGCACGATTTTTATCTATCTATGTACTATCTACTCATTTCATTCACGAGTATGGCTTATTTGAATTATTAATATAATTACTTTCCACATATTACGTATAATGACGACTCAAATTAGTAATTAAATTTAGGTATTAAAATTTGAATGAGAATAAAAACAACTCATTAAAAACAAGTACGATTTTAAAAAACACACACGCGTTACACTCGTATATAAAATTATTGTCTACAACAAATTTATATTTGGCCTCTGGTTTGACACGGTTTAAATACTGTTTATATTTAAATTAAGTCGAAGCCTTGTTTCACTTCAAACTTACCATAATTATTATATTATGGTGTTTGATAATTATGCTTATTAGTAAGTAATCGATCAAATTTTTGTAGTTTTTTATTAATTTAAAAGAATACCTAATATTATTTGTAAACTTTTTGAGACAGATGAGTATGAAGACCGTACACGAATTTAATCTTTGATGAACACGATCACGACTCTTTTTATAAATTTCTATATTTTATTAGTTTATAAAAGCAGCGATAGCCTAGTTGGTTGCGGTACGGAGTGTCAAGACGAAAGTCGTATGTTCGAAACCCAAGTGGCATACACCTCTGACATTTCTGAAGTTACGTGTGTATTCATTGTTAATTATCGCTTGCTTTAACGGTGCAGGAAAATATCGTGAGGAAAACTGCATACCTGAGAAATCTCATAAGAATTTTGAAGGTATGTGAAGTCTACCAACCCGCATTAAGCCAGCGTGGTGGACTAAGGCCTTACCCCTCTCATTAGCAGAGGAGGCCCGTGCCCAGCAGTGGGACAATGTCTAATACAGGGCTAGTATTATTATTATATTAGTTCATAGCAATATTGTTTGCTCTAAACTACAGGAAGTAAAAAAAAAATTAAACATCCCGCATACAATAAATATTCATAAAATAACTAACAAGTAATATTATGCGTTCCATACCTTCAACTAATAATGTCAGTGTACTGCTTAAGTGTTTATGTTCCGAAACTTTTTTTAGTGCTGCACTTAAAGAAATCGGTAATAGCATACATTTAATGAGACACTATCTTAATAATATTTAAACATAATCTATACTTATACTTTAAGGCTGAAGAATTTGTTTGTTTGTTTCAACGCGCTAATCTCAGAAACTACTGGTTCGAATTGAAAATTCTTTTGGATAGCCCATTTATCGAGGAACGCCAAAGGCTGTATAACATCAAACTATGACCAATAGTGTGATGTGATTAGCATTCGATAAAAATTGTTTAGATATCTTTGGGAACAAAAGGTCTTACATATATGAAAAGCTCTAAAAATATTTCAAATATATAAAAACTATAGAATTATGTCCATTACAGGTTTATGAAAAAAAATTACCAAGTCTTGTGCCGTATCATCAAATTGATAAAATTCCAACAATTCTCGAGAAGCTTTCAATTTGGCAGACGTTATAGTGTGAACAAAAATATCTTTAAAATATTTCAGAAACAAAACTTTCCAATGAAACACTAATAATGTGTTTTATAAACTTTTTTACTTTATTGTTAAATATTTATATATTATTATATGTGACCACTAAAAATTTTTTTATATATATGTATATTTGAATTTATTTGTTATCCAAATAACAAATAGACAAATTTTACAATCTTTTCCTTTTGCTTTCTTTTTTCCTTCAATAAACATAGGAATAATTCCTAATCGTACCATTCACTGATAAACTTAATTCTTAGAATTTATTGTTTAGGTACCTTCCTACTTCTAAATTAATCATATTATAAGAGATAAAAATTACACCAACCCTTTTAAATTCCACAAAATATCTTCAAAGACAAAGTAAAAAACAAAATGTCCCAGTAATCTATATCATTGCCGACCGTTGCCGAGTAACCAAATGTCGAAATTGCAAAAATGGGTCATTTATATACTTATTGTGATCTTAAACTGAAGTTCATTTACCCCAGAACCGAAAATTATTAATGGGTAATACTTAAATATTGACAATAATTTACCATATATTTATAAGATTTTTTACAAAACGATAATTTAGTTCTAGCGCTTGAATTTGTTAAAAACAATACTACTACTACTAAAGATATATAGAATACCCTTAATTAGTGAATAATGTTCAGGCTGTTTTTGAATTATGAATGAAATTGTCTATGTTTACCTTCCCGTACGACCTTGAGAAGAACAAGGTGGGGTGTATCCCAACTATCGATTTCGCCGCCACGTGCTCCCACACAACTACCGCCTCACAGATGCACCTGATGAGATCAGGATGAAGTGCAGTTTTGACACTAACTTGGAGCACAAAAGCTGGAATAATTTTGCGGAACACCACACGGGCTAGCGATGAAACAGAGAAACCTGAGCTTAGTGATCGCGAACGGATGCTCCAGTAAATGCGCGATCATCGGAGGCACATGAACAGTAGCTGGTAAGCTCACGAGTGCGGAGCATCAGACGGCAAAACGCGCGGACGCGGACTGCCCGCGCGGATAGCTCGCCCAACGCGCGCTGCCGCTATTTGCGCCCGATGCGCCCCCTCGCCGCCCGCCCCGACCGCGTCCGCCCGCCCAGAGCTTTCTCTGCGCAGCGCAGTAACGCGACCAACTACACATAATATTCCCTTCGTTTTCCTGAAAGCGCTTTTGGTACATTATAAGCGAAATTATTCCAACCCTTTGTGTAAGTAGCATCATTGAGCACTTCAAATTATTCGGATAAATTCTTTTGTTAATTCGACAATTACTTCTAAAGCTTTTGAATACTATTATGCTCGAATTATTATAAAGTATGTTCATTTGTTGAACTCAGGTAATGTTATTATATTATGTCGAAAACAACCTGAACCATTGGCCAACCCTGAAAATGTAATTAAATAGAAAGTATTCTAGCCCTAACGCAGTAGGACTAGCTTAACCAGAATCTGTGACACATACAATTAATGCCTTTGTATCTTGCAGAATTGCATAAGTGCCTTTTGCACGCGGCCACGACATGGTCGCCGTGCCATGACAAATTTATTGTATCAAATCAAATCATTTATTTTGCAAATTAGGCCACTAGGGGCACTTTTTACATGTCATAGTAATGTTAAAATCTAAGTCTACCGGTGCTTCGGAAATGCCCACTGGTCTGAGAAGAAGCACCAAGAAACTCAGCCGTAGGTCTTCTGTAATTTTTCATTATATTTCAACAAAAAATCACACATAAAATACATTTTTAAACAAGTCACATTCACATGACAGAAAAAAATGATGGTATACATGTCAATACAAGGCAGAGTCTTAAAAGAGGCTATACAATGTTGTTATTTAATTTTATCCAACTAACAATCAATGAGCAATCCAGGTAGACCAGTCCACACAAGCAGCACCCGTTCACGAGTATGACGCATGTGCCAGCCATCGGCCTCCTCAACCATGACACAGGGAAGTGACCGACCCGGCACATAACGCCGCCGCAAGCGCAGACCCTTAAGCGAGCATGACATACCCTAATCGGGACAAAGAATGATAGAGAAACATATTCACAATACAATAGCTTTAACAAAAAAACAAGAAGCCAAGACTAATACGACTCAGGCATCTTGTAAAAACAATTTACATTAAACAGAAATAATCAATACATAATCATTTATTGTAATAGATCTGGAAGATTCAGAGCAATTTAATCCCAAGCCTTCTTGTCGTCAATATAATCGGAAATTTTGTAGTAACCTTTTCTACTAAGCTTGGTTTTTATTATGTTTTTAAACTTATTTTGTAATGCGAGCTTTAATGACTGCTTCCACAATTATGGCGCTACTAGGAGTCGCTTCTGCGGGTCCACTATAAGCAAGGCTTAGACGTGGTGACTGGCTCTGCAGTAATATATTGGCTAGTATAGGTGCATTCACATGAACACAAGCGCAACACAGCTAGGTGGTGAAAATATTTCTTCGTGCTCTTGAAGGTCCATAAACTTTAAGGACTTTACAAATAATAAAATATATACACTTCGAGTGTACTTAGAACTTAGATACTGTTATTAGAAAAAAAAGCAGACAGCAAAGACTTTCTCTGGCGTCAAATACGTTACAAAATAAAACAATGTGGATAAACCTATTTAAGAGATATACCAAATATATAGGTATATTTAAAAAAGGACTTTAAATTAAAATCAAAATTCGTTTATTGATAATGTAGGCAATTAAATAGCTCTTATGACCAGTCAGTACATAATAGGCGATAACAAATATAAAAAAGCTTTTCAACTTATGTGTATACGGGGGGATAGATTGTCTCTCGCTACTTGATACTCTAACTGGACGGCACTGCGCTTACCGTCAGGTGCAGCGTAGTCACATTGCCGTGCCAGAATAAAATGAAAAAAAACACTGGCTATTAGGCAAAATTAAGTAGCATTTCCACGATCAAAGAGCACTACATCAATCAAAATGGCAACTACGTAAGAACACACCTCTAAATACTATTCGCTAGTGGAAAGATAAAAAGGTGATCATCATCCTGCATCAGATTTTGTATGCCAGACTGGTGTCTTATTAAAATATTACATAGTTTATTTTTTTATGAAAAGGGAATAAAGACTTCAGTTTACAGGAAGTCACTCACATTATACACTTTTTGAAGATGTGACGTGGAATTTTCAGCAAGGCTCTTCACCTCTTCTTCTTCTCTTCGCACTCAAGGATAATACCACCTTTTGTAACCCCGATCTCAACCTCTTGGACTACAATTAGTTATAGACAGCTTTAGAGGACATGGCTTGCTGTAAAAGATACTCTTAGAGCAAGCAATGGCTAATTTTTGTATAGAAACAGGGCATAAATGCCTGGCCACGGAGATTAAGGTCGGTTATTTACATTATTTTTGATTTATTAGAGATACTTTTATTGAAATTAACTGATAAGTTTTATAAACATTACATAAATTCTAAATAAGAGTATTTTCGTTTTGAAGAGATGACCTATGGCCAGATTTATTATACTTAACAAACAGACACTTAAAATAACTTATTACTGCACAACGCAGATTAAATACTAATTTAATTGTAATGATAAAAACTAGTTAGGATATAACGTGGGATAGTTTCGTTTTTTAGCATATTGTTAGTTGAGGGGTCTGAGAATGACAGATATTTTATGCTGGAAAACGCACGGTTCCTATGGCATGGCATGATATAGAAAGATGTAATAGCTTAAGATGTCTCCATGGATTTTATACCTTTTCTTTCAAAGATAACTACCACGCGAGCGAAGCCGCGAGCAACATCTAGTATTAAAATATAGGTATTTGTAAGATGTCCATAATCAGTTGACCACTGGGAGATGCGTGACACGATACTTTCTTTTGTCTTCCATACAACAATCACAATATTTATATGACGAACAGCGAAGTTTTATTTAGTTTGAAGTCCGTAATCAGTTAATCACTGTTTTTTTTGTCCTGGCACGGCAAAGTGACCACACATGCACCTGATGGTAAGCGCAGTGCCGTCCAATTCGAGTATCGAGTAGCGAGAGACAATCTGTTATATCCCGTTACTCAACACAATCATGTCCGCCTGCTTCTTCACACTATGCCATGGACAAGAAGATGAAGAAGCGGTCGGGGGTCTAGTGTCAGAGTACCAGAAGGCTGCAAAACGGCCAAACATCGTACCCCAACTCTAGACCCCCGACAAAAACCGGATGTACACTGGCTGATCACGGAACGCGACACATATATTTGCGTGTGTCACTGTGGTGGGTTTTACACCCTTTTTATGGTTGTCGCTATCCGGGTGGATATGAATATCCTACCATCACTAAACTGGTAGTTAAAATAGCTGGTAGTGAACTCACCAGCTATTTTGTTTAATGTTGTACATTAATTAAGTTGCAATACCTGTATTGTTTCGTTATTTAGGAGTTCCATTGTCCATTACCAAAGATTTTCTCAGATCAGCATAACGTCGTCCGCATAACATACGACAGCTACGCCTCGGGGGAATATTTTCATAGCCTGCTGGTGATTCAGTATCGACGTGCGAAGGAATCACGCAATACTTTTGTCCGTATTGTTCACAATGTGGACTAGCCGTGTCGGTCACTGTAGCGGACCTAATGAATATTATTGACCCTTCCTATTACACAATAATATGTACATTATCGAAGTTAGGGTTATTGGAAGGTAATTGTTGGGTTTGATCCATCACCCTTATGGAATTTGCTGCATATTGGCCTCTCTCCAAAATCTCGTTGGATGCTATAAAAATACATGACTTTATTTATTTCCGTTAGTGTGTTCGATTTTCAACTGAAAATACAATATCGTTAAATACAGTTTCACTTACTATTCAAAATAAGTGGCTGTTCTTTGCGCTTTCATTGTGTTAACTGTTATGTTATCAACCCCTCTAGTTCGATACTATCTTTCCACCCTATGTAATTTAGTTTTTCCCAACTTAGGACTAATTTGTATTTTTTTCACATCTAACTTCACACTGAAGCCGGATAATCATCATACCTATTTCATCATCGACAGGTGATGCAGCAAGGCTTGCTTGTGAAAAAAACGGTTGATTCTATGCAGTAGTTTTTGGTTGGTACCCTTTAAAATATGGAAAGTAAAAAGCACCATATTCGGCATATATCAGTTTTTTACTATCGAAAGGGTAAAACTGCCGTTCAAGCAAGAAAAAAATATCCGATGTGTATGGAGAACATGTATTGACAGAAAGCGAGTGCCAAAACTGGTTTGCTAAATTTTGATCCGGCAGTTTTGATGTTTAAGATGCACCACGTCTGGAAGGCCAGTTGAGGCTGATTAAGACACAATAAAAGCATTAATCGATGCAGACCGGATAATCACAACAAAAAATGGCAAAAGATACTGAACAAGTATGGACAACATATAAATAAACAAATATTTATTTAAGAATTTGTCTTTCATGTTTATAAAGAAAAACTAAATGACTTTCGGAACAACCTAATAGATATATTAGAATAATATTAAACTCTGCCTATATTATATATTAGTTTTGTTACTAAATGAACGAAATATAAAATAATAAATACTTACTTCTACATAATATGCATGACTTTAGCAGCAATTATTAAGTGACTGTGTTGGAAAACAATATTTACCTACTCATCTGAAGGTGTCCAGTGTGTATAAATATTGTAAAAGACTGAAAATATATTTATTTTTAACCAACTTCAATAAAGGAGAAGTTTGTAATAGTCCGAATAGGGTTTAGAAAAAAATTTACATTCTGAAAAAGTTACAAAAGCTTTTTCTGTAGATTTTTTAGCATCCTACGTTAACGATAAAAGGCGATATTTGTATATAAATTATTTGTTCAATGTTATTTTTATGTATGACTCTGTCTTTTATAGCCCATTTTGACTGAGTTTTATTTTTTTAACCGACTTCAAAAAAGGAGAAACAATTTGTTAACAATTCGTCGGAATCTTTTTTTTATGTATGTTACCTGATTACTCGAAGACGCCTGGACCGATTCGAGAAATTCTTTTTTTGTTTAAAAGGGTAGGATACTTCCCATGTGGTCCCATTGGCACCAAGTCAGGATCTGATGATGGGATCACAGAAAAATTAAGGGAAACCCTCAAATTTTATTGTGACGCATAATTTGTTTTTTTATTGAAGTCGGTATACTTTTAATGAATAAAAAACTTTTACTTATTATACTAACACGGCAAAGTCCAGTTAGTGTATCAGGTAGCGAGAGACAACTATACATCGCTACTCAACACAATCATCTGTTGTGTATATTCTTTACACTAAGCCTAAGGGACCCAGGATCATCAGAGGGAGAGAACACGGTAGCTGGCAAACTATTCCACATTGGTGCTTGTACAAAGATTTGGTAAACGCTTGGTTCGAGCCGGGGTAGTAAACACCACAAAGCTGTGGCTCCGCAAGCCTGTACGGGTTGCGGCGTTTGCACGTTTGCACCAATTCAGCTGCATGTTGTCTTTTCTTCTTTGGTAAGTTAAACCTTTATATCTAGAAAGTTTTCTGTATCTTGATCAGAAGTGGTATACTTCTTCTACTACTTGAATTCAGACTGCTATCAGTATGGACTTTACTCATAAAGACCAAATAGAATCGATTCCGAAGAGATCACTTAGGTCTCTGTATAGGGAATATGGTATTAGACGAAAATTAATTTTGCGCATAAAAAGTATAGTGTTAAAACATAACAGTGTTAATTGAAACATAAAAGAGTGTCATTTAAGGCGGATACCTTAAATGGCACATATACGATGGTTTTTACTGTATTGATCAATTAATGATTACCGTTAACTTTAGTCGTACGCACAGACAGCATAACCCATAAGCTGAACTGCCACCAGACCAATAGGGGTATAAGACGATGTGAACTGATTGCACACCATACGTCCGTACCGTGAACAGTCCCAGAATGGACTGTGCTCCGAAGCGCCCGAGACTTCGAGAGCTCTCTTTTATTGCAAATATTTACCCCCACTCAGTTAGTAATTATCAATCTACCCAAAGATATTTATGAAATGCCCTTGATATGTCCAATAAATGGGTCTTACCCTTAGAGTTTACCCTAACAATAGATATATTTTACCCCGATCCATACTGACAACCTCTATGAAAAAAATTCTTTGCGGCAGGTAGTCATCCATTTTTGTAGCTTATTGTTTAAATAATAATTTTCAAAACATCATTGGGCATTCATAATTATTTAATATTTTGGTTAAAGCTGTAGGTATATAATAATATGTGATACTTATATTGAATGAAACGTCAATTGTGTTTGTGGAGATTTCCGTTTCAATTGGATGAAATGAGCAATTCACTTCACGAAATATATCATTAACTTTAAATATCTACCAATTATATTAATTATTTAATTATATTTAATGAAAAAAAGTGTTATCATTGATTTGTGCATCTAAGATAGTATTGCTATAAATGATATTATCAGCCAATGGGCTGAAATGAATGAATTACCTACATCTATCGATAGAAAAATCCTTGTGGGTCTTATATTATAAATGTATATTTACTTTTTATAAAGCGCTGAATTTTCTTTCGTCTTTTAAGATATTTTTTCAATGTTTTAAAATGGAAATAAAATGTAGTATTGGCTTAGACCTCGCTGCACTGAAAAAAATCCATGTAATCTATACTAGAATTAACGAGGCTGTATGGGCTTGAACCCTTTGCCTTCCTATTATAAGGAATGAAAAAAAAGTATTGCCGAGCCGGTGTTGGTTAAGTTTTGAATTCAATAAAATAAACTTTGCGTACCTAGATAATATATAATGGTCAAGTAAAAAAATTAAACATCATATATAATATGCTGTATTGCATTCATTGTATGCTATAGTATAGCTTAATATCCAACGTTATTGTTGAAAATGGCACTTTGGAAACTAACTCGACAAATATATGGAACTGAAGAATACATTTTAACTGAGGGCGATGTAGTGACTATCGGCAGGAGCACCGAAAATACTATAACTATATCTAGTATAGTTGTATCAAGAGCCCATTGTTCGCTCAAGATTGAGCGAAACCATGTTATTGTAACTGATTTGAAGGTAATTATAATGCAAATATAGCGTGACCAATCGTCCTGACATGAGTGGGATAATCCCGATTTTAATCTATATATCCAGATCTCCCCAAAATACCTAAAAATGTCCCGGTTCAACAGCCTTGCTGCGGAACATTACTGAGTTGAAATCTTTAAACATTTTTAAACTTAAATATACGAATATCGTGTAATAGCATCTTACGTCTGCCTAGGCAGTAACGAACATTGAAGGTGTTTTACTCAAAAAAGTCAGCTATGAATATGGACTAATGAAAAAACACCGTTAGGAGAGTCATAGTATGAAAACCCATTTCTATGACAATATAAACAATTCATGCCAACAGTTCCATTCATATTAAAAACATGATATTTTTAAGCAAATTTGCTCATCCTAAAAATATACTAATGTGTTTTATTTTGAAATCATTAATAATTGTTCATTTTGTCCTGCTTTGAGGGCTGTAATAACTGACCCACTGACACTAGTCAACTAGTATTTTTTTTGCTGGTTTTGGCAAGTCATTTTTGTGACAAAACCACAGCCACATAAGCTACAGAGGTTAAACAATCCACATACTGATTATATTTTACCAGACAAGTAGGAAAGTCTAACAAAATATTGTGTTATCTTGAGGCCTTTTTTTTGTTGTCGTGGGGAAAGCGTTTTATTACTACCGCCTGCTCCGGGGGGAAGCGGAATAAGAATAAAACGGTTATGCTGGACTAGCCGGTCTTACGACCCAGCATCCCCCTCGCCCGGATGATGGCTATCCGGGCAGCCGCTGGGCTGAGTCCCTACCCCCTATGTACACCCCACCCAACACTACCAGCTAAAACCCCGCGGTGGCCTTCTTCGGCGCTTACGGAGCGATCCCGGGGTATTCTAAGGAGTGCTAGAATTGCTGCCGGAACCACCCCTGTGCGGTGCTGCGTTGCAGCCCATCTCCATGGGAGAGCTTAGGAGCCCCCGCGCACCGATCAACGACAGCGAAGGAGGCCTTACCACCCGCGCTGCCGTCCATCTCGGGGTCGCACGATGCTCCGAAACTGGGAGTGCATCGATTCAGGCTGACAGCCCCCCGCTGCGAGCCCGCGACCCCTGATGGCCCCAATTAGTCGCCGTGTTATCTTGAGGCCTGGCAACCTTAAATCTTCATTTCCCGCTTAGACTACACATCTCACTTAAATTAATTGTGATTAAGTGAATATTTAAATTAAATATCCATCTGATATAGGTTGCGTAAAACCTGTGAGTTGTTCCAATCAATATTTATGTACTCGTAACAAACTATAAATTATTTCAGAGTTCAAATGGTGTGTATGTTGGACGTACAAAAATCCCCCCGAATACACCCTATATTGCCAAACATTCTGATACAATAGGTATAGGTTGGGATACCAGTATTGCATCAAGTGGGCTTGACCAAGGACAAAAATATTTGTTTAAACTGGTGAAAGATAATAATAGTACATGTAATAATATAGAAGACATAGTAGCTACATTTGATGACAATGCAAATAAATTGTCAACACTGAACACAACAAAAGCTCTCAAAAGAAAAGCTGATTTAAATATCAGTCCTAATAAAGAAAATAAATCATTGACAACCAAAGATCATGAAATAATATATGTGAAATCAGACAGTGAAAATGAAAAATATGTAAAATCAGATGGTGCCACCAAAAAACCCAAACTAGAACCAATAGTTGAGATGCCTCAAATTCAATGCGATGAAATTAAAAATGAAAATAAATATTTGCAGTTTGAAGCATTTAATGTAAAACAAGAGTACTCAGCTTATGATGATGAGCCAGTTGAAATTGACAGTGACAGTGATAGGGAATCTGAACAGTGGTTAGTAAGACTATCTCAGAATTCTCCAGGAAAGCCTTTAAAAAAAGTGCCACAACGAAATAAAGATGAAGTAATGCTAGAAGACTGCTCATACAGCCAGTTAGAAGACTTTACTGATTTAGATAATTTATGGAGCCAAGTAGAAGAAGATGATAATATGTTATCAGAAACTCCATCTAATGCAAAAGTGGGAACTTTTACTATTTCTGATGAAATAATAAACTTCAATGATCACTTAAAAGATAGTTTAGAAAGTAATTTTGTTACAACCTCTAAATCACCAGAAAAATTAGAAACGATAAATATTGAAGACAACGTAGATGAAATTGACAGTATTCGTACGGAGCAAGCACCTAATCAAAAAGAAAAATCCATTTTTGTTGATAGCCTGAAGATCCAAAAAGAAATAAAAAGAATAGCTATATTAACAGAGCCTCTTGAGCAACCATCCCAAAGAAAATCAACCAAGAAATTGCATGAAGGTAGGTAACTCCATATTTAGATTTTTCAAATAAAATTAATCATTATTGTATGAAAATGAGCAGGCTAACTCCAGTTTTTATTTTGACAATAAAGAAGAGACATTTCTTAATAGGGTGTTTGACTGATGTAACCAAAATATATAAAACTGCACTAAGAGAAAGGATAGTGGGCAAACATATTTATTAAATACATTTTTTTATTTTAAATGTATTGTAAATATTTTATTTTCGTCATTAAAATTTAGAATTTTTAATCTGTATCACTCGGGGCCTAAAACGTAGCAATACCGGCCGCCATTATTCGTGACGACATCGCACATAAACATTGCATCCTACGACAAATAAAATTGTAAGGAAGAACATATTTTTCGATGTGTAAACGTGTGGAAACATGTTAATTTCGTCTTCAAGTCTTCTATAAGAATGGAAGAAGGCATTACAAGGGCTGATAGTCGAAATCTGCCACTTCTTTCTTAAAACTTTTGATTTTGGCACATGGATGAACAATTTATCGGCATTTAGTGTCGAGTTTTTACACAAAGGCATTGAACAATATTTATATGCTGGCTCATTCATTTTTGCGGAAAAACTAACAGATAAATGCAAATAATTTGTTATGTTGTTAGGTGTCACGAATGTTTGTGTATGTGCGATGACGTCATATAGAGATAATGTCACGTGACAACGCGTTTTAGCGCGAAATTATATGTGCAAAAATAAAATCACAGATTTTATATAAATTGAGTATATTTCAATAATAAAAATATTACGGGGGCTATAAGTGAAGAGTCCTCTATCGATGTCCATCAATTTTCAAAAATTGTCAAATACCCTATTCAATGTGTAACTAATCATATTTTCAGTATGATACAATTTTATTTTAATTTTCTTTTGTTTTAGGTATATGACACAGTCGATTACATTGAAATTTTAAAAATCTGTTGATCAATTGCTGTAAAAAAATTATGTTGAATAAGGCATTATTACGAAATTATCTCCTTCTAAATTATCTTTATCTTTGTGAATTGTCTTTATAATTTTATTAATTTGTTTCTTGTACACTAACAGAATTGTAAAATCCTCAAAAATAGCTTGGGCTACATTTTTAACATTCCTAACATCAAATTAAAATAATAAAATAAACTGTTAAACATGCTGCATATTACGCACCTGAAGATTCCAGTTTTGGTCTTTTTGTATGATTACAAGGTCCCTCCATCCCTTTTATAAAAAAAAAAACAGAATTTCCATGTTTATTGTTTAACAAATGTATGTCATATTTATATTATTTCCATAAATTTGGCTAGTTTTGCATGGCTCCAAAAGTGAATAAATTACAGAAATCTATGCATAGCAGCACTCTTATAAGTTTCGTTCTTAAATAATAATACTAGCCCTGCATTACATTGTCCCACTACTAGGCACAGACCTCCTCTACTAATGAGAAGGGCTAGGCCTAATGTGCGTTCACAGACTTGCCTCTGAAATCCTTATTTATAATAGAGTAGTTTCCTGTGTTTAATTTTACACATAATTCTACTTACTCTAATAAACATATTTTGTACCTTTAATTTTAGATAAAACTAAAAGTAGTTCATCAAAACACAGCAAGTCTAAAAAAAAAACTACATCTCAAAGACATAATAAATCTACATCAGAAAAGGAAGCACGAAAACAAAAATTAAAAGACTTGGCTATAAAAGATAAGGGCAAAGATGGAGATTCCATTCAAACTTCAACTCACAATTCTTCTAAGTCAACAGTAAATGCAAAAGTTAGTGCAACAAGTCGTGGAGCATTTTTAAGTGATACAGTACAAATTGTAAAACCTTTGAAAAAAGATAAAATCGAAGATCAAACAAGTCGAATAGACGATTCTGCTGATCATAACAAAAAAATTATAAATAATAATAAATATATCGACAAAAAATCTCACAGCAAAGAAAAAAGAGCATCTAAAGATCACCAAATTAAAAGTAAATCAAATGATAAAATTTCAAATGAACATCTCAGAGATACCAGAATGCCCCTAAAAAATGTTAAGCCACTATCAGATAGAGAGGAAGTCAGTTTGGATGAAAAAACAATTCTTGGAAAACCATTCCATAAAGTTGAACCCTTGCCTCCTGAACAACCTAAAAAAAGGGTGCGTTTTTCTGAAGCGGGGCCAAAAGTTCACGTGTTTGAAATAGAGCCTGGCAATAAGTTGAAAAATATCCATATGATGAAGACATCATTACTTGATATAAGACATGTTCCTTTGTTTTCATTGAATAAAATTGCTTTAATGAAAATTTTAAGATGGAATCCTCAATGGTTAGAGGAACAAATGACTAATGAAGATTCGCCTCCCATACTGGGACATAATAGACCACCAATGTCGATTTTCCATTCATTTATGAACCACACCCAGTATGTACAGTAAGTAA
Organism: Laothoe populi; assembly: GCA_905220505.1. Lineage (NCBI taxonomy): Eukaryota > Metazoa > Arthropoda > Insecta > Lepidoptera > Sphingidae > Laothoe > Laothoe populi. Next base: position 11,556,259 of record HG992147.1, on the reverse strand, counting down.
TTATAACCACAATAAGTTATAATATTGTATATTACATAATTATTATGTGATATTGAGAATTATTTACACAGGCTTATATACCAAATGAAACAGTACATACTTTTAAGCACTCTAAGATTTGTCTCAAAGGATCATTTATGGGACTCATCATTGTGAACTAAATAAAATGATGTTATATTTTAACAAAATAAAGATTTTCCGACATTTCCAATCATGATGACTTAAAACTGAGATACAGTCACATTGCCCTTACTGTTTCATTTGACTCATAAGTCATGATATTTATTTATTATGTTTATATTTTAGTATATTTCTAATTTAAAATTTCATTATTTTAGTATATTTCTAATTTAAAATTTCATTTTTTCAACTCACAGACAGATTGGCGATTTGATCTTAATGGAAATCTGGGAATGTTTATCTTTAGCATATATGAAAGTGCGAGATCAAAGAAATGAAACCGTAATGCGAATAGAGAGTATACCACCAGCTCCTCCACAAGAGAATAGCTTTGATTTACTGAACATCAGTGTCAATGGTAAAGACTTGATTTAAATACTTGCTATTTTTTATTTTAAAACTACGCAATCGACAATAGGGTAGACTTCTGTGTTTCATTTTGTACATTATTTAATATGCAACTGTATGTGATACGCAAAAGCAACTCTTTTGTGAAAACAGAATCGATATTGCTTGAAAAATTAGTTCATAATATTTATTTTTTAAATTAGTATGAGCAAAAATGGATGCGTAGTGGGAACATCTCACTATCTCCCTCGCACAACGACCCAGAAATGGCCATTCTGACAGGTGACGTCACGGCTCATATCATGCATCCTTTTACCGTCATTTGATAAGTACCCCTTCCAGTAGATTTGAATCTAATTTACTTATTTTTGTTCAGGTTCATTATATTGTTTCGATAATAGGTTTTAGGTAATGTAACTTGTTGATTAAAACAATATAAAAATCGTGTTAACTACTCTATTGTGTGGACAGCATAAAATGAGTCGGCTCAGCTCACTATCTAACAAAAAACTGACGTGAATGCATCTACATGCGTGCCGTTGCGTTTTAGATGGAGAGAGGTTCTTAAGGCCTAAATCGCTTCCATTCTTTTACATTACGGTTTGCAACGCATCCATGAATATTTTGGTAGGGTGGTTATTCGTACCACCTCCTCTGCTTTACTTACGTACATAAAACCAGAGCTTTTAAAAATTATAATACTTAAATACTAGACAAATGCAAGTTGTTCCAGCACAAAGAATGTGTTGAACTGTTCCTTATATACATTGACTTATTGTTTTTCAGTGTCAGTGCCTTCCTCGGAAGCTAAGAATGTACCCAGAGTGGGAGCCATACTGCTTGTTTACTTTGGCCCTGAAAATGCAAAATGCAAAAGATTTTTCTCTGTACATAATGTCCGATGTCTTCCATCTCCACCAAGTCAGTACTCATATTTGCTTACTCAATATTAGTTTACATCCATTATATTAAATAAAACATGATTATAAAGATAATAATATATAAGTATAATTAATGTTTAGAGTTCTGTGTATTATTAATATTAGTTGAACTAATACCACAGAATAAAAAACTTTTAATTAAAATTTAATCTAATCAAAACAGACCGATATTTTGTTATAAATATAACATATTTTTTTATATAAAGAGTGTTGTAAAACGGTGGTGGTAATATCTTCACATACAAGAATTGACATGATTAGATTAATACAAACAATTGCTCATTTTTGTTGTTTTGCGAGTGCGCGCGATCAACAGGGAGTGAACGAGATAGCAATATACTCCTCACTTTTTTACAACTATTTTATATTCTAGTTACTTTATAGATAAGCCAATCTTCATCGTCACTGCGTCTTCAACACCTCTAATCATACAAAAACTTCATGATTTTCTCTTACAGCCAATAAGAACTCATTCTATTCACTATCGCTGCAATCAGCATGTAGCGAAAAAATACTGTCATTAAAACAAGGAGAAGTAGTATTAGGAAAAACATTAACTCACATTAACAATGAATTAATGTTGTTTGAGGCCATGGAGTATATGGCCAAGTCACCACTAGGTGAAATCATTCTACGCCCAGAGCCATATCATTTTCCAGCAATCAAAAATCCCTTAGTAAATACAAAATCACAGGTATGTATAAACTACAAAAATATTAAGGTTTTTTGCATGTTAATATACTGAGCCTTAGATAGACTATCAAATTAAAAATAATTATTGAGATTATTTACATATCATTACATCGATTTTCTTAAGCAGTTTAATATTAGTACACACACTTTTTAAGGCGCCGAGTTATGCATATGTAATGATTATTGGGTAGGACATAAATAGGTAGGATACTTAATGCAACTGCGTCTTAGAAAATTAGGCGTTCTTTAAGTTTATTGCAAACGAGCAATCTTAACTAGACTAAGTTTCTAAGTTCTAATGGATATTAAAAAAGACGTAAGCAATGACTTCATAATCACTACTAAAGGAGAATGCCCATTCTTGGTACTGCTTTTTCTCGCGCCTCAGTATAAAAATAATATTGGAAGTGGAAGGAAGTGGTAGAGCCTCGCTGTAAACATATTTGTCTGCAGCATGTATTGGCCGGCTCGACCGGCGTAGTACCACTGTCTCACAGAAAACGACGTAAAGTGACAGTTTACTGTCGCGTTTCGTATGGTAAATGAGATATCCGGAGGCCCAGATTCCCCCTTTCCTTCCCTAATCCCTAATCCTGTCCTTTAAGGCCGACAGCGCATACATGATACTTTCGGTATTGTGGGCGTTCATGGGCGGTGGAGATCACTTAACATCAGGTGACCCACATGCTCGTTTGCCGAACTATGCAATAAAAAAAAAACTTTATTTATTTTTGAAGTCCTCTGGCAAACAGAATGTCTGTTGTATAGAAGATTTCTTTTAAAACTTAAACAGACATTTATTGATTAAAAATGACTACCAGTTTTCATTGACGTAATGATACCTACAGTTTTTGTTATTCGTCCAAAGGACAGGCTATAATCAATTGACCATACTGCCTAATCTTACGTTTAAATCTCTATATACCTACAGTAAACACAAAAATATTATTATTATATAAAAAACAAGGAAACCCGCGTTCCAATTCCTAAAATGTAAACTTTAGATAGTATTTGGATACTTTATAGACTATTTAAAACAACTTTGGAATTGACGTAAATTTGTATTGTGGACCATATATTCCTGGTCATTCTCCTTTACTATATTTTTGTACAGTGGACCATGACTTTGAACCCAAGTCAGCAGAGGGCAGTGAGTGCGTCAGTGTCGGCCGCACTGAGTGATCAACCTTCCATACAAATGGTGCAGGGACCACCTGGAACTGGTATGCAGACCTAAATAGGTTTTTGAACAAATCTATTTCTTTTGAAATAATTGGGATTATTTTGTGTAAACATTATTGATATTTACAGGGAAATCAAGTGTAATATGTTCAATAGTCATGTCATATTTCTATGACTCAAATAGCAAAAGAAACCATAACAGAGGGAAAATAATGATATGTGCCACTAGTAACGCTGCCGTTGACGAACTGGTCATCCGATTGCTGAAAATACGACAAACTTTGCCAAAACGTATGTTCCATCAGTACTATTATTTTAATAAATTCTATTGGTTTCAGGAATAAATATCAACTTCATTGGATTGAACGAAATAAAAAACTAAAATTACGTACAAAGTACCCCAAAACAAAATTGTACCAATATTTCCTTGATGCACGCACACAATATTATGGTACTCAATATCGTTCCCTTAGCCAAAACCCATTCAAACATTACACAGAATAATTTGTATGACAGTAGGTGATCTTGTAGGTACATAAAACTCAAGTAGTTAGACATAGCTTGTTAAGTATGTTAACGAACAATGTTACCTTGACCCTGGGCTGGCATCCAAGGTTCAAAGAGCTGGCACACAGCCTTTTGAAATCATTCCAAACACCATTAGAGCCTTTATAAAGATTATAAATTACATGAAAGAGGCCACTTGCAAATAAACGTTCTTAACTTTTAATATTGAACTAACCAATCAAATAGAATTCTAACAAACCTATACTACTTCGTTAAAAAATGTTTACGTCGGCCCCATGACTAAGCAGTCTGTTTTTATATGACTAATAATTGTATATAGACAGGTTAATTCGCTATCATAATATCGAGGGAATATGGGGACGGTTGACCTCTTATTTATAAATAAATTAATAATACAGCCCAAAACACAGCGTATCATATATGCTACCTATATTGCCTTACTGTCGTGTATTGATCTCTATTTATCAACGTCAAAGTAAAATATAAAAGATACGTGCCCTAAGGCGAACTCTACCTCCGTAGTCACTAAAATTTTCTATTGATGCTTCCTGTTGTAAAAAATATCATGTTTCAGATAATTGAAAAAAATGGGTGTTCATCAGAAAACATACACCCATATATTTTATACTCGAGAATATGTTATACTTGAGTAAAAGTAGTTACTTAAGTAAAGATTCAATTATATTTACCAAGTAAGAATCGTTTGGCGTAACATTGCTTCGCTAAGCATAAGCAACGATTTCCCAGCCTTGAATAACAACCACGGCAGAAGAATTTGAGTTGTTATTTGGTGGGAATTTAAACTTAATATATTACCTTGATTTTATTTTTTATTTTATTTTATTTTATTACCCAATAGACAATTTATCATTAATTGTATAATTTCTCTTTTGAATTACTCGACTATAGAAAACTTTTCTCATCGTTTTTTGTACTTGGGTTAAAGTGTTAGTTAAAGTAAAGTTCTGTTTTATAGTTAAGAATTCTTATCAAATAACAATCATTTGACGTAAAATTCTCATGCAAGTAATTACTTGAGATGAAGTTATATCTTGTTTATAATTACTAGTGTTACGCCCGAATACTCAAACGCAACCCAAGCATTTAAGATAATGTTAAAAATGTAAGACCCTCTTATTTGTCATATTTGTATGGTATGTAACAAAATAAGTAGCCGTTAGGCGGTCGGCCAGTTGAGTAGCGTTTGAGTATTTGGCCGTAGGTGTGTTGATCTGTCATATATGTAGGGTACTTATGAACCGTGGTTTGTGTAGCGGAGCGGTTCCGTATGGTGCGCGTGGGACGAGCGGAGTCCATGCACCCGCGCGCGCGGGATCTCAGCTCGCAACAACTCGCGCAACGTGAGATGCAACGCGCGCACGAACACACGCACCACCACGGGCTCGCGCAGGAGGTATGTAGCACAATCCTTGCATTATACACTCTACAACCACGTCGCACGCGTACTGCCTTACGGAGCCATAGCTTCGAGACAATCTATCCCCCGCTACTCAACACAATCATGCCGGCCGGCTTCTTCACACTACGCCATGGGCAAGAAGGAGAAGAAGCGGTCGAGGGTCTAGTGTCAGAATACTCAGAAGGCGGCAAAACGGCCAAACATTGCACCTCAACTCTAGACCCCCGACAAAAACCGGATGTGCCCTGGCTGATCCCGGAACGCGACACACTTGCGTGTGCTACTATGGCGGGTTTTACACCCTGTGTACAGTGGTCGCTATGAATATCCACCAACAAACGACCCCTGCTCGAATCAAGAGGTTCGGATATTCGTATCTGCCGCACCATCAAGCTATGTTTGCCAGCTACCGTGTTCCCTCCTTCCTATGATCCTGGGTCCTTTAGGCGTAATGTGAAGAAGCTAAACAGCAGCCGGCATGATTGTGTTGAGTAGATTGTCTCTCGCTACTTGATACTATAACTGGACGGCACTGAGCTTACCATCAAGTGAATTTTCTATTTAAATCGAATGCTGTAGGCGCTATAATATAAATAGTTATGTGATTTGTTAAGCACAATATATCGAATTCAATTTGCCAATATAAATCATGTATTGAAATATAAACAAAATGAAATTTGTCATTGGTTGCAGATTTATCATTTGGAAGCGAAAATGAACATGTGGAAGGCGGCAGTGTCGGACGCCAAAGATCCCGTGCGAGTCGCGTACTGTCAGTCGCGGATAGCAGAGATCGCCAAAAGGATAGCGTTGGTGCGTTCATATTAAAAGCATTTTCATAGTTTATCGAGTGTATTAGGCCACTAGAGACACTCTTTACATGTCATAATAATATTAGCGTCTACTGGGACTTCGGAAATGCCCACTCAGCATAGATCAAGAAAGCCTGGGTGTTTTGTATTATATTGTAATGTTATGTACCTACACTACACCTTTCTGCAACACCTTGTATAGTAATGTTAGGTTTTGTTTGTAATCGACATGCGGGATGTGCAAGTGAGTACACGGTCGGTGTGGTACGTGGTGTAGAGTTGCCAACGGTCCTGTTTTCCCAGGACATGTCCTGGTTTTTAGAGTGTCCCGGGGTGTACTGGATAGTTTTTAAGCGTCCTGATAAGGTCCTGTATTTTAAAATTACACTTACCACTTTTGCAATGCTTACTTTAGGGGCGGCGTCTCGGCTCGCAAGTGTTTACGCTATTTTAAAACAAAAATGCGTCCTGTTTTTAAACTGAATTGTCGTGGTTTTTCTAACTTCAAATCCTAGTTTGAATTCCGGGGTTGGTAACACTAACGTGGTGTATAGGTGCGACAGAGCGGCGGGCTGGGTGCTAGCGGGGGCGGGGGCGGGAGCGGCGACGGTCTGGTGCAGGCGGAGCGGCGTATCGTGGACGGCGCCGACATCGTGGTCAGCACGCTGGCCAGCGCGCACACATACAAGACCAAAGTGTATGTCACATGAGTTTAACGATGTTGGCGGGGTATTTGATCGAAGCGACATTTTTGAAAAGTTTTAGGTTTTTTTAGTGCTTTGATTGACAGATGAGCAGGCGGGCCATTATGGTAAGTGGTCACCGCCGCCCATAGATTTCTGCAATGCCAGGGCACAGCAAAGCCGCTGCCTACCGTTGAGAGGTTTAAAGTTATTTTTGCATTTTCGAAAAAATACTATATAAACTATTGCGTGGATTTTAGGAGAATGAATATGTGTAAGCACGTACTGCATCTTTTGGACTTATTTTCATGCAATTTATGAGCATTATTTTCTAAAACAAAATGTGCCCTGAAATATGCAGAGTGAAATGCTCAAATATGCAGAAAAGTTTGCTGATTCCGAATATGTATACTATAACTCAACATCGCATAAAAAACGCTTTAATCAGATAGCCCGCCAACCGTCGATATATTATTTCTCAAAGGATTTTGTTGTCGGTACGCCATAACTTCCATGATCCATACTTAATACTATAAATGCGAAAGTAAAACACAGTATGTAATTCGTTTGTTACCTTTTCTCTTCTCTTTTGTTTGTTAGTCTCTACAAGATATGGTACAACAACCACAAAACAATATTTATAGTATTATGATGGTGGAGACAAATAACTTGTATTATAATATTCCAATTATATTGAAGCGATGTGATCGTTCCAGGTTGAAGCGTCGCATCGCGTTGTGTATCATAGACGAGGCGGGGCAGGCCATCGAACCCGAGACTCTGATCCCGCTCATGCTGGACGTGACCCACATCACGCTCATCGGAGATCCACAACAACTGCCAGGGTTCATTTGCTCGCAGGTTTGTGGGATGTTTTATTAAAAAATAACGCCCTATTCTAGCTGCAGCGTATCTGGAAACCATTTTTATCCTAGGTTCCAAAACATAATTACCTAATGAAAAAAATTTGCGATTAAAAAAAATTATACTTGTCGCCCGTTATTAGAAGTTTTGCCCGGTATACTGATAATCGAGTTACATATCAAATTATGGACGGATATAACTCGGCGAACTGTTTTTAACCGGCTTCCAAAAAAAGGAGGAGGTTCTCAATTCGTCGGAATCTTTTTTTATGTATGTTCCCCGATTACTCGAAGACGCCTGGACCGATTCGGGAAATTCTTTTTTTTATTTAAAAGGATATACTTTCCAGGTCCCATTGGCCCCAAGTCAGGATCTGATTATGGGATTTCAGAAAAATCGAGGACAACCATCAAATTTTATAGGGACGCATAATTGTTTTTTATTGAAGTCTGTGTACTTTTTATGAATTAAAAAACTTTTTACTAGCTACATCTCTGCATACCCTTAACATAAAATAAAGCCTTATTGTATGTACATAAATTAAAAACAAAATATTCCACTGGTGATTTTGATGCCTTTAATTTAACCATTTAAATTATCATTTAAATTATTTAATGTTTGTTAAATGGCTTGTATATTTAACTAGCTTTTGCCCGCGGCTACGCCCGCGTGGAAGTTATTTTTGGAAGAAAAGGTATAAAATCCATGGAGACGTCTTAAGCTCTTACATCTTCTTGTATTATGCTATCCCGTAGGAACCGTGCATTTTCTGGTATAAAAAGTATCCTCTCAACTAACACTATGCAAATCATCATCCCTTGCTCTGTCTAAAACAAAAACAAAACTATCCCACGGGAACCGTACAATCTCTGTGCCAAATTTCAACCAGATCCTTCGAGCCGTTTTAGCGTGATTGTGTAACAAACATCGATCCAACCAAACATTCGTATTTATAATATTAGTAGGATTATTGATAAACACCCGATAAAAGAGTTCCTATAAACTTTCATCCCCTATAAGTGAACTCTCCTTAGGGGTGGAATTTCCAAAAATCCTGATACCTATATTTTTTATTTTTAACTGAAAGGCTAAATACCAATTGTTATGCCTTTAACTTCAAAAATGACGTAGTTTCATACAAACTTTCTTCCCCTATTTTACTCCGTTAGGGGTGGAATTTCCAAATATCCTGAAACCTATATTTTTTATTTTTAACTGAAAGGCCAAATACCAATTGTTATGCCTTTAACTTAAAAAATGACGGAGTTTCATACAAACTTTCTTCCCCTATTTTACCCCGTTAGGGGTAGAATTTCCAAAATCCTGAAACCAATATTTTTTATTTTTAACTGAAAGGCCAAATACCAATTGTTATGCCTTTAACTTCAAAAATGACTGGAGTTTCATACAAACTTTCTTCCCCTATTTTACCCTCTTAGGGGTGGATTTTCCAAAAATCCAGAAATATATATTTTTTTATTTTTAACTGAGAGGCACAATACCAATATTGATGCGTTTAACTTCAAAAATGGCGGATTTTTCATACAAACTTTCTTCCCCCTATTTTACCCCCTTAGGGGTGCAATTTCCAAAAATCCTGAAATATACATTTTTTATTTTTAACTAAAAGGCCAAATACCAATTGTTATGCCTTTAACTTCAAAAATGACGTAGTTTCATACAAACTTTCTTCCCCTATTTTACCCCGTTAGGGGTGGAATTTCCAAATATCCTGAAACCTATATTTTTTATTTTTAACTGAAAGGCCAAATACCAATTGTTATGCCTTTAACTTAAAAAATGACGGAGTTTCATACAAACTTTCTTCCCCTATTTTACCCCGTTAGGGGTAGAATTTCCAAAATCCTGAAACCAATATTTTTTATTTTTAACTGAAAGGCCAAATACCAATTGTTATGCCTTTAACTTCAAAAATGACTGGAGTTTCATACAAACTTTCTTCCCCTATTTTACCCTCTTAGGGGTGGATTTTCCAAAAATCCAGAAATATATATTTTTTTATTTTTAACTGAGAGGCACAATACCAATATTGATGCGTTTAACTTCAAAAATGGCAGATTTTTCATACAAACTTTCTTCCCCCTATTTTACCCCCTTAGGGGTGCAATTTCCAAAAATCCTGAAATATACATTTTTTATTTTTAACTAAAAGGCCAAATACCAATATTGATGCGTTTAACTTCAAAAATGGCGGATTTTTCATACAAACTTTCTTCCCCTATTTTACCCCCTTAGGGGTGCAATTTCCAAAAATCCTGAAATATATATTTTTTATTTTTAACTAAAAGGCCAAATACCAATTTTCATGCGTTTAACTTAAGAAATGACGGATTTTCATACAAACTATCATCCCCTATTATACCCCTTTAGGGGTGATATTTCCAAAAACCGTTCCTTAGTGGATGCCTACGTGATACAAGGTACCTACTGTCAAAATTTCAAGTCTCTTTTATACCCCAGCCGTTTATGCTGTGCGTTGATCGATCATTCAGTCAGTCAGTTTCTTCTTTTATATATACAGATTAACTATACAAGCCATTCAATACAAGATTCTGAACTTGGTAATCATTTGTACACGTGATATACTTGCAGCTAGCCAAGAAACACGGGTTGGGCGAGAGTCTGTTCGCGCGGCTGACCTCGTGCACGGAACACTGGACCGGAGGCAGCCCCGTGGTGATGTTGGACCAGCAGTACCGCATGCACCCCGACATCGTCGACTATCCCAACAGGGCGTTCTACGACTCCAAGATATACACCGTCGCACCGCGCAGGCCCGCACTCAACGTGCCGCCATACTACATCATCAGTATATCCAGCGGGGACAAGGGACAAGGTCATACTCATTACTCTACACAATGCCAATGCTCCATAATGTATTGCGAACACAATTTTAAATGAGTTCTCAATAATTATTTTAAATATAGGTGTAAACAAAAGTAATTGAATAATCAGAGCGTCTCACTATCTCTCTCGCACAATAATTGTAATAGCAATTCTCGGAAATGACGTGATCTATATTTTGAACCTTTTTCAATTACACATTAAAATCTTCCGCACAAATTAAATAGGTGTATATTTTTTTTGAGGGGATTCATAAACTTATTTCCGTATTAGGTTTTAGTTGAATATGAAGTCGCATATGTCTTATCATATTCAACTTGTTTTATATAGAAGTTATAATTTCGCAGATAGGCAATTACTAAGTAAGCACGGCCATTTTATTCCTTACTTCGGCGTTGGTTCGCGTGCTGTTAGTAATGTGTTTTGTTGTGTTCCGTCAGGTGGCAGTGGTGGGGGGTCGTGCGGTAACGAGATGGAGGCGTGGGGCGTGTGCCGTGTGGCGTGCGGCGTCGGTGCGAGTGCGGCCCTGCGTGCGACGTCGCCGCGGCTGAGCGTCGCCGTCATCACGCCATACCACGCGCACAAGGACCTCATACGCAGAAACCTCAACCTCATGCAACCTCAGTCAGTACACTTGTGGTTACTGTGTTTTAGACGCATCTACATTTACAAATACTCATGACTGACTTAATCACTCGTGTCTATAAGGATATTAAAAAAAGTAGGGAGTAAAATACAAGCCAAAATCATTTTTATTTACTTAACATTAAAGTTAAAAATAGCATATAAGGACGGCGAAACTGGCCAGTATTTGAACGCACCGCGGCACCGCACCGCACCGCCGGCAAGCTTATGACTCATGACTGGTTAATACTTTATGTGGTTGCACTGCGCTTACAATCAGATGCAGTATAATCACTTTGCCATTCCAAGATAAAAAAAGGCATTTCTCCATATTTTTGGATATAATAATATTTGTATCACATATAATATTACTTATTTCACAAATAAGGGAGACAAGAAAAAAACTGTACTCGACTATTGGAAGCGAGTATGTTATAAGGTAGTTTTCTCTTCAAATCGTGTGTACGTGACGAATGAATACACGCACCGATTGTTCTAATAAAATGGATTAAACCTGTACAAAAATACATCGATTTGTTTTAGAAATGTGCATGTTTGCTACATGAGTGCGGAATACCTAGCTTATGGTGTGTCGCCAAACTCGATAAATGAAAGCAATCGTTCTGAGACCAACTGACATATAAGATTGCGATGTTTGTTGTAAGTTTTGTGTTGTTTCCTTGCGTGCAGCGGGTCCGGCGTAGAGGTGAACACGGTGGACAGCTTCCAGGGCCAGGAGCGGGACGTGGTGGTGGTGTCGCTGGCGCGCAGCCACGGCGTGGGCTTCCTCACCGACGCCGGCCGCATGAACGTCATGCTCACGCGCGCCAGGCATGCGCTCATCATCTGTCTCAACCCACACGCTATGATGGTAACTAGACAACCCACCAACCAAACAACCCATCAATCAAACAAAACCACATTACACCTAGGGGCCGTTTAAGTATTAAGTCAGCACCACAGGGGGTGGGGGTCTTTGCTTTGTTTATTTTCATGACTTGGGGATAGGGGGTATGAATGGCGGGGCGGTTATATCAGCAATATTTATTTATTTAGAATTTTAGATTTTTATTGTAAAATTTAGAAGATGTTGATATTAACATATATGACAATCCTACTTGTCTTTTTTTTATAGTATAGTCCGACAAACGAGCCAGTGGGTCACCTGATGTTAAGTGATCTCCACCGCCCATGAACATCCACAATACCGAAAGTATCATGTATGCGCTGTCGGCCTTAAAGGACAGGAATAGGGATTAGGGAAGGGAAGGGGGAATCTGGGCCTCCGGATATCTCACTTACCATACGAAACGCGACAGTAAACTGTCACTTTACGTTGGTTTTCTGTGTTTCTGTGTTTTCTGTGCCTATGTTTAAAAGCTTTAAGGATGTTTATGTCAGACTTTAAATTATACCAATGCTTACGTAAGCGTGGGGGGAGGGGTAAGAACTTTGCTTGCATTTTCTAACAAGAGGGAGAAGGGGGTTGACGAATAAAATTCTGCTTACGTAATACTATAATGACCCCTTTCAACTGTTTCCTAAAACTGAATGTAGTATTTTTTTATAAAACTGATATAGATCGTAATGATTTAATAGTAAACAAATGTATTGGATATATTTACCTTTTTAATCAGCTCTTAATATATACTGTGCTACTGCTGGACGCAGTACAGTGCACTCTAGTAATGACAAGGGCAAGACCTTAGTTCACTACTTTGCAGTTGGAATTACACATACCTTCGAAATTCTTATGGAGAAAATTAAGTTCCACAAGTGCTGTACCGATTCTTCTTTCTTTCTTTCAAACAATGTGTGAAATCCCTTGGGTTTGGATCGATGCAACGTCTGCCTTGGTAGTCCTTTCCACTCCCCGCTAAGCGTTTTATCTATTTATATTTTAGCGTTTGAAAATAATTTATGTTTACGTTATTTACAGAAAAATGACCAATGGCGGACACTTATCGAAGACGCCCAACGAAGGAACATGTATAAAACTCTCCCTACTAAACTATGCCAACCAGTGTCAACAAAACAAGATCCAGCTGACGATATTCTAAAATATTTATTTCCCAAATTGAATGATTTGCCATAACAGACCTTTGTAACTAACCTTATCTACGTTAACCGCCTTACTAATAAACATAATGTTTGTAATAGTTACACTATGTTGTATCTCGCTCTGTTGAATGACATTTAACGCAAGAGGGAGCAAGACAAAACACTGCGTAACTAGGGAAGATATAGAAGTAAAGCTTTAAGAATACAATGCGAGTGTAACATATTGTATGTTAACTGAAAATAATTATCTTTTCTATGATAAGATTTTGATGACAACCAACTGTCATCAAAATCTTAACCATTGTTTATTTGGCTTATTTGTACGTGTCTCGCAATGCGGATTAAAGACGACGGCTTGCATGTCACTAACATCAAACTACATAATGAAATTAAACTAATTTACGGATTTTATCGCCGTTTATTATACTTTTCCGACATTTCAAAAACTACAGCCTTCATGGTCACCGAGCACATTGACAGCGATGTGTTGTAATGAGTTTTATTTCAATGTGTATTATTCGCGTAAACATGAGAACAACACTACAAGCAGCGACAGCTCAGGCATGCAACACGTGCAAAGATAAGCTGAATGAATATGCGTGTTTTTAGAATATATCTTTTGTTGTATAAGTTTTCATTCCTATAGTAATTATACTATTAAATAGATTATAATCTTGACACTTTGTCGTTACTGTTACATTTTATATAAAATACAGGAATCATGCATTAAATGGCCCAGTAGTTATCATTACTTTCTGTCACCAACTAAAAATAGCTTATGAAATATTTGTATTTTTGTACTACAAATATTTCATAAGCTATTTTTAGACAGACATGTTGCCGTGTTGCCGTGATGCCACATATCGCGCGACGTTACGAACAATTACCGTACCAAAACATGTTTCAGAATATTTGAATAATGCAATCACGGTGTTGAATAAACTAGTGTTGTACAGTAATACTAAATCTATCGGTGGTCTAAGAAATGAAATGAAATCGTTTATTGATCATGTAGGCAATTACATAGCTCTTATGACAAGTCAGTACATTAAAAAAAGTAAAGATATTTAAGTAAAGGATATCAGCTTATGTATCTATATTTTGATCACCTTGAAAAGTTGTGATGCTTAATCGATAGCATTTTCATGACAGTTTGACATTGTGTCTGCTGGTGGCACACGCAAGTATGTCGCGTTCCGGGATCAGTCAGTGTGCATCCCGTTTTTGTCGGGGGTCTAGAGTTAGGGTTGGACGACGTTTGGCCTACTTTTGGCCTATGTTTGGATACTCTGACACTAGACCCTTGACCGCTTCTTCACTTGCTTGCCCATGGCGTAGTGTGAGGAAGCAGTTCAGCATGATTGTGTTGAGTAGCGGGGAAAAGATTGTCTTTCGCTACTCGATACTCTAATTGGACCGCACTGCGCTTACCATCAGGTCCAGTGTGGTCACTTTGCTGTGTCAGTATAAAAAAAACAAAGCAAAAAGTTTGTATTGAATTGAATCGATGTTAATACTTAATCGTAATAAATGATGACTAAATTATCAATGGTATCGAAACTAATGGACCTTCATCAATACTAATACAATATAGCTTTTGCCCGCAGCTTCGCCCGCGTGGTAATTATTGTCCACGTCATGCCCTTTTATTTGATACCCCACTTGGCTATATTTGAAAATATTGATTGTTCATCTCCACTTTCACCCCCCATATCCCCTTGCACCAGAGGTTAAAAATCGATAAAAACAATCTTTGAAGAGGGTTGAATTTCTTGTCAAAGTTTAAGCTCAATCGATGCATAACTTTTTAAAGCATACACAAACCAACGTAACATTTTTATGTATATATGTGTAACAAAAACCCTGTTGGGCCTTGTTGGATCGTATAAGTATACATAAAGGCTGCCTCGGAGGCGCTACTGTAATTGAGAATTCGACTGCTGTAGTGATGTCTGGGGTTCGATCCCCGGGTCGGATAAAGTGATATTGGGTTTTTCTATTTACAAATAGTATCAGTCCGGAGTCTGGAATTGTGCCGAATATGGCGATACGCTCGCGCCGGTCGCCCCCGCTCAGTCGTCAATTGATAATTATTATTAATCAGTGCAAGGCCTTGTCAAATAAAAAAAATATTACTCTTTTGTTCCAGTCGTGTAAAAATTGTAATCGTTCACCAAATTGATAAATACCGGAGTGATATGACTTGAAATACGAACCCCGTGCACATAACCAGTGCGAGCGCGCCGCGCTTGGTGTGTACCGACGGGCGACCGCGACGCCGCACCTTGCTATCTCGCTCTGACTCTCTGGCTGCGCATTATCGCTGCTTGCAGAACGCAGAGACAACTGATCCAAGTACATTTTACAAACAATAAATTAATAAATTTTTTATAAGATTATTTTACGTCTATAATTTTCGTGTTAGTTATTTCGGAATTTAATCGGCCAACAGGGGGTTTTTTTAGTGCCTCGATTTTTGTTAGTTGTCGATTATAACCATAGGCAATATTAACCATTCATTTTATTATGTCGATGTACTGCGGAGGTAACACTGACTAGCGAATAAACTAGTTTGACGACCACTAAATTACCGAACAAGACCGCTTCTTGAAGTACGAGCACGACCGCGACGCCCAATAGAATATAACAATAATATTATCTAAAAAGGAAAATAAACTTATATTGTAGCGTTAAGGCTATATTTGATTTCAAAAACAACAGACTTCGCCTGCAAGGATAATGAATCAATCCTTGCGGCTCGCAACTAACTATATAGGCGACTATTCCGCACTCGCGAAGCAAATGCGAATGAATACGAGATGACACATGCCAAGCGCGTAAAAATCGGTTTCTTGTATTTCGCCACTGTGGCTCTTGTAACCCGGATTGACGGTGGCACGCGCATTTTTCGTCAGAGAACAGTGGAAACTGGGTGAGATTCGAGAAATTACTAACTGTATTCAGCCCGCAAAAAAATTAATCAAATAAAAATATTGGGAAAAGTTGTAAGTATTCATAGTCCACTCCGTAGTAAAGCCGAACATGTTGTCTTCTGGCTTGATAGTTGATATGGACAATACAACGAAATCCTGTCTAGGCATAGAAATTTCGTTCCTAAGAGTCCTCGACATTTTTTTCTAAAACTAGCCCAAGTTAGAAGTTCCGAGTAAGAGTTTTTTACAGCTAAAATCAATCTCCATGTGTGATACCACTAGGCGTGATCGTGAGTCTGTCCCCCATGATCATGAACTTTGCCCTTAAAAACCACCACACGGGACAACTTCATTCTTATAATGTTAATATGCTTATTAAGGCAAAAGGTTAAATGAAACACAATATGAGAGGTATGTAAACATTTTGTTTCTTTTGACTTACAAATATGCCATTGCATAGACACATCTTGGTTTTGCCAAATTTAAAATTATAAAGCAGCATCCACAAATTGCCACAAACAAGTGCTACATACTATGTACTATATAAAACAGATACTTTAACTAGTAATATTGTATAAATTAATAACTTTCCCGTGACTTTTTCTGACAAATCGAAGCAATATGAACATGATTTAAATGCATAATATTGCTTATTTAGTTCAATATTACAAGTTATATGAAGCTTTTTATGTTGAATTACATTGGAGATATTTTTACACTTTCATCTACATTTCTTAACGTTTTCATTTAACTCCAACCCTAATGTATATTTAAACGCACATAAATATTTTTCTCGCTTTTATAACACAAAGCACGCAACCACGCATTGGAAGTGCGATATTAAACAATATAAATTTTATTCATAAAATCCATGATAATAAAATCCATTTACACGGAAATGTATGCATCTCGAATATAACTCTTCATGTTAATATTCACACGTGCAAGAGCAACATTCGCCTCGCCATGGATATTGAACATAAAGTGTACACAAACTGATTAGATGATAAATCACTGACGCCAAATGACAAATCTCCCGCCCAACCTGAAAAAATGTCATATGAGGTTATGATTTTACCCGTAAATGTTAAGAAATCGTGAGCTAATATTTCCAAACTATATAATATTGCCTAACGACTTAGTTTTTGTCTGCATATAAACATTAAAATATTTTTGCGATTAACGTAAAGGACAGTAGCGTAATGTCCCTTATCGTAATTTTATCAATAAATGTTCACCGTGTAAATGTTTTAGATATTGTGAGACGATACAGTTTAGAATCACAACTATACCTTAACGAGTTCAATAATATTTTTTATCATGAAATATACCTAAAATGTAGCATTTCGTATCCTCCTCTTGAACAAAATTAACCAGCATATACACAAAAATATTTCGCACGTTTCAAGTATGAAATTGTACTCTTCTATCACACAATATGTCACAAAATTTTCGTATTTTAATGATTAATTTAAACCAAATTATGAAATATTCATTATCTAAGAAACAGCCGTCCGCGCCACTCTGATGGCTATATTACGAATACGGTGTATTGTAATTGTAATTAATTTCAAAGGAAGAAGTTTATAGATTTCAAATCATGGGTACCAAATAGCGCATTTTAGGGTACATAGTTTTGATATGAAATATAATTTAGAAGAAGGTATACTCGCGAAACTGACTCGCGCCATAACAATGTTGCAAGAGATACATTACAATATTATGCTTATTCAGATATATTGCTCATCAGATTAAACAATGTTTTTGCACCAGATTAGACGGTTCTATTAAACAAGTTTATGTGTTTGTTATCATTCAAACTTGTACATCAGCATACGTACTTCCATCACAGAGTACATTAAAATTTGTTTAACATGTTAGTGTGACCTAAAGGCATGTACACATTAGGCCGAACCGCACTGCAAGGAACAGTGTATGATGATATGAATATACTTTAAAAATGCATGTACAGGAGATTTGAACTGCGGTGCGGCGCCTGTGTGTGCAGTTTCTATTTGCGAGCTATTTTCATTAAAACTAAACAACATACGAGTACTAACTACCTCCTAGCTTACATGTTACTCGTGCGTGGTAATCTCTATAAACTTTTGGCAGCTTATTCGACACCAATGACATAAGTCTCTTTAATACCATCTTCAGGAACGCTC
This sequence comes from Laothoe populi, assembly GCA_905220505.1. Lineage (NCBI taxonomy): Eukaryota > Metazoa > Arthropoda > Insecta > Lepidoptera > Sphingidae > Laothoe > Laothoe populi. The sequence continues at coordinate 11,537,957 of HG992147.1, read as the reverse complement.
ATAAGATGGTATAAGTAAAGTTCAGAAATATATCAGTCAATGTGTTTATCATCATTTCTCAACAAAACCAGAAACAACTAATACAATGAGCAATCTTAAATAAAAATACACCATTGCTTGCTACTAAAATAAATAGAAAAGAGGTAAGTAGTTATGTCTATTCTATAATTAATTAGGAAATATTGAGGCAGAACAATCACTATTTATGTGACAAGTTCTGTCTTATAATATTTCATGAATAATGCAAGTAACCCAAAGACCCGCTCCATCCATATATTATCTGTCGTAACATAGATATCATGGGTAAAAACAAAAAAACAATTACAAATAACCAGAATAGAGACCATATTATATACACTTGTCTTTCAAAACATTATTTAACCCAATCAAGAATGAAATAAAAATAACACTACAGTGAAGGCACAATACTCTTCTTAAATTGACAGTGTGGTCAAATACTACATGCACTATAAAAAAGGATTGTAATCATAAAACCCTTACAACAGTCGGATATACATAATATTATTTCAATTAATTCTACTATTTCTTTATAAAAATTCAAACAATAAAAATGTCAAATTGTTAATGCAAAATAAAGCACTCGAGGTCGGTTTCATTAAAAAAAAACAATAATAACCAGAACATGCCACATAAAAAATTACTAGTGTGAAGAAGTCGTTGTGTGTAAGAATAATTTGGATAATTATGAGACATCATAATAATATATTTTGTGGAGTCATCTTAACAATATTAAAAGGCTTACACTGGCAGTAAATGGTATTGAAATCTGCCGAATCGTTGTCATCTGGCTGTTACAATGTTTTATAATACTTAAGTTAAACGTTAACTCTGACAGACCGGCACGACAGTGGAACAATGCTCACTTAAAATATCAACTGATTGTATCTATCAGGGACTTGTAACATAACTAAACTAGAAATGTAGTCCATATACTATCTATATACACAATTGAGCGGACCCGCAAGAGCCGCCGTCAATGGTGCCTCGGGTAGTGGTGTCCGTTGCTGTATCTGCAATTCAATATTGAACATTAGTAATAGGCTAATTGACTATTTTTGGGAAACTGTTTTAATTTTTTCTTCATGGTCTATATTAAAATATTATCATTAATAAACAGAAAACATAAGTTTTCAAGATTTAATTTGCATTTTTTTAACCCATTTTTATTTTTGCCACCAAAACGCTACCAACTGCCATGGCCTCTCGTGTGACGTGACCATCCGCAATACTAATAGAAGTTAGGCTCCCACGGCCTCTCGTTTTACAGCACCCACCCCCCACTGGGGCTGAGTAGGAACTACTAACGAGAACAATGTGTAAACAAAACTAACTATACCTGTTGAATCGCTTGTACTTGTTGTGATGTTTGAATTGGTTTGAAGGCGGGCGCCGGTCGCCTCGGTATTTAAAGCTTCCTCCCCAGTGAATTTTATTTTGTTTTTCCTGTAACACAACATATGATAATAGTTGCAAAATGCTGCAGCTCAGAAATAATTAAACCCGAACCGAAAAAAGGGGAGACTACTTTTACTCTGAGGAGCAGGATCGGTTCTCGAGCCTGTAAAATATTTTATGGAGAAAATGTTGGGTGTAATTATTTAATGTGGAGTGCACAGTCCCTGACCGAATTGTAAACTATAAGCACACAAGCAGAGCTCGAGGCAAAAGATAGCGATGTCTATACATGTCACTCTCCGTGGCACAGTGAGCGAGTAGCCGGCTGTGAAACTAGAGGCCGTGGGTTCGATTCCCGCATTAAGAAATATTTGTGTGACAGGCAGATATTTGTTTCGGTATTGTGTGACATGTATGACATAACCTCGTAGTTCTTGATGTCTACAATATAAGTTCCACCTATTGTGGGGTCAGGCTTTTTTTTTATACTGTCGCGGCAAAATGACCACACTGCGCCTGATGGTAAGCGCAGTGCCGTCCAGATACAGTATCAAGTAGCGAGACACAGTCTATCCCCCGCTACTCAACACAATCATGCCGGCCTGCTGTTGAGCTTCTTCAAATTACGCCTAAAGGACCCAGGATCATAGGAAGGAGGGAACACGGTAGCTGGCAAACTGTTCCACAGCTTGATGGTGCCGCAAAAATACGAGTTTGCGAACCTCTTGGTTCAGGACTTCCGGACTATGTGTGTGACTGTTGGGTGTATTTTTATTATATCGCATCTATTCCAAATCAGTCACTGAGTCCGTCCCTTTTATTGTCACTGTGTGAAAGAGATTTGTATTTAGATGTAAATACCGTGTTTTTGTTTTGTAATAATAGGGCTACTTCTGAAAAATATGTCTGTGGTTCGTATTTACACGCGAGCCAAAAACACAAATAACGTCTCGCTAACCGCAGGGATAGATATACATACGGACCTCTGGAAATCGCACACATGCTATGAAACCATAGATTATGAAACAGCAGATTGACACTTCACGTCAGTTTTACGTGAAACAGTGATTGTCAAATTTTTGAAGTGAAATCTTCTTTGGGCACATTGGGCACTTTTGGAATGGGAAAAAGTATTGCACTCGCGTGACCGTCACGCTCAGATTATTTTACTTTTTGACATAAGCACGCCTATGAAGTCATATAATTATTGATAAGCAATGATCATAGATATAGTATATACAACTGCAATGATAAACAAAAAAAGTTACTACTTCATGGATGCTGTTTCAAAAAAGTACATAGAATTCCAAAGTTTTATGTTTTCATTTCTGTCGGTAGTATCCATGACTGACAGACTGCCTATGTATTTTATTTGAATTTTCTAAATATTTCACCATATTTAGAGTACTTTTATTTATTTAACACGTTGACTGCGGCGCACACACACGGTGTGTTTTTGATTTTGCTACGCGCATGCGGGCGGCACACGCTAGGTGCGTTTTAAATAAATATATACAAAGATTGTGGCTTCACCCACGTATTTTTATTTAATATTTTATTACTTGTCTTAGATAGCCATGGTTTGATTTATATTTATAGGAATGATTATCCTAAATGTTAAAGCTAACTAGAGCGAGTTATTTCGATAAATCTCACGAATATAAGTATATACTCAAATTTCATACATAAAATTTATTTCAAACACGTAAAAGATGTACCTTTTTATTACATCTAAACAGGGACACACATTTTAACAAAATACAATAACAGCTTTGGTAGCTGTTGCTCTAAATAAATAATAGTAATAATATCTAGTTTTATTTTAAGTTTTAAATTAAAACGATGCGCATAAATACGAGGGGAAAAGTGGCTTATAAATTTGCACGGCCAGACATGGTTTTTAGCTTAGCGATAATTTCAACACGCCCGGCGCACTGGCGTTCGGGATTGTTACGCGAGTGCGGGAAACGCACCTAGCGTGTGCCAGCCGCATAGGCGTATCGTCGCAATATTTGGCGCCGCAGTCAACGTGTAAAAATTTATATGGGCAACATGTTTTGTCCACATGAAACTTCCTTAATTGCGATCTTGATACTATCAAGTTGATATAATATTTAACAAAAACGATATTGTCATACCTGAAAAGGATTGTAAGCATTCCTGTTGTTATTGAACTTGTTGTAATGGTGGAACTTTTTGATCTTCTTGTTGCGGCCGCGGTCCATGTCATCCGCCGCATCCAGGGCACGCTTGCGCTCGTCACGGCGCTCCTCGAACACCTGCAGGCAACACGTAACAACATGCGTCAACATCCCGCAACATCCACCACGCAGGCACGGTGCAGTGTCGCAGCGTCACCGTGAGTGGGCTGTGGCTGCATACGACATGCTAGCTTAACAGAGATTAACACACTATATCACTATACAGTTTCATCTGTAAGAAAATCTAATTCGATAAAATCGACACACCTCTAAGCCACGCCTCGGCGCAAGGATTCACTCAATAATTCAGTTTCTTTGCATAAATAACATATATCATATTTTTGGCATTATAATGCAATATAATTATAATGCAATACATTCAAATATTTACATAATAAATACTACTATTATCTCATATGACTCGTGTAATAATTGAGTCGCTTACCACAAATACTATCTTAGTTTGTAATCGTAATAATTTTACGAGCCCCTTTCACATAACATAATATGTAATGGAAATATAATGTTAGGAATACCACAGACGAGTATATACGTTCTATTAAGATATACCTGTCGCGAGAGAGCGCTGTGGTGGCCGTTCCAGGTGGTGACGGGCGCACCGTAGCCGCGGTGAGACAGCGCCTGTATGTGGCGCGCGGTCTCCACGGGGCCGGTGGTGGGGACAGGCGGCGCGGGGGGCGCGGGTGGCGTGGCACACGAGGGGGGCACGGGGGCGGCGGGGGGCGCGGCCGACACCGGAGGGGGAGCCACCATGCCCACCGTGCCTGCCGGCTCGCTGCGGTCACTCAGCGGCGACATACTGCTCACACTCGTGTTAGGACTTTGCTCGTTCTCTTCTTGCTGCTCTTTTTCCTCCTTCTCTTTCAATCTGATATGTAACAAATTTCCATTGAATTAATTAAGAGCACACAAATTATCGACAGTGTATTGTTGCTAAATCATATTAGTCACTCACTTCTTATTGGTGTCGCCATTCAAGCTGGGGCTGAGCAAGGGACCACTTTTCTCGCTGGAGACTGTCCACGCGTGGTGCATACTCTTTGTGGTAACGATGAGTCCCTGTGGAGACTCACATCGACTCGGCTTAGTTTTGCGCAAGTCACCTTTGACAGGTGGCCTCTTAGCACATTCATCACTCAGTCTTTCGTTCCGTTCGTCCCCACTAGACTCTGAATCGTATGGAACTAATCTGGAACTTGAAAAACCGTTTCGTACGGAATGGTTTGCCAAATCATTCTTGTTCATTTGTTCCTCCAATTTTTCCAAGGGTGACTTAGAAATTTTTACTAGTTTACTAGTAGATGCTGACTTCTCTAGAATTTTTGTATTTGTGATCATAAATCTGAGATCAGTTTCACTTTTCGACAATTTAGGTTTCACATGACATTCTTCACCATTTTGTTTTTTGATCACAAAGCTGATTTTCTTGTCATCTTCGACTTTAAAGGCTTTGTCAACACCATTCAAAATTTTCGGTGGTTGAACTACTTTTTCTACCTCACCATTTTGTTTTACAACCCATGGTTCAGAATTAGTATGGCTTAAGTCTGTTGATTTACTCAATGTGCTATTTAATATAATGGGCTTAGCCTCCGACTTGGGAGCTTCAGTTGAGGTACTATTGAGAAAAGCTGGTTTTCTCTCTTCATTTCTATAAAATGTTAACTTCAGGGGACTTTTTTCTCTGTTGAGTATATTTTCAGGTAGCTGTGGTCCATAGACTGCACTAGAGGAGGGTGTAGAGACAGAGGGTTCATCATTGATATTATCTTTTTCAAAGAACATTATGTAAGCATTGGTACCCAATACAGCTGATAAAGGCAGAGGTCGAACACAGCTGTCATCAAACTGATAGTAATTGCCATTTGGTGCCTGTCCTATAGCCGTGTAATGACCACAATTCTGAGATGGTCCAAGGTGGGTTACTAAACTTACAAGTTTATAAGACTGCAACAAAAACACAATTTATACATTTTAATCACTACCCAGTTAACCATTTGATGTAATTTTTGAAGCAGAGAAGGTTCGGAAATAGTCGATTTCTCGTGATGCTTTATTGGACATCATTTTTATATATTTCAGGTATCTATGTCACTATGTGACATAAATAAGTGTGAAATAATGAGACTCAGTTTTGAGTGATATATTATGAGAGCAATGAGGTCAAAATTACATCAAATGGTTCACTGGCTATAATACAAGAAAAACGCTATATCCTTTTATCATAGCTTTTAAATCATAAAATAAATAAATAAAACAGCTTATATCAAAATAAATACTCACTAATTGTTGATGTGTATTCTTGTGGAACATATATTTATTCAGTGATATTTTCTTACGGAACTGTACATGTTTAGAAAGTTTACCTCCAGCTAATGAAAACCTCTTCAATGCAATGCATAGCACCATTGGTGCACGTTCCACAAAAAATTGCTTTGTTGCTGATACCTGAAAATATAGTTTATAATGTTAAATGCCATTAGTATACATATTCTAGAAAAGACATTCACGAAGATTCTAAATTTATATATCCAACAATTGTTAATAGCTACAATAATTTATTTACTTTTTTGTTACATGCTTCACACTTATAGCCCAAGTCCTCCAGTCTTTCTCGAGAAAAGAATGAATCCAGCGCTTCGTCTAATGTAGAATGTTTCCTTATATCCAACAACAAATCCTGAAAAGATATTATAATTATATTTATTATAAAAAATCACTTAGGAATTTATATAGTACAATTATGCCCATATGCACTAAACACTAAGGAAAATATAGCCATAAAAATGCGTTAAACTAATAAGCTGCCTAATTGCTTACGATAAAATAAGATGGGCATCTACAAAAGGTTTTGTTCAAATCACAAATTTTTACTTCTTCTGTGAGTTTTGACTTAGCAACTTTAGTGCAAACATTTTCATCCTTCTTTGCCTTTGTGGCTTTATGGAGTTATTGCTTAATAAACACAATGTATGTATAATTATAGCAATTCCAGATTAGTAATAAAAAACAAAACACATATTATAGAAATAGTTTTTTTATCCTGGCATGGCAAAGTGTGCACACTGCACCTGATGGTAAGCGCAGAGCCATCCAATTAGAGTAGCGAGAAAATCTATCCCCCACTACTCAACACAAACAATCATACTGGCCTGCTTCTTGACACTAGGCCATGGGTAAAAAGGTGAAGAAGTGGTCTAGTGTCAGTGTACTCAGAAGGGCATAAAACGGTTAAACATCGTACCCCAACTCTAGAACCCTGACAAAAACCAGATGTACACTGGCTGATCCCAAAACGCGACACACTTGCGTGTGCCACTATAACGGATTCACACCCTGTGTATGGTAGTCGGTATCCTACCACCAGCAAAACCTTCCTACATTTTTATTTTACAACCAACTCAAGCCTGATTAGCCCTCAAAAAGGATGAACACTTAGACTGTGATGTTTCATCAATAGCTATGTTATAGCTATTATGAAAAAAAAAAATTAAAATATGATCTCATAGCATAGTTTCAGCTATTGCATCACTTAACACTTTGTAACACAACACTTTTGTAATTTTAATTCAATTATTTCAACCATAGTCAAGTTATGACTTATAACAATCTTTCCAAAATAAGATAATTGGTTTCTCAATCCACTGATTGAACCAACTCCTCAAATATAAGATAATTATATTGTCATCATGTTATATTTAACTTTAACAATAATCATTTATTTTCTTTGTTGAATCAACTGAGCCTTTGGTTAAAGACTAACAATATTTAAACTTGACTAGCTTGAAAAACAGCCTTATATAAAAATATAACTGTAATTATACCTGAAAATGTTGATAAGTCGTAGATAGATGTTGGCATGCAAGACATCTCACTGTAGATCTTAGATATCCTCCTAAAATCTGATTCAACGGTGTAGTTTCTTTGCTGTACTGATCCAATTTATCAGAATTCACAAACCGTAGCAAATAACATTTCTCCATGGCTTCAACGAGATACCTTCAAACAAATATATATAATAAAAATTGTTGTTTGTAAAATTAAAAAGAGTAAATAGCTGTTTTCAAAAAGACAGATTTAGTTTTAATAAAACTTTTTTAAAATGTTCCATCCATTTATTTGGTTGTACTCGTCCACTCCAAGAAATTTATATTTCCAAGATTATAGCACACTTGAAGGTCCTCCACCTTCCTCACTTATCCATTTTCAGGAACATCCCTCTGGCTAGTACAAGTAAGAGCTCAGTCTACATTGGTCACTCATTATTTGATAGATACATCTCCAATCCAGCATTGCTCAGCCATAATAATCTTCTATGTAGGGAGAAATATTGTCAGCCCCATACTACTTTATCATCATCATTGTAATAATCATTTATTAGTAAAAGATAAAAACTGTAAGCATGCAAATTATATAAGCTTATCATTATTTAGTTTCTAAGATCAATTCCTGATGAACTATCATTAAAATACAATGAAGGTGATGCATTCAAAGTACCTTAGAAACTCATGTGCATCTTCTTGTCGGCCTGGTGTTAGGTGTCTGCAGATCAAACGTAGCTTGGAGTAAACTTGCCATGGCTTTATTGGGGCTCCACCACTTTTTTGTGTAACCATCAATGTAGCTCTCATACCACAAATCACACAAGCTTCTGCAAAGTATAAATTAAATAGTGCTATCAAATTTATTCAACAATTTTATCTATTCAAAACAACTTGTTCTACGGTTTGTATGCATTTGTTTTAATTGAAATATAAACTATATTATTTAAACATTAACATGTAGAAATATTAATATAAAGTACATATCATCCTACAGCATAATTCATTTTGAATTTGGATAATGTGCTTTATATTACTAAAAAGGGTATGTATAAGAAATAAAATCCAACTCCAGAGTATGTTACAACTGAAATTAAAGAGAATTTTATTCAGTTTATCTTACCTTGTTGGTTACATTTGTCAGCATGAGAAGATTCAGAAACAAGCCAATTTGCAAATGCAGGAACATGAAACAGGGCTTGCAATGTGGAATTCAGGTAGCAAGTATTACCCACATTCTGCATACCAGCCCCCGCTGCCCAGGGGCATTGCCATCCTGTATGCACTTTCTCAAGAGGGAATAGTACACGTTTTGGTTTTGGCAAACCATCTTCAGCATTTTTATTTTCTAAAAATAATTACATAATAAATAAACATTCAACCCCATATGTGTAACTTTATACACACAAAATGTAAATAACATCTAAACAGATTTTCCGTCACGCTTGCAACATTATTGACAACTAATCAGAAAATATAACCTCTAAACTCATCTTATCGTGTTCGTAGATAACAAACAATCCGTGATTGTCGATAAATTAAACATTTACTGAAAAGAACACTTACCTACACCTTGATTACCAGAAACACCTTCCTTTTTAAGTATTTTACCATCATGCAATGGTTTTTTAGGTCGAATAACCACGTACTTTGACTTCAGTACGTCGAGAACAGTGCCTTGGAAATCACCTGATTCTTCAAATTCAATCTTGGACAGTAGTACACTTTTAGCCGACGAGTATAATCTCCCATCTAACATAGATGAGCTCTGAGATTCATCTGGAGTCAGAGATAAACGTAATGCGCTTGTTACTGGGTCGCAAATTGAAGCGGGCATTTTACCTCCAAAATTGCACTATCACGTTATCAAATCACAGTACACCCATCTTTTGTTCGCGTAACTTTTATGCAAATATTATCAAAAAGTAATAGTAAAATCCTTAAATATCGCGTGTAAAATGAGTAATGAAATGTAAACTCGGAAAGCTACACAACGAACAGAACGTACGTCGTACATGTATGACTAAAAAATTGTTGCCAGCTCCAAAACAGTGTACGGTCTATTTTTGATAATACTCGAATATACCCTATAAAAAATGAAGTATTCTAAGATTGTCCCAGAAATGTCATCTTTTCCTGAAAATCCCTTTAGCTGTTTATGAAGTCATAGATGTCTTATTTTGACTACTTTGTCTAAAAGGTAACCAAAACGGCTTACACTTTTTTTAACTCAGCCTTAAAACTTTAGTTAATGCTACGACCAAGGATCTACTGGACACGAAATGTAGGTAGTAGTAAGGCGCCGGAAGAGCAGGATAGCCATATACAGAAATACTTAAGTACCAGGCTGGCATAAATATAAGGATATTTGTCTTAGAAATTAGGTTTTGGTCGGGGGTCTGGAGTTGGGGTACAATGGCCATTTTGCGGTCTTCTTAGTACTCTGACACTAGACCCTCGACCCCTTCTTCACCTTCTTGCCCATGGCGTAGTGTGAAGAAGCAGTCATAATACAATAACATATGTACTGGCACAATTATTTTGTTTTTCTTTTCAGTAATTCGGCCTTGCATAATACTTTTAATACTGGCTACAATAATTATTTTTTGAACTTATATTTTATAAAATTATGAGATTGAAATTTTAAGATGCGCGCGTACTATGAACTATCCGTATGTATTATTTATTGATATAAATTAAAATATTATGAATATTAATTATTTAAATTATTAATATTTGCATGCAATTAAAAACTATTTTTTAATGATGAAAAAAAAGGTTAAACTTCCCACGCGCGAACATGAGTACGCATTTTTTTATATATTTTAGATTTCCAAAAGATTCATCTTTTCGGATATTATGGATTAAGTCAATAGGACGTTGACGTCCTCAATTTTGAAACCCGGTTAAATATACTCGTGTATGTTCAAAACACTTTGAAGAAAATTGCTTTCGAAGAACTCCGCATATGAATTTCATAAAACTATTTTGTCTTCCGACGCTACATATAAATGTTAGTTTCAAACTAATTTACTTAAATAAAAAACAATAAATAGGGTAGTTGTGCGCCTGAGCTCTCTCCTATTTTGACTCTCCTGTTTCGTCTCTCTCTGGTCACTGGACAAGTGCCTAAAGCCTGGAAGCAAGCTAACGTGCAACCTGTGCCCAACAAAATATAGTCGTGCTGAGCCTGCCAACTATAGGCCCATCTCGGTTACGTCCATACTTCGCAAAAGTATGGAACGTGTACTGGATGGCAGGCTCATGGCATACCTAGAAGCGAATGACCTCCTAAGTGACCGACAATACGGATTTCGCCGAAACCGGTCAACTGGAGACCTTCTAGCGTATGCCACTCACATCTGGAGCGAGGCCGTCGAGAAGCATGTTAGTTATAAAGTAAGCAGATGCCAGATGCTAAAGAGTATACATCAATATATTTTATATGAGCGAACCTCATTGATATATACTGTCTGTCTGTCTGTCTGTCTGTCTGTCTGTCTGTCTGTCTGTCTGTCTGTCTGTCTGTCTGCCTGTCTGTCTGTCTGTCTGTCTGCCTGCCTGTCTGTCTGTCTGTCTGTCTGTCTGTCTGTCTGTCTGCCTGCCTGCCTGCCTGCCTGCCTGCCTGCCTGCCTGCCTGCCTGCCTGCCTGCCTGCCTGCCTGCCTGCCTGCCTGCCTGCCTGCCTGCCTGCCTGCCTGCCTGCCTGCCTGCCTGCCTGCCTGCCTGCCTGCCTGCCTGCCCGCCTGCCTGCCTGCCTGCCTGCCTGCCTGCCTGCCTGCCTGCCTGCCTGCCTGCCTGCCTGCCTGCCTGCCTGCCTGCCTGCCTGCCTGCCTGCCTGCCTGCCTGCCTGCCTGCCTGCCTGCCTGCCTGCCTGCCTGCCTGCCTGCCTACTACTCTAAAGTTGGCAAAAGTTACACCCATATATCAATCCGGACCAACAACAGACCCAGGCAATTACGGACCTATATCGGTTTAACCTGTATTATCGAAAATAATAATATAAAAATATGTTGAAAAATATCTGGGTTTGAGAATGGATAGGGCTTTAACTTGGAATAATCATATCGAACACATAAAAAATAAGTTATCATCACTGCCCGGTTCCCTTCGTAATATTGTCGCATCCCAAGACTTCTAGTCAAGCCACATATGTATCTTATTTAATCTAGTGCCTCTAAAACTAAAGTAGCAGATGTTCAAATTGCCCAAAATAAAATTATTAAACAGCTTTTTAATTACTCATACCTGACCTCAACCAATTAAATCTATAATTAAACTAAGATAATGAATATCATGTTAGGAACATCAACAAAACTATGCAAGATGGATATTTAAAAGGCACAAATACAAGGTTTATAATTAATTGATTGATTTACAGAACACTGTTACACATCTCAGTGCTTAATATTAACACAAACGCATGTCAGGATATATTGCATGCTTCTCTTTATAATTAATCTACCAGCATTACCCTCCAAGCTGAACTACGCGGCCATTGAACTGATTACGAAACACCGAACCACGAATATACTGGCTATCGTCTCGTATACTTTACAAAACAACTGAACCCCGGAGCGCGGAAGGTACTCCCGTTTTATATTAAACATTTACTACTCCCACTTTGGTTGTCATTATTAATCTACCCCCAACTAGTCTCCTAAATACCTCCGTTATACCTTCGGTATTTCTAATAATGGTAAATACCCTAATAATCCATCAATTATATATTTTTAACACATGTATTTTATTCGAAAGTACTTAGCAAAAATATCCACACCAGCCTTACATTCACTAAACTAAAACAAATCACCCAAAGTAGCACTCTACGTGCAAGTTTTTTGGTTCTGCCAAAAATCAGAACAAACTATGAGAAAAATGCATTTAATACATTTAAGACACAGCTAGCTAAATATCTTATAGATAGATAGATAAAAAGTTTATTCATTTATATGCAACAATGCATATACAAATAAATTGTCTTTAATATTACTACCAGAATATAATTAGTGTAATTACGGATAATTAACTTAACACGATCACTAAGACTATCGGATACCTTAAGCGCGGACGGCTCACCCGTAGTCACCCAAGAGATCTTGAGAAGACCATAACCAGGCTACGAACGTAAGCCATCAACAATGTTATGAACCATTGACAAAGACACAAACACTCATTTTTACCTCAATTAATTGCACAGTTTAGCGTAACTATTACTATAAAATTAATTTATTACCGGGTAGAAATTAAAACCAGAACTAACAGTCACCACCAATACCAACATTAAAATTAAAAATTTAAATGGTTTTACTTGACTAACTTGATTATCGATTATTAGTTCTGAAACTTTTATAAAAACTAGACCCGTAAAACAATTCATAAATCAATATTGTAGTACCATTAAATTACTGAATTATTCATTCAATGCAGTTTTTTCATAACACGTTAAAACCTAGGTTTGAGGGGTACCTTTGATTATAGTTTTTTATTAAACACTAGTTATAAGAGTAAATGTTTTTCAACCCTCATACAAGCTAGAATTGAACCACATCAAATTCAAGGTTCATTAAATCATCACACGCGTCAACTGTTACGTAGTACACCGATAATTCGCGCAGCTTATTATCATATATGTGATAGGGGTGAGCCTATACCATACCGGGCACAATTCCATGATCACGGCGGATAATCCCAATATCTCTTTACCAAACCCGGGGATCGAACCAGAGACCCCGCACGGCAGTCGTACCGCGTACATTACAACTACGCCACAGAGGACCGTGGACGTCCAATTATAATATCACTGCGTAATTAGCAGTTAAGCAAAATCTGAGTGCAAGACGTGAGTAACAGCCTAGAGCCGTTACAGCTGCGAAGGGATATTTCCTCGCTTAGCGTGTTATACCGTCTGTATCATGGCGAATGCTCTGAAGAATTGTTTGATCTTATCCCATCCTCTCCCTTTCATACCAGAACCACGCGTACTGGTTTGCGGAGCCACAGGTTTGTGGTGTCTACTATACCCCGGCCCGAACCAAGAGGTTCGCAAACTCGTATTTTTGCCGCACCATCAAGCTGTGGAACAGTTTGCCAGCCGTTAATTACAATCAGTTTTAAATCCAAAAACAAAAATCAATGAGGTAGGAAACAAATCCTCATATTTCCAACTTAATAAATCGTAAGTTTAGCAGAACGATCAAAATTAAAAATCGGCCTTTAAATTTAAAAAATGAAAGCGACTGATCAAATTTCACATAAATCCACGGGTAGATGCCACTTCTTATGTCCAGGTGAAAGGTCATGAAATCACAGGTCACCATATGAAGAGGCTGGAAGAGGGCTTATACATCCCTCTCAGATTTCCAGATATAGACAGGATGCACATGGTATGATAGATTCGTAGAAATAACACGAGTTGAACACTTCACAGTTTATTAAGCTATACAGCCAGTTCGAAATACAATAATCCACGGAAAAAAGAACTGGCAAGAAAAACCATGGTTTACAATTACACTTTGCACTGAGACGCACATGGCGTTGAATCATCACTTTAATTATAGGCAACGATCAGTTAAACAGCACTTGGGCATTACGACCTCTAAATTACTAAACTATTCGAGATAGGATATTGACTCGTCTAATAATTATTCCTGAATGCTCCGCGAAATGACGAGGCACTCTTTTATATTGTGATTTTCGTTGTGCCCCACTACGAATGAGATCATCCAATAAACAACTCGAACCTACCTTCAAAATAATAAAACAACTGACGCTACCCACAATTTACGAAAGATAAAATTATTTGTAAGGTCAATTCAGTCTCCGTATTCATTATACTCCGACGTATACCTTTTCTCCCAAAAATAACTTCCACGCGGGCGGAGCCGCGGGCAAAAGCTAGTGAGAAATAAAGATCTTTAACCACAATAATTTTAATTACCATCTAAGGGTTAAGTCTTATTTATGTTATTTAGAGCACTATTTGTAACATAAGGCCAATAAAAGAGATTAAGAAGGAGAACAAAGAAGAAGATTATTTTTTAAGAAGTTTAATAAAATAGGAATGTCATTTTTTTTGTATTTTCTTATAGAAAGAAGGCGTATGCGATCCTTGTATACACACAATTTCAGAATTTCGAGAGCTCCCAGTCTTATGCCTATTTATTGCAGCGCATAATGTCCCGTCCCTATGTGAGAATTTATTAAATTTATCACTCGCGGAATTCAATCTTTCTGCGAAATAAATATTACTTATCTCATATTCGTATCTCTTAAAAACAATAAAATTAGCCGGCTGGTATTTATAAGCCTCGTGAAAACAAGCTTCGCACATTCTGCTCCAGACTGTCTACATTATAGCGCGAGAAGCTGCCTTACCTCACTTATATAAAAATGGGTTTCAAGTTATACTTCGTATTGTTTTGGATGTGTCTGTTTCTGACGAGCGCACTAACGAACCCAGTTCCAACAAATCAGTGTTCCGCTGTAAAATATGTCCAGATGACTATCATATATTTTATCATGGCAAGTGCGTAAAGTAAGTACATTTTATGGCATAGAAGTGGTAGAGCTACGCTGTAGACATATTTTTCTACAGCATGAATGGGCCGGCTCGCCCGGGGTAGTACCAATGTCTCACAGAAAACCAACGTAAAGTGACACGGCACTTTTATTCAGTTATTACAGCTACAGTCATTACAGATCAAAACTTTTTTTTTATCCTGGCACGGCAAAGTGACAGCACTACACCTGATGGTGCCGTCCAAATAGAGTATAGAGTAGCGAGAGACAATCTATCCCCTGCTACTCCACACAATCATGTTGGCCTGCTTCTTCACACTACGCCATGGGCAAGAAGGTGAAGAAGCGGTCGAGGGTCTAGTGTCAGAGTACTAAGAAAGCCGCAAAATAGCCAAACATCGTACCCTAACTCTAGACCCCCGACAAAAACCGGATGTACACTGGCTGATCCCGGAACGCGACACACTTGCGTGTGCCACTATGGCGGGTTTAACACCCTGTGTACGGTGGTCGCTATCCGGGCGAATATGAATATCCTACCACCAACAAAATTATGGTACAGCACTTTAAAAATTTACATCTCTACTAGCGGATCGTGCAGACGTCGTCCTGCCCGTAAAACCAGCGCCACACCAACTGAAGCGCCATCTGCCAGGCTGATTTTGGAATCTAAACCATCCAGGGCGCCACCCAAACGCATACAAAAAATTCATTCAAATCGGTCCAGCCGTTTAGGAGGGGTTCAGTGACATACACACGTACAGTAGAATTATATATATAAAGAAGATAAGCCACTTGTAATGAAAAGGGAACCGGATCAATGTCTTCACAGTAATAGATTTAATTTATTCTATTCTCTCGCAACTCGCATCGTAAGGCCAGACAAAATATTAGTGTGGTCCAATGGATGGTCTGGACAATGGACTCTTACATTTTGCAACTATACTAATTGTAGATATCAGCATGTTGTTTTTAATCCATAAGTGCCCTGGTTTAAGTGAATGTGATGTTTATGAATCAATATTGACTCAAGGCGACTTTAAAATCATTTTTAACCGACTTCAAAAAAAAGGAGGAGGTTCACAATTCGTCGGAATCTTTTTTTTTATGTATGTTCCCCGATTACTCGAAGACGACTGGGCCGATTCGCGAAATTATTTTTTTGTTAAAAGGGTATTGTTCCCAGGTGGTCCCATTGGTCCCACTAAGTCAGGATCTGATGATGGGATCCCAGAAAAATCGAGGGCAACCCTCAAATTTTATAGGGATGCATAATTTGGTTTTTATTGAAGTCTGTGTACTTTTTATGAATTAAAAATCTTTTATTATATAACAATATTTGGCTACACTCTTATAAACATGCGCTCTTGTGCAAATCTGGTGTTGGCGGATGGGGTGAGTAGTCTATAAACTCTACAACTCGCTAATCGTCTCCTACAAGAATGCTTGAATATGTTGGTCGTCAATTATTTGCAGGAGTTCCTCGCGATTTTTCATTCTCTTTTGATAACCACTACTTAATGCTCATCAAAAGTATTTGTAAAAACTATTTAAATGTCAGGACATACTATGCTGGAAAATCTTACGTAAATAAAAAAGACAGTAGGTATTAGAAAATATTACATTACCTATATACAAAATTAATTTTTCACTGTTAGTAAAGTTATTGTGCCTATTATGTAACTGTGAGTTTCCTTTTCAAGAAATTATAATATTATGTCTATGTCTCATAAAATTTTAAATTTTATCTTAACATGAAACACGCACACCTGAGATTTCATGAACTGGGTAAAATAATGTTAGTTGGTAGCCCCATAGAGTTCACCTGTCCCTTTAGGGTGTACGCCTATGCCTCATCTATATATATACTAAATCTATGGATTATCCCCTTCTATATATCAATGGCGAACCTTGAGTAGGCAACCAAAAAATACTTTAAAAGAGCGAACCGATCTAAGGCAGACTCCAAGATTATCTTTGCTGTTTCCCTAATAGATATAGTTTAGTATAGAAATATTAGAAATAATACTCTTTGCAGTTTGCGTTGCTGCATGGACTACGCTGCCTTTGCTAGTTCTTATGAAAATGAAGACAAAAAATACAAAACATGTTTTTGACATTTTCGTATTGATTTCCTACTAAATTATAGAAATAGTTGTTCGGCCAATTTAATTAAATTTAAAATCTTACTATCAAATAAAATGCAGTAAATTAACCGTTTATACAAAGAGCAGTAATAATGAAGTTCTGGATTGGATTTTCTTTAGCTTTTTTTACAGGTAAAACTAGTGTAACGATAAACAAATACAATAGACGCTTTATTTGTAACTTTTTTATCTTCCTGTTTAAGCTTCTTCTTACTATATGTATGATTATTATACTACATACAATAGATCTAATAATATCAGTCAATATAGCTATTTCTAGCAGTATATCTGTAGCTAGTTTTGTAATTAATTGAATTAAATCTAATCTCTCTTGGAATAATTTTTAGTCATAATTTTGTAATTGATGATACAATTCGTTTTTAAATGATTATACCTATACTTACATGAATAAATAAACGGATTAAATCAACAATGATTCTACAAATACCATCTGAAATCTAACATTTCTAAGAATCAATGTTAACCAGTTCTCTGATTGTCCATTCAAATTGATTCTGATATCAAGAGTCGATTGATCAGCGTTTCTTTTAAAACAAGTGAATAACATGACCTGTTTTTTCATCTAGTTAATTTTTGTAATGCAGCCATCATACCAGCCCTGTATTAAACTTGTCCCACTGCTGGACACAAGCATCCTCTATTAATGAGAGGGGTTAGACCCAAGTTCACCACACTGGCCTAATGCAAGTTGGTAGACAGAAAATTTGGATGAATAAACATATGTTCTATTATATGTTCATTTTTTTTACATATTTAGGGGTAATAAATGATCCCACTTATATTGTACTAACTTGTGGTGAATTTATGGCTATTAGACCAATATCTGACTATCCACAGCAGAGACTTCTATCTGTATCTAATACTTATCCTCCTAAATCTTTTTTCATCTTTAGTAAATAATAAAAAACTAATACATATTTTTTGTAGGCATTGTTTATAATACAGCTATTATTATTGCAGCATTTCCAGCAATATCATCTTCTAGAGTTTTGGAGTTAAGTGATAAGTTCATAGACATTAGTGAAGATGGCATGTGGTTTGTTAAATTTTATGCACCATGGTGTGCTCATTGTAAAAGACTTGAACCTGTGTGGGCCCATGTTGCCCAATCACTGTATAATTCACCAATAAAAGTTGCCAAAGTTGATTGTACTCGTTTCCCAGCTGTGGCTACTTATTTTAATATAAGAGCCTATCCTACAATACTATTGTAAGTATTAATCTATACTAATATTATAAAGCTGAAGAGTTGGTTTGTTTGTTTGGACATGCTAATCTCAGGAACTACTGGTTCAAATTCAAAAATTTGCTTAATGTCAGATAGCCTATTTATCGGGGCAAGCTGTAGGCTATATAGGGTGTCCCTCGAAGTATGGATCAAATCGAATAGGGGCATGGGCAAGATCATTTCCAAATTTTGAATCCTGACAATGTTGGTGCAATTTTTTACAGTTCCAAAGTTATGACCAATTTTTGTATTAGAATATAAATTAAAATTAATTATAAACTGAAATTAGAATAATTAAAACGCACTGCATATGTAAAACAATTCCACGCGGAACACGTTCAAAGTTCACACCTGTCGTAAACGGAATACTAACAAGGCGGAGTGGCAGAACTGATGCGCGTGGTCATAAAAAGAAAAACCGCGTATCTCCGAACTCGCGTAAAACGGGGTAGTGTAGGTTGGCGTATTACTGTATATGCAATAGAAAAGTCAGAGGTGAATGCCGTTTGGGCAGGATTTGAACCTACTACTTCCGTTTTGGTAGACCATACTAATACCAACTGGGCTATCATTGCTTTACATTATACTTACTAGTTTAGAGAGAATTTTGTGACAACAGGATAAGCACCAGTATGTCATATGGATTTAATATATTAAATTAGTCTCACAATAAACATATACTTACAATATTTCAGTTTGAAAGGGCCCTACCAACATGAGTATAAAGGAGAAAGAGCAAAGGAAGACATGGTGCACTATGCCATGAGAATGTCCCAGCCAGCCATCCAGAGAGTTTCCCATGCTGATAGCTTAGGATATTTGAAGGAGGCTCATTCTATTTTCTTTGGATTTGTAGGGAAACAACATGGACCATTATGGGTACTGTCTATTGCATATTATTGTTTTTTCCGATCGTCCATTAATCACGTGAGGCTCGAAAGGAGGGGGGTATATAATTAGATATCACGTATATATAATTCGTTGAACGCTCGATTTCTAAACCAAACAGCTGTTTGGACTGTACTTATATTCAAAGGAGAATGTTAGCGGTGTGGACTGTACTTCTATTCAAAGAAGAATGTTAAGGGCCATTTAAATTCATGTCACAAGCAACTTAATGGTCGAAGCAATAACAGTCCAGAGATACACAATGTTCGTCCATTACGCATTCTCACGCGATGATTGATCGCTAGATCGAGAAAGATTCTCTGTGTAGTGCGCGAATATGGTGACGCCGAGTTGCTCGATGAAACCAACGTTGATCTTCAACAAAGCACAGTGCCAACAGCTGACTTTCAAGATGCTTAACCACTAGTTGGTTTTGAAGAAAGTCTCGCTAACCTGTGGTCCGAGGACAATATTCATTAAATACATATATACATGTACAAATATTAACCTTTATTTTTTTACACCTTACTTTATTATTTTTATGCCAGTCAAAAACAACCTGCAATCTTTATGTCTGCCGGATATTTTTATCATGATGCTTAATTTTATCAGATTATACCTGTATTTAAAGATATTATTCTGAAAATTTCAATATACTTAGTACCAAAAATACACGTGATTTTGGTAGAGTGGAGGGGGGGATTAGTCTAAAACTCACCACATATCGCCAGGCGGGGGGAGGGGGTTAAAAGTTGCTAAAAATCATCACATGATTAATGGACGACCCCTTTTTAGCTATCATCATAATTTAATCGAGGTTTGTACCATGTTCCAAACATACTCTTTTGTTTGTTTATTATACTCCCATGAACATTCTTAATGAATATCTTCCACGTTTTCAATTTATGAGGCAATATAACTATAATTTTGTGATTATTATATTTAATTCTTATAATATTACCCTTAATTTTCTATTTTTGAGAAATTTGTATAATTAACATATGTATTACTAATTTACATTTTAGGATATGTTCGCAATTCATGCTGAGAAGTATCAGCCTCATACATGGTTCTATGTAATGTCACATGACTTAATTAAGAATGATTTAAAAGTGCCTAATGATACTGCCATATTTGTTTACAAAGAAGATGATGCTTACTTTTTTCAAGGTATTTTATAGTTTTTCTTTTAAAAATACAGTTTATAGTAACCCGTACGGCGGTGTTGCCAAACCGTACCACTCGCGGCTATCTTCCCGTACGGTTCTTAGACTAACGCGTGCTGCCGTCTCGCTCTATGGTGAGTTGTTGCAAAACCACCGTCCGCGCATCGCGCCATGCCGCACGCGCCGCCCCAAGCAGTGCCTATAGAGTCGTCGCCGGCATCACACGCGACTAGGTAGTGCGCGTACCTGGTACACCTAACCCACGAAACTAAATTATGTTAAGCATTTGTGAACCACGAATACAAGATTATTCCCCGAGAGTTTCTTATGTTTCATTTTATATGAGTTCACCCTCATAAGTTTTGTTAATAAAACTAAATTAAATTTGTATTTAATTTTGTGATTTGCTTTGAGTAAATATATAATTATGCCATATGAACCCAATTTATCAACAGCAAATCAAGAGCTCCTAGAAGATAGAGAAATTCTGAATATAACGTTAGATAAGTGGATTAATGCAGAAAGATTTGGATTGTTTCCTAAAATCACTAGAGCTAATATTAATGCTTTGATGGATACTGAAAAATATCTAGTCATTGCTGTACTGTCTGAGAACAAGCTGAATGAAATCACACAGGCTGAACGAGATTTCAGAGACATGGTTGAAGGGATTATCAGGTAACAAATTGTTCTAGAATATTCATTAGTATGCTGATATGTGATGAATATAAATAAACCCAAACAATATTTAAGAGACAGACAGACAGACCGACATAATGCATTCTTTCTGGTTGATCTGGATAAAAAAAAAATTTGGATTTAGAAACATTTAAGGTGCATGATTTTTAACAATCATTAAAATAGTAATATAACATCTTTTTAATTATTGAACTACATCTTTGCCTTATTACATCTTGTATTAAATGTCTTATCTGAAACATAGGCTGCCGTTATAATATCAACTATTCATCTTTCATATTCAAATACTCATGCATTTTTGCAAATCACTCATTTTTATACAATTATAAATGTCCTATTCCCAGGTGCCATTCATGTTGATCGGCTTTGATTATTTCATATCTTCATCATTCTCACATAACATATCTATCATAAAAGTAGATTATAAACTCAGTCAAACATAATTTATATGGTCGACGGTAGCATACTGCTGTGCAAGTTGCCATTGCAATCACATTGTACATTTATCATCATTTTACTAATGTTTATTACAAAAATAACTTCAGGAAAAGGAAACATGAACTCCACAGTTATTTCCAATTTGGTTGGATGGGCAGCCCTGATTTGGCGAATTCTATAGCTATGTCAGAATTGACAGTGCCACATTTGATAGTCCTCAACTCTACCACGAGTCATCATCACCTTCCTGATGATGAACCTGTACTTATGACTCCAGAGGCTGTGTCATTATTCCTTGAACAAATACATAAACAACAAGCACCAGTATGTATTTTTATTAAAATATTATTTTATTAAATTATACCTGAAGAAATATAATAATAATACTAGCCCTGTATTAAAGATTGTCCCACTGCTGGGCACGGGCCTCCTCTACTAATGAGAGAGGTTAGGCCGTAGTCCACCACGCTGGCCTAATGCGGGTTGGCAGACTTCTCATACCTTCGAAAAATTCTCAGATTTATTAATACACACATAACTTTAGAGAAGTCAGAGGTGTATGCCACTTGGGTTTCGAACCTACGACTTTCGTCTTGGCAGTCCGTACCGCAACCAACTAGGCTATCGCTGCTATTTATATTATTTAAGAAATATAATTATATTTATTATATTATAATTTAATTCTAAACGAGAAAACATTAAGTCAATTAATTAGAGAAAGCAATTTTTTTTATCCTGGCCCGGCAACTTGACCACACTGCACCTGATGGTAAGCGCAGTGGCGTCTAATTCTCTAATTGAACTGCACTCAAGTAGCGAGAGACAATCTATCCCCCGTTTCTCAACACAATCATGCCGGCCTGCTTCTTTATACTACTTCTTGGGCAAGAAGGTGAAGAAGCAGTCGAGGGTCTAGTGTCAAAGTACTCAAAAGGCCGCAAAACGGCCAAACACCGCACCTCAACTCTAGACCCCGACTAAACCGGGAGGATTTATATAAATATAAACATATTTAAACAAAACTTTAAATATCTTTATATTTATGATAATATAATTCTGTTGTCTTAACAGTAATATTGACTGCCTCGGTGGCGCAGTTATTATTGCGTAAGCGGTACGACTGCTGTGCTGAAATCTCGGGTTCGATCCCCGGATATCAGCCCGGAGTCTGGAATTGTGCCCGGTATGGCGATAGGCTAGCCCCCTATCACATCAAGGGACGGTAATAACCTCGGCAAAATGTAGATGTACTCTGCCTACCCCTTCGGGTATTACAAGTGTGTGTACCTATATGTGTATGCGTGTATAATATGTAACTTAACAACTTTATTATTTTATAGGCATACGGAGGCAATAATTGGCCTGTACAGATATATAGAGCCTTTTTTGAAATGAGAAGTACAGTCACCAACATGTGGCGAGGAAATCCAGTGTTAACGTCATTAGTGTTCGGCCTGCCTCTTGGATTCTTGTCGCTTATATGTTATTCCGTGTGCTGTGCCGATATACTCGACGCGGATGAAGATGAAACTCCAGGTATACCAGTGTTACTTCTACAATATTTTATTGTTTTCTCAACTAAGTCATTATGGAAAAATCCTAAAACAGAATATACCTAGTCAGGTCATAAATTCTGTCACATGTTTAATATAAAATAATTGAAACAAGTTTATTCATTATGTAACCATTTATATACCAAAATGAACTTAACAAAACATAGATTCTTATGACACTAAAGTTTATTCAAAATGACCTCCGTGATTTTGAATACAGGCCTTCAATCTGCGCGGCCAGTTGTCTATCGCAGCACGAACGAGGTCCATGTCAATATCGGCGGCTGCCTTAATCAAGGATGTCTTGAGTGACTCCAAATTGGGATGAGGCTTTGAGCACGCCTTTTCCTCCAAGTGTTGCCATATCTTGTAATCTAACGGATTCAAATCTGGACTGGAGGAGGGCCAGTCTTCGTGCCGTATGAAGTCGATTTCACGCGCCGCCAGCCAGTCTTGTGTGCTCTTCGCTCTATGAGCTGGCGCCGAATCTTGTTGGAATACCCAGTGCCTGTTATTGAACTTGGTATGAGAAACAGGTTCCACAAGGTTCGTCAGGACTGTATTTTGATACACAACTGCATTCGTTTTTACACCTTTCTCACAAAAATGTACCTCTGTTAAGCCCCAATAAGAAACTCCCAACCATACCATGAGCGAGGATGGAAAATGACCTCGTTGGACACGCGGAATACGGTTGCTCGCTTCTTCACTACTGTGTGCGTACACCTTATCATTTTGTTTGTTGTAGCTCTCTTCTACGGTAAAAATTTTTTCATCGGAAAAAATAATTTCCCGATATTTTTTTCCCGCGTACCGCTTCAACAAAGCGCGGCATCTCTTCAGTCTCAGGTCCATTAGACGAGCATTCAAACGATGTCCTGTTTTTCTTCGATATGCCCGAAGCCCTAAGTCTTCATTTAACACCCTTTTCACCGTGGTTCTGCTTAACCCCATCTGAAGGGCCAACAGTTTCTGCTTACGTTTGGGATTTCTTTGAATTCGCGCCTTCACAGCTTTTATCACTGCTGGAGTCCTAACAGACCGAGGGTGACCACTTCTTGACCTGTCATCTACACTAGAGTCTTCATTGTATCATTTGATGGTACGATAAACGAATCTTTTGGTTATATTCAAATTTTTCAGTATGTCAATAATTTGAATTGGCGCGTAACCGCAACGATGCAACGCAATTACTGCAACACGGTCTTCTTTAAGCGTCCACTCCATATTTAAAAATGAGTAAAATTCTAAAAAGTATACATTTTTATTTTCATGAACAATTTGAAATTCGAATTCAATAAACTTTTTTGTGGCCAGCATTCTAAAATAAAAGTTTTTACTGTGTGACAATACTTATGACCTGACTGTGTATAAATAAATACACCCAACAGTCACACACATAGTTATGACCCACACTAGGTAAAACCTGTACCGTGGGTAATAAGAACCACGAGGGACTACGGTTCCACAACACTTAGATCCGAAACAAATAGCTGTCGGTCACACAAACACTTGTCTCGGTGTGGGAATCGATCCCACGGCCAACCACTGCACCACGGTGGCTGTCATAGAATAACAGTTTAAAGTAATATTTGCTCGTAATCAAAATTTTTGGTAGTCCTTTAACGCGCCAGACAGCTCTTATTTTATCTTGTGATAATTTTTGACAGTATTACAATTTTAGGTTTATGTAGTAATAGTGCTAATTTAGAAAATGTTGGTTTCAGAATCGCACGAGAAAAAAGATTAGAACAGGTTACGCATGGAACAGTGAAAATGGAACAGCTTTGAGGTGCAAGTATTTCAGTGATGTGTGATCAATCATCATTGTAAATTTTTCTTCCGGTATTTAGTTATTAATATGGAAATCCGACTATTTTTATGGTCGATAATGATTATCTAAAGGGTGATCAGTTTTATTGAGAGGAGATTAGAGGGTTATCAATTATCATTTCTGTTTTTTTTTCAATGCTAATTATATTTTGTAAATATAATTAGCATTGGATGTTTTTTTAAATTATTTGAGGGGTAACAGATTTGCTGACTAGTTTCTGTGCGCATTACTGGTCCACGTAGATACATAAGATTTAGTTAAAAAAAAACAACAAAAACAAAATCGACTTTAAATACATTTGTTGTTCATACTGAAATCTCCAATAATATTTGTCTTGTATTAAATCACCATATCTTAACCATTTAGGCTGGGAAGAGATGAGTTAGTGATTCATTAAGGATTTTGCCTTTAATCTATTATACTATAGTTTTTTAACCACTGTGGAAAATATAGTATTTTTAACTTGAATTTAGATTTTTTTATGTTTGATTTGCTGAAACCCCTAAGTTATTGATTGCCAAAAGATATTAAAATCAACTCTATATTTTAAAACTAGTTGCAGTTTGTTTTTTTACCACTCCCATTGATAGTATAGTCCTGGGGTGCCTCCAAATCTTGAGAAGTCCCATCGAGGCCTGCGAAATATTTTTATTAAAATTTTAAATAAGGCCGAATTAAATATGTTCAAAATAAGAGACAGTTTGGAGTGTGAGGCCTCGTTGGCTCTGCTTCCTCTAAGTGTAATACCTCAAGTCAACGCTTTTTAATACGTCCACGGGGTCAAACCGCTAGTAAAATCTTGAACGTGCATTTACTAGCGACGTTCTTCTGTAGTTTTCTCAGAACGTGACCATACCACCTAAGCTACATTCCTAGAGTTTATCTTCCACGTCATGAACACTAAGACTCGTACATTTACCCGTTACAAACAAAATATAATCGTGTGAACGAATCTCATTACCTCCCCGATCCTATATGTATTTTTATGTCTTATCTCTAGTAACAAATATTTAATTAACTTAACGCTACATATTATCTTTCGAAGATACACGAGTTTTGCATAATAATACAAAATGGTGATGATTAATCGGTCCACATTTGGTGGAACTATTGTCTAAACTAAAGAAATTCATGAACATTGTAACATAATGTAATGTTTACCAGTTTAACAAAACAAGAATCCAAATTGTATGATTTTGTGTTAAGAGCGTGTATAGCAATTTTATTTGAATGTCGTTCGCGACATTTGTAACTTTAATTAAAAAAGATCTCTCTGATCAGCTACTTTTGATGATTGAAGTGTACACTAATTTTATTGTGGGACATTGTGTTCAACAACTTTTGTCTCTGACTGTACAATTTATAATGTATGAGTTATCTGGAAAATACTGAAAGTAAGGATATTTGGTGCATTCGCGGTTATAGAATCACAGTTTGAGTAGGTAGGTATCTTCATTACATCTTGATTATAGACCTTTCACACACATTGAGAGAGAATATATATACAATACATTAGTATTCTAATCGAAATTCGGTTCAGTGTGTTAAGTTTGCGGTTTATTGAGACTATTATTTCAAAGATAAACGATGTTTTTGTTTTTACCAGATTTTATTAATTGTAGGCAATACATCTTCTTCTTTTATAAATTAGATGGCTCCACCGTTTCACCAGTGATTTTGCCATTGTCAAGTAAAGTGTTGTCACTTGTCAGTAGGAATTTCAACTTTATAGTTTTGTTAAGATCCGGCCCGAAGTTACTTTAAATGAATTCTAGTCGGTCAAATTAAATCTTTATAATATTATTTATATAAATTCGAAATTTTAGTATACCGAAATAATGAAACAATTAGGTATTAACATTTTAGAACATGGAGTTAGTTATGTTATAATATAATATAAATAAATAAAGTAAAAGCCCTTAACCGACATAAAAAAAACAATAAACTTAAATTATAATCAAACACATTGTTATTTAATTAATAAAAAAGAAAAAAAAAGGGGGGAATTACCAGTGGTAGGACATGGTATGGTATGTTACCAGTCTGTGGGTTCCACGTATGTTGCATATGTCATACAATACACGCCATTTTATTTGAACATAAATTTATGTTGGAAACATAAAAGGGTGGGAGGGAAATTAATTGTCAGTAGGCAATACATATTATTAGCTATTTTGATTAAAAAAACGAAGTGAAGGTAAATCTTAATGGTGTCTGTTTAACCATTTACCACAGGAAACATTTACTATGTACTAAGTCTAATATGCCAAACTAAATTTACATTTCAATCAAACCATGATCCTTGAATTCTTTGGTTTGTTATTAAATTAATAGTTTTTAATTTATCTTATGAACTTGTATTTGTATTTAAAACTAGTACGTAAATAATTTTTTATTATCATTTTTTTATGTGTGCCTCGGTGGCGTAGTTGTAATTGCGCATGCGTTACGATTGCTGTGCTGAGGTCTCGGGTTCGATCCCCGGGTCGGGTAAAGTGATATTGGGTTTTTCTACCTAGAAATACTCAGTATTAACCCGGAGTCTGGAATGGTGCCCGGTGTGGCGATAGGCTCGCCCCCTATCACATTATGGGACCGAAATTCGGCGAAAAGTGGGTGTACTGGTTACACCTCTGCCTACCCCTTCGGGGATTATAGGCGTGAGTGTATATGTATGTATGTATTTTTTTATGTTTGGTCTATTGTCCGTATGTCGTGTTCATTGTCTTGGTAATAATAACAGTTTTTCTAAAGCCGACGTGGTTTTATTCTTGTATTCCCGAGCAAGGAACATAATAATCTCCCGAGCTTAAACAACATAACTATAAGATCACAATCATCGTATAGTTATTTACATATAATTATTAGGTACGTACTTAAATACTCCAACTATTAAGAAACAAAAAAAATCATATTATAAAAATTATTTCTTCCTTTGCATTTGAATATTACTGTAATAAAATAATATGTGATAATTATTACGTTGGTATACGTTGATTGGGGCGCAACACACATGTGATTTTAGGTGCACATCGTTAATGTGGCCGGCACCAACAACATATGATTTACAATTTACACATTTGTGTTTGCACACACTATGTGTGCGAGGCCGCATGGCGCATAGTCGTAGCGCCAGCCGCCAATTATGACGCGCCGCTTGTGCTGCCGCATTCTAGTTGCCAACCGTCCTGTTATCCCAGGAACATGACTTGGTTTTTGGAGTGTCCTGGATAGTTTTTAAACAGCCTCCTGGCCTCCTGGGTTTTAAAAGTGCCATAAGAAGATCCAGAATTTAGAATTCGCGCGCCACTTATGCAATCCTTACGGTAGGGGCGGCCTCACAGGTTGCGTGTTTTCGCGAGGCTTGTGCTATATTTAAATAAAGACGCGTCCTGTTTTTATACTGAATTGTCCTGGTTTGTCCATCTTCAAATCCTAGTTTTCAAGGTTGGCAACCCTACTGCATTCGGAACGCGAGTGCAAGTAAAACACCTAGCGTGTGGCTGCCGCGTAAACGGTCACTCACCTAAAACATAGTTAAAACTTAATTTTCTGTGCTGCAATCAAGTATTTCACACGTGATACCATTGTTCTTATAGAATAAATTATGTATTTATAGAAATTTGAAACGAATTTTAATAGATAATGCAGTCATACTTATACAAAAATAAAAAATAAGTTATATGCCATGGTTTTATTTTTAGTTTAGACCCTCAATCTACAATTTGGATATCTCATTATTATATATAACATATTCTATGTATTTTATATGTGTTTTTATTTGATTGAACCAAATTTCGTATTTGTAATCAGACTTGTGGAAATTTTTATTTTGTTTTGTATTTTTATTTTGTAAATTATTATACAAGACAGATTTGTTTCTAGAAGTACTTGAAATTTCGGTATAATTTGTAGGTCTACTAATAGACTCTGAATTTCTTTTGTGTTGTGGTTGCTGTTTTGAGGATGAAATTGGTTTGTCTCCTATTGTATCTGAATGTTCTCGTAACATTTCTTTTTTGTTATTAACCTTTCTAATAAATCTATTGTCCAAAGTGCAATATTTATTGTTTCTACCAAATGATGCAGGAAGTCCAGCTTCCAGTAATGCTTTATTATTGCCATGATTATCTATGGAATTGTTTCCTTCACCACAAGTAATGGATTTTTGAACATTACATGGATGTTTGACATGAGATATGGTGGCCATATCTGTATGGAGTTGTAATATAGCATTGGGATTTTGAATTTGCTCCTCTTTGCTTTTCATGTTTACTGCACTAAGCACTTGGTTAATGGCATTGGGCTTTGAGTGTGAAGTATTACTTGTTTCAATCTCTTCATTGACAGCATTTTCATTGTGGAAACATTTTAAATATTTTTTTATTGGGATTTGTGTAACATTAACACATTTATACTCTATATATTCATTACTTATATCATGTGATTGCTTAAAAGAAGTAAGTAAATCAGTAAATTTCTCTATGTTATTATTATGTGAAGAACATATTGTTTGACAAGACTTCTGTAAGTCCTCAAAAGTTTGGAACACTTCAGTATCTTTTTCATTTTCACAGGTCAAAATATCCCAAATCAATTTACTCACATGATCTGGTGTAATTTCTTCTTCTTGTGGACTAAGATCTGTTTTTTGTACAATTAATGTATCTGTAGAACTATTTTGTATGTTATCTCTAAATTCATCACCAGTCCACAAATTTCGCAAATCCAATGATAAATTAATAGATTCAAATAGTTCTTTAAATTTAGTTACTTCTTTGCCTTCACTGAGTATAGTTATTGCTGTGCCAAAAGATCCATATCGTCCAGCTCTACCTATTCTGTGTAGATATGTTTGCCATTCGAAAGGAGGTTCAAAGTTAATAATAAGATCAACATTTGATGCATCTATTCCTCTTGCTGCTAAATCAGTTGATATTAAAATTCGACACTTATATTCCTGCAAAGTATGTAAAGCATCTAAACGGTCATGTTGTTCTTGTTGGCCATACAATAATTCAGCTGGCCATTTTTCTCTTATTAACATCTTATGTAACTCAGCCACTCTAGCTTGATAATTGCAGAATATTAAGCATTGTTTGAACTGCCTTGTAGCTATTATTTTAAGAAGTTCTTCAAACCTATTGAGCGTCTGTTTTACAATATTATTGTTATATTTAACAATTGTTACTTTTTGTGTAATGCCCAATAAAACAGAACTACTATCTGGACAGACATGTTGAGCATTATGTACATATTTACTGATAAATGTTTTACAGTTTTCTGGATATGTTGCACTGCTCATAATAACTTGCTTTTGTTTAGGCAAAATAGAAATAATGGTGTTTATATCAGATAAAAAACTTTTTTCTACCAACTTATCACATTCATCTAAAACAACAAGTCTTACAGCAGAAACATCGATGTGTTTGTCTAATATTAAATGTTTTAGCCGGCCTGGACTTCCAACTACAATGTGCACTAATTTAGATTTAAACTTGGAGACATCTTCTTGCACTGGTAAACCACCCATGACTACCTCAACATTGAGACCTAAAATAAATAAAAAACATGAGAACATTCACAAACATAAAAATAACATACATTATTAAAACGTAAAAATTAACTGTTGCTACCAGAATAATCAGATCCTATTTCTCTGATAACATCACATATCTGTGCTGCAATTTCTCGAGTTGGCGCCAACATAATTACTTGAAGACCCCTTTGGAGATCTAGTTTTTCGAGTGCTATCACAGTAAATACTGCAGTTTTTCCAGTTCCAGATTTGGCTTCCAGAAGTAAGTCTATAAATATTAAAAATACATAACATATAAAGCAGTGACCTTGGATAGCCTATTAGGAAGTGGTACGGATTGTAAAGACGAAAGTCATAGATTTGAAACTAGTCCAAATGGCATACACCTCTGACTTTTCTAGAGTTAAGTGTTTTTCATTGTAAATTATTATCTGCTTTAACACTGACTGTAAATATTGAGAAGAAACTTGCATACCTCAGAAGTCTCATAAGAATTTCAAAGGTATGTGAAGTCTATCAACCCACATTAGACCCGTTGCGGAATTAAGGCCTAAGCGGAAAAGCAAATGAATAATGCTATTTCGTATGCATATCAAACTATTGCCAATATACTATCTGTATATATAAAAGAAGAAACTGACTGACTGACTGATCGATCAACGCACAGCCTAAACGGCTGGGGTTAGAGACTTGAAATTTTTACAGTAGGTACCTTTTATCATGTAGGCATCCACTAAGGAAGGGTTTTTGGAAATACCAGCCCAAAGGGGGTAAAATAGGGGATGAAAGTTTGTATGAAAAGCCGTCATTTTTGAAGTTAAATTCATGAAAATTATTATTTGGCATTATAGTTAAAAATAAAAATTATATGTTTCAGGATTTTTGGAAATTCCGCCCCTAAGAGGGTAAAATAGGGAATGAAAGTTTGTATGAAAATCCGTCATTTTTAAGTTCAACGCATGAATATTGGTATTTTGTATTGTATACTTTTTCTCCCAAACATGACCTCCACGCGGGCGGAGCCGCGAGCAACAGCTAGTGTCCAATATTCCTGAAATGCGTGTATATCTACAACTTAACCGAAATATAATACTCACCAAAACCACATTTACCCAAAGGAATTCCATGTAATTGGATCGGGGAAGGTTTGTAGAAACCTGCCTTCTTTAGACCACTCAGTGTATTCTTTGCCAATAGAATTGACTCAAATGTTATATTATCTTCTTTAATTTGAATATCTTGTGTTCTTGGCCCTATAGTGATATTATGAGCCAAAACCATTTTTTAACCGAGTTGGTAATATCAATATTCAATTTATAAGATTTCAAATACAAAAACAACCTACACTTGATAATATTTTCATTCTCTCTATAAAAGAGAAGGCAAAAGTTTTCCACCATGCAGCCTTGTCTGTCGTTATTTTTTTCCGAATCAAATTAAAATTGAAAATCTTCTTCTTCTCTAATTTATATCAGTCAAAAGACCAAAGCCATGTCTGTTGTTGTTATCCTTTTGAAAGGGGAAATCCATGTCCAATATTTTTCTATTCTAAAGGCCGAAGCCATGTCTGTAATAGTCACAATCTTAGAGTATTTAACACTGGAGACGCCATTGAGCGCTTACCCCGTATGACAAATGTAAGAGCACGGTGCTCATACACGTTCTATAAAACGAGTTGCGCTTCGTGATCCGCCACTAAAAAAGTGACATCACGTGCGAATGGAGCTCCCTGAAAACGCGAGCCTGTAGCGGTATTAACATGTAAAAATAGATCTGACACATCAAACTTACAAAAATACAAAATTATTTTTCACCTGGACATATTTTTTTAAAGTAATATTATCATTAATAGCAACAAAACATATAATCTCTAAAAATTATCATCGGGTAATAAATGTTGCCATGTTAAACTTTTAGCCACAGTAGTGCAAAATTTATTTGCATTCAATATCTTAAACGCAAGTTGTTTTTTTAATATTCATTTTTAACTAATGTTGCCCGCGGCTCCGCCCGCGTGTAGGTCTTGGAGCATTTTAACCTTCTATATTTTGCTATCCCATAAGAAGCGTGCATTTTTTCGAGTTAAAAGTGGTCTTTGTCATTTTCTGATCCCTAAACTGCCACTATGCAAAAAATCATGTCAATCCTTTGCTCTGTGAAAAACTAAACTATCCCATGGGAACTGTACATTTCTCCGGGATAAAAAGTAGCCTATGTGCTTTTCCAGACTATAATCTATCTCTGTGCCAAATTTTCAGTAGATCCGTCCAGCCGTTGTAGCGTGATTGGATATCAAACAACCATGCATCCATCCAAACATACGCATTTATAATATTAGTAGGATTACTTTATTTATGCTTCTTAATTTATAATTTAAAAATATTAGGAGAGTTGACATATCGACTAAGTTTACAATTTCATAAACTTTATGCCAGTGTAGCATTTTTAGTGGTTTATGTGGTAACACTGTCGTTTATGCAAGACTCAAATAGTGTTGTAGATAAACTTATAAAGGTTATCGATAAAATTACTAATCCATCTGGACTGTCTTCTAAACACATACTTTTAATGTAAATAGTTCTAACACACTAGGAATGTCACAAAATATGACAAAACCAGAATAAAGTTTTTGTCAAAAAAGTGATCCTAAAATTGTATCCGGTATATTTAAAAAATATTTAGGTATGAATTTTGGCGCCATTCATTTATTACGTAAGATGATGTAGGGGGGGAGTCCATCATGTCTTATTTTTTCTTACAAGGGGTGGGAGGGAGTCTTAATAGTTCTTACGTAAGATCACACAAATGCGCAAAGTTAGGATTATACTTTGAAAAAACGCGGGCCATGCCTATAATTTTAAAAACAAGCAACTTAGATTTTTCAATTTTTTTTTGTTAACCGGTATTTTCACCCGGACTTGCCTTTTCACCCGGTTCCGGCTTGACGTCGACTTTTGGGACACCCTGTATTCATGTCGAGATCTCAAGCCCTTTTTAAATGCTCTTCATAATAGATAGCCGTTAGCCGGCTACCACACCAAAACAGGCGATAATCGCTCTCAATGACATACAATAATTTCATTCACAGCATTTGCTAATCGCATTCGTTACCAGTAACACTGTATTTCTTGGCTCCGCTTATTTAATTTAAAATTTTATGGAATAACAGTACACTCCATTTTCTTACAAACTATATACCATTGGAAAGGTCGTGTTGTGTACTTTCCGGTGGTATATTTGCTGAGGTATAATCGAATACGAATACCTCAAAACGAGTGAGTAATCAACATTTTAAAATAATTTGCAACGGCCGTCATTGTTGTGTTGCATGTGCTGACATACCTGAAAAGCGCTACTCTACAATTAGTGTTGACCAAAAAAAAA
Source organism: Laothoe populi (assembly GCA_905220505.1). Lineage (NCBI taxonomy): Eukaryota > Metazoa > Arthropoda > Insecta > Lepidoptera > Sphingidae > Laothoe > Laothoe populi. Next base: position 11,504,081 of record HG992147.1, on the reverse strand, counting down.
TGGAAGTGTCACGGATGATGTGCAAAGCAACCAAAAACTGATAACAGTAATACACCTTTACGTCCCATTGACTCACCCGGGAAGTCGAGGAACAATAATGACTCGCTACCTTTTAATGACAATATTACGCATCGAAAAAAGCCACTGTTGATACTAGCGCAATTAGTGGAAGTTCCGGCTTAAACTCTTCCGCGTCAGTTATTACAAAGAAAGACGCTAGGGAAATAATAAGAGAAGAATTCAATGTCATGAAATTGGCTTTAGCACAGGAGCTTAACCAAATACTTAAGCAGGTGGTGAGAACCGAATTTCAATCTCGAAAATCAATTCAATAAACAGGAAATACTGTTTTGGATAATAATGTTTGTTTCTGAATGAAAATTATGAAACCACCAAACCCGCCTTCGCCAAATACCAAGACACACTGGGAGAGCTAAAGAAATAGAACGTTCAGTTAACATATACGTTACAGGATCTGCAAATCAGGCTTCAGGTTGCTGAGCGGTTATGCTCAGTTATAGCTGAGCATAACCGTTCTAACAATCTTGAGATAGAGTGTGTCCCCGAGCACAAACAGTAAAACTTGCTATCTATAATTACTCAGCTGTCTAAGGTATCCTGCAACTTGAAAGAATCCGACATTCATCATTGCACTCGTGTGGTAAAAAGTAACAGAAACGACAAGAGACCTCGCTCAATCATTGTTAAATTGGCTACCTCTAGGCTTCGGGATACATTTTAGCGAAAACAATAAATTTTAATAAGGCAAATCCAAACGACAAGCTCAGTACTGCTCACATAGGCATTGGAGGTAATAAATCGCCGCTTTACATTGTTGAGCACCTTTCACCTAAAAACAAATTACACGCAGCGGCTCGCCAGATCGTCAAAGAAAAAGAGTATAAATTCGTGTAGATTAAGCAAGGTCGTGTTTTCATTAGGAAAACAGAAGAAGACGAGTTTACTTATATAAGAAACCAAGAGACCAGAACCGACCTAAAACAATTCTCTGCCATATCCATACTAGCTGTTGCTCGCGGCTCCGCCCCCGTGGAGTTTATTTTCGGGAGCAGAAGTATCAATGCAAGGAGTTGTCTTCTGCACTGAGACACCTATAGCGATCGTCCTGAATCTCAGGTGATGTGACTGTCTAGATGGCTAGACAGGCACAACTCCTAAGTTAAACTTCTAGCACTCCTTATAATACCCCGGGATCACTCCGTAAGTGTCGAAGAAGTAGTGTCCGGTTGGGTGTACATAAGTAGTAGGGACTCGGCCCAGCCGCAGCCCGGATAGCCATCATCCGGGCGAGGGGGTGCTGGGTCGTAAGACCGGCTAGTCCAGCATAACCGTTTTATTCTCATTCCGCTTCCCCCCGAAGCGGACGGCAGTAATAAAATGCTTTCCCCGCGACAAAAAAAAAGTGTTGTGCCTGAAGCTTGAGATTACATTTAAAGAATACCTCATAAGTTAACTCCTCACTTCGCCCTTTAAGGGATGATTTGGTAAAAACGTATTTTTTACCTAAAGCCTAAATATGAATTTTCAGATCCCTAAGTTGAAGTATTACGGATTGCCCATACAAACTTTTAACCTCTATTTCACCCCTTTCAAGATATTTTTTGAGACAAAAGATACCCTATGTCCTTCCCTAGGATATAATCTATCCCTTTACTGAATTTCATTAGGATTTGTTCACCCGTTTAGTCATGAAAAGGTAAGAAACAGACATACAAACAACAATATTAATTTTGCTGCGGAGATATTTTAAAACTGTAATATCTCCTAAGATATTCATTGAAATCAAATGACGTAAAGGGCAACTTTGTTCAAAATTAAATACTTGTGATGAATAAAGTATTTATTTGGATAAGGATTAGTACCATGTTTATAAAAACCCCTTTCCAAATAATACATTGTTTCAGAACAAATTCGATAACCATTAAAAAGGTTATATTGAGCCAACCGAAATAGATAGACATATGCTATCGCGGACTTTTTTTAGAACTTTTTAAGAGGAACAATTTCGTCCTACATGATTGTTATGTAACTTTAACCGTTAACGCAGCGTACGCAACGGAAGCTCTCAACAGGAATCAATTTTCCCCGTTTTTGCAACATTTTTCATTGCTGCTCCGCTCCTATTGGTGATAACGTGATGTTATATACCCTATAGCGCTCCTCGATAAATGGGCTATCCAAAACTAAAAGATTTTTTCAAATCGAACCAGTAATTCCTGAGATTAGCCCGTTCAAATAAACAAACAAACTCTTCAGCTTTATATAATAGTATAGATTAAATAACTTAAAGGCGTATTATTTAAAAAAAAATCTAAAAAATAAAGTTTTTATTTTTGCTTATTTGGCTTGTATTTTTCTCAGTACTCATTACCTTTATTTTATTATCTTTACAGTATTTCGATTAAATTAGAAATATTAATTTACACTATTTTTAACTATACCTCTCTACTTCCGTCCCTTTTCACGAAGTCACACCCAGAGATTGCAAGAAAGTGATAGAAAAGATGATACACATAAAAAATAATTTTAAAACATTTCATAAATTATAATTGTTTAATTTTATTTATCGGTAGATAAGGACAACGCTATCTATACCTCGTGTCGACATTGCTACGCTCTACTGTTTTTACACAGTTGTCAATATATGACACTGTAAATACATTACACGCCAAGATAAATTTGTAACTGTGTGCATAAATTTGCCAGTGTTGTATGAAATGGTGTAGTGTGCGTGCGTAGCGACGTGATTAGATTTTGCATTTGTGTGCACATGTTTATTTGTAGTTGTACGAAGCCCCCCACCGACATTGCTGAATTTTTTGTTCAAGATTCGAGCGTAATGCCGTCTCCTTTTGGTTGCCTACTCTAAGGTCACAATTCAAAAGCCCAAAACCATGTCTGAAATAGTCAGAATTCAAAAGGCCAAAGCCATGTCTGAAATATTTTTTTCACAATTAAACAATCTTATACAAAATCACTGGACCATATTATAATTTGATTTGAACAAATCATAACAAACATAGATATATCATAAAAAAAATTTATTCGTCCAAAGGACAGGCTATAGTCAATAGACCATATTGCCTAGTCTTACGTTAAAAAAATATTATTCGAAGTATCGATATCTTGGACCTGAAATAACATAGATTTAGTATATATATAGAAAAAACGATTAATAAATCTAATAAACTAAATCGATCCGGTGAATCGGTAGTTCACCCTAGGAAATCGAAATTCGATTTCTTCTAATTTGGTAAGAACTAAGAATAAATTTGAAATGTCAATTTTTCAATTAATTACTCAATTATGTATATGGTCGCTAATCTGGGTAATGTCAAAATAAATTGAAGTTAAGGAAGTTAAGTTTCTCTCAGTTTCTCTGTAGGTAGGTACTGTGTAATCTATTTTGTGGTTTGTAGTCAAAATATTACTACAATAATCAATGAATTGTTATTCTCTGATGATGAACTGCAAATAGTGAAATAATGCAATTTTTTTTGTAGTGTTAGATATAGAATGATAAGGAACTGAGGGAAGTAATCGGTTCTTGTTATCTAGCTTCCAGTGGGAACTATAAATATGTTTTATATTAATATTTATAAATTATAATATCTGTGTTACAGTTTATGTACATATTTATATGTATCTTTACCAGGGCGACATATTCACTAAGTGAAAAAGCCCTTAATAAAGAATAAAAAAAATATTCAACCTAAATAAATGTCTTTTTTAAACCTGATACTTTGATTTAGTTCAAAAAAGAAATGATCGATTATTATGGTCTATTTATTTTCCATGAGTTCATATTTGTTTTGGAAAAATAACTCCAAAAGCAAGTTGAATAATAAATTATTTTTGACAAAATTCTCTTTTATACCTTGCTTTTGTTATGAATCGATAGTTACTAATTTAAATGCAATCGATCTTTTTCGGAAAGAATCGTCTAAAAACATGCCTAGCGCAGATTACTTAAAGTTAAACTTAGATCAAGGCTAGGGACCTTAGAGTAGGAACCAAAAGGAGACGGCATTACGCTCGAATCTTGAACAAAAAATTCAGCAATGTCGGTGGGGGGCTTCGTACAACTACAAATAAACATGTGCACACAAATGCAAAATGTAATCACGTCGCTACGCACGCACACTACACCATTTCATACAACACTGGCAAATTTATGCACACAGTTACAAATTTATCTTGTTGTGAAATATATTTACAGTGTCATATATTGACAACTATGTAAAAACAGTAGAGCGTAGCAATGTCGACACGAGGTATAGATAGCGTTGTCCTTATCTATCGATAGATAAAATAAAACAATTATAATTTATTAAATGTTTTAAGATATTTTTTTATGTGTATCATCTTTTCTATCGCTTTCTTGCAATTGCTCTGGGTGTGATTTCGTGAAAAGGGACGGAAGTAGAGAGGTATAGTTAAAAATAGTGTAAATTAATATTTCTAATTTAATCGAAATACTTTAAAGATAATAAAGGTAATGAGTACTGAGAAAAATACAAGCCAAATAAGCAAAAATAAAAACTTTATTTTTTAGATTTTTTTTAAATAATACGCCTTTAATTTATTTAATCTATACTATTATATAAAGCTGAAGAGTTTGTTTATTTGAACGGGCTAATCTCAGGAACTACTGGTTCGAATTGAAAAAATCTTTTAGTTTTGGATAGCCCAATTATCGAGGAGCGCTATAGGGTATAACATCACGCTATCACCAATAGGAGCGGAGCAGCAATGAAAAATGTTGCAAAAACGGGGAAAATTGATTCCTTTTGAGAGCTTCCGTTGCGTACGCTGCGTTAACGGTTAAAGTGACATAACAATCATGTACGACGAAATTGTTCCTCTTAAAAAGTTCTAAAAAAAGTCCGCGATAGCATATGTCTATCTATTTCGGTTGGCTCACTATAACCTTTTTAATGGTTATCGAATTTGTTCTGAAACAATGTATTATTTGGAAAGGGGTTTTTATAAACATAGTATTAATCCTTATCCAAATAAATACTTTATTCATCACAAGTATTTAATTTTTAACAAAGTTGCCCTTTACGTCATTTGATTTCAATGAATATCTTAGGAGATATTACAGTTTTAAAATATCTCCGCAGCAAAATTAATATTGTTGTTTGTATGTCTGTTTCTTACCTTTTCATGACTAAACCGGGTGAACAAATCCTAATGAAATTCAGTAGAGGGATAGATTATATCCTAGGAAAGGACAAAGGGTATCTTTTGCCTCAAAAAAGAGGTTAAAAGTTTGTATGGGCAATCCGTAATACTTCAACTTAGGGATCTGAAAATTCATATTTAGGCTTTTGGTAAAAAATTAACAAATACGTGTTTCAACGTTTTTATCAAATCATCCCTTAAAGGGCGAAGTGAGGAGTTAACTTATGAGGTATTCTTTAAATGTAATCTCAAGCTTCAGGCACAACACTTTTTTTTTGTCGCGGGGAAAGCATTTTATTATTGCCGTCCGGTTCGGGGGGAAGCGGAATGAGAGTAAAACGGTTATGCTGTAATAGCCGGTCTTACGACCCAGCACCTCGCCCGGATGATGGCTATCCGGGCTGCGGCTGGGCCGAGTCCCTACTACTTATGTACACCCAACCGGACACTACCAGCTAAAACCCCGCGGTGGCCTTCTTCGACACTTACGGAGTGATCCCGGGGTATTATAAGGAGTGCTAGAAGTTTAAGTTAGGAGTTGTGCCTGTCTAGCCATCTAGACAGTCACAACACCTGAGATTCAGGACGATCGCTATAGGTGTCTCAGTGCAGAAGACAACTCCTTGCATTGATACTTCTGCTCCCGAAAATAAACTCCACTCCAACTCCATGGATATGGCAGAGAATTGTTTTAGGTCGGTTCTGGTCTCTTGGTTTCTTATATAAGTAAACTCGTCTTCTTCTGTTTTCCTAATGAAAACACGACCTTGCTTAATCTACACGAATTTGTACTCTTTTTCTTTGACGATCTGGCGAGCCGCTGCGTGTAATTTGTTTTTAGGTGAAAGGTGCTCAACAATGTAAAGCGGCGATTTATTACCTCCAATGCCTATGTGAGCAATACTGAGCTTGTCGTTTGGATTTGCCTTATTAAAACTTATTGTTTTCGCTAAAATGTATCCCGAAGCCTAGAGGTAGCCAATTTAACAATGATTGAGCGAGGTCTCTTGTCGTCTCTGTTACTTTTTACCACACGAGTGCAATGATGAATGTCGGATTCTTTCAAGTTGCAGGATACCTTAGACAGCTGAGTAATTATAGATAGCAAGTTTTACTGTTTGTGCTCGGGGACACACTCTACCTCAAGATTGTTAGAACGGTTATGCTGCTCAGCAACCTGAAGCCTGATTTGCAGATCCTGTAACGTATATGTTAACTGAACGTTCTATTTCTTTAGCTCTCCCAGTGTGTCTTGGTATTTGGCGATGGCGGATTTGGTGGTTTCATAATTTTCATTCAAAAACAAACATTATTATCCAAAGCAGTTATTTCCTGTTTTATGAATTGATTTTCGAGATTGAAATTCGGTTCTCACCATCTGCTTAAGTGTTTGGTTAAGCTCCTGTGCTAAAGCCAATTTCATGACATTGAATTCTTCTCTTATTATTTCCCTAGCGTCTATCTTTGTAATAACTGACGCGGAAGAGTTTAAGCCGGAACTTCCACTAATTGCGCTAGTATCAACAGTGGCTTTTTTCGATGCGTAATATTGTCATCAAAAGGTAGCGAGTCATTATTGTTCCTCGACTTCCCGGGTGAGTCAATGGGACGTAAAGGTGTATTACTGTTATCAGTTTTTGGTTGCTTTGCACATCATCCGTGACACTTCCATTTTTTTTTGGTCAACACTAATTGTAGAGTAGCGTTTTTCAGGTATGTCAGCACATGCAACACAACAATGACGGCCGTTGCAAATTATTTTAAAATGTTGATTACTCACTCGTTTTGAGGTATTCCGATTATACCTCAGCAAATATACCACCGGAAAGTACACAACACGACCTTTCCAATGGTATATAGTTTGTAAGAAAATGGAGTGTTCTGTTATTCCATAAAATTTCAAATTAAATAAGCGGAGCCAAGAAATACAGTGTTACTGGTAACGAATGCGATTAGCAAATGCTGTGAATGAAATTATTGTATGTCATTGAGAGCGATTATCGCCTGTTTTGGTGTGGTAGCCGGCTAACGGCTATCTATTATGAAGAGCATTTAAAAAGGGCTTGAGATCTCGACATGAATACAGGGTGTCCCAAAAGTCGACGTCAAGCCGGAACCGGGTGAAAAGGCAAGTTATACCGGTTAACAAAAAAAATTAAAAAAATCTAAGTTGCTTGTTTTTAAAATTATAGGCATGGCCCGCGTTTTTTTAAAGTATAATCCTAACTTTGCGCATTTGTGTGATCTTACGTAAGAACTATTAAGACTCCCTCCCACCCCTTGTAAGAAAAAATAAGACATGATCGACTCCCCCCCTACATCATCTTACGTAATAAATGAATGGCGCCAAAATTCATACCTAAATATTTTTTAAATATACCGGATACAATTTTAGGATCACTTTTTTTGACAAAAACTTTATTCTGGTTTTGTCATATTTTGTGACATTCCTAGTGTGTTAGAACTATTTACATTAAAAGTATGTGTTTAGAAGACAGTCCAGATGGATTAGTAATTTTATCGATAACCTTTATAAGTTTATCTACAACACTATTTGAGTCTTGCATAAACGACAGTGTTACCACATAAACCACTAAAAATGCTACACTGGCATAAAGTTTATGAAATTGTAAACTTAGTCGATATGTCAACTCTCCTAATATTTTTAAATTATAAATTAAGAAGCATAAATAAAGTAATCCTACTAATATTATAAATGCGTATGTTTGGATGGATGCATGGTTGTTTGATATCCAATCACGCTACAACGGCTGGACGGATCTACTGAAAATTTGGCACAGAGATAGATTATAGTCTGGAAAAGCACATAGGCTACTTTTTATCCCGGAGAAATGTACAGTTCCCATGGGATAGTTTAGTTTTTCACAGAGCAAAGGATCGACATGATTTTTTGCATAGTGGCAGTTTAGGGATCAGAAAATGACAAAGACCACTTTTAACTCGAAAAAATGCACGCTTCTTATGGGATAGCAAAATATAGAAGGTTAAAATGCTCCAAGACCTACACGCGGGCGGAGCCGCGGGCAACATTAGTTAAAAATGAATATTAAAAAAACAACTTGCGTTTAAGATATTGAATGCAAATAAATTTTGCACTACTGTGGCTAAAAGTTTAATATGGCAACATTTATTACCCGATGATAATTTTTAGAGATTATATGTTTTGTTGCTTTTAATGATAATATTACTTTAAAAAAATATGTCCAGGTGAAAAATAATTTTGTATTTTTGTAAGTTTGATGTGTCAGATCTATTTTTACATGTTAATACCGCTACAGGCTCGCGTTTTCAGGGAGCTCTATTCGCACGTGATGTCACTTTTTTAGTGGCGGATCACGAAGCGCAACTCGTTTTATAGAACGTGTATGAGCACCGTGCTCTTACATTTGTCATACGGGGTAAGCGCTCAATGGCGTCTCCAGTGTTAAATACTCTAAGCTAGGGACACGAAAAAAGTATCGATACTTTGTGGTATCGATACTTTGCCATTCGATACCGATACTTTTGTACTCGATACTTTGTGTTCGATACCAACTTTTTGACTGGTATCGTAACGAAAAATTTTAGAAATTACCCAGTTAATAATTGGCTGTTTATGTCAACGCCATGTAGTTCTATCGTGTCGAACCTTCTAAAACATTTGATTGCGTTCGAAATCGCTCGTTCACTCACTCATTTCGCTCGTACGTCGTTGTTCTAGTGTCTATACTTTCTTCGTTTTCGTTTCGCGTCGTCCGGCGTCTCACTATGGAAAATGATGGAAAATGTAGGCCTGTTCCTGATCAAATGTCAATAATTCTTTTGTTTTTAGAGATAATAATGTAAAATGTTGTGTGAATATATATATGAGTATATGATGCTCTAATTTTTTTTTATTATTAAGATTTATTGTAATTTAATATTACAAAATAAAGCAAAAAATCAATAGCTTCTAAGCTGTATGTCATTTTATTTTTTAAATCAATTTATATGTTTGTCGGAGCGTGATGAATATGGACACTGAATTGAACTTGCTAATAACTTTATTTATTGTAAACTGTGGGTAGCGCCATTTGTTTTGCTATTTTGAAGGTGGTTTCGACTTGTTTATCGAGTGATCTCACTCGCAGAGGAGTGGGTCACAACGAGAATCACAATATAAAAGAGCACCTCTTCTTTGGTGCGGCATTCGTGAATTATCATTGAAACAGTTAGTAACTTGTCGGTCGTAATTCCGAAATATTATTAATGTAGTAAGTTAACGTGATGTGAAAGTGTTATTGTGTACCGAATATTGTAATGTAAACTGTGATGTGTTGAAAAGAGCAACCATGAGGGTTTCTTGCCAGCTCTTCCCCATGGATGACTGCATTCCGAACTGGTGGTAGCTTAAATAGACTCTGAAGTGTTAATCTCGTGTTTTATTACCGAACTATCATACGCTATGCATCCTGACCATACCTGGAGATCAGAGAGGGACGTGTAAGCCCTCTCACTGCCTCGGTCGATGATCGCACGACCCGTCATCAGAAGTGGGATAAAGGATCAACACCCACTATCGTAAATCAGGTGATGTAATAGTACACACAGTACCAAAGTGTTATTTTTGTTTTTTTTGACAGATTAGACAACATTGGTTGTTGGCTCTATGCGCGAACTTTATTGGGTTATCCAAAGAGACTCGATTAAAATTCTATTATCAAAATAGTGATGGTATAGGTTGCCCCAAGAATACTACAGTGTATTCTATCGTGTTTTACTTAGTAAAGAGTGCGCAATGCACTGTGGTCTACTGTAAATTTAAAAGTTAGGAGTTTTCGAATCAATTTGATGTTCTATGTTGACGAATTGTAATAAGTCTCTAATGATAGTCGTGATTAAACGATCCTTATGAAAAATCTGGAATATGTGAAGCGTTGATGATTACTGTGTTAATGATTTTGTGTTTAAATTCCATATGCGGTGGCTGAGCCGTGGCGGATCTGTGGCGCAACTGTGTCGGTCCGTTGGAGGTGTACGAAGTGCAATGGCGTGTACGTTGCGTGTTTACACATGTTGTGTGCGCGTGGATTTATGTGAAATTTGGTGAGTCGCTTCTGGTTTTGTTTTTATACCCCCCTGTTAAAGCGAGCAATTAATTGAGATGTTAATATGAGGGTTTAGTCTATACCTTGCGTCCGTAGCCTGGTTATTGTCTACTCAATGTATTTTGAGTGACCTCGGGTCCGCGGTCCGCGCTTAAGGTATATGAGGGGGATCTGTGTGGCAAAGGGGTCTGAAATATCAGGGTTTAGTCTATACCTTGCGTCCGTAGCCTGGTTATTGTCTACTCAATGTATTTTGAGTGACCTCGGGTCCGCGGTCCGCGCTTAAGGTATATGAGGGGGGGTCTGTGTGAGGGTCTGTGTGAGGAGCCTATGTGGCAAAGGTCTGTGTGAGGAGCCTATGTGGCAAAGGTCTGTGTGAGGAGCCTATGTGGCAAAGAGGTCTGTGTGAGGAGCCTATGTGGCAAAGGAGTCTGTGTGAGGAGCCTATGTGGCAAAGGGGTCTATGTGAGGGGTTCTATGTGGCAAAAGCCTATGTGGGTCCAATCTGTGTGGGTAATAAGATTAGGTCAGATATGGCCGAGCGTGAATGATACTGTGTGGTATTTTCTTTTCAGGTACATCACACTGGGACGTGTGAGCTGTCAGGACGGCCGTGTCGGAGCGTGATGAATATGGACACTGAATTGAACTTGCTAATAACTTTATTTATTGTAAACTGTGGGTAGCGCCATTTGTTTTGCTATTTTGAAGGTGGTTTCGACTTGTTTATCGAGTGATCTCACTCGCAGAGGAGTGGGTCACAACGAGAATCACAATATAAAAGAGCACCTCTTCTTTGGTGCGGCATTCGTGAATTATCATTGAAACAGTTAGTAACTTGTCGGTCGTAATTCCGAAATATTATTAATGTAGTAAGTTAACGTGATGTGAAAGTGTTATTGTGTACCGAATATTGTAATGTAAACTGTGATGTGTTGAAAAGAGCAACCATGAGGGTTTCTTGCCAGCTCTTCCCCATGGATGACTGCATTCCGAACTGGTGGTAGCTTAAATAGACTCTGAAGTGTTAATCTCGTGTTTTATTACCGAACTATCATACGCTATGCATCCTGACCATACCTGGAGATCAGAGAGGGACGTGTAAGCCCTCTCACTGCCTCGGTCGATGATCGCACGACCCGTCATGTTTATTTTTATTGTTTATAAAGTTTACAAAAACGTTTATCTTATAATATAACTCTACTTAATTCTCAAACAAATAATGATAAGAAAAAAATATTAAATAATATTGACTAGATGAGCAATCACAGCTGTAGCCATTGATATATATAAGGCTGTAGCGGACTTATCAATCCTCAAGTGTCGCTGGTGGGTAACCAATGAATAGCCAAAACTTGCTGACTAATAGTGGACTGTATTTACTGTATGTGTTATCACTTCAACGATCTCTGACGGACTAAGAACTAAGGATGTGGTTTTCGTTGCGTGCACAAAGTGTGCATGCGGCTACTTTTCCAGGGCGTAGCCCTCTTGAAGTGGTTGGATCGTCGCGGTCCGTGAAAGCGGACCGGTCCTGGGGGGCGTCGTGCCATGGTGGTACGACGAGCGATGTCCGAAGGTGTGTAGATCGGCGTGCAGAATACCGAGGGGCTCTCGTGCTCTCCTCTTCTTGCCGTCCACGCGATATCAAACCCAGCCAGGTAGAACCCGTTGGGGAAGCCCAGTTTAGGCGATCAGCAGCAGACGGCGATGGCGAAAAGTGTCACGAGACCCTCGAAGTAGGCGGCACGCCGAAGTGTGGTGTGCCATCATCGCCGGGTGCCTTCCTTGGCTTCATACGACGAATCGCCATTCTGACTTGGCCTGGTAAGAAGAAAATCGGGTCCTCATCAGGAGCTATCGGCTCCGCGAAGTATTCCTTCAAGGGTCGCTTGATGATACTCTCGTGCTCGATGTCCGTCGTGGGGTTCGGCTGGAACTGGCGTTCGAGGTGTTCGGCGAAGATCTCGGCGCGATCTTCAGCGCGATCCCATGGTTTCCCGTCGTTGTGCAGAAGCGGTCGTACTGGTTCTGGGGTGTTTGTCACGAGTCGACACAGACGATGTAGAGCGGGCCAGCCACCCACTGTCAAGTCGTCGTGATCTTCCCAGGATTTTCCGTTGAAAGCCTCCAATTCGGCGTTCACCTTCCCGGCGAGACTGTTGAGTCTCGTCTTCAACCGAGGGCATCTGGTTTGTTGCCACCGCATTCGGTCCCTCCTCTTTTGATCGATGAGGTCTCGTATGCGGCGGGTAGAACCGGGAACCTACTCGCTGTTGTCACAAGATTCTATGCGGCGTCGAAAGCTTCCTGTATTCGGGTCGTGAGGTCTTCGGCGAGTCGGTCGAGGTCCGAGGTGTCGACGATCGCCCGAGTCGGTGTGTTGGCTTCTAGTGCTTCTGCGAAAATGTTCCAATCTATCGTGTTGCGTGGCTTCGGAGGATTCACTATTGACACAGGTTCCGGCAGCACGACTAGTACCGGCTGATGGTCAGACAGCAGATCGTCGTTGAGAACCTCTTGCGTGGGATGGCATGGGAGTCCGCGATGGATGATGATGTCGAGGACGCACGGAGAGCCGATCGTATCCGTGGACGGATAGCGTGTCGGCACACGAAAAAACTAAAAAAAACAACAAATTCTTCATTACAGCCTGAAAATAAGGATGAACTAAGCCACTACTTATCTGCGCAGGTTTTACCACTTTCTGTTGATCCTTTAAAACAATGGGCACATATGAAAGTGGTTTTCTCTAAGTTATATCAGTTGGCACAAGAATATTTGACCATTCCTGCGACGTCAGTTCCCTCGGAACGATTATTTTCTGAGGCAGGAAGTACGATTACAAAAACCCGAAACCGGTTATCGCCAAAACGGCTAGACAAACTTTTACTTTTAAGTGATTGTTCGGAGGAGGAATGGGAACTTTAATTATGTGCGCCATACGTAATAAATAAATATATAAATATTATTAAAGTACATAAATTCTTAATTAATATAAATATTTTTTTATTGAACTTGTTGATTTGTGAACAGTTTCCAGTTTTTTTTTTACAGTTTTTTTTATAAAGTTCAAAGAGTTCATCGTTTAGTTTTTTATGAACTTTTGTTCTCTTTATGAAAAAAATAATTATATATCGTTGTTTCCTATTTTAAGCTTATTTTAAAAAGGGCGCCATAACAAGGCGGAAATTTTTCTTTACTGGTTTCATTTGCTCGATGGTACTCTAATAACTTTTGACGGTTACTTTAAAATTTACCCTGATCCCACTTCTGCGCCACCCTAATTTAACGCATTTTGACGAACACTTTTTTATACACAGAGACAGTTAACCTGACATCTACCCTCCATAGTTCTACTGATGGCTGAAGTTAAACTGGTGTCACTGACTGACATAGTTATGATGTGACGCTGTGACGTGTAGTGGTGTCTGCAATGCAATAGGCCATAAGATATAAAGGATTTTGATTCATAAAAAGTACACTGACTTCAATAAAAAAACAAATAAACCTATAAAATTTAAAGGTTGCCCTCGATTATTCTGAGATCCCATCATCAGATCCTGACTTGTTGCCAATGGGACCATGTGGGAAGTATACCCATTTAAACAAAAAAAATATTTCTCGAATCGGTCTAGGCGTCTTCGAGTAATCGCGGAACATACATAAAAAAAAGATTCCGACGAATTGAGAACCTCCTCCTTTTTTGAAGTCGGTTAAAAAGCGATACCTTAAAGTATCGATACTTTTGCTTCGATACTTATACAAGTGCGATACTTTTTTTCGATACTACTCCCCAGTGAACACGTTTATGTAAATATGACATCAGTATGATGTCGTTCAATATCATGCTTTACATAACATAAGACTAAGGACTGACTCATAAATGACTCATTATTTCGCACTTAGTGACGTCAGATAGTGACGTAAGTTACGTGACATAATGATGATGTCAATCTGACATCCTCATATACTCAGTTTTACGTACTACTGACGGAATAATGACGCTTCATTTATTTAGAAATTACATTGATGTCGCTTTTTATTCTTATTAAATTATTGATTTTTAACTAATTAAAACAACAAATTATTTCTTATTTTTTATTTCACAAGTATTTATACATTACATAAGAAATCTGTTACAATTTCTGGATAATAACCAACCAAATAATATATTTGAATAAAATTATTGACTCCTCACTTTCGCTGTTGTTTGCTACAGTTTAGCTTTTTTTTTGTTGATCAAGTTGTTCCCCTGCGCGTCGGTTACCAAGTCGTAAGTTGAAAGCCAAGTTGGTTACCAGCGATTTTTTCCAAATTCGGCAGAACCCCAAGAAGGAAATTTCGTCAATATAGTTTCTGGAATGGAAAAATTATTAGCTTCATTTTAATTTTAATAATAAATTTAAAAAAATGGAATAGTGTCTGTACCTTGATTTATATTTATCAGAGTCAAATCTTTAACAGGATATTTTGAGATTCTCCCATCCCGTTCTCCCATTTGACAAACGGTGAAAATATTTTCTTAAATATTCTGTCCATATACTCTTGTCCGTTAGACTCACCGATTTGCACTATAAGTTTGATCTGAAAATGATTATACTATAAATTTCTCATTATCCTGCAGTCACAATTTTATATTAAAAATATAAGGATATACTTATTCCCAGGTGATATTACAAATAGCCAATAATAAAATAAAATGTGTCGTTATGTTAAAAACTTATTATGCGATGTAAAAAATCATTTGCAATTATTAAGCAATACATTCGCTCGTCTATGTTCAGTGAAAAAGGCGCCATCATTGAGCGGCGTCCGCGCCAAATTTGAAGGCAAAGGGTTAAATTCATACAGCCTCATAAATCGTAGTATATTTAACATGGAATTATTTGCAGTAAAGCCTAAGCCCAGTCTTCGTTTTATTTAAAATTGTTGTAAAATTAACATTATTTTATTAAAGCAAGTATTAAGCTATTTCTTTAATGCTAGAAATTCATTTATAACGTCTTATGTCAATATTTGCCCGTGCATATTATTACTTTTATTAATAAATCCAAGTCATTACATCATAATATTTAGATTATTAATGAAAATATGATTTCACTTTAAGATTTAATTCTTGTAATTTTAATAAGTTATTTTCGAGCCGACAATTTATTAGTTATATTTATAAATAAAGATCACGTTTATCGAACGGCTTAGTAGCTTCTTTTAAAAAAGTTCTGCAACAAACTGTTAAAAACAAAATATATTAAGGTTTTTTTTTTCGGGGTTAATTAAAAATATCAGCATGCCCAACCTTATGCTAAATAATTTGTCTAAGCGGAGGATTCAGCAGATGATCAGAGATAAAGTTTAATAATGCACGAATAAATGTGGAATAATAATTGAAACATTTAGGTATAATTGTTATCGGGCAGTTAGTAACTTAGGTCGTAATTCCGAAATAATGTTTGACTGACGTTACCTAAAAACATATTAAGTTTAGAATAATTATGTCTTAAAACATTAGTTTTGCGTGAAAAAATTAACATCATTGGTACGTCAAATGTACGTAGAAAAGGATATTAATATTATATAGTTATGATGTCAGAATTATATCATAAATAATACCAATAAAGGATGTTACTTATACGTGAAAATTACATAAACGTGACATTATCTAACTATGACTTATCTGTTATATCATATCAAGGTCATGTGTTCACTGGGTCATGAGTACAGTATCGATACTTTCTGTTCGATACCGTGTCCCTAATCAAGGCTGATCCTTGGTCCTTGGATCAAGGATTCTATAGATCGGGCACAAGCACCTGAAAGGGACAGCTGATTTACTCTTATGGGGCTCCAGTATTTCATCGAGTTCTTGAAATCTCGGGTGTGTATGTTTTATGTTTTTTGGTAGCCAATTTGAACGTTGAGTTGATAGTATCCAATATTAAAAAGTCTCTGGACCTTTTGGAAATCTATAAAGTGATTGTTTTTGTATTGCTAAGGCTACATACGCACTATGCGGTTAGCCACAACGCGGTCAGCCGTCCAGTTGACCGTAATCAAGAATATGTACGAGAAAAAAGTTTCTATTCGCACTGCGATGCGGCTGCTGTCCAACTGCTCCGGTCGCTCGCAGCGCTGCGGCCCGACCGACGGCTAGCCGGACGGTTGCTATGCGCACTACGCGGATAGTGCTAGTTTGCGGTTGCCCGCCATTGACGGCGTACGTGATCACCGACGCTCACGCATTGACAATAGATAACAAAGATCTAAACTATGGATTTCGATACAGAAAAAGTTATAATTGAGATACATAATAGGCCAGCAATCTGGGATACAAAATCCGCAGAATATCAACATCCCTACGTTCAACCGCAAACCACGACGGTTTCATACGCACTATGCGGTTCGCCGGAACGCGGTTAGCCGTCCGGTTAACCGCAATCGCAACCGCATCCTGCGGTTAGCCGGACGGTTGACCGCATTCCGGCTATCCGCATAGTGCGTTGGTACTCTTAGTCGTTATGGTGGGAGAAATAAAAGTTGGTTACACGGTCCACAGATTAATTGAATTGTCTTAGGGATGTGTCGTCGTAAGTGCAGAAATATCGATTTAAAATTATTAAAAGTAGCCATACTTGGGGAAATAGAATTAGACACCACGGGTTCGAACCTTGTACTGCGCTCCGTATCGGTACAAATTTTATCAGCATTTAATGCTTGTATGTTTCACATATCTGTTTCGGGTTGGGATGTAGTCCGTAGTTCCTGATACCCACGACGCGTGACAAAACACAAAACTGAGTACAGGTGTGATGTTTTGTTTTGTGAGTCTAAGAAATAAAAGATATACCCTAACGGACGCGACGGACATATTAAATTTTACAGTTGTATAAAGATAAATTAGACCAAGGAATATTATAGATTATCACTTCAGGGAATATGAGTGTTTAATATTTATTCAATGTTGATACTGATAATAAAATAGATATATTGTCATCGTAAGATTTGTTATATACTGTAGGATGATTTTTTGCTTCTACATTATTTTTGTATTTACTCGACTTTGGCAATATCATCAAAAAACGACGATTTTTATTTATTACCAAATTTCAATTGTATACTGCATAAAATTGAAGTTTGGTAGTAAATATAAATATCTTGTATATTGAAACAATATAAATGCATCAAATATTCATCGACATCATATCGATTCATCTACATTTGTTCAGAATGTTCAGCATCGCTAAATTGGTTTCTAAACGGAATTTTGAGTGGAGAAATGGCGAAGTTGTGATTTTTGTAGATAAATTTGTTTATCGATATTGACAATTTTATAACAATAATGCGGTTTTCGAATCTCCAAGATCACAATTAATTGTTGTTACGGTGATACCTGTGAATTAAATGTGTAGTATTGTCAAATTTTTACTATGATATTCGAGACCAGTTAGAATTTTTATCAAGTGTTGGGTTTCTCGAGTTTATATTTTTAATTTTATTTACTCAGGTAAACATTGATGCTCAAGCTTGTTTAGTAATAACTAATAAAAATCTAGGCGTAAATTCTATGAACATAGTGATACAGTGATGCAGAGGTAAATTAGTTAGTAGTAACACCTATATAGAATGATAGAATCTCTTAACAGATCTATGTTAAAATGTAGGTCATGAAAATAATATATTTATCGGCAGAACGTCTAAATGATTCTCATCGGATATCATGGTACATACAATCTTGCCAAAAAAATTATCACAGATTTGGGTTTACGAAATTTGTATTAATTTCATTGGTTGTCAATAATAATACATATTAGTATCTGCAACTTTTTTTACATTTTTTTAAATATGACTAATTTGTTGTTTGCAGTCATCTGATAAAAAATAATAATGGCACAATATTAATTTTACATCATTGTTATAGTTTAACAAAACTGTGTGTATATAATTGATGTGATATATTTTGAAAAGTATGTTGTATTATTTATAAAACCATTAAAATCAGGGACTAACAATTAGTTAACTCTAACCAATTCCTTTTTTGCATCAAATGTTGTACCAATGTGGGCTGAAAATGGTGTAATGGTTATTCTAAATTAAATTTTATGTTTCACTTTTATATTCTTGTTAATCTCTCTTATAGATAGTAGATGATTACAGTTAAATATTTTTTTTATAATACTATTTCAGTAAGTAATTATGTATGTGCCCCATGTTATGCCAGCAAACAGACATTGTCCCAATAAAAATACATACTCTTAAATAGATGACTCCTGAACATAAATATAACAAGCAGCATAACAAACACAGCCTCCATGGCTTAGTAACCCAGTAGCCAGCTGTGAAACAAGAGAATTCCATTCCATTCCCACACGGGGACAAATGTTAGTGTGACAGACAAATATTTGTGTTGGGTGTTTTGAGACCAAAACTCTCTATAGCCACAACACAAGATTGTATCTTAGTGTGGGATTGGGGCTATGTGTGTGACTGTTTGGTTGTTATTTCAATATTTAATGAAAAAATGTTGGTTCTCAACAGTTCTCTAATGGTTTCTTGTGTTTACATGAATATTACTCATTAAAATAAATCTAACTTTAAGGATTTAATCATTGTTTATTTTACATTTTTCTAATATAATTTTTTTTCATTTAGGACACAGAGATGAATAATAATTGTGGAGGTGTTGGTGGCGGTGGTATTATGGCAGGAGGTGGAGCGTATGATGCCAAAATAGCTGGTCTATATGATTTGCTTGACACATTGGGTTCAGGACATTTTGCTGTTGTAAAACTGGCAAGACATGTGTTCACGGGAGAAAAGGTTGCAGTTAAAGTTATTGACAAGAGTAAACTGGATGATGTTTCCAAATCACATCTATTTCAGGAGGTAACATTACTATTTTAATAGTAGAGAATTGGAGGTTTATAAATTTAGTTATTTGTTCTATGCTTATGTGATAAGTAGAAACTTTTTACTTTTACTATACTTAGTTATTTTAATTTAATAATGTCACATTCTGTGAAGTTATTATTATAATAATTCTTTATTAAATATATGAAATGTTTCTAGGTACGGTGTATGAAATTAGTACAGCACCCAAATGTAGTGCGTCTGTATGAAGTGATTGACACACAGACTAAGCTGTATTTGATATTGGAGTTGGGTGACGGTGGAGACTTATATGATTATATTATGAGACATGAATCTGGGCTATCAGAATCTCTTGCTCGTGATTATTTTCGTCAAATTGTTCGTGCAATCTCATATTGTCACAGGTTTGTATCAAATTATACAACACAGATTTTCTAGAAAGCCGTAGTAGAGGTCCATGAATCACTCTTATGTATGCTTCAATCTTTTTAAAGTTATTGACGGTATTTTTATTTCTGATCAAATATTAAATTACTATTTATGGTTTACAAAAGTCATTAAAAAATCTAAACATAAAACATCTAAGAAGATTTTTAAAATGTCGAATTGCATTGATTCTGCCTCATACTTTAGATTATAGTTAGTGATGTGCCGGATCGTTAAAAATGTATATCCGCGGATACGGATCCGAATACGGATTTTTGGTGTCAAGATCCGCGGATACGGATACGGATCATAACAATTGGTGTCGGTACGCGTGACCTTGTAACGATAGTTGACGCTACTTGACGCTTTGCGTGAAGGCCATGTTTCGACTTGCGTTGCACGGAGGCGCGGGTCTTCCTTTTATTTTGTTTATAAATTTTTATAGTTTTGTGTGATTATGTATGACTGTGTTTTTAATCTAATGTTAACACTTAATGTGTCACGCAATATTAATTTACTTCATTAGAATAATTAGAATGCAAAGATTTAAGTTTTGGTTTTCTTATTGTAAAAGTGATCTTGTAACGCTCTATAATATTTAAATATTTTATACTTTATTAAGCTTACCACAAAGATTTAAACTCAATAGATCTCATCATAAAGATATTTTAATTAATATTTTATAAAAACTTCCTATAATAAATATTTAATAAGCTAATCACAAATATTTGTCATTGATCTCATTATAAAGATAGTTGATTTAGTACCTTTGACTTATGTTATATTGGTATGGTAACTCAATACGATACATTTTTGCAATATATAGATGCCAAATATTTGATTTTAAGATATAAAAAAATATCTGAATGGAGTTTAATAGCTTTCCATTGCTACCTATCACCTATAAGTATAAAGAATTTCATCCATGTCTTGAAAATAAATAAGGTAAAAGATCCGTAGGAGATCCGCCGAAAAAGTAACGGATACGGTTACGGATCTTTATTTTCCCTCGGATATCCGCGGATACGGATGCGGATACGGATGCGGATACGGATATCCGGCACATCACTAATTATAGTTACAAATTTTTACTATATGTTAGATATAATAAACATAACCCTGAACTGTTTTATGTATCTTAATCATTCATGGTGCTATATGTCAATTAGTCAGGAATAAAAAAAACATTCATGGTAGTGATTAATTGACTTCTATCATTGTGCTTGATATACACAGATTGATACATACAGCTTTTCGCATATTAAGACTTTCCGGCATATGTAATTAATTGTTACATTACTTTTTATACAGCGGCTAGGTCGACAAGCTTATCACGATTTTTTTTTATCTGGCGCGGCAAAGTGACCAAACTGCACCTGATGGTAAGCGCAGTGCCATCCAGATAGAGTATCAAGTAGCGAGAGACAGTCAATCCCCCGCTACTCAACACAATCATGCCGGCCTGCTTGATGGTGCGGCAAAAATACAAATTTGCGAACCTCTTGGTTCGGGCGGGGGTAGTAGACACCACAAAGCTGTGGCTCCGCAAGCCAGTACGCGTGGTTCTGGTACGGAAGGGAGAGGATGGGATAAGATCAAAAAACTCTTCAGAGCATTCTCCATGATACAGACGGTAGAACACGCTAAGCGAGGAAATATCCCTACGCAGCTGTAGCGGCTCCAGGCTGTTACTCACGTCTGCATCATTCACAATGCGGATGGCCCGCCGCTGCAACCCATCCAAGGCATCGAGAAGGTATTTTGCGGAACCGTCCCAGAGGTGCGAGCAGTATTCCATTCCCGGCCGCACCTGCGCTTTATGTAAGCGGTAGAGCTGACCAGGCGTGAAAAACCGCTGCACCCTTTTGAGGATTCCGACTCTGCGTGAAGTGGCGGATATCACGCCCTCGATGTGACTCCTTGGATTAAGATCGCAGCGGATATCCATACCTAGAACACTAAGGTCATTCCGCATTGCGAGTTGAACACCCTGAAGAACGGGGATGGGAGAAAACGGAGACTTCTTGCACGAGAACGCGCACACCTGGATTTTCTTGGCATTAAACTCAACCCGATTCCTGGTACCCCATGATGAGATGAGATCCAAGGTCTGGTTGAGCTCAACGACAAGATCCTCGCGTCTCCTCTCAGTATCCGCCCGGCAACCAGGAGGCTTGCTGCTATAACGCCCATGAACCGTGCTGTCGTCTGCATAGCAATGAATGTTGCCAAGCGACAACATATCATTGATATGCAGAAGAAACAAGGTGGGCGAAATCACAGAACCTTGTGGTACTCCGGCATTTACTGACATGAGCCGCGAAGCGAGTCCATCAACGAGGACACGCATTCTACGCTCATGCAGAAAGCCGGAAATCCACTTGCACAGGTTGTCGGGCAGACCGTATGCCGGGAGCTTGGAGAGAAGGCCACGATGCCAGACCCTATCAAACGCCTTGGCTATGTCGAGACTCATAGCCAGAGCCTCGCCATGCTTGTCAATCGCCTCCCCCCAGTGATGTAATACGAACGCTAGAAGATCACCCGTTGATCGGTTATGACGGAACCCGTATGGCGGTCATTGATCAACGAGTGATCCTCTAGGTAGCGAACTAATTGGCTGTTTATCAGTCGCTCCATGACTTTACACATCACTGAGGTTATGGCGATTGGGCGATAATTGTTAGGGTCTGACCGTATCACCCTTTTTGGGGATCGGCTGCACATTAGCCTCCCTCCAAGATTCAGGCACAATACCTGAGAGGGAGGACGATCGGTATAGGCGCGTCAGTACAGGAGACAACTCCGCTGCACACTTTTTAAGTACGTTTAGAATTAGTAAGTTAGTAAGTTTAGAATTTCTTGGAACGTGACAGTAAAAGTTATTTAAATAGTAAAAACTGACTGATAAAATGCTATTAAACTACAAAAGACAAAAGTTATTAGTCACATATATTATCAATGATCATGAGATCAATTAAATAAAAGTTTGTTATTTTGTTTCAGATTACATGTAGTTCACCGAGATTTGAAACCTGAGAATGTGGTGTTTTTTGAGAAATTAGGAGTAGTCAAACTGACTGACTTTGGTTTTAGTAACAAATTTTGTCCAGGGCAGAAATTAGAAACATCATGTGGTTCACTTGCGTATTCCGCTCCCGAAATTTTATTAGGTGATTCTTACGACGCGCCCGCAGTTGACGTGTGGTCCCTTGGAGTTATACTCTACATGTTGGTTTGTGGACAAGCTCCTTTCCAAGAGGCTAATGACAGTGAAACTTTGACTATGATTATGGATTGCAAATATACTATACCACCGCATATATCTAATTCTTGTAAAAGGTTTGTTAATTTTTCTCAAATAAACATGATATATTGTTTTTAACTTTAAGTGGATATATTAGTGAAAATATTTAAATAATAATGATTAAATAAATACATCTAACAGTCACACCCATAGTCTTGACCCCACATTCCACTCTCAACGAACACATGGCTTCTCGTTTCACTGCCGGCTACTCGCCCGCTCCGCCACGAAGGCCATGTTTTATTTAATACTAGATGTTGCCCGCGGCTCCGTCCGCGTGGAGATTATTTTAGGAAGAATAGGTATACAATCCATGGAGGCATCTTAAGCTATAACACCTTTCTATACTTTATCTTTCTATACTTTGCTATCCCATAGAAAGTTTTAATTTTTCCGGGATAAAAAGTTGCCTATGTCATTTACTGATCCCTAAACTGCCATTATGCAAAAAAAAACATGTCGATCCCTTGCTCTGTGAAAAACTTAACTATCCCACGGGAACTGTACATTTTTCCGGGATAAAAAGTAGCCTATGTGCTATTCCAGACTATAATCTATCTCTGTACCAAATTTCAACCAGATCAGTCAAGCCGTTGTAGCGTGATTGAGTATCAAACATCCATCCATCCATCCAAACTTTCGCATTTATAATATTAGTAGGATTGGCAGGATTAGCTGTATGCACTTTAGCATCACAAAACCAAATCCAACCGATCCAAATACTTATTACCCTGACCTCAATTAAAATAACCTGCATCATGGAAATACGAACTGCGGGCAATTTTCGATTCCATAACAATCATGTCAAAACAAATACTTGTGGATCATGCAAATATTTTAATTGTTGGTGCAGGGATTAATCTCACGGCCTCTTGTTTCACAAGCAGCTGCTCGCCCATTGCACCAGGAACATTGTCTGACCCTAGTCAATACTTCGTTTTCAGACTCATAGGAAGAATGCTAGTTAGAGAACCAGAAAAGCGAGCAACGTTGACTGAGATCGCAAATGATCCGTGGGTGACGGCCGGAGAAGGAATCAGGGTGGAGGATTTTGACACCCCTCTGGTATCCAAGGAACAATTGTCAGAAGACGATCGCTCTGCCATAGTACAAAGGATGGTCAATGGTTCCATCGCTACTAAGGAGCAGATTTTGGAATCATTGGACAAAAATGATTACAATCACATCACTGCTACGTACTATCTACTTGCTGAAAGAAAATTACGATCAAACAGGTCAGAATCTAGTAGGCAAGAATATAAACTATTCATTATTATTTATGTATACAATTGGAAATTACCATTCCCATGAAATGTTAGGCTGTTTAATACTGAAAAGGCATGGCGTCGCGCGCATTGCTTAAGTCAAATAATAATTGAAATAAGACAATACACAATCAGAAATATTTATAACATTCCTAGG
The DNA here is from genome assembly GCA_905220505.1 of Laothoe populi. Lineage (NCBI taxonomy): Eukaryota > Metazoa > Arthropoda > Insecta > Lepidoptera > Sphingidae > Laothoe > Laothoe populi. Next base: position 11,479,763 of record HG992147.1, on the reverse strand, counting down.
GCATCATTAGTGTAAAAGTGTGATTTTGTCCTGGGGCTTCTCGCTTTAGGAGTCGTTTCCCCACTCTCATCGTCCTAATATCCACCCCGTTAATCCAAACCCATCAACACTCCGATAGTGTAACTCACACATTCAGTTAGTGATGATGGCGGTGGTGCTTCTAAGTCTCACAATTCCCAGACCGTTCATTTGCTGCTGGTAAAAATCATTTATCTACCAATCAACGTTCACTAAGATATGAGATATGAAAGATTTCGGTCTCACAACACCCAGACCCCGGACACAAATATCTGTCTGTCACACAAACATTTGCCCCGGTGTGGGAATCGAACCCACGCCTCTTGTTTCACAGCCGGCTACTCGCCAACTGCACCACGGAGGGTGTCGAATTCTATTATAAACGGATGCGACACCTAGCAAGTGTGTTAGGCATTCTCGTAGCGCAAATTCTTACACACCCTGCCTCTGTCTTCATGTAGGCGTTCGTTTTTTGTCCTGCGGCACCTTTGATGTCACCGCATTTCTTACACATGACTAGACATGACTCATTTCAGTAAACAGCAGCGTATTATGACGTCCGTGTTTATTTTGCTGCCGACTTCAATATCATACACCAATTTCAAAATAAAAACCTAACCTGTATATAGTATACTTTTTGCCTCGTCATATAGTAGACTTGAGATGCAACTGTTGCGACGCGGTTTGGCGGCGATGGTTAGCTAGGGGGACCTTGGTTGGCAAGGGCAGTGGAGAATGGCTAGAACGGCGATGGTTGATCGAGACGGTGTTTAGTTTTCCTAATTCCTAAATAAGTGTCGTGCTAATCAAACAACCATAGAATAGGCAACCATTTTTAAATTTTATTGGAAATCTGTATATTCTATAGTAAGTACTGATTTATAGCATCTTTGACGTGGCCAACTAACATTCACATACCTAACGACCATATAATATAGCTTTGTATCACTTTCAGTCGCTTGTAGGACGTCTCTTAATGTTGCCGCCTGTGTTTAAGTGTACAATAGACACTAAGCCTGTATCAGTTTCTTTACACATCAGAAAACTTATGACAACAACTTACTAATGTGATAGTGAGCCTAATAATTCTTAATCAAAACTAGAAATGGTGATTGCGACTGGTTTTTTCTTTCGTTTTCGGGTTTTCAGCCCAAGTACGCTACCACTAGACCAATTAGCTGATCTTGTTATCTGTAAATATAACGTTTTTAATTAAGATAAATTACTGTGTCGATTGAGACAGAAGCCGTGCATATTTGAATAATATAGTTATACTTTCAGAATAGAGACAATCCGCAGACAAGAAGCAACGCGCAGCGCTCGGCGGCCAGAGGCACTGAGCGTGGCGCGGAGTGTGGGGGGCGGCGGAGGGGCGCGGAGTGGTGCGGAGGGGGGCGCAGGTGCGGGCGGGGGAGGGGCCGCGACGCGCTCGCTATTGGCGCCGCCGCCACTCGCCGCTGCGCCGCGCACGCCGCAGGACGTTCCACCGGTAACCCAATACACGGTTCTTTTTAAAATATATACTACAACAGTTAACCCACTTTCGAGAAAACATACCTATGATACCTACATTTGCTATAAACATATTCATTAATGAGAATTCCCATGCGGTAACTCCAAAGTCCATGATCAGTTGATAACTGGTATTTACTTTACCAACTACTTTCTATCGCCTTTATAATATAGTAACCTCAACATAACGAGTTTCTTGTCCCGGAAATATTGTTTTTCTAAAGGCCGACGTGGTTATTCCAGTATTTTCGAACAAATAGAATAACAGAAAGTCTAAATACCTCTCGTATTTAAGTTTCGGAAATCTCCCTCACCATATGAAACGCCATATCAAGCTGTTCAAATTGTATACAAAACGACCTACAGCGTGGTTCTATTTAATTTATTTACTATTACGTATTTATTTCCTGGTCTCAGAGGTCACGGAAGTGCAGCATAGTTCGCGAAGAAGATGACGATGAGGAAGGAGCGGTGGGCGGTGGGTGTGGGTCTCGCGGTGGAGACACGCGGCGCGGCTCGCGCTCCGAGGGCCGCCTGCACCTCGCCGCGCGACTCGCGCACCCACACCCCGCACCACCCGCACCGCCCGCGCACCCTGTACCACCAGCACCACCTGCACTATCTGCACCACACGTACCGTCTGCTCCATCCGGTCCACAGGCACAACGACCGGCCCACCTTGCCGACAATTTTACTAAGGTGAGGCATCCACTTTGTCAATTGCATCAATCAAAGGTAAATAAACGTCAAATATTAGAAAATATTTTTTATTTTATTTCAATTGAATATATTGATTCTACGAATGAAATGAAAACTTATTTTCATTTGATTATCTATTTGCAGGTGAATTTAGACGACACAAAAGATATCGAAGCGCCTCGCGCGCCGCCCCCGGCTCCACCGCCCGCCAGGCGACAGCGGGTCGAGTGTCGTCGGCGGAGGCCGCGGGCCGGCTCTTGTTCGTCTTCTGATTTATCAGACGAAGACTCTGAGAAGAAAAAACGAGCTGCCGAGCGTGCCGACGCACCGTCGGACCGCATCCGACGCGACTCCCACGACGATTCCAGCGACAGCCAAGAGAGAGGAGCCGGCGCCGGCGCGGGCCCTGTCGGCGGTGCTCGAGGGGGCGCGGGGGCCGGACGCACCGCACCGCCCGCTGGGGGCGGCGGCGGTGGGGGCAGTGGTGGTGGCGGTGGTAGCGGCGGGGGCGGTGGTGGTGGAGGCGGCGGCGCAGCGGGAGACGCACGAGGTGGGGGCGGGAGTGGTGGCGCGCCAGGTGCGGGCACAGGCCGCCGGCGCCGCGCCGCCCGCAAGGAGAGTCGGTTGCGCGAGTCGCGCTCACTGAATCGCATTGCGGAAGTGGAGGAGGCGGGTGGTGGTGGTGGTGCGGGGGGTGTGAGTGCGCGGTGGGCGGGCGGCGGGCTGGTGGCGCTGTGTGGTCGGCCGCTGCTGCGCCTGCTGGCGGCGGCGCGCCCGTCCCCGGCGGCGCGTCGGTTGCACGGCCTGTGCTAGTGCGGTGGCTAAAGCGCGCACCACCGATGATGGTTCGTTCTTGTTCAATGTTCCGTTTGTGTCTGATTTGTTGCATCCGTTTGTCTGACGCGCAGATCCTTCTGCGGTATTCCGTCTGATGATCGAGATCCCTGGAATAGTCAAACTAATATCTATTTTTTTATAATAAACGTAGGTGAACAGGGTTTTTACGAAATTTCTGTTTATAGACAAAACCTTGTCTTCTTGACTCTATAACTGTAGACTGTAGTATTGACAAAATACTGGTCGCTTTGACTGCACGTCTCTGTGTATATTAACTTGTAAATAAAACTAGACAGGGTTTGATATCGCTCCGATTCATTATACATTTTTTAACTCTACTAAGTCAGTATTTATTTTTGACACCTTAGTAGCTGATCACGTTATTGAGAACATTCGGCCGACTATAGTACTTGACTTTCTCTTATCCTCTTTCTTTGTAGGTAAGGTGGAACCAACATATTTTTATATAATTTTGCAGAAAATATCCGGTCTATTTTACGTTATTTGGAAAAATTAAAAATTTCAACGAAGGTTGATCAATAAATATATTACCTATCAGACCCTACAAAATATTACCAAATTTAGGAATCGATCTCAGTGCCTTAATGTCCTCAAACCATATTAATATTTACTAAAGGAATGAATAACAATGGTATGAAGTCAAATAAGTCTGAAGAGAGAGTTAATCAAAAATATTAATATTACAATATGGGTATTAAATGAAAGCTAGAAAATAGCCAATAGGGTAGTTGACTCGATTTTTTTTATTAATTTAATCAACAAGTTACATTACCTAAAACCTATTATCGAAAGAATATTATGAATCTGAACAAAAATAAGTAAATTAGACGGCATTCAAATCTGCTGGAAGGGGTAGTTGTCAAATAACAGTACAAGGATGCATATCTGATACCGTGACGTCACGGTACTATGAATCGCCTGTACTGTACCGTTGTGCGAGGGAGATAGCGATATGTTCCCAATACGCCACCGTTTTCGCTTGTGCCTGTGAGTATTTGTTCATACCAATATTTAAAATAATTATTGTGACCTGACTTTTCAAGCAATTTGGATTCTGTTTTCGCAAAAGAGTTTCTTTTCCGTATTATATTCGATTGCGTAGAGAATAATGTATAAAATTAAACACAGGAAACTACCCTATTCTAATTAACCATATAAATATTTATCATAACTTTAATGTTACCATTTTCACAAACTAACAAAAAGTACTTTTAACTAGGCTTGCAACGAATAGTATATTGGGCCAAATGCCGAATACCGAATATTCTGCGGACTTTCTGGCGGAATAGCCGAATATTAGGCAAAAGTATTCGACTGCCGTGTTGCGGAAAAAAAATCGAGTGATTGTTTCTCGCTCGGTTGTTCAATTCAAATGTGTTAAATTACCTTTCACCCACCTGCGCCACCCCCTGGACTCTATTACCACCGCGCTGAAGCTAGTATTGGCTCCTAGGATAAAAGGACTAAACTACTACCTACAAACGTAGAAAAAACTGCCATTCGACACTACGGTTGCCAATCTAGAATTTCAAAAACTAGGATTTGATGTCGGAAAAAGCAGGACAATTCAGTTTAGAGACAGGACACGTCTTATAATACTTGCGAGTCGTGAGGCCGTCCCTTACGTAAGAATTGCATAAATGACGTCCGAATTTAAAAATACATGAACTCATCAAGGCGCTTTCAAAACCTAGGACGCCGCTTTAAAACTAGCCAAGACACCCCAGGACACTTTAAAAACCAGGTCGTGTCCTGGGAAAACAGGACGGTTGGCAACTCTATTCTACACTATAATCTCTTATTTCTAAATTGTAATTACAATAATTCAAGTGCATTGACATTTTATATGATATTTTTATTTATAAAAAAAACATGGTGTCTCTCACCTTGCTTGAACTAAATTGTATGTTTGTTTTTCTCTTTTTCTATAATCATTTTTACATAGTGAAGTTTTTTGTTTTAAGTATTTTTATTTAGTTTTACATAATGACAGACAACGACAGTGTTGTTTGTTCTCAATACGTGAACAGCATTGTGAAGCACGCGCTAAAGAGACTATTATTGGTATGTCGCTGGTACCTGTACAGCTGTACGGAGCCTGTAGGTACGATCCTCTGTAGGTATGTATTAGGTACTAGGTACTAGGTGGTAGGTACTTGTAACTTGTAGGTCACATTTATGATTAGAAACTACATGTGTATACTGTGTTATAATATGGGTTGTAGACTGTAGTGCGCGGTTACTTTGCATATTGTCGTTAGTTGTTATATTATTGTAATAAGCAATGTACAATTTGTCTTACATAACTTGGTTTTAAAATACAACATATTCAAAGCATTTCATAAATATTAGCTAAATAAGAGATGAACCTGAGCTATAACTATGTAATGTGTAGTTTGTGTGCATTCTTAGAATGGTTTATTTTTAGTTAATGTTGTATATAAAATATCTGTGTACATATAAAAGTTGTTGTAAATACATAGTTTATCCCAAATATAAACATTATTAATTAGTAGTTTTGATTTTATAGTTATTGTAATTAAAAAATATCGAATATTATTTATTACGTTGACATTGTAAGATATTATAATTATTATTTACATAGACATACTCTTGATATAAGTAGGTAATTGATTTGACGCACTCGTATGGTGCGTACATTTTTGATTGATTATATGAATGTAACCAGACCAAAGAAACAGAAATTTGTGTGTTACGCATTTCATAATAATACATCAAGTGCTGTTGGTGCCAATATATTACGTAAGTGGGAATAGTACTGAGTGCAAAATCACTGAAGTCGCATCAATGTTTTTGTATCTTTAAAATTAGATTTAATTGGGTGCTTGTTAATGATATTGATATTAAAGAGTAACTATTAATACTTATATAACTATATACTTATACCCTATTCAGGGAAGTTAACTTCTGGAGATACTTACGATAAAAAATGTGTTTAAGTAATCCTAAAGTCGCCGTTTTGCTATAAAAATATCTACATTTCTTGGTTTACATTAAGCCTTCGGTTCCCTGAATAGTGTAGGTATACGAGTAAATATAAAATCATCAAATGAATGTGGCAATAAATTATTTACTATCTACCAACTACTGGGAGCCTTTTGTGTAAATTTTATCTAAAATTCTATATCATTAAGATAATTGGTAGCGGTTTTGCAATTATATTTTTATGATGTATTTGTATCATGCATTGTGAGAAACCATAAGGGCGAATATTTGAAAAGTAAATGATTATTGTCAATTCGTCTCATGCGTTAATTACTAATTACACAGTGTATGTGCTGTGCATTAATCATGAATTATTCAGCCTTACGCACGGTGGGTAGATAAGTCAATTTTAGTGACTTGGAAATAATTTGGTTTTCTTTCAATTTTTTTGACGCTGATCGTTAGGTATTAACCCTAACAATATTCATTCTTAGTCATTGAAATGAAATCGCTCATCATCACATCGCAGTCATTTTTTTATAAACCTTATAGTTTCGGAAAAAAAAATATTTCTTGTTTTCGATGTATGGAATGCATAGTGCAAAAACCAAAATTTCTGCGAAATCCTGCAAGGTCGAAATCTTTTTTTCTTAATTTTGGTCTGTACTACTATACGTATGCACTTCGAACATCTGCATCGATCTGCCACTTCTCCAGTTATACGGGTCGAAAAAATGATAAAATTCAACATTATTCAAAACTTTCCTTACAATTATCTTAAGCAAATTTAACACTTATTAAATAAAATTATGTAATTAATTTATAATTATTAAAGCTAACTAGTATATTTGAGAAAATAACCAATAAATAATTAAATTAAAAAAAGCGTATGCCAAAACTATCACTACTATTTTGTAAATTTTCTAAATTACTCTCTACATTAATAAATTGTAGCTTTTCTGGTTCTGTTGGCAAATGCAGAAGCTCTGGCTTTTGGAGAGAGATTTATTACATTTTGTTTTGTCATGCGTGATTTAAGGCTTGTGATCTTTAGATCAGACGACAAAAGAATATAATGTAAGATATCCTGTATTTGTCGCTATCCTATTTATTTTTCGGGAGTGGTTTCCTCTATAGTTTCGTAAGTCTTTGTTGCGAGCTTCTGAGGCTTCTTCTGACAGCTTCCCAATGGGTATGGCCCCAAAATGTTTAATTATATCAGCCCCATGCATCAATAGTTTGTGTACACTGGACGGCATATAATATATATATGCCAGGGATAAAATTTAACATATAGTTCTGCGGTTTCATTGCAATTTTGTAAGCTTAACACGTTCTCCAGATGCAATGGTTTGAAGAATCACGTAAAATTTCTCTGAGTTGCTCATTAATGCCAGTAATACGCGCTGTTGTGGCTTTATCTCGGCAAAATCTTCGGGCAGTATTACCGTCGTTAGTATTGCCTGCCCTTTGCTTTACTATATCAATTAATAAACCGCATTATTCTTTAAATGCTCGTTGTATTGCAAACTTTATGTTCTTGATTCTCTCTTTGTCGTCACCCCTGCAGTTCCACTTCTTAAAAGCCAAAAGGTAAGCTATGTGGAGTAGGCACCCCTCATTATCTCGCAGTTTGTGGGATTCTAAATTATTCATTTGCGTCGGTTTTGCTTCGCAGATATCACAAACTGCTGTTGAAGTCTCAGTTTTTTTTTATAGTATAAGTCCGACAAACGAGCCAGTGGGTCACCTGATGTTAAGTGATCTCCACCGCCCATGTACATCCACAATACCGAAAATGTCATGTTTGCGCTGTCGGCCTTAAAGGATAGGGTTAGGGATTAGGGAAGGGGGAATCTGGGCCTCCGGATATCTCACTTACCATACAAAACGCGACAGTGAACTGTCACTACGTTGGTTTTCTGTGAGACAGTGGTACAACCCCGGTCGAGCCGGCCCATACATGCTGTAGACAAATACGTCTACAGCGTGGCTCTACCATATTAAAATATGAAGTTATTTTGCCGTCAATCATCTTAATCATTAGTTCATGGACAATTTTTTTTTACTGTTTAAAAGATGGTTGGAGTGCTTCGATTTCTCCTGATATAACGATGCTACAATAATTTGAGTTTCTTTTGTAAATGTAAACATAATAAGGCGACAATGAAATGTAGATGAAGTTCGATAATTTTCCCATAAAACTGTTCCATCATCCCGTTGTAGTCTTATTGGAATTAGACTTGCCATAACACACTGGAATCGTCGACTTCTACTTCAGAAGTATGCTTATAATTACTTTGCCCCGAGGATCCATCAAAACCCTATTTGCTCATAAGCTTTAAGTCAGCTGCTGAATCCAAATCCATCTAAATTGTGTCTAAAAGCCTACATATGGTCAAGTTGAGTAGTGCTTGCAATTTCACAGATGCTGTGCTATCACTAAAATTCATATCTTCCTTGTTTTGGTAACAATTCAATCCTTTGCCATCTGGTGATCCACTTGCTTGTTTATTGCATTTATGTTTACTGCGGAACCACATGCTTCGGGCACAGCAGTCAATAATAACAATGTAATAATTACTTATCTACTTTTAATGTGTATTCCATTAGGTTTTTAAATAATAATTTGTAGTTCCATAACATTTTTTGTTACCATCTCGGGTCAAATTAGTATATCAATGTCAATAACTAAGTTAGAAATGTATATACATATTTTCACAATTTTTCGACCCGTATACCCACACACACCTTGCGTGTGCCCTCGCCGGCTACGTTAATACATAGCAGGTGTTTACCGTGCCGTACTCAACGTATAAATTGTTGTGATCACTATTAAAATATTGAGTGTATACATACAACGACCCCACTCATCTAGGTGGTTTTAGTTTTTTAAAAGCCTTTATCTATGTGCAGTGAACCTGGGAGCAATTTCCCCGAACTGTGACATCACATTACACGTCAAGTTGTGCTCCATTAAATGGTGTGCTCAACACTATTTTTATGCCTGCTTGCACAGTATCTGTTTAAATGTATCAGGTTATTATATTTCTTGAACACCCTCAAACCTTAAAAAATCATTAAACAGGACCCTGCCAAGTTATGTACGTATACCTATATACTGTAACTCCACAAGTCATAAAAATATTGTCACAAAACCCTACCAATTTCAAACATTAAATTATAGCAATAAAAGCTTAAGTCATGACCCAGGCTCTTATTGTTATTAGAACATTGAACAGCAATAATATATGCCTATAGGTACCTACTGTATGTAACGTCCGATTGTTTTGTTGAGCTAAACTCTGGCTTTATTTTTAAGTGTTGTATTTTTCTTTTTTACGAAATAAACTTGTAAAGTAAAACGGGCGTTATTGTCGTTTGTACGCCGTATAAAGTTTAAGTACTTAGGTACTTATACAATTCAATGACAAAAAAACTATCGCTAAGACCTATATCTAGTTACAAAAGTAAAAATATTATTACAATAATAATAATAATATCGTCAATAAGGTAGTTATAATAAAAGTGTACCACGATCGCCAAGATAGTTTTGGCCCTTTGATTTGATAGACAGCGAGCCCATCGCCATACCTACCAATTCTAATGCCGGAGAAGTTACGTATTTTGAATTTGTAACTTCACCACGAACCCTGATTTATTTATTTGTTGGATCTCCAGAACGGATAATCGACGTGAAGCTTAGTAAGTGAGATTTACCGAGGACCAAATCCCATGATATTCCTTCTGATATCCTTCTTCTGATGCTCCTGGTATAGTAGGTGTTCTTGTCGGAGATCACGTAGGTCCCATCAGGTAACCCATTTGCACGTTTGACGGTCTGTACCTAACATAAAAAATAACCTCCTTTCTGTGTCGTTTAATGATTACTAATTTAGTATTAAGTAGGTATACCTACCTACCTAATCTATTAGTAGGTATAAATAATAAAATTCACGCAACTACTAGTGGTTGTAGGATATGATATCCGCCCGGATAGCGACCACCATACACAGGGTGTAAAACCACAATAGTGGCACACGCAAGTGTGTCGCATTTCGGGATCACCAGTACCTATACATCCGGTTTTTGTCGGGGGTCTAGAATTGGGCTACGATTTGCTACTAAATAATGGTGCGAGACTCCTTTAAATACCAGGAGTAGCTCCTCAGTTCATACGGACATGATGTTTGGCCGTTTTGCGGCCTTCTGTGTACTCTTGACACTAGACCCTAGACCGCTTCTTCACCTTCTTGCCGTTGGTGGTGTTGAGTAGCGCGGGATAGATTGTTTCTCGCTACTCGATATTCTAATTAAGTCTAATGGACGGCACTGCGCTTACCATCAGGTGCAGTGTGGTCACTTAGCCGTGCCAGAATAGAATAAAACAATTATTATGTTTCACGACAAGAATAAAGGCTGATATTTTATGTCTTTTAAGCATAGGCTCCTATTTGTTATTCTTTAATTGTTTTGATGGATAATTATAATAATTTAATATTTGATTTATGCTTTTTTACACGCTTCACCTGTATCTATGTATGAATGTAACGGAATCTTTCAACGCAATATTTACAAATTTCCGATTTGTTTGAAAATTTATCAAAGACCAATGATAGTACATTATTTTCATAAGTTTGGCGTTGTATCCTTACCAGGATCACCATTATAATCTATATTGTCTTATCGCGGTATCTCTAAAACTATACACTCGATTGACTTCAAATTTAGCATAATTACTCATCTTGCAATACCACGGCTCACTAAAAAGGTTTTTGGAAACTTTAGAAATGGAGGTTGAAAATTTTCTATTAGGACATTTTCACGGCTAAACCACTGAAACGATCATGAAATTTAGCATGAGGATAATTCCTATAACCCCGAGGATGAACATAACCTACCTACCTACCTACTTAAATTTAATTTTTACTAAAACATTCCTTAAAGCGGTGGAATAGGGGATGAAAGAATGTATGGAAATTCAGAAACCGCAAAATTATGAATGTCATTTGGTATACTTTTAAACCACTCTTAGGGGGCTCACCCCCATCACAATGGGAGATGAAAGTACCTAAGTTACTAAAACCGATATGTTGAACATTTTGTCTTAAAACAGCATAAATTTTTATGCTGTACCTAAGGCTAAAAACGCAGAAAATAAATTATAGTTAAAAAATAAATAAAACATCCTATAATAGCTAACCGAACTAAAAAGTAAAACTTAATTTATTCTATTAATTTGATTGTAAAGAGGCGTGGGTGCTTACTGCTTGGCATCGGTGTTTGGATGCAAACATGATGTTTTGTGCAACATAAGTAGTACCTAATTTATTTTATTACCTTACAACTAATAGTTATCAACGCTTTATATGTTTTGAGTGCAATTAGTAATTTTAGCTCCATAGCTAAAGTCTATCGGCGACATACCTACCATATAAAGGCCAATAATCTTCACTCCACCACAACGCGCGTTGCGTGGCATCGTGCATCAGCAGTGAATAAGTTCTGGTCACGGTTTGTATAAGTTTTGATAACATTTTATTACGTCGAGACGGGCACGACAAGAGGCTAGGAAATCTGTATCTAAATATGGCGCCCTTTGCCTTGTTGTCAACAAGGCAAAGGGCGCCATATTTAGATCTCGACATTCTAAATCGGGGTTTTTCATTTTGAAGGGGAAAATAAGCTAAGAACAAGCCCATTTATACCTATTATTTTTGTTTGCTAATTCCTTTACGCTACACTCTGTTGGTGGAAGTGTTGTGTTGTAATTTGTATGCAGTGTGCTATTGCGAGTGGGACAGTTCTTACTACGAAGCCCGCTCCGTTCGTTGGAAATCCCGTTTAAAGCTATCTTATGCCTTTTCCGCAGATTTTTCTGAACAATATCGTCACATTCTGGAGTCCTTGCTTGTTTAATTTTTTCTATTACATATATGTAGGTACAGTAGATGAAATATCAATAACAGTGCGGGGTATCCGTATTACAATTTAAATGATAGTCAGGTGTAAGTTGTATTTGATTTATTTCCCTTCGCTAGTTACACATTGGTAAAAATATTTAATGCTAAGAAACAATTTGACTTTAGCGTATGTTTAAGAATTTATAGAAATTGTTTAGTAATGAATACATAGACTGAGGTTTGAAAACCTATATATAGCATTGCGGAATGTAGTCAAACTGTAGCTGCATTATATGCAATATTGATATTGTATGAAAGCTTTATGTAAACCAGTAGTACTTTATCTTAAGTCCCTAATAAAAAAATGTCCTACAATATTTTACACTTGACATGTAAATATATAAAATTAAACATTTTTTCATTAAACCATTGAGACAATTTAGTAGAAATAAAAACGTTGACTTTTAGTATTCCGACATGGTATGAGATATAGGTTTAATATGCCTCTACTTAAGAACAACTTTTCACATTTGCATTACAATATCGAAAAATGTAGTTGTTCAAAGTAAAAGCACAAAAATCACTTACCTAAAATCAAGATATCAGTAAAACTAGTCTTAATAATACCAAAAGCAAGTTTAACATTTTAAAGGCCACAATAATTTATGTAATTTGTTAAATAAATTGGTATTTTACCCTCTATATGGGTATTCCATAAGCCAATCAAAAAAGGGTTCTTGCTTTCCCCAATCTACAGAGTGTGAGAAACGAAAAATTCTGCTTAAGCACAAAAGACTACTTCAAATTAAATGCATTAAAACTAAGATACAATACTAGCATAGCATTACATACATACACAAGTCAATAAAATTATCAGCATTTGTCTTTCCACCATGTACGAAAAAGGTAAATGAATGATTTAATAGAGACAATCCAAATCATGAATTTTATAGGTAGATTGGGTTGAGTGAGACAATTTGCAATGATATTAGAATGTGCTTCCCTCTGGTGGCTGTGATAGCTTCATGTTCTCTTTGAGTGTCATGAGACGTCTCAGCTCCTGCAAAACTGTCTTGATAGTGTAGTCTCGTTGCCATCTTGCAAGAATCGGGACTTGTCTATTGTCAACCTAATAAAATCAATAATATTTGAAATAAATCAATCACAAGAATGAGAAAGGTTTGTTGCATGTGCAGCAATATAAAATCTGGCCTTAGACACCAAGATGTTAATTATGTTACATTAAGGAGGAGTATGATACAGCAACCGTCAACATGTTCCAGACAAATATGCAGATCTATTAGCTATATAAAAATATATGTTACATAAGGCTTCACTATGACAGTTAATCTCATGGAATTCTTCTGGAACATAAAGCTGTATTCCTTAGGTTCCAAATAGTATTACCTTTATCTCAGGAACGAGTGTCATCCCTCATCAATTGACATAACTGTTTCAAATAAACTGAATTATGTAAGTTAATTCTCGACTAAAGTAGAAAGTACAACATATATAGTTTGTTGTGCATTTGGTCTTGAAAAAGTACTAATAATATTCACACATGTCAAAATGCTTCAATGTTAATAAAACAGATTATACCAGTTTTCAACAGAACTAGTTTTTAAAACTATTCACAAATGGCACACTATATTTTTAAATAAAGTGTCAATGTTCTTTATTAAAAATGAAAAGTGCCAATTCTAAAAATCCATAGGTCAATAATTAAAACAACATATAACACTAAAAAATAATTCTAACTTTGAACATTCCTAACTAATTAATAATTTACGAACACATAAAATTAATGGAATCTGTATCTTACAACAGTGGTAATAGTATCACTCAATCACTTAGCTCTATATTGTTGTAAAAATACTAAATAGATGGATATTATTCTACAAATTAATAAACAAATGAAATTAACAACATGCTTGACAGTACCATATTTGATTGTGTGCTACAAGAGAGTGTTCAAGTAGATATGGCAAATGTATTTGATAGTCTGTATATTTGTCCATGTTACCACTTCATGATAACAAACTATCATATTATTTATTGGTTATGAAATTCATTTTCGTTTGTATGTATATACTCACAAGTCCAGTCTGACTGTTGACACAGTTCATGTTGATTCTAGAAATAAAACGGGCAGTGGGAGGTTCATCAGGGTATCGGGTGCCACATTCGATTTTAAGCGAATACATTCTATTTTCATAGGGAGTCTGAAACGATTTTTATAAGTAAGTTATTACAAAATATACAAGATCTTAGTACAATGATCATATTATTTTAAAAAATTTACCCTAGGGGGTCCGATAATCATGCCAGTCCAGTGGGTAAGTGTCATGTCATCATCGCTCTCGAGACCCCAAGAGATAGTTCCGTCGCCAACTCCCTTTTGGCCCTGCTCAAGCTCTTCGAGAAGACGAAAGTTCCGAGGCACCACTGTTACAGATAAAAAATAATGATTCCAAAATCGTTAATGTTATTAGAATCAAGAATATTTTATATTAGTTGAAGTTACTAATCATTTGATAAAAATAGTCTTACCAACGCCTGATGACGGATTCGCCATGATCACAATTTCACCGGCGCGCACTACCTAGGTACTGAAAAATAATAGGCACACAGATCCAAGTTTAATAAAGGAACATTTAATATACAATGAATAAACAGGTTTTAGAAGTTGGCGAAAAATCACTACAGTTTAAACATGCGATTTAATTTTCCTAAATCCATAAATCTCATTCGAAGAGAAAGAATGAAGGTTAGCAAATTTTTTTGTTGACTTTGACAAATGTCATATAGTTCATACAGTTCATGCCTCATTTTCGTTTAGACTTGATGACTCGATTCTATTATCAACGACTATGGTAGACATTCTCAACACTTCATTTTAAATTTGGCGCTGAGGCTAAATTAGGATAAATTGACCATCAATTGCACCTCAAAAAAATATGTATAATCTAAAGTTAGTTGAGAACAATAAATGGCGCCGTTACTGCAAAATGTACTATTCATCAAAGAGCCCTAGATCCCAGCACAGCAATCGCAATGCATGCAGAATTACAACTAGGGATGTGAAAAAATAATAGATTTTTATAAATCGATTTTTAAATTAAAAAAATCGATTATTTAAAATCGATTTAAAAAAAAAACGGTTTTTAAAATTCGATTTTTTTGTATATTACACATGTTTTTATTAAAAATACAGGAGGCTTTTGGGGTAACACGATGTAGTAAATAACTCATTTTAATTAACCTGTGGAAGCGTCTAAAGAGAAAAGATGTTCCTATGCTTTCCCTCATTTATTAATTTTTAGTCATATTACTACAGAGAAAAACATATTACGCAAACTTTTAAGAAAAAAAAAACGATTTTTCCAAAAAAACGATTATTTTTTTGGTAAAAAAACGATTTTTCAAAAATCCATTTTTTCAACCAAATGTCACATCCCTAATTACAACTGCACCACAGAGGCAGTCATGATGAGTTTTCGTAGCGAAGAATAATTATTGAATTGAAAATTGTATTTCATTTATGAACACTAGGAGGAATGTTTTTATTGAAGATAGTTATTTATTTTTGTTCAATTTGGGGGAGAGCGGTGACAATATACTTATGATAACTAAAACATTAGACATATACTAGTGATTTCAAAGTATTGAAAATCTGCCTCAATACAAACAGTAATGAGTAGTAAACAGTAATCGCTTCTTTACGATATTTAATTCGTTTTCATTCCATTCCAATCAGTTCTGTTCAATTCCATTCCGTTCCATTCCATTGCATTGCATTCCATTCCATTCCATTCCATTCCATTCCATTCCATTCCATTCCATTCCATTCCATTCCATTCCATTCCATTCCATTCCATTCAATTCATATACATTGCTATTCCATTTCATGCGTTTACATTTGATTTCAATCGATTCCATTGGATTGCATTAGATTCCATTCGAATGTATTTGATTCCAATGGAATTAATTCGATAACGTTTGATTCCGTTCTATACCGATTGATTCCGTACGATTCCATTCGAAAACCAAATCAAACGAGAGGTTTGATTTGAAAATGGGTTGGTACCATCTGACGGTCAACTTTAGCCCCACGCGCTCATCGCATCAAGCGCGCGTTTGCTCCGCTTCCTGTTATACACTTCTGTTGAAAGCAAGAGGAAAGATATTACACATCAAAAAACTTATATAGTTAAACAGTATAACTAATGACTACAAAATATGAGATTAATAATAAGAATCAGTGAGTTATCTAATGTATTAATTACTATATTACCTGAAGTTACGACACCGTTATGCGGCTAGCATACGGCTTATTTGCTATCATTGCTAGCCTAGTTATATTCGAACTGATATGCACGTATCTCATCAGAGACGCTCAGTTATAATAATAAAATACTGGTTATATTATATTAGGTATATTAATGGTTATATTATGGTATTTTTCAATATTTTATACACGTATGAAATAAATAAACGAATCTTGCTCGAAGGATCAGACATAAATTGAATTTGTAGACTAAGATCAATAATATACATGTTGTACATCTATTTACCATTTAAACCATTTATTTTTCCACACACACACTACAGAACCAACAAAAAAAAATATTATATGTAATTTACATTTTTCTATAACGATTTGCCGATGCGCTGGCATTTTGAAATGATTAAATTGCACCATGCCGTAGCAAAATGGAACTCGCCCAGTGACCTGATCAGCGCGCGTCTTTTGTATGAGTATGCGTTGCACTTGCTAACTCATTAGCTCAGCTAATTTGTGAGAAAATATAAGAGTCATAAGAGAGTTCAGCTTACTTGTCTTGACCTTATATATATCAATGGTCTTGACGCACTTTAATATAATATGAGTGAGGTTATTTCAATGACGAAAAAGGTATAGGTTTAGGTTTGTATAGGTTTCTTTCGTCATTGGGTTATTTGAACTGTGATTTATGATCCATGTAGGATTAAAGATTATTATTATCTTAAGTCTATTGCTACTGAAAAGGGATATTCGTAAGTGTGATCATATGAACTCAACCTTTTGATAAATATGCGACTAAGTACCATGGAGATCATTACTGTGATAATATTTATAGACTACTAGGCACTACTTGTATATTTCAGTGCCTTGTAAATTGTAGTTTTTAAAAAAAAAGTTTGGTAAAGATTCGCACAGAACCACAAAAAATTGAGTGGCTAATAAAGTTTGGCTGTTGGGTAGCCTGCGCTGTGCGCCAACACATTTTGAATTATTACTTTTTAAATAAAAATTAAACCGCCTTCAAAAAAACCCAGACACAACTAAAAAGCAAAAAATAATTGGTTACATTTAAATCAATTAGTTATATGCAATTTAAATCAATTATTTTTGGAGTCGGTGCCGGTGTAGTTTTCTTTACTTTTAGATTTATAAAAACCAAGTCTGGATCTATTTTATATTTTTTTGTATGCCTGATTATTCTGTTTTTTCCATGTTTTGGCTGGCACCGACTCCAAATAATTGATTTAAATTGCATATAACTAATTGATTTAAATGTAACCAATTATTTTTTGCTTTTTAGTTGTGTCTGGGTTTTTTTGAAGGCGGTTTAATTTTTATTTAAAAAGTAATAATTTATTTTTTGCTTTTTAGTGGTAAATTATATAAAATCGGTTAAAAGCTGCTGAAGATATTAGAATTTACGTGTATTTTAATTTTATCACCCCCCTCCCTCACCCCCACCCCTTTTACCCTCTCTCACTGAAACTTAACTTTTATAATGAACGTAATGCAAAAAGAACCACTGGAATACTACTTAATTTTAAGGAGTTACCCTCTCCAGCTCCGAAGATATTCATCAGATCTTCACCATATTTTTATGGGACCAAATGACAAGCACCAGCTTTCAATCAAAGAAAGAATGGTCGAAATCGGTTCACACAGTACAGAGAAACGAGGTAACAAACATAAAAAAAAAAAAAAAAAAGCAACATACAGTCGAATTGAGAACCTCCTCCTTTTTTTGAAGTCGGTTAAAAATTGGCTCGGCGCAATGTACTGAATGAACTGAGTCGGCGCAATTGCGCGGCGCAGACCTTGTTATCATGTCTATATTGTACTAAGGTTATTTCAATAAAAGTGATGTGTGTGAAAAAAAGTTGAATAGTTTATTTCACTTGTCAACCGCTTTTATATCTGTTATTTCCATGACTTTACAATTGCTTCGCGTCATACGTAATTCATTATCATTTTCTAAGGAAACTCCGTTTCATTTCGGACGCCATTGCAAGTTGTTACGTAGTGAATACCGTTATTTGGAGTGGGAGCAGAGACGTGCGAGGGGGGCACGTGTCATCGGCGCCGTTGGAGCGCGAGTTCACTCTGTCACTCGGTCATTACGGTATTTGTCTACAGCCCGCCCCACATTTACTATATTGAAAGAAAAACTGACGATGCCCGAAAACAAACAGTTTCAGCGTCTCCCGAAAAATGTTCTTCCGAAACATTACAATCTAGAATTAAAACCTAATCTCGAAAATTTCACTTTTAATGGAAAAACAGCGGTGAAAGTATCGGTAAGAGGAAATTTCATCATCACGGTTGCAAATATTGGTTTCCACGTGACAATTTGGTCATTACTAGCGTTCTATTTCAGATCGTGAACCCTACGAAAGTGATAGTGCTGAATTGTTTGGACTTGGAGTTGAGTAACGTGAAACTTCAATATGTGAACAAAGGTTCTGAAACGAGCATTACGCCGTCGTCAGTGGTACTTGACGCGGCTGACGAGACTGCCATCATCACGTTCGCAGAGCAGCTTAACGAGGGCGATGCGACCCTCTACTGCGAGTTCACGGGCGAGATCAACGATAAGATGAAAGGCCTGTATCGCACCAAGTACCTCACGTCCAGTGGTGAAGAACGCTATGCTGCAGTTACACAATTTGAGGCAACGGACGCTCGCCGATGTTTTCCTTGTTGGGATGAGCCAGCCATAAAGGCTACATTTGATATAACACTAGAAGTACCTACTGACCGTGTTGCACTGTCTAATATGCCAGTTGAAGATGAGAAAATAATTGGTGATACAAAAGTTTTGCACTTTGCTACAACTCCGATTATGTCTACTTATCTGGTTGCAGTAGTGGTGGGTGAATATGATTATGTAGAGAGGAAATCCAATGATGGTGTGTTGGTACGTGTTTATACACCTGTTGGTAAAAGTAAACAAGGTTTGTTTGCATTAGAAGTAGCTGCCCGTGTATTACCTTATTACAAAGAGTATTTTGACATAGCTTATCCTCTCCCTAAGATTGATTTGATAGCTATAGCAGACTTTTCTGCTGGAGCTATGGAGAATTGGGGGTTAGTTACATACAGAGAGACATGCCTGTTAGTTGATGAGGAACACACCTCTGCTGTGAGAAGACAATGGATTGCGCTAGTAGTTGGACACGAGCTGGCACACCAGTGGTTTGGAAACCTGGTGACAATGGAATGGTGGACACACCTTTGGTTGAATGAAGGCTATGCTTCCTTTGTTGAGTTTCTTTGTGTAAACCATCTCTTCCCTGAATATGATATTTGGACACAGTTTGTAACAGAGAACTATATTAGGTATGTATGATTTGTATTATGTTCACCTTATAACTATACTTATAAATATTTTTGACATTGTGATTATTTTTAATTGGCAGTATTTTCATTTTCATTGTTTTGTGACCAGTATCAAATGTTTTTCAATGTGCTGATGCTTATTCTGAGCTATTTTGGAACATTGCCAGTTATGCTAATTGTAATGTCATTAACTGAGGGACAATGAAATTAATTCAAAAACATATTGAAACATGTTACTATATTGATTGTGCAAGTCATGCTCAATAGAACAAGGCAATTTTGCATTAATGCTGATAAAATTCTAATAGCTATGGAAGTTTGTATGCAGCAGATTTGCCTTATAATTTGCTGTTTTTTCTGGCATAAGCTCAAAGATATTGTTTTTATTAATCTGTTACATACCAGGTGAACATATGTTGCTACAGATCCTCAACTTTTATAACTTCTTAAACAGTAAATATCAGTATTCAAGAAGTTTATTCTCTGCTCTTATATTACAGTTATACATTATTAGTTCATTTGTTTTTGAATATGTATATAACTATTAACAAAATCATTTTATGCATCATTTATAGGCTAATATTAAAAACCAGTAAAGCCTAAGAGGAAGTTAAATGTACAGTCAAAAGGGGATTACTGATCCTATTTCTATCTGAGGACATACCTGTCTAATATGTTGAACAGATGTGTGTGTTCATTGTTGATTATCCTCCACCTGATATAGTCTCTACAAGAAGTTATCTATCTTGTATTAGAGATGGGTGTATTATAGGTTTCTTGTAAGTACAAGTGTCCCTAGTTTATAATAAAGGGTAGATATTATGTTGATATTTATTTTAGGGCACTAGAATTGGACTGTTTGAAAAATTCACATCCCATAGAAGTGCCTGTTGGTCATCCTTCAGAGATCGATGAAATATTTGATGATATATCTTACAACAAGGGTGCATCAGTGATACGTATGTTACATAGATACATAGGCGATGATGACTTCCGTAAAGGCATGAACATCTACCTCACAAGACATCAGGTATGCTTTTATTGTATTAATACATTATTATTACGCTTTTGCTGTATTGCTTTCATGTATAATAAAATAGGTTAATCATGAAGTTTAAACAAAATTACCTTATCAGTGCTGTTGAAACTCTCTTATCTAAATAAGTAAATGTTATTTTCAATGCTGGTGTAATCAGCTTGAATAAATACAGCCTTGCATTAAACAAAATGGCGTTGTACAAGAGGCCTTTATATTTTTACTAATTCTATTTTTATATTATGGCACCATCATTCCTTGATGATTATACCGATGTTGGGCAAAATAAATAGTAAAAAAATTAAAAAATTCGTAAGCAAAATAATATTATAATCCATCTTTATTCCAGTTTGTCAGTAAAAAAATTACTTCAAAACTGTTTCACCATATTTCTAGCTTTAGCTTATGGGCTCCCACTTTGAAATCTTCTTATAAGACAAAGATAGTCTATATCCTTTCTTTTTGTTTCAAGTTATAGCTGACTGGGATTTCACTCACATAGACTATACAACCTTTGCAGCCCCATTTCTCACTTTAGGAGTTAGATTTAAAAATGCCGTTTAAAAGCATTCATTCATTTAAGTAAATAAGATCCAAAAATATTATATTCTGTACAAACTGCCAGTCGTTTCTCATCATAGAAAATAAAGTTTGAGATATAATTTCTCATTCTATGTCTAATATAAAATCAACACCCTCTAAAACACACACTTATTATTTATAAAAAAATATGATTTCAATGTTCACAGAGTATTTAAATTCCCAACTTTCAGTACAAAAACACATTTACGGAGGACTTGTGGGCAGCATTGGAAGAAGCGTCAAATAAACCTGTGGGTGCAGTTATGTCAACATGGACCAAACAAATGGGTTTTCCAGTTGTGGAGGTTAGTTATAAATGACATCTTGTAAGTTAAGTATAATTTTCAATACTTATATATCATAATATATTTCTCTGCAAGTAGGTAGTGGTAAATACTATAATATTAAACATATTGATGTACTTACTTAATAGTTTCTGTGTATTACAATAAAATTTAGCACATTTATTTCTAGGTAAGTTCCGAACAGAAAGGTCGAGACCGTGTCCTTACATTGACACAAAGGAAATTCTGTGCAGATGGCAGTCAATGCGATGATACGCTCTGGATGGTGCCTATCTCTATATCTACACAGGAGCATCCTTCAAAGGTAATGACAAGTCATTATAAGAATATGTATAGTAAAGCCCTAAATGGCTTATTTATACCTTTTGACGTTTTTATGTTATGTCTGTAATCATAAGTCATATCGATTTTACTAATCCATATAAACATACATAACAATATCTTATCTATCAGGGAATGTTAGAAACATATAGTCATTTATTTTTTGTCTTTGACCTATTTTAATGTAAATTTCCTGAATAGAATGTAAGATGTTTTATTTATTTTTGGTTAAACTTATTACATATGCTTACATAATACAATTTTAAGTGTTCATATCTTATAAAAAACAATTATAAAATAGAAATAATAAATTGATGATACAATTTGATTGATTCACATAAATTATAATAAAGGGCATTCCTTTTTTTGCCATTTCTAGATTGGTTCACAATCAATAAATCCCTGAATGATACATAAAATTCGATAAAAACATTCTCTCCTATTTTCCTGAGCAAAATAGCTACTAACTAAGTACATAAAAAACGTTACATATACTAAGTATGTTAAAGTTACATAAAGTTTTATGTTAAATAATCTGTGCTATAGATGCAATTTTTCACCAATATTTATGTAGGTTTCTGATTACTCATACTGCTTTTAAAGATATTTAAACCTAGACATAGTAGATTGAGTAAGTTAAGTCAATCGATTTTGGTACATAATTTCAAAATAAGAACATAATCAAAACATCGGCAACTAATAACGCCTTTTGCATATTAGTTTTATGAACTCTCTAGAAAACATTTATGAGAAAAATATATATGATGAACATTGTTACAGATAGCTCTCTCTATGGTGCTAGAGAAAAAAACCCAAGAAGTTGTCTTAAAGGATGTAGCAGAAGATTCATGGGTGAAACTTAATCCAGGAACGGTAATTAGAAATATTTTTCATTTCGTAATTATTAACACAGATGAGTAAGTTAAAACTTTTTCGGTGGCACAATTGTGGTAATATAAAATAGTAACGAAATTACTCTTATACGACAATAGATGGCGCTTTCTAAAATCGTCTATGCGCGTAATCCTAAATTAACAATACAAGAAATCGGTTCATGATACTGTCAACAGATGGCATTGTTAATTTTTCATCTTGTTTTTGGGAAAACTTATAATTTAAAACATATCTATTTTTCATGAATAGCTGCAAACATAATCTTTAAAATGGTTTTAGAATCAATAAATTTTATGAAGAATTATGAAAGCTATAAATAGCGTACCTTACATATATAGAGATTTCTCATTTAAACTAGTTGTAGCTGTAACAAAAAACTACTAAGTGTTTTACTAGTTTACTTTAGAAAGTTAAGTTAAAAAGTTTAGTTGGTGGTAGGATATTCGTATCCGCCCGTATAGGGATCACCGAACACAGGGTGTAGGTAAAAACCGCCATACGCAACAGTGTCGGCACACGCAAGTTTCTCGCGTTCCGGAGTCAGCCAGTGTACATCCGGTTTTTGTCGGGAGTCTAGAGTTGGGGTACGATGTTTGGCCGTGTTGCGGCCTTCTGAGTACTCTGACACGAGACCCTCGACCACTTCTTCACCTCCTTGCCCCGTGGTGTAGTGTGAAGAAGCCACACAGCACGCCGGCATGATTATGTCCATTAGCGTAAGATAGATGTTTTCTCGCTCTTGATACTCTTACTAGAAAGCACTGCGCTTACCATCAGGTGCAGTGTGGTCATTTTACCATGCCCGGATTAAAAAGTTCAGTTTTAGTTTTCCGTACTGATAATGATTGAAAGAAAAGTGATATATGTTAAATGATTATTAACAGAAGCAGTGCATCTTGAGATTATCTGGTGATCAAAGAGGAATATTCACTATCACTTCTCTCTGTTACTTGTTTATACCGAACAGACGTATGGTGTATAGTGTATATTGTATGTGTGTGGTGCAGGTGGGTTACTACCGCACGCGATACCCGGCGAGTATGTTGTCGCAGCTGGTGCCAGCCATCCGCGACGGCTCACTGCCGCCTCTCGACCGCCTCGGCTTACTCGACGACTGTTTCGCAATGGTTCAAGCTGGACATACACAGACTGCAGAGGTACATACTACATATAATAATAATACTAGCCCTGTATTAAACATTGTCCCACTGCGGGGCACGGGCCTCCTCTACTAATGAGAGGGGTTAGGCCTTTCACCACGCTGGCCTATTGCGTGTTGGTAGACTTTACATACCTTCGAAATTCTTTTTGAGAATTCTCATGTATGCAGGTTTCCTCACAATGTTTTCCTTCACTATTAAAGCAAGTGATAATTAACAAAGAATACACACATAACTTTAGAAAAGTCAGAGGTGTACGCCACTTGGGTTTCGAACATACTACTTTCGCCTTGACAGTTCGTACCGCAACCGGTTATCGCTGCTTTTTACTACATACTACAACCTGACTACAAAGATTGTGTAATTCATTATGCATAATGTATTTACTAATATATTCTGGTTTTTCAGTCTCTGAAACTTATGGAAGCATTCAGCAATGAGACAAACTTTACAGTATGGTCAACAATATCGAATTGTATGTCAAAACTCAGTGCTCTATTTTCTCAAACTGCTCTCGATAAACCATTGAAAAATTATGGTCGCAAGCTGTACTCCAATATAACTAAGAAATTGGGCTGGGACGCTGCAGAAAAAGAAAGCCATCTTGACACATTACTCAGGAGTTTAGTACTCAATAAAATGATTAGTTTCGAAGATCCAGAAACTATAAAAGAAGCAAAGTTACGGTAAGTTAATAAATAATGTACATTGTACATGTTGTCTTCATAGTACACATTGTCGTGTGAATTATCAAGGTGACAAGAGTTGCCTGATTGTGTAGTTTTGAAGGTATGCCACTTTCCACAACAGTGATTACATGCGTATGTACGCAAACTACGTATTTACGTAAATCCATCTGACTAAAGTTTGTTATTATTTTGTAAAGAATAAAAGAACATCATGCATTATAAGTAGTAAGGTATGTAAGTAATATAAATGGAGATAGGACATTATAATAAACATAATATATAAAATTTCAGTTTATGCGTGTCGTTTCGTAACAGAATGTAAAAGAAGAACATAATTTATACAGTTAAATAAAACTGAAGTGGCTGTGATTTCGATTTTAAGGGTTTTTTCTCATTTCTATGTCTGTCTGTCCGAGCTAATCACCGAAAAAGTTATACTGTTTTTGACAGAGGTTTCGTAGGCAGATAAAGAGCTTTTCAGAGAATAGTCTGTGATATCTATTTTCGGTAAAAATTTGAGCATAAATTGAAGAATTAGGTATAACCAACCATTTCTAGTGATATATAATGTGTTAATGTTGTTCAGCTTTATTAAATTGATATGAATTTTCTTTCAATAAATACTCATGTCATCCACATTAAGCCGCAAGCCAAAATCAGTATAAAATAAAATTTGATCGCCCATAAATTTGATTCTATAAAAGAATTTATCACCAAAAATATTTATTGTTCTTCAGAGATTTTCTTTATAATTTAATTAATTGCAGTTTCCTGTATGTATTATTGCCATTGTGATTACAAGTCGAATACGATTTGAGTTAAGTATTGTAAATCAATAATACCTGGTACTGTTAAATGTTTATAATGGTACAATAGTGATTTCCGCTGAAAAAAGTTCAGTGTACTATTTTGTGTCACAAATACAATATTAAGTTTTTGCGCAAGGTAAACCCGTATACAACACGTATACCTGTTTGACAGCCTCCGTGGCGCAGTTGGTGAATAGCCGGTTGTGAAACGAGAGGCCGTGGGTTCGATTCCCACACCAGGACAAATGTTTGTGTGACAGACAGATATTTGTGTCCCGGGTCTGGGTGTTGTGAGACCTTCCGTCTCTCGTAGTCCCTGATACCCACGACACAACACTACGTGTGTGACTGTTGGGTGTTATTTATTATTATACATGTGGTGAGTGGTGACATGTTGTGTTAGATTCGAGAAGCACCAGTTGGGTATCAGACCCACAACACAAAACTCGTATCTTAGTGTGGGGTCGGGGCTATGTGTGTGAGTGTTGGGTGTTATTATTATATGTGTGGTGTGTGGTAGGTTTGAGAAGCACCGGTCGGGCGCGCGCGTGCTGCCGGCGGACCTGCGCTCGGCGTGCTACCGCGCCATGTTGTCGGAGGCGGACGCGGGCACGTTCGAGACGTTCCTACAGCTGTACCGTGCCGCCGACCTGCACGAGGAGAAGGACCGCATCAGCCGCGCGCTCGGCGCCGTCCACCACCCCGACCTGCTCAAGCGCGTCCTCGACTTCGCCATCTCGGTACGTACTACCTACTACCTACACATACATATTGAAGGCGATGCAGGAAAGGAAAAGGCAGAATGTAGGACGAAAAAATATATTTTAAATTTTCTGAAGGTAAGTACAGTAAAAAATCGGTAGCGCGCAGCGTACGTTGGGCTCGTATATAGACGATCGAGTGTGTCGGTTGACTAGCGGTCGAATGAGTGGCTTGGGTCCCTCGCCCCGCGCCCGCGTACCCCGCGCCCGCGTACCCCGCGCGCTTTCGTTACAATATAATATATATGTATTTTGTTCTAAGTTACACATATGATACATATCGATGGTTGGCGGGCTATTTCACTTAACACGTTCCTCACGCTCACGCGCCTAGGGTGTTTTTGAATTCGCACCGCAGATGAGGGCGCCACACGCGCTGCGTGTATTTTTCATACATAACGCGATTCGAGCCGCATAGGGGGATTGGCCGTGTTATTTGGCGCCGCAGTCAATGTGTTAAGCGACATTTTTGAAAAGTTACAGGTTGAAATTTTTGCGTTTAATTTAGTATAATATGCGTGGAATTTAGTAGAATTCATATTATATTACTTGTGTATGCACTTACTTCATCTTTATGACTTATTGTCATCCATTTATGAGCATTTTTTTTAAAATAAATGTGCCCTGAAAACAAATTTGCCCTGTTTTACCAGTTGATTTACGCGCCAAAAAAGTGAACAAAAAAATTAAGCTAGGCTTAAAACATGCAAAAAATATTGCTGATTGGGAATATTTATAACTCAATATCGCAAAAAATGTCGCTTAAATCAAATAGCCCGCCAACTCTCGATATACATGTGGGTGGAGCACAAGATATTTTTTTTCTTATTTCTGGAGGTAGAATTTATAGCTAATAAAAAATATTTTGATCAAATTTTTATGATGTACATAATTATTTTAAATTTTCGTAAAATCATCCGCTTATCCAGTTTTTTTAACAGTAATTAACTCGCAAACAATAAAAAAATCGCAAACAAAACAATTTTTTTTAACTAGTTCCAACCACGACTAAATTGTAATAATGTAATTATAATAATTGTAAAATGTCTTTATAGCCAATAAGAAGTCATGAATAACAGAAAATATAGCCTGAAATTACAAAAAAAAACAATTAAAAGAATAACACAGTTTATTACTTCTATTGGAATGAAAGTTCCATTCATAACAATCATAATATTAGTTAATTCTTAGTTTTGTGTGTATGTTTTCAAAGATTGTAATTAACAAAAAAAAGTTAGTGGGGCCACCTCAAAAGTGGAATATAATTTTTTTTTCTTAAAAAAATCATTTTACCAATTCCCCCAGGCCTCAGGAACAAAACCTTTTTCGCTACAACTATATATGCTAATTAACCGCAGTCCGTAGATTTAGTATATTACCCGTAATTATCCTGCCATACTCAACGCAAAAATGATCGTTTTATACAGTTTGGCTGTGAATCAGTTGTGGAAATGTTTTTCATACCTCCTTTCATGGTAATCAATGAAGTTCTTATACAATCTGTGGTCATTTAAAAAGCAAATTTGTGAAAACGACAGTTGTTAAAATTTTCCCATAGATTCAATATGGAAAAGATGATAAGATTTATTTTGCCGGCATTCTATGTAGAACTATTTTTTATAAACAATCATTGGTCCTTTTCAGCATTAAATTACCTACGAAAAAGCTTGCACTTACTAATCTAAATACAAGAACAGTTAATAGTTCTTGCTCTTGCAATACGGCTGATGTCAGTGGCAGTCGCTGTATTATTAATTATAATTTCCATGTAGAATTATTATTATTGATACACACATATTTTAGATAATAAATAGAAAATCCTTATAAAACAAGTAATAGTAACACATAGTATGGGCCTTTCAGAGGGCGCGATTCCTACTAGCATGACTGCCTACTTGACCATTATGTTATTTTTCTATTTAGATTTTAGTAGAAAGTTAACTGATGGTATCATTTGTTGATTCAGGATGAGGTCAGATCGCAAGATACCGTGTTTGTGATCGTGTCTGTCGCCGTGAGCAGAAATGGCCGGGATCTGGCGTGGCAGTTCTTCAAGGACCATTGGAAAGAGTTCATGAATCGCTATCAGGTAAAATCTATCTACTCGCTTGTATAGTTATCACAAAGCTGCTCGGACTGACTTATGTCAGTCTGCCCCCGGGCGGCGCAACGCTGAGCCAAACATGACCGTTGCCGCCAGCTCCCCCAGCGGATGATAGTGATAAACGGCTTTACCCCACTACAACAACAAAAATGTAGCTCAGTCAGGTAGATATAGCAATATGCATTGTATGGCTAAAATATATTGTGTTTAATACATAATTTTTTGTCTGTCAAGGCCATTTGCTGACGTAATATGTATACTGCAGCTGATATAATATTAAAATATATCCAAACATTTGCAGAGTTTGTTGTTGATTTTTATATTAACGTCTATATTTTTATTTTAAGCAGTATCTAAATACAAAAGTGTTCCAGATGATAGAAAGTAAAGGATGAAAACAATGGTACATTCCAAAAAATCGAAAAATAATTTGTTTAAATACCTACAAACAAGCTTTTTATACGATATAAGTCCAGCCTAGATAAAATTTAATTTTATGTTTCTATTGATTGTACTTGTAGTATAAAATATAATCTTCTGTTTCAGGGCGGGTTTCTCCTTGCGAGACTGGTGAAGTCGACGACGGAGAACTTTGCGTCCGAGGCGAGCGCACAAGAGGTGGAGGCTTTCTTCCGCACGCATGCGACGCCCGGCACCGAGCGCGCCGTGCACCAGGCCGTCGAGACAGTGCGACTCAACGCGGCCTGGCTGCGGCGCGACCTCGCCTCCACCACGCACCATCTGCACTCTTACCACTGACACCAACACTCACAACCACTCACAGACAGTCACCAACACTCACAACCACTCACTGACACTCACAGACACTCACAGACACTCACCAACAATCACAACCACTCACCAACACTCAACCATTCACAACCGTTCACCACCGCAGGACCAAATGAGAGTGAAACTGCAACAATAATTACTGTTGTTTCGCTCGAAGATCTACCTAGCGTTTTACATCTTGACTGCGGCCTGCGGCCCTTACAATGATAGATTATATTCAGTTCTGAGGCTCGCTACAATTTAGCCGAGTTTCGTCTCTCGTGCCGCAAACACTATGCGGCACCATATGCAGCGCGTGTAGAAATTACGCTGCAAGCATGCGGCCTATCACATCTTGTGTGTACACTGTGCGTAGCGCCGGAAAACAAGCGTGTCGCCTCATTCTTGTAAGGATTTTAATTACACACGCGTGGTGTGTTCCGCTCGCATATATGTACGACGCACACTTACAAACAAAGACAGATGTGTTGTGCCGCAGTCACTTTATTAATAATTTATTTTAGTTGACGTGTGGGAGCTTTAATGTTTTATAATTTTACCGTAACGCTGTGGCCCGATTTGTAATACCAACGGCCGCTAATAAAAAAAAACTTCTCACTTGTTTATGTTACATTTGCATTTCATTCTTTATATATTTTACAACTGTGAATAAATTAATAACTGATGGCTTCATAGTTCGACTCCTCGTTGAATGAGAGCTCTAAACCATGTGATTGAACGCAACCATAGAATAACACGCGCAGGCTTGCTCTAGCTAAACAATTTGTAAATGTGTAAAAATTATGTATTTTTATTTATTTTTAGATATGTTGAGTGAAGAATGAAATTGGCGCAGTATTGGTTTTTTCGTGTATTTGTGTGTATTTGTATTTGCACAGGAAGTCATTTCGCATATTGTGTATTTATTTATGGGCATTTAACATTTCTAACTCTTGAACTCGTTGTATTTAAACAACCTAATATTACTGTTTTGCATTCCAACAAAACAGGTATTATGTGTTGAATAAAACACACAGCGTTAAGATGAAGAAGCTGTTATAAACTTGCCTTTAATTTAGTAGTCTATGGTTAAAACTTACCAAGTTGTCCATGGTTCTATACTTATCTTTCTCTCTCTCTCTCTCACCAGCGGGCGTCCTTCTCTAGCAAGAAGGAAGCTTGTCAACTAGTTGTCAATGTCATAGTCTTCAGCTCACCAGCAAGAGCATTGCTGCAACGCTGTGTGTTTTATTCAACACATAATACCTGTTTTGTTGGAATGCAAAACAGTAATATTATGTGTTTTTCTAAAACACACAGCGTTAAGATGAAGACCTGTTTGGTATCTGCTGGTGATAGTCACAACGCTATGATGAAAGAATTATACCAAAAAACTGTAATAGAAATCAGTTTAATATTCTCATATTCATTATAATAAAAATGTAACCAAAACAAAACATTCTTTTCTGTTTAATAAACATATAAACAAAACTAAACTTCTGTCAAAACAAAAATAGCTTCCCAAGCTAGAGTACAAAATATAAAATAATAATTAAACAATCATAATAACATTAATAAAACTTTGTTACATCTAGGCTAACCAAAATAATAAATTCCCAAAGAGGAAAAAACATAAAGTACCTATTTTCATGAGATTTGTAAATATCAAAGTGAACAACTTAAAATAATTGCTCTAGACTGTAATAGCTTAACTTATATTAAGAAATTTTGAATGTAATAAATCAACAGAATCATTCTTTTTAACATCTTGGTTTACTGGACGACAATAAAACTTTTGAAATGTTTGAATATTTTTCCAGTTTCCCCTTTCCAGTATTTCTTGTACAGGTCTATTCTCTAGCCAACTTCTAGAGGCAACGGCAGACCTAATACTGCCTGGTGGAGCATCAATTCTAGCCTCTTTGAAAATGCTTCGTATCCATCCTGCAATCATGGTCCTTGAAGCAGGTTTTAATTTTCCTGACAGGTTGATAAATAGACTAGTGACATTTTGGTCTGTATTTCTTCTGTTTTGAGAAATTTCTATGACGTCATTAATGTGTTTGACTGGGCAGACATGAGGGTCTGGGTGTTCCAACAACATCCAGCCAGATTGTCTGTATGTGCTTGAGTCTGTCTTTGAGCCAAACTTAGGCCACATACTAATCTCCCTTTCTTTATATATGAGATTTTCAGGACGAATATCTAAAAGGGTGAGATCATGAATTCTACGACCTGAGGCCAGTAAAAGTATTAAAGCAGTTCTCCTGGAAACTTCAAATAGCGAGCCAGTATTTGTTGACATCTGAAGCCAATCAAATAAAATTTTTGTATCCCAAATTGGTAATTTTTGTGGTACTGGTTTGGCAAGCGAGATTGCTTTAAGTACTTGATGGATAAAGAAATCCTTTGAAAAATCGACACCTGAGGGTGCGCAGTAAGTGGCAATAGCAGATTTATGCAAGAGTATTGTCCTATAAGCTAATTTATCTTCTAAAAATAATTTTGCCAAGAATCTTGCAACTTGTTGGCCTTCAGGTGTTTTTGGGGTGACTTTGTTATTGCCACACCAAGACAACCACCGTTTAATTGGGGCATTATATGTTGTAAGGGTAGATGTCCGCCAACTACTTTTTAACAGATTTTGTTCTTCTGTAGACCACTGGGTAACTTGTTCAGTCCACCCCCAATTTTCCACGCGAGGAGAGTCAGCTTGTCCACTTGAGCAGGGCAGTTCCCTGTCGTGTGATCTATTAAGACCTTCCGTAGGTTCGTTATTGGGAGTGGTTCTGCTATGGCTCTCGCTCGCAGATCTGGTAGCCAGAAACATTTGGTCCATTCTGGTGCTATTAGAATGTAGACACCCTTTGATCTGTTTAAATGAGCTAGTACTCTTGGAATTAAGCTGGGTGGGGGAAATGCCCAGCCCAGCTGATAGTCCCACTGTCGGCTGAAGGCGTCGCAAAAGATTGCGGAACCATCTCTGGAATCTAATGTGACGTACTTTGGTACGACCGCCGTTTGGTTTGATGCGAACAAGTCTACATCTGGGACGCCCCACTTTTGGAAAATAGCCTCCGTAGCTTGGGGCAGAAGATGCCACTCTGGAATTTTGCGGCCCCTCGACAGGCGATCCGCAATACCGTTTAACCTCCCCGGGAGGTGTGTGGCTGATAGAGTTATCTCTAAGGTTTCTGTTAGTTCTAGAAGTCTGGTGGTTAACTTTAGTAATGAGAGGGAATGTGTCCCTCCCTCGTTTCTGATGTATGACACCAGGGTTAGATTGTCTGATTGAATTAATATGTGTGCTCCTCTTAGAGCCATCCGCTGACTGTTTATTGCAGCAAATACAGCATACATTTCTTTTATGTTTGAATGCCATGGTCTTTGGTACGGAGCCCACCTCCCTGATAAGTAGGTGTTGTTTATGTGAGCTCCCCATCCTGTATCTGCAGCATCGGAGGTTAAAAAGTGAGTTATGCTCTTTTTGACTATTGGTGTTGTATTGGAATCTACAGCCTGTAACCACCATTTTAGATCTTGTTGACAATTTAGTGGGAGATATCTCCTTTCCCTTGGTCGGCTTTGATTGAAGTGTTTTAGAAACCGTTGCATATTGCGACAGTGCAGCCGACCCTTGGGGACAGTGTAGTTTGCAAAGTTCAGAAAACCTAATAAACTCTGAGCTTCTCTCAACGAACTGTCTCCATTGCGCAACATCTTGGCGACAATTATTCTTATTTTCGAGACTTTCTTGGCTGGAAGTTTTACTTTGTTCTCTTGAGTGTTCCATACCAAACCAAGGTATTCGACTTCCTGAGAAGGTTCTAGGACACACTTTTGATAATTTATATGCCATCCCAAAGTTTCCAATGTTCTCAGCGTTTCCGTAACCTGAGAAACAAGTATTGTCCGGTCCTGATTGACCAGAAAAAAGTCGTCCAGATATATTAAAATGCGGAAACCTTGTGCTCGTAGGATCTCCGCGATCCAATTTGTCACTGTGGCAAACATTTTGGGAGCTGATGATAGGCCAAACGGCAGAGCTGTCAACTGCAGAACTTCCTGCTTGTAAATAACCCGGAGGAACCTGCGGTGTGTCTCTGCTATTGGTATATGAAAATAGGCCTGATGAATATCTATTTTCACTAACCAATCGTGTGTCTGTAAGAATTCTGCTACATCTGTCTGTGAAATTAGTTGGAAATGTTTCACTGACACATATGAGTTGAGACCTCTGAGGTCGAATATAGGGCGTAGTCCCCCATCGGACTTTTTTACTAGGAACATTCGACAAAGAAATCCTGGGTTTAGGCTTGGTGGGGTCTCCAGAATCTTTTTTTGTTTTAGGTGAACAATCATGTCTGTCATTTCCTTTGTTACCTTTGTTGCAAACTTTTTGAACATCTGACCGGTTGGATACTGAAGGGGAGGTTTCTTTAAGAATGGTATGCGACTGCCTGTTATCAATTTTAAAATATAATTGGTTGCACCCCGATCTTTCCATAAAGCAACCTGATCTTTTAGACACCCCCCTCTGAAAGTCTTTATTTGAGAGTCAGCTTTGTTTAGAATTGTTGTTGGAGAATCTGTTATTTGTTGTATTATTTTTACGAAAGGGCTGATTCTTTCTAAATTTTGGGTTATGTTTCTTTTCTAATTTGTATTCTTTATTTTGAGTTTTGTATGGTCCATGATGTTTTTTATTATAACTATGAGCTGTACTCAAAGGTTTTTTCTCCTTTATGTAAGTAGGAGTGTTAAGCCACATCTGAGAACCACCTAGGGAAGCTATTATGGGTTGCAAAGCATCTCTACTAAAGAGATATTCCACACTTGGAGGTATATTTTGGAGGGTAGCACGTACATTTGTGTTTGCAATTTCTTTTAAAATACGTTCCCGTCTTACTTCAATGCATTCTGCCCTCTTTCCACACACCATCTGCATTGCTGTCTCTGATGCTTTATATGATAGTGAGCCTGGGCCGAAAGCACTAGTAATCTTAGCAAATAATGAGTTGCAATTTAAACCCTCCGGATTAGCAGATGCCCAATCAAGCAACTCTTGTAGATTTGACTTTAATAACTGTCTTTGTTCCAAAATATTATTAGATAAACCTGCTAACAGTTGTTCAGTTGAAGCCAAGTAGTCTTTGCTTTTATTAAAATGACATAGTTCTTCATTAATCTTAAGCCCTACAAAGCCAGGAGTGGCAATGCTAGATTGTAAAGCCTTCTTATACCGAATACCTTTCCAACACGGTGTGTCAAATTTTTGAAGATTTCTCAACTCTGTCAATCTTTCCTCGTCAGCTTTCCGTATTAATGTTTTTTCATCAAACTCTGTGCCAAGTTCGCCCAGACAGAGCTTGTTTGATGAATTTTGAGGATATGTCAAGAATTGAGATGTTGATGGACCTGGGTTATTATTATCTACTAATATGTTAGGTTCGCTCATTGTCTGACGCATAGGATGTAAGTTTGCAATATAATGAGATATGTATCCCACTTGTTGCATGAGTGATTCTACCCGTGGATCAGAACATGTTTGGACCTGTTTAACTTTACGTCTTTTGTTAGGTGGAAGTGAGGCTATGCCCTCTTCATCTTCCGAAGACGAAGAGGACGATGAACAGTAAGAACTCACCTTATTCGACGGTTGATCTCCATCCGAAGCATCAACATTCGAAGTTTGCCCACCAATATTCACGTCGATCTCGTCTTGATTCATTTTACACAAGTAACACTTGAGTATACACAAAATAGACACTGTGTGATTGTTCAACACAATAAAATAATAAGTATGAATACTATTTATATTGTAATTTATCACTAATTTAACTTTGAACAAATTTTGCGATGTTTTACCGGCAAAATTTACAACGCTATGACATTGACAACTAGTTGACAAGCTTCCTTCTTGCTAGAGAAGGACGCCCGCTGGTGAGAGAGAGAGAGAGAAAGATAAGTATAGAACCATGGACAACTTGGTAAGTTTTAACCATAGACTACTAAATTAAAGGCAAGTTTATAACAGCTTCTTCATCTTAACGCTGTGTGTTTTAGAAAAACACATAATGTGCAATTATTTTAAAATATTAACTTGCATTTCATACAAACTAATAATTTATTTAGTTGTTTTTGCAAGTTTAGTCAAAATTGTGCTGTGTGGGCTATATTATGTAAATTGAAAGTTACCATTATTGTCACATAGATTTCAGTTGCGATTTATGTTTAAGACTGTGTTATCACAATAAAACATACAAAATGGACTTATTTTATTTTATTGCCTATCCTATACTCACCGAAATCAAATAAAACATTTTGTGATGCCTGAGTACCATTTGTAAATTGTGCTCACGTAAGTTTATTATTTAAATGACTTACGACAAAGGGAAGCTATTTTATTAAATACGAAAAATATATCTGCTGAAGAAAATATGCGCGCGATTGCTGATTATGGGCTGCTGTAATAGATTGAAATAAAACCTACATACCTACTGCCCTTCCGATAAAAGTATTTTTTCGTAGTTTATATTAATACGTTATTTATTTATTATTTATTCGGAAAACTTACAGCTAGCATTTATAATATAAAAACATAATATTAGACACAAAAAGGCCATTTAAAAGTTTCCACAAATAGTAAATAGTATAGTATAATATATATATAATATTTATTTGCTATTCATTTGACTACTAGTTGTTATAATAGTAAATATTTTTTCCCTCTTCTTTTATGATTCACAGAAGTCATATTTCAAAATACGATATAGCATGCCTTACGTCTGCTGTGCTGAGGTCTCGGGTTCGATCCCGGGTCGGGTAAAGTAATATTGTGCTTTTCTATCCAGAAATTCTCAGTATTAGCCCGGAGTCTGGAATTTGTGCCCGGTATGGCGATAGGCTCGCCCCCTATCACTTTATGGGACCGAAATAAATTCGGTGAAAAGTTGGTGTACTGGTTACACCTCTGCCTACCCCTTCGGGGATGACAGGTACAAAGACTCGTAAAATAACTCTTTTCTGGGGGCAATCGGACAAAAGTAAGGACAGAGTTTTTTTCATGATTCACCTATATAAGCCGTCATTTAGCAGGCCGACATGAATGTGTCAAGTAGCGAGGTTATAGTTGTCTCCCGCTACTTAATACTCAGTGTGGTCGCTGGCGTGCCAGGACAAAAATACACTTCTGAAATATACCGGGACACCTACAATAACTAATTAAAACAATCAACTACTAAATCCATACTCTATACACATATACTTTTCTTATTTTCCACAAGTTACACTGATGATACAAACTGACTCTCGGGTAATCTTTGAACAGTCTCCGGTTGTAAAATTGACCTGTTATGGATTGTATCTCTAATGCCGTTAAGTCGACGATCGGTGAGCTATTACATCTAGGTACACAAGCATTATTTTAATACACTTGTAAGTAAAATAAAAACACTTGTAAAACAGTACATCTATATTGCACTATAACATCTCACTTAATATTATACAAATTATGTCAAATACGAAAACATACTATAATAATAAAATTACAAACATATGTAGGTGACGACAATCAAATTCCTATTGGGTGCATATTACACAAACTATACAATGACACGTATAGAACATATATTACATGTAAAGAAAGGAAAGATAGATTTCATATTAATAACACCTGTCTTTACAAAAAAGAAAATCTGCTCAAAAACAGTAAAGTAAACACACAATTATATATAGAGTAAACATGACTGATTGTTTTTTCTTATTTCTTTGTAATAACATAAGAAGAGTTGTTTCATAATTGACAAATATAAATTAAGAAAATAATATTATACTCATTCGACATTAAAATGAAAAGATATATAAAAGTAATGTAATAGACTTAATTCTATTGCTTGTACATATTAAAATATTAATACAACCACTTTAAAGTAATGTAGAAGTTAGATCTCAACAACATTAAAAATTTCATTATTAGTAGTAATAGACTTATTACACTTTTCAGTTATGTACACAGATTATACCATCCATGGTCTAATATCGATTAGCAAGGCAATTTAGTATAGACAAATAGTACCCGTTAGTAAGTGCTATATAAATACATTTCAAGCAGAGTTACCGGGAAACTTGTATACTCTGAATCGCGAAGAACATGATTAAATGCACTGCATAATAAGTACTACTGATTCTTCTTAGCAATGCGTAAATAGATATTCTTCTTAGCAAGGCGTAAATTGATACATTAATGATCGATAAGAAATGGCAATCTGCTATCAGGTAAAGGTGAAGCAAATATAAAGGTGCACCATAACCATAGATGATATTTTATCTACAAGTAAAAGGCAACTTTAAAGTATTATAATAAATCTACAGGTCACATTTTATTGCAATACATTAATCTGTTTTATAAATATATTCATGATCTTTATTCTGAAGGCACTCATCCAAAATCAACTTAATCAGTTGATTTGCCAACACAAACTGTGCTTTGAAATGAATGCGTGTCTTCGGAAATAAATGATCTATAAATTATAGCTTATATTTATTAATTATTTAGATATCACTTTAACGTGATTTATTGCTACAAACGACTAGTTCTTTTGATATTGATGGGATTTATGCAAATAAAACTAGAACTTAGTAGAGCCATTTTGTAAATTATAGTTTATGGCACATTTCACTCAATGACGTTGGTTGTACGGTCATTGCGTAAATTAAAATCATGAGAATAGTGGACAGAATAAAGACTCACGAACATAAACTAATATAGACGACGCAAGTACTTTAATCTGGATAAAATGAAGAGTACCACATTTTTTGGAAATGATGTGCCGTCACAAAGGCAATTTACAGATAAGCAGACATCCCTAAACCACGTTTTTTTTAATACTTTAGCGCGCAACACACGTAAAATCTTTTAAGTGCGGCTGATGTCTTATAAGGCAGTAAAATCAAGTACATATGAGTACTCGTGCCCAAAGTTTTGCCCAAGATGTCGTTATGATTTCGACACACAAATTAGTAATTACTTGCAGCATCTATTAAATAATATGTCTGTAGTCGATAATGATTAATTCAAGTTGCCTCTAATATTTAAATATGAAGTAATAGTACTATTTTAAAAGCAAGGTGAACACTCAACTGTAGGGCAAGTATAAATTAAATTTAAAAGCCCAGTCATAATTTGCTATAATATATTTCATAAAAGAAATCCGTAATGCACTGCGGTCGAATATAGTACTATTCATATTAGACCCGAAGATTTGATACTTAATTATACTCGTAATTATAACTAGGTATTTTATATTTAATACATACGGACGGCTTTATAATAAATTATAAAGTATTATATTGAATACTTTGAATAAATTATAGAAAAATGATTTATACAGACTAAAAATCGGTGCGATTACACTGACAGATTGATAGAAGCCTTGTTTTGTATTTATGTTATTCTTGTATTATGCAAGCTGCAATTTTCTGTTAATACTAGATATTTATTTTATTCTCCAGATATTATTTTTATCTAAACAATTTTAGAAAAATAAATGATAAAAAATCATTAATTTTTACTCAATCACTATATTGGATTCACGAAGATCAATTACGGAAGATGTGCCCAATATCTTAAAAAATTACAATATAAATAAAAAACATTGATATGGCTCGTCGTTGTGGTAATTTTTTTAACGAATAATATACAACATTTGATGCAACGATAAGGTGATATAATAATTTTCAAACCTAAATAAAATGTAGTGATATTTGTTTTTGATAATTATGCTAACGGCATTACTTTTCAATTATTATAATATCTATTTAAACTGCAATCCGCTTGCCTAATATAATAATGCTACTTTATATATTATGACGTTATTTTGATCATAAACAATTATAATCTGTACAATCATGTTTTACAAAAAAATAATGTTACTAACAAGAAAAATAATAATACACATTTATTTTGTTAAATAAAATCATTATTCAATAACATAAATAAATAAATGTGAGGTTTGACTAGCACTGAGACTTTATTTGCGGAAGATATGGGGAATGGCGATTATAAAATAAAAACACGACTTACGATTCACTCACAAATGATACATACTAGCATCCACCCCTGCCCTTCACATGCCGCTAGAGGTGGCTAGTAGTTCAGCACTGTTCAGCACAGGTATATCGGAACAGCCAAGTGTTGCCAAAACAAACAATAGCCCACAGACAAAATAACAGTAGAATTAAATTAAATGACTTTCATCCTTGAAAAGTTAGGAACGAGCTTTGTTATATGGTCACGTTTGTATCATCCCAGTCTTAAGTTTATGTTCTATCAGGTTTTAAGTTTCTGTAGTAAGAAGTTGATATTTCAGTATTATCGGGCGTTGGAATCGAAAATCGACAGACATTTACAAAAACGAAAGAATTTGTAAATATACAAAAAAATGTTAGGAGCGGAAACAAGGTTTCGCCTCTGAACAGACTTATATGAGAAGTGAAGATGTTCTTAATTCAGCTGTATTTTTTTATTTACGAGTTGGCATAGCTCTGCCAAATGTGATCCAGTTATAATATTCTTTTTATATTCGATATTATTTAATATAGAAGTGGTCCCATATAAAGTAGACATTTCTGAATAAATAACAAAAGAGATCACGATTAGGTTTTTGGAATGAAAATTATATGCAGAAGCTGTTCCTAATACTAAAAACTATAATAAAAATAATGTTCAACTGATGTTAAAAAATTCACTCTACAAATAAAGTAGATAGATGATAGAATAATTGTAATTTACTAAATAAATTAGTAGCAAATTTAAATTATATAAAGGTCACGCCTTCATGCCATTCACAAAAGGGTAGGTAGACATACAATTACTAAGGTCTCCTCGATTCGCTGAGATTATTTTCGTTTGATGATGTCAAGGATGACAAGGAGTCTATCGCCATATTAATGAATAGAAATGAATCTCATTTGTTATTTTGCGGTGGGAATGTAAACCCAGGATCTCACTGATTTCCCAACATAAGTATGCTATGTATGCTTCCACTAGGCCAAAATGTAATTCATTTATATGCATGTACATATTTGTAGAAGTGTTTAGAAAGGTTATTAATGCTTCAAAATATTAGTTTAGCTTAACTACCAATTAGCTCTGTTATTTTATATATAATAAATGTTGTAATAACGTCACAAACTTCAAACTTAATTATATTTATGACTAGAGTATATTTAGAAATGGATTGAAGTCTTACCAACATGATCAAAAGATTTAGTAATAGGAAATTTATATAAAAATAACATAAAATTTATAATAATATAGGAAAAGTTAAGATAAATATACTGTGCCTTATAAATAATTATATATTTTATATTTAAACACTGTTCCCGACGAGACATATCCATCAATTTGAGCAAATATTTAATAATCATAGTGGGAATTGTACATACTTAATTAGTAAAAATAAATAGCGTTCTCAGAAGTAAATCAAACCGAGTAAATCAAGACGAATGGTGTGTCTGTATGACACAGGGCTGGTATTATTATCACATTGTTATTCAGAAATTAACAATCATTATGATGTTACATTTAATAATTTTGTGGCAGTTTGCCGACTGCAAGGCTGAGATGGAGCGAGTTACGAGAAAGCGCACACACAGGAGTCTAAGCAATTGTCTCTATTGATATTGTCCCGATCACTCTGTCTTTATTTCCACATCTATTACTCACATGTGATTTTAGAAGAAATAATGGCAGACGGCAGACGTGGTTGGTGCGGGTGCATTAGTTTCGCTCTGAATATTAATGCCAGTTTTCCATTTTTTAAATAGTTGTTATATGCAATAATATGAATGTATTAGGCAAACGTATGATTGTTACGACCATAACAATTTGCCTAGTCCAACAAAAATATTAGTTTACAATAATGTATTTTTTTTGTATGGCTATCTTGTTGATTGAGAAACCTTATATTCTATAAAATAATGATTTCTTTGAGTGTAACAACAGATAAGGTGCAATAAATATGTTGGTCACAAGTTGCCTAGTGCCTACTTCAATTGCTAAAGGTGTTTTTTTAATAACTTATAATTTAAATCTAATTTGGTACTGTATTATATATGCTATAAATAAAATATGATGTAGCATTCAACGGTTAGACAATAAATAGATTCACATTAATTGATAATATTTCAAAAAATACAAAATGTATTGTCATTTACAGGATGTACGTGACAGCCGCATAGTAAAATATTTTCGATAATCGAAATAAATTTTAAACATTTATGCCAATAAATATAGTCCTCAAAAATGGAGACAACGACGTGACGTGTGAAAATGCAACGATCCACATGAAATTATGATTGAAAACTAAGCACTATGTTACTAAAATTAAATTTAAAATATTTGTTCTGTCAATTTTTTATACGCCTATATTATAAATATTAGTATAGTATAGATATATATGCATAGCAATAAGTAAAATTTTAACTTCTCTCCATTGACTAATATCTGCTTTGAAGTGTGATGAAATATATTATTTCATCACACTTCCACATTATTTCACACTGCCAAATAATGTCAGGGGAGAAAAAATTACTTTTTATAATATAATAAACTAACATTTTCTGTGAAAGTTATAAGATTTTTAGGTACGCTAACGTCCCTAACTATACGCTCATACAATAGTCACATACATGACGTCAAGACATAGAGCCCAGGATCCATTAAATCAAAACTGTTTTAATGGTAATGGTAATATGTGAGTCGTATAGAATGAAAGTCGGCAAAGTAGGTAGTTGGGCAAAAATTTTATAAATACATATATGGCAATATAGGAAATTAGAATCTGCATCGACTATTGCAATTATTTATAATTAAAAACGGCTATAAACCCATCTACAACACACAACAAAAGTTGTTTTAGAACCAAAGTCCGCAATCTTTCACTATCAAGCTATGAGATGCGTCTGTCAAGTCAACAATCCTATTTCTCATAAAATCAATGACCAATAAAAAACGAGAAACTTGGCAGTAACAAAGGCGGCCATCTTACCTTAGTTGGGATCAAACTCAGATATCTAGAAAATTTTATAAGATTTTTCACGGTTAAGCTTAATTTTTTATCATTGGTTAATTTAAATATCTCTTAAGATTAAAATAAACTATTCAGCATAATTGTATTTCGACTTAAACGAAAGTTATCAGATTGTTTTCATTTGCCAACAACAAGTCAACCCCTACTTAGCTGACTTTGGTGCTATACGACTCATATTACATATTGTTCTTCTATTCCATCACAAGTATTTTTGGTTCAGGATCAGATTAAAATCAATAGTAAATCTATTTAACATGGTTGAAGTTTTTAAATAAATTTCGTTATGACAATAGGTTCTATAAAGAAGCAATATTATAAATATTATTGTATTGCAGAGATACAACCCAAAGTTATTTTTACGATTATGCCTACATTACAGCTGTAAATATGTGTCACACCAGTTATGTAGGAAATTACATTAGATATGCGGATGTCATATACCCCCTGTACTTCACTACATGATAGGGTTCCACAACAAAGCTCCGTTATTAAACAAATAATAGTGGGTATAATTTATGTGAATACATCACCAGCACATTCAGTGGTTCACTCTATGATGACACACCTGGGCAGGTGTTCGTGCAGATAGTCGAACAGTTCAGGTGAAGCACCGGGACAGTTGGTCAGCTCCAGTTCTCGCAGTTGCCTCAGTTGTATGAGACTCGACAGACCGCCAGAAGTTAACAGTGGACAACCTGCAAAACAAATAAACACATTACAGCTTTTGTTTGATGATGATGTAAAAAGATTTCGGTAGACTGAAATCACATATTGGCCGTATTTGTACCGCATATGAAGTATAATCTAAATTACTATTGTGGTGCGTTAAATGTGTTTTGGGCAGTCAACAAAATATATATTTTTTTATTCTGGCACGGCAAAGTGACCATACTGCACCTGATGGTAAGCGCAGTCCGTCCAATTAGAGTATCAAGTAGCGGAACAATCTATTCCTCGCTACTTAACACAATCATGCCGGCCTGTAGCTTCTTTACACGCCATGGGGCAAGAAGGTGAAGAAGCGGTCGAGGGTCTAGTATCAGAGTACTCAGAAGGCCGCAACACGGCCCAACATCGTACCCCAACTCTAGGCCCCCGACAGAAACAGGATATC
Organism: Laothoe populi; assembly: GCA_905220505.1. Lineage (NCBI taxonomy): Eukaryota > Metazoa > Arthropoda > Insecta > Lepidoptera > Sphingidae > Laothoe > Laothoe populi. The sequence goes on along the minus strand of HG992147.1, from coordinate 11,436,566 downwards.
TGTATATATAAAAGAAAAAACTGACTGACTGATCGATCAACGCACAGCCAAAACGGCTGAGGTTAAAGACTTGAAATTTTGACAGTAGGTACCTTTTATGACGTAGGCATCCACTAAGGAAGAGTTTTTGGAAATACCACCCCTAAGGGGGTAAAATAGGGGAAGAAAGTTTGTATGAAACGGCCGTCATTTTTGAAGTTAAACGCATGAAAATTGGCATTTTGTGTTGTATACTTTTTCTCCCAAATATGACCTCCACGTGGGCGGAACCGCGAGCAACAGCTAGTTAACTATAATTTGTACGAACGCATTTCATAGTTTTAATTTGGAACATGTAGAGCCCCTTAATATTGATTAACCCTTTGTCATGTATATATTAAACATTATAACAGTTTGATGATAGTAATACTAACCAGCTAAGGACAGGAGTTGCAGAGATCGCATTCCACAGAGATGTTGCACTCCAAAGTCCCGCAGTTGTGAGCACCATCTCAAAAACAATGCTACGAGCGACTGCATCGTACTTATGTAACCCACGCCTATGTCTGTTATATGTACACATCTGAAATTATTATTTTTATATAAATAAAATTAAATGTGCGGTGTGTTCTACCAACATAATGTAAGAATATGGTATTATAGACACTGAAAAAATTATATTGAATTTTAAAAGTTTATTTTGTTATTTTATGATCTAAAACGAACATTGTCTTTTTGCTTAAACTGTGTCAATAATATATTTTTGTATTTTTTCTCTTATAGAGTAAGATACCGTAAGATATTGTGTCGTCGCCCTCCGCCGGATATCTGTTGGTGGTGGGTTAGGTTACAGTGTTATAGTGTTATACCTGTCGAGCGTGAGTTCCTCGAGGTGGTTGAGGTCGCAGGCGATGTACTCGAGCGCGTTGTCGGTGACGCGCGGACACCAGCTCAGGTCGAGCGTGCGCAGGCGCGGCAGGTTCTCCGCCAGCAGCTCCACGCCCTCGTCAGTCACCTTGCTGCATCCGCTCAGCGACAACACCGTCAGATTTGGCAACGAGTGTACTGTTCAACATATCGATTATGTACATAGGATTATAATAAGCAGCAATAGCCTAGTTGTTTGTGATACAAATTTCGAAGGTATGTGAACTCTACCGACCCGCATTAGGCCAGCGTGGTCGACTAAGGCCTAACCCCTCTCATTAGTAGAGGAGGCCCGTGCACAGCAGTTGGGCAATGTTTAATACAGGGTTAGTATTATTTATTTTATTATTAATGTGCCTCCGGAAAACATACAGCATTTATTAGAAGAAGACGTGTATACTTTAGCCGTGTTTACAGTGGATATCCGGTCAATTGAGTGTAAATCTAAAAACATAGATGGCGCCACCAGCAAGGACGGCACCCGTGGAAGGAGTCGTCGCCATTTTATGGTTCATAGCGTTGTGTACTTTTGCCAAGTTCGGTCGAAACTCAGTGTTACTTAATTTGTTTTATTATAGTGTAATTTATTTTAAATTCAGTACTTTTCGTTGTAGTAACAATTTTCTTTGAGTTCGCAATGAATACGGTATCCGCAAACGGTGTTGATGAAGCCAATGTGGCGCATCACTTGTTAAATTCACCGACTTCTGAGGCGGATCCGGTGCCGGACAAGGAGGGAACTACCAGTAGTAGCAGCTCATCAGACAGCGAACAAGAGGAACCATCGCGCAAGAAACGAAAGCGCGACTCACAGGTAACGGTCGATCCTCGGATCGATGCGTTATGTAACCAGGTCAGTTTTCTTACTAATTTTATATTACATCAGCACTGTACCCCAAGTGTAAATGTGGGGCACACCGACACAATTGAACATACACATAATGCCGATCGTGAATTTTTAACCAATCCGTCGGCAAGTTCGTCAAAATCGTTAGATTTTGGGCTTTGTCGGACCAATTTTGATGAGAAAATGGTACTCAAATCAGCTGATGAAAAACTGTTGTTACAATTAATAGACCTACAACATTTTAACTCGCCCACATGGCAACATATACGATATAAAAAATCTATGGCAGATTTGCTTGCGTTTCCGGGTTTTTGTAATTTAAAAGTTAATGATGAAATGTGTTGTTTAAGTAGGGGTAAAGATTTTCTGGCCTCTACCGAGGAAACTATTGCCGCAATTACCAATGCATTATTATACCAAAGGGAATTGTTGCAGTCCGGTATACAAGGTATCCTTGATTGGGCCCACAAAAACCCGAACGAGTTATGTTCAGATACCCTCTTTAATAAAATTACAGAGACTTTCGGTAATTCGGTCTTACAAATTGTCCGAACAATCTTTGCAAATTGTTTGTGGCAAGCGTTCCGAATGCATTGAAACTCGGCGTAAGAGATTAATAGCTGAAATTCCTGATAAAAGTGTTCAAGCTGCTCTTAACAATATACCCCCTAGCGTAGAGTTTTTATTTGACAAAATAAAACTGACTTCGCTTATACAATCTTTAGGGGGACCCTATTTGTGGTTATCACCTCCAAAACCACCAAAAAATAGAGAACAATTACCCTCTAAGCGAAAATTTAACGAACAAATTCCGTCAACATCCAAATTTAGATCTCATATACAACAAAAAAATAATTTTCATGACTCATTTAAAAAACAACAAATAAAACGTTCCTACAAGGGTAAGAGCGATGCCTATAAACAAATAAAAAATTCATTTCGAAATAAAGAAGGAAAAAAGTGACTATCCGACTCAATTCAAAGGGGGTTGTTTAAAGACTTTCAAAGACCGTTGGAAATCAATTGGTGCAAACAGATTCATAATATCAGCAATCTCTGGATTCCGAATACCCTTATGCAAGAAACCCCCTTTGATAATGCCAACAAGAAGGATCATGAGACAATATGCAACACCCAGTTTTATATCCAAGCTTTTTCTACGGAAGAAAAGCGACGGCTCTTTGCGTCCGATTTTCGACCTTCGGGATTTAAACAAGTTTATAAAAACGAAACATTTTCACCTGGTTTCTCATACTTCAGTACCAAATTTCCTTCAACCGGGAGACTGGATGATAAAACTAGATATATCTCAGGCTTATTTCCACGTACCAACATCAAAATCGCACCGACCGTTCCTGAGAGTCGGTTACCAGAATCAATTATTCGAAATGACTTGCCTACCTTTCGGCCTGGCCTCAGCGCCGCACCTGTTCTCTTCAATAACATGTTGGGTCGCGGAGACCATCCGTGCAAAGGGATATCGTGTACTAGTTTACCTAGACGATTATCTTTTGGTCAATCAAGACCATTCCAAGTTATGTCTTCAGGCTGCGGAAGCCGTGAGGCACTTGGAGTACCTGGGCTGGAAAGTCAATTACCAAAAGTCTATTTTGGTACCAACTCCAGATTTGGAATACCTTGGTATTCGTTGGCAAACTGTGAAAAATACAATGTCGTTGCCCAAAAAGAAAATACAGAACCTAAACGACATTTTAAATCGTTACTTGGTGAAAAATCAAATAAGTCTTTGCCAACTGCAAAGTATTTTGGGTCGGCTAAATTTTGCAAGCTTTGTCGTACCCCGTGGCCAACTACACAGTCGCAACCTTTAAATCTTTTTGCGACGTTTCGACAAAACACGACCCCACCAAAAACAAACGGTGCCAAGAGTTGTGTCTCGGGAGATGAGATGGTGGCGCGGAGCTACCAGTGGCTCATCAGTAATACACAAAAAACCTGCCACCCATTTCCTAGCGACGGACGCTTGGGATTTGGGTTGGGGTGCCCAGCTAGATGGAACATTAATGTCGGGTGTTTGGTTGGTTCATCAAAAAAGGTGGCACAGCAACAAAAAAGAACTCTATGCCGTGATAGCGGCAATCGCAAGGAAGGCAAAAGCTTTAGAGAATTCACATGTGCTAATACAATCAGACAATCGAACTCTGATCGCATATATTCGAAAGGAGGGAGGGACAAGGTCATTAGCGCTACTCGACCTAACCTTCAAGCTATTACACCTAACAGACAAATTCAACATCACCATATCGGCACATTTTCTCCCAGGGAGATACAATACAGTAGCAGACAGATTATCGCGAGGGAAACAACCCGCGGAATGGCATTTGCTACCCCCAACGACTGCGGAAGTCTTTCAGAAATGGGATCAACCAGAAGTAGATCTATTCGCAAGTCAAAAAACTGCTGTAGTAAGAAACTACGTTTCAATAGACTCCAGAGATCGATCAGCAATCTATACAGACGCCTTCAGCAGACCTTGGACATACAAGCTTGCATGGGTGTTTCCTCCTCCCAGTCTCCTGCCCAGAGTACTGAGACATTTAAACAGTGCGACGGGAACTTATCTAATAGTAGCACCCGAGTGGCCTCGCGCGTTCTGGTTTCAAGATTTGAAGGCGAGAGCACTGGATCAGCCACACGAACTGAAGAACCTTTCAGAGACCTTAATAGATGTAACAACGGCACGAACTCCTCCACAAGTACAGACATTAACCCTGAAAGTTTGGAAAATTGGGGGTGGGGTGCCCAAATAAAGGACTGGTCTGAACAAGAAAAAGATCTATTAAAAAATAGTTGGAGACAATCCACATTGACAACATATTTACCAGCTCTTAGGAGATGGATGACTTGGTGTAACAAATTCAAAGTCAATCCCAAATATCCTCAACCTGCTGACGTTGCTAGATTTTTAATGTATCTTTTCTTGGAAGAAAATTTATCATATAGCACAATTCTTGTTCATAAATCAGCAGTTTCAACTTTCTGTGGCCCTCATACAGAGCCACATACTTTTTCAAGCTTTATTATAAAACATGCCCTGAAGGCAATAGGTGTCGCCAAACCAAAAATACTTAAACTGCCTTTTACATGGGACCCAAGAATTGTTTTAGATTGGCTTTCATCTAATCGCCCAATAGATACACTCTTTGAAATAGCTCGAAGAACAGCCACGGTATTGTTACTAGCCTCGGGTCGTAGAGTCCATGACCTTACATTACTCAATATATCGGATAACAATTTCTTTGATAATGGAGAAGATATATACTTCATGCCAGCCTTTGGATCTAAGACAGATACCCATTCACATCGTCAATCCGCGTGGAAAATTTCTAAACATTCTGACAAGAACATCTGTCCGGTAACTCTAGTTAGATCATTAATAGAAAAGAGTTTACCGAGAAGAGCAGAGGCAGAGGCAGAGAGCATAAACCAACTTTTTATTACAGTTACTAGTAAAGTCAAAGCAGCCTCACGTACTGTAATTGGGAACTGGGTTCGCACAGTTCTTAGAGATAGTGGCATTCATGCACCGCCAGGAAGCTGCAGATCAGCAGTAGCATCTTTAGGGTGGTTAGATAATGTTCCTATTGACGATATATTATCACGTGGTAATTGGAAATCCTCTACCACATTCTTTAATCATTATTGTCGCGAAATAGAGCTTCCTAAAGATGGTCATAGTTTATTTTTTAAAACGTTTACTCCAACCTAATTAACTTAATTGTTATGAAATTACTATATAGATAATTAATCATTAAGACCAAAAAACATGGCTTAAAATTTACTTGACTGATTACTTTATGGTTTGTGATAACTATCGTTAGTACTTTATCTAGACTAGAATATTATTGTTATGTATTTTTAATCAAATAAATAACTTGGATTGTGATTCCTTTTTTTTCTGGAATATTTCTTTCTAATAATCATCATAGCGTTGTGCATATATTGTTCACCAGCAGATAACAAACACGTCTTCTAATAAATGCTTTATGTTTTCCGGAGGCACATTAATATAACGGTTTTACATAATAATAAAACCGATATTATGTGCCGAGAGGGAAAACATACAGCATTGCAGGAAGTTCTTCCTGGTGAAGACTATGAACCATAAAATGGCGACGACTCCTTCCACGGGTGCCGTCCTTGCTGGTGGCGCCATCTATGTTTTTAGATTTACACTCAATTGACCGGATATCCACTGTAAACACGGCTAAAGTATACACGTCTTCTTCTAATAAATGCTGTATGTTTTCCCTCTCGGCACATAATATCGGTTTTATTATTATGTAAAACCGTTATATTATACATATAGGATTACCAACTGTAGGGAGTCTAAATTGGGGTGGTTAATTAAGACACGAGTTAAATTTTATTGTAATTGTTTATGTCAGTTACAAATGTTAGGAAATGTTATAATGTTCTGTTGTTATATAAATGTTATGTAAAGTGAGGTGCACCCGATCGCGACGGCCCACAGTGGTAAAATCGCGGAAAAAACTAAATTTTTGTAAGATCAGTATTGTCATAGTTTATGTCTTAAATCTATAGTAGACATGTTGGATAACTTGACCCTAGAAAGATTTTTACTTTAGTAAATTCTTTATAGGAAAATTAAGGCGCCAAACTTGTAAGACTTGATGCGAACCTTCGATCAACAATACAAGTTGTATTGTTGATCGAAGATTCGAACTAATAATGAGTTAAAAAAGACGTTTGTTTGAAGTGTCACACTGCTAATACGAGTTATACTTGAGTTTTATTTTATTTAAGGAAACATATATTAACGTATTTAAAAACGATAAAATTATTATGATATGTTTATTAATTTACGTATGGGCTGGATTCAAACAACATAACCTTTATTTTGTCAATTGTTGTTATTTCATTGGCTGTAACTTTTTTATGTCAAAAATCGTTAAAATAAAACATATCACAAATAATACCTTAATAATGTAGAATAACTATCAGATAGGTTTCAGCTGCAATAATCCGCAAACTTTTGAAAAATGACCATTTTACTAACGACTTAGTTTGTTGTCGGAAAAACAACAAATAGGGACAAACACTTTAATTAAGGTAATTATCACGAAAATAACACAATTTGACTACAGAAATCATAGATTATCATTTTAATCTTCATTGACTATTACCGATTTGATAAAGTAATACAGTATTAAGTAGTTAAGGCAAGTTTAGCATATCATATGTTGAGTTAGTTAACATTGTATTGTCTAGTATCCGGGAAGAGCATAGGTGTATTAAGTCTGATAAGTATATATCCAAATCTTTCAGAAACAATGCTAGAGCAAATATATACCGAGTTGAGTAAAATATGTTTGCCTAATTTCACGAAAAGGTGCCATGCTGAACCAAGAACGAAGCAATATTTTTGGCGTGCATGTGGATTGAGTGAGCACCTTCCAAAAATCGTTTTTTATGTTATAAGGTATTTAGTAAAAGTTCTAAAACAATTGTAAAACCAATCCTGGAATTTGTAAAAAGATAAAACCGAAGATAAATCAGTTAATGTCTGCTCACTCAATCCTGATAAGGGGCAACCCAGATCTACAAATGTATCAAGTTTACATATAAAATTTGGGTTCTAGGATTTAGTAAAACCTTAGTGAAAACACAGTATTTAATTTCAGATCACCTAGTGCCCTATTTAAAAAGTTACAAATTGTTATTGGTGCTCACTCAATCCACATGCTTTGAAAAGTCAAGATTTCTTACGAATTACCTATAAAATCAAGTTCAATTATATTTCTAGATTTAGTAAAAGTGGAATAGAAATTTGTAAAACACAAAACGAATCACTATCATGCTTCGTTTCTGAAAAAATAATTTTTATAGGTGCTCACTCAATCCACACGTTTTTAAAAAGTTAAAATCTTTCATATCTTTAAATCTGTAAGCGCTACAAAAAATGTGAATACGTCAAGTTTTAGTAGAAATTTTTACTAAATATTGGCTATTTCACATTTTCGATTTTTTGCTTACTTAAAGAGATATTACATTTTTAATGTTTTCCATACAAACTTACAATGTAGGGTCGCCACACGTGTAAAAATACAGGATAATCTACTAAATTAATTTGTATTTGCCTATATGTAAATACCTAAAGTAAACACGCACGGGCCGGTAATAAGCTCAGCGAAACGTGGATACTGGTTACACCTCTGCCTACCCCTTTTGAGATTACAGAGCTGAGTGAGTATGTATGCTAATTGGACTAAAGTGATTAAATTAAACGATACTTTATAATATTTTTTTTATTTCAGTAAAAACATTAAAAAAGTTATTGAATCCTTGGAACGCTATACATTATTTAGATTTAGTCAATCTTTTTAACTATACCGCCAGTTCGGAATACAGTTTTACTAGAGAAGAACGGGCGAGAAACTCTAGCGTTGCTCTTTTCGAACACCGGTTAACAATATTTGGTCATACAATTGATTAGATTAGAGCAGCTCAATGTATGTTAATTAGGTTGCCTTATATTGTGAAATAAAACTTATTACAAGGCTTATTGCTGCACATGACCGCCGTGAAATACATAAAAATCTCAATTTCTTGAGCAGTTTGTCCTTACTGAAACAGTCTGAGTAGACCAGTCTACAAGAGCAGCACCCGTTCACGATTAATGACGCATGTGCCAGCCATCGACCTCCTCAACCATTTTACAGGGAAGTGACCGATCCCGCACATGACGCCGCAGCAAGCACAGACAGAATACAACAATTAAAATATTAGACACTAAAATCAAGTAGAGTCATGTAAGGCATACTGTTCACATAAGTTCGCAATGTTAAGGAAATGAAATATATTGGCATTACTTAATACACATACACAGTCAGGTCATAAGTATTGTCACACAGTAAAAACTTTTATTTTAGAATGCTGGCCACAAAAAAGTTTATTGAATTCGAATTTCAAATTGTTCATGAAAATAAAAATGTATACTTTTTAGAATTTTACTCATTTTTAAATATGGAGTGGACGCTTAAAGAAGATACTCCGGGAGGTAGTGTCAAAATTTCATGGGTTATTTCAGCATAAGGTACCTTTATTGAATATGGTAGATTTTACTTAAGAAACAAAGAATAAAATTGTCAGCTGACGCGACTCTGTGGCGTTTGGGCGTGGCAGATCGAAAAACTCTTAAGAAAAACTTATTTTTGTAGTCATTTCAGCAAAGCTGAAACTTCGTAGATTATTTATTTATATTATTTCTGTCATGATAAAATGTGTCAGCTGCACGGGATAGGTGGAAAACTTTGTCAGTTTCCCATGTTAAAATGTATGAAAAATAAGAAAAATCGGGTGATTTCAGCAAAGCTGAAAATCATTTGTAAAATAGTTTACGACCTAAATATTGTATTTATAAGTGTCAGCTGGTATTAAAATGTGGCAAAACCTGTTAGCTACCATTTCAAAGCGCAGCGTAGCGTTCAGGCCCGCGCGGTCCAATACATAATGTAAAATCGCAGCTAACACATTTTTCCACTTTTTATTGGCAGCTGACAAATCGTTTCGTATTCTTTATATAATAAACTGGGGGTGTTATCATTTATATAGTTGCTGATATCACATTACTAACTAAATGTGGTTAAAATTGAATGCAGGAGTAAAACGGCACGAAACATGATATTATAATGTTACAAATAATGGATAACAGTATCTTTTATAATTTGAAAATGTATCTTATATGAAAATATGATTTCAAGCAGCAAAGACTATGTTTTCTAATGGTACACAGCTACCAATGAAGTATTTGTAACATATGATATCAAGCACTCCACGATCTTTTACAATCAAATTAAACGAATTCTTTTCTACTCTTTAGTTTTTTTTCGTAAGATGGCAACACTGAGCGGAGCATTGGCTCAGTTTTTTGACTATTCCCCAAACGAACAGTCATAAACGAAAATAATTTAAGGAAGTGTTGTATTATACGAAAATGACGAAGCCTTATTGTAATTTTTGTTTACAAAGTAAGCCAAAGATTACGGCACTCTCAGAAATTACTTTTAAAAAGTCTAAATAGTTTTAGCAATTCGCGAGAAAAACAATTTATCCTTGAAAGATGTCGTATTGCCATCAGCAACATTGACTAGCAACCATTTGTATCTTCGCTCGTGCTACCAGCGTTTTACAGCATTGCCACAAAAATATAGATCATCTCTAGAATCATCAAATATTTCAACGTCATCCACAGAAAATTCAGAAGCTAATGTTGAAGCATCAACATTAGCCGCGCAAAGGTAATTATAGTTTGCCAATAAATTATAAAATATTTTCAGAAGTATGTTTTGTACAATATCAAAGTAAAAATTACGCACGTTTATGATATGTTATTCAAATTCATTCAACATTTAATTAAAATATTTTTTTTTCTAACAACAATAATAGCAAAGTATTATTGTAGAAAGTTTAAAATAAGGTATTTATTATATAAATGTATAGTAAAGCTATTTTTTGTTTTTATTTTGCGGTAACATGAAAGCTATAAAATAGCATTTTTAAAGTGTCGATTGAAGCCTCGTTTCATACATTTGCATGAAGCAATACATTATAATTACAACTGTATTTCTTAGAAAAATATATTGTTGTTCGAAAGATTTTCATATATATTTTTTTATTTTTAAATTGCTCAAATACATTTATTTAAATATTTTCTCGGAATTCTTTTTATACATTTATCGACTATTTTTCATCAGATGGACCATATCAGTGACTTTTATTTTATATAAATTACTTTAACAAGCAGTGATGGCCTAGTTGGTTGCGGTACAGACTGTGAATACAAAAGTCTTATGTTCGAAACCCTCTAAACCTAAACACCTTTTCTAAACTTATGTGTGTATTAAAATGTTAATTATCGCTTCCTTTAACGGTGAAGGAAAACATCGTGAGGAAATCTGGCATACCTGAGAATTCTCATACGAGTTTCGAAAGCTGCGAAGATACATTGTTCATTGTACCGCGCGCGCTTGATCGCTACGCTGCGCTTTGAAATGGTAGCTAACAGGTTTTGCCACATTTTAATACCAGCTGACACTTATAAATACAATATTTAGGTCGTAAACTATTTTAGAAATGATTTTCAGCTTTGCTGAAATCACCCGATTTTCCTTATTTTTCATACATTTTAACATGGGAAACTGACAAAGTTTTCCACCTATTCCGTGCAGCTGACACATTTTTTCATGACATAAATAATATAAATAAATAATCTACGAAGTTTCAGCTTTGCTGAAATGACTACAAAAATAAGTTTTTCTTAAGAGTTTTCCGATCTGCCACACCCAAACGCCACAGAGTTGGGTCAGCTGACAATTTTTTTCTTTGTTTATAGAGCAAAAACTATCATCTAAAATTGAAATAAATTGTGCTGAAATGGTCCGGGTAAATTTGACATTACCCCCCGGACCAAGACTGTGTTGCAGTAATTGCGTTGCATCGTTGCGGTTACGCGCCAATTCAAATTTTTGACATACTGAAAAATTTGAATATAACCAAAAGATTCGTTTATCGTACCATCAAACGATACAATGAAGACTCTAGTGTAGATGACAGGTCAAGAAGTGGTCGCCCTCGGTCTGTTAGGACTCCAGCAGTGATAAAAGCTGTGAAGGCGTGAATTCAAAGAAATCCCAAACGTAAGCAGAAACTGTTGGCCCTTCAGATGGGGTTAAGCAGAACCACGGTGAAAAGGGTGTTAAATGAAAACTTAGGGCTTCGGGCATATCGAAGAAAAACAGGACATCGTTTGAATGCTCGTCTAATGGACCTGAGACTGAAGAGATGCCGCGCTTTGTTGAAGCGGTAGGCGGGAAAAAAATATCGGGAAATTCTTTTTTCAGATGAAAAAATTTTTACCGTAGAAGAGAGCTACAACAAACAAAATGATAAGGTCTACGCACACAGTAGTGAAGAAGCGAGCAACCGTATTCCGCGTGTCCAACGAGGTCATTTTCCATCCTCACTCATGATATGGTTGGGAGTTTCTTATTAGGGCTTAACAGAGGTACATTTTTGTGAGAAAGGTGTAAAAACGAATGCAGTTGTGTATCAAAATACAGTCCTGACGAACCTTGTGGAACATGTTTCTCATACCATGTTCAATAACAGGCACTGGGTATTCCAACAAGATTCGGCGCCAGCTCATAGAGCGAAGAGCACACAAGACTGGCTGGCGGCACGTGAAATCGACTTCATCCGGCACGAAGACTGGCCCTCCTCCAGTCCAGATTTGAATCCGTTAGATTACAAGATATGGCAACACTTGGAGGAAAAGGCGTGCTCAAAGCCTCATCCCAATTTGGAGTCACTCAAGACATCCTTGATTAAGGCAGCCGCCGATATTGCCATGGACCTCGTTCGTGCTGCGATAGACAACTGGCCGCGCAGATTGAAGGCCTGTATTCAAAATCACGGAGGTCATTTTGAATAAACTTTAGTGTCATAAGAACCTATGTTTTGTTAAGTTCATTTTGGTATATAAATGGTTACATAATGAATAAACTTGTTTCAATTATTTTATATTAAACATGTGACAGAATTTATGACCTGACTATGTATATAAGGTTCCTAATAATATGGCTACTACTACTACTACTTCTACTATATTTAATGGCTACACTTCTAAGTAATAGCATAATATATTCCGAAGTCTTTCAGTCATCTGCTTAATAGTATCTTTCATTTAGTTCTTTAATATGATTGGGAACCTTATTGTAAAAGCGTATGCAAAGCCACTTGAAAGAAGAATTTTCCTCCCCAAGAACTTCTAGAACTTAGCGACAGATCTTATAGCTCGCTTTTGGAGAGTAAAATGATATTCATTTTAGCAGCACCTCTCCATAGTAGAGTCCCGTGACACATCAAATTATGGCAATATGCAAAATATACTAACCTAGCCATGTCAGCATCGCTCAATTGTCGTGTTTTACTCTCAGCATAAGTTGCGGCACTTCGATTTTTGGCTTATAATGTTATTTGGTATAGCTGTCCTCGCGAACTCCGTATCGCCTTAAAAATATCTTTGCCCCGGCCCGTCTATCCCACGAGATAAATTTTTCAGGAGTAAAAATTTGAATAGGAGTAGTCTATAGCACTCAGGAAACTCATTAAAATACCTTTCTAACAGTGAAAGATTTTTCAAAATCGGTTCCGTAGAACCGGAGATTACCCCGAACATCAAAACATACAAATGTTACCTCTTTTATATATTAGTACAGACGCCTTTTATTTATACAATAACACCAAATGTCAATAGAATATTTTTAGCAACTACGCAGATTTATTTAAAGTAACAAAATTATAACTTTTATTTAGATATACTTAATAGTCACATTTGTATTTAAGCTTCGTGCTAAAATACTTAAATAACACGTTAAAAAGAATAAATTCAGATATCAGTATGTTTCAAGTATTTTATATAATAAGTAGTTCAGAATTCCCATATGAATTTAATTAGTAAATTGGTGCCAGATAGTATTGACTAAAAATTTACTAATTTAAAATAATATTAATTTGGGTTCCTATAAATAGGTAAAAATAAATTAATTCAACCATATGTCGCTGAGTTTATTACCCTCCCATCATATTATATCATATTATTACCATTTATATCGTCGTTATTCATATAGGCATAACAAATTTAGGTACATATAGGCATAACTAGAGATAGGCAAATATAAATTTATTTTGTAGATTATCCTGTATTTTGACACGTGTGGCGACCCTACATTGTAAGTTTGTATGGAAAACATTAAAAATGTAATATCTCTTTAAGTAAGCAAAATATCGAAAATGTGAAATAGCCAATATTTAGTAAAAATTTCTACTAAAACTTGACGTATTCACATTTTTTGTAGCGCTTACAGATTTAAAGATATGAAAGATTTTAACTTTTCAAAAACGTGTGGATTGAGTGAGCACCTATATAAATTATTTTTTCAAAAACGAAGCATGATAGTGATTCGTTTTGTGTTTTACAAATTTCTATTCCACTTTTACTAAATCTAGAAATATAATTGAACTTGATTTTATAGGTAATTCGTAAGAAATCTTGACTTTTCAAAGCATGTGGATTGAGTGAGCACCAATAACAATTTGTAACTTTTTAAATAGGGCAAATTAAACACTGTGACTTCACTAAGGTTTTACTAAATCCTAGAACCCAAATTTTATATGTAAACTTGATACATTTGTAGATCTGGGTTGCCCGTTATCAGGATTGAGTGAGCAGACATTAACTGATTTATCTTCGGTTTTATCTTTTTACAAATTCCAGGATTGGTTTTACAATTGTTTTAGAACTTTTACTAAATCCCTAATACATAAAAAACGATTTTTGGAAGGTGCTCACTCAATCCACATGCACGCATATTTTTGTACCAAAAACAAAGTGTGGCTAAATAATACATTTTCAATTAATGTGATTCCTCCAGAATCCAATGCTATAGAAAGGGGTTCAGGACCTTCAAAACGATCTCGAGTGGTCGTTTAGAAAAACCTTTCAACGAATCTTGTAGCCGTATTCAACGATATACCTAAAGTGAAAAGTTTGTGCGAGAATGTTCCCTAAGAGATGATTGTTATTAGAGCTTCCAACAAAAAATCACGACTTACAAAGTATCTGTATCAAAGCCCTCAGAAATACGGCGAAATACATAGGATGTGATATTTTTCCACACTATTACAGAGAGAGATTACTTGAAGACAATGCATATTGCTCTTTCATCAGATTCATTTATATACAGCTTCAGCTTCTTCTATTATTTATAGCTTTTGCCCGCGGCTACGCCCGCGTGGTGGTTATTTTTGGAAGAAAAGGTATGAAATCCATGGAGACCTCTTAAGCTATTACACCTTTCTGTATTATGCTATCCCGTAGGAACCGTGCATTTTCTGGTATAAAAAGTAGCCCATCAACTAACACTCAAAAAATCAAGTGGATCCATTGCTTTGTCTAAAACAAAAACAAATCTATCCTAACATTTTTTCATCCCCTATTTTACCGGCTTAGGGGTGGAATTCCCAAAAATCCTGAAAAATGTTTTTTTATTTTTAACTGAAAGTCCAAATACCATTTTGATGCGTTTAACTTAAAAAAATACGGATCCAAAAACCCTTCCTTAGTAGATGCCTACGTCATAAAAGGTACCTACTGTCAAAATTTCTACTCTCTAACCCCAGCCGTTTAGGCTGTGCGTTGATCGATCAGTCAGTCAGTCAGTTTCTTCTTTTATATATACAGATTATAAATGTTGTCTAATTCCTATCATACAGAGATAGTTTAGTATAAGCCTAGTAATATTTGTTTCCTTTTTTATGCTTTTTTATATAAAGTTATTAATACAATTTAATTGTAAAAAGTAACATGCGCGTTGAATACGCATAATTTCAGCATTCAATTTATATTTTTTTATTTATTTTTAACACTTTTATAAATTATAAACTTAAATTGCTTAATGTATGTAACATAATAATAAATACAATAAGTAAATCTAATAATAAAATACCGATTTCAATTAGTATCTACCTTAAAAATTGTTTTTTCCGCGGTCCCATACAAATTTTACCACTGTGCGGCCGAACTTAATGCACTGTCTTAAATTAGTATGGGCGCGTAAACGAGCAATAGATATGCAACGTAGGCGTCAAATACGTCGCGTGTTTGGGTTATACCATAACCGAACACCAACCCCGGAATTCAAATACTAGGATTTGAAGTTAGAAGAACCAGGATAATTATGTTGACAACAGGACGCATCTTTTTTAAAATAGCGTGAACACTTGCGAGCCTAGAAGCCACCCCTAAAGTAAGAATAGCAAAAGTGGTGTGCGAATTTTAACATACAGGACCTTGTCAGGGGGCTTTAAAAACCCAGGACGCTGCTTAAAAATTATCCAGGACACCCCGGGACACTCTAAAAACCAGGACATGTCCTGGGAAAACAGGACGGTTGGCAACTATAGTATATGATCACACTGGCGCAACTCGTATGTAAATTACACGCGCGTTATAACAAACATTTTTGGTAATATGTAAACAGTACTAGTACTAGATAAAGTTATTTAGTACACTATAACAGATTATACTGTTCGATCTCAATCGAACTTTCTCTAATTTAAATGAATATCGTAAGTATTATATAAAAATTAAGGCGGCGGAGCCACGGGCAACAGCTAGCATATTTTGAAATGCATTTTCATTTTGTTTCTGTATGCCAACAATATTAATACTTACCAATGTTTACCACACCATGGTTAGTAAGCTCCCAGCAGCTGTGTAAGCGCAGCACACTCAACGAGGCGCTCTGCTTCGGTGAGAAGTACCCGAGGGCGGCATCCGTCACGTGGTACGCTTGTAGAGAGAACTCGTACAAAGACGGCAGGAGCTGGGCCACCGCACCTACCTATAATACCAAAACAAGATTATTTGTATATTTACTAGACCCAGTTTTACCTATAGTTGAACTGTTATAGTCGATATTAACCCGAAACCAAATAACTGGAGTAAATACTTACGGCCTCATCAGCAATGTTAATGCAGTCAGTAAGCGTGAGTGATACGATTCGGGGTGTTAGACATGCCCATAAGCCAGCCTCTGTTATTTCGTTACATCCAGTTAGTTCTAGCTCAAAGAGAACCTAAAAATGAACAATGAAAGTCAAATGAGTTTTTACTGTAATTATATAGTTTAATGTGGATTGTTATAGTGCGACCTACCTGAAGATGATCCAAAATAGCTTCCAATCCTCTATCGGTTATTGTACATCCTTTAAGACCAATAGCGTGGACATGATGTGCTGACAGTGGGAATTGTCTTATAAATTCATTTATATCGTCATCGGATGCCGACACCAACACCACCCCTCGGATTCCCCTTCGTATTAATGAATTGTAGAACCTTTGCATGCAACAACCGGCCGCTGAGCGCAGTTCTCGGCAATCCAGAACAGCCACCAGTCCCGTCCACCACCGCGGCGACGAGTACAGCAGGTCGCGCCATCTCGTGCACACTTGTGCCAGAGTCCGTCGCTCAGCAGCATTGAAGTACAGGAAAAACTTTTCAAGAAATCTTTCCTCCAGAATGAACTGATTCCAGAGGAGCGGTCGTGGCGAGGGACGGCGGCGACGAGGCACGCGCGGCGCGGCGGCCGCGGCCGGTCCACACAGAGCGTTCGCCACGCGCTCCACCACGCCTGGCGACCGCTTGCGGCCGCGCAACCCCAACCCTGTGATGCGCCGTGACAGTTCCGCAGAGGCGCGCTCCACCACACCCTGTGCTGATACTGACGACATTTTCACTTTCACGCGACGTATTGTGTCCGACGGCCGTCCGCCGCCTGACCCGGCGCCACCTGCGCCCCCTGCACCCTGCTCACAGCCCGCCACTGTGCTACTGTATCAAATCCAAAATACTGTTATTGTACCTAACCCAACATATCAATCATACTAGTCCTACATAAGTTGTGTATATGCAAGCTTTTTGAAAGTGTAAACTTTACTTTTAACTAATATTTCACAACACACAGTTTTGAGCTATTACACTGATATCTGAAAATATATCTACACAATACTAAGGTAATTTATATATATAACACTTCTCCTCATATAGAGTACATTGCTTGCTGTTACCTGTATATATATAAAAGAAGAAACTGACTGACTGACATATCAACGCACAGCCTAATCGGCTGGGGTTAGACTAGACATTTTGACAATAGGTACCTTTTATCATCTAGGCATCAACTAAGGAAGGGTTTTTGCAAATACCACCCCTAAGGGGGTTAAATAGGGGATTAAAGTTTGTATGAAAGTCTGTAATTTTTCAAGTTAAATGCATGAAAATTGGTATTTTGTATTGTATACTTTTTCCCCCAACATGATATACACGCAGGTGGAGCTGCGAGCAACAGCTAGTTGAAAAATACTGATATAGTTTAAATTAATAGTTAAAAAATTACTTGATTTTTTGCCAGGCAAAGTGAATGTGTAAAAATTATGTATACCTAAATAGTGCATTGAGTTAATACAGTGTAATAGAATCATTGTAATATTTTGCATGACAATGCCCTACTCATATAATTTAAAAGGCAGAATGTATTAGGCACAAATAACAAATAACCTCCTTAACTCAAAGAAGGTTGAGAAATAAAAGAATTTGAGGCTAGTTATGGAGTATTAGAAATAATTATGAGCCTCATATGCTTCACAATTAGAAATGAAAGAGAGGAGGATTATGGTGCTATACCATAGCTAGTGCTAACTAGCCACATATTTTCTAGTGGAGTAAACGAAGTTCAGCAGCGATAGCCTAGGTGGTTTCGATAATGAGTGTCAAGATGAAAGTAGTATATTAGAAACCAGCCCAATGGCATAATCCTCTGAATTTTCTTTTTTCTTGTATATTCATTGATAACTATCACTGGCTTTAACAGTGAAGGACAACATTGTGAGGAAACCTGCATGCCTGAGAATTCTCATACAAATTTCAAAAGTATGAGAAGTCTATCAAGCCGCATTAGGCCAGTGTAGTGGACTAAGGTCTAGCTCCTCTCATTAGTAGAGGAGGCCTGTGCCCAGCAGTGGGAAAATGTTTAATGCAGAACTACTATTATTAAAAATTAAAGTTCTACAAACTTATATAAAAAAATATTAACATTTACATTGTTAAATACACCAAATGCAAATTATCAGGCAAAATGAATCATCTAATCTAACAATCATGTTTATAACCAAGTTTAAAAATAGTAGGATATTGGAGCATCAAGATGAATTTTACTAGTGGCACATAGTATGGCACAGAATCCCAAAAAGTATTGAATTTACTACAAATATGAGGACTGCACAGTATATTTTTGATTTATATTTATTATTATTTATAATTTTTTTTAGTCTGTATTTAAAATGCTTTTTATTTTGTGTTAAACATTTTATGTTATATTGGCTGAAATAATATTACTAACTTAACATAGCTGTAACAATAATTAAGCCTTATGTACATTAGTATTTTCGTTTACATAAGTATTTTATTTTTATTTATAAGTACACATTGCTTTTGCAGAATATTAAACTAAAATTAATCTACTTAACCTACGAACCCTCACTAGTTTCATTTTCGTTGCATTTATCATTTAAAATTCATTGGGTTCTCAGTAATCACGAAAGTAACAAAGAAAATATATTTTATAAAAGTGAGCATTACGAAACACATACGAAAAATCTGTATGGCATATTAATCACATATCAGTTACTATCTATCGTTGATTATTAGTTTAAACTACTGCAAATATTTGTAGAATTGTTTGTTGTTTTTAACAAAAAGTATATTTTATTGGAGTATAAATAAAATATGTATTGAAAACAATTTAAAAATCGATTTATTTACACATAGACATACCTCTAAATAAAAGTCACGCTTGAAGACATACACCATTGTGAAACATACGCTAATAATATTATTGCTTTTTTTGTTATTGCTAATTCACTACCAATTAATTTTCTTTTGTTTTTATCACGAAAAGGCAAAAAAACTAAACTAACTATAAGCCCACGCAAAACCCTTTTGAACAGCCTAGAGGTGTCACTATAATTTTATCGATGCCCGATAAATATTATCGATAAAGTCAATTTCATAATATTGAAAATTAAAAACTATTCCATCGTGTATCATTACAAATAAATATTTACTAAACATATAGCAATGTATCTATACTGTGCCAATGGATTTGAGAGTGAAAACTTAGGCGCCTTCCACACCATACGATTTGATTTCCAATCAGATTTGCCAATTGTATTGGCTACAAACCAGTTTGTAGCCAAACAGTATCACCAATTTTAATTTTATTTTGTTGCCTCTGCGCATTGTTACCAAATTCCAAAAATATTTATTCCTAAGGCTATAGTAAAAAACCCCTTAAATTGTCACAACTACATAGAAATACACTTAAAGGTTGTAAGATATGAAAAAACGTGCGTGTATCGGGATGCTCGAAAGAAATGATAACATAAACTAATCTAAGTTGAACTATTTAATATTGATATTGTTTTACTTGAGAAAAGCTTAGGTTATTACTTAAACTTTATGTATATTAATATGATAATGTGAGGAAAAGGTATTTATTAATAAAATCTTTAATTGATTATAAAATATATTTTACCCACTCGATCCCACCCAACCCACTTATTTACCCCTTAAATTGAGGGAAAACCTACGTTGGGAACCCTGACGCCAAAAAAAAAATACCAACTAACGTCCACACCACCCGATTAGATTGGACACAATCGACGAGCGGTCCCGACCAACCAAATAACCTTGGATTTCATATTTCTTTCCACACTACACAATTCGATTGTAAAACTCCAGTTAAATTGCCCGTAAAATTGTATGGTGTGCGTTGTGGAAGCCTTTTCAGATGGTAAAAATATATTTTGTATCTATGTTGCAATTTTCATTGGTTCCTTAGTGGATGCAATAAAATGGAGCACGATACTGCAATCCGTAATAAATTGGAGTAATAATTATATAGTAATTGTTATATTTATCTACGGTATAGTGAAATTGAATCTTCGGGTTTAAGTACCCGAGTTTCGTTTCACAGAAAACTAATGTAAAGTAGCGTTGCTAATGAGTAGTATACAACGGTGAGAGACTAAAACACGATAAAAAGAGACGACAAAATTTTACCGTCGCCTGGCTGGAATAATCATAGGATGGCGGACGGATTATATTATATTATAGGTAAGAAATTACCAAAATAATTGTTTTTAAACTCCCTAAAGGAACACATACAGGGCGCTGTTTATAAAAGTCTATTAATTAGATTACGTTTGGCGCCATATATGAGGGGTGTACTCATATAAAATGAAACATAAGAAACTCTCGGGGAATAATCTTGTATTCTTGGTTCACAAATGCTTAACATAATTTAGTTTCGTGGGTTAGGTGTACCAGGTGCGCGCACTACCTAGTCGCGTGTGATGCCGGCGACGACTCTATAGGCACTGCTTGGAGCGGCGCGTGCGGCAAGGCGCGATGCACGGATGGTGGTTTTGCAACAACTCACCGTAGAGCGAGACGGCAGCACGCATTAGTCTAAGAACCGTGCGGGAAGATAGCCGCGAGTGGTACGGTTTATCAACACCGCCGTACGGGTTACTATAATTTTTATTATATCATCATTCAAAAAATCAGGTCTATCAAGCTAGCAGTGAAAAGTTAGCAGAAACATTTGAAACTTATTTAGGAATTAGTTGCTAATTAGTTGCTGCTATTTCGATTTTGTTGCTCAAGCCAGTTCCTCAGAAATCGAGTCACTGCTATCTTTCACATAAGCTAGCAGTAAAATAATGAAGTGAGCACATATTGAGTCGGTTATTGGTCCTGAATTTGTTGCTAATTTGTTGCTGTAAGATAGTATAAAAATATTGAAAAAATATTATATATTTAAAAAAAAAAAATTTTTTTTTTAATTTTTTATTTCGATATTTTCCTCTTATGACAGCGGTTGTTTTTGTTGCTGGGCGGCACAATATCTATGAAGGTGCACCGGACCAGCAACTAATTAGCAACAAAAATTCTGCTGAACATTTAAGCCGTTATCAAGGTCATTAAGGAAAAATGAATTTTTTTCCGGTTATGACAGCGGTGGATTTTGTTGCTGGGCGGCACAATATCTATGAAGATGCACTGGACCAGCAACTAATTAGCAACAAAAATTCTGCTGAATACCTAACCCGTAATCAAGGTCATTAAGGAAAAATGTAATTTTTTCTGATTAAGACAGCGGTGGATTTTGTTGCTGGGCGGCACAATATCTATGAAGGTGCACCGGACCAGCAACTAATTAGCAACAAAAATTCTGCTGAACATTTAACCCGTTATCAAGGTCATTAAGGACCAAATTCATTTTTTCCGATTAAGACAGCGGTGGATTTTGTTGCTGGGCGGCACAATATCTATGAAGGTGCACCGGACCAGCAACTAATTAGCAACAAAAATTCTGCTGAACATTTAACCCGTTATCAAGGTCATTAAGGAAAAATGTAATTTTTTCTGATTAAGACAGCGGTGGATTTTGTTGCTGGGCGGCAAAATATCTATGAAGGTGCACCGGACCAGCAACTAATTAGCAACAAAAATTCTGCTGAACATTTAACCCGTTATCAAGGTCATTAAGGAAAAATGTCATTTTTTCCGATTAAGACAGCGGTGGATTTTGTTGCTGGGCGGCACAATATCTATGAAGGTGCACCGGACCAGCACCTAATTAGCAACAAAAATTCTGCTGAACATTTAACCAGTTATCAAGGTCATTATGGAAAAATGACATTTTTTCCGATTAAGACAGCGGTGGATTTTGTTGCTGGGCGGCACAATATCTATGAAGGTGCACCGGACCAGCAACTAATTAGCAACAAAAATTCTGCTGAACATTTAACCCGTTATCAAGGTCATTAAGGAAAAAATTATTTTTTTCCTATTATGACAGCGGTGGATTTTGTTGCTGGGCGGCACAATATCTACGAAGGTGCACCGGACCAGCACCTAATCAGCAACAAAAATTCTGCTGAACATTTAACCAGTTATCAAGGTCATTATGGAAAAATGACATTTTTTCCGATTAAGACAGCGGTGGATTTTGTTGCTGGGCGGCACAATATCTACGAAGGTGCACCGGACCAGCAACTAATTAGCAACAAAAATTCTGCTGAACATTTAACCCGTTATCAAGGTCATTAAGGAAAAATTAATTTTTTTCCTATTATGACAGCGGTGGATTTTGTTGCTGGGCGGCACAATATCTATGAAGGTGCACCGGACCAGCAACTAATTAGCAACAAAAATTCTGCTGAACATTTAACCCGTTATCAAGGTCATTAAGGAAAAATTTTTTTTTTTCCTATTATGACAGCGGTGGATTTTGTTGCTGGGCGGCACAATATCTATGAAGGTGCACCGGACCAGCAACTAATTAGCAACAAAAATTCTGCTGAACATTTAACCCGTTATCAAGGCCATTAAGGAAAAATTAATTTTTTTCCTATTATGACAGCGGTGGATTTTGTTGCTGGGCGGCACAATATCTATGAAGGTGCACCGGACCAGCAACTAATTAGCAACAAAAATTCTGCTGAACATTTAACCCGTTATCAAGGTCATTAAGGAAAAATGTAATTTTTTCTGATTAAGACAGCGGTGGATTTTGTTGCTGGGCGGCAAAATATCTATGAAGGTGCACCGGACCAGCAACTAATTAGCAACAAAGATTCTGCTGAACATTTAACCCGTTATCAAGGTCATTAAGGAAAAAATTCATTTTTTCCGATTATGACAGCGGTGGATTTTGTTGCTGGGCGGCACAATATCTACGAAGGTGCATTGGACCAGCAACTAATTAGCAACAAAAACTCTGCTGAACATTTAACCCGTTATCAAGGTCATTAAGGAAAAAAATCATTTTTTTCCTATTATGACAGCGGTGGATTTTGTTGCTGGGCGGCACAATATCTATGAAGGTGCACCGGACCAGCAACTAATTAGCAACAAAAATTCTGCTGAACATTTAACCCGTTATCAAGGTCATTAAGGAAAAATTATTTTTTTTCCTATTATGACAGCGGTGGATTTTGTTGCTGGGCGGCACAATATCTATGAAGGTGCACCGGACCAGCAACTAATTAGCAACAAAAATTCTGCTGAACATTTAACCCGTTATCAAGGTCATTAAGGAAAAATTAATTTTTTTCCTATTATGACAGCGGTGGATTTTGTTGCTGGGCGGCACAATATCTATGAAGGTGCACCGGACCAGCAACTAATTAGCAACAAAAATTCTGCTGAACATTTAACCCGTTATCAAGGTCATTAAGGAAAAATTATTTTTTTTCCTATTATGACAGCGGTGGATTTTGTTGCTGGGCGGCACAATATCTATGAAGGTGCACCGGACCAGCAACTAATTAGCAACAAAAATTCTGCTGAACATTTAACCCGTTATCAAGGCCATTAAGGAAAAATTAATTTTTTTCCTATTATGACAGCGGTGGATTTTGTTGCTGGGCGGCACAATATCTATGAAGGTGCACCGGACCAGCAACTAATTAGCAACAAAAATTCTGCTGAACATTTAACCCGTTATCAAGGTCATTAAGGAAAAATGTAATTTTTTCTGATTAAGACAGCGGTGGATTTTGTTGCTGGGCGGCAAAATATCTATGAAGGTGCACCGGACCAGCAACTAATTAGCAACAAAGATTCTGCTGAACATTTAACCCGTTATCAAGGTCATTAAGGAAAAAATTCATTTTTTCCGATTATGACAGCGGTGGATTTTGTTGCTGGGCGGCACAATATCTACGAAGGTGCATTGGACCAGCAACTAATTAGCAACAAAAACTCTGCTGAACATTTAACCCGTTATCAAGGTCATTAAGGAAAAAAATCATTTTTTCCGATTATGACAGCGGTGGATTTTGTTGCTGGGCGGCACAATATCTACGAAGGTGCATTGGACCAGCAACTAATTAGCAACAAAAACTGTGCTGAACATTTAACCCGTTATCAAGGTCATTAAGGAAAAAAATCATTTTTTCCGATTAAGACAGCGGTGGATTTTGTTGCTGGGCGGCACAATATCTATGAAGGTGCACCGGACCAGCAACTAATTAGCAACAAAAATTCTGCTGAACATTTAACCCGTTATCAAGGTCATTATGGAAAAATTACATTTTTTCCGATTAAGACAGCGGTGGATTTTGTTGCTGGGCGGCACAATATCTATGAAGGTGCACCGGACCAGCAACTAATTAGCAACAAAAATTCTGCTGAATACCTAACCCGTAATCAAGGTCATTATCGAAAAATGTCATTTTTTCCGATTAAGACAGCGGTGGATTTTGTTGCTGGGCGGCACAATATCTATGAAGGTGCACCGGACCAGCACCTAATTAGCAACAAAAATTCTGCTGAACATTTAACCAGTTATCAAGGTCATTATGGAAAAATGACATTTTTTCCGATTAAGACAGCGGTGGATTTTGTTGCTGGGCGGCACAATATCTATGAAGGTGCACCGGACCAGCAACTAATTAGCAACAAAAATTCTGCTGAACATTTAACCCGTTATCAAGGTCATTAAGGAAAAATTTATTTTTTTCCTATTATGACAGCGGTGGATTTTGTTGCTGGGCGGCACAATATCTACGAAGGTGCACCGGACCAGCACCTAATCAGCAACAAAAATTCTGCTGAACATTTAACCAGTTATCAAGGTCATTATGGAAAAATGACATTTTTTCCGATTAAAGACAGCGGTGGATTTTGTTGCTGGGGCGGCACAATATCTATGAAGGTGCACCCGGACCAGCAACTAATTAGCAACAAAAATTCTGCTGAACATTTAACCCGTTATCAAGGTCATTAAGGAAAAATTAATTTTTTTCCTATTATGACAGCGGTGGATTTTGTTGCTGGGCGGCACAATATCTATGAAGGTGCACCGGACCAGCAACTAATTAGCAACAAAAATTCTGCTGAACATTTAACCCGTTATCAAGGTCATTAAGGAAAAATTATTTTTTTTCCTATTATGACAGCGGTGGATTTTGTTGCTGGGCGGCACAATATCTATGAAGGTGCACCGGACCAGCAACTAATTAGCAACAAAAATTCTGCTGAACATTTAACCCGTTATCAAGGCCATTAAGGAAAAATTAATTTTTTTCCTATTATGACAGCGGTGGATTTTGTTGCTGGGCGGCACAATATCTATGAAGGTGCACCGGACCAGCAACTAATTAGCAACAAAAATTCTGCTGAACATTTAACCCGTTATCAAGGTCATTAAGGAAAAATGTAATTTTTTCTGATTAAGACAGCGGTGGATTTTGTTGCTGGGCGGCAAAATATCTATGAAGGTGCACCGGACCAGCAACTAATTAGCAACAAAGATTCTGCTGAACATTTAACCCGTTATCAAGGTCATTAAGGAAAAAAAAATCATTTTTTTCCGATTATGACAGCGGTGGATTTTGTTGCTGGGCGGCACAATATCTACGAAGGTGCATTGGACCAGCAACTAATTAGCAACAAAAACTCTGCTGAACATTTAACCCGTTATCAAGGTCATTAAGGAAAAAATTCATTTTTTCCGATTATGACAGCGGTGGATTTTGTTGCTGGGCGGCACAATATCTACGAAGGTGCATTGGACCAGCAACTAATTAGCAACAAAAACTGTGCTGAACATTTAACCCGTTATCAAGGTCATTAAGGAAAAAAATCATTTTTTCCGATTAAGACAGCGGTGGATTTTGTTGCTGGGCGGCACAATATCTATGAAGGTGCACCGGACCAGCAACTAATTAGCAACAAAAATTCTGCTGAACATTTAACCCGTTATCAAGGTCATTATGGAAAAATTACATTTTTTCCGATTAAGACAGCGGTGGATTTTGTTGCTGGGCGGCACAATATCTATGAAGGTGCACCGGACCAGCAACTAATTAGCAACAAAAATTCTGCTGAATACCTAACCCGTAATCAAGGTCATTATCGAAAAATGTCATTTTTTCCGGATATGACAGCGGTGGATTTTGTTGCTGGGCGGCACAATATCTATGAAGGTGCACCGGACCAGCAACTAATTAGCAACAAAAATTCTGCTGAACATTTAACCCGTTATCAAGGTCATTAAGGGAAAAATTCATTTTTTCCGATTAAGACAGCGGTGGATTTTGTTGCTGGGCGGCACAATATCTATGAAGGTGCACCGGACCAGCAACTAATTAGCAACAAAAATTCTGCTGAACATTTAACCCGTTATCAAGGTCATTAAGGAAAAATTTCATTTAGTCCGATTGTGACAGCGGTGGATTTTGTTGCTGGGCGGCACAATATCTACGGAGGTGCCCCGGACCAGCAACTAATTAGCAACAAAAATTCTGCTGAACATTTAACCCGTTATCAAGGTCATTAAGGAAAAAATTATTTTTTTCCTATTATGACAGCGGTGGATTTTGTTGCTGGGCGGCACAATATCTACGAAGGTGCACCGGACCAGCACCTAATTAGCAACAAAAAATCTGCTGAACATTTAACCCGTTATCAAGGTCATTAAGGAAAAATGTAATTTTTTCTGATTAAGACAGCGGTGGATTTTGTTGCTGGGCGGCACAATATCTATGAAGGTGCACCGGACCAGCAACTAATTAGCAACAAAAATTCTGCTGAACATTTAACCCGTTATCAAGGTCATTAAGGAAAAATTACCTTTTTTGCGGTTATGACAGCGATTGATTTTGTTGCAGGGCGGCACAATATCTATGAAGGTGCACCGGACAAGCAACTGATCAGCAACAAAAAATAAGGTTATCATCTTTCTTATTAAAACAAATATTTGTAATTTAACTTTTATTAAATTTTTTCGTAAAACAATAATTGAATGCTGACTATGGTTTTGGACTTAATTATCTTTCCAGCCCGCAGCATGTCGTCGTACTCGATCCAGTCTGTGCCTCTTAAACAGACTGCTTTGTAATGCCCTATTTGTTTTCCAGAGGAACTTTCTTTTACAGCTGGGGGCACAAATGTTACGACGCCCACCAGTCTATATTAGTCTTCCTCAGTTATAGGACTGTTGATAGACGTTGGTATAGTTTCGAGGGCTTTTATATGCTCGTTGTCTGCATTGAACATCTCGAAAACTAGCATGCTACCTGATTAATTAACAAAGTTGATAATGTTTTTGTTATGCAGACCTGAGATGAGCATCATAGTTGAAATTATTTCACAGATAAAAGTTATTTGTTAAAAACAAACTGATGACTTTGATGGTTGAGAATATTAGTATTTTTTATTCAAACACTAAGATATACGAGTATTTTTTTCGATATCGTTGTGTATGTGTTAATATATATATTTATATACATAATATATTTATAATAAGGTAAATAAAATAATAACCATCTATAATCTCAATAAATCAAAATGTAAAAATCAGCATCAGATTGGTTACAAAAACCTACTTATAATGAAACTGAAACAACATCATTTGAGCGGCTAAAGGGTGGAGATGTGTCACTGGACTTTATACAACGATCATTTGCTCCCTTATGGTCTCATTACGTTGCTCACTCGCCACTTACGTTTCACATCCACCCTCCGAGCGTAAAGCTCTCGTGACTCCACTCCAGACAGTCGGTTAAGGCAAGCTAGAGATTAAGAACAGGGCCTTCCCCCGGGAGCACTCAGGTACGTGGGATCGCTAATTCCCAGCGGCTCGCCACAAGCTGCCCTGCGGGTATTATTATAATTATTATTATTAATTTCAACTGGTTGAATAAATTTTTTCCTTCATACTTTAACAGTCTTCGGATATTCGAGTTGATCTCATTATTTTATCCGTTGTAGTAATATTAGGGAAAACAATGTGGCTTATTTGTTTGTTGTTTGTTTTTATAATTTTTTCATATAAAGATTTTTTTGATAACGAGTTAAATGTTCAGCAGAATTTTTGTTGCTAATTAGTTGCTGGTCCGGTGCACCTTCATAGATATTGTGCCGCCCAGCAACAAAATCCACCGCTGTCATATCCGGAAAAAATGACATTTTTCGATAATGACCTTGATTACGGGTTAGGTATTCAGCAGAATTTTTGTTGCTAATTAGTTGCTGGTCCGGTGCACCTTCATAGATATTGTGCCGCCCAGCAACAAAATCCACCGCTGTCATAATCGGAAAAAATGTCATTTTTCGATAATGACCTTGATTACGGGTTAGGTATTCAGCAGAATTTTTGTTGCTAATTAGTTGCTGGTCCGGGGCACCTCCGTAGATATTGTGCCGCCCAGCAACAAAATCCACCGCTGTCACAATCGGACTAAATGAAATTTTTCCTTAATGACCTTGATAACGGGTTAAATGTTCAGCAGAATTTTTGTTGCTAATTAGTTGCTGGTCCGGTGCACCTTCATAGATATTGTGCCGCCCAGCAACAAAATCCACCGCTGTCTTAATCAGAAAAAATTACATTTTTCCTTAATGACCTTGATAACGGGTTAAATGTTCAGCAGAATTTTTGTTGCTAATTAGGTGCTGGTCCGGTGCACCTTCGTAGATATTGTGCCGCCCAGCAACAAAATCCACCG
The DNA here is from genome assembly GCA_905220505.1 of Laothoe populi. Classification (NCBI taxonomy): domain Eukaryota; kingdom Metazoa; phylum Arthropoda; class Insecta; order Lepidoptera; family Sphingidae; genus Laothoe; species Laothoe populi. The sequence continues at coordinate 11,407,626 of HG992147.1, read as the reverse complement.
CTGTCATAATAGGAAAAAAATAATTTTTTCCTTAATAACCTTGATAACGGGTTAAATGTTCAGCAGAATTTTTGTTGCTAATTAGTTGCTGGTCCGGTGCACCTTCATAGATATTGTGCCGCCCAGCAACAAAATCCACCGCTGTCTTAATCGGAAAAAATGAATTTTTCCCTTAATGACCTTGATAACGGGTTAAATGTTCAGCAGAATTTTTGTTGCTAATTAGTTGCTGGTCCGGTGCACCTTCATAGATATTGTGCCGCCCAGCAAGAAAATCCACCGCTGTCTTAATCGGAAAAAATGACATTTTTCCATAATGACCTTGATAACGGGTTAAATGTTCAGCAGAATTTTTGTTGCTAATTAGTTACTGGTCCGGTGCACCTTCATAGATATTGTGCCGCCCAGCAACAAAATCCACCGCTGTCTTTATCGGAAAAAATGAATTTGGTCCTTAATGACCTTGATAACGGGTTAAATGTTCAGCAGAATTTTTGTTGCTAATTAGTTGCTGGTCCGGTGCACCTTCATAGATATTGTGCCGCCCAGCAACAAAATCCACCGCTGTCTTAATCAGAAAAAATTACATTTTTCCTTAATGACCTTGATTACGGGTTAGGTATTCAGCAGAATTTTTGTTGCTAATTAGTTGCTGGTCCAGTGCATCTTCATAGATATTGTGCCGCCCAGCAACAAAATCCACCGCTGTCATAACCGGAAAAAAATTCATTTTTCCTTAATGACCTTGATAACGGCTTAAATGTTCAGCAGAATTTTTGTTGCTAATTAGTTGCTGGTCCGGTGCACCTTCATAGATATTGTGCCGCCCAGCAACAAAAACAACCGCTGTCATAAGAGGAAAATATCGAAATAAAAAATTAAAAAAAAAATTTTTTTTTTTAAATATATAATATTTTTTCAATATTTTTATACTATCTTACAGCAACAAATTAGCAACAAATTCAGGACCAATAACCGACTCAATATGTGCTCACTTCATTATTTTACTGCTAGCTTATGTGAAAGATAGCAGTGACTCGATTTCTGAGGAACTGGCTTGAGCAACAAAATCGAAATAGCAGCAACTAATTAGCAACTAATTCCTAAATAAGTTTCAAATGTTTCTGCTAACTTTTCACTGCTAGCTTGATAGACCTCAAAAAATCGATTATTACTAATATAAAAATCGAAATCGATAATTTTCAACATCCCTAGTCTGTTTTTTCTTTTTCCCTTGTAATGGGAAGGCGAAGAGTTCCAGTCCATACAGCCTCGTCAATCGTGTAAAGAAACCTGTGATGTGATAACTAGTCAGGGCTGCCAGATTGTATATTTGGAAACAAAATGTATATAATTTAGTTAGCTTGTATATCCAGTGTGTATAGTTGACTGCCGTGTATAATTGGATACAAAGGAAGTACGTAAGTAAATTACTTTCCACGTGGCTTTAGCCTTGTTATTTAGAAACACAAGAGAATAAGAAGGCTTTTCGAAAACGGCAGACAACAGAGGTAGTAACGGAGGTTGTAAAGAACGACAGACAAAGATGATAACTTTTTTTTTAAGGAGTTGGTGGTTGGTAACGGTGGATGTTTAATGAGTTGCGATTTTGTATAATGTCAGAGACATGGCGGTATAAAATAAGTTGTTACTTTTGGCAACCCTATACCTAATTCCAAAAATGTATCCGGCTGAAGGACAGGTATCCATGGCTATGAATAAATTAAAAAATATATATAAATTCTCTTTTGGGCCGAAGGGCCTGTTTCCAAGGCTGTTAAGTAAATAAAAAAAAATGAATATATTCTCTTTGGTGATAACCTAAAAACCACAAATAAACCGCCAGATATTTAATTCAATTATTATTATTTGATTCTTAGAGTTATAATTAAAATATTTTGTTTATTGAGCGTGTATACGCAATATTACGTTAATAAAGAAGTATAAGTAGTTGGATATGGAGTTTCTCGATGCAATGCCAATTGTTTTTAAGGAAATTACCCCAAATCATAATTATTCAGAGAAATGGAAAGAAGTTATTTTGAATACAGGTAAGAATGCGTGTATAATATATTATTGGTGTAATACCTAAGTACGACAATCAGTATCTTTGCCGGAGACACAATCAGGCTTTAGGAAAGGACGCAGTACAGTGACAGCTATGCTTGATGTAACAGACAATATACTATGTTCTCAAGATGAGGGTATGTGCACACTGCTGGTTTTGCTGGACTTTTCAAGGGCATTTGACTCTATAAACGTTAGTCTTTTACTTGCTAAATTGTCCTTTTATGGTTTTGATCCCATAGCCTTAAAATGGTTTAAAAGTTATTTAAGTAATCGTCATCAGTATGTAAGGCTCAGTTGTAGTGATGGATCTTCGTTGACTTCTGATAAAATGCCTGTTACTAGGGGAGTACCACAGGGTTCTATCTTAGGGCCAATTCTGTTTATTTTATACTCTGCAGATATTACTATGCATATCAAACATTGCAAATTCCATATTTATGCAGATGATCTACAAATATATATCTCTTTTAAACCACCGGAAATTGACAATGCAATAGCCAAACTGAACGAGGACCTTTCAAGTATTGCAACTTGGTCAACTGACAACTGTTTACTGCTCAATCCTGACAAAACAAAGTATTTAATGTTTGGTAGCCAGCATCAACTAGCAAATTCAAGCCCATCACTGAGTGTCATGCTTCTGGGAAAGCCCATCGAGCGTGTACATGAAGCACGCAATTTGGGTTTGCATATGGACAGCAATCTGCGGTTTGAAAAGCATGTTGCAAACTCAGTAAGAAGTTGTTTTTATAAACTAAAGCTATTGTATAGATTGAGGCCATACATACAAGAAAAACTACGTTTGCAGTTGGTGGAGTCTCTTATCCTGTCAAGATTAAACTATATGGACACAGTTTTTGGCCCACGTTTACTGGTCAAAACACAGAAAATTATACAGAGAGTGCAAAATGCCTGTGCTCGTTTCTGCTTTGATATACCTTTAAGAGCCCATGTCACACCCTATCTAAATGCTAACACTATTTTAAAAATGAAACACAGGCGCAAACTACACCTAGCTTGTCTTCTCTTTGGTGTCCTGAAGCACAAAGCACCTAGCTATCTGTTTAGCAAATTGTCATGGACATCAAGTCACAGGTCCTATGGGCCCAGGCGGTGTGCTGAACAACTTGCTACTCGATGTCATAGTTCTGCTGTTTTTAGAGGTAGCTTTCGCTATTCCGCAACCAGGTGCTGGAATAATATCCCCCCTCCAGTCAGAAGTCTGCAAAATTTACACAACTTTAGGGTCACATTAAAAAAATTCATCTTTGATCATCAGAAAACTGAGGAGACCTTATTACATGATACTAGTGCCCTATAAAATTAAATCAAGTCCAATTTACGTTTATTTTACAGTATATGTTTATAAGTAGTATTTTTATCACCAATTCAACAGATTCTATGCGTTATTTGTTGTTATTTAAATATGCTATTTATCAATAACTCACCCCCAGTTTTACTCCACTACTTATACATATAATTTGGTGTATTAACAGTTTATGTAGGTACAATATGACTTGGAAAATGGTGTTTCTCATTCTTTGTGTTTTCCGACCCACTTGTCTGCACAATGCTCATAAGTATTCCGGAACCGTTTGTGTGCTATTTGATAATGCGGATTAATTAATTGATATTTGCTTTTTAATGTATTCAATTTTAAATTTCCATGCCTCGTAACATATTATATATATGACTGTGACATCACCTGGTGTCACATTATAAGTATAAAATATAATATGTTATAAGTATAAAATATAATATGTTTCTATAGTTCTAAACATGAGTCACGGCGAACGCTGTTGTTTGTAGGAAGTGGTTTTGTGCCCGTGACTTCACCAACCGGCCCGACGTAAGACCAGCACTGGTAATTAATACCAGTATATGCTGAGTCGAGGCCGTATTTATTATAAGCATGTTGATGTCTTAGTTTTTTTTGTTGTTGTTTAGTTTTAATTTAATTTTACTTACTGTAGTGCTTATAATAAATAAAATATTTCTTTCTTTCTTTCTTTCTTTCTTTCTATCTATACTTGTACGTTGTAATGTGTGAGATATTTGGCGGCAACTCAAGCTCGGGCCGCTAAAAGCCTACCCCTAGAACAGTAGTGTGTGTTTAATTATCTGCGTAATGTTTTATTTCTAGGAGGAACTCACAGTACTTTACAAGACATAAAGCTGCCACAAAAAGGCGGTGGTTACTGGTACAAGGATTCCAAAAAGCTTTACACAAGGAATCGTTTTATTTATTGGTAAGGATATAATTTATTGTGAAGCCATAATTAAAAAAAATATCACTTAACAGACAAAATCATAGTCCAGACCCAACACAGCCAGCTGCTCACACAAATCATAACCGTTTTCAAATGAAAAATAATACTACTTCAGATTAACTATATCCATTAAGTATTTTTTTAAATAACAGTTTGAACTATCTAAGTGCAATGTGATTTACATGCCTGTTCCAAAAGTGTAAGCAAATATATGTATGTGTCGTTCGCGATTGAACAAATCAAAAGAACCGGGTCATAATAACTGAAAGATCCATTGGGTCACTTTGTTGCAAAAGATTCTAACTACTCTATATAAAGCAATACTACTTTATAAAAGTTCTCTTTTGTATTTGGTGTAATTTTTTTTTTTTTTTTTTTTTTTATGTATGTATCTTTTGCCTGCAATCTGTCTGGTCGACATTTAGCTGGAGTTATGAAGTTAAGATTAAGACGCGCATGGTACAATATCCAGTGATATGTCCATATAATTATTATGAATCTTCCTTGTTATGAAGAATATCTTGAGGAGCCTGTCTCTTTAACCTTTGGAATGTTAGGTTTGGGCGTTGCAACATTAAATTTCTAGCAAGTTGGTTGGGGTGATTTTGTATTCGTTTGGAATAAGTCTGTAGAGATTTACTAATTTCTTCCTTGACTGGTTTGATTTTTAAATTGTGATGAAGACGATTATTTGTTATATACCATGGCGCTCCAGTTATCATTCTTAGAGTTTTTGACTGGAAACGTTGCAAGATTTCAATGTTTGATGTGGATGCCGTGCCCCACAGCTGCAAACCATAGGTCCAGATTGGTTTAAGAATACATTTATATAAAAGTATTTTGTTTTCCAATGAGAGTTGAGATTTACATCTCATTAGCCAATATAGCTTCCTAAGTTGTATGTCAAGTGCTTTTCTTTTTGTAGATATATGTTTTTTCCAGGTTAAACGTCTGTCTAGATAGACTCCTAAATAGCACACATCATCGGATTGCGGTATTGTTATCTGGTTTAATTTCACTTCGGGGCATGTATCGTGTCTCAAGGTGAACGTGACTTGAACGGATTTGTTTTCATTAGCTTTTATCCTCCAATCTCTGAGCCATTGAGATATAGCATTTAATTCTTTCTGAAGTACGGAAGACGCTCCAGCAGCACTTTCATTAATTGCAAGTATTGCAGTATCGTCAGCAAATGTGCCCGTGAGCACGTTAGGCGAAGCAGGTAAGTCTGAGGTATAGATTAGATAAAGCATCGGTCCCATGACGCTTCCTTGCGGAACTCCCGCGTTTATGTTGTGGAGAGTTGTTACACTATCGCCATATTTGACATAGAAGTGTCTATTACTCAGATACGATTTGATAAAGAGGTAGAAATTTACAGGTAACTTAGTTAAAACTTTATACATAAGTCCCTCGTGCCATACACGATCAAAAGCCTGAGATATATCCAAAAAGGCAGCTGAACAATATAACTTGTGCTCAAAAGTGTAGTTGATTTTTTCGATTAATCTGTGTACTTGTTCTATTGTGCCATGGGCCTTCCTGAAGCCAAACTGATGTTCTGGAATTATGTTATGGAGAGCATTTTCTTGAGTCATGCGATTTAAGAAAAGTATTTCTAAAACTTTGGAAGGTATAGGTAATAGGCTGATGGGCCGGTAAGATTTGACATCATTAGGGTCTTTGCCAGGTTTAGGAATTAGTATGATCTCAGCTACTTTCCACTGTGGTGGCACGAAATTTCTCAGGAGAGCTGCATTGAATATTTCCGTAAGGAGAGTAATGCCGGCATCAGGTAACTCTTTCAGTATTTTGGCCGTGATCAGGTCATAACCAGGAGCTTTGTGGATATCAAGTTTTTTGATGGTGTTAAGTACTTCTTTTTTGGTGAACTTTTTAATAGGTGGGTCCAACTGATGTGGTTGGTCTAGTTGTAGTGAGATCTCAACAGTTTTAGGAGAACCATGATCGTTATTTGGAGTAAATACGCTAGATAAATGATGTGCAAATATTTTGGCCTTGTCGTTATCAATCTTTGCCCACGTGCCGTCAGGCTTTTTTATAGGGGATTTGTGTATTACTGGTCTCTTAAGTTTTTTCGTGGCTTTCCAAAGAGAGTAGTCAGTCTTTGGTGTTGCGTCAAGATTTCTGAGATAAGTTTCCATATTATTGTTTTTGTAGATTTTGAGGGCTTCTTTTAGTTCATAGACCAACTTATTAAATTCAGTTTTATGTTTGGGATATTTTGTTTCTTGCCAAAGTTTTCTAGCCTGACGTTTTGAGTTGACTAACTCTAGAATTGCTTTAGGGTACATGTATGAACTAGAATTGCGATCTGGATAATGTGGCGTCGCGGCCCATGCAGCTGACTGTATGGTTTTATTGAAATGCTCAACAGCGTTAGTAACATCATCATCAGATTTAAGAACTGTCCGGCAGTCTAGTGTATCTTCAACAAAATTTCGAAATAGAGCCCAGTTTGTCTTTTTGGTATGCAGCTTACAAGCCGTTGCGACATTTTCTATACGACAACTCACTTGTGCCATTACGGGTGAATGATCAGACGTCATGTCAAAACAAGAGCTACACTTTATTGCTAGGGGGGGTAATCCCTTGCTTACAAAAAAGTCTACGAGGTCAGGTTTTTTATTGGTATCACTAGGCCAGTATGTTGGTTCTCCAGTCGACGTGACTTTTGGTGTAATTGACAGGATCTATAGGGCTAGTATTATTATGACAGGCCATAACGAAGAAATAATTTTAAAAATTAGTTGGTAATTGTTTACATGTTTACATATTTTTCCTGTAGCGAATTCCTGTAGATCCTTGAAACAACTTAATTTTCCAACTTGCTGTTTGATATAGAGTTGAGTCTAGATTAAATCAGGTTATGTTTGTGCAAGATCTTATGCTTGAAGTAGGTGCACTTAAGTGTATTAAATTTATCTAGAGCTTTTACTAATTAAATATGGCATAAAAATGCTTAATTTGTTTAAGAAATATATTATTTTTTTAAGGCAAACAACATCTGATGCGATTGAGTTATCAGAAGCTTCATTGGATGTGAATCTCTCTGGAGCTAATTTGCGGTGTAAAGTGGCACCTGGCACTCCTCCACTGACCAACATAACAGTGCATGAACGCTTTCCCACTCAACATGTTGTTGTGCTTGCAGCCACAGTATCCTCTGTACATAGACTGGTATTCCCACATCCAATCACATTGGATAGAAAGGTATAATTCTCTTACCATATATTAAATTTAATATGTGTAAATTGGTTGGCATACACTTGGGTAGGCCTATGTCCAACAGTAGACGGCAGTAGGCTGAGATATATATGTGTAAAGTATAGTATAGCAAACTGATTATGATTAAATTTAAATATCTGTATTGATATTCTACACTCATGATATCAATAGCATAGTATAGCAGCGATAGCCTAGTTGGTTGCGGTACGGACTGTCAAGACGAAAGCCGTAGGTTCGAAACCCAAGTGGCATACACCTCTGACTTTTCTAAAAGTTATGTGTGTATTAAAATGATAATTATCGCTTGCTTTAACGGTGAAGGAAAACATCGTGAGGAAACCTGCATATCTGAGAGTTTTTCGAAGGTATGAGAAGTCTGCCAACCCGCATTAGGCCAGCGTGGTGGACTAGGGCCTAACCCCTCTCATTAGTAGAGGAGGCCCGTGCCCAGCAGTGGGACAATGTTTAATACAGGGCTAGTATTATGATATCAATAACTACAAGGATTATTAAATTATAGTTACAGTTGTTGTAGGAGTATGGGTAAGCAGGCAGTTTTATAGATCAATTGTTTATCATAAGGTCCTACATTATATTTAGATAAAACAAATGTATACAAATATTGAGTTTGATATAATTGACAGGTCTAACAAAAGCATTATTTGAGAGTGGATGGAGTGGAAACATCACAATATAAATTTAAAAGAACTCATTTTTTTATTGACATCTTATAATATCATTGTCATTGCTGTGAAATATGTAGTCATGTTTAGCTCAAATGTAATTTAAAATTTATGGACCTGTCAATAAAGTTATCCCACTAAAAATATTTTCAATTTCAGTCAACATTTGGTTCATTAAGCAGTTCATCTCCATCAATATTTCACGACACCAGTGCTATAAACAATCCAAATAATTATTACATCCTCAATCAGTATCCAAATGCAAGTAAGTATATTCATTACACTTATGTATACCATAGTATTGTCATGATTTTAATTCAGAAATGTAAATCATGTGACTTTATAAATTAGTTGTGGATAACATAGGGGTTTTACATCCCTCTCTTAATTGCAGATAATTCAAGATACAATGCATGTTTTTACCAGCAAAGAATTAAAATTATATTTAGGATAGATATAGACAGGGTTGATAAGGAGAAAGTCCTTTTCAACTGCCATCTGTTTGAAAGTAGTTTTCCTGTTGTCTATAAGAATGGAAGAAGGCATTACCAGGGCTGATAGTCGAAATTTGCCACTTCTTTCTTAAAACTTTGGATTTTGGCTCATGGATGAACAATTTATCGGGATTTAGTGTCGAGTTTTTACACAAAGGCATTGAACAATATTTATATGCTGGCTCATTCATTTTTGTGGAAAAACTAACAGATAAATGCAAATAATTTGTTATGTTGTTAGGTATCACGAATGTTTGTATATGTGCGATGACGTCACATAGAGATAATGTCACGTGACAACGCGTTTTAGCGCGAAATTATATATGAAAAAATTTAATCACGGATTTTATATAAATTGAGTATATTTCAATAATAAAAATATTACGGGGGCTATAAGTGAAGAGTCCTCTATCGATGTCCATCAATTTTCAAAAATTGTCAAATACCCTATTTCAACAGCTCTCAGACAGCCTTCTTTAATCAATAGGAAATTTAATTTAATTTAAATACTGGGCATCAAATTAATTCTATTCATATTTATATAATGAAATATAACCAAGAACTTTTCCTTCCAGCTAGCGGAGTAGCACACACTTGTGCATCTCATTTACGCGAAAATGGCGAGGCTGTGTTTGCACTCGCCTTCGGTCACAGTGGCGAGGGAGGCCTTTTGCTAGTTAAGCTGCCTGTAACTGGATCAGCTGTTACCACTTTGCTCAAAAGAGAATCAACTGTGCCTAGATTTTTGTCAGGCCTAACTGGTGCTCTCAGGTATGTTTTCAACATTTATGCTTATATGTGAGTATAAAAAATATGATACATGAAATAATAAATTATTCATTCAAAAATACCTTTCAAGAAAACTATTTTATCATTTATAATTTTTTTAAACTAGGTCATGTTTTATGATCGATAGGTAATTTGATGGAATTTTATATTTCTTGATATCGTACTTCTCGTATATGTATAGCAGAATGGTGTATAGTTTGTGGAACTGATGAAATCATTAACAGTTTGACTGCGGTCACTGCAGTAATTTATTTTACATATCCTTGCGGCTCGCAACACGCTAGGTGTGTTTTCCGCACTCGTGTAGCGAACACGAACGCCTATGCGCCAATAAAATGGGCTTGTAGTAAAATGCGCCACAAGCATGCGGCGCAACACACATGTTATGTTCAGAGCGCCGACGACGAACAGGCGTGTGGGGGCGTGGGGCGGCAGTGGCATGCTCCTATAAATTATTGTAAAACACACCTATTGTTTGCTGGCCGCATATACATTGCAAACTTAAAACACAGCAGGTGTTTTTTTAACCGACTTCAAAAAAGGAGGAGGTTAACAATTCGTCGGAATCTTTTTTTTATGTATGTTTCCGATTACTCGAAGACGCCTGGACCGATTCGAGAAATTCTTTTTGTGTTTAAAGGGGTATACTTCCCAGGTGGTCCCATTTGCACCAAGTCAGGATCTGATGATGGGATCTCAGAAAAATCAAGGACAACCCTCAAATTTTATAGTGACGCATAATTTGTTTTTTATTGAAGTCGGTGTACTTTTTATGAATTAAAACACTTTTATTTTTATCCTGACACGGCAAAGTGACCACACTGCGCCTGATGGTAAGCGCAGTGCCGTCCAATTAGAGTATTGAGTAGCGAGAGATAATTTATCCCCCGCTACTCAACACAATCATGCCGGCCTGCTTCTTCACACTACCCATGGGCAAGAAGAAGGTGAAGAAGCAGTCGAGAGTCTAGTGTCAAAGTAATCAGAAGGCCGCAGAATGGCCTAACATTGTACCACACTCAACATAATAATGTGTAGCTTCTGTGAGCCAGGATTATCAAATCGAGTCTGGAAAAGTTATGCTGTCTTTACTCTTAAACATCAAACATCTTCATTTAGGGGTAAAAATAATGATGGTGTCGAAACATACGGTGTGGTGTTAACAAACAATCTCGCGGTAGCTATATGTGGGGACACGTGTCTTCGGGCCTGGCCACTTGACGAGGGTGGAGCTCCCATCGCAGTATCAACGACACTCTCACAAACTGAAGTTAGGCCGAAACCGCCGCGTGAGTTTATTTTACATTTTTACCCTGCTTTTTACTGACAACAAAAGAAATGCTTGCATATCTCAATTTTTTCATAAAAGAGAATATATGTACATATTATAGCTATGCACAACATTTGTAAAAAAGTTTTTCATAGATACCAAGCATTTTGTATACACTGTTTTTGTTTAAATAATTCTACATATTATAATAGTATTTAGTCAATATTTAGTGAGCATTGTTTTTGTATGTTGTAGCTCATGGACACATGCTACAAAAGACTACGGGTTCAGATGGAAGTACTTTACTGATTGCATACTTGTCTTTTCCCAACAAATGCGAATTTGTCGTTATGAAAATGCTCGATGGTGGTGCAGGCTCCGTTAAATTTTCACACATCTGTCGGATTTTCGGACCACAAGTAAATAGTATTAACATTGTAATGTTCAATTTGTTCGGATGTCATTGGATTGATAACATTTATTCTTTGTTGTAGTTAGATCTGTTGGATTATACAATTGGTTACGGCGATGGAAGTAACGTCATATGGGCTCTGTGGAGTCAACCAGATGGTGATACAATTATTACCAGTAAGTTTTTTGAATAATAAAAAGTTACCAAGACTGGCGCCGCCTCCTAACCCCGTGGGTTGGGCCTTATCACTATGCTGGTTCAATGGGGTTGACGCAGACTGACAACGGTATAGGCCGACGTGAAATAAACTGACTGTACTGCGAAAAAACTATAAATGAACTGCGCTCCGGAATGCGATAGTATGGAAGGTAGATGCATAAGGAGCACACTCTCTGTGTCTAGGGTGGCGCCACTGTAGCAAGTGGTGTTATTTCAAAGATAGTGCCACAAACTATTAAAGTAGGTAGTGATGAGACCACTTGCTACGCTAGCGCCATCGGGGTGGGTTTTTGAGTTGTAATTTGCTGCTTACAGCTGGACAAGACAGTTGAATATAAGATATAAGACAGTTGAGTAAACATTAGTGGTTGTTGGTAAATATTCAACAGATAACTAAATGACGAAGCGCATTGAAACTCACATATAACGAGACTACTCATTTATTTGGACGGTAGACAGATATCGGAGATGGTCGGTCTACCCACACGTTATTGATATTAGCATAGTATAGTACGCGACAGCTCGACATGGCAATTTTCTAGTGATGTGGCAAACTGTAGCAAGTAGTTTATATGGATATTTATTTTATTGCAATGCAAGAAAATAAGAATAAAATTAATTAAATAAGGTTTATTATAAGTAAAATATTTTATAATATTATTTTATTCATCACAATCAATATCAATTATGGGCGACTTTAATTGTTTATTGGGTCTTGCTAATTTTGATTCGGATTGTATTCTGATCAAAGTTCTAAGAAGCCGGTGTAAAACGCAGCCATATACAATGTCTGTTTGACGGGGTAATTAATAATTGTCTTTTCGTTTAATGTCAGAATTTTCTAATACTTTTCAGATTAGTTCTCGTGTTTAAGAATGAATTTTTGGTTTTTTGTTTTTATCTATGACGAGGAAGTGACCGAACTCATTTTAATACACAACGACAAAGAACAATGTGAGCGAGATCGACATCTATAAACGCGGTCGATGCGAATTCGTGCGTCGTGCAGCGCTACGACTGAGACGGCGCGGGCGATGTGCGGGTATGCGGGGTGACCCCCTCCCCCGCGCCTCGCCTCATGCCCCGATTGCCATGTCGACCTGTCGCGAACTATACATATACCCGTCGTGTTGTGTTGTTGCGCAGGCAGCGCTGTCGGCGCGGAGGTGTCATGGCGCGCGGTGGCAGGCCGCGAGCCGCCGCCGCCGCTGCCGCAGCTCGCGCACCACCAACACTACCGCGACAGGCTGCTCGCGCCAGGACTCTTCCCAGCCTCGGTTATTACCAAAGCGCTCGTCGTACGTTATATTCTCATTACCTTTTGTCGTTTGTTAAATTGACAATCACTACATGGGCGCTGGCACTTGCACCTTCCTGTCAGAAAATACATAAAACAAAACTTTTTTTAATTATTGAGTTACTGTTTGAATAAAAACTGAAGGCGTCGAGGTTGTTGTCCATATTTTCAATAATCATCATGTCAATAAATTCAGTACCCTCCATTATGTTTATCTACATAATATAATGTATAGATGAAGATGCCCGCCCCCGTGAGTGACCCTGCCGGCGCTGGCGCCCACGCAATCACACTGACCGTTTTCTTTCTGTGATAAAAGATATACAATCGAACTTGGGGCGGCAACGAACCTGGAACAGATGGTGAATTGGGCGAGAGCGCAATGACTGCCGTACAAGCAAGACTTCGACATTTGAGTGCTCGAACGTCTAATCCCGACCAAACACATCTTATGCACAAGCAAGTATTTTTTTACAATAAGCAATTTAACCGCTTATATGATTATTGTGAAAACCACTATCTAATATCGATAAATTTCAGATGCTGGTCAGATTTGTACAGCTGGTGCATGCAGTATATGGAGGGATTGCAGAAACCACTCGGTCTTATGGTATCCAAACCGGTGAGAATATTTTAGTTTATAGTAACTATTTAATAAAATTAAAATAATATTGTTTTGTGATAGTGTGAAGAAACTAAACAGCAGGCCGGCATGATTGTGATGAGTAGCGAGGGATAGACTGTTACGCTACTTGATACTCCAACTGGACGGCACTGCACTTACCATCAGGTGCAGTGTGGTCAATTTGCCGTGCCAGAATAAAAAAAATATATCCATATGTGAATATATATAATATATTGCAATACTATGTGAATCTATCTGAGTAAGTAACACCGTAATTTATTTATTTCTCCAAGCAGCAATGTAAGCACAGTTTTGTTCTAATTTGAAATGTGTTGAAACCATTGAAAATTACTGAGCATTGGGAGACTTAACATAATTATTATGTGTGCTATGTGGTGCTTTGGAATTACAAGATTCTGGGTGATACTGCTACTGTTGATAGGCAAGTGGACCTGCTTGTCTCCTCATTGCGGCAAACAAAAAACTATATCCAGACAACCTATTGGCTATTTAGTATCATATTAAGCAACCCATGAAGAACGTCTAGGCTGGGATGAAGAACAGCCATCAATGGAGACCTTTCTCTGCCGGCTGTGGTAGTTGCCATGGTCGACAAGCGAAGGACGTGGCGTGCAATGGCCTCCTGCGAACGTGTCATGTGGCAGAAGCGCCGAACGGGACCGGAACGAACCGACCCCGCTCGCTGCCAAACCAGGAGGCGTTGTGTTGGACGATTGAATGGCGCCGACTTACGACTTAACGACTTACGACTCGCCGTAAAGGTACCGCGCTGGAATGGCTCTGGCAGCAATCCAGAGTCACTTAGGATCCTCTGGACCGTGCCACATGTGCCGCAGAAGGCCATCGCGGGATATTTTGTCGGTCGGCGTATGAAAGTTGGTGACCTGATTTTAATAGTCCCTTGGGTGAACTGGGTCGGAAGGTCGGTGAGTTCGGTATAACCATCTCTCCTTCCCTGATGTCGAGAAGGTATTCGTGAGATGGGCTATTAAACAGAGTTATACTTAACAATAACTCTGATGGATAGGATCCGAAACGAGGAGATTCGTCAGAGAACCAGAGTAGCCGACATAGCCCAGCGAATTAGTAAGTTGAAGTGGCAGTGGGCTGGTCATATCTGCCGTCGTAATGACGGCCGCTGGGGCCGAAAGGTACTGGAGTGGAGACCGCGTCTGTCCAAGCGTAGTGTTGGCCAACCTCGTGCCCGCTGGACTGACGACCTAAGAGATGTTGCGGGAGGCGGCTGGATGAGGAAGGCGGAGGACCGTCAAGGGTGGCGTAATCTGGGAAAGGCCTATGTCCAGCAGTGGACGGCTACAGGCTGATAGAGATACTTAACATGTAAAACTAAAACGCCAACTCTAACTTAGGCTTTTTGTAATAATTACGAAGTCAGAAAATTGACAAGCCAATAACATAAGTAGGTTGTAATGTAAAATGTGTCTGTGCAGGGGTTGGGGATGGATGGCGGGTGGTGGTGCGCGGTGGTGCGGCGCGCGGGGGTGTCGCTCGTGTGCGAGCTGGAGCCGCTCGAGAGGATCATGTTGTCGCCGGACACGAGTCTGCTCGATACTGCCACAGGTACTTACATCATATTGTAACAGACCGTGGGTTTTGTTGACAACAGAATGACAACAGATTATAAAAAAAAATAAGCTTAACGGTGAGAACGCTTATTACATTTTTTAGATTGTCGAGTTTGAACCCAAATAAGATAAGATGGCCGTCTTTGTTACTGTACAGCCAAGTTTGCCATTTTTGATTGGTCTTCATAAGAAATAGGATTGTTGACATGACAGACGCTTCTGATTGGTTGATAGTGAAAGATTGCCGACTTTGATTCTATACGATTCATATTTGAAGGTTTGATTTTAGACGTTACTTACTAGTTGTGTTGCTGGTGGTAGGATACTCATATCTGATATATACATATATCATAACCCTACATAGAAATCTCAAACGTCAACATTTCCCGTCTCGAGTAACATATTCCGAGTTGTTTTATTCGATTTGCTTCAGAGTGTTACTTTTGTGTCACGGTATGCGCGCGCATCTTAAACTTTCACTCTGAGAATTTTTCATAACGCGCCTTAAGAAGTATAACTTCATAAAAACTGGTGTGAGTGTATGTGTGTATGTGTGTGGGTAGGTGCGGAGACGGGCTCGCTGTCTGGCGAGGCGCTGCGTGTGGTGGTGGCGGGGGCGCGGTGGGAGCGCGCCGCCTCCGCGCCCGCCGCCGCAGACCTCGAGCGGAGACTGTTCGCGTGCGCCGCGCCGCAGCACCGCCTGCTGCCGAGGCTGCTGCATCTGTTGCAGGCGCCGCACCAACAACAACACGACCAACACAACCAACACGAGCCGCCTGTATGAATCTTTATATCACTGCGATCACTGCGAACAAGTCCACGCTAGTGTTAAAAACACCCTCGTTTAATTATATCCATAAACAGAACATATTTATTTTACGGTTTTGCAAATATTCTTATTTATCGAAATTGGCGTCATCTTGGTCAATTTTTTATCACCCATTTTTTAAATTTTACCACTGCCATAAGTAAATTCACTGGAGAATTGAGAGACATTTTGACATCGTCCTTTTCAAATGTATGTAATCAGTACATATTATAAAACAAACTCCTGCGCAGCGTCTGTTTGCGATTAACTCATAAACTTCTAGATGGATTTTCATGCGATTTTCACCAATAGATAGAGTGATTCAAGAGGAAGGTTTAGGTATATAATTTGTAAAGCTTTTGTGTAAAATGGTTGATATATAACGATAATTGTTAAAAGTGTCAGAAAAAGTCAAGCCGCCTGGGAACTTTTATCGACAACTCTTCCTAATCCCTTCCCTTTGGGATTTAATAAAACAGTGCATGTCCCACCATTCTTATATTCCTCTTTTATAGATCTACAAAACAATCCGCGATGGCATATCTCTGTATATTAAGGACAGCTTACTGTACCCATTGTATCTTCTAAAAAAGATCACGTACAATGGCGGTAATATGAAAGCTATTGAGACGGATACAGTATTAATCCTTATCAACTTAAATACGTCAGTTAACTTAAGCATTTCATGCACATTATTATAGTATTTTACACTGTGTATTTTAAATTAATATTTTAGGAGTTATCGCAAAAATATACGCGCGCAAAAATAAATTCAAGCACGATGACGGGACTCGCTTGTTGCGATCACCCTCGCGCCCATTGCTGTCGCCCACTGTTTCTGAATATTTTTTCTCCCAAAAATACTCCTCCCGCGGGTGGAGTCGCAGGCAATATCTAGTAAATAACTAAAATAGATTATGGTTAAATTAATATGCATACATAATATATCCATACGCATATACACTGCTCACAATCATAATGCTTCTCCACACGATAACTTCTTGCCGAGTGACCCACGACGTTCGTTTTCAGATGTTAAGTCCCCAACAGATAGACGAGCTGGTTACTATTCTGGAACCCATCAAGGATCTGCAGAACGCAGTTCTCGAGTTGAATGATGCCCTCCGATTAGACGTCCCAGATATCGATACATCCAAAAGTGAGTACCTACTTTACACGAATATTTTAACTGTTATGTTGACAAAACAAATAGATTATGCTGAAGGTACGGATTTGATTGATTGGTTTTGTTTTTTTTCTAAAGGTGATGAAGAAGAAAATGAAGAATACGAAAGCTTGTTTGCGGGTGACCTTGGAGTCGCCATCGTCACCGAAGCCATTCGACAGATGGCCGAAATGAGGTTAAACGCGTGATACACGTTGAACGTTACTAAAAACCTGTCACCAGACGGATCGCATGCGCGCAGTCAATATATCATGCCAATATATTTAAATTCACGAAGTTGTTTGCAGTCGGGTTACTCAATCAATTGAAGTTATTGTAGTCGAGTAGACTAAACATCTTCTCACCATCGACTTCTCTGTGCTCTATAACAATTTAAAAATGTGTAGTTATATATCCGGGTGAAGATGAGTTGTGTCAGTGGTTGAGTTCATGACGTCATCATAGGTCATCACATTGATGCTGGGAGAGGCCTCTACATCCCTCTCAGACCTCCAGATATAGCCAGGATGCACATTGTATGTTAGTTCGATATAAATAACACATTCATCTCATACCTAACCTAAACATCTCTAACCACCTTAAAAATGACTTCACAGTACCAACAATTTACAATAAGAGTCATTTACAAGATCAATTTAGTATTCGTTTTCATATTGGTCCAATATACCGCCCCCTCCCCGCGCCCCCTGCAGGTCCCGCGTGGTGCGCGGCGCGCTGGCCGCCCTGGCGCTGTGTCGCGGCGCGGGCGACGTGCCGGGCGCGGGACACTGCGCCGTGCACTGGCAGGCGTACCGCGCACTGCTCTGGCTGCGGGCCGCCACGCTGCATCCACCGTAAGTACTGCATCCGAGTTCCGCACATATACTACCGGGCCGATCCTGACAGGAACCGCAATGACAGCCTCCGTAACGCAGCGGGAGAGTAGCTGGCTGTGAAACGAGAGCTCGTAGGTTCGTTTGCTGCACCGAGACAAATGTTTGTGTCACAGACATATTTGTTTTGGGTCTGGGTGTTGTGTCCCTCGTAGTTCTTGATGCCCACGATATAGGTTTTACCTATTATGGGGTCAGAATTATGTGTGGCTGTTGGGTCTATTTATTATTTTTTTTATTATTGAGCTGTTTTCATTCGTTTTAGGTATTAAAACGCAACTTATACATTAAAATGTCTGTTCTCTTATTTAATGTTATAAGATTCAACATAGAATCTTTTCCACACCACAAAAACCACGCCTCGGAGTGACGAACACTGCAGACTGCAGTCCCTTGTATGTCCCATGTATGTCCCATGTGTCCCACGCAGTACTATATAATTCAAACATTTGATTGTTGCTGATGTTCACGGGTAGGATTAGCCAACACGTGGGCGACATGTGCGTACCTTTCAGTTGTATTAAATCTATTGTTGCAACATTGTCCGTTTTTCCGGTCGATAAATGATTAGTTCCCTATATGTGACTGCCTCAGTGGCGCAGTTGTAATTGCACATGCGGTACGACTGCTGCTGTGCTGAGGTCTCGGTTCGATCCCCGGGTCGGGTAAAGGGATATTGGGTATTTCTCTATCTAGAAATTCTCAGTATTATCCCGAAGTCTGGAATTTGTGCCCGGTATGGCGATAGGCTCGCCCCCTATCACATTATGGGACCGAAATTCGGCGAAAAGTGGGTGTACTGCTTACACCTCTGCCTACCGCTTCGAGGATCACGGGCGTGAGTGTATGTGTGTGTGTATGTGATAGGGCTGCGGGATCGTCGGAGACGTTCCGTCTGAAAATGAGCGCGCTGGGCGCGGAGTGGTCGGAGTGTGGTGCGGGTGGTGCGAGGGGCGCGGGCGCGGTGCACGCGTACAGCGCGGGCGCGGGCGGGGCGCGGGCGCGGAGACACCTGGCGGCGGCGCGCGCTCCTCAGGCCTGGCACCAGGCGCTGCCGCTCTTCGCCTACCACCTCGCACATCAACTGTATCCTTTTGTAATTTAACACGCATTCTTGACTGCAGATTCGTTTGCGTGAGTAGACTTACGAGTCGCTAGGGCAGTTTTAAAACATTCACGACTATGAAATATTTAGTTTCTTATTATATGCAATATTGTGACGTTATTTAAATTTAATCATTAAAGCGAATTAAATTGTAAGATAAATTCAAATCCGTGGCCTTTGAGTTCGAGGTCTTCGAAAACATAATGAAGGGAAATTTAATTTATTCAACACGGAAATATAGAAAATTCAATAAGAATTTGCACCGTTACGCTTAATTTTTTATTATTGTTGTTGTCATTAATTAAATTAAATATCTCGTCAGATTAAAATAAAATATTCAGCAAAATTGACTTTCGCCTTAAACAAAAGTTATCGGTTTTCCTTAAATTGCCAAAATATAAGTAGGCCCTACTTTGCCGACTCAGTTTCTATACGACTCATTTCTTCTTGTATAATATTATGTATTGACGCACCGACTATCGAAAATTTGATAGAGAAATAATAAAACTACACATCCTTAACGTAACAAACAGCTGGGCAGTGAGTGGTGGATTTGAATTCGGCTGGTGGCTGTCGAGTATCAACCAGCCCAGGCTCGTGCAGAACTACGTGCTGTTACTGGAGCCCTGGTGCGAGTGGAATGCGTGCTCACGTAAGATCTTATTATCATAGATTCGTAGATCAGGTGGCACTACGCTTGAAGTTGAATGTCGCTCCTATATACCTATGTTTCATTCACCGAATATTGCTGGTAGCACTTTCATAATCAAAAATGTTGATCAAATATAACGTAGTATTAAATAAAACCCTCTAATTTCTTTGGTCAAATAGTCATTAGACGAAAATCTTAAAAAATTGCATAATATGCGTCTTATTGAACTCAAACTCAATTAATTTAAAAATTTACTACTTCAAAAAAACCTCGCTATTCTGATCTTCCACTATACAAGAAGCATAGAATAAGAATATAAACCTCGATAAAGCAGCAAGATAATAAAATGTATAAAATTTCTCGCCTAAAATATCGATATATAGATATTAAGGAGTATCGATAGAGTATCGACGTAAGTATCGATAGAGTTTCAGCAAAGAAAGTTGAGGTTTAATTTATGAACACGAGCGTTAATTGTTCTTGGTTACTACTATAGGTTGGTGTTAGGCGCGTTATAGTTAACAGGCTGGATATAAATGTGAGAATATATACAGGACAGTTCATCTTGGGACTTGCACTGCTTGAGATGGAAGAGGCAGAGAGCGCGTATGCGGCGTTCTGTAAGGCTGCTAAGGGCGTGAGCACAGAGCCTTTCCTGCGGCACCTCGTGGCACCGCGTGACCAGCGCCTCACGCACCACCAGGCGCTCGTCCTCTACTACTTGAAGGTACTTCACCAGCATTGTATGTGAGCACAGAGCCTTTCCTGCGGCACCTCGTGGCACCGCGTGACCAGCGCCTCACGCACCACCAGGCGCTCGTCCTCTACTACTTGAAGGTACTTCACCAGCATTGTATGTGAGCACAGAGCCTTTCCTGCGGCACCTCGTGGCACCGCGTGACCAGCGCCTCACGCACCACCAGGCGCTCGTCCTCTACTACTTGAAGGTACTTCACCAGCATTGTATGTGAGCACAGAGCCTTTCCTGCGGCACCTCGTGGCACCGCGTGACCAGCGCCTCACGCACCACCAGGCGCTCGTCCTCTACTACTTGAAGGTACTTCACCATCATTGTATGTGAGCACAGAGCCTTTCCTGCGGCACCTCGTGGCACCGCGTGACCAGCGCCTCACGCACCACCAGGCGCTCGTCCTCTACTACTTGAAGGTACTTCACCAGCATTGTATGTGAGCACAGAGCCTTTCCTGCGGCACCTCGTGGCACCGCGTGACCAGCGCCTCACGCACCACCAGGCGCTCGTCCTCTACTACTTGAAGGTACTTCACCAGCATTGTATGTGAGCACAGAGCCTTTCCTGCGGCACCTCGTGGCACCGCGTGACCAGCGCCTCACGCACCACCAGGCGCTCGTCCTCTACTACTTGAAGGTACTTCACCAGCATTGTATGTGAGCACAGAGCCTTTCCTGCGGCACCTCGTGGCACCGCGTGACCAGCGCCTCACGCACCACCAGGCGCTCGTCCTCTACTACTTGAAGGTACTTCACCAGCATTGTATGTGAGCACAGAGCCTTTCCTGCGGCACCTCGTGGCACCGCGTGACCAGCGCCTCACGCACCACCAGGCGCTCGTCCTCTACTACTTGAAGGTACTTCACCAGCATTGTATGTGAGCACAGAGCCTTTCCTGCGGCACCTCGTGGCACCGCGTGACCAGCGCCTCACGCACCACCAGGCGCTCGTCCTCTACTACTTGAAGGTACTTCACCAGCATTGTATGTGAGCACAGAGCCTTTCCTGCGGCACCTCGTGGCACCGCGTGACCAGCGCCTCACGCACCACCAGGCGCTCGTCCTCTACTACTTGAAGGTACTTCACCAGCATTGTATGTGAGCACAGAGCCTTTCCTGCGGCACCTCGTGGCACCGCGTGACCAGCGCCTCACGCACCACCAGGCGCTCGTCCTCTACTACTTGAAGGTACTTCACCAGCATTGTATGTGAGCACAGAGCCTTTCCTGCGGCACCTCGTGGCACCGCGTGACCAGCGCCTCACGCACCACCAGGCGCTCGTCCTCTACTACTTGAAGGTACTTCACCAGCATTGTATGTGAGCACAGAGCCTTTCCTGCGGCACCTCGTGGCACCGCGTGACCAGCGCCTCACGCACCACCAGGCGCTCGTCCTCTACTACTTGAAGGTACTTCACCAGCATTGTATGTGAGCACAGAGCCTTTCCTGCGGCACCTCGTGGCACCGCGTGACCAGCGCCTCACGCACCACCAGGCGCTCGTCCTCTACTACTTGAAGGTACTTCACCAGCATTGTATGTGAGCACAGAGCCTTTCCTGCGGCACCTCGTGGCACCGCGTGACCAGCGCCTCACGCACCACCAGGCGCTCGTCCTCTACTACTTGAAGGTACTTCACCAGCATTGTATGTGAGCACAGAGCCTTTCCTGCGGCACCTCGTGGCACCGCGTGACCAGCGCCTTACGCACCACCAGGCGCTCGTCCTCTACTACTCGAAGGTACTTAAATATTGAGCAAAAAATGTAAACGATTAACATAGGACTTATTAAGACTAGTGCAGTGCGAATATACACGCTAACTGGTAAGACATCGGACTTCCGATGCAGGATACTCGGCATTCGATTGTTGTATTAAATATGTAAAATAACAGGTGCTTAATATTTGACCTAATTATCTATTGAAAACAATAAATGTGGACACTCGCTTTGCGCGTAATACCAATTTACAAACGAGCCGACTCACACAGAAGAAGTACTTTGTATTTTTTTTTATGTGGTACATGAGTCCGTGAACTATTATGTCTCTGAGAATGTATTTTGTTCAACCAGTGAGCCGTTATACACAGTCAGGTCATAAGTATTGTCACACAGTAAAAACTTTTATTTTAGAATGCTGGCCACAAAAAAGTTTATTGAATACGAATTTCAAATTGTTCATGAAAATAAAAATGTATACTTTTTAGAATTTTACTCATTTTTAAATATGGAGTGGACGCTTAAAGAAGACCGTGTTGCAGTAATTGCGTTGCATCGTTGCGGTTATGCGCCAATTCAAATTTTTGACATACTGAAAAATTTGAATATAACCAAAAGATTCGTTTATCGTACCATCAAACGATACAATGAAGACTCTAGTGTAGATGACAGGTCAAGAAGTGGTCGCCCTCGGTCTGTTAGGACTCCAGCAGTGATAAAAGCTGTGAAGGCGCGAATTCAAAGAAATCCCAAACGTAAGCAGAAACTGTTGGCCCTTCAGATGGGGTTAAGCAGAACCACGGTGAAAAGGGTGTTAAATGAAGACTTAGGGCTTCGGGCATATCGAAGAAAAACAGGACATCGTTTGAATGCTCGTCTAATGGACCTGAGACTGAAGAGATGCCGCGCTTTGTTGAAGCGGTACGCGGGAAAAAAATATCGGGAAATTATTTTTTCCGATGAAAAAATTTTTACCGTAGAAGAGAGCTACAACAAACAAAATGATAAGGTGTACGCACACAGTAGTGAAGAAGCGAGCAACCGTATTCCGCGTGTCCAACGAGGTCATTTTCCATCCTCGCTCATGGTATGGTTGGGAGTTTCTTATTGGGGCTTAACAGAGGTACATTTTTGTGAGAAAGGTGTAAAAACGAATGCAGTTGTGTATCAAAATACAGTCCTGACGAACCTTGTGGAACCTGTTTCTCATACCATGTTCAATAACAGGCACTGGGTATTCCAACAAGATTCGGCGCCAGCTCATAGAGCGAAGAGCACACAAGACTGGCTGGCGGCGCGTGAAATCGACTTCATCCGGCACGAAGACTGGCCCTCCTCCAGTCCAGATTTGAATCCGTTAGATTACAAGAGATGGCAACACTTGGAGGAAAAGGCGTGCTCAAAGCCTCACCCCAATTTGGAGTCACTCAAGACATCCTTGATTAAGGCAGCCGCCGATGTTGACATGGACCTCGTTCGTGCTGCGATAGACAACTGGCCGCGCAGATTGAAGGCCTGTATTCAAAATCACGGAGGTCATTTTGAATAAACTTTAGTGTCATAAGAATCTATGTTTTGTTAAGTTCAATTTGGTGTATAAATGGTTTTATAATGAATAAACTTGTTTCAATTATTTTATATTAAACATGTGACAGAATTTATGACCTGACTAGGTATTATACAGATAATATAATTTTTATTTTTTATAGGTCATCAAATTATTCGAGATCCACGACGCGGGTGCTTGCGTCGTCCGTCTTGCCGAAACAGCAATTAGTATTGCCGACAACGACGATCCCAATTTAGTAAGTTACATTTTGGACCACAATAGAAAAATACGTCTAGCGTTGCATACGCGTATACTTTGTTAACACGACAAAATACGTGAACAAGAATATGTTATATTTTTAATAATGTTTATCTGACTGTGAGTTATATAATAATGTGACTACGTTCAGTTTCCTTCAATTCGGATCAATAACACTGGAAACATACAGTTGACTGGTGGTTGGTGGTTGGTGCCTGGTGATATGTTTTGAGTTGTGTGTGTGCGCAGGCGATGTTCCAATGGGTGGTGTTCAAGTGGCACCTGAGTGGCGGACGCACGGCGCGCGCGCTGGCCGCGGCCGCCGCCAACCCCTCACGCGCCGCGCGACAGGCCGCCGCCGCCGCTGCGCTCACCACGCTCGGTATGCCACACACTGTCACACACACCACACACATACATTTAATAAATATCTTAAGCGCACTTATTTCGCGTGTCCATATTGAAATTTAATTTAATTTTCTTATTTAATTTTTTTTTTCTTTTTAATTTTTTATTCCAAATTTTTATTTTTGTTTTCTTAGATATCCCTGTTTTTATTTATTCTTGTTATTAAACTTAGTATCTTAGTTCGCACATTAACATTAATATTATAACTTGTAAGGATGCATGTTTTTGATTACTATCTAGTCCTAGATTTCTTAATTTTAATATTGTGAACTGTTATGATTGGAATCTGTTATGCATCTTAAATAAATAAATAAATCAGTCATGGGTATAATTATGAACACCTGTTATTTGAACTATTTTGCTCTTATGCATGAAAATAAAGACTAAATTGTATTTTAAATGTATCAGGCGACCGGAATATAAGCTACAATCACCCATTTTGTGCTTTCAACAGATTCACACTGTTTTTTTCATGTTCTCGATATCATCGTATTAACGCAACTCTTTAAAAACAAATCACTGTGCAAAGAACATTTTGTTTAGTTTATCACTAACTATAATTATTTCAGCGATTTTTGTTAGTGTCGTTATGCCTATTAGACTTATACGCACTTCGACCCAGTTCACACACAACACACGTATGGGTTGTGTATGTGTGAGTGAGTGGTGGTGTGTGTGTGTGTTGCGCAGGGGCTCGGCGCGAGCTGGGCGCGCTGACGGCGTGCGGCGCGCTGGCGGCGGAGGCGGAGCGAGCGGCGGCGGCGCGCGCCAAGCTGCACGACGCGCTCGACCACAACCCCTACTACGACTTCCTCTACGCGCTGCACATCTCCAGGCAACACTACCGGAAAGGTATCACCACTGCCACTGTCACTGCAATTTACACGACGCGTCGGTTTAAGAGTTTAATTCAATTTATTTATATTTTACATAAAAAAATTACGAATTCTTATATTGCTGAAATGCTGCAACCGACCAATACGACGATCCATAACCACGACCATTCCGCCAGGAGGGCCCGACTAAGAAGAAAGAATATTATATTACGAATCGACAGAATGAAATTAAACTGCAACAAATCTAAGCAGGAAAGTAGAAAAACGTGTTATTAGAGGCGAATGTAGTTATGTTTCCGCAGCGGCAGCGGTGGTGTATGAACGCGCGGCGCGATGTGGTGCAGAGCGCGGCGCAGAGGGAGCGGCGGCGCGCCGGCGCTGGCTGGCGGCCGCGCTCACGTGCCTGCGTCTCGCGCACCCGCACCACGCCTTCATCGCGCGCCCCGCCACGCACCCAAGACACCACCACCTGCAGGTACTGTACACACATTAATAGGAACGGAATACTACATTCCTTTCTCTGAGATTGCAGGCAAGGGCCGAGGACGCTCCTGGTTCAATCGTGCATACGCCGATGCTGTTAGCAAGAAACTGGCGAAATATCGAGCTTGTATCGGTGGTCGCGCTACGAAAGATCCCAACCTCAAGTCACTCAAAGCAGCCTACAACCGTGCTGCCAAAGTCTGCAAGAGGGCGTATTTTAGAGTGGATGCCCAGCGCGTCTCCAAGATTGAATGTGCTTTTACCGATAACCCAATAAGCAGTCGTGCTTGTTGGAGCTTGGCTAAGGCCGTCATTTAATTTCTGTCGCCCGTCGCTGCCACCGCTGAGATATCGAAATGGAACACTAGCCCATAGCTCGCAGGAGAAGGCCAATTTATTAGCAGACCTCTTTGCGGCTAATTCGAGACTCGAGGATTGCAAAGCTCATTTACCACCTACGCTGCCCGGTTGCGGTCACACAATGCCTAATATCCGTATCAGGCATTGTGATGTGCGGCGTGAGCTGCAGTCTCAGTCTAGTCCCAGAGCTTGTACTTAAAAAGTGTGCAGCGGAGTTGTCTCCTGCACTGACGCGCCTATACCGGGTGATCGGTCAGGCCCTAACAATTATCGCCTACTTGCCATAACCGCAGTGATGTGTAAATTCATGGAGTGACTGATAAACAGCCAATTAATTAGCTACCTAGAGGATCACTCGTTGATCAATGACAGACAATACGGGTTCCGTCATAACCGATCAACGGGTGATCTTCTAGCGTTTGTATTACATCACTGGGGGGAAGCGATTGACAAGCATGGCGAGGCTCTGGCTGTGAGTCTCGACATAGCCAAGGCGTTTGATAGGGTCTGGCATCGTGGCCTTCTCTCCAAGCTCCCGGCATACGGTCTGACCGACAACCTGTGCAAGTGGATTTCCGGCTTTCTGCATGAGCGTAGAATGCGTGTCCATGGTGTTGATGTGGTTTTTCGTGTTGATGGACACGCTTCGCGGCTCATGTCAGTAAATGCCGGAGTACCACAGGGTTCTGTGATTTCGCCCACCTTGTTCCTTCTGCATATCAATGATATGTTGTCTCTTGGCAACATTCATTGCTATGCAGACGACAGCACGGTTCATGGGCGTTATAGCAGCGAGCCTCCTGGTTGCCGGGCGGATACTGAGAGGAGACGCGAGGATCTTGTCATTCAGCTCAACCAGACCTTGGATCTCATCTTATCATGGGGTACTAGGAATCTGGTTGAGTTTAATGCCAAGAAAACCCTGGTGTGCGCGTTCTCGTGCAAGAAGTCTCCGTTTTCTCCCATCCCCGTTCTTCATGATGTTACACTCGCGATGCGGAATGAGCTTGGCATCCTAGGTATGGATTTACGCAGAGTCGGAATCCTGAACAGGGTGCGGCGGTTTTTTACGTCCGGTCAGCTCTACCGCTTGGAATGGAATACTGCTCTCACCTCTGGGAAGGTTCCGCTAAGTACCTACTCGATGCCTTGGATGGGTTGCAGCGGCGGGCCATCCGCATTGCGAATGATGCAGACGTGACCAACAGCCTGAAGCCGCTACAGCTGCGCAGGGATATTTCCGCGGCTTCCGTAGCGTGTTCTACCGTTTGCATCATGGTGAATGCTCTGAAGAATTGATTGATCTTATCCCATCCTCTCCCTCCCACACCACCACACGCGTGGTGGCTTGCGGAGCCACAGCTTCGTGGTGTCTACTACCCCGGCCCGAACCAAGATGTTCGCTAAGTCGTAGTTTTACCGCACCATCAAGCTGTGGAACAGTTTGCCAGGTACCGTGTTCCCTCCTTCCTATGATTCTGGGTCCTTTAAGCGTAGTGTGAAGAAGCTAAACAGCAGTCTGGCATGATTGTGTTGAGTAGTGAGGGATAGACTGTCTCTCGCTACTTGATACACTATCTGGACGGCACTGCGGTTACCATCAGGTGCAGTGTGGTCACTTTGCCGCGCCAGAATAAAAAAAAATTGGATTTCTGTCTTAACCACATACATATATTTTTTTGTTCAAGTAGATATCGTTGTTGGTTGTTTCCATGTGTTTTAAACTCTTGGGGCGTTGGATCAAACAAAATCTGACTTGAGATTTGGTCATGGCCAAGGAATTTTGTATAAAGATTAGGTCATTGAATATATTAGATTATAGTAGTCTACGTGATATATAGTAAGAGCAGCGATAGCCTAGTTGGTTGCGATACGGATTCATCCACAGCCTGTAGAATCCCACTGCTGGGTATAGGCCTCTTCCATGTTATGCCACATGCCACGGTCTTGAGCCAGTCTCATCCAGATTCGACCTCCGATCTTAACGAGGTCGTCAACCCATCTTGCTGCTGGACGGCCTACGCTGCGCTTTCCTTGTCTCGGCCACCATTCAGTTAGTGATTTACTCCACCTACCATCATCTCGCCTAGCCATATGTCCCGCCCAACTCCATTTAAGGCCTTTAACCACTTGACCGATATCTCTAACTTTGGTCCGTCGTCGTATTTCAGTATTGCGGACGCGGTCTTGCAGCTTGATACCGAGCATGGCTCGCTCCATAGCTCTTTGTGCTACAGTAACTTTATGCAGGACGTCGCATGTAAGTGTCCAAGTCGTTACCAGGACCGCTGCCGAAGTCCGGAATAGCGAGGCTGCTGGGGACTGAGGGCCTTGGCTTATTTGGCATTTGTCATATGAAAGGGTTTAGCCTTAAAACGCCACGCTGGCCAGTGCGTCTTGGCGAGTTTTCTTCCTGTCACGTTGGCCTGTGACGTGTAGAATAAAAGTAAAACTATGTTCACCCTTGCTCTACACTTCACAGTTACCAGGGGGGACCGCGAGGAGGTGTAACTAGGAATTGGCACCTTAGTCCTGTACAATGCAGAACATCAACATCGCAGCTTAATACTCTCCATTTGTACAGGCATAAGCCACCCATTACCCCCCCTGATACGGATTGTCAAGACGAAAGTCGTATGTTCAACCCAACCTAAGTGACACACACCTCTGACTTTTCTAAAGTTATGTGTGTATTCTTTGTTAATTATCGCTTGCTTTAACGGTTAAGGAAAACATCGTGAGGAAACCTGCATACCTGAGAGTTGTCAAAAAAAAAAGAATTTCGAAGGAATGTGAAATCTACCAACCCGGAATAGGCCAGCATGGTGGACTAAGGCTTAACCCCTCTCATTAGTAGCGGAGGCCCGCGCCCAGCAGTGGGACAATGTTTAATACAGGGCTAGTATTATTAATAGTCGACACTACTGTATTAGGGTAGATACCCTGTAAAAGTAGTTGTAAGAATGGAAATAAATAAATAAATAAATATTTTTATTATACGTGACATATTATGTGGTCAACGGGTAAAACACACCCGCTGTGTGTCGAACATACGACGCGATCTTAAAAACAACTGGTGTGGGATGGAATATTTATACGTAGCTTTCCATAAAAAAACAGTTGTCCTACTCTTAAACCACATCAATCTTATAAATTGTAAAAAATATTTGAATTACTACTTAATATAGGAACCAAATGGTGTATTCATATTTAGTGCTATGTAATTAAGAATTACTTTTATTATTTAATTCGTAGTGTAATAAAATAAATAATATTTTTTTACGTTTTGTAAATAACGAACCACATTGAGGTGTCAACGTGTTGATTATTCCAGATTATTCACATGCATTCGAAGAATACATTATGCTACTAAGTTCTATATTCATTGTTATTAGGATAATGACTTGCAATGTGAGTTCACCTATCAAAACCGTGTCAAACTACGATCAATGTTATATATATGTTCGTTGGTAATCGCATATCTTAAAAAAAGGCTGGACAAAAGTCCGCCTTTTGTAATGTTCGTAATAAATTTGTAAGAAAGAAAAATAGGAAAAGATGCTCGTAAAATTCTGATAAAACTGAAAAACCGTTTTAACGGGATTTTAATCTTATGCAATATCTATAAACTTAATTTACACATGCGAAGCTGCCGGCCTAAGGTAATAGGTAAATAATGTAATATTGCATAATCATAATTAACACAGATCCGTATTTCTGAAATAGACGAAGAGTGACGAAACACATAATTATTATTGTAGCATTGTGCCTACAACAACAATTTATAGAAATATTTTATATCAACAGGTCATAGGACCTGAAGAATTAGCTGCAGAACTCCGAGAAGAAGATCCCGATTCTTTGGATATTGTGCAGCAGGCTCTATTGAGTAAGATACTTAATTATTTAGTACATAATAGCTAACAATAAAGCTAGCAAAAAAGGCTACATAATAATAGAGTAGTTGAGACAATTTTTTTTATTAATTCAATCAACAAGTTATATTACCTAAAAACTATTATCGAAAGAATTTTATGAATCCGAACAAAAATAAGTAAATTAGACGCCATTCAAATCTGCTGGAAGGGGTGATTGTCTAATGACAGTAAAAGGATGCATGATATGTCCCGTGACGTCACGGTTCTCAGAATGGCCATTACTGTGCCGTTGTGCGAGGGAGGTAGACGGTGGTAATATGTTCCCACTACGCAACCATTTTTGCTCATACCAATATTTAAAATAAATAGTGTGACCACAATTATCTAGCAATTTTGATTCTGTTTTCGCAAAAGTATTTTTTTTATCCTGGCACGGCAAAGTGGCCATACTGCACCTGATGGTAAGCGCAGTGCCGTCCAATTAGAGTAGCGAGAGACGATCTATCCGCCGCTACTCAACACAATTATGCCGGCCTGCTTCTTCACACTACGTCAAGAAAGTGAGGAAACGGTCGAGGGTCTAGTGTCAGAGTACTCATAAAGCAGCAAAACGGCCAGACATCGTACCCCAACTCTAGACCCCTGATAAAAACCGGATGTACACTGACTGATCCAGGGACGCGACACACTTCCGTGTGCCACTATGGCGGGTTTTACACCTTGTATAAGGTGGTCGCTATCCAAGCGGATTTGAATATCCTACCACCATCAAAAAGGGTTTCTTTTGCGTATTATATACGGTTGCATATCGAATAATGTACCTACTACATCAATTAACAAAGGAAACCAACATATTATGTATACTACACTCGGCGATGACAAGAGTGATGGCGATCCTAAATGTCCGAGGGGCACTTTACAAGTATCTCTCCCTCTCCCCCGCCCTTTCCCTTTTCTCCGTGTATATCTGTCTCTATGGGTGTTTCAATAAATATGACGTCAATGGTCACGACCTTTTAGACCGCTTACTATTACAAATGACATATAACAAAATCTGTTTTTTTGAGCATTGAACTTTTTTTATATTCTTGTAGCAGTTTGTTTTACATAACATATATTTTCAGAGGGCGACAATATAGACTTCAACAGACTATACACAAGACTGAAAGATGCAGATCCAGAGATGTTGTTGGCAGTGACCAAGCGAGCTATAAGTACTGGACAATTCCTGCCGCATTGGTTCCTGCAGAGATATATGGTGAGCAGTTATACCTTTAACTTAATATAAAACA
The DNA here is from genome assembly GCA_905220505.1 of Laothoe populi. Taxonomy (NCBI): domain Eukaryota; kingdom Metazoa; phylum Arthropoda; class Insecta; order Lepidoptera; family Sphingidae; genus Laothoe; species Laothoe populi. The sequence continues at coordinate 11,376,491 of HG992147.1, read as the reverse complement.
AATTTTCTACTTAGCTTATATATTATCTCTGACGGAATTTATGGGTTCAATAATCAAGTCAGGACCCACATATTTCAAAAAATCAAAATTATTTATTACAACTACATAAGATCTATAATAGTATAAAGCCGAAATAAAGTTGTTATGGCCTTTTTCATACTTAAATATAATTTAATCGAATAGTTCCAGCTATAATAATCCTTAATTGTTGAGAAGATTTTTTGTACAAATATTTAAAGCTATTGTAACCTTTGAAATTCAAACAAAAACAGCCACAACTTGATTACGGTTGAAAAAACACGACCTTAATAAGCATTTGTTGGGAAAAAACTACAAATTACAGTATATATATTATATATGTATTATAATATTTTTTGTTACTGCTCCGATACAAACTAAGATATATTCTTTTAACATATAAAATGATGATGATGAAATAAAAATGATTTTGGCTTTTATTTTACTCCCTACTTTTTTATTTTTTAATATCCTTACTAGACACGAGTGATTAACGGAAGAACAGGCACGAATGTAATACGGGACAAACCATAGACTTAAGATTTGACCTACGCTGGATATAACTATGACTAAAATATGTTTAGTTGTGGACTTTACTTAACAATACAATTAAATTTTATAACAATTAGGTTTAGACTATGACTATTAAAACTTTTTGTAAGGCCATGCCTGTGATACTTTATAACATTCAATTTAAGTATTAGAGCTTGTTTTCTCCTATCAAGTTAATTACACGTTTTGTATATTGTTATTTTGAATAACTTATTTTCAAAAGCAGCGATAGCCTAGTTAGTTGCGGTACGGACTGACAAGACGAAAGTCGTATGTTCGAAACCCAAGTGACATACACCTCTGACTTTTCTAAAGTTATGTGTGTATTAAAATGTTAATTATCGCTTGCTTTAACGGTGAAGGAAAACATCGTGAGGAAACCTGCATACCTGAGAATTCTTATACGAATTTCGAAGCTATGTGAAATCCACCAACCTGCATTAGGCCAGCGTGGTGGACTAAGGCCGAAGCCCTCTCATTAGGAGTGAAGGCCCGTGCCTAGCAGTGGGACAATATTTAATACAGGGCTAGTATTATTATTATTTTCAAACCAAGATATTAAAATAATTTTTATCAAATAAGTGCTGTTATGATGTATAGAACAATAATAAAGGGGTATAGTTTATAATTTTTTTATATAAATGTACAGTTTTCCACACCTTGATATATCCTTGGATATCTGCATACATTAATTAACATGCAAATGGGTTCAACTAACAAGTCAAAATGCTAAGTGAAACTCAAATAATGCTGGGAATTGTGGAAAAATATACACGTATTATGACAAAGGTGCGCAGTTGAATATGTATGTCGTAAGTGTAATGTAATAATAGGATGTGTTGTTGACTTTTAGTATTTACAGTATAAGTTGAATACACGTGACGTAATCCTGTCAATGATAACCATGGAGCAGCTAACACATCGTTAACGACCAAAGTTCAAGATCAAATCGAACGAGGTCATTGAGTTTTAACTTAGAATGAGGGCCACAACATTTATTCGTGATAAAAGAGACTTAGTGCTCTAATCTCGGACATTTTTATAGTAGTATAGGTTCAGCATTAGTTCTGTAAATAGTATTCAATTTAAAATATTCGTAATTAAGTAAGGCCGGAAGCGGGCATAAAGTAACTATATAAATATCAAGACGCAAGACAACTCGATTACAAAGCCGAAAAAATATAGAATGATTATTTTTTTAAATTACGCATATAAATTGACAGCCTCCGTGGCTTAGCGGGCGAGTAGCCGGTTGAGAAGCGGAGGCCGTGGGTTCGATTCCCGCACTGACACAAATGTTTGTGTGACAGACAGATGTTTGTTTCAGGTCTGGGTGTTGTGGAACGGTAGCCGTAGTAGTAGTTGTTGATACCCACGATACAGGTTTGACCTAGTGTGGGGTCAGAACTATATGTGTGACTGTTGGGTGTATTTATTATTATTAATTTAATGAGAGGGAAATGTTGATTATGACAAATGAACTTTCTTCCTAGTGCACTGTCTGATCCGCTTGGTGTAGATCGCAGACATTCAGGTAAAACCATACAAATTTGGAAAGAACCAAAAAGCGGCTTCCCGATTAATTTAGAACGGGATGTTTTTAATAGAAAGAACCACTATATGCCGTCAGAAAAATCGAGCAAGCATGCGGCGCAACAAGTCCAGCGCGTAAAAACTGTAACGGATGCCGGCGCGACACATTCCCCTTAAACGTCAGCGTTAGCGTCAGAGCAGCTGAGTCGAGCTACATGCTCGCAGCGTCAATGTTATCCCACCCGCGGGTGTAGAAAACTCAACTGGTGTGTTGCGAGCCGTATTAATAGTTAGTAGGTATCTATTATTGTCGGGACCGCAGTCAAACTAGTTTCCCTTTTATATTCACATACTAGAAAAAATATACCATACTTTCTGGAGCAGTCGTGATGAATGATATTTGATAATAATTACTAATTCCGTACATATTCCAGGAATGTAGTATTTATGTAAGTCGTTAATTATAATCTGATTGCGTCATGTCGCATGCGTGTGGTATCAGAGCGTGGACGGCGCGGGCATGGTGCGAGCGCTGGTGGCGGGCGGGCGTGCGGCGGAGGCGTGCTGGGCATGCTGCGGCGCGCTGCGTCGTGCACTGTCCGGCCTGGCGCCCGCCGCACCCCTCGCCCCGCTGCGTGTCGCCGCCTCACCCCTCTCCGCAGCCGACCTGCTACTGGCCGAGCTGCACCACCACACCGACGACGCCTTCCTCAACCAGGTATATAGTTGTCTCCTGCCGCAGTCGACCTTCGTCTTGGAATGCTTTGATTAACAAACTTTTCCGTTTCAGGTGTTCGACGAATTGAATTCGCTTGTAAAAGAATACACACAGACGGTTGTCAGAGCGTCGGAGGATATGAAACTCCAAGTTAAAAGTTTTGTGTGATTTAAATTTCGAATGAATAAAGACAATTTTGTAAGTATTTTTATTGCAAAAATATAAATAATAAATTAAATAAAGGAATGAACATGAAACTACTTATTTTTACCAGTCATTATAAATCTACCAACATGTCAATCACCAATACATTTGTTAATTATAATATAGGTTACAACGATTCCAGACCAAGTCCCAAATGAAAAGCACACGCAACAAAAATAATTACTTTGTCAAATCAAATTAATTATTTTGACAATATTTTCTAAGGCCTTTGTTTATGTAGATTCAGAACTTAGTGTGTCGTATAGTGCAGGATGAAAATCTAAATAACCTTACGCAGCGCATCGAGGTTGTATTGTTTATTTATCATCGTCTATTGCTCTTCTACATAGTGCCATGTTCTCTAAAGGGCACGGCTAATGTGAATTTCTCTCAATTAGTTATTTCTGAAAAATTACTTTTTATTTCCTACTAATAGCGTTGCATTCCTTATTTATTCGTTGTAAGGTTTTCAGGCTGAGGACGTGATGTTTGACGAAAATTAATCTATTGTATCGCATGCGATGCGTAACTAATTAATTTCACAAAATTAAAGCGCAATACTCAGCCAATTGCGCCGAATGGTCCGTGCAAGCATGCTCTTACGTCCTTGAAGAAATACCCGCACGCCGCGTGGCGGATGCCGTTAAGTCTTGCATCTCCATGAACAAAGACTCACATAACCTACATGTATACCGGTCTAATCACTGTCATGGATTACTACACACTAACACATTCACGCAATAAATTGCAACTTACATATAGCAACTTACTTCATTAGAAAAATCTATTATTATGCCTGCTTACCCAATAGCATTGACTTTTTGGTATCAGTGTGTATAAAGTACAGTATCTATAAATTACTTAAATTTTATAACAGCATACACACACTTTATCACATATATAATTACGATGGTGGCCACAACAAACATAGTAACTATCAGCGATTTAGCTCACTTTCGAAGGCTTAACATATTGACTGCAGCGTGAAATAATACGATCAATACACCTTTGCTCCCGACGCGATAAGGGAACAAGAGTTCCAAATAACACGCCGCGCGTGTGCCGCGGTGAAAGTGATAATCGAATTTAATTTTATTACTATCCAAACACAATGAAAAAGTGCCATGTAGCCACAAAATGAATAATCGTAAATTATGAAAATATTTTTAGTGCGTGTACGTAAAATATATTTAAAATGTCATGATCAAAAACCGTGTATTTGAACAATAATTTTGTCCTAAAATTTATTTCATTGTTTATAAAGAAAATAAAATGAGAAATTAACTCGCAAAAAAACACAAGTATTTGTTTATTACGGATACCGTGGTCAGACTAATCTAAATATGTCAATTTCCTTTCCTGAATATTGATCTATTGGCGCTTACTGTATCTCCCTCTCATAATCGATAACACTAAGAGTATAAGTTTTTCATATGTGAAAAACATTAATGCAGCTGTCATAACAGTTTGAAGAAGTTTTGCCTCTAGCCCACGGAATAGTACTAGTGGATTATTTTTCATATCTAGAAGTAGTGGTTTTATACTTGTACCAGCACGCAACCTAGACTGAATTAATTGCAATGGGTATGTCAATGTTGTAGCAATAGCCTTAGCAGCTGCTCCTATCATAAATGCAGTATATGTATCAAAAGAACCTTTAGATACCAATTTTCTTTTTAGTGATTCATAAACCATGAACTGAATAGCAGGATTAGACACTAGGAGCAATGATGGCACAGTACCGGACCACAACCCTTTTGTACCTTCATTCTTGGCAAGCTCAATGAGACCATTAAAAAGGCTATTACAATTTGTTTTCTCTAACTTCATCCTTGTGTTAACAACCCACAAAGGCGAAGTTAGTATGACATTGATGCTACCAGCTACAATACCAAACATTAGATCTTGTAATGCTGATGTAGGCTTGAGAGACAGTCTCCTCAACGCGTGAAACAAATAAAAATAGATAAAATTAGACACTGATAAAGATTGTAGGACTGGTAATAATCCTCTATATAAAGTTTCAAAGCCTTCTTCATTAGCTAGTTTCATTAGAAGCTCCCATGATGATCCATGTAACTTGTTTGAATCTTCAACTGAAAAAGAAACATTTGTATGGAAACCACACCAAAGTAGTACATACCTATATATTTTTATGTTATGGTTAAGAATAAACTTAGATTTTATATTCCAGGGTGTTGCAAAATTTAATATAACATGAAAATTAAATATCTGTTTGTTACATTTTCACGGCTAAGGCAATAACACAATTTTGATGGCATTCGGTACAAAGAAATTCTGAGGGAATGATATAGATGTTTTGTCTCAAAAGGAAAGTTTAAATGGATAATCCATAATTCCTTAAGTTAGTTTATGGAGTGATCATATAAACCCATTAAGTTGGATTAAGTCTTATGATCTTGGTAAAATCAAATACATATATTACATGCTTACCTTGTAATCTGGACCTCAAAGTATCCAATGGATAAAACACAGCCATACCTACTATGCTACCCTGAAAAACAACAATATGTTAAGCATTACATTGATTAAGTTATCTCTTCACCTTGATCAGAATAAACGGTGATACAAACCGTAGCTCCAGCAACTGCATGTACTAATGTTTCATAACTAAATAATGATGGAGCCATTTGTAAACTACACAGTCCCCTGGTTCCCTAGTCACAATAATAACTTAAATAATTACATAAATAATAAAACACTAAATCAAGCTGATTGCTAAAATTGTTACATCTGGTAGTATATTCCTTGGCGACAATTCTGGACTCTTAACCTTTATAACCTGCAAATGGCTTCACCATATATATAAAAAATGTTGGTGATTTTGTCAATTATTATAGCATAGCGAGTACTATTTTCTTAGGGTATAACAATAGCAGCAAATCGAACACCTACTACTCGGGTGTTAATATGAAACAAACTGACGTCTGACACAAAGAAAGAGTATATTATGAATGAACTAGAGTAGTGATGCGACTCGAGCCGTTTTTTACGCGAGTGACTCGAGTGAATTTCTGAAACTCGTACTCGAGTGAAAACAAATTTGACTAGAGTTCGTTTTCTCGAGTTACCGAGTCAACTCGGCGCGCCGAGTAGATTCGGAGCAGACGATCGAGACGGAGCTATCACGCTTCTGTCAAAGATCAAACAGAGTCGTTTAGATTAGAGGGTGCAACATAGGCACTTGATGGATGATTATTCTTTGAAATGAAATCGTTTATTGATCAAGTAGGCAATTACATAGCTCTTATGACAAGTCAGAACATTTAAAAAAGGTAAAGAATTTTTAAGAAAAGCATATCAGCTTATGTATACATACATACATAGCATCATCAATACACTAGCAATTAATTATTCATAAGGTATTTAAAATTATTATTATTTATTTATTATTAATTAATTTTTATATTATTAATTAATATTATTCAAGGAAATACTAGTCAAATATATATATATTTAAATGGGTTTGATATGGACCATGGGTATTTCCGAGACGTCGCTTGTTTTAAAAGCTACCACCGGATCCAAACGCGACCCCGCTTGAGAAGACCCGGCGAAACAAACTCAGCGGGCTTACATTACCGCTGGATACTACGCGGCGCGACCCAGTCCTGAGAGAATCCAGCAAATCAAACTCAGCGGGCTTGTTTGTATTGTTTATCCACATTATTTTTACATAAACCGAGCTATAATCGAAAAATATTCGAAAATTAGACTACATCACGAGGCTAAGGTAGACCCAGAGATAAGCTCTACTACTAAACGCCAGAAATTTACCAAATTGATTTTGTTTCAAGGAAAGTAGTTATGAAATAAACGCTTTTATACAATGTTTAATGCGATTTATTTATTTTCACTAAAATTTAAATTTTGCTTTATTTTTATTTAATTATGTGGCTCCAATTATACCTCACTTGCTCTGCCACTGTTGTGGAATAAAATTAAATGTTACACAACTCAGTCTCCAGGATAGTTCCTCAAATACCTTATAGATATGAGTCGGATCTGCTCATTGTTGTTCTTTGGTATTTGCCTTAGAAAAGGGATAGATGGCATTAGTGTGCGGAAAAAGTATTTGGAACATATTATTTCTACGACAGTTCGTGTCTATCGGTAGAATATATGTCAATGCACACACCTCTGACTCGTCTACAGTTATGTGTGTATTCATTGTTGATTATCGCTTGCTTTAACAGTGAAGGAAAACATCGTTTATTTTTTGGAAATCAGTTATGTTTTTTCAATTTGGGGGAGAGTGGAGACAATAAAATTATGATAACTAAAATATGGGACAAGTGTATTGTCATTTAACCATTTAAGAACTGCGTTAATAACCTTAATAACAGTAACCATTGATATATAGAAGACAGTAACCGATTCGATTTCATTCGATCCCACTCGATCGACACCCCGCGCTCTTTGGACAAATCAAACAGCGCAGGCCTCCCCGACTTCCTGTTACCCACTTCCGGCTCTTTTCACGAACTCACTCCAAGAAAGCGATAGTATCGATATTCCACATAAAAATATACGTTTGTAAGCTGTGCTTTGTGATGTAGTTAGTTGTACTGCGAATAGTGAAATAAATGCTGTGTTTTTGCAATAAATAGAATAGAACAAAAGCCAATGAGAGGTGTCAAGGGACACCCGGATGGAATGAAGTTCCTTTCGATTAATTAGTGAAGGAATTGTAATATATATTTTTTTTTTAAGTTATAATAATATTTTTTTTATTATTAACAAATAAAATATTAAAATTATATTATTAAAATTATTAATAATAATATATAATAATATTAGCAACAACTGCAGCAAGTAAAATTACATATAAACATAATGACAGCTGTTAAAATACATTTAAAAACATTCCAATATAAAAGTGTCGTGACAACTTTCGTAAAAAAAAATTTCCGTCTAGCCCTCTTTCACAACGCGCGATAAGGAACTTCGTTCCAATAATTAGTAATTGATTAAAGGTAAATCGATTTATTCGATTTTGATTCAAATCAATTTAAGAATCGATCTTTTCAGGAAAGAATCGTCATTCCTTACTGTCGTCTTTGGACTAACATCAAAGAGTATTTACTACTTACTTGGTTTCTTCCATTCAGAAAGAAAAAAAATGGAGAATGGCAAGAATCTGACGTGACGTTTTATTTGTGATTAGAAGAGACGTGGCTTCGGCCGGAGAATTAATGAGTAAAAATTGAACAAACAAAATATAATGAAGACTTGGCTTAGGCCTAACTGAAAACAAAAATCTATATAATGAAAGAATTAACTGAAGACTTGGCTTATGGCTTACTGAAAAAACCATATATATATAAAGCATAAACTGAAGACTTCACTTAGGCCTTACTAGAAAAAAGCACGATATCTACACGATTGATTAGGCTGTATGGTCTAGAACCCTTTGCCTTTCCATTATAAGGGAAAAAGAATAAAAAAGAGCTTCGGCCTATTGAATTGTGACTATTTCAGACATGGCTTTGGCCTTTTGAATTGTGTTTATTTCAGACATGGCTTCAGCCTTTAGAATGGGAAAAATATCGGACATGGCTTCCCCCTTTTGAATGGATGAAGACTACAGACATGGCTTCCGCCTTTTGTATGTTTCAATAGTTTTTACATAATAAATTTGAAATAAGCTTTATAATCATATACTTACAGTGATTGTTTCAGTAAATATCATATAATATAATTTTAGTATATATGTTTACCATGTTACAACATCCAAGTTGAGATTCCCGCGTTTTACGCTTACGTCTTCTTCTTCTTCTTGTTTCAATGGACTATGCGGAGGAACGATTCCACAATTTTGCCAATGTCACGTAATAAAATTAACAAATGTTCGTATCGAGGTAAATTACACAAACTATGGACATTAATAAAGATAGTGAAATTGTGTTGAGCTAATCATTTGAAACCAAGATGATTTGAAGGATAGAGATGTAAACAATAGTATAACACAGGACAAGAAAAATAAATAGAAAAATATATATGGCAAGAAAAAAAAAATAATAATACGGAAAAGTTATAATTTAATTTTGTTCTTATCTATAAATTTACCTATAAAGTAAACAAATGGGGAAAATGTAAGTGTCAGAAGAGTTTTCATATATACGAAACGGGACGAGGAATATCTATAGGAAGGATGTCATATTAAGACTGTTGGACAGCTAAAAAAGATGTGGTCAAGATAACCATCATCTAAACCACACTCGCAAAGTGAATGATCACGAACTTTAATTTTGGACAAGTGAACCGGAGTACAAGAATGATTTAATCGAATTCGACAAATTATGGAAGAAACAGATTTATTTAATTTTTGAAAAATAAAAAACCATGGTTTTGGAGGTATTTCTGGTTGAATATCACCAAAGAACTTGCCCTTAATTTCCTTTGTAATTTGCCATTCCTTGTTCCATGCTACCAACATCTGAGAGTGCATGAGAGAACATAAGTCAAGTGGTAAAATCTTAAATGTTCCAACGAACCTATACTAATGGCCTGTTTTGCACATGAGTCTGCATGCTGTCTAATTCCCGGGTATACCAGAGTGACCAGGAATCCATGCTAGTATTATATCAATACCCATAAGGTGACAATTATATAAAGATTCTTTGATTTAAAAAATAATTGGATTAATAATTAAATTAATTAATTTTTAATTTATTAATAATTTTACGCTTACGTCATTTAGGTCCATACATAAGTTGTCAAAATTGCTCCTGACAACCAGAGAAGAAATATTGACAGACATGGCTGCATGCAGCTGCATGGTGGAGAACCTTTGCCTTCTCTTTTATAGAGCGAATGAAATAATAAAAAAAGGTAATATTGTTATGAATATGATATTGTTGATTTTTTCTTTAAAAATATTTTACATAATATTATAATGCTCTTTGATTTTACATAAAGAAATCTAAGTGGATACAAGATAATAAATAGCTCTCGATAGAAATTAATATATTTCTTGTACAAAAGTATTAAGTACTCGAAAGATTTGTTTGAAAAACCTGCCAACGAATCAGGTACCTACTATTGTACCCAATAAATCTTTATGATTCATTTAGCATTAGTTTAACATGTTTACACTAAATGTAGAATAATGTAGATTGGACGCTGACCCAAAAATATTATGTTACATATAATCAATTTTATAATAGTCCATTTACTGTCTAGATTACATAAAAGAATTGGTTTTACTAACTCCAAATAACTTTTTAACAGCATTCCATATTGGTAGAAATCCCCTACCAATTTGGATTAAGGAGTTAGGCTACTTTACCACCTATGTTTTTGTGAATTTATATTTTTGATTTTAGCTTAAAGATAGGAGAGATTTTGGTTTGATAGGTGATGCTGTTGTTCAGAGAAAAATATTCTATGTTGTTTCCTTATCCAAAATTACTTACAACTGCAAATCTTAACATTCTTCTAGTGATGCAATATGATATGGTTTATAGCATAGAGTTGCCAACCATCCTGTTTGCCCAGGACATGTCCTAGTTTGTAGAGTGTCCTGGATAGTTTTAAGCAGCAACCTGGGCTTTTAAAGCACCCTGATAAGGTTTTGTATATTAAAATTACTGCACCACTTTTGCAATTTTTATGTTAGGGGAGTCCTCACCGTTCATAAGTGTTTGTGCTATTTTAAAACAAAGATACATCCTGTTTTTAAACTTAATTGTCCTGGTTTGTTCAACTTCATGTCCTAGTTTTTGAAATTAGGGTTTGGCAATCCTACTATAGCAGGACAATGTATCCCCGGGCCCACTAGTAATATTACCAATATGTAACATCGTACAAATTTTACCAATGTTGATTGACAAAATGTTGATTGTTGTTTACAAATGTTTGTGAAATTTGTATGATGTACACATAAATACCACAAACGTATCTGGGCATTGTGAGACTGAAAGTCTCTCGTAGTCCCTGATACCCACAACACAGGACACATATCTTAGTGTGGGATCGGAGCTATCTGTATGATTGTTGGTGTTATTTATTTATTTAATTATAAATATTATTTTTATTTTATTCTCTACCCTACATACTGTGCAACTTATGTTTGTTCTTTATTTGTTTTAAACTTTTTAGTGTAAAACAATATCCTCACTTGATTTTGGACAAATTGTCCAGATATAAGAAATAGCCTTTAAAAATCAGATCATAAGAAACTCGTCATAATGAAACCCTTTATGGCTGAAGATAATTTATGTGCTCAAAACTTATTAAAACTAGTTTCCCATGGTAATGCTATAGTTGCAGAGATTTTGAGGCTTAAAGATCATAAGCCTGCAGTTTATTTGTGAGTATTATTTTGATTTTATTCATATGCTATTAATAGACCTGGATTACACACTGTCTTGTTATGGGCCAGGTCAGCTCCACCACTCTGGAAGCTAGCAGTATCTCACTAAACTTTTTATATTTGTTACATGAGATTAAACTGACTGAAAACATCTCATCTGGGTTAAACACTCAAAGTCTATTTATAATATTTAAAACATGCAATTATTTGCAAAAACTTATGGTTATTATAGCATTCACAATTGCCCATTATCTTGCATACTTAGGAAACTAAATATGTGACATGTATTAGTCATCACATAAGTTTATTTGTTTTTACAGATTAGACACTAAAGAACTGCAACAAAAGTATCAAGAGATAATAATGGATTTTAGTTACTTTAAACTTTTGGACAGTCAGGAAACTAAAATTAATATCAATCCAGTGAGTAAGCTAAGTAATGCAATTGTTATTATGATATTAATGCCTTTGCTTTGTACCTTTTTTGATAATTGTAAGTGTTAGAGTTATAGAGTAAAGACTGTTCTGTAGTCTACACAAATGAAGTAGCTCCATTGTTGCATTAAAAATCCATCTGAAGTACAGGTGCATGGTTTTCAGTCTCAATCTGTCCTCTTCTCACACCTCATACCTTTCCTAAAAGATTGAAAATGCACCACTAACTCTTCTAATTTTGTGTATTCACGAGGAGTAATTACCATTAAAAGCAACTTCAATTATGTTGTTATTTTTTATTAGCGTATTGTTAGATTTTAGTTCTAAAATTGTGATGCCATTTAGGTTTTTTTACCATATATTAATCAAATAATTTTAGTTGTTTATTGAACAAAATAAATTAGTCAAAATAAGGAGGGTTATAAAAGAGAAATAAAATTCATAAATTTACACTTGTTACTTGCTAATAATTTGTTTTAAACGTAATTCTCTTCCTCGGTCGTGCAGGTGTAATTGCGCATGCGGTACGACTGCTGTGCTGAGGTCTCGGGTTCGATCCCCGGGTCGGGTAAAGTGATATTGAGTTCTTCTATTTAGAAATACTCAGCATCAGCTATATCTAGAATTGTGACCGGTATAGCGATATGCTTGACCCCTATCACATTATGGGACTGTATTAAACTCGCCGAAAACAAACTGGGTGTACTGGTTACACCTCTGCCTTCCCCTTCGGGGATTACAGGCTTGAGTGTATATGTATGTATGTATCTAATTCACTCTTTTCTCATAACTATACAAGATTCTAGTAACTTATAAGTCAAATACAACAGTATGGAATTACCGGCTCTCCTAATTTTGACTGTATTAATTTCAGAAACTACAAGATCTTGATGATGATCTTAAGGAAAAATATTTAGAATTAATAACTAGATTTTATTTACTATTTGAAAATATTTATCAGTATATAATAGACTTGAACACATTCATTGATCAATTGAAAGATGAAGCATTTATTCAGCAGAATATAGAGACAGTGATGAAGGATGTTGAAGGAAAACAACTATTGGTATGTTTTAAATATAATATTATGTTCAAAAATAAAAAAATTCCAACAATAAACCTATAACTATCAGATAAAAGAGTGGCCCATTGTTGACTTAAACAGATAGCTACGGTGAAGAAAACATAAAAAAAAACAATATATACCTACTATAGTATATTTTAGGTACCTACCTAGTTTAAAAAAATACAAAAAAAAACTGGATAAATTATACCTATTAAATACAAGGTGAAAATGTTTAATGGTTTACATGTAACTAAACATTACAAATACGAACATGATTACTTCATTACACATTATAAAACAAAGTCCTCCGCCGCGTCTATCTGTCTATTCGCAATAAACACAAAAAATATTGAACGGATTTATATGCGGTTTTCTCCAATAGATACGAGTGATTCATGAGTATGGTTTAGGCATATAATTTGTCAAGGTTTTGTGTAAATTGTTTAAATATAACGATAATTGTTGGAAGTGTCGGAAAAAGTCAAGCTGGGAGCTCCCTTTGAGATATAATAAAACAATGCATTGTGGTATATTCCTCTTTTACATATCTACAAAAAGTCCGCAATGCTATCTATTAAGGACAGCTTACTGGACCCACTCCATCTTCTAAAAAAAGATCACGTACAATGCCGTATTTGGAAAGCTATTTAGACGGATACAGTATTAATCCTTATCAACTTAAATACGTTATTTACCTTAAGCATATCATTTCATACACATTATTATAATCTTTTACACCATATACCTAATTTAAATGAATATCTTAGAAATTATCACAACAAATTAACGCGCGCGAAAATTAACTCAAGCGCTTTCTCATTGTTTCTTTATAAGCCGAGCAGAACACGTGAGAAGTACGGCGATCGGTACAGGTGCGTCAGTGCAGGAGACAACTCCTAGGATTAAATACTTTGCCCAAAAATAACCTCCATGCGGCCGAAGCCGCGGGCAACAGCTACTTATAAATATGAATCCAATTCATTGAAACCTGATGATCAGTCTTAACAGAAATATGTTTTGTTTGGTTTTATATTTATTAAACGATTTTTTTTTAGTGCGAATCGCTGTATCTGTATGGCGCCATGTTGTTATTATGTGATATATTTATTCCTGGACCTGTGAGGGAAAGGCTATTGGTAGCATTCTATCGCTACAGCACTAGTCAATCTCAATCCAATATTGATGATGTTTGCAAATTATTGAGAGATACAGGATATGATCAACAGAACAATAAGAGACCACCTGACTACCCTACAGAGTATTTCAGGTACAAATACCGCAATCATAATACAACCAATTTTATAGCCACTGTTGGTTTAGTGAAGTGAAACTGTAAGAGTCGATATTTGTGATTTGTTTATATGTATAAAAAATAGACCACAAAGGGGTTTTTAAGGGGGATTACATCAAGTACAGCGAACGTAGTTCGAAAATTAACATTGTTCTATATATTTTAGGTTTGTATGGTTTAGCTGGTTATAATTTATCGTATTTGTGTCGCTTAGTTTTAAATGTAAACAAGCCTTGATTATTGTAACCCATTTATTAAACGGTAGGCAGCGGCTCTGCTGTGCTCTGGCATTGCAGAAGTCTATGGGCGGCGGTGACTACTTACCATCAGGTGGCCCGCCTGCTCGTCTGCCTATCCAGGCACTAAAAAAAAAAAAAAAATTTATGCCGATGCACACGCGTTTGTGCTACCTTTGGTTTCAAACTTTATTATGGTATGCGCCACTGGGTGCAAAATGAATTCTCTGCCAATGGTGTACATAATAACTGTGAGTATTTTGTGAGTCTTGTGTTATCAATATCAATCCTTATGGATTAGAATATATATATTATAACAATAATTTGTCTACAGTCTTATTATATTTAAGGTGTTCCTACATTTTCCTAATTTTGACTCGAAAGTACAACACTTTAGCATTATATAGATTAGCCTCAATTAGCCGTCATGAATACTGGTGATATACGTTGATCAGTCACGTCTCACGATCAGCCGGCGCGGTGTTGTACACTAAATTAAACTAATGCAGCAAAAGTCCCCGCTAATGGGGAAGTCATCGACTCTATACGTTAGCATTTTCGGCCGCTTTAATATTGACTGTAGTTGCTTATGTCGCTGACTGTACCACTTGCTACTCTAGCTTATAGACATCTGCTCTTTCGAAAACGTCAATCAGAATGACCCATACAGTTCCCCAATAAATTTTAAAACACCTATCTATCAGATCTGTCAGACCTATCTTCTTTGCGTTGGTACAACAATTGATAAGATGTTTTGTTTATAGCCGAGCTTATATTCGTCCGGAGTTTATAGAAAAGGTTGTTGGAAAACTTAGATCTGAAGATATTTACAATCAACTTACAGTTTACACCGTACCCGAACACCATTCGCTAGCGTTGGCGACCCAGGCAAGCATGCTTGTTGTCTGCCTGTTCTTTACGCCAAATGACCTACAAACAGACTCATCAAAAATGCGAGAAATTGTCGATAAATTTTTTCCAAGTAATTGGGTCATACCTATATACATGGGCGTTACAATTAATATTATCGATTACTGGGAAAATTTTAAAGCTGCTAAGTTAGCTTTGAGTAATACCTGCAGTAGCAAAATTCTTAAAGATTGTTTTACGAAACGAAGTTCTTCCGTAGAAACATTGATAAGTAAAACTCACCAACTACTAAAAGAAGGCGCATTGACTGAAGATTTTGTTTTAGATAATATAAACAAATTATTGAACTTGCTACTAAATTCTAACTTGATTGTAAGATGGTTACTGTTACACAGCAGTGATGTTATATTTTTCGATAACAATAAAAAAAGTAAACAACTTAAAGATATGCTAATTAAAGAAACTAATTATGACCCATTAAAAATTCTTGAATTGTTAATAAGTACTGCAGAACTGGAATTAAAAGTTAGAGAAATTTTAAACAAATTATTAGCGAGTAGAGATGAAACTTGGAATACAAATAAGGCGTTGGCTGTTGAAGCAATAAATAGTTTATCTGAGTTGTTTTCTGGAGTGAAACCTATCAATAAAATACCGCAAAATGACCAACTTACGCTTTGGTTCGGCAATATAGCAAAGCAGGTTAACTCTTTGAGCGAACCCGTAACAACTAAATCGATAAAAAAGGTCACACAACTGATACAGGCTTTAGACGAAGTAGAGGAATTTCATGGTATCAACAGTACTTCGACAATTATACAATTTCTTACCGAGAGCAAACAGGCGTTAAAAAATCTTTTGCGAGCAGCCTCTCTGAAAGAAGATTATTTAGTACACTTAGAAACCATAGCTGACGTAAGTTATGCTTGGTGTATTATAGATTCTTATACGCAATACATGCAAGATAGCATTAAAGAAAATCCTGCAGTAACAAGTAGACTCCGAGCACTATTTCTTAAATTGGCTAGTGCAATGGAAATTCCCTTATTGAGAATAAACCAGGCTCACAGCGATGATTTAGTCTCCGTCTCGCAGTATTACAGTAACGAATTGATAAAATACATACAAAAAGTACTGCAGATTATTCCAGAAATGGTTTTCTTTATTGTGGAAAAAATTATTGACATTCAAACATGGACGATCAAAGAGGTGCCAACGAGATTAGAAAAAGAGCGATTAAGAGATTTTGCTCAGTTAGAACATAGAATGGAAGTAGCAAAACTGACACACACTGCATCAACGTTTACAACAGGTAGGTACACCAGGTTTATTACCGTTTGGCTAGTGCCAATATACTTACACCGTAACGTGACTACAATAGACTGGACGGCGAGTACACTGGAATCAAATAGAATGTCGTCCGTCGAAGATATATTGCACGTCTCAACGGCATATCGCAAGAACTGTGACGTGTATTTATATACCTATCCTAAAATAAATCCAATCTAAAGTAACAAAGATGATGCAGATACAAACAATATCTTATTTTTAGGTATACTGGATATGAGGTCTACTTTAGTCGGAGTGATTAGAGTAGATCCTGCGGAGTTATTAGAAGATGGCTTATTAAGAGAATTAGACAGGCACATCAGTAACAAATTTGTCGAATTTATTGATCCTCAGGGCAGGAAATTGCAACTGACTGCAAACAATTTGTTAAATCGATTGCAAAAATTAGCCGAAAGTATGGATGGATATAAACGATCTTTAGAATACATTCAGGATTACATAAATATTCATGGATTACGGATTTGGCAGAAACAGGTATAAGTCAATGATGTTAATGTTCGCTGTGTATTTATTATATTTTTCAATGAAATTTTATATATAGGTATCAGCGATTGTGAATAAAAGTGTTGCAAAAGAGATAAGTCACCGCAAAGGAGTCATTCTGTATAGTCCGTCGGCAGGTTTTATGGGAAGCTTAGCAAGACAAATAGCGCAAATAACAGATGCAAGGTAAGTTGTCATAAACGAATTTGAATACAGATAGAGATAGCAATGTTATTGAATACATTTTACAGCCGCCATGGCGCAGTGAGAGTAGTCAGCTGCGAAACTAGAGCCGCGAGTTCGATTCCCACATCTAGATAAATGTTTATCTCTGACACTGAAAGTCTGGTAGATCTTGATACCCACGGCACGAGATAATTGTATATCACTGAGAACTGGACTACGTGTGTGACTGTTGAGTGTTATTGGTTTATTTTTTAATCGACTTAAAAAAAGGCGGCGGTTCGCAATTCGTCGGAATCTTTTTTATGTATGTTCCCCGATTACTCAAAGACGCCTGGACTGATTCTAATTTTTTTTGTTTATAAGGTTATACCTACTTCCCAGGTGGTCCCATCAGCACCAAGTCAGGATCTGATGATGGGATCTCAGAAAAATCTAGGGCAACCCACAAATTTTATAGGGACGCATAATTTGTTTTTGATTGAAGTCGGTGTACTTTTTATGAATTAAAAATTTGCTTATAATATTTTCAGAGTTTGCATCTACATTAGTGTATGTGCCGCTTGGTTTGACACGAAAACACAAACCGAAGTAATTAATACAAAAACATTTGCTAAACTAAATGACGCTGTGGGCGTTGTCGGGCTTCACGGCCTGGACACTTTATATGCATTCATGATAAAAAATCAAATACAGAACATCCAAGAGATATTCCGAAGTAATCAAAATAAACTTATTGTGGGAAATTCGTTCGACACCAAAGATATTGAACAGATCTCTACAAAATGGCATAAAATGTTTCAACAATTAACTGATGTGTTGGTCCTTACTGGATCGTTACAGATTATTCGCAAACATATTGCTTATCAGTTGAACACAAGTTGCAAATTTGATTCTGCTCATTTAGAAGCAACACTAAGGACTTTAAATGAGTAAGTATTTCTTATATAGAACTCTGAATGAAGAATAATTATCAAATCAAATCATTTATTTTGTAAATTAGGCCACTATGGGCACTTTTTACATGTCATAATAATGTTAAGGTCTACTGGTGCTTCGGAAATGCCAACTGGTCTGAGAAGAAGCACCAAGAAACTCAGCCGTAGGTCTTTTGTAATTTGTCATTACAATTTACATTATAAAATAATTTACATATAAAATACATACATCCTTAAACAAGTCACATTCACATGAAACAAAAAAAACGGTACGGTACATGTTAATACAAATTACAAGGCAGAGTCGTAAATGAGGCTATACAACCTGTTATTTTAGTATGAGATGTTATTGATCAGATGGATATTTTTTATGAATGCTGACATAAGTAATTTGAAAGTGTTGCTTCTAATAGAAACGCATAAGTTATTATAGCGCCTTATAGCCTTAGTTATTATAGCGCTTTAACATGTTTTTTATTTAATATTTACTTTACATAGTAATGCCAATATATCTTTATATAATGGCATTATGGGGTAATTTTGAATACATATTTCTCAGTGACTGACAATCATGAGTTAGAAGCAAAAAAAAATTTATGAAACCTAGCAGAATTTGAACGTTTCCTTATTTATCGGAATCAGTAGTTATTATTTACTTAATAAATGTTACTTTTGATTATTTTCAGATCAATTATTAACGAATTAAAAACATGTTCAGCATCTGGTTTAAAGCCTAAAGTATCGTCCAACCTTTTAAAATATTTAGAAGATAATCTTGTTAGATGTGGAATATCTGAGCCATTTGGGAAGAAATACGAAGTAAATGTACAGGAACTATTGAACGTAGATATCGCTCGCATTCTTGCTGTGTTAGTTATCTCACAACTTCCCAGACTGCAGTTGTGTTTAACCACAGGTATCTACGTTCTTATTTATAAAAAGTGTTTCAGTCAGTTCCTACTACTTTTTTGGGATCAGACTTTTTGTTAGTTTGCTCTGTTTGCTTCTATAATACTAGCTGTTGACCACTCGTGACAACGTCTTTCACGTAGTTCATAACGTTGTGTTAGATAGACTACAACGGTTACCTTTCGCAATTAATAGGTTATAAAAGGCAAAAATAAATCTGAATCAGTTCATGATATTAGCGCGTTCAAACTATGTCTTAGGCGTTATATTATAATTTTTCACCGTAATCTTTAACTATCAAAATTACGCTAATCTATAAAATTGAAATAAAACGCATAAAATTATTCATTTTAATTAACCCAAAACATCCCCAAAAACCATTTGCAAATTGACTATTGTATAGGGAGCAGACCAAGTGTCTGAATTCTGAACTGCGCGGCATGGTATACACGCCGGCACGTAAGTTAGCAAGGTTTTGGCGTAGTAGGAGTAAGTTCGCGCATAGTACACTTAATGCAACAAAAAATGGTCACACATCATAAATAAATTTTCTGGTAAGTTTGCGTAAAATGGTATTTGGTATTGCAATTAATTTTAAAACAATAACACTCGCAACAAAAACTTAATTTAAAACACAACAAAAACAAAGGGTACAGTTTTAGTGCAAAAAGTGTAATCGGGAGCGAACGGTGCGTGGACGCGGTGCGGGAGGCAAGGATCGACGGATGCACCAATCACGCGGCACTATCTCATATCCCGCGTCCTGCTTGACAACCAAAGAGACCTAAAAATCGACTTCTGCGTATCTAACGACTCTTGCCAAGTTACGTGCCGGCGTCTATACTGTGTCGTTGAAATCGGTATTCGAAGTTCAGTAATGTTCGGGTCTTGTCGTGCGGCCAGTCCGCCACTCAAAGCGACGCGCATCGCCTCTATTTACTTTTTGCCAGATTTGTTTACATTTATAGCCACTGCCCAGCTCCTATGGGTCGCAGAGTGATGTTTCATAAACAGGCTAACTAATGCGCATTAAAACAAAAAACCTCTTTATAATATTAGTATACAGAATGTTGCAAAAAGGGGGTACTAATGAAAGCAGCACGTAATTAGTAACATATCGAAAATCCCGTAAACCTCATCTTATCTGAGTAATTGTAGTTCGAAATTTTAAGAACCGCGCTACAAAAATGCCAAGACAAAATTCACTAATCAGTACATAACCACAACCACCCAATCCTCCTTGCAACACTCTGTATATATAGGTAATTTGTACAATATATTTATTTTCAGGTGACCTCATTACGAAGAAGCCAGGAGAAAATATTGATGGCTATCCATTATTTGTTGGAATTCATACTCTGCTGTGTCAGACAAAAACAGAAAACCTCGATTTATTCATTGATTTATTGTGTAATTTTGCCAGGTGGGTAATGCTTTCTGTTTTGATAAGGCCGTATTTGAATTTATTTCTTTTTGGAATGTGTTCAAGATCTTATGTATTTGCATCAGCGCAAATATAGTACTAGTTAAATAAATAATAATAATAAATACAATATTGACACGTCTGGAGTGCTTTTAATTGCGCATCTTTCATATGGCCGGCACTCGCTCTATATTGTATGGCAACATGTACTGCGTCAGAGACACTCTAGTCTTACCTATAAATGTTTTTACAGTGTATAAGTAAGTGTATTGAAATCAGGTGATAATTTAAATCATATTTGTTTTCAGATCGAAATCATCAGAATTGTCTAGTGACGGAGTTTTTATTGTCAGAATCCTGGAATTGTTTTGTGAAAACTTTGCATATTATCCTTTCGAGAAACTCGATAATAAACTTCCTTTAGTTTTATTAACTCATACATTACAAAAATAGATATTAAATGAGTCTTTTATGGAGCAATGCTGTTAATATTATTTATATTGCATTTGATCCTCGACCGCTTCTTCACCTTGCCCCATGGCGTAGTGTGAAGAAGCTATCGATTTTTTCTCGCGTTACTTGACACTGACGGCACTGCGCTTACCATCAGGTGCAGTGTGATCACTTTGCCGCGCCAGGATAAAAAAACCTAAATCGACATGTCAAGATTCTCCGCGAGTTACTAAATCATCTGATACATTTAGATCTCGCTTGCAGCCCAAAATTAGATTTTAGGCTTTAGCTGTAAGTTTATAGCGCTCGCTTGATGTGAATTATTGTCTTAAGTAGAGGAGGCCACTTATTATTATTGTTATTAGAGGCCATTATTGTTATCATTATTAAGATGCTCACGTACCTAATATCCAATATTTTTTTAAACTAATTTCGATGCATACGTGTACCTACAACTAAAATGATTTTTTATTCTTGCACGTCAAACATTGCGCCCGATGGGTGAGCGCAGTACTGTCCAAGTAGCACAACTATCAACAACTATCCCTCGCAATTCGACACAATCATTTCAATCTGCTGTGAGGATTCTTTACAGTACGCTTAATAAGTCCGGGATTATCGAAAGGAGGGAACACGTGCGCTGGCAAACTTTTCCACAGCTTGATGGTGCGGCTGATATATAAATTCGCGAACCTCTTGGTTCAGGCCAGGGTAATAGACACCACGCTGTTGTAGTTCCGCAAGCCAGTACGTGTAGTTTTGGCGTGTACAGAAGAGGATGGGAAAAGACCAAATAATTCTTCGGAGCATTCGCCATGGTGCAGACGGTAGAACATGCTAAGCGAAGAAATGTCCCTGCGCTGCTGTAGTAGCTCTAAACTGTTGGTCACTTCTGCATCATTCATAATGCGGATGGCCCGTCGCTACAATCTATATTAACCATCGAGCAGGCATCGGAACCATAACAGAGGTGGAAGCAGTATTCCATTCCCGGCTGTACCTGTGCTTTATATTAGCAGCACGCTAATATTCGCTGATCGGGCGTTAAAAACAGCCGCCGCAAAATTAAATCAGATATCTACACCTAAGATGCTAACATCATCCTGCATTGTCATTGGAACACACTTAATTTGGAGACAGGAGAAATCGGGTATTTTTTGGATGAAAACACGCACATTAAGGTTTTCATGGCATTGAATTCAACATTCCTGATATCCTGCGAAAACACAAGATCTCTGTCTGGGTCTGGTTGAGCTCAATTATAACATTATCGTGTCTCCGTATAGTTTCCGTCTACAAGGCAGATATATTGTATGCCATTTCTCTCAAAAATAACTTATTTATAATTATATATTATCGGGTTCTACTATTTTATTAGTATGTGAGTGCCGGTCAACAGATAGGAAATGCAATAAAATACATCTTCGCGAATAACACATATATTGTCGGAACTAAAACAATACACTATTGCTTCGACAATATCGCGGACCACGCACGAGCCACACCCGCGCACGCGTCTATCTCGAAACACAGCCGGCTCGGCACTGGCGTGGTGCGGGTTGGCGGCGCGGGCGCAGTCCGTACGGAGTACCCGCTGGGTACGGCATGGAAGAAAGTGGGGCGGCCGAGTATGGTACGGCATCGGTAACTTGCTCCGAAATATCGCGCGCTATATCCTCCCCCTCCAGGTTACAATTCCGTCCCGGATGTGACCTGGCCGGTCTTCCCCTACGTGCCTTTTGGGCAATAGTACTCGTACCTTGGTACGGAGTAAGAGCGCTGGCATGGTACTTGCCGATTACTTGACCGCGACTATCTTTGATCACGAAAGACGTAGGACTCGCCACCTCGGATACCACATACGGACCACTACGCCGGGGTGCGAATTTCGCGGTAAAGCCCTTACTAGCATTACTGAGGACATGGGAATCTACGAGAACTAAGTCTCCAACGGTAATAACAGGAGCAGAACGTCGATGCCTGTCTGCCGCTTCCTTGCGGATATCCTGTTGTTCCTCCACTCGATACTTCACGCGTTGAAGTGTGTGACCAAAACTACGCAAGTACGGCGTTATTTGTGGTACATAATTTTCTTGGGACACAATAGCCCTCATATCATGGTCTACATCGATGGGCGATCGTAGTTTTCGAGCGAACATCAAATATGCTGCGGTCTCCTCCGTACTACAATTATAGGCGGTGTCGAGAGCAAAACGGGTTTGGGAGAGCATCTCTGGCCATTTGCGATGCTCCGGTCCCAAGACCAGGGCAATACTGAATGTCGAGATTTTGACCTTGAATCTTCATGGCCCATCGAGCCAGTCGTCCGCTGGGATTCTTCAGGGACATCAACCACTTTAGCGGCTGATGATCTGTAGCGACGCGTACTTCTGCTCCTTCGATATAGCCACGGAACTTTTCCAACGCCCACACGACAGCTAGAGCTTCACGCTCAGTGGTGTTGTAGTTCCGCTCAGCTGGCGTGAGCAGCCTACTCGCGTACTCGACGGGTCTTTCTTCTTTTGCTTCCGATCCTTGCATCAAAACAGCACCCAAAGCGTATGCACTTGCGTCGGTCCGCAGCACAAACGGCTCTTCAAAATTCGGCTGTCTAAGAATAGGAGCGGACGAAAGCTTTTCTTTAAGCAGTTCGAAGGACTGGGTTTGATCCGTTTCCCAGGTCCACTTACGATTCTTCTTGGTCAGTTCTGTTAAAGGGCGGGCTATGCCCGAGAAGTCAGGAACAAATTTCCTAAACCAGGAACACGTCTGAAGAAAGGTCCGAAGTTCCTTCAGTGATGACGGCGTTTTCATATCTATCACAGCTCGGACCTTCTCAGGATCTGGTTCAATTCCTGATGGTGAAATGACATGGCCTAGATATGTCAAGCGACTTCTCGCGAAGACACATTTTTCGCGATTGGCGTTGAGGCCGAATAACCTTAGGCGGTCAAATACCTCCTGTAAATGCTTAACATGGGTTTCTAAATTATCAGATATAATTAAAATGTCATCAAGGTAACATATCACGGTGATATCTCTGAGGCCAGAGCGAAAGCGGTCGATCAGTCTTTGGAATGTCGACGGAGAGTTCCGTAGACCAAATGGCATGCGTCGAAACCGAAACGTCCCGAACGGAGACACGAAAGCCGTCTTGTCGCGATCCTCAGGGGCTACCTCAATTTGCCAGTATCCAGACCTCAAGTCAATACTTGACATCACACTGTCCGGCTTTGTGGACAGCAACAGCTCGTCAATAAGGGGCAACGGGTATTTGTCGGCACGTGTGATTCGATTAAGACTCCTATAGTCCACACAAAACCGTACAGTACCGTTTTTCTTAGGCACGAGCACAACTGGTGAGGTCCATTCTGAGTCTGCTTCTTCTATTACTCCTTCTTCTAACATTTTATCTATTTCTTTCCTCATGATTTCCTTTTTTGCAGGTGTTACACGATATGGTGGGACGGATATCGGTGGATGGTCGCCAGTATCAATCCTATGGATTGCAAATGTGGTAGCGGCTCCCCCTTGCTCAAAGATATCCTTATTATCTTCCAGGAGAGTCGAGAGCTCAATACGCTCATGAGGTTCTAAGAGTGTTCCTTCATCCTCGCGCAATAGGTCTACAGCGGAACAGACGAGGCGAGTCGCTTCATCCTCGTATTCCAGTACAAAAGTACCAGGCCTATCGCGTATTGACCAACGATCCCTAACGAAATCGAATACCATACCAGCGTCCCTTATAAAATTAATTCCTAATAATGATTCTGTTGCACCTGGCAACACTACAAACTGCGTCGGCACCACCACTCCATGTACCGTTACATTAACTAAAGCAGTTTCAACAATATTACTGCTTGTATCACCGTTAGCAAATTTAAAATTATAATGTACTCTATCAAATTTGTGATTACAATTTTTTAAAAACGCACTTAGACTAACACTCGCGATAGATTGTTTTGCACCAGTGTCTAATAATAATTTTCCCGTCTCTCCGTAAATGTCCACACACATCACGGGTCTACTTCGCGGCGGATACGCAGATGATACCGCGGCCACGGATTGGAAAGCCGGAGGGTCCAACGAGCTTCTTCCTCTGCAAGTCCCGCAGTTAGCCCGGATCACGCCCGGGGCACCACACCCAAAGCACACTATCGGCGTCGACGTCAGCGGTGGCGCTGTACTCTCGCCTGCCGTGTGGGTCTTGGTCTGGTCGCGTAGTCGGGAACAATCAGCTTTTACATGGCCAAACTTTTTGCAGTAATTACAAAGCGGTCGTGACTTAGTAGTCTTAGTACGTATATTAGGTGCAGAATTATGAGCGATGGTTGGCGATAATCCATCAACATGTGTTGTCTCAGACTTGCGATGTCTAGGGCGACCTTCATCAAATAAGTCTTCTAAGCGTCGAGCTTGCGTTAATAAATCAGCAAAAGAATCGAAAGCGATTCGTGCAATCTTTTCTCTAATTCTGTGGTGCAGTAGTCCATACACCATATCTAGCTGAATTTCTTCCGTAAGACTATAAGGTAGCTGAGCAATCAGAGCCCTTGCTCTGCACACGAAGATGTCTGTCGACTCTTCACCTTGTTCCTTGGAGAACAAGTCCTTGTAAATTTTATGCGGCGGGAGACGCGGCCCATATGTTTGTTTTAACAAGTTGATAGCTTCAGACCAACTCTTAACGGAAGCCTTCACACCTTGCCACCACGTTGCCGCTAACCCCGTGAGAAGCATTGGTAATCCCCGTAATGCAATACTGTCGTCAACGCTGACACACTCCTTGTATATCTCCAAAGCATCAATAAACGCTAATACATCGCTTTCTTTGGCGCCGTCGAATCGTGCTGTGCATTTGGCGAAATTGCCTTGCAAAGATGGACGGGAAGGTAATGTACATGAAGTTGTCGGCGACTGTGCTCGAAGTAGCTGCGCAAGCTGCAGGAGCTGTTGATCAGTGATGACTACCGGAGTCGGCGCGGTCGGCACCGCTTCGCATGTGGTCGACGCAGCCGGCGTGGCTGTGTCACTATCCAGACCAGAACTTGGTCGTGACCCATTCTCCCCCTTGTCCTTAACTCCGTTACGTGTTGTAGGAGCCATCATAATATTTACGCAATAACTTTATAAACGTAATTATAGTTCGACGTAAAACACAAGCGTCCAAAATGGCGTCAACTACGTACACTGTTACGAAAGTTCGAGTCTACACACTTTTAAGATAGCTAGGCGGAATGTCCAATATACATCGTCCATAGCATAACTTGATGGAAACAAAATAAGTATACTTATCGTCCCTTTTGCGAATGGCGACACGTGTTAACGTGTTTCAACTCGTGTCTCGATCTCGTTCACGTTGCGTAGCGCAGTTCGTATACACATATACACTAAACACACTTGCACTTTTGTCTTTTAACTATTTGTCCAACGAAATAGGAAACCCGATTGTCTATAATAACAATAATAACAACGGTAAGTTCGTAAGCCGAACGTTGGGCAGCCACTTATCGGGTTCTACTATTTTATTAGTATGTGAGTGCCGGTCAACAGATAGGAAATGCAATAAAATACATCTTCGCGAATAACACATATATTGTCGGAACTAAAACAATACACTATTGCTTCGACAATATCGCGGACCACGCACGAGCCACACCCGCGCACGCGTCTATCTCGAAACACAGCCGGCTCGGCACTGGCGTGGTGCGGGTTGGCGGCGCGGGCGCAGTCCGTACGGAGTACCCGCTGGGTACGGCATGGAAGAAAGTGGGGCGGCCGAGTATGGTACGGCATCGGTAACTTGCTCCGAAATATCGCGCGCTATAATATAAAATAGTAGATATTGCGCGCGGCTCCGCCCGCATGGAGGTTATTTTTGGAAGAAAAGGTATACAATACATGGAGGCATCTGATCTATTACGCCTTTCTATATTTTGTTAACCCATAGAAAGTGTGCATCTTTCCGGGATAAAAAGTAGCCTATGTCATTTTCTGATCCCTAAACTGCCACTGTGCAAAAAGATCATGTCGATCCCTTGCTCTGCGAAAAACTAAACTATCCCACGGGAACTGTACATTTTTCCGGGATTAAAGTAGCCTATGTGCTATATCAGACTATAATCTATCTTTGTGCCAAATTTCAACCAGATCGGTCCAGCCGTTGTAGCGTGATTGAGTAACAAACATCGATCCACCCAATCATTCGCATTTATAATATTTTATATTAGTAGGATTACCTCTGCACGCTACGCTGTCTCGATTCAGCTGAGCGTTCGTTCGTTGGCCTTCGGCGACCGTCCACATTCCATTACATGAGTTCGATTCCTTTGATGTTACCGCCACGCTTCGGATCTCTGACACATACGAACGCCGAACGATCGTTGGCGTTCGCTATGCCGCCAGACAGGTCACAGGACCAACGAAGGCCAGCGAAACCCATTCATTGGGCCGCGGCCGATATGTAGGTACTCAGCATACGATTGACATTTTATGATAACTTCCTTAATCAACAAATTCAATTTATAACTGATATTTGTTAATTATATTATTTATTATCTATCCAAATAGAAATCTGGATCCGTAATAATATCATAAATGCGAACTGTAAGTCTGTTTGTTTGTTACCTTTTCACAACTAAATGGCTGAACGGATTGTCATGAAATTTGGCAAGGAATTAGATTATTTCCTGGGGAAGGACAATATTATGTATCGGGGTGCAATATTTGTATGCGTAATTCATAACTCCTCAAGTTCATTTTATATTCAATCTGAAATTTATATTTAGGATTTTGGTAAGATATAATGAATGTGATAACTTTTTTGCAAAATCAATCCTCAAGGGGGCAAAGTCAGGGCTTAAATTATAAGGTAGGTATTCTTTAGATGCTCTCCCTATGTACCGTCTATGGACCCTTACAAAAATAAGTTATGCTATAATTTTATATTTATAAAGCCATTGAGACCATTCAATTTAGTACCTATAATTAAAAACAACTCTTCGTGTTGAGTAGCAAGGGATTGACAGTCTCTCGCTAATTGATACTCTATCTGGATGGCACTTCGCTTACCATCAGGTGCAGTGGGGTGACTTTGCCACGCCAGATAAAAAAACAAACAAAACACTTGCATGCTTATTATAGGCTAGGAATTGGTTTTTGTTTCTAATTCAATATTTCAGGTAGATTCGTTTTTTATTTATTTGGGTGGGGTATGTGTAATTGCCCTCTTCATTTAATTTTATTTATGGATGTATTAATATACAATAATAATTTTATTTGAGATTAGTCCACATTTATCATTAAAGATTTGATTTATCCTCCAGGTAGTGAATCAATTGGCTTTTTATTATTTTCCCCACAAATTTACATATCACTGAGGTTATGGCAATTGATGTCTGACCGGTCACCTGTTTTTTAGGATTGGCTGCATTAGGCTCAACACCTGAGAGGTAGGATGGATGGTAAAGGTGTGTCAGTGCAGGAGGCAATTCCTTGGATAGTATGCTTTTTCTCCCAAAAGTAACCTCCATTCAGGCAGAGACGCATGCTACAGCTAGGATTGTATAAAGCTACTGGTAATTGACTTTTTTTGTAAATCTATATATATTTTATTTATAGATCTTTATCATACAACTTGACGAATGGGTTCACTGTCTGTGACTGACAATCTGTAGGGGTACTTTTTCATGTTTTTATCCACATAGTTTTTTCAAACTATCAAATATAAACTAATCACATCTTTCTGAAATTCTGCTTTGCAAGATCCGGATTAAATTGGGAGTTGTACTTTTGTTTAACTTCAGCTTCCTTTTGAATTTTTGTTGGCATTTTAGGATTGTTGAGTTGTGTCAAAAATAATTCCGTTCTATATTTTTCCTGTTGCTCCCGTTTTAGACGAGCTTCTCTCAGTTTTTGTAGTTGGTCTTTCTTGTCATTTTTTGAAGAACTGTGTCTATGCTGTGTTGCTTTCTTTCTAACTTCTGAACCACTTGATTTGTTTTGTTTAGTGTTATCTTTTAGGCAATACTTTTTAAAATTGTTCAATGGATCATGTTTTTGTTTAGCTTTCCAGCATATTTCTCCATTTTTGATGTCTATTTCTTTAGGTTTTGGTTTACCATCTTCATCTTTGAGGATCAACCTATTATATGTGTCCTTTATTCGACTGCCTTGCTGAAGTCTAGACTGGCCTGGAGCTACCTCATACCAATTTTTTTTCCCAAGAGCTTCATTTGTGTCTTGTCCTAGATAAGTTAAATAGCCAATTTGCTTTTCATACTCTTCTTTTTTTTCCTTTGCTTCAATATCATGTTCTTCATTTGTTGTTTTAACAGCAGTATCTATATCTGAAAATAAGTTAATATGCCTAGATGGTACCTCTGTATCATTTTTTTCTTGAGTGACGCCATATTCAAGAAGTTTTAATTTGCTATTTTGTTTTAGAAAATTAAGCCTTGCTTCACGATTAGCGTTTTCGATTCTTGACTTTTCTAGTCTCTCATTTTCCGCTGCTTCTGCCTCATCTCGCCTTACTCTAGCTATATTTTCCTTAGTCCTCACATGCCATCTAAGACAAAAAAATGTTTAAATGCATTAGAAACAGGCATTGAATCAAGGAAGTATAGTTTTTTTTTAAATATGCTACAAACCTTTTCTTAGGCAATATATTCATGGTCTTGCGTTATTAGCACAAATTGTAAATTGAAAACGAATCAGCCCAGAGTCTATAATATTTCTTTTAAAATTATATCAGTCGCATTTGGAAAATAATTACTGCAATAATGCTCTTTGAATTACTGTTTCTCTCGGTAGAGTTAGTGATGGTCAACTCGAGTTAACTCGAGTTGCTCTTAGATCGAGTTGAATTCTTCCTAACTCGAGTTGGATCAAAGCGTATTATACTATATACGGAAATGCTGCTTGGATTGCTGCGGTAAATGAAGATTGAAGAAGCGACGCATTCACTCTGTCTCATTCTTATTCGCGCGCAGTGATCATTTGTGTGTCACTATATTCATTAGGCTAGACTACCTCGGTGGCACAGTTGTAATTGCGCATACGTTACGATTGCTGTGTTGAGGTCTCGAGTTCGATCCCTGGGTCGGGTAAAGTGATATTGTTTTTTTTATCTAGAAATTCTGAGTATTAGCCCGGAATCTGGAATTTGTGGAATTCTGGTATGGCGATAGACTCGCCCCCTATTACATTGTGGGACCGAAATAAATTCGGCGAAAAGTGGGTGTACACATCTGCCTACCTCTTCCGGGAATACAGGCGTGAGTGTATATGTATGTATATTATGCTACAGACGTATTATTATGTCACTGACACTTAAAGTTACTTCAATGCAGATTTGAGATTAATTTTTGAGTGCCGGTAATGCCGGTAATTGTAAATGTCTCAATACATGTTTATTACGAATCTGTTCCGTTTTTTAATATTATCGCGAAACAGAGTCATTAAATTGAAAAAAAAACTAAACAAATCATACATTTCATTTCTTCTAGTTAACTAGAGTTACATGAACTTCAACTCGAGTTGTGTTTAATCCCGAGTTAGCACATCTAGTAGTACAGTAGAATGTTACCAAACTTTTCCACAGCGAACCGGCTAAGACAAGAGACCATAATGCCAATTGTCAAATCAAACCTTCTATATATTTAGGGACACGGAAAAAATATCGATACTTTGTGGTATCGAGTACTTTGCCCTTCGATACCGATACTTTTGTACTCGATACTCTGTGTTCGATACTTTGTTCGAATAAATCTTAGAAATTACCTACCTAACTTGGCTATTTAAGGCAAACTAGTTCAATTATGTCGAACCTTTTAAAACTTTTCATGGCGTTCAAAATCGTTCATTCACTCACTCATTCTGCTCATTCTTCGTTGTTCTACATATGTACATTCAACGTGTTCGTTTCGATCGAATCGAAAGCAATTAAACGGTGGAGGAATGAGACTTTAAAGTACTTTGTGGTAGAGTACGTATTATCAAATACTTATAAGATATTCTAAATTATCCACAGGGGATAACGACTGAAAGACATGTTAGTATTTGTCTCCACTAGGATGCACGGTCTCCACCATGCATCATTGTGTATGCATGCCCGGCATGGTGGAGAAACTTCAACATTTTTTATATAAAAAAGAGGATTGGACCAAAATATAATGGCTTATCGCCCTTATTTAGAGTACGCGAATTAATAGTAATTATTGTGACTTTCTGTGGTATTATGATGCTCTTTGATTGTGACTATTTTAGACATGGCTTTAGCCTTTTGAATTGTGACTATTTCAGACATGGCTTCGGCTTTTAGAATGGAAAAGTATCGGACATGGCTTTCTCCTTTTAGATGGATAAAAACTACAGACATGGCTTTGGCCATTTAAATAGAATAGAAATGCTATTATTCCATCCTTGATCATCATTACTATCGATATGTTATAAAAATTTGGTTACTGGCAGTGTTGGCAGAATTGCCAGATATAAATTATAAGTTGTTGCAAGTAGCGTTTGTATTCTCTTTGGTTTCAAGTCGCCAAGTTTTCCTTGCTGAGTAGTTAAAATTTTTAGCTGAATAATCTGTTTTATAAATTAAATTGAAGCCCATCATCAAATTTCGCATCAATTTATGCAATTTACTAATGTGGTGGGCGATTATTTTTATGTAATAACTATAGATATTTGGATATTCGATACATCGACTTTTTCTACATCTCTATTGTATTGTAAATTTATTTTGTAATGGCGAAAGCAAGCTACGCGAGTCGTGAATACAAAAAAAGCTTTGCTTGATTATACTTTATTTTTTTTTAACATAGGTAAATGTAATGTTATAACTTGACCTCTAATAATTATATATGAAAATGAAATAAAAATATCTAAATTACATGCGATATATGTACACAGTCTTTACATATAATCAAATGTAGGTTATTCTTTGAAGTGCAAATAACATCACCTATATTTTGGTTATTTTAGCAGCAAATATAAAAATGGAAAATGTAGAAAAACCTCAAATTCTTAATTCAGCAGTTGAAGATGTGACGAACAGTAATGTGTGTGGTGGAACTGTTGAAATCTGTGTGACGGCAATGGAATTTGATGTGTGTCACAAATCGAACGGCGTCGTGGATGCAGAAAATATTGAAAATGTTGTGGATGTTATGGAGCCGGCAAATAAAAACACTGCACCAGATATCGAGGTTGCAGCTCAGGTGACCCATCAAAGCCTTGACGAAAATACTTCAGAGCCTCCCAACAATGTATCTGAGGTAAGTGACGCGCCTGTACCAGAAAATGTATCAGATGAGGCGATAACGGACACTATATGTAAGGAAACTGAAAATGAAGTTGATGTTAATATTAAAAATAATGACAAGGCTGTAGAAATTATTGATGCAGTAGAAGACACTGTTATCGCGGATTTGCCTGAAGTGGAAGAATCTATTGTTGAAATTGATGGTATAGTGGAATCCACAAATGATGGAGTCACATTTAAAACTGAAATTGTGGTAGAGTCAAATGTCGATGATAATATTATGAGTGAAGAAAAAGAGAAAGAAGTTCAAAATTTAACTAATGAGAATGCCACAAACATGCTAAACGAGCTAGGACAGAGTATTGAATTAAGTGAAATGTTGCGCTCATCTGACACAAATGAAAATGTTGAAAATAATAACAGTGCTACAAAGCAAGAAGTTTTTAACAAGGAAGAGTTATTGGATATTCTAGAAGGAAATGATGCAGAGGATGTTCAGTCTAGTAATAAAATAAAAGAAGTTACGCCACATCCTAACCCATTGGAACAACAACTAGCATTGCAGCAACTTTCACGCTTGAAAAGGGTAAAGAAGAGGAGGTACGAAAAAAAACACATAGTACATAGGAAGGAGACTGAATGTAAAGTTGAAGAAAATATTGTTAAGGAGTTAGTTAAAGAATGGGAAGATGATGAGCCAGTGCAAATGGACCAGTCAAAGAATACGAAAGAGGATACTGAGAACCAAAATAAAAATTCTGATGATCTAAAGTCACAAGATAATATCAGCAGTCAGGACAAAACATCACCACGGTCATCACTTGACTCAACAACAAGTGACAAACAAACACCTAATTTAAGTAAAAGCAGTGATGAAGGTTTACCGCAACGCAGATTAGGTAGAATCATAAAGAAAAAGGTGATATTTGATCCTGACAATCCTGACACATTTACTAAAAGAAAATCAGCATCAAAAAACAAGGAGCTATATCAAGACAAAGATCAACCACCATTTAAAAAAATTAAAGGTGAATCTTTAAATCAGCTACCTAAAGCTATGTCACCAATGTCCAAATTACAATGGAAAAAGCCAACTCCTAAAAATAGTAAAAGATTGACAGAAGTAGACAAGTTGTTGATGGATGAGGGAGCTGTTAACATGATATATCAACTCACACCTGAAGCTGCCAAAGGCAAAAAGAATATCAAAACAAAAGCAGAGTTTATCAAAAATTTACAACGATCAACACCAGATTCAAAAGAAATGAAGTTTAGGGAAAGAAAAAAAGATTCAAAGTCAGAGGATGGAGATCCACGAAAAATTGGTGGAGGAAAACAGAGACCCTCGTTGAGTAGTTCAGTTAAATCTCCATCAGTCTGTGAGGAATTTGAGGCACATAGTGCTGATGATTCCATTATCTATCGGCGACATTCGTCGAGTTCGTATTCCAGCTCATGCATGAGTCCACGCCGGTTGAGTGATGTGGAATCAGGAGCTGTCAATAATGTTGGGCGAATATCACAACAACCACTAGAAAACCAAGATCATAAAAGTACAGAGGGTGACAACAAACCAAATGTATCTGATACATTTATGACAGAAAATAGCACTCCCAAAAAACTAATTAACAAAAATGATTGTTTATCAATAAAAGAAAAATTGAATTCCAAGTTATCACTAGCTTTAAAAAAACAAGGCCTAACCAAAAGGAAACAAGATTCCACTGTGCTTGGAAATTCACTCAAACAAAAAAAAGTTTTAAAACAAAATGAAAAATCAGTAAAGTGTGATAATATAAATGATTACAAACATTTATCAATTAATATTGATAATAGATTGGGTGAAATATGTATTAAGAAATCAGGGTCCAATTATAATATTGAGGTGAGTAAGGGTTGTAATGAGTGTAGTTTTTATACTTATTCTCATTATTTTAAAAGAAAAGAATGCTAAGCATCAGATTCTGGAACAAAACTTTGATAGATTTTAAATCTATAAGTTTCTGTTTAGTAAAACGGGAATAAAGGCACATACAAAATATTAAGATATAACATGAATAAGTTTTATTTAATATATTGTTTAAAATGTTATGTAATTTTATTTTATACTTTCTAGGTGATAAGGGAACTGGAAAAAGCATTAATATATTTCAATTCAAGGGAAGATGTGTCTGTCACTTTGTTAATGTCCGAGTGTGGTATCATATGTTCAGGATTAGATCTAAGACCTTTGTTGATTGATGATTTGGAGACAAGAACAAAATGTGCTTTTGACCTTGCAGAATCTGTCAGGTGAGACACATGATTTTCGTATGAGATAATAAATTTTTATTTGAATTAATAAACAATGATTTATGTATGTTATGGGACTCACTTCACTTTAAATATAATTCAAATGAATATTGGTCTCATTGGTATATGGCCAATTTCAATGAAAAATATCAATCTGCATTTCCAAATCAAACAAGAAATGAAACCAATCAAACTATGTCATTAGTAGGAGTTATATTTAAACTTAATTCTTACTTTGTAATAAAACGAAATTTACGAATTCTATCGCGGTTTATTTTACTTTTTTAACCCGACGTTTCGAAGGCTTTAATTCTTACTGTTTCGTTTGTTAGAAGGATCTATAGTTTCTAATAAAGATTGCACATTGAAATTGGTAAGTAGTGGTGACATAGTATGACAGTGTCACCTGTGAGCTCTTGGGTTTTTATATTCAGATAATGTTGCCTAGCATGGGTATTTGTGCCTCATATAGCTACAGGGTTCTCACCCTATGAGTTGTTATATCATTGGACAGAAATAAGCTTAGCAAATCATGATTTAAGTATGACAATCCTGATCCCAATTTCAGTTCTGAATGCCATTAGATGGTATTTCATCTCAAATATCTTCTAGTGGCATTCAGATATATAAAAGTCTATTTTATCAATATTTGCAAAATTTGTTACTACAGATCTTATTGTGTTTTGTAATATATGTAGTTGAAAACAGGATTTTTTCAGATAAGATTTGTAGATACTTATATTAGCACATTCAAACAAAGAAGCAAACTCTTCAGCTTTATCATATTAGTGTGATTGAAGATACTATGTTCGTTAATTAATTCATATCTTAAAGATTTGTCCATTGCTGCAAGAAGCTATTTTTTTTACTGTTATTTTTTCATTATTTTATGAAAGTACTACAAATTTTATAATTATACCGAGTAAGTAGATTGTGAATATGAATGCTACATTATTAGCAACCATGTCAACCACATATTATGTGTAATATATTATTATTTTAAAAACATGTTTAGTGTGGTAGTGCTAATATATAAAATACTAGCGAGCCGGGCAGACATCGTCCTGCCCGGAAAACCAGCGCCACCTACTGGGCCCAATTGTGTTTTCAAACCATCCAGGAACCCAGTGAAATATACACACAACAATTCATCCAAATCGGCCCAGACATTTAGGAGGAGTTTGGTGACAAACACATGTACAGAAGAATGATGTATATCAAGATTATGATGTATGATCTCTCTAAGACAGTGTTGTACTACATTATTATTGTTTTTCAGATGTTTACTATTGACGATGCATCAACACAGTAAGCTATTGTGCACAGGAGTAGGCTCCAGTTGCTCAAGTGTGGGCCTGGCGTTAGTCGCGATGAGTGATGTCGCACTAGCTTCAGAGTTTGCAAGTTTTGCATTAGATGCAGATCTTATGAGCTCAAGTCAAGAGTCAATACATACTCCAATTGTGCCTGGTTTATCAGTACTTATTGCTTCAAGTCAGCCAATGTCAAAATCTTTAGTAAGTTCAATGAAATCTAGTATTTATAATGAAACCTCCATTATATCTATAAAATATAAAGAATATCAATAAACATTGACCTGGTGTGGCATTAGGAGTCAGAACTATGTGCCAATTGAGTGTATTATAATTAAAATTTGTCGAAATTAATAATTACTTAATATTTATCTATTATTGACACTCATATTTAGCTGTATACTTTTATTTTTAACTAGCTGTTGCTCGCGGCCCCGCCCGCGTGGAGGTTATTTTCGGGACCAGAAGTATACAATCCAAGGAGTTGTCCTCTGCACTGAAGCACCTGTAGCGATTCTCCAGCCTCTCAGTTGTTGTGCCTGAATCTTGAGATTGCATCTAAAGAATACCTCATAAGTTTAACCTCACTTTGCCCGGGATGATTTTTCAAAAACGTTGAAACACGTATTTCTCTATTTCCTACCAAAAGCCTTAATATGAGTTTTCAGATCCCTAACTTGAGGAATGATAGATTTCCCATACAAATATTGAACTCTCATTTGACCCCTTTCAAAGTTGTGGTCTGAGAAAAAAGATAGCCTATGTCCCTCTACAGGATATAATCTATCTCCTTGCCAAATTTCATTACAATCCGGTCAGCCGTTTAGTCGTGAAAAGGTAACAAACGGACCGACGGACCGACGGACTGACTCTCTCACTATCTCACTCGCTCAATCTCTCACTATTTAACTTCGTGTAAAAATGTGAAACACGTATTTCTTTATTTCCTACCAAAAGCCTAAATATGAATTTACAGACCCCTAAGTCGAGGAATTATGGATTTCCCATACATATTTTGACCTCCTATTTGACCCCTTTCAAGGTTGTTTTTTGAGAAAAAATATAGCCTATGTCCTTCTCCAGGATATAATCTATTCCCTTACCAAATTTCATTACAATCCGTTCAGCCGTTTAGTCGTGAAGAGGTAACAAACAAACAAACAAACAGAGTTACTTTCGCATTTATAGTATTAGTATGGATTTTATATGTTGTGTTTTCTAATATAACAAAATCTTGTTTACAGCTGAGTGATTTGATGGTGTTTGGCCGTAAATTGACAGCTTCAGATGCTGTGCGGTATGGTCTTGTCAGTCGTACTTTGTGGCCTGAAAATTTCAATGTACAGCTTCGCAATATCGTCAAGGATATCGCCAGTCAACCAGTGCAAGTGAGTGTGATCAGTATTCTGTATAACTGTAATCATTTTCTAGTCTTCTACAGTGAGCTCTCCATCCTTTTCCATTGTACAATAATTCGTGTACATTTGTCTCTGGGACACCACCATTGTGCACGCATATGTGATGTTTTGGACAGAGACATGTTTGATACAAAGCATACAAGTGGAAGATGAAGTTTCCGCAAAACTCATCAGTGCTACATATCGGCAGTGATGCGCACTGGTAAATGTGGGTGTCTCCAGTGCTGGCGGTTAATTTCCAATAGCTGGGCTTGCGGCACTGACAAGTTAATGTTATCTTGGGTGGAGTCAGCTGTATGTTCTTGTGATGCTGCTCCTCGAGCTCGTCTGGGTTCATGTGATTGTCAGATGTGACGACGGTCAGGGGTCTCTCATCGAACGAACATATTTGCCAGTCAGTGACCGGATCACAAAACTGAAATCAAATCAAATTAGCTTTATCATCAACCGCTCATTAAATTTATGAATTAATCACTTATGGTAGTAGCAACATTTTATTGATTAACCCTATATTGAACACTATACCACTGCTGGGCATGGACCTCCTTTACTAATAAGATAGGTTAAGCCTTAACATATCTTTGAAATTCTTATGAGAATTCTCGGGTATGTAGGTTTCCTCACAATTTTTCGCCGTTAAAGCAAGTACCGTTAAATTATCAAAGAATAAAAACATAATCTTAGAAAGGTGATGGTAGGATTCAGAGCTGTATGCCATTTTGGGCTAATTTCGAAACTACGACATACCCACCCAGCTAGGCCAGGGTTGCCAACCGCGAATACCACGAAAATTAAGTTTAAAAACAGGACGCGTCTTTGTTTTAAAACAGAGCGGGCAGTGTGAACACTCGCGAGCTTGACGCCGCCCGTAACGTGAGGATTGCAAAAGTGGCGAATTTTTAAATACAGGACCTTATCAGGGTGCTTTAAAAACCCAGGACGCTGCTTAAAAACTATCCAGGATACTCTAAAAACCAAGACATGTCCTGAAAAAACAGGACGATTGGCGAATCTAAGCTAGGCTATCGATTAAGATTAATTTTTACAAAATGTTAACTAGTGTATAGTGATGTATGTCCAGGGGTGGTCAAGCTCCTTGATAGTCAGGGAATTTGAAAATTTTCGCGAGCCGCAATTTATAATTTGTTTTTACAGTATGTAATTAGTTTTTATTCTTTTATGCTTGTTGTCAGTAATTTAAAAGTCATTTTGAAACACATACGGAACAATAATATTTTTTTTAAATATAATAGCACTAAAATGAAAAGGGAACTCGAGTACATTTATCGAGAGCTACAAATAATCCTTCAAAGAGCCGCATGTGGCTTGCGAGCCGCATGTTGTCCCCGCCTGGTACAGTCAATAGTGTTTCACCTGTAAGTGGGCGTGGTTGTTGAGCTCGAGTAGTGTCCCGGTGGTGTTGGAGGCGAGAGTGTCACAGCGCGTGTGTTGTCGCCCGCGTCGTACGCAGCGACACAGGCGCACGAGCGCGCGAGGCCGCCAGTACCGCTGCAGCACGACCGCGCACGCTTGCCGCGGCTCGCACCACTCCAAACTGCGCTCGCTTTCTTCCTGTTTAGTACAAAATAGCCCTTTCAAAATAACAATCAATTTAGCAGCGGAAAACACTCTTAAAATCACCTACGACTGTTTATTTTTATTTCTTACTAGCTTTTGCCCGCGGCTTCGCCTGCGTGGTAGTTATTTTTGAAAGAATAGGTATAAAATCCATGAAGACATCTTAAGTTATTACATCTTTCTATATTTTGCTATCCCATAGAAACCGTGCATTTTCCGGGATAAGAAAGAACCTATGTTATTCTCAAACCCCTCAACTAACACTTACTTACAAACAGAGTTACATTTTATTGTATTAGTGTGGATAAGTATGGCTATAACTTTAGGGATGATTTTGCAAATTTAGGAATTATGGTTTTCCCATACAAACTTTGAAGGAGAATTGGCCCCATTCAAGATTGTTTTTTAAGAAAAAAAAGATAGACTATGTCCTTCTCCATGATATAATGTATCTCCTTGGCAAATTTCATCACAATCCGGTTAGCCGTTTAGTCGTGAAAAGGTAACAAACAAACAAACATACAAACAGAGTTACTTTCACATTTATAGTATTGGTATGGATTAAAGGTGTATATTTTATGTTTATGACTATAAAAGTTTATAGAAATGTCTGTGAAATGTTTTGTCCTGTTGTATAACGTCGTACTTACCAGTCCATAGTAGTACAACGTTGGTTCTTCTACCTCATTGCAGGTCAGCACCACGACATGTGCTGCTAAGAGCAGCAAAATATTGAACGTCCACATTGTGTCTGCTTAACATATATCTCTGATTGTCTCAGCAATAGGTCATAACCCTACATGTATGTCGAGAAGATAACCTCGGTAGTTATGTACACTGTACTCCAAATCAAATTGTATTTTTGTTGAGATATCAGCAAATATAAAGCCAAATACATAGTTTTATTTTATATAATTTTATTTTTGGCTATTAAACATGTCTCGATATAAAATTTTCGAAAGAATTCAGCAGTACTTTTAATTAACTTAATTGCATTTTTTGACGAGTTAACGTTGGAGTTGAATCAGGTTGCCCTAGTTATCCAATGCCTTGCATTCTAAGACATCAGGATATCTGAGTTCATGATGATCATGCTAATCCTGGTGGATATATGTATTGATGAGACAATTTATAATATATACAGATATTGATTTTAAGCCAATCGGCTCGAGAGCCCATTTAACTGAGTATGCGAGTCACCACCTGCCTATTTTGTCCGTGTTTTTAACATTGGTCAGGCAGGTGCCGTAGATCTTTCCGTAGACCCAATTACCAATCCACTCACACCTCACCTCAATAAACCATTATCTTTTTTTTCCATCCATACAATAGTCCTACATCAACCGAGGGTTGTGCTTGCGTGTATTTGTATATTATACATACAGGCCACAGGGATATCCGTCGGATGGTGTCATATCACAAGATCAGATTAACATTGTCTAACGGGCTTCTACGTGTTAGCTTCGGCCCCACGCACGCCTTCTAAAAGCTCGGGACTATATAGTCCCGAGATGATGGCAAGACAAATGTAATAATAACTACACCATTGTGGCTAATTAGATAGTTTATCAATAACATACTATAAATATTCTATGGTATTGCAGATGTCAGAAGTTAGTTTAATATTTGGCCCCTTTAAGCGTTAATTAAAAAAGGAAATATCCCATGTCCGCCCGATAGCAAATTTTATCAAAATCGTAAAATGAATAGTAAAATGTTAACCATGCAGAATTGAAATGGAATTGACAATGCCATGACACGTTTATTTGTTTTGCGTTGTCTGTTTATAATATTTTTGTTTTGTTTCAGAATCTCTCGTTGAAGAAGCAACTGTTGAATTTAAAAAAGAGTGAAAGTCTCATTTTAAACTTAGAAAAGGAACGAGATATGTTGGTCAAGTATTGGGTGTCACCCGAGGGACAGAAATTAATACGTACTGCCTACGAAACCACTTAAACAGACTTCTTAAATGTTGATTTGACTCGTAACTGGTTTGTTTCGTCAGTAGCACCACTATACACTTTTGATATTAAAACAACACTAGCTTAGTACATTCTGAGAACTAATTATTGAGATATATGAGTCGTATACAACCAAAGTCGGCAAAGTAGGTATTTGGGGAAAAATTAAAAAAAATGGCAATATAGGAAATTAAATTCCGCATTGACTATTCCAATGTTTTATAATTAAAAACGGCTATAAACCCATCTAAAACACAAAATAAAAGTTGCTTTAGAACCAAAGTCGACAATCTTTCACTATCGACCAATCTGAAGTCAAATCAAAATCTTATTTCTCATGAAGTCAATGTCACCAATCAAAAATGATAAACTTGGTTGGAGTAGCAAACGCGGCCACCTTAGCTTAATTGGGATCAAACTCGGCAATCTAGAAAATATAATAAGATTTTCACGGTTAAGCTTAATTTTTTATCATTGTTGTTGTCATTGATTTATTTAAATATCTCCTCAGATTAAAATAAAATATTCAGCAAAATTGTCTTTCGACCTAAATAAGTTATCAGTTTTTTTGATTTGCCAACAAATAACTTTGCTACTTTGCCGACTTTGGTTCTATATGACTCATATCCAACATATTTTTGGTGTGGATATAAATTACAATTCTGGTGCGTTATACATTAGGTTAATATTTTTTGGCACACGTTATCCAATTATGTACTATTAAAATTCCATTAAAGTTATGGAAATTGTGTCAATAAGCATTTTTGAGACGCCTAATAATTTAAACTAAAGGAGAAATTATTTTGTTTAGTTTGATAGACTGACTTTTAACATCGTAAGGTTTAACTGCGTTGCTTGTTTTGTTATACTACTAGTTGCATAGAAATTATGATGAGGAAATGGATTTATTTAAATAGGCACTATTTTGGCATATATAAGAGAAGACACGGTATAATTATGGATGGTGATGTCGTTTTCGGACATTAGATGTAGATAAAGTGAATTATATTATGTTATAAATGAAATTGTTTATTCTTTTGTTCTAGTATTAATGAGTTGGTTTTTTAATGTAGAATAATTTAGTTATTCTAATTTCAGCCAAAGTTCGATGTGTTATGGTGTTTGTGTTAGTTTGAAACATTAGGCACATTTCATTTTAATTATACTTAGCTAGTATATACTTTTTCATTTCATAGTAAGAGTTACTATTTGTATGTACTAATCGTTTCAAGTAACACTTGACTATTATGGGAACATAAAATTCATTCCTTTTTAATTATTGTCTTGTTCCTTTTTCTTTCTGTTGAAATCCTATTTAATTATATATTATAATATAAGTATGAATGTAATAATCCTTTAAGTTACAAATGTTATGTAAACAGTAGAAAATATATTATATTTGATTTAAATAAAGTGCCTTTAAAGATAAGATCATTTCAATTATGAGAAAAAAAGAGTCACAGAAACACGTGAAGCAACGAGAAGGAAAGAAGTTTATGAGCCTGAATAAGTTTAGGCTTTCAAACAACGTATATTTTAGAATGTCACACACTTGATTCATTTTAATTAACCATTATAGTGAAACCAAATACATAGTGGTAGATTTATATCCATATGCAGACATATTATGTAACTGAAGCGGACTGCTACCATCCACGATCTACCACGATTCACGAATACCTATTAGTTGGTGTGTAAGCGAATATCGATGTATCAGCGGGGCTCTAACGACTGCAAGTGCGTCTCTCCCCCTCTATAATAACCAATTGTAGTTATTAAAAAGTGCAAAAAAACAGTACCTATCTCTTACACGCATGTGTCTGTAAAAACACTTATCGAAATTCAGTGCAGTGATGAAGTTATTTTTTCGGGTAA
Source organism: Laothoe populi (assembly GCA_905220505.1). Lineage (NCBI taxonomy): Eukaryota > Metazoa > Arthropoda > Insecta > Lepidoptera > Sphingidae > Laothoe > Laothoe populi. Next base: position 11,333,785 of record HG992147.1, on the reverse strand, counting down.
AGATTCGGTATAAAAATTATATTTTCATCGGTGTATAAAATAAATGACAGCCAAAGCGCTGCTGCGTACGTTTAAGTTTGTATTAAAGAGCGTGTGGACTTAAAGTATTACACTTTCTCAAATTATCTGTACGAATCATATTGCATCAGGGAACTATGAAATTTAATAAAAATATAATATTTTTAATAAGCTGTGTAAATGGTGTTAGTTTAAATCGGAGTTATGTTTGTGTGTGCACACTGCACTCGATAACAAATATATATTGGCGACTATGCCTTAAGCAATCCCAAATGGATTATTAGTTGACGTTGTAAAGTCTATGGTTTATAAAACTAAGCTTACTAACTTAGGGAAATCTGATTATAATGAACCTGAATTTTGTCAAACCCATAGTTTTTATATACACAACGTATGAATACAATTCGTAAGTCATTACTACAAGTACTGTCCCTATGTCATTATTACAAAGTCCTAAACACACCTAATCAGGAGGCCATTTACAGTAGTAGCAACATCATTTCTTTCAAGGAATCCAATGTCAAATATCCAGTTATTACATTGAAATAAAATTAATTTTACGGATTTTATCGCGGTCTATTTGTTTTTTAGGGTTAAACCTTTGAGTAGTTATGATTTTTTTAATGTTAATTCCGCACATATTCTACAATTATTAAACCGTTATATCGGAATTAATTCTACTAAACGTCAAATTAAGTAATGAATGTAGTGTAGCGGAAATGCAATGAGTCAAAGAGGAATTCTTGTGATTGTTTTGTAAATAAAAATTTCATAATAATATTAAAATTATCGGATGTTAAAATATCGATAGTTGTTTAAACAAATAATATAGTGATTTAAATGACTTGTACTGATTTCGAGGTAATGGACAGGCAGAGCATCAAATAGCGAGTGTAAAATCTCTCTGACTACTTGACACAATCATGGCGTCTTCACACAATCCTTAAAAAAAATAAAAATATACTATCTTTTAAATGACGCGTACATTACAATTAGTAGGTAAATTGACTGTTTACCAATTTTTTTCATACTTATATACTACTGTAAATAGGTTCTCCTGTATTTATTTATTTACTTTGTAATGTGTTTTTAAATTTTACCATTTAAACCATTTATTTTTCCACACACACAATACACAAACAAAAAAATTTATATACTATCTAGTTACATTTGGCTATTTTGCTGCAACATGTGCGGTGGAAGGTGCGATGTATGAATAGCTATTCGATAAATTTAGAATATTTTCATAAGTATAAAATATATATATCTATATTATTGTGTTTATATTTTAAACTTTTTTAAGATAGGTACACCTATGTAGGTAAATACAAAGTATTCATACAAGGGCACACAATGTTTTTGAGGGATTATTTAACATTAAATTACAATGTATATTGAAAATGTGTAGTTCATTTTACTTTGAATTAAATCAAAAATTATATCTCTTAAATGTTAATATGTAATTAATAGTAATAATAAAAACTCATTTTTTTTATACCAATCCGTCTGCCGCAATTGATAATACCCATCGATCCTATTAAAAAAAATATTGATGGAATATAATTAAATAGCATTTATTGATAAAAAATAGTATCAGACGCAAAGATAATAGATTATACTTATAAGTATACTAGCGGGCCCGGCAGACGTCGTCCTATTGGCTTATTTATTGTATTCGTTTCGCTATATATTTCTCTGTTATTAATAGCTGTGAGCCATCCAAATAAAATAAATAAATAAAAGCAGCGCCATCTGCCGGGCTGATTTGTGAATCTAAACCATCCAGGGCGCCACCCAAACGCATACAAAAAAATCATTCAAATCGGTTCCGCCGTTTATGAGGAGTTGAGTGACATACACACGTACAGTAGAATTATATATATAAAGATACCGACATTCGAATAATGCCTGAGCCGATCGGCGCTATTTTGGGCAGACATCGCGACTGCGTTTTGATAGTGAACCTGTGGCGATGTAATAATATAAAACTGTAATTTCTGTGTCGTAGTTAGCGATATATTTTTATAATGTATAATCGTTAACTTTGAAGTGAATTTATTAATTAATCCGGTAGTGGGCTTTGAATAAAACAATGGCTTATGAATGTAGCAGATATACTTCTTATACTCTTTCCGCGACATTAGAAATAATCGGTTTAGGTCTAGACTTGAACAATATTTTTTTCTTAACGATAGCTTTCACTCTGTATTTGGTCTCATTCCCTACAGTGAGTTTTTCAATGACTGCCATCGGTTGTTCAAGCTTGAGTTCCTTGCCGTTGAGTACGTGGTGTCCGAGCACGAGGACCGGGTGTCGGTTCCTGGCGAGGTAGTGCAGGTCCCCGACCACGGCCGCCGCCTCACTGTCACTCTTCACCTGCACCAAGCCTTGCAGCTCCACCGACGCCCACTCCGGAACCTTTCCCTCGCCATCCTTCTCACTGTAACAGATGTAGCTACTCTTCGCACTCTTATTACAACAGTACACACAGCCCCGATCCCACACTAAGATACGAGTCTTGTGTTCTGGGTATCAGCGACTACGAGACGCACTGTCTCACAACACCCAGACACCCAGACACCCGACACACAAACATTAGTCCCGGTGTGGGAATCGAACCCACGGCATCTCGTTTCACAGCCGGCTACTCGCCTACTGCGCCACGGAGGCTAGATTATATCTCATCAAAAGGAATACAAATCAAACATGGATGTTTTTTAAATTTTTCATTTAATATACACAATCAAATTGTATCGAGGCGGGAGAAATATAGTCATCATGAAGAATGGAATATACAAAAAGTTTTTTTTTATGTTTCGATGTCTTGTCACTTTCAACCTTCAGTGCGATTCATTTTGTTCAAGTTTCCAATTTTACATGCATTTGCGATATCGGGAGTAATGTTCGATCCGCTTGCGAGGTGTAGCATCATTTGTATACGCCACAGGACGTGTTATGTAATTGCGCAGTTTTAGTGAGGCGTCACGTGGCGTAACTCGGCTCGGTGAGGTGGTGATGGTGATGATGGTGATGATGGTGGTGGTTAGTATCGGAACTTCTTGAAGAGCGGGTGCTTGTTGTACTGTCCGGTGCGCCTGTGCTCTAGATAGAGTCCGTCGTCGGCGCCGGCGAGCGAGGAGAGCGCCCCCGCCCGCCGCGCCACCCCCGCACCGCCGCCACCCACCCCCGCACCCTCCCGCTCCTCCTCGCACTCAGTCTCCGACGCCGCCAGCACCTGTCACACACATCAACATCACTCTATATATTATTTCTCAAAGGTGTTTTTGTTGAACAGCATAACTTCCATAGTTCATCAAATTTTACGATTCAAACACCATTTTAAATCTTATGTTTGCCGTTATTCACGAAATATAGACAAATGTATTTATGCAAAAATGAAAAGTTTTCAGAATCTTTATTATTTTTAACCTAGAAAATAACATCGACACAAGAAAAAAAACTATGACGAATTTGGGAACCTGAAAAAGAATACTATCGAGCTGATCTTTTGACACGGCTCATAAAACATGATAAATTATCTATATTTATAGTAGTCAGTAGTTATATAGATAGATATATGTACCTATCGATGCATACATAAAAACTCAGCAGGTGTGTTCCGTCCCAGTCAACGTATTAACATCCTACACGCCATAATCACCACCACCACCCCTATGCGGTGGCCTTACAGACTGGTGTTTGGAATAACTTCTTTTACCATATTTTATGTATCGTATTAAATATTTGAACTCTTTGTATTCCATCTCTACAAGAAGCAAATGCCAGGGTTGGAATGAATGGACCTAACCCATCTTAAAATTTTGCAGCTTGCCATTCTACTAATGTTCCACACCACAAAAATTGATTCCAATGTGGCTGTGAATTGCCCCCCATTAAATGAGGATATTATCTGTTATCGAGTATTAACGATCAAACAGTATTCGACCGCATATAAGTAGATACAAATGCACACCTGTGAGAGGAGAGTGCCTTGTTCCTCTCGAGTTCCGTAAAGTAAATCTGGTTCCTGGTCCATTCCTTTCAGTTCGGTAATCACCTGAAATAGAAATCATGCCCGTTACAAAATAACACGATGCTCATCTTGTATGAATGTTTTAATGTATATTTTCTGTGCCTACCTTATAACTGTACCCTTGATTGACAAGAAATCTTTGTCTCTTTCGACTGTACGCCATTTCTAACGTGTCCTGTGATACGAGAGTGTAGAAGAATGCATTATATTCCTCCGCTAAAGCTCCTTTTTTAGCTCTCAATATACGACCTGAAATTATATTTCATCGAATTATTATAGCTTAAGTAGTAATATTTGGCACGTCTAAAAAGTTATTAAACACTAATTAAAAAAATATTGATTGTTCAACAAAAGAATTCCAACCATATGGTCGCATAGATATCTGTACTAATATTATGAAGCTGAACAGTTGGTTTGTTTGTTTGAACGCGCTAATCTCAGGAACTACTGGTTCGAATAAAAAATCTTTGTGTTGAATAAGCCTATTTATCGAGGAAAGCTATACGCTATTTAACATCACGCTATGGCCATAAAAGGGTAGCATCCATAAAATATATTGCAAAAACGGGGAACATTTATTCCTTTTATGAGCTTCCGTTGCGTGCGCTGCGTTATGGCGATTAGTCGATGATTGTGTATTGTCTGGCCGGTCACCGTTTTAGAGGATCGGCTGCACGTTGGCCTCTATGATTCAGGCACAGCGTCTGAGAGGTAGGACGATCGGTGCAGGAGACAATTCCTTGGATTGAACACTTTTTCTCCCGAAAATAACCTCCAAGCGGGCGGAGCCGCGGGCAACAGCTAGGTATTAATATTTCTTTGGCAGAATTTAGTAACATTAATATTTGAATATATGTGATTGTGGCTGTTCATTTATTCTACACTTAATACGGACAAATAAGTGGAAACTTGTGATGATGATTGTCTTCTGTAACATCGTTATCTAAAAATGCAAGTACTAGTTTTCCATTCTATAAAATTTAATAAATTGCTAATGAAATGACTGCCTCGGTGACGCAGTTGTAATTGCGCATGCGTTACGATTGCTGTGCTGAGGTCTCGGGTTCGATCCCCGGGTCGGGTAAAGTGATATTTGGTGTTTCTACCAAGAAATACTCAGTATTAACCCGGAGTCTGGAATGGTGCCCGGTGTGGCGATAGGCTCGTCCCCTATCACATTATGGGACCGAAATTCGGCGAAAAGTGGGTGTACTGGTTAAACCTCTGCTTACCCCTTCGGGGATTACAGGCGTGAGTGTATATGTATGTATGTGCTAATGAAATAAAAAATGCAGTAGATTATTAACCTTCTACATCACTTTCTTTATAATGTGGCTGGTATTCAATTATTTTTAATGATTCATAGTGTTGATGTTATGCGTTTTTGAGAGGAAGTCGTTCTATACTAACAAATCTTTTTTTTTTCGGGCGATATATTATATATTAAATGACATTTACCTAAACGTTGGGCTTCTTGACGTCTCGATCCGCCATGAGAGGATATTTGTATGAGTACATTTGCTTCTGGTAAATCAAAACTTGTGTCGGCGACTTTGCTGACAAATATTGTATTCACTTTTGGATTGAATTTAAAGTTCTGTAGAATTTGTATCCTTTCGCTTTGTGACGTTGGTCCGTAAATATATGGCTATAACATAAAACGTTGCAGTTTGTAACAGTTATTTCGTGTGTACGGCTGTAACGGGATCAATTTTAAAAATGAATAGTTGGAAATGTATTGAAATTGAAACATGTGAAATATATCGCTTCATCAGCGAACTTTCAGTCTCGATAGAATTTCTACAAATATTCCCAAAAATCTAGATTTTTGTGTCTCTAAAACTAATCACTTTACTTATACTAAAAGAAGTGCTATGAGCTGACATCTTAAAACATAGTCTAGTTACATTTTAAGTTCCCAATAAAAAAAATCCAAGCCAGTTTCATTGTTGGGTATGGGTCGGGTCTCCTTTACTACACAAAGATAAAATACCAAATAAAAATTCTGTAAATGGTAGATGGTAAATCTTGGCCATGCGATACCTTCGCTAAAGTCACAGACCTCAAATCCTTGAAGATAGACATAGGTTACAACTTTAATTGGATTATTAAAATTATCTTATTGTGCTGTGCTGTGTGTGTGGAGTTCGTACACAAATTCTATTAAATTGATTTTAACTGATATATTGAGTTGACAAAATTATTTTATTAATGTACGCGTGTCAATATGTCATGTTGAAGTGATGAGTGTGTAGTGTGTACTGTGTAAGTGTGTACTGTGTAGTGTGTACTGTGTAAGTGTGTACTGTGTAGTGTGTACTGTGTAAGTGTGTACTGTGTAAGTGTGTACTGTGTAAGTGTGTACATAGTACGTACTTTGTTCATCTTGACGGCGTAGTGCCTGAGCGCGAACACGTTGTCTGAGAACACGATGGTCTTGTCGCCGCGCCGCTCATGATACCGCACCAGGAACTGACACGCTCGGAACTTCGACGGATTCATCACGTACAGTAACATTTTCTTGTTTATTCTGAAATCAAACAAAACATTAGAGATCCGACTAGCGCGCGGCGTCAAGGGCGTGGCGTCTTAGATGACACTGACGCTCGTTTCTGACGCTTGACGCGTTGAGTGTCTCGGTGCGGGAATCGAACCCACGGCCTTTTGTTTCACAGCCAAATACTCCCATGCGCCATGGAGGCTGTCAAATTATCCAATTAATAATTAATATTGCCAGTAAATATCTAATTTAATATTTTATAAAGTAGTTAACCTGATAAGATACAGAAATGTTGATCCTTCGAACCGGATCATGGATACTGGCTCACGAGTTAAATACTTCTAGAAAAAGTTTTTTAATTCATAAAAAGTACACCGACTTAAAAAAAAACAAATTATGCGTCCCTATAAAATTTGAGGGTTGTGCTCGATTTTTCTGAGATCTCACCATCAGATCCTGACTTGGTGCCAATGGGACCACCTGGGAAGTATATCCTTATAAACAAAAAAGAATTTCTCGAATCGGTCCAGGCGTCTTCGAGTAATCGGGGAACATACATAAAATAAAGATTCCGATGAATGGAGGACCTCCTTCGTTTTTTGAAGTCGGTTAAAAATGAGGCATACTGCGCAAACATCAAAGCTGTCAAGTGTCAACCATTTACGTAAATATGTTACTAAAAAAATTGCAAAAATTAATTCATCACAAAAACAAATATTTTCATACCGGTTAATTACCGGTTTGACTTTTTTACCGGTAAATTATTAGTCCCCAAAATTGGCGGTTTACCGGTAAAAATGAAAACCTGTAAACCGGTATTGCATGCCCATAGTATAAGGTGCTGTTGTTTGTTTACTTTTGTATGAGGTATTCCCGGTAGAACTCCGGCGTCATGGGGCACCACACCTCGGCACACTGCACGCGCGCGATGTACCCCGCCGCTTGTAGCTCCAACCAATTTGCTTCATACAATTTCGGACCAATGAGGAAATTAAGATCAGCTATCTTGTCGTCCTCACGTAGAAGCGTCGCAGTTAGACCTAAACATATCAACACGCGATATAAAACACGTTACAAAACAAACGCACACTCTGAAAGTTGTCTGGGATATTGAATCGATTTCAGTAGTTGAAATAATAGGTATTTTCCTAAAAAAATATTGGAACTAAGTAACTACAGACACCCCACTGAAAACAGTCAAAACAAACGACATTGAAATACAAATCCAGGTGAATTAATTTTTAAAATGCAACAGTAAACAAATCCGGTATGAAACAAAATTAAATGCATGTCGAGGGAAATAAAGATCTTTTTACAAATAAAATTTCAAATAGCTTAGTTCTTCACAGCATAGTTTCAATTGCGTTGTCTGGGTGTGTGTTATTTCTATGACACACTGTATATACATACATAGGAGAATTAATCGTATTATCATGCGCCGCAGTGAAAGTGTTAAAAAACTGCAATCATTTATGGCAAAATGTATGTGTGAAGCAGCCGTCATACCCAGCTTAGCATGTGAGTGCACGATGGTGAGCACCCTGCGGAACATCTTGGCGGGTATGGTGTGCACCTCGTCCAGCACCACCAGCCCCCACTCCTGCGCCTGCAGCCACTTCATGGTCTGCTCCGCCTCCCACGAGCGCCGCTGTCCGTGCGTGATCATAGAGTACGTCGTGATCAGTATGCCGGCACCCATCGGTTTGTCTTTGGCCTCCGATGTAAACCTATACATTCAAACTTTATATCAGTCACGTGCCAGTTACAGAATTACAGAGCACGAGCGCGCGCTTGCGCACGGTGCAGACGGTAGGTCGGGACCAGGGTACAGTACCTGCAGATGCAGCTGTCGTCGGCGGTGGACCAGCACTTGAACTGCTGCTTCCACTGTTCGACGGAGACGCCGGAGTTACAGAGCACGAGCGCGCGCTTGCGCACGGTGCAGACGGTAGGTCGGGACCGGGGTACAGTACAGTACAGTACCTGCAGATGCAGCTGTCGTCGGCGGTGGACCAGCACTTGAACTGCTGCTTCCACTGTTCGACGGAGACGCCGGAGTTACAGAGCACGAGCGCGCGCTTGCGCACGGTGCAGACGGTAGGTCGGGACCGGGGTACAGTACAGTACAGTACCTGCAGATGCAGCTGTCGTCGGCGGTGGACCAGCACTTGAACTGCTGCTTCCACTGTTCGACGGAGACGCCGGAGTTACAGAGCACGAGCGCGCGCTTGCGCACGGTGCAGACGGTAGGTCGGGACCGGGGTACAGTACAGTACAGTACCTGCAGATGCAGCTGTCGTCGGCGGTGGACCAGCACTTGAACTGCTGCTTCCACTGTTCGACGGAGACGCCGGAGTTACAGAGCACGAGCGCGCGCTTGCGCACGGTGCAGACGGTAGGTCGGGACCGGGGTACAGTACAGTACAGTACCTGCAGATGCAGCTGTCGTCGGCGGTGGACCAGCACTTGAACTGCTGCTTCCACTGTTCGACGGAGACGCCGGAGTTACAGAGCACGAGCGCGCGCTTGCGCACGGTGCAGACGGTAGGTCGGGACCGGGGTACAGTACAGTACAGTACCTGCAGATGCAGCTGTCGTCGGCGGTGGACCAGCACTTGAACTGCTGCTTCCACTGTTCGACGGAGACGCCGGAGTTACAGAGCACGAGCGCGCGCTTGCGCACGGTGCAGACGGTAGGTCGGGACCGGGGTACAGTACAGTACAGTACCTGCAGATGCAGCTGTCGTCGGCGGTGGACCAGCACTTGAACTGCTGCTTCCACTGTTCGACGGAGACGCCGGAGTTACAGAGCACGAGCGCGCGCTTGCGCACGGTGCAGACGGTAGGTCGGGACCGGGGTACAGTACAGTACAGTACCTGCAGATGCAGCTGTCGTCGGCGGTGGACCAGCACTTGAACTGCTGCTTCCACTGTTCGACGGAGACGCCGGAGTTACAGAGCACGAGCGCGCGCTTGCGCACGGTGCAGACGGTAGGTCGGGACCGGGGTACAGTACAGTACAGTACCTGCAGATGCAGCTGTCGTCGGCGGTGGACCAGCACTTGAACTGCTGCTTCCACTGTTCGACGGAGACGCCGGAGTTACAGAGCACGAGCGCGCGCTTGCGCACGGTGCAGACGGTAGGTCGGGACCAGGGTACAGTACCTGCAGATGCAGCTGTCGTCGGCGGTGGACCAGCACTTGAACTGCTGCTTCCACTGTTCGACGGAGACGCCGGAGTTACAGAGCACGAGCGCGCGCTTGCGCACGGTGCAGACGGCAGTCACTCCCACCAGCGACTTGCCCGCGCCGCACGGCAGCACGATCACGCCCGACCTGCCACATGCACAAATATGCTTCGTTACTGGAACATTTACAACAAACTAGGCCAACCGCGACACCAAGATATGAATAGGTAAGTAAGTATACAGGTATTCAGTATTCAATTCTCGGCCCAAAAATATAACCCTACTTTTTGACCTATTTATACATTAAAATACATTATTCATGGATACTAAGTGCTCAAGAAACTGAGTTTGCCCCTTATTTTCCATCAACTCGCGTAATGACCTTGTATAAGCTTTTTTTTCTTTTCGCGGGAAAAGCATTTTATTACTGCCGCCCGCTTCGGGGGGAAGCGGAATAAGAATAAAACGGTTATGCTGGACTAGCCAGTGTTACGACTCAGCACCCCCTCGCCAGGATAATGGCTATCCGTGCTGCCGCTGGGCCGAGACCCTACCTCCTATGTACACCCCAGCCGAAACTACCAGCTAAAACCCCGCGGTGGCCTTCTTCGGCGCTTACGGAGCGATCCCGAAGTATTCTAAGAAGTGCTAGAATTGCTGCCGGAACCGCCCCTGCGTGGTGCTGCATAGCAGCCCATCTCCATGGGGGGGCTTAGGAGCCCCCGCGCACCGAACGACAGCGAACGAGGCCTTACCACCCGTGCTGCTCCAACTCGGGGTCGCACGATGCTCCGAAATTGGGAGTGCATCGATACGGGCTGACAGCCCCCGATGCGCGCCCGCGACTCCCGATGGCCCCAATTAGTCGCCTCGTACGACAGGCAGGGGTTACCGTGGAGTACCACGTGGTGCCACCGTATCTCCGGCGTCTGGTGCGCTCGTATCTCTCAGACAGGTACATAGTGTATCCAGGCGCCGACAGGTGGCACCGAAGAGCGATGGCCTGCGGTGTTCCACAGGGCTCAGTCCTGGGCCCTCTCCTGTGAAACATCGGCTACGATTGGGTGCTCCGTGGTATCTACCCCCGAGGTGTCGCTGTCGTCTGTTACGCGGACGACACACTAGTGACAGCGTCGGCCAGGTCTTTCCAGGAGGCCACCCTGCTCGCCTCGTTCGCAACCGAACAGGTGGTGGGCAGGATTCGGCGACTGGGCCTTAAGGTGGCCCTGAACAAAACCGAGGCCCTTTACTTTCACGGGCCTCAGATTCGGCCACCTTTAATGCCCCACATCAATGTGGAGGGGGTGCGGATTCCCATCGGCTGTACAATGAAGTACTTGGGATTGATTCTGGACAGCCGGTGGGATTTCCGTGCCCATTTCAAAGAGTTGTCGCCGAAATTGGTGCGGGCGGCGGGCGCGCTCGGACGCCTGCTGCCGAACCTGGAGGGACCTACTAGCCCTTGCCGAAGTTTATACGCTGGAGTCGTGCGGTCAATGGCCCTGTACGGATGTCCCGTATGGGCCCAGTCCCTGAAAGCCCGCTGCGTCGCCTTGCTGCGCAAACCGCAGCGTTTGTTGGCGCAGCGAATAGTAAGGGGCTACCGCACGGTCTCCCACGAGGCGGCCTGCATATTGGCCGGCACCCTCCCTTGGGAGATGGACGCAAAACTCCTCTCGTCCGCGTTCTTCTGGCGGGAGGAGGCGTCCAGTCACCGTCAGGTGAGACTGGCCCCGAGGGAGATTGCGGCCCGATTTCGCAGAACCGCTGTGGAGGAGTGGCATACCAGGCTGGAAAGCCCAAGTGCGGGCTTGAGGACCGTCGCGGCAGTGCGTCCTGTCCTAAAGAGATGGCTAGACAGGCGCCACGGTGCGCCAACTTTCCGGCTGACGCAGGTACTGACGGACCACGGGTGTTTCGGTTCGTTCCTGTGTCGGATCGGAAAGGAGGTGTCTGCCGTGTGCCACCATTGTGGCAACTGCCGCGAGGACACGGCCCAACACACGTTGGAGGAGTGCCCAGCCTGGGACGAAGAGCGCAGCGCTCTCAGAGCAGTCGTCGGAGGAGACCTCTCGCTGCCGGCCGTGGTGTCGTCTATGGTCGCCAGCCGGAGGTCCTGGCGTGCGGTGGCCCACTTCTGCGAGAGCGTCATCTCGCAGAAGGAGAGTGCCGAGAGGGATCGGGAACGAAATGATCCCTCCCGCCGCCAGAGAAGACGTAGGAGGCGCCGGGTGGACGACTGACCGACGTCTCCCGCCCTGTGGAACGGGGGCGTTTGAATTCCACCACGGTAACCCCTGCCTGTCGTACGAGGCGACTAATTGGGGCCATCGGGGGTCGCGGGCTCGCAGCGGGGGGCTGTCAGCCCGAATCGATGCACTCCCAGTTTCGGAGCATCGTGCGACCCCGAGATGGACGGCAGCGCGTGTGGTAAGGCCTCGTTCGCTGTCGTTGTTCGGTGCGCGGGGGCTCCTAAGCCCTCCCATGGAGATGGGCTGCTACGCAGCACCGCGCAGGGGCGGTTCCGGCAGCAATTCTAGCACTCCTTAGAATACCCCGGGATCGCTCCGTAAGCGCCGAAGAAGGCCACCGCGGGGTTTTAGCTGGTAGTGTCGGGTGGGGTGTACATAGGGGGTAGGGACTCGGCCCAGCGTCTGCCCGGATAGCCATCATCCGGGCGAGGGGGATGCTGGGTCGTAAGACCGGCTAGTCCAGCATAACCGTTTTATTCTTATTCCGCTTCCCCCCGGAGCGGGCGGTAGTAATAAAACGCTTTCCCCGCGACAAAAAAAAAAAAAAAAAAAAAAAAAAAAAAAAAAAAAAAAAAAAAAAAAAAAAAAAAAAAAAGGGGTTACCGTGGTGGAATTCAAACGTTGGATAAGCTAGCTCAAAGTAGCTAGCACAAGGGTAACCACACGTTACGGTTACGGTAACACACACACAGACTTTTTACGCAGTTGTGGCAAGGTTTTCTCTGTTATTTATCAATTTTTTTTTAATAGTTTCATGCAAGCATTACCTTCCGTTTGTTTGAATACGTCCTTCGTCTAACCTTACATACTGTATATTTTAATGGGTTAATCTATACCTAGCAGCGATAACCTAGTTGGTTGTGGTACGGACAGTCAAGACGAAACTCGTATGTTCAAAATCAGCCAAATGGCATACACCTCTGATTTTTCTTAAGTTACGTGTATATTCATTGTTATTTATCGCTTGCTTTAACGGTGAAGGAAACCTCGTGAAAAAACCTGCAACCTGCAAACCTGTTCTACATACATGAGAATTCTTATAGAAAAAAAGGTGGTGAACTAAGGCCTAACCCCTCTCATTAGTAGAAGAGGCCGTGCCCACCAGTGGAACAATGTTTAATGCAGGGCTAGTATTATTGTTATATACCTGGCTCGTCCGTTTCCGAACATTTTCCGGAGACTTTTTTCTTGGTATGGTCGCAGCACCGCAGTCGGTTTGAGATCGATATTTATGTCAGGGTTAATCGTATCATTTCGGAAGTCGTATTCAGCCAACAACGGGTGCTCTAATTCAATGCAACGTTTTTGTATAACCTGAGAAACAGTATAGAGATTACCGTACTAGCAATTGTTACATTTACGTCCCATAAGATATAAGATTATTTTTGTCCCATAGGTGGCGAGCCTATCGCCATAGAGCATCCATAGCCCTGATAAATCATTGTATGTATATATTTGCACTCTGCTGATCCATACATATACACTCATCGATCGACAATCGAATCGAAATCGACATAAATAAATAAATAATATTTTTTCAATATTTTTATACTATCTTACAGCAACAAATTCAGGCCCATTAACCGACTCAATATGTGCTTACTTTATTTTTTTACTGCTAGCTTATGTGAAAGATAGCAGTGACTCGGTTTCTGAGGAACTGGTTTGAGCAACAAAATCGAAATAGCAGCAACTAATTCCTATATAAGTTTCAAATGTTTATGCTAACTTTTCACTGCTAGCTTAATAGACCTGTAAAAAAAAATCACATACCTCAATCTTTTCTGGGTCGACTTCGAAGGCGACGGCGGTGTTCGCTGTAAGCCCCGGCGCTTCGTCCTCGTCGTCGTCTTTGTCCAGTTGTTGGTAGAACTGACTGATGTCGTCCGGCACGGCGCCGTTCGCCGCCGGCTTGTCTTCACCTAAGGCGTAACGATTGCAATCATTACTATGTTTTTGTTAGTGCCTCGATAGGCAGACGAGCAGACGAGCCACCTGATGGTAAGTAGTCACCACCGCCCATAGACTTCTGCAATGCCAGGGCACAGCAAAGCCGCTGCCTACCGTTTAAGGACTCTTCTTAAGCTATCCTAAAGAAGAATATGTCATAGCGTTCAGGGAACACCGCTGCAGGGAGTTCATTCCAAAGTCCTGTTTTCTTCAGGTAAATTGATATTGAGTGAACAATTACCAGGTTTCGGTGCGGCCGTCGTCGGCTTGTCCGGTGGTGCAGACGCTAGCAGGTCGTCGTCGCCGTCGCGCCGCAGTCGACATTGTTGAATCACCGGGTCGCGTAGTAACTTCTGCAATACTTCCACGTGTTTGCTCTCTACTAAGTATCTATAAATAACATAGGTTTGTATACAAAAAACTATACTTGTTTAATGTTACTAATTACAAACTTAATTTAACAAAGTTTTTTAACGATGGCTGAATATATCAATAGCTGTTGCCATACAGTTGCTTATGTGATAAATATTTTTTCAGTGAGTAACAAAAGTTATTGAATATTTATGATTAGTTTTGCAAACGGTACCGTTCATTTTACTACAGATCCGAATGTGCTATACATATATACTAAGAAACTTACCTATTGTGTTTGAGAACAAGCTTGACTTTCCCATATGATAGAGTACACAATTGAATAAACTCTATAATTCCAGCAGGTACAGCACATTTACTCAAACGCTGTAAGTATTCAATAATATCCCCAGTCTGCAAGCCCACTGAGACGGCGGCATATAAACTGTAAGCTGTCAATTTGTACTCATGGATGTGTTGTGGCCTAAAAAGTTAAAACATTTTGTATTGTTGTATTCTTGTAGGGCTTTAAAAAGTCTTTATTTTTTTCTATACTCTTTTTCTGAAGCTTATATGAAAATAATAAATTACAGCTGCTACATGAGAACAGCGTCGAACAGCAGGACAATCGCTGCAATATTCCTGAATGCTACTGTAACCAGTACCAGGATGTGATCAATATAAATACGATAGACTTTACTATTTATATGCTTTTAAATGCAATTAATTAAAGAACGTATTATGTGTCCTGTGCCAATTTTCGGTTGTATAATAATCCGCGCTTTAATTTTATTTTTTTCAACGAGTTGCACCAAGTTTTTTTAACGCAGTTCAGATGAGTAAATATACTTATAGTCTTGTATATATTAAATATATTCTTCAACAGGTGTGTGGGCCGTATCCCTGTAGATTATTTATAATATATATAATTTCGCCAGTTTCTGGTATAAGAGAATAATCATGATCACTCACCGGCAAACTGGTTCTGATATGGCAATTAAGAAGTCATGTGCGTGTTTGTACACCGGAGAGAAAGCTTCAAGGAATATGTGGCCATTTGGTGCCACCCACAGAGGCCGACTGGCATTGTCAGACTTTAATGTCATTTCACTCCTAAAATTATGAAAATATGATATGATATATGCTCAAGCTCTTTGCCTATAATCAATTATAGGCAAATCTGATTTTAATTAACACAACCAAGAGCATTTCAGGGGATACTGCATTTTCCATGGAAAAAGGCCCATATTTATTAAAAATGCTTATCTCTGAAGAAAGTATAATATTATGCATTACAAGTATTTAAATAAAATGACAGTGAACTATTATGTATAGGTGGACATAACGAAAATTATAAAGGTTCCTTATTTCCGACACACTCCTTAAAAGGTAGACACTTTAGGCTGGGAAATTTAATAAAGTATTAAAATGCAAAATGGTAAGCATTTTACAGTCAGTTAGTTTTAAACATTTAAACAAATAAAAATTAAAAATACAACTATATGGAGGGTAGAAACATTACACTATACTTGCGTGACGACATACAACTCAGTCTGCCCCGTGACCATGAAGGTTGTAAAGCTTTCGAAACGTCGGGATAAAAAAGTTTAATAAACCGCGATAGAATTCGTAAAATTTGTTTCATTTCAATTTAAACAGATTCAAAAGAGATTTAGAAACATTATTTAAACTAAAGACGTTTTCCTCTTCCCTAAACATGAGCATTTCAATGTATGAAAACCAATATTTAATTCAACTCTTTACTCATGCAGCATTTTGTTGGTCTACAGGTTCAGATCTACAGAATCCATGTTTAGTCGGTGTCTGAACAACCAATCACCACAACCAATTTGGTTCTGTACACATAAGAGTGTAATCACATTAAAGGTGATTCAGATTTAGAATTTGAAATCTTCCTGTACAAACTAAAAGCTTATTAAGTTTTTATTAGTAAGAATACCTGTAATCTTTTGCACCGAATTCATCTTCAGGCACGTGATCATTTTTTTCAGCATCCTGCATAGCCGCACCGGGCACATTCATATTTTCTGTGTTCTCATCATCTACCAAATCTATAGTCATATCTTCTTCCACTTTTTTCTTCTTACCTGAAAATTATTTTATAATTCATATTAATAGGGCAGATAACTAATATAACTAATTTATAATGTAAGTTGTTATACATACTTGATCTGTCACTCCCAGTTTTTGAATCATATTTCTTAAATTTCTTTGGTGGTCCCATTCTTGACAAGTATTTGGTTTTATTCAAATATACTATTGAAAATGTTATTTAAAATTCATTTAATGACTTTGTGAATTTTGTATAATTTTTAATTAAAGATTATATGTCACAAACACCCAGTACCTGCTTAAAATCTACGCACAAAGAAAAAAATTACAATATTTTAATAAATGTGTATACTAACTACAACACCAGAGTATACTTACTTTTATATTAATTTAAAATAACTCACTTCATTTAATTTTTAATAATAATATACATCATTTTGTTTGGGCACTTCCTATAACTTGATTCACTATATATTTCGGTTTATGTTCAACATGTAATGTTGCCAGTTGGCGTAACGAAAGGTGGCAGGTACGATAAGGACCCATATATAGTAGCTTCAAGTAGGCCAGAAGAGTATGAAGACTTAACCTCTCAAATTAAAGTGGTACAGACATGCCTGACTGTCACAATAAACATATAAAGGTAAATAAATACACACAACAGTCACACACATGGCCAGACCTACTGCTAGGTCAAACCTGTATTGTCGGTATCAAGAACTACAAGGAACTACGGTCCCACAACACCCAGACCCCAAACAAATATCTATCTGCCATACAAACATTTGTCTCAGTGAGGGAATAGGACCCACTGCCTCCCATTTCACTGAAGGCAAGTAGCCTATATTATTAATATATTCATATTCCTTAAATTTGCTTATTGTTCAGAACCATATACATTTTTTATAGCAGAATCTATCAAACAGGTATGTGGATCAGATGGTAAGAGGTCACCACAGCAATGAAAAACCACAAAAGCTGATAAATCTTTGGTTCATTGTCAGCTTTAAAAAAAGGAATTAGGATTTGAGAGGGGAGTGGGATTTAGGTTAACAGACCATACCACTTAAAAAGATAGGTATTGCAAGATCATGGGCCTATACAAATCCAGATATATTTTTAAGTAATGCCAGAACTCAGAAGATGACAGTCATGACACACTTTTAATACTTATCAAAGAGGTTTCACAAAACCTTAATGCAGCAAATATATTTTTTCTGAATTCATGAGATGTCTTAGTACAGTAATTCCAAATGCAAACTAAACCAAAATACACTCATTCAAGATATTGCACAAGATTTCATACTTTGTCTCAGCATTTGAAGCAAGAACACCTCTGATGTCTATATATATCAACATCTATATCTAGAATCAATTTCTGTATTATTCTTATTTTTGATAATGATAAAAAAAAACTTTAATTTTTATTGTGCCTTTCTAACTTATGATAGTTTAGGTCATCATCCACCTCTGGCATAATAAAAGGTTGCTTGGAAGATTCTAAGGGAGAAATTAATTTAAGATATACATACACTATTTTTACAATTATTTCCTTCTGCAAGAGTTAACAACACATTGTCTTGGCAGACATTTCTATTCATTGATAGGTAATTGTCTTATAATGAATGTGAAATAATATTCAAGGTGGCATTTACTCAATCACAAAATGAAAATAGTAAAGAAGTTTTATTTCATACTAGTTGTTGCCTGTGGCTCCGCACGCAGATTGAAGTTATTTGTGCAAGAAAATGTATACAATCCATGGAAACATCATAAGCTATTACATCTTTCTTTATTATGCCAGCCCATAGGAACCATGATAAAAAGTACTATGTCATTCTCTTATCCTTAAACTATCACTATGCATAAAATCATGTTAATCCCTTGCACTGCAAAAAACTAGAAACAATCCCACCAGAACCATACATTTCTCCGGGATAAGAAGATATGCTGTTCCAGAATATAATCTATATCTGTGCCAAATTTCAACCAGATCTGTTCAGCCGTTCTGGCGTGATTGAATAACAAACATCTACCCATTCAAACTTTTCATTTATAATATTAGTAAGATTGAAGGCACTACTGACTAAATGCTTCTTAATAAATATTCGCTAACAATCAAATATATTTACTGAATAGTGAATACATATAACATATCCTATAAATAAGTACCTACGCAATACTTTTTAAACATAATGCAAATATTTGATGTAAATCAAGATCTTGTACAATAATACTGTTGTTAAGTAATTATGTATATTTTGGTTTTGGAAGTCAATGAGATTTCTTAGTATGAAAATATTAAAAACTTGTTTGTATGTATGTAAAATGCATGCATGTAAAAATATGTTTAATTAATACTGTTTTTCAAGTACATACCTACCATTCAACATAAATTAGCATTTCGGTTATTTATTTTTAATACTAATTCGTTTTAATTAGTGAATCACGTCGATTGGAGATTAATAAATATTTAGGTATTTTTTCGTTGGAACATACCACGCAAAATAAGAAATAACAAGGTATACTTTACTATATACAAATAATAACTCAGCAGCTATAGTCTGAAATGAAACTGACAAGGGAGTAGGGACAAGTAGGGATGTGAGAAAGTAATCGATTTTTATAATAATCGATTATTTGTTCATAAAAATCAATTTTTATGAATCGAATTTTAAATTAAAAAAATCTATTTTTATGAATCGGTTTTTAAATAAAAAAACCGTTTATTTTAAAATCGATTATTTAAAAAACGATTTTGAAAATTCGATTTTTTTGTATATTCCATATGTTTTTATTAAAAATTCAGAAGGCTTTTGGGGTAACACGATGTAGTAAATAACACATTTTAATTAATCTGTGGAAGCGTCTAAAGAGAAAAGATGTTCCTATGCTTTCCCTCATTTATTAACCCATGAAGTGTGACAATAGTGTTAATCGTCAATCTGAACAAAATAAAATAAATAAGTAGGACTACGCTGAAAAATTTCATTAATCATTCTTACAACGATTAACCTGTCAAGTCTACGATCTTATTATCTTGAATACCGTCTGCAATACCGTGAAAAATACACAAGCAAAAAGATTTGGCACCAACCAAAAAATAAAAATTTAACCAAAAATATTGCAGTATACTCAGCCTGTTGCCGTCCACTGTTGGACATAGGCCTCCCCAAGTGAACGCCAACCACTACCCGCCACCTTCTTCAAGTCGTCGGTCCATCGTGCGGCAGGGCGCTGGGCGTCCCACACTATGTTTGCCTAAACGCGGTCTCCACTCCAACACATATCTGCTCCATCGGCCATCTGTCCGCCTGCAGACGTCCAGCCCACTTCCACTTTAGCATGCTAATTTTGCGAGCAATATCTATGACTTTGGTTCTCTGGCGGATGACTTCATTGCGAACTCTATCCACCATAGAAACCCCAAGCATTGCCAAGTCTATTGGTGAGTGTCCACGTTTCAGCCCCGTAGGTCATTACGGGTAGGACGCACTGGTTAAAAACTCTTGTTTTTAAGCATTGAGGGATCGATGACTCAAACAGGTTACGTGGTTACCGACTGCCTCGGTGGCGCAGTTGTAATTGCGCATGCGTTACGACTGCTGTGTTGAGGTCTTGGGTTCGATCCCCGGGTCGGCTAAAGTGATATTGGGTTTATCTATCTAAAAAATTCTCAGTATTAGCCCGGAGTCTGGAATCTGTGCCCGGTATGACGATAGGCTCGCCCCCTATCAAATTATGGGAGCGAAATTCGGCGAATAGTGGGTTTACTTGTTAAACCTCTCCCTACCCCTTCGGGGATTACAGGCGTGAGTGTATGTAAATGTAAAATGTAAACGTAGTTTACCGAATGCCGTCCAGCCCAAATTAATTCTTCTATCTGCCTCTTTCTTGAAATTGTGCTTGCCCAGTTGGATTATTTGGTCCAAGTATACGTACTCTTGCACAACCTCGAGAATGGCATCAACCACGACGATGTCGGGAAACTCATCTGTATGGTGGTGAGTTAGTCTGGCACGCGGATCATCCGCGTTCTGGGCCTCAGGTGGACTTGATTTTTGTGTATACAAGTCCCCATAATACCTTTCGACCTCTGCGAGTATCTCTGGCATAGAGGTGACGGTGGTGGTTTCTGATGTTCTGAGCTTTGTCAGGTGACAACTAGTGGTAAGTGTAAGCTTTGACTTACGTCTATTTTTGTGAGGTTGAAAGTATTAAAGCCCACCTCACACAGAGCCCGCACTAGGCTGTCAGTGGCGTCATCAATATCCGCCGTAGTTTCCAATACGGCAAATCGGTTCTGTAGCTCTAGCTGGAAAGCTTCACAGCCGACCTCAACTTGGGGCAAAGTTGGTCGGAGAGTCGACTTCATTAAGCGCGCTCGGTCAATTTTAACTTTTAGAGTGCCTCTTACCAGTCGGTGATCACTACCGGTGTTAAACCTACTGATCACAGAGACATATCTGAATATTTGGCGCTTGTCAGTCATAATGAAGTCAATCTCATTCCTGACAGTGACATTATTGGGGCTTCGCCAAGTCCACTTCCTCTGGGGCTTCTTCTGGAAAAAGGAATTCATCAAAAAGAACCCCCGGGTCTCGAGAAAGTTGACTAGCATTTGCCCCCAGTGATTCCTGCACCCATAGCCGAATGATCCTACTCTCGATTCGCCGTGTCCTTGTACTCCCACTTTAGCATTGAAGTCACCCATTACAAGTCCCGGACTACGGTAGGGTACCACAAAAAGCTATTTTTGGCGACGTACAACGGACGATGGACGAGCACATCGCTGAGTTGGAAGAAGAGCTAAGTCTCATTAACTGGCATATCCTAGGGCTATCCGAGATCCGGAGACGGGGGAGGAGAAGATGGCCCTAGATTCTGGTCACTTACTCTACTTCCGAGAAGGTCACCAACCATCTCAAGGTGGCGTCGGGTTTATTATCCACAAGTTACTAAAAAGTCACAACGTTGTGGAAGTTTATTTATTTATTTATTTTGTCGTAACAACATTGTAAACACCAACTTATTCATATGTATACTAGAAATGTCAAACTCATGCCAAGTGTTACAACAATTATAGTTACAAACATCAATGCAATTTAAACAGCCTTATAACTAACTATAATTTGGACATAACAACATCATTTGAATAAAAATTATTAATTATTATCATAATATATGCGTTGAGTTTAACAAATTAAAGATTAAAAATTAAATAGTAAGTAAGAAATATCTTGTCTAAATATATTGTTTGAGAAAGAATGTATGAGAACTTGTGAGCAGACATACAAGAACCTGCAACTGCCATAGGTCCCGAGTATTAACTATGTATTGACTTGAGATGTTGTTTGAATTTTTGGAAGCTGTTCGAGAAAACATCAATTGCTTGTTGCTCTCTCAAAGCACCGCCACCATCATCAAGATCCCGAGTCATGTTAACATTATGAATGTTATTGTAGCTTCGTGTCATTCTATTTAGTAGTAAGTTGGCAGCGTATCAGCGCGAGTGGCGTACCTCGTCTTAAAAATAACTGAGAGATATACTCTGAAGGTTATACATGTGTACGCCCAACGTCAGCTTATCCTGATGACGAAGTAGAGGCCATGTACGAAGACATAGGGAAAGCTATGTCTCCTACCAAGGCTTCCTACAGCGTTGTAATGGGTGACTTCAATGCCAAATTGAAGACCCCTAAAGTAAATTGTTAATATTAATTTTTTAGTCATATTACTATAGAGAAAACCATATTACGCAAAATTTTAAGAAAAAAATCGATTTTTCCAAAACCTCGATTATTTTTTTGGTAAAAAATCGTATTTACAAAAATCGATTTTTAAATAATCGATTTCTTTCATTCAATGTCACATCCCTAGGGACAAGAGACATCTTAATACTTTTTTTTTTCGTTTTTCCTTTGTAATGGGAAGGCAAAGGGTTCCAGCCCATACAGCCTCGTCAAACGTGTATAAAGATATGTTGTCTTTTTCCCAGTGAGGCCTAAGCCAAGTCTTCAATTTTATCTTTCAATATAGGTTTTTTTTTTCAATTAGGCCTAAGCCAAGTCTTATTTATTTTTACAATATATGTTTTTATTTTTTCCTAAGGCCTAAGCCAAGTCTTCATTATATTTCGTTTATCCAATTTTTATTTAATTCTCCGGCCGAAGCCACGTCACTTAATCCCGCCATTCTCCATTCCTTTCCCATAGGTTTCTTATGTTGTTCAAATAATGTCTTCAGTATAAAATCTTCACTCTTCAATAACTAAATGGCTTTAATTAAGCCATTTATTTATTCATTGTCGTCACATTTCACTGATTTTACACTCGGTTCACATTTACAAACGACGGAAAGCGCGGGAACGTCTTTTCTCACTTAGACGTTCCCGCGCTCTCCTTGACAAAAAATAATAATAATAATGAGTGACATGTGTTTTTTTTTGTACATAAGGAACCGGCTAAGATCCGAGACCATGCTGCCAAGTCATAAGTCCATGTGCATTGTGCAGTGTTGCAGTAGAAATGAGCTATATTTATCGATATTGCAGCAAGATAAAAGAGCACCTCGCCATTTGACGGGCAATTTTGGAATAGTCGTTGAACAGTTAGTAGCTTTAGAGGTCATAATGCCGGATTACGGTTTGGCAGACGGTGCCTACCTAGTTTAAAGTAACCCTTATTGTTCAAAGAAGTTGCGTGGGCTGTATGGTGTGCTCAATCCTGGATGAGGCGCAAAGTAGTTCGGTGCGTAGAGAGATAGTCGAAAGAAAGTTCTATCCGCGCTATTAATTGACGTAGGCCAGGAAGTGAGTCGAAGGGATGCAGTTGTCCGGGTCGTACTCTGGGTTGTAGATCGGCGGATGCTGTTATCCGGGCTGCACTACCCTGGTTGCGTCGTTTACATTTACATACACTCACGCCTGTAATCCCCAAAGGGGTAGGCAGAGGTGTAACGAGTACACCCACTTTTCGCCGAATTTCGGTCCCATAATGTGATAGGGGGCGAGCCTATCGCCATACCGGGCACAAATTCCAGACTCCGGGCTAATACTGAGGAATTTTTAGATAGAAAAACCTAATATCACTTTACCCGACCCGGGGATCGAACCCGAGACCTCAGCACAGCAGTCGTAACGCATGCGCAATTACCACTGCGCCACCGAGGCAGTCAAGTCAGTGGTTGCGTCGTAGTTTCGAGTAGTTGTGGGTATTGCCAGGATTGAGAACATCATCAGTGGTTTAAGAAAGTGATCGATGTACCAACATGAATTGTAATTCAAAGTGCTGTGTTTTAAACACAAGAGCAACCATGAGGGTTTCTTGCCAGATTCTTCCCCATGGATGACTGCATTCCGAACTGGTGGTAGCTTAAATAGACTTTGAAATGTTAACCTTGTGTTTTACTACCGAACTATCGTACCATATGCATCCTGACTATATCTGCAGGAGATCGGAGAGGGATGTGTAAGCCCTCTCACAGCCTTTGCCTGTGGACATACCGCCGACAGATATTTTACTATTCCCCACAAACAGTCAAATGGTGACAGGTCGTGTGTAACAGTGGTCTCATTGTTTTTAGTCAATACTTAATCACTACATAAAACAATTAAACTTATTTCATATTTTCTAAGAGAAACTTCTTTAGATTTAGATTTGATAGATTTGAAACTCGATGAAACTGAAAAAGCGAGAGTAAAAAGAGACAAACACATAAATCTATAGAACTAAGCCTACGAGAGAATGAGACAGAATATATATTCGAGGGGATTCGAGTGGGATCGAGTGGGATCGAGCGGGATCGTATGGGAGCTCTAATATTAATTAAGTAAACACTGTCTTGATTGTTTCAATGCCTTAATGACGTTTAATTGATTATTGGAATATTCAATTACATAAAACAGATATCATTACATTAAATACCACCACCAGTCACTCAACATTCACTAGAAGTGTATCTCGACAAAGCTAGTGTAGCTTTACAGTCTGCAGGCAATAATGTAGTTATAATTGGAGATTTTAACATGAGCGGTATTACTTGGGATACTAGCCTAGACCACACTTACACTATCCCAAACAACTACACAAACTGCGTAATAAAAAGTAACTTAGTGGATTTTATGTCACTCAGCAATATAGTCCAACTGAACGCTATAACCAATTGTAAAAATAGAATATTAGATTTGGTATTGAGTGATGTAAATAATATGATTAAAATAAGTGAATGTAATAGTCCATTGAGAACTATTGACAAACTGCATCCGCCTCTGGACATAAGTATTGAAACACATGTAACTCGTCGTCAAGCTGTGCCGAATTCTTCTCGTAAGCCAAATTTTTATAAAGCTAACTTTGAATTAATAAATCTTGAGTTAAGTAAAATTAATTGGAATGAGGAGTTTATGAACTGTCTAAGCGTCGATGAAATGTTACAGAGGTTTTATAGTGTTTTGAGACATATAATTAGCACATATGTTCCTTTCACTACTAAATGCAAAAACAATTATCATCCCATTTGGTTCACACCACTACTTAAAAGTATGTTAAAGCGTAAATTTAAATATCATAAAAAAATAAAACAATATAATAATCCGTTAGATAGATTGGAATTCGAATACCTACGTAAAGACTGTGAAAGATTAATGAAAGAAAACTACAATAGTTACATTGTGTCAATACAAAATCAAATAACTAACAACCCAAAATGTTTTTGGACACACATAAAAAACTTACGCAAGAACAGTTCTAATTATCCTCCGACTATGTATCTTAATGACTTAACAAGCGTCACAGTGAGTGATACATGTGATTTATTTGCAAAACACTTTTCCTCGGTATACGAAGTTAACTATTTTGCCGAAGCTGTCAGAGGCATTGTACCAATATCTGAGTGTGATTTATATTATATAGATACGCAAAAAATTAAAAACGCTATACGTAGACTCGACATAACTAAAGGTGCTGGTCCTGACAATATCCCGCCAATTTTTATCTTAAGAACTGTTGAACATCTCTTACAGCCGTTACATACAATATTTAAGAAGTCAATAATAACTGGCATTTTCCCTAACCAATGGAAGGAAGTCAGAACTATACCAGTTTTTAAAAGCGGAAAAAAAGACTTAATAGTAAATTATCGTCCAATCTCCATATTGTCTACCTTCGCAAAGATATTCGAATCTTTAGTTTATACGCACATTTATAGCATAGCCAAAAGTCAGATATCACCTTACCAACACGGATTTATGACAAAGCGCTCCACTATATCTAACCTGTTAGACTACATAGACGACGTAGCTTCAGCCGTTGACAGTGGACATCAAGTAGATGCCATTTATACAGATTTTACAAAAGCTTTTGATAAAGTAAATCATACAATTCTAATTAGAAAACTACATGCATTTGGTATTAATGGTCCTCTGCTTTACTGGTGTAGTTCGTACTTAAAAAACAGACGATCAACTGTCGTTATTGATGGATACACTTCTAAGCCCATTGTAGCTACATCTGGAGTACCCCAAGGTTCCAATTTAGGTCCACTTTTTTTCAACATATACATTAATGACGTTATCAGTCGATTTCAATATTCCAGTTTTTATTTATTTGCGGACGATCTTAAATTGATGCGTGTTATAAAAAATGTTAACGACTCCTTTCTATTACAACAAGATTTAAATGTACTTGAGGAATGGTGTCGAGAGAACTATATGTATTTAAATCCTTCGAAATGCTATCACATAAAATTAACTCTGAAACACCATATACTTTGCACCAACTATACCATATCAGGTAGTATCTTGAAGGAAGTACCGTGTATTCGTGACCTGGGGGTATTCGTAGACTCAAAATTAAAATTTACTACACATATAGACAATATACTAAATGCAGCTAATAAGTCCCTTGGGTTTGTTCTTCGTAATAGCAAAGAATTTAAAAATGTCTCTACCACAATATTGCTGTATAACTGTTATGTAAGAAGCAAACTGGAATACTGCTGCGCTATATGGTCACCTAGTTATAAGATACATATCAATAGAATAGAAAATGTTCAAAAGAAATTAATGAAGCACCTATGTTATCGAAAAATCGTTCCTAAGAATATACATGCTTATAAGGAGAAATTGAATTTTTTCAAAATGCGGTCTCTTAGTTCTAGAAGAGAAATACTTAGCATGGTGTATCTACACAAAATATTGAATAGTAAAATTGACAGTTCAAACGCGTTAAGCAAGTTTTCTCTTAATGTCCCTTCGCGTCCACCTCGCAAACCTCCCCCTACTCTTCATGTCCGCCGATGTAGAACCAACATAGGTAAACACTCCCCCATACCTCGACTGTCTACATTGTATAATCAGCTATTGAACAAAATCACTAAGCTTGACATATTTCATGATTCGCTGTCCACATTTAGGAAAACTCTTTTAGGTGAGACTGATTGACTGGGGTCCTAACATTCTGGTAAATCTATCCTCTCTTTGTATTGTTCATTATAATGTTTAATTAATTTAATAATATTGTAAAATTGTATTATGCATGTTGTGGTTGCCTGTAGTCTGAGTTGCAATTAGTTCTATTTTCTGATTGTTATTATTATTTATGTTATATTGTAAACTTTGTTGGCAATCCTTAAATAATAAAATAAAAATAAAAATAAAATAAAATAAAAATATGATGTCTATTATTTATTAGATTATTATTAGCTTACCTTACAATTGGCTAGTTGACTGTTTTTGGGAAACCGTTTTATATTATTCTTCGTGGTGTATATTATTAAAATGTTATCATTAATAAACATAAAACATAAGTTTTTAAGCTTTAATTTGCCTTTTTTTAAACCAATTTTGTTTTTTTCCACCAAAACGCTACCAACTGTCATAGCCTCTAGGGTGACGTCATCATCTGCTAAACTAATAGACGTTTGGCTCAGTGTTTTAACTTTTAGATGTTTCGAAAATTAGCGTGAAAATACTACCATTAAGTAGACGAGCGCCTGATATGGATAATCTCATCACAGCCAACTACAGTCTGAAGACTAATGTAGTATACTCACTCTGCCTGATTGTGAGTATACGATGTTAAATGTCCGTTTAAGAGTATATAATGTATGTCATAAGAGCGGTCTTCCGATGTTCGCAAAGCTGGTAGCACATCGTATGATAGTTCGGTAGAAAAACACGAGATTAACACTTCAGACTTCAGAGTTTAATAAACTACTGCCCATTCGGAATGCAGTTATCCATGGGGAAGAATCTGGAAAGAAACCCTCATGGTTGCTCTTTTAAACACAGCACAATCGAAGTTACTATAACTGATACTAATTACAGTTTTACATCACGTTAACTTATTACTTTAAACAGTATTTAGGCGTTACGACCTCTAAGTTACTAGCTATTCAAGATAGAATGTGAAATCCTCCTTATGACAATGCGCACGCTTTTATTATCATATTTTCTATTGTGCCCCACTCTGTGTGCGAGACCACGCGATAAACTACTCAAACCCACCCTCAAAATACAAAAACAAGTACAGAAATTTTACAATAAAAAACGAGTTATTTAAAAGTTCAATTCAGTATCCGTTTTCATGTTGCTCCGCGATATCGATATATTTTAAAAATGTCGATATCATAAATATCGATGTATGTTATAATTTGCCTATCCCTAATGTTTTGGTGACGGTGACGTCAAACTGATGGCTGTTTCATGTCACGAGACACAATGCTCTATTTTACATATTTATTTCTTGAAAATATTAAATAATCACATATAAATTAACAAATCGGATTAATCTGTATCTGTATATATAAAAGAAGAAACTGACTGACTGACTGATCGACCAACGCACAGCCTAAACGGCTGGGGTTAGAGACTTGAAATTTTGACAGTAGGTACCTTTTATCACGTAGGCATCCACTAAGGAAGGGTTTTTGGAAATACCACCCCTAAGGGGGTCAAATAGGGGATGAAAGTTTGTATGAAAATCCGTCATTTTTGAAGTTAAATTCATGAAAATAAGTATTTGGCATTTTAGTTAAAAAAAAAATATATGTTTCAGGATTTTTGGAAATTCCGCCCCTAAGGGGGTAAAATAGGGAATGAAAGTTTGTATGAAAATCCGTCATTATTAAGTTAAACGCATGAATATTGGTATTTTGTATTGTATACTTTTTCTCCCAAACATGACCTCCACGCGGGCGGAGCCGCGAGCAACAGCTAGTTTTCCATATTTTGAGACTAAAAACTATAATAGAAAATAAAAAAAAGTGTGTGTGCAATTCACACACGGTAACTTTTCGGAAGTGAAACTTCAGAAAAGTTACCTACGAGTAAGCTTTGTAATACGTACACGCGTATTCACACACATACTAAGTACTAACTACTAAAATATTTCAAAATCATCAAAGAACTACGCTAATCGAGCACACCCCATCCCACCCGATCCTAATCGATCCCACTCCATCCGACTCAATCCCACTCTCTCATAGGCTCTCATTCTCTCTTAGGTTTAGCCCTATAGATTTATGTGTTTGTCTCTTTTTACTGTTGCTTTTTAGTTTCATCGAGTTTCGAATCACAACGATTCTAAAGAAGTATCACTCCAAAACAAAATTCTATCAGGTTATCACTTACTGTCAACTACCCTATTACGCATGGTTTGTATGATGATAGGTACAGGTTCGGACAAGTACCTTTTCCGCACACTAATGCCATCTATCCCTTTTCTAAGCCAACCACCAAAGAGCATCACAATGATCAGATGCGACAGTTCATATCTATAAGTTATTTGAGGAACTATCCTGGAGATTTTGTAGTTGTCTAACATTTAATTTTATTACCCAACAATGGCAGAGCCCAAAATAATATATTCGTCATTATGTGTTTTGTTGAAACAAATTACTTTTATTTTAAACTCATTATATTTACAAGTATTTAGGTGATTCGAAGGTAAAATTCTTGTAAAATTGGAGCTCCATAAATAAATAAAATTATGCAATGTTTAAATTTTGGTGAAATAAATCGCATTTAATATTGTATAAAAGCGTTTATTTCATAAGTGGTTATGATTTTGTTTCAAGGAAACAAAATCCATCAAATTTCTGACGTTAAGTAGTAGAACTTATCGCTAAATCTACCTTAGCCTCAAGATATTACAGTTGATTTATTGTCATTTTTGGAAGTGTTTTAACAATAACGCTGTATACGTCCTGACATTTCTAAAAGCGGACACTTACTTCTTTATAAAAGAAAAATAGGAATTGTATAAAAAATATGTGGATAAACACAATATAAAAAATGAGAAATAATACAATTCATCTATCAAGTGCCTATTTGGACCCTCTGATCGTGTTATCTATGATTGTTAGAAGCGTAATAACTCCGTCCCTTTTTCTCGAACGGTACTTTCCGCGCACCAAAATGGGACAAACTATATAATGAATTTTGTTGTGAAAAAAAAAATTGTCTTGACTTACCCATATTTAGAATTGAAATTAATTAATATTTATTGATATTACGTTTGAAACGTTATAAAATTATGTTATTTACGTTATATACTATTAACAGTTTCACTGTAAATCAATTTCAGGCAGATTTGTTCGGGAATGTCGCTACAAATAACTAAAATTAACTCGACACTGAAAGATGCAATGTGGTGTGCTTACTTAGGTGGCATGAAGCAACTAACGTCGGTGCGGTGGTTACACCGCAACTCGGTGGAACATAATGTTTGTTCTGGTCGCCACATCTAGTACGTAGTACATATAGATCGCTGTAAATAACGTAAAAAATTTTTTTTTTAAATAGGTACATGTTTACTGTGAGAAGTGTGTCAGTCTTCCGTCAGATTTTTCAAGAACTAAATTTTTTACTACATTAGTTTGTATCATACCAAGTACCTATGTAAAATGTATCTAATTTAATTACGTTGTGGAAGGCGGAGATACTGTCATAATTTAAAATTATTATATTAGGTTATACAGAGTTCGACTCTGGTAGAAATTATTTAAAAAAAACATTCAAGTAATGAAATATATATAAGAGTGGCAATAGCACTGCCTGCCTCGGCAGCGCAGTTGTAATTGCGTTGCGTTACGTTACGACTGCAGTGCTGAGGTCTCTGGTTCGATCCCCAGGACAGGTAAAGTGATATTGTGTTTTTCTATTTAGAAATAATCAGTATCAGCCCAGAGTCTGGAATTGTGCCCGGTATGGCGATATACTCGTCCCCTATCACATCATAGGACCGTAATCAATTCGGCGAAAAGTAGGTGTACCTTCTGGTTACACCTATGCCTACCCCTTCGCTCTTACAGGCGTGAGTGTAATCTGTAATGACAACAGTCTGCGGATTAAGTGAGTAAAATAAAAAGCTTTTATCATTATTGTAGGTCATAATTTAATGCAGATTTTTTATAGTAAACATTTGCTCCTGCTGTACTTATTAATATGACAATGGAATATTGTTCGATATCTAGTTTAAATATCTATTTTGTGAAACTATTTTAAACAACTTTTATATTTTATCACTATTTGTACAAGAACAGCTTTACTACTATTTTTTGAAATTTAAATGACTATAATTTTATTAAGGTACTAAATCAGACATGTCCATAATGATATACATAACTATACATATATCAACACGTGGTGGAGATTAATAACATTACATCATCAAACGAAATGCAGAAGTCTACAAGTGAACAATTTGATTTCTGCATTTGATCGTACCTCGTTTGACACACTAACACATCAATACATATCATTACGAACCTTCGGAATATTATGTAACACATATTCATTGTCAAACATTGACTTAAGTAATTAATTTAACTTGAATTTAACACACCAGTAATGGTGCAATTACATCTGTCTTCCGGTCGAATGCTACATAGACTTAACATCCGGTTAACAAACTGAGGACGTAATCAAATTTGGAATCAATAAATGGCTTCGGCATTTCACACAGCTTTTTCGTGAAATTGTTATTAACAGTGTAAATGTGTTACAGCATATTGTTCTATTTTCTGCAAAACTTAAAATAAAATAAATAGTTCAGTTTTATACACATCTGATATGAAAAACACAAGATACAAATATTTGAAGGCAAGTGTGAATACAAAATAAGTACGTCATTGCACACACATATTATTTTAATAAGGCCTTACGCTCATCGATTCAGGAATGGCAGGCAGACAGCTAAATATTTCGAAGCTGAATTATTTGAAATTATATTTTAATAACTATATTGTTAAGATTTACTATTTATGCCATTAAATATTTCGTTTAAGATGTGCACCTCTATTAAGGTATTAATAAAATACCGACGCTAAAGTTTTTACTATAGGATTTAAAACAATAATTAAGCTTAAAATCTGCCGTCTTACCTTGTTCTGTACAACGCCAGTGTCAGATGAGCTTCGGCCTTTAGTATTGACTTCCATTGTATACAAACATTTTTTTAATCTTAAATGTGTATATTTAATTTATTTCTGCATCATTATTTCTATATTATATTTATTTGCAGTTAACAGCAAGTGTGTTAAATAGTCTGCTGATTTAAATACAGGGTGTAAATATAATATACAGACATGTTTCGCATAAGATTTTCATAATCATTGTGAAATATACAATTTCGTTTTCGTTTTTAAAGGCTTTGTCTGAGCCCTTTTATATTTTACATCAAGCTATCACATTAGCCATTAGCCACATTGAACAACTAAATGAAACATTCGTCAATAAGTCGTCTACACACTTGGTAAGTAGCAGTCGATATAGACAGACTATATTAATGTAATTACAGCACTACGCTTAAGACCCGTAATTGCAGTCAATAGTTTAATTTTTTCAGTCGAGTGAAATACAAAAAGTTCACTGTAAACTGTCCATTATAAATTATAATTAATAAGAGGGCTCCACTTGGTGTCGTCACTCACAGTTGCTCTGTGGATCAGGTATACTGTGTTATTGTCTTTGTGTCGTGTCAGTCGAAAATAGCGGGACTAGAAGACAAAACACGTTTTAATATAATATCTTCGACGTGAATTGATACAATTATGATCAACAAAGCTAATCAATTATCATCAAACATTAATAGTTTTGTTTCTGGTGTTCATATTCTGCATAATATTGCAATCGTACTTGACCTAGAATCATAAGGTTATGCAGAACGTGAACCACCGGCCTTACAGTATAAATAATAAATAGCTAATTTAAAACTAAATAAAACATTTCTTTTATCATTTATTCAATGTCTATTTCCTAATGAGATTTCGATTACTCTGCGTTTTTAACATCAGTCACCAGTCTGTAATCGTTTATCATTGCAGCATGTACAGTGCAAAGCTCAGCCACTGTAGCACAGGAGAGGCCTGGAGAGGCTTGGAGAGGCGTTGGAGAGGCGCGGGAGAGGTGCGACGGAAAGGTGCGCGGGGCGGGGCACGGCGAGTAACATCGACAACGTTTCAACATAAATATGGAATGTAGCAAACACTCAATCGAAAAGACCCTCGGCTCAAACACCTCGGCTGTGGACCGATCTAACATTAAATTAGAGACAATATTTACAATAAAACAGTTACTATGCGTCGTAAATCGACAATCCTCGCATTCACCGCACTGATATGACTTTACATAGATCATAAGCAATATAAAAGTTGTTTAAACACAGGTTCATAGCGGCCGGACAGAAATCAAACTTTACAACTGGTCACTCGGTCGAACGCGAAACCGCACACTGCGCGTATCCGGAACACCGGCGGGCGGCGGCTGTCACGTGACGCGCGCCGGTGACGTCAGCAGCGGGCCCGGCGCGGTCTGGTGCGGTCAGGTGCTGTCTGGTTCGGTCCGGCGCGGCCCGGCCCGGCACGACCGGCCGCAGCGTGGCACCCCTCACTCGGATCAGTCTCAGTCTTCGCGAACTCAAAGACGGCGCGAGGAACGCGGGCGCGGCGAATAAATAAATACCAAGTCTATAATACTGCGGGCGGCGCGCGCGACCGGCCCGACAATGGAATGTAAGCGTGGTGTGGTGTGCGCGCGCGACGTCACGCGTCGGGCGGTGCGGGCGGTGCGGTGGGCGCAGTGGGCGCGGGGGCCGCGTGCGGTGCGGCTGGTGTGGGGGGTATAGGGTGTGCGGGGGGCGGTGGGTGCGCGGGGGGCACGGCGCGGCGCGGGACCATCACCACGGCCGGCGCCGGCGCCGTGCCGCCCGGCAGCAGGGCCGGTGCGCCGCGCGCTCCCATGCGCACCCACCAGCGCGTCGCCTTCTGCAGTAGCCCGTCCTTCTTGCCGCCGCGCCGAGCCGCCGGCGCCTCCGCCGCGCCCGCCCACTCGGGGACGTCGCTCACGCACTTGTTCGGTGGAGGCTGAAAGCTGCTTCTGGTCAGCTCGGCTTGCTGAAATCATATTTTGTTCGGTTTTGATTTCGTTATCTCAGTATCATGTGACAGATTTGAGTGTTACAACGTGGCTAGCGCAGTTTATAAGAAATATTTTTCAGTTTGGCATATCGGTCATGGTCACTTGCCGTCGTGGTCGTCGTTCAATTTCTTATATTCATTAAAAGCACAGAAGGCGATGCGCCACTCGTGCACACCTGATAAGGGACTCGTAACTGTAGATGCGCGTCCTGGCCGTACTCGCCATCTGGAAGCTGTATGCTGGGCGGCAGTCCGAGGCGCTCGGCGGCGGCGGCGGATCTCGCGCGCGTCTCTTGCTCCACGATCTCTTGGAGCCGCCCCACCATCGCCTGCAGCGTCTGCTGCTTTTCCCATTCCCTGAAATTTACATGTAATATGATTATTAATCAGTTCATGTGGAAGCGATGCAATTACAAATTTCAAAGGATTAGAGTGATAATAACTTAATAAGGACTGTGTTTACAACTGCCTTACGTACGCGTTAAAAGGACATTGTTTTCGATCTAAGTTTACTATGACAATGTGAGACTATTTACAAGTATGTCTGTCATTATCCAGTTAGGACTGAGCATGACCTTTAGAAATTTGATTTAACCTAATTTAAATTGTCCATTCAGGATTTGTATCCGGGTATGGTATTATGATTATGTACTTACAATGTGGAATGGTGGTGTCTGTGATCGTGCCGCAGGCGCGGCCCCCCCGGCGCGCCCAGCCGCTCCATGCCCGCGCACCCCGGCACTTGTACCGAGAGCATCTGCAAGTCACAACACACTGCTCTCACTTATGTGGTCATCTTTATACTCAATACCACAACAATATGTTTATTTGCACTGACATTTATTTGTATTCATGCATGGTGACTCAACTGCACCTTATGGTAAGCACAGTATCGTCCAGTTAGAGTATCAAATAGCGAGCGACAACTATTCGTCGTTACTCGACACAATCTTGGCGGCCTGATAATATTTACTAAGCGTGCCGTATTAAAAACAACTAAGAAATAACATACAACCTGTCACCTAAGTAAAGTTATAGTAAACAGGTAGAAGCGTTCAGACTTCAATTTAAACTGTCGTTTGGAATAGTGCAAAGGAAGTGATGTTTCGATAGCGACCGTTGTACCAAATATAAAAATATAATAATATATATTTATAGTGGTAGAGCCACGCTGAAGACATATTTGTCTACAGCATGAATGGGCCGGCTCGACCGGGGTAGTACCACTGTCTCAGAAAACCAACGTAAAGTGACAGTTTACTGTCGCGTTTCGTATGGTAAGTGAGATATCCGGAGGCCCAGATTCCCCCCTACCTTCTCTAATCCCTATTCCTGTCCTTTAAGGCCGACAGCGCATACGTGACACTTTCGGTATTTTGGATGTTCATGGGCGGTGGAGATCACTCAACATCAGGTGACCCACTGGCTTGTTTGTCGGACTATGCTATAAAAAAAGGACAAATGGGCCCGAAAAGTAGCAATGGGGTAGGTTTGATCCCTGATAAAAAAAAATTGGGGCGATCCCGTCAATCGATCATGTATACCTACATGTTATTATTAAGATTTAGCTTATGTTATACCCTTAAATCGATTGATTTCAGAAGATAGCAATATTTTTCAATTTTTTCATTTGTATATTTAATAATATAAAAAAATGATTTATGTAATATACTCGCTTCAATAATCGAGATAAAGTTCCGGGAGTACAGACTTAAGAACTGGAAAGTTCCTCTTTAAGATTTTCCAATTATTGATCGTTTTTGAATGATTGGCTAAAAATTAAATGCCATCTTCATCTTAATTGGTTCATAACAATTGCACTTTTTATGTGGTGTAAAATCATTGAAATACGTTTTACAAGACGTCATTCCTAATCCAATGAGCTATCATTCATATTGTTAAGAGCTTAATCAAGAATTATTACCAATTTTATGACTGCCTCGGTGGCGCAGTTGTAATTGCGCATGCGTTACGAGTGCTGAGGTCTCGGGTTCGATCTCCGGGTCGGAGAAAGGGAGATTGGGATATCTAGAAATTCTCAGTATCAGTAGCCCGGAGTCTGGAATTTGTGGCCGGTATGGCGATAGGCTCGCCCCCTATCACATTATGGGACCAAAAAATTTCGCGAAAGGTAGGTGTACCGATTACACCTCTGCCTATCCCCTCAGGGAATACAGGCGTGAGTGTATATGCATGTATTTAGTACCAATTTGAAACTATACATTTGGTTAATAAAACGAAAGTTGTGTGTGAGTTGTCTTAAATTTTAGTTGCTAGTGAAAACGTGTATGCGCTACTTAAACACTTCCTTGTTTTTATGTTCTTGTATGTATGTGTGTGGAAAATAAATGGTTTAAAAGGTTCAGTTTATTTTGTATTTAGATCTAATGGACGAGCTTGTAGGGCTCACAGCACCGTTGGACATAATATCGATGTGTTGTATGTAAGCAGAAGGCTTAAAGTGCCAAAACAAAACTTTACAAAAGAGGCTCCCAAAGTTTAATTCTGGTATAGTTTTAACACGGTAAAGTAGTTTTACTGCTGTAAAATACAGTGTTTCCACGAAGAAATTTGGATTTTTTCAAGTGCACGTACATCGTACCGAATGACACCTATACGCCGCGGCATCAAATTTTCTGATTATCTCGCACTGCTATTGAGTTATCAGCGTTGTACATATACCTACCATACAACGTGTGCGATGCGTACGCCCAGAACAGTATTTTCCAAAACGATTCTGTTTTTGAAGAGTTTGACGATATCAGAAGGCCAATTTAATTGACACTGCTACTGAATGTAGAATGATCTGAGATAAGATTATGAATTAACAAACACTGATATTCATGAGTCTGTTATTTTAAAGGAGCATTTTATGATCTAATGACTTTCGATCTTCGACGTTCAATTTCATTTCAATATAAAATCTCGATCGACGTTGAATGCCAATTGTTACATTTTGGGCGTCGAGGCTAGATCGGAATATTTTTAAAAAGAGAATAATAATTGGCTTTCTGGTTTTATTTTTGTATACTATATTATATATAATACCTTTCAGACTGGAAGGTAGTCTGCGTATTGCATCTGGAAGTTCCAGATGTGCATCTGATATTCTTGTCTTTGTTTTGAATATCACATTCTTCATGCGAGATAACTCGCATGCGAGCTGCGAGCTCACATATTATGTTCTCTCAACCAAAGATATTACTCTTAGAAGTGTTTTAATATTTTAGGAAATTAATTGTTATCGATACGTTTCGTAGAAAAATATTTTTTTTTTAGTGCCTCGATAGGCAGACGGGCCACCTGATGGTAAGTAGTCACCGCCGCCCATAGACTTTTGCAATACCAAAGCAACACAGCAAAGCAAAGCCGCTGCCTACCGTTAAAAAATGTTAAATATGTTTTATTATAAGAGGATGGATAATGTTTTTTTAATTATTCTGACTCCTTTCAGGCTTCAGACATCTGTTACATTAACTAGAATTTATATATAACATTATAGACAAATTACAAGATTAGCAATTTCAACAGAACAGAGACTTGATGTTTGTTCGAGGTAAGTACGTATTTATTTATTAGTAGGTTACTATTGGAAAATCCAAACAACTTGGAGAGAACCTTGTTGACGCAGAATGCGGATGACGACATCAGAGTCTAGTAGACCTGAAGCGCCCGGTTGCGCTGCACCATACGCGCGAAATCTGACGTCATTTGTTCGCGCGGAGTTATGGTGCGTATGCATACAACATTTTATTTACTAATGCGGTTTGTGCAACCTCCGGGGTTACGTGTTAGTGTCAGTTAGTTACTTCAGGCCGGAATACGAGTAATTCTAGCAAGAGTCAAGTAGACTACCTAGGTGGCGTAATTGTAATTGCGCATGCGTTACGACTGTTGTGCTGAGGTCTCGGGTTCGATTCCGGGAGCGGGTAAAGTAATATTGGGTTTTTCTATTTAGAAATACTCAGTATCAGCCCGGAGTCTGGAATTGAGCCCGGTATGGCGACAGCCTCTGCCCTATCAGATTATGGGACCGTAATAAATTCGGAATAATAAAGTGGGGGTACTGGTTACACCTCTGCCTACCTCTTCGAGGATTACAGGCGCGAGTGTAAATGAATGAATATCAGTCAAGTAGTGCAGCAGTGGTAACCAGTAAAAGAGAATTTAGTAAATCATATGGTTTTGTACATACCTATAATAAATGTGTTTTTTTAATATTCAAGAGAATCATGATTAGTTCGGTTTGTTTTCGAATACTGTCGTTCAAGATTTTTCTTTGAGCAACTGGCGACAAACATAATTAGATTTACTTTGAAATCGAGTTTGAGAAATTAACGAGAATTTAAATCTACTTAATTTCTTTTTGTTAACAATATCCTTAACCACAGTCAGGTTAAATGATACATTTTATATCAAATAAATATAATGACAACTAATACGTACACGACAAGCCTACACAACAACACTTGGGCATCCACTATCAAGGAGCTTATTATAGATACCGCGATTTCCATACTATGATGTGACAGGAGTCAAACCAATCGCCATATACGGAACAAGCCGAATATTAAAAACTGAACAGAAATTTCATTGCCAAACCTGGAAATCGAGGCCACAACCGCGATCTTTTCACAGCCTCAGTTATCAGGCTAGTTTGACAGAATAATATTTTTTTTTTGTTATTTATATTTGTTTTACCTAAGATTGTCATCTATTTTAAGTTAATAATTTAGTTGTGAGCCCCTACAATATTTGGTTGGTGTACCAAGCATTGCCTAGAACTTTAACCACACATTTAAAAAAAATGCTTAACAAAATCTCATATGTATATAATCATCTCAATGCATAACAATAATCGGTGACATTTGTTGATATCTTGTCAAATTCTCATCTGTCAATTAACTATTTACAACAGATGGGAGATTATAAAATCTCCCCAGAGATCAAGTATTGATGTGGCTTTACAAATTAAAGTTATTTAATTATATAGCCAGCCAATGAGTGGAAATCACTTATATGACATATAATATATATATGACTACATCATTAACATTTTTAGGCTGTATATAATAACAACAACAATCACATATTGCAGAAATTAAATACAATACCCACCGCTACAGGTTGGCCGGCATGTACTCATTCATTATATTGTACTAGCTGTTACTCGCGGCTCCGCCCGCGTGGAGGTCATGTTTGAGACAAAAAGTATACACTACAAAATACAAATTTTCATGCATTTAACTTCAAAAATGAAGGATTTCATTCAAACTTTGTTACCCTATTTAACCCCCTTAGGGGTGGAATTTCCAAAAACCCTGAAATATGTGTTTTTAATTTTTAATTGTAAGGCCAAATACCAAATTTCATGCGTTTAACTGCAAAAATGACAGATTTCATACCAACTTTCTTCGCCTATTTTACCCCCTTAGGGGTGGTATTTCCAAAAACCCTTCCTTAGTGGATGCCTACGTCATAAAAGGTACCTACTGTCAAAATTTCAAGTCTCTAACCACAGCCGTTTTGGCTGTGCGTTGATCGATCAGTCAGTCAGTTTCTTCTTTTATATATACAGATTATCATTCTGAAATTCCAGATCTAGCAACACAAATTAAAATAAATTATTATTATTAATACTATTTTCTATATTGGTGAATCTTGTGTATAATAATTATAATGAAATAATTTTCTATTCCTGAATGCGCTTCATGTGTTCATGTAGAATTTTTAAATAATATCCTCTTTGTTTTGAGGAAACATGCATATCACAAGACTGTTTTATAATTCATTTTGATCTTGATTTTACTTACAAATATACCTCTGATAGTAAAACAATTTATATGTTTTTCAAATAACTAAAACTTCAGTATAGACATTTTTTATAAGCATTTTCTATTGTTATTCTATTTTTAAATGTTCAAATATAATAAACAATCTGTATAGCTGTAAAGGAGGCCTGCTCCAGGCCCGAAGTGTTTATCTAATATGGCGCACAATACTTCGTGCCTGGAGCAGGCCTCCCCGACAGCCTAGGGGCTATGGACATTGTAGGCTTTAAATAAGTCTGCCGAGTGGAATTTGGCAAGCCAAGTATCATATACTCACAAATCCTATTCCCTGACACTGAATTTATATATCTAGATTACATAGATATCATAAAAAATCAATGCAGAGATTTTTTTACACATGCAGTTTTTTATTAACTGTGGCTATATGGGGAAATTGGACACCATAAGAAGTACTTACATGAAATGTCTTGATTAGTTATGAATATTATAATATTAGACAAATTAAACTTTGTTTGTAAAGTCTGGAACCATAGAACTGATTGAAAATTTGAAACTGAAGCCTACACCAATCCTGAGTAAAATAAGACTATATTTATCATGAAAAATCTTTTATACTTTTAGAAAAAGGCTTTTTAGAGGTGGCACCATGAGCAAAAACTAGTCATAAATATATGGACAGAATTGCATTTTTATCTGTATATGTTTCATTATTATTATGTTGGAAGATTCCATCTTCAATGATAATTAAGATATGTACCTACATTTTATCTATTTTACAGGTTCTTTAATAAAAAAAACTGTTCACTATTATAAAAGCAAAATATTACTTAGTGTGTATTTTTTGGAAAATTAAAGATGTAGTACAGAGAATTGGGAAAGGCCCCGTTGATGTGGCGGGCAAATTGAGATGATGGATGACAGGACCCTGAAGAAATGGATAAAGTGACAGTGTGTGTGGATTAAAAGTAGTTTGGCCATAGTGCACCATGCCAGCCAAATTACCCATTTTAACTGATGAGAATATATTAAGTGATTACTTAAAAGGAGGCAATTAAGCAAAAGAAGTTTGTGGGGACCATGTGAACTAAAAACCGATAGTCTACCTACTACTTCTGTGCGATATATGCATAATATTGTGTATGTATTCCCTATGAAAATATAAATATACATACACATATATTCTTAGGTCAAATGATATTGCAGTTGCTTTATCTTAACAATATAATCATGTTTATCAGTGTTTATCAAATGCTACAAGAACTTAGATATGTAGGTATAGTAAGATATGAGCAACATCATTTATTCTGACCACATAATATAAATGTATATGAATATCCTAACATATTTAGCATAAATACACGCATGCCTCAAACACATTATACAATGTAGAGAATAACAAAAATACGTAAGTATAACTATAAAAATAAAATATGTTGCAGTCAAGTGGGTACGTACGGTATGCGATGTGCATGTTCACAAGTAGAACACACAGTATACACTATGGAGTTCATATGTCACGATAATGATACTGCGAGAGCTGATTACGGAACTGTCTGTCATGAAAATTTATTTAAATTCACACAAACAGCGTCTGGGACTGGGTGTGACGTCGCTATCGGCGCGCCTCTTATCACTTGGCACGTTCCCGCCGTCTCGCGGCTATGCGACTCGCCTCGGGCCTCACTTGTCTCCACTACAAACATTCTTAAATCCCAGATTCGTTTCCTATTGTTTTACGGGCTACTTCTTAGTTTGTGTACCGATTGTCTGATATGTACGTATGTAATATGTTTTTAGTTCTTGTTACTATAGGTATTTTTTACAATATTTACTACGTGTGTTTACTTACTATTTGAAAGAGTGTCGTTTACAGTCTTCGTAGGTGTCCACCTATTGACACCTAGTCCGAGTGAGGCTTATATCCAAATTTGATGACACAATAACCGAGTCACTAACAAACAAATCGATCAAGAATAGCAAACATTCTGATGATAACACCACACTGTCACTGACGTTTGCGTTGTCTAGACGAAGCTTTAAATATTTTATAACAAAACAATCACAGAACACCGTAGAGAGATTAGCGCATTACAATAATTAACTATCATTCACTAATAAATAAAAATTTGTTACTTAATGTATTAACACTATAAAAATAAGATTATTTATTAAATAAGGATAACATATAAATTCCACTATCGCGTATTTTGTGATAGAGTTTCTTAACTCTTTTTTTCATATTGGCAGGAAAACGCCTGCCATCGAGCGAGTCTTGTTGTTCAATGACGCGGATGGACGCGGCGCGGTGTTCGCAGTCGCGTAGTGGGGAGAACGGGCGGGCGGGTGGTGCACCGGCTGCCCCGATGTCGTCGCACACATACAAAAGTACGTATGTATTCCCTCACACACATGCAAACAATCTGTCTAGTTAACTCTGTGTGCTCAATCGGTAGGTGCGATGATACGATGTAGCCGGTGCCAGTGACTGTGATCGTGAGCGTGGCGTGTGTGTACTGGTTTGTACGTATAGGTCCGACACACACGTAAACAAAGCTCGATTGCTGCTACCGCCGGTGTTATATATGCGCACATATAACTGTAATATGGTAATAGTGAGCGATGACGCGTTTGTCGGCTCGCGAGACGAGACTGTTGGCATTGCTCAATGATCGAGTTGTAGTCATAGAGTTGTTCGTAACCAATAGTCATTACACGATTATTTCTATAGGTTTAATATTTTTTTAAACTAATATAATTTCATCATATTCTTAACGCTTCATTTTCTTAGTTTTATTGCATAATAATACAGTGCATAAAACTATATATATACACGGTAGACGAGCTCTCAGTACATTTACAATATATTATAAAGGGACTCAAATAATTAATTGGTTCGGATAGGTGCAACATATAATTAAAAGTCAATAAAAAGTATTTGTCATCAAAAAGATTATTTACAGTGACTATTTATGCTTGAAATAGAACATGTCTGAATATTTATTGAACTAAATAATTACTTTTTAAAATCAGTATTAAAATAATTTATATATAAGCTTAAGTTAAAAAAAAATAATAAAAAAAATGTATAGCTACATTATGTATAGAGTAATAAATTGATATCAACAATAAATGACATGTCACATAATTTGGAATAAATAATTGTAATTTATTAGGTAACAACCTTTATTATTTATTTATTACATGCTGCACATTCTTGACTTAAAATTGTAATTCCAGCTCTGATTATGAATACTATGTAGAGCTTGGATTTTTGCTTTAACTCATATAAACCAGGTAATGTGAACACATCATGATTAAACTAGAGTTCTGTGAGGAGAATTAAATGGGTATAAATACATGTCTTTGATGGAGTAACTAGTATGACATTATTCGTGAGTCGCCACTACTGAGAAAAGATAATATAATTAAATATTAAAAGCCTTTTAATACATTCCACACCTAATTTTA
Organism: Laothoe populi; assembly: GCA_905220505.1. Classification (NCBI taxonomy): domain Eukaryota; kingdom Metazoa; phylum Arthropoda; class Insecta; order Lepidoptera; family Sphingidae; genus Laothoe; species Laothoe populi. Next base: position 11,290,742 of record HG992147.1, on the reverse strand, counting down.
GAAATAATAAAAGAAATTATTGTTATTTGTTTTTCTCAGTTATTTTTTTAAGTTGATTTTCAATCTATTTCTGTTCAGTTCGGTTATCTGGTTATATCACCATTTTTTTATGTACTCTTCAAAAAGTTTTATGCCACGGTAAGTTACTCGTAAGCACCTACTAGGCAGGCATAAAGAAATCATTAATACGAATATTTGCAAACCAATTCGTAGTTATCATTATATCCAGTACAAAGTTACGCTTAAGGCAATTTCTGTATGATGACTGATGACTTTATCAGTTGAATTTTATACTATAACGATAACATTATATTTTTTGTCTTGTACTCATACGTCGCGTCAATGTTTGTAGAGCATTTTTATTTCATAGAACTGAGTAATAGAAAACAATCTGATATGGTATATCTATGTATGCATCTATATATGCATCATCTGTATATATAAAAGAAGAAACTGACTGACTGACTGATCGATCAACGCACAGCCTAAACGGCTGGGGTTAGAGACTTGAAATTTTGACAGTAGGTACCTTTTATCACGTAGGCATCCACTAAGGAAGGGTTTTTGGAAATACTACCCCTAAGGGGGTAAAATAGGGGATGAAAGTTTGTATGAAAATCCGTCATTTTTTAAGTTAAATTCATGAAAATTAGTATTTGGCATTTTAGTTAAAAATAACAAATATATGTTTCAGGATTTTTGGAAATTCCGCCCCTAAGGGGGTAAAATAGGGAATGAAAGTTTGTATGAAAATCCGTCATTTTTTAAGTTAAATTCATGAAAAATAGTATTTGGCATTTTAGTTAAAAATAAAAAATATATGTTTCAGGATTTTTGGAAATTCCGCCCCTAAGGGGGTAAAATAGGGAATGAAAGTTTGTATGAAAATCCGTCATTTTTAAGTTAAACGCATGGATATTGGTATTTTGTATTGTATACTTTTTCTCCCAAACATGACCTCCACGCGGGCGGAGCCGCGAGCAACAGCTAGTCTGTATATATAAAAGAAGAAACTGACTGACTGACTGATCGATCAACGCACAGCCTAAACGGCTGGGGTTAGAGACTTGAAATTTTTACAGTAGTTACCTTCTATCACGTAGGCATCCACTAAGGAAGGGTTTTTGGAAATACCACCCCTAAAGGGGTAAAATAGGGGATGAAAGTTTGTATGAAAATCCGTCATTTTTAAAGTTAAATTCATCAAAATTAGTATTTGGCATTTTAGTTAAAAATAAAAATATGTATATGTTTCAGGATTTTTGGAAATTCCGCCACTAAGGGGGTAAAATAGGGAATGAAAGTTTGTATGAAAATCCGTCATTTTTAAGTTAAACGCATGAATATTGGTATTTTGTATTGTATACTTTTTTTCCCAAACATGACCTCCACGCGGGCGGAGCCGCGAGCAACAACTAGTCTAATATAAGAAAATAAATAAAGTTCAGGGTTCGACCTCATAGAATAAAACTATTTTATTTATAATATTATAGCTACTATGAAAGCACATGGTAACAGTTTAGAGAACTACCATTTTTATTGGTTAACACTGTACAATCTATTGTGCTTAATTAAAATCTATTAGGCTATTTTTATGCTAAATAACTCTAATCATAATTTAGAAACAAGTATTTTAAGCGTGTTCAGGGTTGAAGAATTATTACCGAGGCAAGGTGTACGAATCTGCTTCAGTTTTAAAGTATGACCCAAGTTTGTCAGTAAAGATTAGTAATGACATCTTATTATGTGTTAATCATAAAAACCAACACGAGAACGTGAATTGTATTGAAAGTTTATTTCAGAAACCAGAACAGAACGGAACCCTTGTATCACTTTGTTATCAGTCTGTCTGCATGTCCGTGTATCAAATGAATTGATGTATTGAGATGTAATTGAAATGTTAGGAATATTTGCGTATAAGTCGCATTTTTCATTTTCTAACTAGACTCTACATACTTTCATGTGACTAGATTTGAATAAATATAAAACAATAAAAATTAAAGATAGTAATATACACAGGGCAGAAAAAAATATCTTATGCTAAGTACATGTACTTAGCATAAGATATACCTTGGTATAGCAAAAAAATGCCTGAGCTTTATAACGTCACCGATATCAAAACCATGCTAGTTATACGTGAAACTGTCCAATTATAATATAATTATAAAACTTTGATGAATCGATTTTTCTCATATCATTAAGATTAACATTGTGAAACATTTTTTTAGAATGACAGATAAGCGTGAACATGATTTCCCGATTCATCATTACACGAAATAATGAAATTTGTTTTTTTATGATTTACTTTTTTCTGCGATAAATTTTTTTTAATTCTTGTTTATGTCCGATCAGCGACAAAAATTACAATATATACTTACTTATGTTAACTTACTACCTATGTTACTTACTACAGTTCATAAATTTTGTAATACATAATATGTAGGTACATTAAATTTGCCTAAAGGAAGACTTCCTATGGACGAGTCAAGTATAAGATGTGAGTATGAGTGACATCGGTCTATGCCCTACTTAAAGCGCCACTGACGCCTTGTTTTAGTGACGTTTGACGCCATCATCGGACTCTGCCCCAATCGATCATTTAGACCGCGGCCACTCAATTATGATTGATACTACGCACAACATTATGTGATACAAGACTTGACAAAAGGCAAGTTTAGACAGATTATGAACGTATCCATAATAAGTATACCTAAATTCTGTAGTTTATTATTTTTACGGACTGTTAAGACGAAAGTCGTATGTTCGAAACCCACATGGCATACACCTCTAACTTTTCTAAAGTTACGTGTGTATTAAATGTTAATTATCGCTTGCTTTAACGGTGAAGGAAAACATCGTGAGGAAACCTGCATACCTGAGAATTCTCATAAGAATTTCGAAGGTATGTGAAATCTACCAACCCGCATTAGGCCAGCGTGGTGGACTAAGGCCTAACCCCTCTCATTAGTAGAGGAGGCCCGTGCCCAGCAGTGGCACAATGTTTAATACAGGGATAGTATTATATTATTATTATTTTTAATATTTTATTGTGCGTAATAACTAATCTTCCTTGCTGATTCACTTCTATAGATATTTTGACGAGAGTATATAGGAAAATGGGCTTATTATGTAAGGACACATACATTTTCTGGTAGTTATGAAGTTTGTAATTTTTTATCTGAATGTTATAATTAAATTTACGGTTATCAAATTGGCTGCTTTAACAAGATACAAATCATTTTTACAAAAATAAAACCGATTCGAGATGTTGGGAATTAGCGATCCCACATACCTAGGTGCTCCTGGGGGAGGGCCCTGTTCTTCATCTCTAGCTTGCCTTTACCGGCTGGTTGGAGTGAACAATGACGAGGAACAGATCCTCTACCTCTGGCTTGCCTTCACCGGCCGGTGAGAGTGGAGTCGCGAGAGCTCTACGCTCCGAGGGTGTATGTGAAACGTAAGTGGTGAGTGGGCAACGTGTTGGGACCCTAAGGGAGCAAATGATCGTTGTTTAAAGTCCAGTGACACCTCTCCCACCCTTTAGCCGTTGTTGTCAAATGATGTTGCTCCCTTGTTGTTTTTTATAGCGACTAATTTGGGCAGTCATTTACCTGAGTTGGCAAGTCATGCCTGCCTATTTTATCCGTGTTTTTTAACATTGGTCAGACAGGTGCCATAGTTCTTACCATAGACCCAATTACCCAACACACTTATACCTCACCTCAATAGACCATTATACATATTATCCATCCATACAATAGTCCTACACTGTGGGTGCACTTGTATAGTGTATACAGGGTTGAGCGTCGGCTGGTGTCACATCACAATATTAGATTAAAACTGTCTAACGGGCCTCTACGTGTTGGCTTCGGCCCCACGCACGCATTTCAAAAGATTCGACATAACATAACAATAATAATAATAATATAAGTAAATAAGTAAGTATATGGCTTTAAATGTATTTTTTTATATAATAATTTATATTTAAAAATGTAAAAAAAGACCTTTTTGAATAAAGAGTACTGTACATAATAATAAATTTATTTCTAGAAACTAATTTTACATGGTACTGATACTAATAACTAATTTTAGAGCATTTACCTTTATTGATTATTTTACGTTAACCTTATAACATCAATAATGTTAAATGGCTATCGTCATTATGACAGTGGTTATTATAGATGATTCAATTATTTACAATTAAGCCAGGCACGTTCATTTCCGTCCACTAACTAGTATTAAACTACATCTCAACTCATCGTATTGCGTGAAGAAATCCTGAGTGCAATAATAGCGCGTACTTAAGTTGTTAATCATCATCATCATCTACCTGCCCTTATCCCACACTAAGTGGGGTCGGCACAATTGGTTTTAAGTTGTTAATAATATATTATAATTAAATATATAAAAAAGAGAGTAATTTATCCTGTTTAACTGAGGAAATTTGTCAGAAGGAAGACTCACGGGATTGACGGCGGCGGGTGCGGCCGTAGCGTTTCGGCGGCGAAGGTGCGGGCGGGCCAGCGCGCCCGCAGCGCATAACAACACGGCTGCACCCACGCATGCGCCCGCCCACCACCATTCTGAAAGTTCACATGGCATCTCGTTACATTGCTACTACTTTAACCATCAAACGCTCTTCTAACATTAACATTACTGTATTTTACGCATAACAAAGCTTCAGGAAATAGTTTTAAATAACTTTGCACAATAGAATCAACTAAACCCAATTATAACACTAGTAGGTGAATTCGACAATAGAACCAAGACTCATTGTGTTGGCATTGTTATGCTTATATTATACAATGTTTAAATGAAGAGGCAACTACGTCTACATGAATAATAATATGCCTAGACTTTAGACTTCAAAGGCTATTGTACAAAAGATAAGGTTTGAAGACTACATACTCGAAAATGCGTAAGTGTTGGAATACTGATACTGAATAAATTAATTGAAAATTAATAATGTAATTAGATCAAATTATTTTAACTACTGTTTTTTGCTGAATGAATGTTCTAAATAAGTAAGTACCTATGCGTAATAGCTTGTATTCGTAGCGCATCCCGTAGCGCTCCCGTAGACAATTTGGCGTAGCAGCGTGCTTTTTGCCTATGCCTTTGATCGCATTTTTATTTTTTGTTTCACATTATAATTTTATCTAATAAACATTTCTGGCAAGTTTGTTTTTATTGATTAAAGTTGCTAATGGTACATCACTTTCTTGTTTCAAGTACGCACGGTAGATAATTTTTGAATATTTTTATTGATTGATTTATATATTATCAGAAATAGTTAAAATTAAGAACGATAATTGACGGAATAAGAGTGTATTTAAAATAGGCAGATACAAAGTGTTAGTTACATTCCATTAATAAAATGTATAGTATATTTTAATCAGGTAAGTACCGAGTGCGTGCATTATGTGCCATTCTATTTTTGCGAGAGAGTTTGTTTGCGTGGTTAGGTTAATTTTAGCAACCATAATAAGAATATCTCTCTCGTCGGCCGACCGAAGTCGTGCGCGTGTTCTCATAACTTAATAGTACCTAGTTAGTAGATAGATATGGAAATATTTATGCGTCTGTTCTGACTGGCTGATGCAGCGTTGTTGCATATCATTTTATTATGCCTATGTATTTACTGTTTCTTAATTTCACAGTTTCCGTTCTCTCTCTCGAATGACATTTAGTATTGATCATATGTACTGTGTACATTCATTTTGTATTATTTTACATTAGTAGATGTCCATGTCATGCAGTGAACGATTATAGGTTTATGATGAATTTCATTTCATATATCATTGTTCTTTCTATAAAATAAAGTATATTTATATTCGATATTCATCAATTTACTTGATACTCTTTATATACATAATATATAAATATTAAAGCCATGTTAATGTAATATTTCATATATATTAGCAACATAGACATTTTTTATGTTCGAATGGTATTGTGCAGAATGTGAATTTGAGTGATTGATGGCTATGCGGCCAACAGCAGACTGCACCCGGCCACAGCGGCCATATGTTTCATAGATGATAGAGGTAAACTGTGCGCGATGTACACTTATCGTTAGTGGATTAGGCCAAAACAAATAGCATGTGGTCTCGTGCGTACTCGACAAAAATTCGACAGCGTTCGCTCAAGAATGCACAGTGCGGCTATTAATAGAGGTGGCGAGGAGCGCGGGGGCGGCGTCGTCGTCTGGTGTCGGTCTGCCGGGGCCTGCCGGCGATCACCGAAATAACTTTTCCAGCTGGCAGTACCTGCCCACGTGGCCCACATGGCAAGCTAAGCAGCCGAGAAGAAGCTTCGTGCTTACTTATGTCGATTAACGCAACGGCCGACGTTGCTGCTTCTACCAAGTACGGATCACAACTGTCACATTCTTCTGGGTCACATTCTATGTACTATGGTTTTTATTAAAAAATGTATTGCACATAACATAAACCTAACATATGACTTGTGTGGTAGATGTAAAAGATATATAAGAATAGGATGTATATGATGATAACTGAAATATTTTTATAGTAGCTGTATTTCTCACTTCGAAACACTTGAAGGCACTTTGCATATTAAAATGAAAGTCAAAGTACATTTTGATGATATTGAGCATTTAAAACGAACTTTGCGATGTATTAGATACTTATGTCTTATAAATCTGAACATTGGTTTTGAATACATCCTATAATGACGGTATATATTTACGTAAGTACGTGATGGTGTATCCTACAAGAAATACTTTGAGTGAACCGTGTATTTTGTGTAGTCAAAAATGTTGTTGATTTATCTTATACAGGACATATAGCTGAGTAAAGTAGAGTTTTAAGAATTAAATTGAAATTGAACAGAATTGGGTCGCTTGAGTCAAAGTTACTTGATAAAAATGGCATAGTAAAAATATTTTACTTGTTACAATAAGGAGCTAGATAATGAATATATGTAATAATGAAATGATAAATGATAGGTTTGGTACTTATATGTTTATAGGTTCTGTTTGATGAGAGGGGGGTAGACAGTGGGAGGAAACTGGCGGGACGTCTAGACGCAGCGTAATTAGTAAGGTGAGTGCGTAGGCCACACCGAAATCGAGTATTTGAACTAACACATATTATGCAACTTTTCTGTGATGGGTACTTTTATTTTGCTTAGCTTAGTGATTAACTATTGCCATTATATAAAAATACCTACAGAACAAAAACAACCATATGTGGTTTCTAGCTTTGGGACAGAAGTGAGGTAAATACTGAAGTAAAGCGTGGTGGTCACCAAATCAAGAATATAAGATTTTATTTGTTCGAGCATTTACTATATCTCAGTCTGTGGCCTCGAAATGGTTCAATGACGTGATCCGTAAACGCAATGTTTATCTCATTCTAATTATTTAGCATTCTATGTATATATTCGCAGTCAAAACCAGCGAAAAGTTTCAGAAAAGTAGGTACTTAGTATTCGTTGCAATAGATTTCGTTTCTTTCCGTATTATGCACCTGGGTACTTTAAGTTCTCAAATCTTGGTACCACGCTATATACCAATTTTTCATTGCTTTAAGTATACAAATCGTTGCCAAGTAATGTGTGAGATGATAAATATAATGATAAGATTATTTATTAACGAAATAAATTAATGTAAACTTTGGACAATTTCTATAAAAGTACAAAGCTTAGTGGTCTACTACAAATTTTATTTATTTATCTTTTATGTTTTACTAGCTGTTGCCCGCCTGATTGGAGGTTATATCCAAGGAGTTGTCTTCTGCACTGAGGCACCTGTAGCGATTGTCCAGCCTCTCAGGTGTTGTGCCTGAATCTTGAGATTGCATCTAAAGAATACTCCATAAGTTTAACCTCACTTTGCCCCTTTTAGGGATGATTTTTCAAAAACGTTGCATCACGTTTTTCTTTATTTCCTACCAAAAGCCTAAATATGAATTTACAGATCCTAAGTCGAGGAATTATGGATTTCCCATACAATTTTGGAACTCCTATTTAACCCCTTTCAAGGTTGTTTTTTGAGAAAAAAGATAGCCTATGTCCTTCTCCAGGATATAATCTATTCCCTTACCAAATTTCATTACAATTCGTTCTGCCATTTAGTCGTGAAGAGGTAACAAACAAACAGAGTTACTTTCGCATTTATAGTATTAGTATGGATAAGTACAATAGAACTATAGAGCCTGTTTGCTGCCTGTCTCTGTGAATTTGTTGGCGTATCAAGTAAAATGAATAAACGGCTTAACCCCTTAAGAAGTGATTTGAAAAAATCCTATGTTATATAGAATTAAAGTTTCCTTCGTACCAAATATCATCAAAGTCAAGTGTAGCCCTGAAAACGGAACAAATAAAGAGACAGACAGTCAGGGTTACTCTAGAAATTATAAATATAGGTAAGTACGGATAAGTATTCTATTATCTCAATGCATACACATGCTAAATTAGAAAAATTAAATTATACGTATTTTGCATGACAATAATTTATGAATACACAGGCATGCCATGTAGTTAGTGTCATTTTAGTCATTGCGAACAAGAGAATGTCAGTGGCCACTGGCAAGTAATTGTTGTGTTCCTTTCTTTAAATTTGAGTGCGATGTTTCTCCGCTGGGGCTAATGCAAGTTGTTTGTCAACGCCGAACTCATGTGCAACAAACTCTAGTTATAAATAAATAACATGAAACTACGCGCCACATCATCGCTTTCAACGGGCGCAAACTTGAGCGCTAATACAATCGCTATTGTCTAAGTAAAGCTGCGGTGGTATTGAGACTAGTAAATGCATTTACGGATGAATGACGTGTGTCGTAATGTGTTACGTAAGTTATTATGTTTCAAGAACACGCATTAGTTTCAATGAAAACATTTTAAACTAAAAAAAGTACACCGACTTCAATAAGAAACAAATTATGCGTCACTATAAAATTTGAGGGTTGCCCTTGATTTTTCGGAGATCCCATCATCAGATCCTGACTTGGTGCCAATGGGACCACCTGGGAAGTGTACCCTTTTAAACGAAGAAAGAATTTCTCGAATCGGTCCAGGCGTCTTCGAGTAATCGGGTAACATACATAAAAAAAAAGATTCCGACGAATTGTTAACCTCCTCCTTTTTTGAAGTCCGTAGATGTAAATGAACCGTAATCGTAGCTCGTTGGGTTTACTTGAGTTTATCATTCGTACTATTATTTTCTATCGAAATTTCCACAATGACTTTTTATTTTTTATGTTACAAATATTCGATATAATACAAAAGTTTATGAATAATAACAATAAATGATTCTAAATAGCTATTGTGTTAAGTCTGTAACGTTTTATACTAATAACATTTAGGTTTTATTTTATTGATTTAATAAAATTAATAAATAAAATTCAGCGATAGGCTAGTTGGCTGCTGTACGAACTGTCAAGACGTAAGACTTTCCTAGTTACGTGTGTATTCATAGTAAATTATCGTTTGCTTTAACGGTGAAGGAAAATATCGTAAGGAAACCTGCATACCTGATAATACTTATAAGAATTTCTAAGGTATGTGAAGTCTACAGACCCAGAATATATATTTGTTCATATTGTCGAGATTATTATAGTTTCATGTTATAATTTGAATTTGAAATTAATAACTGAACATTTCTCCTTTATATTACCTATATATTTACGTCCACTCGCTTCTGAGAAATTTGGTCTTGACACAAGGCAGACAATAAAATTATCCCATAAGTGTGGCGTTTTTTTTATTTTGAGGTACGGAACCTAATCCAAGTATGGAATTATCAGGCACATTAGAAATGTATTATTGAATTTTATAGCCTATTTATTGGGGAAAGCAAAAGACTATCTAATATCACGTCACGAGCCACGGAAGTGGAGCAACAGCGAGTATACAATACAAATTGTCGTATAATTTACAACACAAAACATTATGGTAATATGTTCCAAATTTAAATGAACTCTCAATAATATGATACTCCAGAATGTATGATGCTATTATAGCCAAATTCACTGTAAAACTATAGTGAATTTGGCTTTTCCTTAAATTGCCGCTCACTCTCTTTTAATTTGTCCACTCTCTAGGATCCTAGATCCAAGGTTAACTAAGGCTCCATCCAAGGCAAAAAATATGTTTTACAATATTTATTACCTATTAATTGTATTGTGTGTTTACATTATTTTTTTGAAACTAAAAGAAAAATAATATATGACATACACAATAATTGAAATATTTTTTAAATTATTGTTAAATTATGAATTTAAATAAAATAGGTTTTAAAATAAGAACAATTTATTGTAATAGATTACTATGCAGAGTAATTTACTTATAGCAAAAAGGATACTAAATAATAATAATTATATTCTAGATTTTCAGATTAAAAAAGTTCTTATGCATTTTAGTATCTCCGTTCAATATTGCAGTGAGCAGTGAAGATGCCGCAGTTTTGTCTCGGCAATAAATAACCGGTTATTTCTATCGCGTCCCTTCAACAAAACATACTTAAGGTAAAGCAACATTGTTGTAAAGTATAAGTGTATAAGGTTAAACGTAATGTAAAATGTAACAGACATGGTTAGCAGTTGAATTAATTATCGTATCGTGGCCCCAAGACAGATACAACTTAACTACAATTGTGTAATCTCATATTTGTAATCGGCATATTATTTTGTACAATGCTGATTTTATCTATAGCTAATGATGCTTTGACCTTAAATTAACCGTTGTTGTGGCTATAAACTATTTATACAATATTTTTCGATGTAAATATTGAAGGGGTTTACCCTCGGCAAATTCTTATTGTGTTACAACGCGAAGAGGTCCAGAAGGCCTATTCTTGAAATCAATTCCAATCTCGAACTCGATACAGTTTCAATTCCAATCTAGAAGATATTGGAACTCTGACCCACTCAACTAAATGAACTAGAATATTTACGAATTTGCGATCGTAAATACTCTATTTCATTTAGTTACTAAAAAATCCGCCGTATTCAGTTATATCATGTGCTGGTGTTGCGTTCAAGAGTGCCAGCCAATTATACATTTTTCGAACCCAATCCCAAGTCAAGAGTAACCCTCCAGGTCGAACACGATGCAGTATCGATTTTGGTAGAATGTGAAGAACCGTTCGCACATATAGCAAGCACGCTATATGTGCGAACGGTTGCGGCGTGGTGCGGACGAGGCATGGACGAGGTACGGACCAAGTGTAAGCGGGGCGCGGGTGGGCTCTGCGCTGCTCTGCGCCGCGCCGTAGCGCAGATGGCCGTAGCTGTAGCCATGAGCAGGACTTGGAGGGTTACTAGCCGCTGCGGCCACTACCTTGCATGTTATGTGCTTCTATGGTAGGTAACTATTATTAAAATTGTAAATTTGACTAGCAATACTGTGATTTATTTAATTGATTTACCTTTAAAATTATTTGCATAAATAATTAATTAGGCTTTTGTAACGGACATTAGTTAATAAAGCACTTTTTATACGACGGTATTATTTATTTTATTGTAGTTTATATTCTCACAATATTTAAATTAATAATAATACGCAAAGATTGCACACAACACATGTTCACACATATTGTGAATGTTTTTTTTTTCAACAATGGTCTATTGAGTGATCTCCCTAATTTTACCACAAAAACACAGACTTAATACTGTGTAATTGAAACAGGGACTTTTTAATATTATTTTACTCTCATTTTTTTAAACGGAACTACATCTAGTTCTTAGTAACGATATATTTAAAATAAATATCAAATAAAATAGTATACATATAGTGGTTCTTTAAAGGACAGAAAATGTAATCAATAGAATAAGATATATTGTCACTGCTACATAATAAGCTCCTATAGTAACAGAACTTTCACCGTAAGCTGTGATGGCCGCGCATATTTCCATGTCATTTTTGCGTGCGCATCAAGGCGCAAACGCGGACTCGATTGTTTTCGTCGTGTTTCGCCGGTTATTTCGGGCGCGTGCGACGCGGCGCGGTGGTACGGTGCCGCGGTGCAAACCACTCGCGCACCGCGCACCTCACACCACACTGTCCAGTGTCCACAAACGCTGCCACTACAACATTTTTCATTCGATCGTCGATATCATACGAACTACGAAGCACGAGGGGCTGCGTGTGAGCACGGTGAGCGGTCAGCCGATGCCATCGTGACTCACTTAACACAACGATACACAGTACTCAATTTATCGCACTGCCCATTGCTTGCGGTTTTATCTATTCACCAAAGTATTATAAAATGTTCATTGGATATCATTCATAATTACGTAACAAAGTCTTAACTTTAGATCCAGCTTGGGTTAGTATCAAGATGGCACGAAATATAAATTAGTAGCTCTTTAGTGTATAATAAATTGGGATGGAGATAGCCTGAACTTGAGAACGGACATGCGGAAGCGCCACCAATAGTTCGGCACCTGGAGCGGGCGCACGTTTCGTTCGGTTTAGGGTAGTGCCTGATAGGATCATTCCTACCATGGTAGTTTTGATAATCTATATTATCAAATAATGCTAATAGTGCTGGTGGTAGGATATTCATATCCACCCGGATTGCGACCATCGTACACAGGGTGTAAAACCCGCCATAGTGGCACACGCAAGTGTGTCGCGTTCCGGGATCAGCCAGTGTACATCCGGTTTTTGCCAGGGGTCTAGAGTTAGGGTGCGATGTTTGGCCGTTTCGCGGCCTTCAGAGTACTCTGACACTAGACCCTCGACCGCTTCTTCACCTTCTTGCCCATGGCATAGTGTGAAGAAGCAGGCCGGCATGATTGTGTTGAGAAGCGGGGGATTGATCGTCTCTTGCTACTCGATACTCAAATTGGACGGTTCTCACTTTGCCGTGCGAGGATAAAAAAAAAGTTGCCTCACTTACTACCTGTCTACATTTCCATCAGTCCTGGCAATAATAGCAAATAAGCCAAATTTCACTGTTGTGTGAAACATGTAATAATTCATGGAGCTGGGTAGCTTTATTTATTAGTTTGTTTTGTATTGATTATTAATTATTTTGAAATTATTAAATTAAATTTTATCATACTACAGGTATTTAGTTACCTGATATAAAAACATTTATTTATGAAGACAAGTTATGGCGAAGGTGCGAAGGATGTGAGACAGTATTCGAACTGTCTCACATACTTCGCACCTTTTGCGCATAGTTGTGTAAAAACAATTAGTTAGCGCTGCAGGAAACATACTCGAGGCGCTGTCGAAGCAGGGCAGACTCATCCCAACACTACCTTGAACAATGCCTGCATCATTATTTATGGAATCTAGAAAAATATATATGAGCAAAAACGATCAGTATCTTCCTCGCACAACGGACAGAAATGGCCATTCTGATAGATGACGTCACGTCTCATATCGTGCATCCTTTTACTGTCATTTGACAACTACCCCTTCCAGCAGACTTCAATCATGTCTAATTTGTTTTTGTTCGGATTCATAAAATTCTTTTGATTATACGTTTTAGTTAATGTAACTTGTTGATTCAAATAATAAAAAAAATTGTGTCAACTACCCTATTGTTCTGTAAGAATTGTAGCTTTTTGGAGAAATTGTATGAGAGCTAAATGTATGTATCTAAGGCAGTGTTTCCCAAACTATGGGTCGCGACCCACTGGTGGGTCGCGAGCGAATATTGGTTGAGCCATGAAAATAGGATCATATTTCGACCGAACGGAATATAATTATTAAAATAGTTTTTATTTTCTTATTTGAACTTTCCATTCATTATGACTCTATTTATTCATGACAACCAAGAGGTGAGTCTCGAATTTGGAACTTTTTGTTAGGTGGGTCGCTGTTCAGTCAACTTTGAGAACCACTGATCTATGGTATTAAACCTTAGATACATACATTTAGTTTGAACTATGGGATAATTTCTAATTTAGCTTGTTTCTGGAATTGGATAGATAAATAAAGCCCAAAAAATAAGCTACATTTATATTTTTTTTATATGGACGAAATAAATTAATTGTATGCAGTCTAATATTGCTGGCAAAAACGATCGATGTTTATTGCTAGAATACTACTATAGAATCTATCAAATTGTGACGAAGTAATCCATACTAATACTATAAATGCGAAAGTAACTCTGTTTGTTTGTTTGTTTGTTTGTTTGTTACCTCTTCACGACTAAACGGCTGAACAGATAGTAAAAAATTTGGTAAGGGAATAGATTATATCCTGGAGAAGGACATAGGCTATCTTTTTTCTTAAAAAACAACCTTGAAAGGGGTCAAATAGGAGTTCAAAATTTGTATGGGAAATCCATAATTCCTCGACTTAGGGATCTGTAAATTCATATTTAAGCTTTTGGTAGGAAATAAAGATATACGTGTTTCAACGTTTTTGAAAAATCATCCCTAAAAGAGGCAAAGTGAGGTTAAACTTATGGGGTATTCTTTAGATGCAATCTCAAGACTCAGGCACAACACCTAAAAGGCTGGACAATAACTACAGGTGCCTCAGTGCAGGAGATAACTCCTTGGATTGTATACTTCTGCTCCCGAATATAACCTCCACGCAGGCGGAGCCGCGAGCAACAGCTAGTATTAGGATATTTTATATCCATACTAATACTAAAAATGCGGAAGTAACTCTGTTTGTTTGTTTGTTACCTCTTCACGACTAAACGGCTGAAGTCATTGTAATGAAATTTGGTAACGGAATAGATTATATCCTGGAGAAGGACATAGGCTATATTTTTTCTCAAAAAACAACCTTGAAAGGGGTCAATTAGGATTTCAAAGTTTGTATGGGAAATCCATAATTCCTGGACTTAGGGCTCTGGAAATTCATATTTAGGCTTTTGGTAGGAAATAAAGAAATACGTGTTTCTCATTTTTTTAAATCATCCCTAAGGAGGTAAAATAGGGGATAAAGTTATAGTTTAAGTTTGTATGAAAATCCTTCATTTTTTAAGTTAAACGCATGAAAAATCCTATTTTGTACTATATAATTTTTCTCCCGAACATGACCTCCATGCGGGCGGAGCCGCGAGCAACAGCTAGTTTATTTATATTCCTTCGGTATATCGAAGGAATTTCAGAAAGTGACTGCCGCGGTGGTGCAGTTGTAATTGCGCATGCGTTACGACTGCTGTGCTGAGGTTTCGGGTTCGATCCCCTGGTCGGGTAAAGTTATATTGGGCTTTCTATCTAGAAATTCTCAGTATTAGCCCGGAGTCTGGAATCTGTACCCGGTATGGCGATAGGCTCGCCCCCTATCACATTATGGGACCGAAATTCGGCGAATAGTGGGTGTACTGGTTACACCTCTGCCTACTCCTTCGGGGATTACAGGCGTGAGTGTATATGTATATGTATGTATGGGTTCTAAAGGTTCATAACTATTAGATTCAAGAATGATTGCGTTTTCATTATAAAGCAATTAAATTGATGTGTCATTGTAAATTTGTTCATTTTTTAATATTTGCAAATTTTATATAGCGAGTATATACTTAGTTCCGTCATTTGTATAAATATATTAACACAGGGTTCAACACTCTTTGTTATAAAATCTATTATTGTTCCATTGTCATGTATATTATAATTTAACAAAGCAACTATTTGCCACCATAATAACACTTGCAGTTTTAACCATTGACAAAGTAAATCCAGATTTGAATATGATTTATAAGTTATAATACGATGAACAAAAAACACCAAATAGCAATCTTTTAAAGTCGCAAACAAAATTGTTTTTAATATGACGGAATTTGATCACCTTCACAAACTGGTGTTTTGCACGTGTATCTACCCAGTTAGTTTTCTTTGACAATCGAAGATCAATCGTTAATTCAGCAAGAAACTAACTAGTTTCATTTTTTAAACAGGCCATAACGATAGTAAACATTAGGTACTTATGTTAGTATTCCATAATTACCATCATACAATAACACAAAAAATGCAGAATCCCAGCTAACTTTATGTGGGAACGTTTATCTTTACAGTTTTAATGCGTAATACTGAGCTCAGGGGTAGAAGCGCCAAGCGGTCGTAGGTCGTCGGCAGAGGCCGGGCTCGGGCGACGGCCCCGCGACCCACTTCCTCCCTCACCCCTGGCCCCCGCGTTCCTGCTCTCCCTCGGCCCGCGCTCCTTTATCGCACTGATAACAAGAAGTTGCCGCTGCTCCAGCACCCACCCGCCACGCCGCGCCGCGCCGCCTCGACGCAGTCACCACATTTCCTAGCATACCTAATATCTACATAAATTATACATTTTAATGGAATGACTAAAATGGTGTCCAATTATGACATTATTATAGCAAGCGGTCAAGGTGAACCTGCTCACATTAAATTTCAATAACCACGTGTAGAAATCTTTGCTCGGAGAGAGATGACGTCATCTAAAATACCTGCATTATCGCGGCAGTCCAGCTCGGGGCCGGGGTCATATTTTTTAACTTTTGACTGTTTATGCATCTATACAATTTTAAAACCTGACACCAAAAGGTATTCGCCATTCAAATAAGATTCAGAATGCATAATTCACTGTATAAACAAATGGAAATGTAATAATAGTACAGCGGAGTTGACCTTTACTTGATTCTATATTCATGTTGAAAACTTAAATATGTACATACATGGCGGTTGAGCCGTCTTCCAGAGACACGAAGAGTACCAAGCTAGCCGAGTAGCATTGCTAATGGTAAATAAGGTGGCAGGAGCCGACGTTCCAAAGGCTATGATGGTATAGCGGTTGGCCAGAGGGCGACAGGCGGCTGCGTCTGTCGGCGGCGGCGCGGCGCGGCGCGTCTCGTTCGACGACCTGTCGTCTCAAGGCCGCTCTTACACGTGCCAGTCGTGCCACCGGGCGCTTCCTGCCGCCGCCATAACAAACCTCTCCCCGCCCCACACCTTCACACCCATCCTACCCGTTGGGACCGACAGAGTTCCTATTACCGTTCACGCACCTTGTCCAAATCCTTGATTCTTAGAAAATATCGTGCCCCTTGTGTAAGTCAAGATTTAAATGGCTTCAATTCAAACCTGCAAAATGTAGTACGTTTTAGCGTTTACTTTTCCGAAAAGCTTAGAAGAGTCAAGGGTTTTTTCATTTTTTACATTATTTATTCGGATCGCGTCAATAGAAATTAACTCATGGATTGAATGCTATACTGAGGCTATACGGTGCACTTGTGCGGCGCAGTGGTACGTTCAGCGCAAAGAGAAACGAATGGAAATTAAATCACATAGCAATACTTCATAATTAGGAATTCTACAGACATCGTGGTATTATAGTTTGTTTTGTTATATACGTACCTATAATAAAAAAACATGTTTACATTGAAAAACACAGTTGTTCATGTATCTACACATAATCTTATTGATAAAATACATCAATTACGAAAATGCAGCTAATATGATATTGTGCAATATTTTGTCAAGTCGATAGTCCCAGTAAAAAAAATATTATGTTATATTTAATGGCGTGGTTTTTATTTCTATGGCAAAGTTTACATAAGTATTATGTACATAGGTTTGAACACTTTTTTTTTCAGCAGAGCTCGGCAAACGAGCAAAAGGTCTATAAAGGTGCTGTAAAAATATTTTTACTGCTGATGAATACTACAATACCCGAAGAGCCATAGATAGGTACATTACCGACTTTAACTTTAACTTTGGGCCTGTGGGAAGCTCAAATATAGTGCGAAATGCGACAAACAGCAAGCTGTCACTTCACGACTGTATTTTGTGAGACAGTAGTAATAGCCCGGTTGAGCCATCCCATTCATACTGTAGAGAAAACTTATTACTCTAAACTTAATAGCGTGGCGCTACCATTCGAAATGTTTTTTTTCCTTATATTCTAAAGTTATGTGTGTATTAAAATGTTAATTATCGCTTGCTTTAACGGTGAAGGAAAACATCGTGAGGAAACCTGCATATCTGAGAATTTTTCGAAGGTATGAGAAGTCTGCCAACCCGCATTAGGCCAGCGTGGTAGACTAAGGCCTAGCCCCTCTCATTAGTAGAGGAGGCCCGTGCCCAGCACGACAATGTTTAATACAGGGCTAGTATTATTATTATTATATACAAGACGCATTAATAATAACTTGAGAATTCTTAACATCCCACCAAATATTAAAAAACTGGTTGTATGCGAGGCACAACAAGCGCAACACTTGCTGAACTCGTGGTGCAATTTTTGCGATAGGATAATTTTAGAATCAGTTAAACCATACACTTTGTTGCTCGCACTATACATACAGTTAAAAACATTAATAATGTAAAAATGTGTATTAATAAGTTAATATCTATTAAAATTGTTAGAAGTTGATACAATACATTTAGGTTCTACCACCATGGGACTAAACCACACAAGCTGTAGACTGTGGGTGCGATATAATAATAATATATTGAATATAATAACATAAACATATACTGAATGAAATCAACTATTTAACATACTAGACTACACTGCTACCCAAAGGAAAAATTCCGATAGTCGATGCGAAAGTAAATGACATAGCAGGCCGGCATGATTGTGTTGAGTAGCGAGGGATATACTGTCTCTTGCTACTTGATACTCTATCTGGACGGCACTGCGCTTACCATCAGGTGCAGTGTGGTCACTTTGCCGCGCCAGAATAAAAAATAAAATAAAAAACATTGTTGCTTGTATGGCATTGATACAGCTTGCAAAAATATTCGCAGCTAAACGTCATTATTTTGTATGAAATTTCAAACAACTGCTGATGTTTTGAATTCAAACACTTTTTGAAAGTAGTCTGTGCTTGGTAGTTTGAAGGTCTATGTTATTGATGCCGTGGCTTAGAGATACATGCATCTACCTGAGAATTCTATATAAGAATTTTGAAGGTATAGTAATAGGTATAATGTTTACCAACCCTCATTAGGCCAGCGTGGTGGACTCTTTTATTAGGAAGCTCATGCCCAGGAGCATTATTTATAGTTTACATTCTATCAGTGCCGAGTAGTAAATGCATTTTTGATATCGTAGCGAGTTGATGTATATCGAATGGTAGGTGTAATATGGTGTCAGGCGGTGTTGTTTTAAAGAACTTTCTCCCATCACTGCATGTCTGTAAAATAGCGACTTTTAGAAGGGTTTCTAATATATAAAATTCTCGTGTCACAGTTTTCGTTGTCATACTCCTCCGAAACGGCTTGACCGATTTTGATGAAATTTTTTGTGCTTATCCGGTATCTATGAGAATCGGCCAACATCTATTTTTCATCCCCCTAAATGTTAGGGGTAGTCCACCATTAAATTTATTTTTTAGACAACATTTTTAATTTCTATTTTTTTATGATACAACATACAAAAATGCATACAATCCTCAATTTTCACCCTTCTACGATCAACCCTTATTTTTTAATAGCCATTTTAGTAATTTAATCATTTTTCTTCTCCGGTCGAAAACTGATCAATCGTCATTTAATTAGTTATCCCCGATTATTTATATGGCAAAACAACGTTTGCCGGGTCAGCTATAATATTGTAAATACGAATGTTTGGATGGATGTTTGTTATTCAATCACGCTACAACCGCTGGACGGATCTGGTTGAATTTTGGCACAGAGACAGAGAGAGAGAGAGAGTCTGGAATAGCACATAGGCTACTTTTTATCCCGGAAAAATGTATACCTAGTTCCCGTGGGATACTTTAGTTTTTCACAGAGCAAGGGGTCGACATGATTTTTTGCATATTGGCAGTTTAGGGATCAGAAAATGACAAAGTCTACTTTTATCCCGGAAAAATGCACGCTTCCTATGGGATAGCTAAATATATAAACGTGGAATAGCTTAAGATGCCTACGTGGTTTGTATACCTTTTCTTCGAACAATAACCTTCACGCGGGCGGAGCCGCGGGCAACATCTAGTACTATTATAATATTTCGAGATAGCGCTTGTAGTGAAGATAGTTATAGGAACTATGTAGTCTTATCATATCTAACTTACTTATTATTATGTGTTAACTTTCAGTCTTGGTTTGAAAAACCGCTATTGAATGAGCCTTAAGGGCCTAGGCCAAGTGTCCCATTAAATGGCCTCCACTTGTATTGTGAGTTCTGTAGAACCTATAAAAGTAGTAAGAATACAGACTTACATGTATTTTTTATTGCTGCATTCTAGTGTGTACCACTGTGTAGGAATTTAGCTAACTTTAAGATCAACAAGGAATCATGCTACATACAATATCAACTCAGTAGTTCTGAGGACAATTGGAACTATCGTCGCTTTGTGCAAGTGCCACATGTAAATTAGGTACTTCGAGTATTTGAAAAAATCATAAAAAAAACAAAATCTAATATTTATTGAATCCATGAAATGTTATACATAATTTAGATTCAGTCAATTTTTTTACTCTACCGCCAGTTCGGAATGCAGTTTCGCTAGAGAAGAACGGGCAAGAAACTCTAGCGTTGCTCTTTTCACACCGGTTAAGAATATTTGGTCATAAATTTAATATACGATTTAAGTTTAATAACATTAGATTAGAGTAGCTCAATGTATGTTGTCTTATTGTGAAATAAAAATCATTACAAGACTTAGTGCATGACCATAGTGAGAGTGATGAAAATTAGATGGTTATGTCAGAATTGGCCTGTTTTTTTATTTTATCTATACGAAAAAATGCGGTATTTTATAATAAGTAGTGCGGTCTACTCTATGGTCTATTGCTCTATGAGAGTATGGCATGTCTAGTTATAGCATGTTTTCAATATTATTATTATTATTTCATTTGGTGTATATTTGTAATATGGTGTTGAACTTGGAAGATTGTGTTTAATTTTATTATAATTATATTTTGACTGGTAATTGCCTATAGTAGGGCTGTATTTCGGCTACTTATAGGTGAGATAAATAATTAACATAAATAACAAAACATTATTACGAAATAAGACAACACACAATATTCACATCCGCCCGGATAGCGAACACCATACAGGGTGTAAAACCCGGGGTTGGATGGCCAGCCGCGCCGTAGCAGTCCTTCCAAGGCGCCATGTAGATATTTAGCAGAACAGTCCTACAGGCGCGAGCAGTATTTCATTCCCAACCGTACCTGCGCTTAATATAAGCTTCGGAGCTGACCAAGCGAGCAAAACCACTGCATTCTCTTAAGGATTCTAACCATGCGTGAGGAGGTATTTTAACCTCGATATGTAAAGTCTACCAGACTGTATTAGGCCATTGTGGCGGAAAAAGGCAAACTTTCTCATTAGTAGAGACTGTGCGTAATGAATTAGCAGAGACACACCATTTCTAAACGGTTTTATAATATTTTTATTATATACTAGATATTGTCTGCGGCTCCGCCCGCGTGGAGGTTATTTTTGGAAGAAAATGGTATACAATCCATGGAGGCATCTTAATCTATTATAATATCTCTGTGCCAAATTTCAACCAGATCCGTCCAGCCGTTGTAGCGTGATTGAGTAACAAACATCCATCCAAACATTCGCATTTATAATATTAGTAGGATTTAGCTTGCCCTGGTTGTTTTTTTTGTTTGTTTGTTTGGGTCAAATTTACTAATTGAAATTTTACCTCCTTGTTGTTGACATATTGATCTGATATTTCGTACACACTTTTAGTTCTGATGACAATACAATATAATACCTAGTCAGGTCATAAATTCTGTCACATGTTTAATATAAAATAATTGAAACAAGTTTATTCATTATGTAACCATTTATATACCAAAATGAACTTAACAAAACATAGATTCTTATGACACTAAAGATTATTCAAAATGACCTCCGTGATTTTGAATACAGGCCTTCAATCTGCGCGGCCAGTTGTCTATCGCAGCACGAACGAGGTCCATGTCAATATCGGCGGCTGCCTTAATCAAGGATGTCTTGAGTGACTCCAAATTGGGATGAGGCTTTGAGCACGCCTTTTCCTCCAAGTGTTGCCATATCTTGTAATCTAACGGATTCAAATCTGGACTGGAGGAGGGCCAGTCTTCGTGCCGGATGAAGTCGATTTCACGCGCCGCCAGCCAGTCTTGTGTGCTCTTCGCTCTATGAGCTGGCGCCGAATCTTGTTGGAATACCCAGTGCCTGATATTGAACATGGTATGAGAAACAGGTTCCACAAGGTTCGTCAGGACTGTATTTTGATACACAACTGCATTCGTTTTTACACCTTTCTCACAAAAATGTACCTCTGTTAAGCCCCAATAAGAAACTCCCAACCATACCATGAGCGAGGATGGAAAATGACCTCGTTGGACACGCGGAATACGGTTGCTCGCTTCTTCACTACTGTGTGCGTACACCTTATCATTTTGTTTGTTGTAGCTCTCTTCTACGGTAAAAATTTTTTCATCTGAAAAAAGAATTTCCCGATATTTTTTTCCCGCGTACCGCTTCAACAAAGCGCGGCATCTCTTCAGTCTCAGGTCCATTAGACGAGCATTCAAACGATGTCCTGTTTTTCTTCGATATGCCCGAAGCCCTAAGTCTTCATTTAACACCCTTTTCACCGTGGTTCTGCTTAACCCCATCTGAAGGGCCAACAGTTTCTGCTTACGTTTGGGATTTCTTTGAATTCGCGCCTTCACAGCTTTTATCACTGCTGGAGTCCTAACAGACCGAGGGCGACCACTTCTTGACCTGTCATCTACACTAGAGTCTTCATTGTATCGTTTGATGGTACGATAAACGAATCTTATGGTTATATTCAAATTTCTCAGTATGTCAAAAATTTGAATTGGCGCGTAACCGCAACGATGCAACGCAATTACTGCAACACGGTCTTCTTTAAGCGTCCACTCCATATTTAAAAATGAGTAAAATTCTAAAAAGTATACATTTTTATTTTCATGAACAATTTGAAATTCGAATTCAATAAACTTTTTTGTGGCCAGCATTCTAAAATAAAAGTTTTTACTGTGTGACAATACTTATGACCTGACTGTGTATATTCAGTATCATTGTAAATCCAAGAGGGCCGCCGCGAACTGGCGGATTACATATTTTTTTCACAATCCCCTGAATATGGGTATCAAATGAAAGGGTTTGACTCGTAGAATACTGTAGGTACACTACGACAAATTTCAAATCTAAGATGGACTAAGTAATGAAATAAAAGCTAAAAATTTGAAAATAAAATAAGTAAAAAAAGATTTTTAAGTTAAACAGTTTTATTGAAAAAAAGATAATAATGATGTAGATAACGAACTAAACGCTAACAAATAATTTGATAGATCTAAGGTACCAGTCAACACACCACTCTCCTCATCAATCTAGGGTATTGATCCAGACAAAAAATAAAATCGTGGTGCGCGTGAAATTTTTATCAACAGTCAAACGCTCATATATTGTCATTATAAATGCTATTTACTCAGGTTAAGATACGCCAAAATGCTAAATGCGCTGAAAAGAATCATATAAACTTTACCTTCAAACTTTTACTATCAACTTAAAATGTCATTACACATTTTGTATGATATAAAAGCTTGACGCGAGATTTACCTGTGTAGATAAACAAGTAAATTAAAAAAAATACCAGATTGATTTAAATTGTTAAAATTTAAATTGATAATAAAAGTTTAAAAGGAAAAAAAAATTAATAGGACGCATCTTTGTTTCAAATAGCGTGAACACTTGCGAGCCACCCCTAAAGTAAGGATTGCAGAAGTGGTGTGCGAATTTTAAAATACAGACTTTATCAGGGCACATTAAAAATCCAGGACGCTGCTTAAAAACTATCCAGGACACTCTAAAAATCAGGTCATGTCCTGGGAAACAGGACGGTTGGCAACACTAATTTAGACGGATACAGTATTAATCCTTATCAACTTAAATCGTTAGTTACCTTAAGCATTTCATGCACATTATTATCTTTTACACCATATACTTTAAATGAATATCTTAGGAGTTATAGCCAAAAATTTAAGCGCGTGAAAATAAATTAATTCGCGCCTCTCACACCGGGACTCTCTTCATGCGATCAGCCCCGCGCTGCGCCCACCGCTGTCGCCCTCTGTTTCTAATGTTCTTGCAGGCTCGACGCCTGAGAGGTAGGACGATCGGTACAGGTGCGTAATGCGTCAGTGCACGACTCCTTGGATTTTTGCCCCCAAAAATAATTTCCACGCGTGCGGAGCCGCGGGCAACAGCTAGTTAAAACAAACAACAAAATAGTGATATACTTTTCAACATTCCAGAAATTAATCTGCAATTCCAACTTTATTCCCATTTATTCATATTCTATAATTAGTTTAATTATTTTATACTGACTCTTAATTTTTTATTTCATCATTACCTAATACAAACACAAAAAGATATAGCGAAAGGAACTCCGTTCCAACCGGGTATCTATAAGGCAACTCTCTATTTTTTATTAGTTGAGGAGGGGGTACAATATTTTTTTGTAATACTCCATTACCAGATATTACACAATTTATATTTAACAAGTTATTGCATTTCTTTACAAACAATGTAAAAATTATATACTTCCACATGTAAATACTTCAAATAGCGCACTAATTCGCAAAAAGGGGGCACACGTTTATGGACGTGTTCTCGTATATTATTATAATACACCGTAAATTGCGTAGTGTTGCGACTTGCGTACGTACGTGCTAACGATGAGTGCATACCATTACCGCGGCTATTACGCATATTATACACACATAAACACGGCCACAATGACACCGGAACACTACTAACGGTTATTATAGGTGTGTAACTCCGTAGATTTGTAGTCAGTCTATAAATTACTTATTTATACACATAACTGCATAGATTTTAAAAGTTTAGTTTCTGTAATATTTAAGAGAATACCTATATATACTATGCTACACTTTGTTGTCTCTGCTAATTTGAATAAAAACAGGGGAATATGTACCTACTATATTATTATTCCTCCTTTTTTATTTATTGTTCAACTGCTGGCTAAGAGCTTTCACTACTATAGGAAGGCGTTAAACCTTAATCTACCACGCTGACATTACAAAACAATACATGGACTTCACATATGTTCGACATTTTTATTTATAATTGTTAAATTCTTAGGTTTCCTTAATATATTTTTTTCACCGTTAAAGCCAGTGACATTTAACAGTGAGTACACACATCTGTGATATGAGAGTAGAGAATTCGTGTGGTCCCTGACGCGGATGGTTGGAATCGAATCCGCGACATTAGGGGAAAAGTGGGTAATGAGAGTAATTTAAGCGAATATTGAAATAAAAACAAAATAAGAAATAATTTCTTTATTACAAGCGTCTCATAACAAAATCTACTTATTAAACTAGCATTTTAGATCAATAATAATCACTCTGGTGATCAACTTAGAAAGATATTAAAATTTAAAAAAACAGATTTGACTCCCATTGCACTGAGGTGAGGATAATTGTGGTCACCCTGCAGGCAATGAGAGTCAAATAAAATCTAGCAATGATCACAGACATAACCTGTGGCCAACTCCCACCCAGTGCACTCTGCGTGAACCCATGAGCCATATAAGGTACATCTATACCACATTTTATTATTTCGTCTGAATTCGGCGCAGATTGTGTATCTGTTTTCGGTATCCAACATCATCATCCTATTATCTTGGCATAAATCGTCCGTTACCACATCTGATCGTGTTATTTGTTTGGAAAATCTTTTTTTGGTCTATTTTTCTATCATGTTTTTTATTGGGGTCGATGTCAAAACTGTTGCATATTGTTTCTTGTGGCCTTGTCTTGTATTATGGACAGATGTTTTTTCTAGCAACTTAATTAAATATTGTAATATAAGTGCATCATCTACATTTTCTTTGATTTGAGATGTTAAAACAGTATTAATATTAGAAATTGCTGGGTTAACTTATTTTGACGTGCCAGAAACTGGTGAATCGACTGCATTGATTTGCCAGGATCTGGTGAGCTATCAGGGTCTTATTGACTTTCTGCTGGGATATTCATTGCAACAGATTCATCATTTTTATGACCTGCAACAGTCTTAAATTGAACAGATGGAAGAAAGTCTTCTTCTGATGGGGGTCAACTGACTCTCATTACCCACCACTACAATAGTGAGAAACAAATACTATAAAAAATAAGTATTAGTTATTTAGGTTCAAAATCGTAATTTATAATGTCCGGATAAACGTGTATAAAACTTATATGTTAATAGAGTAACAAATGTGACACATCGTTTATTTTACTTTGTTGAAAAATTACATCGAAGTGGCACAAAAACAAAACACTCATGTCATTGCCGGTGTGACTGCCACACTGGCGCGAGCGACTCACGCCGACTGCGAGGGATACCGAGCGGAGCGGGGAAGCCGCATGGTTTTGTAGATATTTGGATGACTCCCATTGCCCACTGACTCTCATTGGCCTATCTTCCCCTAACCATATTTAATTTTAGTATTATTTCCAATAAGACCATGAGTTACTAAAATTATTTATTATATTCGCATACTATGTATAATCACCATCTACATATAAGCGTATGTAGAACAATTTAATAACAACACAACTAAACTCATTTGCAAAAAAAACGGGCACCTAAGCAATGAACCATTTCAAATGTTACTATTGGTTTGTTTGATAATTATAGGTAGTTTTACTTTCACAATATTGTAAATTAATAAGCAAATAATCGTTTTCGTTACTTTATTATCATAAAGTTTTTATAAAATTTATGGGTTTTAATGCTAAAGTTCACGAGTAGTGTATGCTTGCTAGTAGTGCATATGCTCGTGAAGTAAAAGTTAACAAAGATTTTTGTTTGTTTTTTCTTTAATAAAGTATAAGCAGATAAATGTTTAGTATCGAGTGTGACCCCCTCTAGCTGAAATCACAGCTTGAATTCGTCTGGGTATGCTAGCGAGGATATCCCGGATACTTGCTTGCGGAATACGTTCCCACTCCGCGGTAATCACATTCTTCAGCTCTCTGATGGTCTGCGGAGCCGGTTGTACTGATCTCACGCGTCGTTTCAGAACGTCCCAGACATGCTCTATAGGATTGAGGTCGGGACTTCGAGCTGGCCAATCCAAACGACGAATGCCGACCTCTTGCACATACGCTTCCACATCGCCAGACCGGTGGGCGCGAGCGTTGTCGTCCATAAAAATTGAGTCTTCGCCTAAAGCAGCCAATGCGAGTTGTGCATGAGGAATTAGAACTTCCGTTATGTATCGATGTCCAGTCAGTGAGCCGTTTTCAATGAAGACTAACTCTGTACGATCCATTGAATTTATTCCTGCCCAAAACATAACAGAGCCCCCACCATAAGGTGTGATTTCTTCAAAACAAGCCTCTGCAAAGCGTTCTCCTCGTCTTCGTAGCACTCGCCGACGTCGATCTTCACCGAACAGAGATATTCTGGCTTCATCGGAGAACAATACCCTATTCCAGTCTTCTTGAGTCCATGACTCACAATTTCGAGCAAACCTAAGCCTGGCAACTCTATGCTCACGGAGTAACTTAGGGCCGCGGGCCGGGCGATGACTGCGTATATTGGCCGCGAGAAGCCTCCTCCTGACCGTCCATAGACTAATATGCACATTTCTTACTTCTTCGAGGTTGTTCTTAAGGTCCATATACGAAGACTTGCGATTTCTCAATGCGCGACTCACAAGAAAACGATCATCCCGTGGTTGGGTACATGGTTTTCTTCCAGAACCAGGCCTTCTCTCAACGGAACCGGTGTCTTGATACCGCTGCCAGGTCTTTTGAACCGTCGAGCGACTCACACTTAGCCTCTGAGCCACGAAGCATTGGCTGCAACCCTCTTCGAGCAGCGCAATAATTTTGGTAGCTTTTACCACTTTCTCTAACATTATTGAGACAGCTAAATAGCAATAAATGAAGCTTTGACAATTAAGAATATGAAATAAATTCATAAAAATTATGAAAACCGATATTATCTTTTGGAACTTCGCACCAAAAATGTAGGATAAAAAGTGGTTTTCTGTAAAAACGAGCATCAAACGAAAATTTGAATTTAGAACGTACTGTTTTGAACACCACGGCATTTTTAAAACCGGCCAGTAACATGTACAAATGATTGAAATCATTTTGGTACCGTATTTGTTTAAAGAAGAATTAAAATCAAAACCGCCCGTATTTTTTGCAAATGAGTGTATATATCTTTATATATATAATTCTACTGTACGTGTGTATGTCACTGAACTCCTCCTAAACGGCTTTGAATGATTTTTTTGTATGCGTTTGGGTGGCGCCCTGGATGGTTTAGATTCACAAATCAGCCCGGGAGTCCCTGCAGTCGGTGAGGTGCTGCTTTTACGGGCAGGACGACGTCTGCCGGGCCCGCTAGTAGCATATAAAATATTTAAATGTACATTGAGAATATGGGTTTAATTGTATTTAATTATGTAGTAACTAAAATATAATGATCCTATGGTTTATGTTTGCACATATATTGGAAATATTTTTTACGGTTTAGATAAAATATGAGAGATACGACCAATTGTGTTTGTCACGCTGATGACTGTGCTACAAAGTACAAATTTGACTTTATTTATGATAACGTATCGTTTACTTGACCTCAGACATAGTCTTATTAGTGAGCGACCTAATTAGCAAATTGAATCATTCAACAATAATATGCATCTCGATATAATTGGCAAATATGTTGAGTCTGTTATCGACGCTCGGCCACCTTTCTGACCTAGCTGTTTGATATGTCTGTGTTTTACGGTTATGATTTCTAGCAATATAAACGATTGTGTGATGTCTCGGTGAGTGCATGCGTTCTAAGTATACCTACATACATACATAGTCCTAAAGGTACACACTACTCTGTATGCTTGTGTTTGTATATAAAATGTGTGGCGGTTGCGCAGTGCGTGCATATTTTGCAAGAGTTCCTAGGAATGGGGAGGTAGAAGTTACGCGAGGGGTGAGGAATGACTGTGATCTGCGGAACCTTCGACCTGATGACCTACATACATACATCCGTGCGACCCGTCGCGCCGCGTCGCTGCGGCGCCGCCCACGGTTACGGCTTTCTTCTTTGACAACCAGTGGACGTACATAGGTTTTGGATGCTCCTCGATAAGTATGATGTATTAAATGAGTAATTTATTATTGGAAACGTAAGTATTATTATCCCTAATGCGGCAGTAGCATTGCAGCAACACATTAAAAGTATTATTCAAGATATGTAGAATCACTAGCTGTTGCCCGCGGCTCCGCCCGCGTGGAAGTTATTTTTGAGAGAAAAGGTATACATTCTACCAAGGCATCCCAAGAAATAACTTTTAGCCGGGCGGATACTGTGGAAAGTCGCAAGGATCTTGTTATAGAGATCCATCGGATCCTAGATCTCATTGTTGCATGGAATATTAAGAATAGGGTTGAATTTAATGCCAAGACAATCTAGTGGTGCCCGTTATCATTATTATTATGCATTTTCTACGGTTTAACTTTTGGGGTGTTCTACTCTCAATGACAAAATTACTTAGTATCTTAGGTATAAATATCCGATGTGATCTTAAACCAAGGACCCACACTGAGGGCGTAATCAGCAGTAGGCTAAGTGATAATTGACCAGTTATCGAGTGGGATGAAAAATGATTATTACAAAATAGAGGTTGGTGATAGAAGGGTGAAAATTTAGGGTAGTATGTATATTTTAATGCCATTGTGAAACGAGAATTTTATATATAAGAAGATATCTCAAAATATTGTGTATGTCTAAAAATAAAACATCAACAAACTAAACCTAAATATGATAATAAAGAATAGAAAGTTGTTAGATGGTGGCAACGTATATATATATATACCTATGTATTGTCAATTTTTTTTAGAATAGAGTAACTGAACCAAAAACTGGTCCATTGAGATGATTCGTTGATTTTTACCAGGAGTGGATCGCGTTGCGTAGTATACAAGTAAAGTAGTAATGGTAAAGTAAGCCCACTGAGTTTGATTTACTCGGTCTTAGTCTTAGTTTTAAAACATGTAATGTTAAGGAGACAACTAATAGGAATGTAATAATAATAATACAAGCCCTGTATTAAACACTGTCCCACAGCTGGGCACGGGCCTCCTCTACTAATGAGAGGGGTTAGGCCTTAGTCTACCACGCTGGCCTAATGCGGGTTGGTAGACTTCACATACCTTCGAAATTCGTATAAGAATTCTCAGATATGCAGGTTTTCTCACGATGTTTTCCTTCGCCGTTAAAGCAAGCGATAATTAACATTTAATACACACATAACTTTAGAAAAGTCAGAGGTGTGTGCCACTTGGGTTTCGAACATACGACTTTCGTCTTGACAGTCTGTACCGCAACCAACTAGGCTATCGCTACTCAATAGCCGCTAATAGGAATGTAATGTTAAGGAAATAGTATCTAATTGTTAAGGATACTCTTATACTCTTAAAAAATATTAAAATATTTGTCTTTGTATTTCTTGGAATATTTTTTAATTATATCATTTATTTATTTATTTATTGAATAGCACGGTAACAAAACCACTTACACTATTCACTATGGTATTTGAGACATTACTTTTGATTACATTATATTATATTTGATTAATTCATTTTATTAGATTAATTTATAAGATTAATAACATTGATAAACATAGTAATAATTAAATGATTTATTCATACATCGTACTCGCAAAACCCCAGGCATTCTAACAAAAATAATCGTCTGTCACACGTAAATATATCACACTCTGGTTTTGAGTCCAGGAATCTGTTAAGCATCTTAAGAGTGCGAGGCAGCGGAGACGTTGCTCTAGCAACCGTTCTACCGTGCGGTACTGAGAATAACGAATGGTTTCGAGTTCTGCAGTAATTATTGGGTACAAAAATGCGCAAAAGCTGATTGTGTAGGTCTGGTGCATCTATTTTATTGTGGATAGTTTTAAAAACAATCAAGACCTGTTGCATTTGACGCCGAACCTGAAGAGAATTGTATCCAAGACAGCCTAGCAGGAACAGAGTTGGATACGGGTATGGATAGTATCCATTGACGCGCTTGTACAAGGATCGTAGAAACGTCTTCTGTACCTTTTCCAAGAGTAGCACATATTTACTTTCGTGTGGATTCCACACGGCAGCACTAGACTCAAGTTTGCTTCGCACAAGGGTGTTATACAGAAGTTTAATGGCGTGCTGTCTCTGGAAATCGCAAGTATTCCGCAGGACAAATCCAAGTTTACGGAAGGATTCCTTGGTCACAGATACAATGTGATCATGGAAGGTAAGTTTCTGGTCGAACGCGACACCCAGATCTTTCATTATGATGGTTCCTTTTATAAAGGTATCCTCTAGTTTATAGTTTGTATAAATTGGGTATCGCATCCGACCAAAAGTCATTACATGGCACTTCTTGAGATTAAATTCCATTGCGTTATCTCTGCTCCAATTGAGCACGGCATCTATATCCTCTTGTAGTTTCAAACAATCTGCTTCACATAAATTTCCCTAAGTATATATTTTTAGATCGTCTGCGTATAGGAGGCATTTGGAGTGTTTGAGCACATGAGGCAAGTCATTGACCATTATTAGAAAAAGTAATGGGCCGAGAATTGAACCCTGACTGACTCCGGAGCGAGTGTGATAAGAGTTTGACTCGTAAATGCCCAATCGTACAAATTGTTGACGACCGCGAAGGTAATCAGCCAACAGCCTCAATAGCTTCGGGGTAAAACCTAGATTTTTTAGTTTACATAACAAAATATCATTATCAACTCTGTCAAATGCTTTACATCCACCTGGTTACCAATGTCGAGCTTGGATGAATATACTCTACTAAGATGAGAAGATTCGTATCTACGGATCTTCTAGCTCTGAAACCGTGTTGTTGGTCAGCCAGGTGTATTTCAATTTGTTTGTAAATGTGCTTATGTAGTATATTTTCGAAAACTTTTGCGACGGTTGACAGAATTGCGAGCGGGCGATATTCTTCGACAATGGATTTATTTAGGCTTTTGGTTTTTTTTAGTGCCTTGATAGGCAGACGGGCCACCTGATGGTAAGTAGTCACCGCCGCCCATAGACTTCTGCAATGCCAGGGCACAGCAAAGCCGCTGCCTACCGTTATAGGAGTTGGGTATAGGAGTAACTCTAGATAACTTCCATTGCTGAGGATATGTCCCATTCTGCAAGGATAAGTTAAATAAATAGCATAACGGTTGCAATAAAAACTTCTTCAAATATTTTATAATAAACGATGGAATGTGATCTGGACCAAATGAATTATTAGATTTTAATTTATTAATACCGTACGCAACATCTTCCACTACAAAACTGGAAATATTAACATGAAAACTACTGTTGTATATATCTAAATTACACAAGTTATCGGTGTTTAAGAGAGGAACTTTGTCCAAAAATACACTAGAGAAAAATTTTGCAAATGCCTCAGCTGCCGCGATACCAGTGTGTGTTTGACCGCTAAAGGTAATATTAGTTTCAAATCCACCCTTAGAGCGCACGGTACTTATATATGACCAGAAATCTCGGGGGTTGGACGCAATGTTACTCTCTATATGGCTTATGTATGACCGGTATGCAGATGCTATTTTCAATTTTAAGGCAGCCCTGTGTTTAGAGAACGATTCATAATCGTGAGGTAACTTACTTCGTTTCCAGGTTGCGTGTAGTTTCAGTTTTAATTTTGATTCTTGAATTAATTCGAAAGTAAACCACACCGGATATCGCCTGTTTTTAAGATTATTTTTAGATTTTTTTAAAGATTATTCTATGATCAAAATTTAACAAATTTAGTATAAATACCTCTGTTGTCTTACCTGTCATAAGAGCTATTAAATTGCCTTCATGATCAAATAAAGAAATTTCAATACATTGTATTGCATAAGGCGAAAAAATTGGAAATGCAGAAACAGATTGAATATAAAAACACTAATATACTTTAAAACAATATTGGTACCTACTTACTTGTTTAACTGTACATTGAAGATTTTGAACTATTACTACCTAAGACAGTTTATTTTATACTGGCGCCGCAAAGTTACCACACTATATCTGATGGTAAGCGCAGTGCCGTCCAATTAGAGTATCAAGTAGCGAGAGACAACTATACCTCGCCACTTGCCACAATCATACCAGCCTGCTCACACTGCCACTGCCTCTTCACACTACGACTAAAGGGCCCAGGATCATAAGAAGGAGAGAACACGGTAGCTGGCAAACTGTTCAGCTTGATAGTGCGGTAAAGATACGAATTTGCGAACCTTTTGGTTCGGGCCAGAGTAGTAGACACTACGAAGCTGTGGCTCCGTAAAAGCCTACGCGTAGATCTTTTGTGGAAAGAAAAGGATTGAATAAGGTTAAAAAAATATTCTCAACATTCGCCATGATACAGATGGTAGAATACGCTAAGCGAGGAAATACTCCAGCTGTAGTGGCTCTAGGCTGTCAGTCACGTCTGCATAATTCATAATGCGAAATGCCCGCCACTGCAACCCATCCAAGGCATTGAGTAGGTATTAAGTGGAATCGTCCCAGAGGTGCGAGCAGTATTCTATTCCCCGCCGCACCTTCGTTTTATAATAGCGGTAGAGCTGACCGGCACGGGCGTGCAAAATTGCCGCACCCTGTTCAGGATTCCGTACCTCTGTGAAGTGGCGGATATTACACCCTCGATGCGACGACTCCTTGGATTAAGATCACAGCGGATATCCATACCTTTGATGCTAAAATCATTGCTCATTGCGAATGGATAACCCTAATGAATGGGGATGGGAGAAAACGGGGATACTTGCACGAAAACGCGCAAATCTGAGTTTTCTTGGCATTAAACTCAACCCGTATCTGGATACCCTATGATGAAATGAGATCCAAGATTCAGGCGTAACACCAAAGAGGTAAGACGGTCGGTATAGGTGGGCCAGTAATGGAGACAACTCCGCTGCACATTTTTAAGGATTAGCGCTAGGATACCACCACGACCACTTGCCTTCCGAACGTCGAGAGACTGCACGTCACGCTGCACATCACAATGCCTGATATCTGTATCAGACATTGTGTGACGGTATGTGGTAACGGTGGTAGTATTGCAATGCTGGAGCCACTGCTTTGAGGGAGTTAGGATCGGGATCCTTCGTAGCGCGACCCTGATCCCAACGCGATACGTCGCCTATTTCTTCCCAACAACGTTGGCGCATGCACGATTGAACCAGGAGCGTCCGCGGCCATTGCCCACGATTTCAGAGGAAGGCGTGTAATATTAAATCCTTAGTTTGGTTCCGTAAGCAATATGCAAGGTCGGCACTCGTAGAAGGATCCTTTCCCTCAAAGCAGTGCTGCCGCCAAGGGATGGATGCGAAATAATCCCGCATACCATCCCAATCTGCCGATGAGTTGTGTCAGACCCTACGCTTGACCTTCACGGGGTGTGAAGGCAAAGCGTAAAGAAGGTACTTCCCAACCAGGTAGTGATCGGAAGTACCCAGGCGAGCACCAACAGTCACATTATACCCAGTCGGGTGACTCATTAACAGAAGGTCCACAAGAGCGGCTGCATTATTCGCCAAATCTGTGATCCTGGTAGGCTGATTCACCAGTTTTGTCAAGCCATAAGTCAAAGCGAATGCAAGAGCAGTTCTGCCAGTATGGTCCGTTCAGGAGGAACTCAATCACAGGTCACAACTCACGATTTGCGTTAAGGTCCCCTAGAACAACCGCTGTTGGAAACTGCTCCTGTGCGTAGTCAGTCGCCTGGCTAATGTAATAAAATTGCCGAGATGTCTCATCGTCCCCATCATGTGACCTGTAAAGGAACACGTTAACCCGACTTTGGGAGCCAAGTTCGACGTACATGCTCAGGGTGGAGAAGGAGAGGTCCTCCATGGAACGAAGACGGCGACAGCAGATATCTGACCGGACATAGCGACATACCCCGGCCCTCGGCGTGATGCTTTCTTCAAGCGAATAGCGGGGTAAAGCATGTATGATGTATCAGTCGGACTACAAATCTGCATATCCGTCAAGAAGTGCAGAACAGGCCGGGCCGTCTCAAGATGATGGTGGACACTAAGGTTTGAATGGAGTCCACTGATGTTAGCGAACTCCACTGTGAAAACGGTGGCAGGGTTACGCACCGCCGTATTACCTCTTGTCTTTCTATGTGCTGTCATGGAGTTATGGATGAGGGGAGATGAGGAAGCGGTCGAGGGTCTAGTGTCAGAATAGTCATAAAGTCGCAACAAGCACCGGTCCAGTCAAACAACCGAGAGGAGGTGAGCTGATGCGCCAGACAGATATGGCACCGGGACGCCACATCCAGTCACTAACCGGTACGACGACACACACTCAAGCTTATGCGTGGCATGGCAGGGCAGTCTCTCATGGTGGTTAGTCGCGATTGGGCACTTGTATTATACTGCGGCGGCCAGCAGTACAGCTGTTTCTACGTTGACCCCAGAACGCGATACATTTGTGTATGCCACTATGGCGGGTTTTATACACTGTGTACGGGGGTCACTATCCGAGCGCTCATGAATATACTACCACCACTATACATTTCCTTTCGTTTCCAGATTCCTCATGCTGTCAAAATAAATAAAATTTCTTATTTTATAAACCGATAACCTCATGCATTATATAAGAAAATCATTTCTTTTTATCCAACTGTTTTATAATACTTATGCACTGGTTAGTGACATGCATTACAGTAAATATGTATAATAATGAATCTTTATAATAATAGTCATTAACAGGAAAATATGGATGTCAATACTATAACAACATCTTATTGAAATTATAACCATAAGCCTATTTTTCTACAAACTAATGAAAAGATTTACATTTGTTATCACAAACAACATACCTCTAGTAAAATCATTTTTACATGTTTATATGGATGATTTTATAAGGATTTGATATTAAAATTTTGTTTTGGTAAGAATAGCGCAAAGCAATTTCGTGCAGTTTCTACTTAGTTATTCAAAGTTCTGGGTAGTATTGTTGCTGTGTGGAGCGAGGATAACCGGCGAGCGGTTGTCTTCATTATTTAGGCAAATAGAAAAAACACAAAAGTGTGACGTATTATGTCGCCCCTATACGTTCACGGACACTGTTATAGTTCACATTAAGTTTGGTGAATATGCATGTGATAGGGGCGAGAAAAATACCAAAGATTTAAACATTAGGATTTCATTTTACCATATATTGTTTTTATTATTAGTTATTTAAAATTTCTATATATCTTCGCTTTTCAAATAAATGGGATATAAAGATAAATACAATAATTATAAATAGAGATTTATATAGTATACTATATACATATAATGTTTACCTATATGTATATTAAATATTAGTGCAAATTATAAACACAAAGACATTGTTTATTTTCCGCCAATTGATAATATTATCATCTCAGTTTTAGTTATCAGTAGAACAAATAAGTAAGTCTCAACTCTTAACTCGTATTTACATGACAATGTGCCGCCGAACGTATGTTTATATTCCTTTTTGTTTATGAAGTAAGCGCACTACATAATTGGCTTGTAGAACATATTTTAGGACTTTTGGAATTAGTCTTTTGTTCATTGTAACTACTAAAAACACTTGTTTTTAAATTCGATCCATTAAAATATTGGTTGTTTATAATATTTAAACGTATTTTATTAACATCTAGTAAATTCAATAACCAGTTGACAGTAGAATATTGGATAATTAACATCAATGCTTCTCAAAGAAACATACATATATTAATGGATACTGTGATTACCTACCCACCTAGTCGGAGAAAGATATCATAATAATTCAATTATTCCATGTTATTTAGATAATATGAACTAGTGGTATAATCAACTATAGTGCCAGGTGGAAACGAACTGTAGTCGTCGTAGTTATTTTCTGATTTGTGTGTGAGCTCCGTTACGTACCTACCACGTGCTCACATGAAAATTGTACTGGCTAGGTGAGTGAGTATTGAATTAAACCTTCGAGACATACTTCTACAGCAGGCATCTAATGATCACATTATTTTCACTATTGACTCGGGCGAGAATGTTGAGACATGACCACCAACGGGGGCGCGGCAGTTGTACTGACCGGTGTGTGCGGGCGTGTCTGGCGTCGCGGGCGGAGGCGTAGGAGGCGGCGGCGGCGTCGACTCGGTGGTGTTGGAAGGCGCACTCGCGCAAGCGGCCGCCGACGGCGCATCTTCCGCGGCGCGGACGGAGGGCAGCGGCGGCGCGCCGACGCCGGACGGGCCGGGGGGAGGCGCACAGAGCGCGACCAGCCGCAGCAGCGCCACGCACCACCACCAGAGCACGGCGGCCAGCGCGCGGGCAGCGCGCCCGACGCGGCCCGGGGCCCTCTCGCGACCGAAATACGCGCACCGACAACTCGTGCACCGGCAAGCGAGCTCTGTCACCCGGGTAATCGTCCGGCGGGCGGCGCGGGGACCGCTGGCGAAGCGACGCGGATGCGCGCGCGCGTCCACACGGCGACTGGGGCGCCGCTCCCGACGTTGTACGACCGCGCCCGAACACTATTTCGGGAGCGACGCTCCGCGCCGCTGCCGCCGCCCGCCCGCCACACGCTGCCAATTTTACGCGAAATTGCGGGCGGGCGGTGATGCGATATACCACGATACGGCCACCTGCATCCCGCCGCCGACAATGCTGCGGCAGCCGCTGATACACTTTTACAGGGCTTTTGTTTTTCATTGAGAGGACTCTGACGAGTGGTTGACAAGTCTTGGTGCTGCGACCGCCGCCACCGCTCAACACGTGCGCCATCCGTCTACACTCAAAATAGTCGTCGGCAAACGTGCTGCTGGCCCGTGTCAATAGATACAATGTCGCAGCACTCGCAGCTATTGGCAAGGAAACAGAGACTCGCACTATCTCACTGTCTCGCGCTCTCTGTGTTGTGAATTCTTATGCACGGTTTATATTTAGACGTAAAATTATTTCTGATATAGATAGGTGTTTGACATTACGTTGAACTCTCATACGTAGGGAAGCTCCACCTGTACAAATATTTCGTATCGCAAGAGCGTGTTATTCTGAATAATTTTACAGATTTCTAACATAAATAATATAGTTATGTCACTGAAGAATAATAGGTACTGTGTATACAAATTTTTCCCAAATTGATATCTCTTCCCTAGAGTATTGAAGTGACTTACATGATATTCTTACTTGCTGGAATATAGTATCGGGACAAAAAAAAATACAAAACATATTTGTTTAAATAAATTTTATAGGAAAGACCACCACCAAACATTATTTGGTTTACTATTTAGCATCGCGTAAAATTATAGATCTACATTGTCCCCACCTGCAATATCCTATAAAATTTATATTTCTTAGAGAGTGCAATCGGCATTTTGTTTATTTCTATAATCACGGTACTCAGGTAGCCCAATAAAAGTTTATTGTCCTCATGTAATAAATACTTTTTTATAGTTTGTGTTAAAACGGCAAGATAACAGTATGTAGAGGATCTTCTTTCTACAAATATTTTCGGCCGAGTACATACTTCCGTTTGTTATAGATGTGGATAGGCGAGCGAGGAGAATTAAACCACAAACCTTCAATTCAAATTAAACTACAAGATAATAAGAAATATGAGCTACTAGGTGTACTTAATGCCTAAACCACGACGCTCCATCGATAACGTGCTGCGTGTCAGTTCCCGATGTTGTGTCAGTGTCAAAACAAAACTCTATGACACTTGGTTTAGACGTCACAGTGGCGCACAAATCATAGGCGCGTCGACAAGTATTAAATTATTTGTATATTATTTGTTTCTTATATATTATTGACTATTTACGTAATAGATATCAAATTATGAGTGTTTTTTTAATTATAGCTATATGGATATTAATCCATATAGCTATAATTAAAAAAAACACTCCAGTTTGATTTGCAGGTTCCCAATACTATATTATAGTTAAAGTTTAATATGTCTTGGTAACGCGTGCCAAATAAATAGTCATACATAAATAGAAACACTCAAAAACATAACCTTCCTTTCTGAGGTGGGTTAAAACTTTAAAACTATTTTAAATCAAAACATAAATATGTACTTTACTTCCATGCAAGAGCCAAAGATTAATAGTGTTCTGATTAAATTTGATACTTTCGGACGCAAGAATGCATAGATAAATATTAATTCTGTAATATTTTTTAATCTGCCTACTCTTGTTAATCTTTTCTATATCTTTTTGAGAATGTGCCTTTAAAAATATGTGTATTAGTCCGGTTTCTAGTCTTCGTGGCTATCACAAAAATAAACTTTGTAGCGACTATCTGTTTTGCTGCTGATTCCGCGTATTTTACTCTTCAGCAAAGTCAGCAGTAGTAGTACCTGTGATTAAATCTGATGGAAGTTATTTTTATCCTCATTGCTAATAATAATCGTGTTTTCGTTATTTTATTTAGCAGCTTTACCTCACAAATTCTGTTCCAAGAGAACGTAGAAATGCCGTTCAGCGACTGCTTTGTGTATTCGTAATATAAATCTACTTATGTAAATGTACCATTATTTCACATTTTTAAGAATGATGTATGGTTATGATCATGTTTAACTTGTCCAGCAACTCCAGTACCTCGCAATACTGTGGTTTTAGAGTGCTGATTTATTTTTTGTGGGGTCTAGAGTTTGGGTACGATGTTTGGCCGTGTTGCGACCTTCTGAGTACTCTGATACTAACCCTCAACCGCTTCTTCACCTTCTTGCTAATGGCGTTGTGTGAAGAAGCAGGCCGGCATGATTGTGTTGATTAGCGGGGGATAGATTGTCTCTCGCTACTTGGTTCTCTAATTGGACGGCACTGCGCTTACCACCATGTGCAGTGTGGTCACTTTGCCGTGCCAGTATAAAAAAAACTTACAAAAATGTAATTATTTATATTCAGGTGTGATTTGATTGTTGCATTCCTAAATTTAATAATAAGTAGGTAGGCACAATTATGTTTTGATTATATTTTAGGTATATTATTGTTTTTTGTTACTTGGTGTACGACCCAACGCGGCGTCCGCACGTCACACGAGAAAATCAGCGCTGCAGTACTGCTCAGGGTGTACTGCAGCATATCGCTGAATGAGGGGACCTGTTGTCGGAGCAGACAGTTATGTTTTTTGTTTTAACTTTTGTATGGTATTTGTTTTTCCTTGTATTTGCTCTAGCAATAAAATACTTTTCTTTCTTTCTTCTTTATATAATTAACCGAGAAACACTGTCGTTTACGACCAATATCGTAATACATATCATATTACTTGCTGCAGTAATAATTATCTCCCAAAATATGCTTGAGAATTTGAGAAAGAGAGTCGATAATCAACTGGACTAGGACAGTGCTAAATAGAATATAATAGTATGGAAAGGAACAGAACAGCCGTGTGTCAATCAAATCGAATTACACTGATCTACCAATAAGCAATATTTCTTTGTTGCCCTAAGTATTATTGCAGAATCACCTCGTTAATTCATAGTATATTATATTTATTTTATACTTATTTTATATTATGTATATATTTATGCATCTATATATGTTTATTTATGTATGTATATATATTTATTTATCAATATTATTATATTTATTATGTATGTATGTAGTCTATTTATGTATGTCCATCCTAATTTGATTTTAATGTTTTTTTATTCGTTAGCTTTATGCACCTACCCTACTTATCTCTGCACCACCTTAAGGTTGACTGGTAGAGAATGCCTTTGGCATTAAGTCCGCCTATATACAATGTATATGAAGTGTATAAATATATAAATAAAAAAATATTATTACTTAAAATACATAGTTTATAAACATATTCACGAAAGTTCTGGATTGGCTCTGATTTTTATGTAATTGGATTGTTTACATTAATAAAAATTTCAACTCTATTGCTTATAATGATAACTGTTATTTAATGTTTCCATCACGTTAGAAGTCTTTTTGCTCATTCTTTCTCGCATCTTTACATTACGTGAATGCAACGTGGCTCCCTGTACTTCATTTTTGCAATTAGCAAGCAATTTCGTTATTTAATCAGATCGGAAGACACTCAACAGGCGTTGGGTAAGTTACTGATATGATGATCAAAATTTTGTTTCATATAATATTTTTTTAATCTGTAGGAATATGAAAATCGCGAAATAAATGCAGATATATAGTGGATAAAGTAAGTTCATTGGGAATAAAATGTGTAATAGCTTTTGTGAAAGTCCCTGGCCGTAGACGAAGCTAACGATATAAATAGAGAAAAAAGAATACTCCTGCCACTCAATATCAAACGAAGAATGATGAAATGTTAATCAGAACATTATTCAAGAATGCAGAATAATTAGAATATATTTCAAAATCGTTTCTTAAGCTGAGTGTGGAAAGTTGAAAGATTAAATTTTTGAAGGCGCTCAAATTTGAACATTAATTAAAGATAATGCAAACTGAAACAGTTATGACTAATGTAGAATCTGAAGCTTGGAGAGGATTTGTTTCAGTAGTACAACATTTTACAGCTAACCACAAAGCTTTTTGGGAACAAATATGAGCAAAAAATTAAACTTTCTTGAGATTCACCTGTATGGGTTTCCTGATAAGCTGGAAAATTAGAGTGAGGAGTGAGGAGAAAACTATCACGGGAATGTAACAATCATATAGAAACCGTATCATGATAGATAAAGTCAAAACATGATGTCAGATTACTGTTTGTCTTTACAAAGAGAATATTCCCAAAACTTACACAAAATAAAGACACATGTTTTTTTTTACTTTTACTTTTGTGCAGTTAACCTATATACGGAAATAAAACAACCAGAGATATTTTTCATTAAAAATTTTATAAAATTTTTTTTTTTGTTCATAATACATTTACTGTAACATTTATTTTTGTACAGTAATATAATCGGCGAATCTAAGACGGTTTAAGCGCCTACCATTGATGATCAGACCATCAT
Organism: Laothoe populi; assembly: GCA_905220505.1. NCBI lineage: Eukaryota > Metazoa > Arthropoda > Insecta > Lepidoptera > Sphingidae > Laothoe > Laothoe populi. The sequence goes on along the minus strand of HG992147.1, from coordinate 11,248,893 downwards.
TGTCCTTTTTTTTGTCGCGGGGAAAGCGTTTTATTACTGCCGCCCGCTCCGGGGGAAGCAGAATAAGAATAAAACGGTTATGCTGGACTAGTCGGTCTTACGACCCAGCACCCCCCTCGCCCAGATGATGGCTATCCGTGCTGCCGTTGGGCCGACACTACCAGCTAAAACCCCGCGGTGGCCTTCTTCGGCGCTTACGGAGCGATACCGAGGTATTCTAAGGAGTGCTAGAATTGCTGCCGGAACCGCCCCTGCGCGGTGCCTGGTACGGGCCCATCTCCATGTGGGGCTTAGGAGCCCCCGTGCACCGAACAACGACAGCGAACGAGGCCTTACCACCCGAGCTGCCGTCCATCTCGGGGTCACACGATGCACCGAAATTGGAGTGCATCAATATGGGCTGACAGCCCCCCACTGCTCGCCCGTGACCCCCTATGGCCCCTATTAGTCGCCTCGTACGACAGACAGGGGTTACCGTGGTGGAATTCAAACGCCATTTCAGCCCCATTCCACAGAGCGGGAGACGCCGGTCAGTCGTCCACCCGGCGGCTCCTACGTCTTCTCTGGCGGCGGGAGGGATCATTTCGTTCCCGATCCCTCTCAGCACTCTCCTTCTGCGAGATGACGTTCTCGCAGAAGTGGGCCACCGCACGCCAGGACCTCCGGCTGGCGACCATGGACGACACCACGGCCGGCAGCGAGAGGTCTCCTCCGACGACTGCTCTGAGAGCGCTGCGCTCTTCGTCCCAGGCTGGGCACTCCTCCAACGTGTGTTGGGCCGTGTCTTCGAGGCAGTTGCCACAATGGTGGCACACGGCAGATACCTCCTTTCCGATCCGACACAGGAACGAACCGAAACACCCATGGTCCGTCAGTACCTGCGTCAGCCGGAACGTTGGCGCACCGTGGGGCCTGTCTAGCCATCTCTTTAGGACGCACTGCCGCGACGGTTCTCAAGCCTTGGGCTTTCTAGCCTTTTTTTTTTTTTTTGTTTTTTTTTTGTTGTCGCGGGAAAGGGTTTTCTTACTGCCGCCCGCTCCGGAGGGAAGCGGATTAAGAATAAAACGGGTATGCTGGACTAGCCGGTCTTACGACCCAGCATCCCCCTCGCACGGATGATGGCTATCCGTGCTGCCGCTGGGCCGAGTCCCTAACCCCTATATACAACCCACCCGACACTACCAGCTAAAACCCCGCGGTGGCCTTCTTCGGCGCTTACGGAGCGATCCCGGGGTATTCTAAGGAGTGCTAGAATTGCAGCCGGAATCGCCCCTGCGCGGTGCTGCGTAGCAGCCCATCTCCATGGAGGGCTAAGGAGCCCCCGCGCACCGAACAACGACAGCGAACGAGGCCTTACCACCCACGCTGCCGTCCATCTCGGGGTCGCACGATGCTCCGAATTTGGGAGTGCATCGATACGGGCTGACAGCCCTCCGCTGCGCGCCCGCGACCCCCGATGGCCCCTATTAGTCGCCTCGTACGACAGGCAGGGGTTACCGTGGTGGAATTCAAACGCCCCCATTCCACAGGGCGGGAGACGCCGGTCAGTCGTCCACCCGGCGCCTCCTACGTCTTCTCTGGCGGCGGGAGGGATCATATCGTTCCCGATCCCTCTCAGCACTCTCCTTCTGCGAGATGACGTTCTCGCAGAAGTGGGCCACCGCACGCCAGGACCTCCGGCTGGCGACCATGGACGACACCACGGCCGGCAGCGAGAGGTCTCCTCCGACGACTGCTCTGAGAGCGCTGCGCTCTTCGTCCCAGGCTGGGCACTCCTCCAACGTGTGTTGGGCCGTGTCTTCGAGGCAGTTGCCACAATGGTGGCACACGGCAGATACCTCCTTTCCGATCCGACACAGGAACGAACCGAAACACCCATGGTCCGTCAGTACCTGCGTCAGCCGGATCGTTGGCGCACCGTGGGGCCTGTCTAGCCATCTCTTTAGGACGCACTGCCGCGACGGTTCTCAAGCCTTGGGCTTTCTAGCCTGGTATGCCACTCCTCCACAGCGGTTCTGGGGGGCTTCATTTTACAGCTGATGGGAATCCGCACCCCCTCCACATCGATGTGAGGCCCTAAATGTGGCCGAATCCGAGGCCCGTGAAAGCAAAGGGCCTCGGTTTTGGTCAGGGCCACCTTAAGGCCCAGTCGCCGAATCCTGCCCACCACCTGTTCAGTTGCGAACGAGGCGAGCAGGGTGGCCTCCTGGAAAGACCTGGCTGTCGCTGTTACTAGTGTGTCGTCTGCATAACAGACGACAGCGACGCTTCGGGGATACCATAATTGTCCTAATCTATTCTCCTAAATATATTTTCCAGCCTATATAGCAAAATAATTGTAGGCGTAACACCATCTTAAATAATTTTTATTATTAGGGCAACAAAACCAATGTAGACCAGGGTTATCGAAGTATTAAAATAGAGTTAACAATGGTGTAATACTAATGGTTATTGTAAACTAGCTAATGTCTGACATGTTTAACAAAGTTTCTGAATGGGCGTGTAAATAGCCCAATCCAAATGGGTGAGCCAAGGGGTTTGGATTTTTTTATCCTGATGCGGCATAGTGCCCACACTGGCCATGATGGTAAGCGCAGTGCCGTCCAATTAGAGTATCGAGTAGTGAGAGACAATCTATTCCCCGCTACTCAACACATCATGCCGGCCTGCTTCTTCACACTACGCAATGGGCAAGAAGGTGAAGAAGCGATCGAGGGTCTAGTGTCAGAGTACTCAAAAGGCCACAAAACATCGTACCCTAACCCTAGACCCCCGACAAAAACCGGATGTACACTGGTTGATCCCGGAACGCGACATACTTGCTATCCAGGCAGATATCAATAACCTACCACCAGCAAACGGATTGAACGGTCGGTTGAGCAAAACCACCTACGTATCACACTCTCACACACTCCCGAAGACGTCCGGTAGCTCGGTGCTTGACACTCCGGAGCTTTTCAATGGGCGATGTGTCGGTCGAAACGTGTAGGTCGGCGAGGACGATAAATAAAAATAACGGGGAAGAAACTCGCAGGAGCGATGATCTTATGACGACAAGTGTCGGTGCATAAGGTGAGTAAAAGGTGCAAGGGTGAAGAGTATGTGAAGTTATATAAATAGCGTGTGTATCGAGTAACGTGTTAGTAATAAGAGAAAAAATGAGAATATGACAGAATAATTGTGCCCTTAATTATGAAAGTGGACTAAGTCATATATTTCTTGTTTCGAGATATTTAATGTATTGCATTTGAGTAAATTAAAAAATATTTTTTATACACGACTTTTTCATTTAGAATTTTATTAGTCTTGATTAATGGAAAGCAGAATGACCATTTTCTTATGGCGCCCTGTTGCGTTTCAAATATTTTTGGATAATAATGAACATTATACACAAAATACTAGTGGTACTTTGAAATACAACAAAAATCATTCCTTTTTATTGTGGGGTTTTTCAAGTTTTAAAGCAGCTCTAACAATTCTGTGGTCCGAAGGGTAAGTGATGCTTAAGACCTGCATATCTTGTACATTTCTATGTATGTTGGTTAAAATGTAGTCTAGTTAATTTTTCGTAGTGCCGTCTGGAGATCTCCAAGTCCATCTTTGTTTAGGTTCCTTTTTGAAAAAAAAATTCAAAATAGCCAAGTTGTGCTCGTATGCAAATTCAATGAGTCTATCACCTCTACTGTTTCTGTTGCCGTAGCCGTGACTTCTCCTGATTAGTTTTTCCTCAGCTTTGGGTTGGCCAATTTTCGCGTTAAGTCGCCCATAACTATCATATTTTTTCATGGCTCTATCGACACTGTTATAGAAATGGTCTAATTCTTGGTCACTTAAAGCCTCAGTAAGAGCGTAAACTTGGATTATGTTTATTTCAAAATTGTATATTTTTAGCTTTAGCAACGCTACTCTTTCTAATACACCCGTAAAGCTTTGGATGAATTTTTTCAAGTGTTTTTTAATAATAAAACCCACACCATACAATCCTTGTGTTTTTCTTTAATGGAGGGTTTTTAATAAAGTTCGAGTCGGTGACTTTATTTACTTCCGGAGATATTGACATGTTTATTTTTATTGTTTTTGAGTTTTCCTGTTTTTTTGAGCTTTGTTGATTGTTTCCTGTTTTTTCTAGGAATATTAATTTGTCATACCTTAGGATGGCCTTCTTTCTGTTTTCTCTGGCCTTTTTAAGTTCTTCTTGCAGTTCTTTGCGCTTATTGAGTACTCATCTTTATTATTATTAATATATTATACATATTTAGAATAATAGCATTACAGCATATATATATGCTAAAATATATGGTTCGGTTCCATTATGTTTTAATAAAGAGTCGTATATAGTTAATTAGGCTTTTCCAGTGAGCTTGAGCGGAATCCATATATCGACCCTTTTTATGTATACCTTAAATGCTATGCTTTTTTATGTATAGACCTTGTTCAAGTGAGACGAAATATTTCATCACGAATGTCGTAACTACTAATACTAGAGTATTCTGATGTCCGCAACATGGCAAAACATCGTACCCGAACTGTAGACCCGAGACAAAAACAGGATGTACATTGGCTGACCACAGAACGCGACATACTTGCATGTGCCACTATGGCGGGGTATATATATACCCTGTGTAAGGTGGTCGCTATTCGGGCGGATATGACTATCCTACCTTTTAAGTTTCAGTAAAATAATTCTTAGCTTCATTATTCTAATATCAGCATACTTCAGGTGAAAACGCAAAAGGTAGCTGTTACTTCACGTCGGTTATCTGTGAGGGTGTGCTACTAATCCGGTAAAGTCGGTCCATTCATAGTATAGACAAAATAGTGTAAATCGTGGCTCTACTAATTAAAAACTTGCCATATTAGACATATATTCCAATTCCGGGTAAGGCATGTCTTATGTAAATAAAATAAATAAATAACACCCAACAATCACACACATAGCCCAAACCCCACACTTAGATACGAGTCTTCTGTTGTGGGTATCGGGGATTACGAGAGACTTTCGGTCTCACAACACCCAGACCATGGACACAAATATCTGTCTATCAGACCAACATTTGTCCCGGTGTGGGAATCGAACCCACACATCCTCTCGCTTCACAGCCGGCTACTCGCCAACTGCACCATGGAAGCTGTCAATGTTATATGTGTGTCATATACCTATACTAGTTTATCCCCGCGGCTTCACCCGCGTGATGGTTATTTTTCCAAGAAAAGGTATAAAATCCATAGAGACATAGCTAGACTTAAGCTATTACATCTTTCTACAATATGCTATCCCACGGAAGCCATACATTTTTCCGGGATAAAAATCTATGTGCAATTTCAGACTTTAATCTATATCTGTGCAAAATTTCAACCAAATCCGTTCAGCCGTTCTGGCATGATTGAGTAACGAACATCCATCCAAAAATTCGCATTTATAATATTAAGTAAACATGTATGTTTTATAATATTACTATCGATCCGCCCCGACTCCGCATGGGTAACAGAGCATATACGTCATACGTTCGAGCTTTTGTGGGTTAGATTAAAATGTAAAAGGTATTCATACTACTCGTATTATTTATAATGTATTTTGTTTCCAAACCTGCATATCATTTGAAAGGTTGACTGTTTTTAGATACATATATGTGTATAAACAAACTACCGTATGAAAATCCGTTCAGTATTTGTAGTCTAGTTTATCGCGTTTAGACAGACAGACGCGGCGAGGAGACTTTGTTTTAGAACATGTACAGATAATTGTATATGGAATATTGACATGAAAGATAAATATATATGTTATATATATGTGTGTGTATGGCAAACGGTTTAAGAATAGACTACCTACCTTTGAATGCTGTAGGGGGCCACGTAGCCAGCCAGCCAGTTTTTGTATTGAGCCATCCATGGTAACAGTCAAAAAGTGGAAAAAGAGGAACTGAAAATATGAAATAAGTAAACATTTCTATCTGAAAAACCAAGAATAAGAACGGCTATGTCATGAGTTTCAGCTACTGCTCTCGATTTTTGTGGTCTAATGCCTCTTAATGTATTTCAGTTTATACCGGGTATTAGGGAAACGCTCCCGAATACGAAGACAGACGACCGTACTAATGACACCTTTCGGGATCGTTTTTTTTTCTGACCCCTTACCAAATTTGTCATTAGATTTAACCCGGTATAAGCGATATATTAACACATTGTTACAATACACAGTTGTAATTACACTGCTTCGTCCCATAAGACAGTCCACAGGCAAGTTAGGCGAGGAGTTAGGCCTTTCATACATCACCATAACTTAATGCGAGTTGGTTGACTTCACATATCTTGGAATTACTTGCAATTTTTCATGTTTGAATCAGTTTTCTCATAATACGTTCATACTTCATTTAGAGCGAGTGATTTATTAACATAAAGGAGATTGTCCAAAGTCGCCTAGGAATCAACAGAGATTTGACTTATTATACCATAATTCTTAGCTTACTTTATGCCCTTTATTCCAAATACTAGAATTTAACGGACGTTTCATATCAATAAGATAAAAAATTAAAAGGCATTTTATTGATTTCGCCATGTTAACCCCTTGTATCAGTTTTCACTTGTCGTGTTCATCAGAGTAATAAGTAAATAGTGTTCTGTGGTCATGTTTATTGTTTTTAAGTCATTTGCTTGTTGTTTAGTGGATCGTTTTTGTTGTGTTTTGAGTATATATTTATATATACTATTACTTATACTTTATATATATACTATATTATAGACTTATGTTCTTGCATAAAACAACTTCAATAACGTTCGATTTTTTAAAATGAATGAATTACTATAATTATTTGATTATGTGTATGGTTATCGGACTTCTTGGGGACCGATCGATTCGAGTGGTCATTGATGGTTGCTCCTCCGATCTTTGCTATCAATGCCGGGGTACCTCAAGGGTCGGTACTTTCTGTGACTCTGTTCCTGCTGCACATCAATGATCTGCTTAAGCCCGGTACTTTTGGGTACGCAGACCATCTAGAGCTTCTGGGCGTAACTTTGTCTTCAACTGTCAATTTTGAGATTTTTGAAACTCCTACATTGAGCATAAAGCTTAATTGGCTGCCAAAAAGCTGGCTATTCTTGCAAAGGTGAGACGGTACTTTACGCCGGAACAGCTGCTTGATCTATATCAAGCGCAAGTCCGGTCGTAAATGGAGTACTGCTCATATCTTATATCAAGCGCAAGTCCGGTCGTGCAGGGAGTACATACTTCACCGGTCGCCGTGTAGGGCTGTTCGTGGGTAGCCGGGTGTTGTGGAAGGAGTCCACCATTGGATGTCCGCAGGGGTCCGTTCTCGGTCTAACGCTGTGGAACGTATTACTGGACGACCTGCTCCAGTCTCCGCTGCCTTTGTTAGCATGGTGGCTTACGCCGACGACGTCACGATTTTGATCGAGGCGCAATCGAGAGCTGGGATCGAGGCCGCCGCAGCGGAAACGCTGGGTACGGTCTCCGCCTGGGGTGCCCGCAATAGGCTGTGATTCTCCCCTGGTAAGTCATCCACGATGACTATCAGGGGTAGGTTCTAGCGGCCCACAGTCGTCCGCCTCGATGGCGTCTCGATACGCTCTGTGCACTCGGTAACCATGCTCGGATTGGTACTGGATGGGAGTCTCCTGTTCTCGCGGCATGCACAGGACATTGTGGATCGCGCGGCCAGATGCTTCGGGAAGGTATCGCGTGTCTCACCGTCTTCCTGGGGCATCCGCTTTCAAGGCCTACGGGTATTGTATCAGGGCACCTTTGTTGCTACCCTCGTGTATGCCGCGGCGTGCTGGTACCAGTGGGTTTCGGTACAGGCGATCCGCGATACCCTTCTCCGGGGGCAGCGGCCTGCACTAGTGCTTCTGACCAAGGCCTATCGGTCGGTCAGCACTGCTGCGCTCACGGTGCTTGCCGGGGTGTTGCCGGCTGACCTCAAGGTTTTCCGTGCTGGCAGCATTGAGGACGCGCACAAGTCCGCGACCAAGGTGGAGATGTGCAGGCGGAAGCGAGATATTTCGGGCTCGGTAAGCGTACTTTGGCAAGAACGCTGGCAGGAAGAGACGAAGGGTCGCGAGCTCCACAAGTTTTTCCCCGACGTGGCTGGAAGACTCAGCACGAGCTGGGTCGTACCAGATTATGAGACTTCTCAGGTTCTCACTGGACATAGGTGCTTCAACAAGCGCCTATCTGATATGCGGCTTAGGGATGAAAGTTTTTTTTTTTTTTTTTATTCTGGCGCGGCAAAGTGACCACACTGCACTGCACTGCACTGCACTGCACTACAAGTTCTTGTGAATGTGGATGGATGGAGAAGGACAGAGACCACGTTCTGTGGCAAATCCCCCTATATGATGACCTCCGCTGGAGAATGCTTGACGGTCTGGTTTTGGAGACATACGGCCCCGCTTGGCACGCCAATCTTGTTAGCTCTGAGGTTAACTTTGGGCAGCTGCGTGCATTTGCACACAATTGGCACAGACTTAGGAATATGGTACAGAACGAGGCTCGCCTAGGAAGCGCTACAAATTGTGAAGTTAGATAGGACAGCATGCCCCAGAAGGGGGAGAGATGCTCCGGGACATTGGCTAAGAAATAACTTGTAGGGTATCCGAAGAACTCGCGCGGTGGAGCTCCAATTCCGCGCGAGCGACACCCAGCTTAGGCCCCATATGATCGGAAGATCGGTTGGGCCATGGGAGGTTTTTTTTTTTTTTTTTTTTACCTAAATAGGCTTGCGTTTGACCACTATCTCGCCTGATGGTAAGTGATGATGTGGTCTACGGTGGAGCACGCTTGCCTAGAAGATACCTATTCACTCTTGACTTAAAGATACCCAGATTATAATTTTCGGGAAATATAGACTCCGGCAAAGAGTTCCACTCTCTAGCGGTGCGCATGATAAATGTACTAGCAAAACGCTTCGTGCGCGCTGGTGGAATATCAACCATGTATCGATGACGCTTCGCCGAGTCTCTTGTCGTCCGATGATAGAAAGGGGTTGGGGGAATTAAATTGTGTAATTCCAAGGCACACTCGCCGAAATGTATCCGGTAGAAAACCGATAAACTAGCAACTTTTCGTCTGTGTTCAAGGCTTTGCAGCCTTGCCTCGACTATGGAATCGTTGCCTATGAGCCTCTTGGCGCGTCTTTCGATGGCCTCCAACGCCTCAAGCTGGTACTTGGCCGATCCATCCCAAAGATGAGAGCAGTACTCCATGCACGACCGGACTTGGGCTTGATACAGATCGAGCAGCTGTCCCGACGTGAAGTACCGTCTCACCTTCGCAAGGATAGCCAGCTTCTTGGCAGCCAATTGAGCTTTATGCTCAATGTAGGAGCCAAAACTGAGAGTTGGAGACAAAGTTACGCCCAGAATCTCTAGGTGGTCAGTTATCGGTACGGACACATCTCTGAAAGTAGGAGTCAGTTGGAAGGGACTCCGTTTAGCAGAGAATAGACAAGCCTGGGTCTTAGTGGCATTAAACTTGACCAGGTTGGCATCGCCCCAATCGGAGACTGCCTTTAAGGACAAGTTCAAGCGTTCTACCAAGGCCTCCCTGAGGGACTGGACTTGGACTCCACTGGTTCGTGCATTAGATATGTAACTTTCTACCACTGTGCTGTCGTCTGCGTACCCAAAAGTACCGGGCTTAAGCAGATCATTGATATGCAGCAGGAATAGAGTCGCAGAAAGTACCGACCCCTGAGGTACCCCGGCATTGATAGCCAATAGATCGGAGGAGCAGCCATCAATGACCACTCGAATCAATCGTTCCCTCAAGAAGTCCGATATCCATGCACACAATCCAGTGGGCAAGCCATATGAAGGAAGCTTGCTTAAGAGGCTATCGTGCCACACTCTGTCGAAGGCCTTCGAGATGTCGAGTGAAACGGCAAGCGCTTCCCCATGCCTCTCGACAGCCTCGCTCCAGATGTGAGTGGCATACGCTAGAAGGTCTCCAGTTGACCGGTTTCGGCGAAATCCGTATTGTCGGTCACTTAGGAGGTCATTCGCTTCTAGGTATGCCATGAGTCTGCCATTCAGTACACGTTCCATACTTTTGCAAAGTATGGACGTAACCGAGATGGGCCTATAGTTGGCAGGCTCAGCACGACTACCTTTTTTGGGCACGGGTTGCACGTTAGCTTGCTTCCAGGCTTTAGGCACTTGCCCAGTGACCAGAGAGAGACGAAACAGGCGAGTCAGAATAGGAGAGAGCTCAGGCGCACAAGTTTTCAGTACAATTGCTGGAATCCCATCTGGGCCATTGGCTTTATTCACGTCCAGATTACGCAGCGTTCTTCTTACCTCAGTCTGACGAATGCGAATTTCCGACATATGTGTCTCGCAAACTGGTAGACTAGGAGGGACTTCGCCAGCAGTGTCTAAACGCGAAGATTCAGCAAAAAGAGAAGCAAACAAGTTTGCTTTCTCTTCAGCAGAGTGAGCCAAAGACCCGTCGGGTCTCAGCAGTGGAGGAAGTGAGGGGCGACGGAAGTTCGATTCAACTGATTTTGCCAGGGACCAAAACGCTTTACTGCCCGCTGGGTATGAAGCTAGTTTCTTCCCAATTTGGCTTATGTGGTCAAATCGAGCTTGCCGTAGAGTCTTCTTGCAGGATTTGGCAGCCTTGTTAAATGCTCTCTTCTTTAAGCGCAAGTCCTTTGCTTTGCGGTTTCGAGCATCAACCCATGCCAGGTATGCCGCATGCTTCCGCGCTTCAGCGCGTCCGCACTCAGCCCCGAACCATGGGCGAGTCCCGCCTGACGTTGCTACGTCAGAGAATGGAATGTAGTACTCCATACCCTGACGCAGCACATCCGTCACAGCATCCGCGCAAGCTGAAGGGTCTTCAGAAGAGAAGCAAGTGGGGCGCCAAGGATATGATGCAAAGAAAGCTCGCATCTCATCCCAATCTGCTGACTTGTATCGCCACACCCGCCGGGTGCCTCTAGGGCTGGAATCGGGCGGTGAGTAGACAGATACAGATTTCACCAGACAATGGTCGGAGCTACCCAAGGGTGATGAAACCGACACTGAGTAGTGGTCTGGATCAGTTGTCAACAGAAGGTCCAAGCAATTGGCTGTGTGCGTGTCAACATCCGGGACCCTTGTTGCCACCTGGACCAACTGAGTGAGATTTTGCGTCAGCGCTAGCTTCCGCGTTTCTCTCCCAGCATGGTCGGTGCACTGGTATGGGAAAAGCCACTCTTGGTGGTGGGCATTAAAATCCCCCAGTAGCACTAGTTGTGCACAAGGGTACCGCCTTTGTGCCGCATCCGCCGCCTCACTAAGGTATTCTGTGAGCCTAGTCGTCTCCTGATCTCCGCTGTGCGAGGTTGCTGGGAAATGCTCACATCTTTGGGATGGATCGGCCCAATACTAGCTTGAGGCGTTGGAGGCAATCGAGAGACGTGCCAAGAGGCTCATAGGCAACAAATCGTTAGTTGAGGCAAGGCTGCAAACACCGACGTGAAGTTGCTAGTTTATCGGTTTTTTACCGGATTCATTTCGACGACTGTGCCTTGGAATTACACAATTTAATTCCCCCAACCCCATTCCACCATCGGACGACAAGAGACACGGCGAATCATCATCGAAACATGGTTGATATTCCACCAGTGTGCACGAAGCATTTGGTTGTAAAATTATCATGCGCACGAAAATTATAAACTGGGTATCTTTAAGTCAAGAGTGAATAGGTATCTTCTAGGAATGCCTGCTCCACCGTAGACCACATCATCACTTATCATCAGGGAGATAATGGTAAAACGCAAGCTTATTTATAGTAAAAAAAACATATATGGTCGTAATTTGATGAACGATACCCGTGATCGCCCACACCGGTCTCTACAAATATGTAATTAATATAGAAGTGTTAAAATATTATGGTTCAAGGCTTCAAAAGCCAAGTTTGTCATATAAAACAAAGTCTACACAAAATTTAATATTCATGTCAATAAAATAAATATATTTATGTGACATAGCAGAATTACAGTAGTAAGTGAGAATACATAAAGATAACGAATTTATTGTAACTGCAATATATGAGACAAGTGACATTTGATGTGGTGCGTATATATTGCACAAAGAAACTGGTACGAGTAAAGTAGAATTGATTTTACAAACAACCGTTTACATAGAATTCTCAATTGCTCAACGTTTTATATTTGTTTCAGATTTAGAGGTATTGAGTGTGATTATTAAAAGATTAGACACAACTTTATTGATCACTAGATGTTGCTCGCGGCTCCGCCCGCGTGTAGGTAATTTTTGGAAGAAAAGGTATACAATCCATGGAGGCATCTTAAGCTATTACACCTTTCTATCCTTATTTTTTTCTTGCAATTGAAATAGCCTATTTAAATCAGTGATATTGTAGCATTCAAACGGTGAAAGAATTTTTTAAATCGGTCTAATACTTTTTGAACAAATTCGTTACAAACATACATACAAATCTTTCCTCTTTATAATATTAGTATAGATTAAACTACACTTCTGCAAAATCTGTCTTTTTCATATTCTAAAAACTAGCCATAATATATTATGTATGTAAGTACTCTATACAAAAATATATACATACAGGGCACGAATGTATATGATGCCAGTAAACATGTGATACTGTCCAAAACAGGCTACACTGCACTAGGCGGGCAGGGGGTGCCGGGCGGTGGACAAGGGCGGCGGGGGGCGGCGGGTCAGTGCACTGAGGTCGCGATGCACCGGAGCATGTGGCCACTTTACCCGCCACCCCACGCCGCCGTGTCCCCCGCGCCACGTACCGCACCTCCGCTGCTGGAGCCTTCTTCCAATTCATCACCTCATAGCGTTTAGTTACACACCACTATTCTAACTCCAATATCGCATGCATTATAGAACCCATTTAGAAAAGCACGAACTGTAGACTTGACTGAAAGTTTATGTATATTTATTAGACTATAAGAACAAACTATTATTTTTTTGGGCCACTGATAAATGATATTTTCATTAATAGTATGAAATAAAAAAGAGACGGTAACGTTATTAATAATAATATAAGTGGCAATGGCACCACTCTGGCCAAACTGGCTTCTTCAGATTATATGCTGAGCTGACTATAAGTTGCTCTACCATTTGTAGCATTAGTGGTACAAAAGGTACAAAAGAGAAGTAGTAGCATTTAGGGATATTTCCCTAAATTCTCGTTTGTACAAATCGCCATGCACTTGTCCATTATAGTGTGTTCGCTCACATAGGTTACTTTAAATTTTCATTAGCACTGCTGCACTGTCCGACCGTTGCCGACGGCGCGTCTGCAATTACATTTTGCAGTTTACAAATTGTCTTTATTTACAACGTATACTTTCTTCTAGCAGCCGCATACCTCTTCAGCGCAGCTAATTATTTTATTAACACAATATAATTAACTACCCAACAGATTTATATTTTTTTTAAAGTACTATTTTATATGCGGTGCTATATTTACTTTATAAATTGTAAGTGTACAATTTATAATTCCATTATAGAAATAACAATGAATCAGTATAGATGTTTCATAAGCATACATAAAATAAAATTGTAATTTTTGGCTATATAAATAAATTATGCATTAACTTCAATGGCAAAAATAAATATAGATACGTAAAATAAATAAAGCCATCCTATTGAAGTGGATGTTATTGTATGCGTCTACGCGTTGATGTCTTTTGCACGATCTTGGTATATATGCGACTTAGTATTAGCTTGTAAGCCTTTTAACTTATAATATACAAAGAAATCATAAACAACAGCATTTATAAATATTTATATATATTGGGCATAGCTCATAACAGGAAAAATTATACAAAATATGACGTCTTAAATTTAATTCCATTGAATATAATTCATTACCTACTGTTTGCAGACATTTTGTAGGAGAACAGTTCCAATAAGCTGGTGAAAATATATTATTGTTAGTAATACAACTAAGAGCTAAAACACCTGCGATGTTTCTAATAAATAGGAACAAATAATAATATTCATTAATATTATAATCTCATTCTTACCATAACAATTGCTACTATGAACATGAAAAATGTAATTCGTTCCTACAAAAAGAATATAGTACATACAGATGAATTGAGAAACTACTCCTTTTTTGGATGTCGGCTAAAAATGCATCTACTTTAGATTCACCGACATGAAAGTTGTTTACCCTTGTCACAGGTGTTTTTCAAATATGATGTAAATTTAAAATATGATATTGAATATCGGAATTGATATGAGATTTTAAATACGAATTTTTGGTTTGGAGTTGGTTTAGAATAAGAAAACAGTTCATTAATATACTTAAATAAATTCGTGTTCGTTAAAATTCTTAATGTACCCATTAAAATATTCTTAATGAAATCTTTGACATTTCATTTTATTCAACATTTTTTGAAAAACTTATTTGCTCTCGCGTTATATTTAAATGTTTAGGTATAGATAAGGCCGTTTGAATAAGACGAATGTCGAATGTTTATGTGTGAAAATGTTATAATATATATCCACTTGTCTTTTCACGTTATTTGTACAACAACCAAAGTCGCTTAGTACTGAACAATTACACATCTGCTATCAGGAACATACAGTTTTGTATATCATAACTGTGAGCGTAATTGACAATCAATTACAATATGTACCTACAATAGAATGAAAGAGAGAAATATGTATTTGTAACAAGAAAAATAAAAAAAAAACAATTAAAATATTTTTTTGTTGTGCCTCGATAGGCAGACGTGCAGACGGGCCACCTGATGGTAAGTAGTCACCGCCGCCCATAGACTTCTGCAATGCCAAGGTACAGCAAAGCCGCTGCCTACCGTTGGTTGGTTACTTAAATTAAACACTCGTCACAAAAACGGCTCGTCATAGAACTCAGCGTGTGCCCGTAGGAAAACGGTCACGGTCTGGAAAAAAAACTAATTTTACTGATTTTATTGCGGTTTATTTATCTTTTTAGCTCAGGGTCAAAAACCTAAAACTTAAAAATGTGTAATATTCGCGTAAACATACGAAATAGATATCACGGTGGCCATAGGCAAGAACATTGTTATATTGCCAAGTATGCACCACCTTGGACGATTAATAATTTACTGACTAATTTATATTACATAGTGACTATAATCACAACAATTGATATTAGAATATAGTAACAATGAAACTATGACTGAGTTAATGAAATATTGTTAGCTTAATTTAATATTTAATTGTGGGATGAATTAGAAAATAATCCTGAAAAATCTGCAACGTAAAAGTACTTATAATAATAGTTACAAATCGAAGCAAAATTACTATAACTGATGTAACTATATGGGGCGAAGTAATTTGTCTATAATATATAAAAAAAATCTATGTACATACATATACACTCACGCCTGTAATTCCCGAAGGGGTAGGCAGAGGTATAACCAGTACACCCACTTTTCGCCGAATTTCGGTCCCATAATGTGATAGGGGGCGAGCCTATCGCCATACCGGGCACAAGTTCCAGACTCCAGGCTAATACTGAGAATTTCTAGATATAAAAACCCAATATCACTTTACCCGACCCGGGAATTGAACCCGAGACCTCAGCAAAGCAGTCGTAACGCATGCGCAATTACAACTGCGCCACCGAGGCAGTCTATCTATCTATAAAATCTATCATCTATGTGTGGTAACTAAAACGTTTAAGTAGGTAGGGCGGTCGCTTACAAACCTATACTTTGACCTACGACCTATGTATGTTACGCCTATATGTGCTTACCATACTTTTAACAAACTGTTGAGTTTTAACACATTTACTGACACTCTATTAGTTTTGACCATAAGCTAATGTGAGCAGTGTTTTGCAGGCCGTCATGACTGTGAAAAGGAGCGAGTTTATAGTTGTCTCTAGCTATTTGATACTTTATGTGGACGGCACTGCACTAACCATCAAGTAGTCAATGCAGTGTAGTCAATTTGACGTGCCGTGTAAAAATTACCACAAATTTAACAAACTACTAATCTAATAGATTCTAAGACCTCTCCTTCTCCTGTTTACACCATTAGAAGACTGCGACAAGGGCAGGGGAGTAAAGGGGAGAATGGCAATAACATCCTAGCCAGCCCAAATGTCAACCTCACCTGCTCGCGTCGGTGGTTCACACGGATAGCCGACGGCGACGGCCACTGGCAGTCGTGGTGCTCCCTGCTAGATAACGGACGAGGCTCTGGCGACCGAGCCATGGCGGTATAACCATATTTTCCCAGCCGGGCAACCGGTTGGAAGAGGCGGCAGCGGCCTTGAGGTCTAAATAACCTTTAAAAGGTCTGGTGCAGAAAGCAACGGGAAACTACTGCACTATCTTTCCCAAGAAAACCACATGAATATGAGTTCCATAAATAGTAATGTGATGTCTTGTGATCCGACTGACGCTCGGCGCCATTGCAATTCCGGGGTGCATGGTGTGAAATATGCGACCGGCCACTTATCTGCGGACCACCAGACAGTAAGTGGAAACCATGCTACTGGTCAGGGTACAGGCATCAAGAAAACCCCTTTACGTAAACATCTTCGCATGGGGACTTGGAATGTCAGAGGGCTTTTAAAGCCCGGGAAGCTGGAAATCGTAGAAAAAGAGATGGTCAGAAGCAACATTGACATCTTGGGGCTGAGTGAAGTGCATCGACGGGGTAGCGGTCATTTTATTACTAATAACGGCAATACTATGTATTATACCGGTGCCGATGACCACAGCCACAATGGAGTAGCCTTCATTATACCGAGAAACCTACAGAACAGCGTTAAAGGATATGCAACTCCCAACGATCGGATGATTGCTATAAAGATCGATGCAAGTCCTGCTCCAATTAACATAATTCAGGTATATGCACCTACAGCTCAATCAGATGAAGAAACCTCAGATCAGTTCTATGCTGACCTCGATACCCTGCTACGCACTATACCATCTAGGGAAATAACCATCGTACAGGGGGACTGGAACGCGAAGGTTGGTGGTACTACAAGAGACCCATTTAAAGGCACAGTTGTCGGTGGATATGGTCTTGGGGCACGAAATGACAGAGGCGAAAAATTTCTTCAGTATTGTGTTGAAAATCAGCTGACTGTTATGAACACCTGGTTCAAAAACCACCCAAGGAGACTATACACGTGGACTTCGCCGCAAGGCCATAGAAACCAGATAGACTTTATTACGATTAAGACTAGATGGCGATCGTCAGTCACCAATGCCAAAACACTCCCTGGTGCGGACTGCGGTAGTGATCACCAATTATTAATAGCCGACTTCAGACTTCGCCTAAAAAGTACTCGACCGAAGCCTAAACAGACCATTTTACTAAATAAACCAGCCCTAGACCATTTTCACAAAACAGTTGATAATAAGATCAAATCACTAGATTGGGACCCTTTTGACTCCAGCGAAGCCGAATGGAATACCCTCAAAGAGGTCGTTTTATATACCGCAAGGGATCTGTACAAAACTGAGACAAAAAAGGAAGAGTGGATAAGTAAAGAATCATGGGAGCTGATTGAGGAAAGGAAGATGCTTAAATGTGAAGGACTCGAGACTAAAAGTAGATTGGATCGCTACAACCAACTGCATGCTGAAGTACAAAGGTCTACACGAAGAGATAGAGACAAGCACATCAATAAGATATGCAGTGAAATTGAGGGACATGCTGACAAAGCGCAAACGAAAGACCTATTTCTGAAAGTAAAGCAATTGACTGGCACCTTCAAACCAAAGAGTTGGATAATTGATGACAGTAGAGGTAACACCTTGACAGAGCTGGAACATGTTCTAGATAGATGGAGGGACTACTGTTATGAACTCTATCGGGATGAAGAGGGACATAGTATTGACAGGAGATGGGATGATCACGTTAGAGAACCCGACATACTGCTTTCGGAGGTCCAAGACGCAATCAAGCGACTAAAGCACAAGGCTGTGGGTCCTGATGGTGTTTCTGCAGCTATGCTCCAACACCTGGGTTGTGAAGGAACAAAAATCATCCACCGGATATGCAACAAGATCTGGAGAACAGGCCAATGGCCAGACGATTGGACACAATCTGCTGTAGTTCCGTTACACAAGAAAGGCTCCACAAGAAAATGTGAAAATTATCGCACCCTGTCACTCATGTCACACGCAAGTAAAATCCTCCTGCGCATTTTGAACAGCCGACTATCATCCTTTGTTGATCACCAGATACCGTGTGAACAATCCGGTTTTGTAGCTGGAAAGGGCACACGCGAACAGATTTTGAATGTTCGTGTTCTCATCGAGAAATGTCGCGAATTTAACAAGCCGCTGGTTTTATGCTTCATTGACTACGCGAAGGCGTTCGATTGTGTGCAGTGGAGGACGATGTTGGATGTGCTTGTAGATATGGGCGTGCCACAACACCTTAGTTTTCTTATACAGAACCTCTACTTTGATGGCTCTAGCTTCGTGAAATTGGAAAACCAGAAATCCAAAGCTTTCCATTCAGAACGAGGCTTACGGCAGGGTTGTATTTTGTCACCGAAGCTGTTCAATCTGTACGGCGAGTACATTATGAGGAAGGCACTGGATGGCTGGGATGGTGGAACTGCAGTGGGTGGTAGCATGGTCAGTAACCTGAGATATGCAGACGATACAACAATAGTTGCGTCGAGTGAAGTAGAAATGGCTACTCTACTGAAGAAAATTGAAGTAGAGAGTGCCAAACTCGGTCTTAAGATCAACCATTCTAAAACAAAAATAATGGTGGTGGATAGAGCACAACTACTTCCAGTAACGAATGTACTCAGTAAATACGAAAAGGTCAGCGAGTTTGTGTATCTTGGTTCATTGATAACCTGTGACGGCGGCTGCACTGAAGAAATCCGCCGTAGAGCCGGTATGGCCAAAAGTGCTATGGCTAACCTCGACAAGATCTGGAGGAACCGAAGCATTCGACGCTCTACAAAGGTGCGCTTGGTCCGTACTCTGGTATTCACAATATTTTTGTACGGTGCCGAAACTTGGAGCTTAAGAAGTCGCGATAGCAGTAAGATCGATGCTTTCGAGATGTGGTGTTGGAGGAGACTGCTCCGTATACCTTGGACTGCGATGAGGACTAATGAGTCTATATTAAAAGAACTCAACATCACTTCGCGACTCTCTTCAATATGCCAGAAACGAGTCCTAAGTTTCTTCGGACACATTATGCGGTCGTCAAAGCATTGTCTGGAGAAGCAAATAATTGTAGGGCAAATGGAAGGCAGACGTGCTCGAGGCAGGGCACCTACAAGGTGGTCGCATACAGTGAGGAAAGCGGTGGGTGGCAGCATGCAACGGGCGGTCCACACGGCTCAAGACCGCACACAGTGGAGACTGAAGACATGTGGTCGCGATCCTCAGCATTGAGGGAACGAGGAAGAAGAAGAAGAAGTTGAGTTTTAACACATTTACTGACACTCTATTAGTTTTGACCATAAGCTAATGTGAGCAGTGTTTTGCAGGCCGTCATGACTGTGAAAAGGAGCGAGTTTATAGTTGTCTCTAGCTATTTGATACTTTATGTGGACGGCACTGCACTAACCATCAAGTAGTCAATGCAGTGTAGTCAATTTGACGTGCCGTGTAAAAATTACCACAAATTTAACAAACTACTAATCTAATAGATTCTAAGACCTCTCCTTCTCCTGTTTACACCATTAGAAGACTGCGACAAGGGCAGACCCGCGAACGAAAACTAGTAAATAAATAACACCCAACAGTCACACACATAGCCCTAGCCCACACTAAGCTACGAGTCTTGTGTTGTGGATATCAGATACTACGAGAGACTTTCGGTCTCACAACACCCAGATCCCGGACACAAATATTTGTACCTACACGTAATGAAACGTCACAAGCAAAATTTTATAAAAAAAAATGCGTAAAGTATTGTACCCCTCTGTCCTCGTAATGCGGTAGCGTCGAATGCAAATGAAATCAGATTAAACTCTCGCTAGATTTTGCACTACAACGCCGGCCTCGCATGTGTTCTTCTTCTTCTGCATGTACTGTACGCGAACCTGTTAGAATATACTGTTGGACGTAGGGCTCTTGTTGAGACCGGTACATTAAAAATACGTGTTTATTGTAAGTGAATTATATTTATTTTCAGAAACTACTTCCAATAGTTTAATTTAGTAACATGACAGTGAAGCGATCTGTTAGCATTTCAAGTTATTTACTTCGTTCACTTATTTTTTTAATATATACAGCAGAAAAGTTCAGTCCGATCTTAAATAAATTCTTATGAACCGTATGCATCGCATGTTTTTAATTTCCTATCTGAAGTTTATTGAAACCTTGGATTCTAGGCATGCTACAAAATTATTTTTTTGACAATATTTGATATATAATATTTTTTATCAAGAAGTGAAGGCATCATAATTTTTTTCAACGCTAATAAAGTTTTAACCAGCTTATAAAATATGCAATTCTTATTCAATTCTATACTTCATGTAAGATTATTTCAAAAAACTCATCAAAATGTGTGAAAGTAACAAGACAAAACAAATCTATATAAAGACCGTATCTATATCGAGTTAATTATCTCGTATTGACTTTTTAAAACATATAAATATTATGCACAATATGTACGAGAAAGTTGCTAATTGCTATCTTCTATTTTGATTGGCAGTGTTGTTTATTGCGGCTATCTTATTTTTGTAATCTCTATAATCAATCAAATATGAACAAAAACGCCTAATGAAACGGTGTTGTTGACTAATTTCTACTAAATATAACATTAAGTAGCATACTGTCCTACAAGTGTGTTTTGATATTAAATGTTTACAGAGCACTGACACTTTATCAAACTCTTGGTTGGTCGTAGGATAAAGCGGTCATTAACTCAAATCGTATCTCCAAAATTATCAGTCATTTATTGTAGTCAGATAAGGTAGCGGTATAGCCATCCGGGATCGTTAATTAAGGCACTACTTACGAGAGCTCGACGAGCGTTTCTGTTTGTAGCATGAATTAGTCATTATAGAATCAAAAGTAGTCTAAGCTTGTGTATATAAAAGGTGTCTTATGTGTCTGTTGAGTCGCGTTAAAGAGTGGGCAGTGTCGTGTAATCAATCGGAGTTATCTGTTTACGTATGGATCGTCGACCTCGCGCCGCGCCGCGCCGTCCCATGCGCTGATGCCCGCCGCGCCACCCGCAGTCCGCGTCCCTCCGCCCTCGCGCTTATCATTCGCCCTGCACCCGGTGTTCCGCTTTGTTCTCCTCTTTGCGATAATGTTTCATATGTATATGTAAATTAATTGTGAGTTAATGACACGACGGCCCTCTATAATGCAAACATACACATTCAGATCCACTTAGAAATACCTATCAGTATTGTATATCGAATAATACAGCTTTTAGTTTGGTATCGAAATTCACGACAGCTTGGTTCGCCTTCAAAAGTAAATCTTAAAATTAAAAACTATCTTAAACAAAATTTATCGCAAAATGTCGATATTGCAACAACAAAGCGATTTACAATTCATTAATCTTGTAGAGTCAGATCTGCTAAATGGAGTACTAATTAAAACTAATGTGTCTGGCTTTGTGCTATTTATGTCAGCTTTGAAACGCGATAATAAAAATTACTTTTGTATTGATGTTGATTTTTGCACATAATTACTATCATTATCGTTTATTTTCATTAGTTCATAAATTGATGCTGGCATTTTCCAATCAGAAATGCATAACGCTACAATCATCTAACTAGAGATCGCAAAGCGAAATATTATCGAATTGATGAGTGGTGTTACATTTTCGCGAATACAGCACACATGATATGCTGCACTCAGTCAATGCAATCGTAAGTTGCAACCTGACACGCCGACCGCGGCCGATGACCAAAGAAAAAAACGCTGGACTTCCTGCTCAGGCTCGTTCAAGCAGGATCAGACGTTCGCTCGACCTCGCAACTCGATACAATCTACCTAAGCTGTGCGTATATATATATACAGCATCCGTATGTTTGTGGTCGCAAAACACTAAAAGTATCTGATGGATTGGCTTAAAAAAGGCAGGTCGTTGCATTTTTACCCAAATATATTCATACATACTTTGTATCCGAAAGAATCAACGGGATCATGTTTTTATTAATTTAACAAAAATGTAGTCCTTCCAATAGCGTTACAAAACAAATAAACATTTTTGAGCCACATTTGACATTTTGACAGCTTCCGTGGCGTAGTTGGCGAGTAGCCGGCTGTGAAATGAGACGCCGTGGGTTCGATTCCCACACCGGGACTAATGTTGTGAGACAGACACATATTTGTGTCCGGCGTCTGGGTGTTGTGAGACCGAAAGTCTCTCGTAGTCTCCCTGATACCCACAACACAATATTCGTATCTTAGTGTGGGATAGGGGCTACGTGTGTGACTGTTGGGTGTCATTTATTTATTTATAACTTTTTTTTCTTATATTTTACAGAACAGTCACAGAAACAGATAATTATAAATATTAATTTAAACGGTTGCTCGATAAATGTACAATTGCTAGACTTTTTTATTTACTTCCCTGATAATGAATATTAGACAAAGCCACAGTGAAACGTGGCCGGGTTTAGCTAGTACGGTATATTATATATATGCAAATGCAAATATAATATATAGTCTCAAAGTATCGATGTCAAATATCTGTACTGAGTGCTTATTTGGTATTCGATTCAATGGTATTGATAACCAAAAAGTGTTAAAAGTAAACGCCTAAAAGTAGGTTTCGCTAATTTAAGAAGAAAATAGATTTATTTTTTATTTTGAGCATGAAGAATAATCGCCTCATTTACATGGTTGGCAGCGTATTTAGGGTATCAATCCAGTATGATCTCCGATTTGATCACTCGGTTAAGGATCCAGACATCACGTGTTTTTCCCGAACTGATACTCGTATATTGGTTATGTTCACCGATAGGTTACGTCCTATCACACCACGAGAAAGGTTAAAGTTCTGTGGGTGCACTAGTCCCACATCTGGCTAGCGCATTTGCGGCACAGACGTGAGCTTATAGTACTTGTTCAATCATTAAAACGAGAAAAAACTACTCTGTCGATGCCTAGTTACTCGACATTTTTGACTTCTATGATTGGTCGGAGAACTCAAAGTTGAATCCATATCTTGGTAAAACATGTAGACTAAATAAAAATGTGCCTTACTGCCTTTTGTAGTGATATATACTGTTATTAAAATGTCAGTTATCCAGACAGCAAAAACATAATAATGAGGCAGCATTGTGAATAATTTCTTGATGCAGCGGTTGATTAAAACTTGTTATACAAGGCTTTTTTATGTGAACATCTATTAGGAGACGTTCCGTTACAATAATAATGTACTCGATGTATATAATTTTTGGCATGGATGCAGTATATTTCTTAACATGAAGTATAGAAAAAGGTGTCTGTAGATATAAAATGCATTGCCCGTGAGAGTTTTAGTCGTTGTAGAGGTCAGAACTCAGACTGCACCTCAGGCATGTGTGTTAGTTTCAGTGAAATCGCCCGATGCACCAAGCGCCTGTGTGAGTGAGTGCCGGTCGCGGCGCAGCCTCCATGCGTCTGCGGCCTGTCTAGACGACCTCCCTCGACCCTCCCCCGCCGTCTCGAGCATGCCCCCGGCTGGGCTGTGGTTGGCTCCGCTTGGTAGCCGGTTCGTTTGGGACATAGTTTTAAATATTTGTATGTATTTTATCATTTCATAATGCACTTTTTCCCCATCTGCATAAAATTTTGCTATATTTCATAATATATATATATATATATATATTATAGCCCTATAATATTTTGCAATGACTGAAGCGACAGCCTAAACGTTAACGTATAAATGATATGATCTTGATATTTGTAATGAATAATTGATGTTTGCGGATTTCATACATAAAATCAGACTTAGCTAACTTTACTGCAGATGAGCATCAGCTTAGAGCATTTAAGACAAGAAATACCGTAGATAATGCTTGCTATACAATATCATATAATTTAGTGACTGGTATTTTAACAATATGTTGGTATATAGGGCAACGGTAACAGTTTGCCTTAACACTGACTTGGTTATTATTTATTTATTTTAGTTGTTATTTTTATGTTTTATGAAATAAAGTTGTCAGTATGTGATTTCTTGGGTCATTATCTTAAATATAAAGAACATCAGGCCTATCAGAAATTGATTGTAGTAATAGGTTAAAAATATGATTTTATCTTACCTTAACTGGTTCGGACCTGCCATCTAGGCCCCCGAATTTATAAAAAAAAACTAGCTGACGTTGTCCAGCTTTTTCGAAGGTGTGATATTTAGGTAATTGGTGGATTCAATGTATCCTTATCTGAATGCACTACACATAACGCAAACTATAAAGCAACATGTTGTTTGTCAATATGGCATAACATTCAATTTTTACATTACGTTCGAGTTATGTGAGAATGTTTTATTTAATTATCCACTACCCTAGTTTTTTTTATCTAATTTTATTTGAGGTTTTTTTACTATAAATAGGCTTGCGTTTGACCACTATCTCACCTGAAGGTAAGTGATGATGTGGTCTACGGTAGAGCACGCTTGTCTAGAAGATAGGTACTATTATTTATTTATTTATTTATACACTTCAAATACATCGTATATAGGCGGACTCAATGCCAAAGGCATTCTCTACCAGTCAACCTTAAGGTGGTGCAGAGTTAAGTAGGGTAGGTGCATAAAGCTAACGAATAAAAAAACATTAAAATCAAATTAGGATGGACATACATACATACATAATAAATATAATAATATTGATAAATAAATATTATGGACACGCTAACCTCATCATACCTTGTTACAATGTAAATTAATAATATAATCCTTATTTTAACAATTATATGACGAATCGACTGCCTCGGTGGCGCAGTTGTAATTGCGCATGCGTTACGACTGCTGTGCTGAGGTCTCGGGTTCGAGCCCCGGGTCGGGTAAAGTGATATTGGGTTTTTCTGTTTAGATATACTCAGTATCAGCTCGGAGTCTGGAATTGTGCCCGGTATGGTGATAGGCTCGCCCCCTATCACATTACGAGACCGTTATAATTCGGCGAAAAGACTGGTTACACCTCTGCATATCCCTTCAGAGATTACAGGCGTGAGTGAATATGTATGTGTATATGAATTAAATAAAAATTGATGGCGTTAGTCATCGACCGAACTTTTATTTTCAAACATCGCAACATACCGATTAAAATATGCGTATTTTTCTGGTAGTAGGATATTCATATCCGCCCGGATAGCGACCACCGTACACAAGGTGTAAAACCCGCCATAGTGGCACACGCAAGTGTGTCGAGTTTCGGAATCAGTCAGTGTACATCCGGTTTTTGTCGGGGGTCTAGGGTCTTGGGGTACGATATTTGGCCGTTTTGCGGTTTTCTGAGTACTCTGACACTGGACCCTCAGGTGCAGTGTGTTCACTTTGCCGTGCCAGGATAAAAATAAAATTGCGTCGAAATCCAGATAATTTAAGTAACAAATTTACTTATGTATCTTTAGTAAAAGTCCCAGAAATAAACTATTGAAAAAATATTGTCCTTTTAAGTAAGTAACTTAAGTATGGCGCTATTTATGGGATTTTAAGGTAATGTTCAGCTATATATATATACACTTAATATTTTTTCGATAAAAAGCAAAACACCGAACAAGTATTAGATATACTTTTACTGTATGATTGTTGCTCGTTGTGTATGTACCCATATGAGAGGTAACATGATGTTAGACAGTCTTTATCATATCACAATAAATCAAATTTCATTACTGAATGTCATTACAATCATACTAAAATGTTAAACAGATACAAATATCTAAAATGTTAACGAGGCCCTAGTTTTTTTGTTTTTTTTTAATGCCTCGATAGGCAGACTTCTGCAATACCAGGGCACATCAAACCGCTGCCTACCGTTAAAGTTTACTTCCAATAAAAGTACAATAAAGTGTACAAAAAATGGTACCGGTGCTCATAACACAAGTTTATTCTTACCATGGTACCGGTGGCCACAATTTCTTGATCTTGTACACAGTTATGTCATAGTGGTATTTTAAACTGCATACGTTATTCTGTACCTTTTTATGAAATAAATACTCACGTCATGTAAGCTCTTAAAAAATGGTGAGTGGATAAAAACGCTGGATGCACCCAGAGAATTCGAGATTAGTTATGGCTTCGCTAAATTTGCAATCCCGCAGTGATTACCGTGGGAAATTTGGGAGATTGGTACTATCCCGCCGCGGTGTTTTGTATTTTGCAAAATCTTATAGAAAAAGCCTTCATTTTTAAATAGTAGGTATCGGTAGGTATATATGAAAAACATATATATTATAGTTAAATAAAACTGCAACACAGCTCCCTTTTTTTAATGTAATAAATAATGAATAACCCCAATCAGACCAATATTTCTGTCAAACAAACAGTTTTCTCGGTGTGGGAATCGAACACACAGGCTCTCGTTTTATAGCCGGCAAATCGCCCGCTGTGAATCGGAGGCTGTCAATTATATTTATTATAAACTATATAAGTATAATATTAAGAAATATTTTTTTTCCTTTTTTATATAAGTTTATTTGAACTGCAAACTGCAAACATGAAAAATAATTAATATCTGTTTTAACCAATGACGAAAGAAATCTATACTAGGACTTCAAGTGATTAGCTATAGGATCACTAGGTTATACAAATATATAATAATTCGATATTGTATACATCAATATAGTGCCATCTCTATCAAGCCAATATAAATTGATGTACGTAAAAAAGGATAGCTATATTTTACTTTATAACGTACTGACAACTTTTACTGTATACTTCTTTGAAAATACTTCGTTGCGACAGATTATCATACATTTTTTGTGCGCGATTGTTTACATAGCAACTGTCAACACATATTATTGTAATAATATTTTGATAATAATATTAATTTATAACAGTAACATAGTTATATTAGTTTAAGAATACGTGAACTGTGTTTGTGAAAACATGCCTAATTGTAATATTATGGGTTGCGGTGTCAAAAGAAGTAGGAATCGTCCACACTTAAGGATGCACCGGTTCGTACTATATTTCTGAT
This sequence comes from Laothoe populi, assembly GCA_905220505.1. NCBI lineage: Eukaryota > Metazoa > Arthropoda > Insecta > Lepidoptera > Sphingidae > Laothoe > Laothoe populi. The sequence continues at coordinate 11,221,802 of HG992147.1, read as the reverse complement.
AAATTAGTGTAGAGGAACGGGTGATAGTTACACAATTTTTATGTTCATTTGAATTAAATTAGTCATTTATTGTGGAATATATCATTAATTTACTTTTTGTAACCAGTATTTTAATATATTTCCTGATTTTTTTTTTATATTTGGCTACAAGCACTGTGTTGCTGTGCTACGCCAACGACAATAATGAAAATTTTTATATCTTTGATTTATGCACATGAAATAGTGATGTTCTTTTATGAATTGCTTATATCGATAGATATAACTACGTGACTTAGACTGACTAAATGAATATTTTTTAAGGTTAGCTAAGAACTTCTTTAGACAACCAATATTGATACAATTAAGCATGTTTTCACAAACACAATTCACGTATTTTTGAAGTAATATAACTATGTTACTGTTATAAATTAATAGTATTACGAAAATATTATTACAATAAAATGTGTTGACGGTTGCAATGTGAACAACTGTGCACAAAAATGGATGATAACTTGCCGCAACGAAGTATTTCAAAAGAAGGATACAGTAAATGTTGAAAGAACGTTATAAAGTAAAATATAGCTATCCTTTTTGAAGCACATAAATTTATATTGGCTAGGGATTCTATAGCTAAACACTTCAAGTCCTTGTATATTATTTCGTCATTGTTTCTTTGGGATTCACATTTTAATTTAATAATAAAAACTATTTAGATGTTACCGGTAACAAAAACAGCCATATATATTTGAATATATTTTTTATATATCTGTGGCAAACTTTTACCAATTGTAGTCGATAGGCGATAGGGTTTGCTTCAATATATAATAGCAACTCATATATATATGAAAGTATTATACTATATATAGTATAATAATTTTTGATAGCAACTACTACTACTACTGTATATATGAGGCCGTCAGCGCAAAAGTGGCCTAAGCTTGAGACAATGAGTATGAAAATAATGGGATTTGTATATTCATTAATTTTAAATCAATGTACATAAATGCTATTTTTGCAATGCCATCTTGTTGTCACCATATTGGCAATTGGTGAAACTAGAGATAGGCCGGTTTTACATTAAAGTTTCGGACATTTTAAATCATTTTTAGTACATAGGTCAGATTATAAAAAATTGAGGGTTAGGCCACTTTTGCACTGACAGCCTTATATAATAAAGTAGTAGTAGTAGGTATAGTTGCTATATGTATTATATCCTAGTTAAGGGTAAGACTATCTATGTACATATTTGACTTTTGACCAACAAAAAAAGCGCATGCCTTTAAAGGTAACAATAATGGTAGGTACATTAACAATCTTCGTGATAACAAAGCTACATCTTTCATGTGGTATGATGGGGTATGATACATAATATTATAAGCAATGTTTCATACGACGACAAAATTACATCATAAATAAATAAACCCTATGTGGTTATAACAAAAAATCGAAGTATACCATAGTTCATTCAATTCATGGTGTACCTATAATTAATTTATTTGAAACGATAAAATTCTGTTGCAGATATAACACATATGAATTGTTAATTGAGTTAAACAAATACATGTTTTTTTGTTTACAATATATCCCAATTGATTGGGGTGGAAAAACAATTTATAAAGTAATAACTTTGTATTTTGTAATCCTAATCTCTTGTATCTACAAATACATTGTAGGTACATAGTATATTACAAAAAATTTAAGTAGGTTATTAAATTACCTAATATGATTTTCATTAAGCAGAGCAAAAAGGGAGGCGGTTCTGAATGAGACCGTATTATTTGTAATAATATTATGTTGAGACACATTCTCAAAGTGACATGTTTCGTAAGAACGCAATTAGCAAATGCGTCTCGACTAACTGGTCCAAAAATATTTCATTGCCGACTCAGACTAGACAGAACGCTATATAACTTACGTCGCCTGATTCAATGAAAATAGTCACAGACGAGTATTAATTCGAAATTACGTCACGTAATAGTCGATTGTGTCGGGAGCCTCATTTCGGCGTGTCTGAATAAATATGTGAAAGCGGTCGGTTGGCTCACGACCTCCTGGAACCGAATGTCTAGACACATACTCATAGTCTAGATACGCGACCGGTAAATAGGCGGGTTTTCCTTCTCGCAAAAACTGGTGATCCGACACTAGACGTACGTCATTATACGAGCTTATGACAACATCTAACTCAAACTATATACATGTATACAATGACTTCGTTTTTTCCAGTAAAATATTATGGATTTAATTTGCTCTTCGACATATTATTTTGCAATACATTAATTAAAAATATATCATATTTATAATTTTAGTGTAAAGACATAATATGAAAGTCAATACTTTTCTAAAATGAATTAGTCTCTAAAAATAGTTAGGCGAAAAAATAAGTGGCAGTGGCTATGGCATTCTACAGCATGGATGAGTTTACTAGGTAGTAAGTGTCTCGTATACAAGAGTCTGTCTTAGGAGGACCACTGCTTGCTCTATTTAGCTGTTTCCGAGCAGCAAAGCACTGTTGTTAAAAGGATATTAAAGAAAAATACTGGATAATTGTTTAAAATATTATAGTTTGGTTTAGTGGATGTACTTCAGTACCATATAATAGTTACTATCAACCGAACGACTTGCTCGTCTTGTTTTCCAGGTGGATACAAAAACATGATGTTGTACAATTTATTGTAAACGTAGGCCCCGCTTTAGTCATTTTTCAACCGACTTCAAAAAAAAGGAGGAGGTTCTCAATTCGACGTGTATTTTTTTTATGTTTGTTACCTCAGAACTCTGTCATTTATTGACCGATTTGGAAAATTCTTCTTTTACTACAGAGAATATACTTCCAGATTGGTCCCATAGAATTTTTATCAAATCGGTTAAGTAGTTTGGTTTAAAACCGAAATAACTTGAAAAAATATGTTGTCTGTATGTACGAAACTGCGAATTTTGCTTTTCTGTGACTTTTTCAATGGTGTTTTCTTATGGTACTCTATCCAACGTACCTATTTTATATTTGTACCACTAAATTGCAAAAAATAAATTATTACTTTTTAAATAATTGATTTCATTTGTATGTAATTAATTGATCTAAATGTAACCAATTATTATTTGGTTTTTAGTTGTGTCTGGGTTTTTGAAGACGGTTTTATTTTTATTTAAAAAGTAATAATTGTATGCGATGGTTACAGCTAAAATCGTGAGGCGGCTTATGCTCTTAAAGGTAGGCTAAGCAATTTCTCTGATATTTTCTTGACATGTGCTATATAATGTCCATACGTAGACTTACGGCTGTATACTCGATGTGGTATACAGTGGTAATATCTTCTCTTTTTGCCAAGCTTATTATCGTCCCATGATGTGATAGCACGCCTTTCACCATAACACGCATCAATTCCAATTCTAGGCCAATCAAATATAACGTACCCCGCCGTATTTTTAATACACTGTTTTAAGAATTTATTTTTACACATACGATCTGTTTGTCCTATGTAAATTTGGTATAATGAAATTGTGCTTCATTAAGGTCAAGTTCATCAAATGTAGCGAGTATATATCCAGCAAGAATAGGAATAATCTGTTTAGACTAGTCACACTTGCGTCTTATGTCCCCTAAGTGAATGTAGACCTGAGGTTATAATGTGAATCCATACTCCATACTAATATTATAAATGTGAAAGTTAGTCTGTTTGTCTGTTACGTTTTCACGGCTAAACCACAGAACCGATTTTGATGAAATTTGGTATGATATGGTAGGATACCTTTAACCCCGGAGACGGTCATAGGGTACTTTAAGCAACATATAACGGAGTCGCTATGTCGCATCGTATTTATAACAAATATCGATGAGCTCGGACAGCATGACGCTCTAAGCTAAACTACAACTAGATTAGATCAGGGTATAGGCCGACGTGAACTAACCACCAACACTTTGACTGTACGACTCCACTGCTCACAAACTATACTGTACAGCACTGAACGCGGACTGAAGACCGGTACGCCGCGAGCAGTCTCTTCTATTACAATGCAAACCTTCACCCTGCTCAATCTATAAACTTATTAATCTACCCACAGTTATTTTCTAAAATACCTTGGATATATATACCTTCGGTATTTCTAATAAAAAGGATCTACCCTAACAGTACTTTATTTTTTAAACCAGCCCTTAAAGGGATGAAATAGATAATGAAAGTTTGTATGGAAATTTAAAAACCGGTGAACTGACTTTGATGAAATTCAGGATATCATTTGGGAAACTTATTTAATCAAACTCTTTGGAGGCTCACCCCCATTCCAATAGGAGATTTAGGTAAGCCACTAAACTAATTTTGATAAAATTCAACATGAAGATATTATGAACTCTAAGGATGGACATGACAATCTTATTTTTTAATCAACCTCCTAAAGGGTATTGTTTTAAGGTCGCTTGATTTCAAAATTAATGTCTGGGAAGGCCCGTAGATACGAAGAATAGACTTGGTGCTAATACTGAAAAACTGGCTACCAGTTTGTTTTTCTTCGAAAATTTTTAAGCAGTAAAATATATCCTATCGAGTAATAAAACTGTTGTATTAAACGAGAGAAGACAAACAAAAATACCCCTCGGTTTAAAACTATAACGCGGGCGGAGCTGCGACCAAAGGTTAGTATTCAAATAATAGTTAAATATCCTGATACAGTTGTTGTGGGACCATAGTCCCTCGTAGTTCAGTGGGGTCAGGACTATGTGTGTGACTGTTAGGCGTGTTTATTAATTTATCCTGTACTTCAGAGTCTGTACGACCCGTAAAGTGATCATTATTATTTTGTTCTGTAATATGACACCTCTGGCGCTGGCTTAGACTTAAATGCATTACACACTTAATGACTGTCCTCCAGACGAGTCGTAACTATGACCTTTATAGCTGACGCACATTTGCCCTCTACTCGCAGTCTGCATAATTTTGACCTTACTCTTAAAGATTTTGGAAGAAATTAACAAGTTAGACGATATGAATTATACCGAAAGTGATACTTCCTGAGATTCTTATAGAGCTGAATAAGGTGAATATGTCAATATGTTAGTAAAATAAGTTAATATTTTTTTATATATGTAATTAAAAAAGTTGTTTATTCATATTTTAAAATACTTGCAGATACTGGTCATTTCAAGTCTGTGTTGGTATTAATTGTCTAGGTAAATCATCTGTCGTTTATATAGATTACTAGCTGTTGCTCGCGGCTCCACCCGCGTGGAGGTCATGTTTGGGAAAATAAGTATACCTTACAAAATACCAATTTTCATGCCTATAACTTAAAAAATGACGGATTTTCATACAAACTATCATCCACTATTTTACCCCCTTAGGGGTGGGATTTCCAAAAACCCTTCCTTAGTGGATGCCTACGTGATAAAAGGTACCTACTGTCAAAATTTCAAGTCTCTAACCCCAGCCGTTTAGGCTGTGCGTTGATCGATCAGTCAGTCAGTCAGTCAGTCAGTCAGTCAGTTTCTTCTTTTTATTTTATTTATTTATTTATTTATGTTTAGTACAGGAAACAAACAGTATTAAGTATATTAATAATGAAAGATACATATAACTAAATCTTGGACCAATAAAGTTTCCAACAATATAGAAAAATCTTTTATATATATTATATTCTGTAGATTAGTGTGCGGCGCGGCGCTGTGTTTTTGTGTTTGCGTAGCTCACAGGACAATGAATGGAAAATTATTGAGTTTACTTAAACCACCACACATGTTAATTATTATTAGGAGAGCTCGTTACAACTTAATTACAATACACACTTTGGTTACAGCTTACATCAGACCGTATGTAATATGCGGCATGTTACTAAGACATTTACAATGTGAATGTAATTTGTTGTAAACTAAAAACTAAGCTATATGGTATACAAACCATTTCATGAGTATCGAAAATTTCGTTACAAAATTCAAATACCTATTATTCATTTTGATAGCTTTGGAATTTATTTAAGCTGTCGCCAAATGTGATACACGTGAACGACATATTACAGCATTTTGCTGGTGGTAGGATATTCATATCCGTCCGGATATCGACCACCGTACACAGGGCGTAAAACCCGCCATAGTGGCACACGCAAGTGTGTCTTGTTCCGGGGTCAGCCAGTGTATATCCGGTTTTTGTAGGTCTAGTGTTAGAGTACGATGTTTGGCGGCCTTCTGAGTACTCTGACATTAGACCCTCGACTGCTTCTCCACCTCCTGGCTCCATGGGGAAGTGTGAAGAAGCTATACAGTAGGCCGGCATGATTGTGTTAAGTAGCGAGGGATACATTGTTTCTCGCTATTTGATACTCTAAATGGACGGCGATGCACTTATCATCAGGTGCGTATGTGGTAATTTATGTTGTAAATTTGCCGTGCCAGGATAATAAAGAAATTCTCCTCTCTATATTCAGTTATAGTCTTTTAGTCTGCAGCATTAAGCTGAGCTTGATCCTTTTTGGTTTTTCACTGTAATGTGCATTTTCTTTTATGTAATTTTTTTTTTGTTTTTAGTGAAAAACCAAATAAACTCTTTCTTTCTTTATTTTCTGCGCCTGAATGACAAGAGCACGACGTTCGCCTGATTGTGAGCACCACGCTGCGCCTGCCCAGAACACAAGCCAGAATTTTAAACTACTTTATTTTTATCCTGGCACGGCAAAGTGACCACACTGTATCCGATGGTAAGCGCATTGCCGTCCAATTAGAGTATCGAGAGACAATATATCCCCGCTACTCAACACTATCATGCCGGCCTGCTTCCTCACACTACGTCATGGGCAAGAAGGTGAAGAAGGAGTCGAGGGTCTAGTGTCAGAGTATTCAGAAGGCCGGCCAAACATCGTAACCCCAACTCAAATTCATGGTGTTGCCTTTGTAACTCTGGTACAATGTGTTAAATCATAAAATTCCTATTTATTTCACTAGTTTCGTGTATGGTCTTTCAAAAAGGTACACAACAGTGCTAACATACTGCTGCATGGCGTTAGACAATACAATGATACCTACCCAGACGGACTTTCGCATACCGGGGACCTAATACCTAATCACTTGTTCACCTTTAAGGATTTTACACATAAAGAAGTGACATTTCAAAAAAACAGAAACAGATGCATCGCTCAACTGAGTGATTTGTCGGTCACAACAAATCGTCAAATCATATCCGATTACTGGTTTTCAGAAATGTTATTGGGATTAGCCAAAATATTTTGTCGGAGCTTCTAGATGAAGCAAATGTAGTCATGAATAAATTCTTAATTAACATACGATAAGTAAGATGCTGTTTTGGGTACAATGGGGCTGGCATGGCGAAAATGTCATCAAATGCCCTGAAAATACGTAAATAAAAAATTTTGTGGCTTTACATACATTGGTGTAATCATATTATGTGTGCACGTATTCATAAAAATTTAATGGGCCTGATTTATAATGTAACAGCATGTTGATTTTTTTAAATCATTCAGCCTCCAAACCCCCCGTGATTTATATTTTATTTGTACTAAATAGCCTCAGATACAAACCAGTTCGGTTCTTCCATGGCAGATAAAGAGGAAAGATAATTGAAATTTTCTATTGAATCTCGCTGTAGCATGAGATGCATAAAATAATTACAAAAAATTCTTCGTAAGTATAAAACTTCACTTTAAATACATTTTTATTAATACTTTTAATTGGTTTTAATATATTCATATACACTTACCCTTGTAATCCCCGAAGGTGTAGGCAGAGGTGTAACCAGTACACCCACTTTTCGCCGAATTTATTTCGGTTCCATAATGTGACAGGGGCGAGCCTATCGCCAAACCGGGCACTAATTCCAGACTACGGGCTAATACTGAGTTTCTAAATAGAAAAACCCAATATCACTTTACCCGACCCGGGGATCGAACCCGAGACCACATTACAGCAGTCGTAATGTTTTTTTTAGTGCCTTGATAGGCAGACGAGCAGACGGACAACATGATGGTAAGTAGTCACCGCCGCCCATAGACTTTTGCAATGCCAGAGCACAGCAGAGCCGCTGCCTACCGTGCGTATGCAGAGTCGAGAGTTGGTTTTAAAATGGTAAAAATATTAGTAAAATGAATCCACAGACACTTTGATATGTTACATTTATATATCACTGGATATAACTATTATTTTTATAGAAGGCCAAAAAACAAGCAAGTGGGTAACTTAATGATAAGTGATCTCTATCGCCCATGAATAATAATAATACCGAAAGAATCATGAGTGCGTTGCCCACCACAAAGGAAATAAATAGAGTTTGAGAACGAGGGGAAATTGAGGCTTTGCGCTTGCGTCCTACACTAGAAGAAGTGTTATGATATCCTAAAAACGGATCAAACCACATTTTCAGTTTTCCTATCACAAAATTAAAATAACCACTATAAATCATACCAAATGGTGCATTTCGAGCGACCGAAACTTTCCCTTCAGTCGCCGCGCTGCTTGTATGGAACAATTAACGTTCAAATCGCCAATGTCATTAGCGTGGAGTGTACCCGTATTTCTTTCTTTGATAAATAATATTTCATATTAAATATTCCATAGAATATTATACCTTGAATTGTTACATGGTAAATGTTATATATGAGTTGGTCTATTGGATGTAATATATACATCATATTAGGCTGTAGGTAGTAGCGCGGTCGTGCCACCAGTTGTTATTAAAAATTCGTCTGCCAGCTGTCTAGACGCGCTCCGCTTACATTGTGACGTGACACCGCAAACATCTAGTTTATTACATGTCTGCATAGTTAACTCCACATAGGTACTAAATCTATGCGCTCTGATATAACTGACATTACGATTTGTGCATATTCTTTTACAATAATTATACAACAATGTTCGTAACATATTATTGATTGAAACAAATAGCGACTAGTAACAAAAAAATACATTACGCATGGGATTTTATGCAACGAAATACTCGGTATCAGCTCGGAGTCTAGATTTGGCATGTCGATAGGCTCACAACCTGTCATCATGGGACGGTAAGAACCTGTGGGTGTACTGGTTACACTTCTGCCTACCCCTTCGGAAATTACAGGCGTGAGTATGAACAGGGTTTAACACCACTGGTGATTAGTTAGGTCACGAATATTGGTATTCAGCAGCAGCGATAGCCTAGTTGGTTGCCGTACGGACTGCCAAGATGAAAGTCGTAGGTTCGAAACCCAAGTGGCATACACCTCTGACTTTTCTAAAGTTATGTGTGTATTAAATATTAATTATCGCTTGCTTAACGGTGAAGAAAAACATCGTGAGGAAACCTGCATATCTGAGAATTCTTATACGAATTTCGAAGGTATGTGAAGTCTACCAACCCGCATTAGGCCAGCGTGGTGGACTAAGGCCTAACCCCTCTCAATAGTAGAGGAGGCCGGTGCCCAGCAGTGGGACAATGTTTATACAGGGCTAGTATTTATTGGTATTCGCATAATTTTTAACATTCGTAAGACATTGTGTGAATGTTTGTGAGGATATTTGACTAAGGGAAAAAAATATTTCTGGGAATATAATACAACCGCCAAACTTCTCAAATTTAAATTAATTAAAAAATTGCTTAATATCGGATAATTTATAATTTATGATTGTGTTACTATACAATATTTTTTTTCTTGTTGGTCTCAGCATCAACTAATCTAAGTAACTAATTAATCTAAGTATATTAATCACCAAGTTAATCACTAATTTGTAAAGTGTGTTACTACATAGATTACCTATGCCCGGTCGGTTCTTTTGACAGTGGTTTATATATTAGATGTGTTATATATTCAATAACTTAATTCGTTTCTCAGCACTGTATATTCCGTTTATATATTTTAACTCAATAGACCGTTTGTGGCCGTTTTTTAACCGACTTCAAAAAAGGAGAAGGTTAACAATTCGTCGGAATCTTTTTTTTTATGTATGTTACCTGATTACTCGAAGACGCCTGGACCGATTCGAGAAATTCTTTTTTTGTTTAAAAGGGTATACTTCCCAGGTGGTCCCATTGGCACCATGTCAGGATCTGATGATGGGATCTCAGAAAAATCAAGGGAAACCCTAACATTTTATAGTGTCGGATAATTTGTTTTTTTATTGAAGTCGGTGTACTTTTTATCTGTTCAACGACTGTTTGATGTTAAGTAGTAACTTTCAAGAACAAAAAATTATTTCTAGTTTTATTTCATTCATATACATATACACTCACGCCTGTAATCCCCGAAGGGCTAGGCAGAGGTGTAACCAGTACACCCACTTTTCTCCGAATTCGGTCCCATAATATGATAGGGGGCGAGCCTATCGCCATACCGGGCACAAGTTCCAGACTCCGGGCTAATACTGAGAATTTCTAGATAGAAAAACCCAATATCACTTTAACCGACCCGGGGATCGAACCCGAGACCTCAGCACAGCAGTCGTAACGCATGCGCAATTACAACTGCGCCACCGAGGCAGTCCGTTAGGTAGTTTTATTTCATTTTGAATAATATTACTTCTATTAAAAATAAACCAGCAGAGCAGCTTGTGGCGAGCTGTTGGGGAGTAGCGATCCCACGTACCCGAGTGTTCCCCGGGGAAGGGCCTGTTCTTCATCTTTAGCTTGTCTTTGCCGGATGGATCGAGTGAAAAATTACGAGTAACAGAACTCAAACTCTGACTTGCCTTCACCGACCGGTCAGAGTGGAGTCGCGAAAGTGCTACCCTCGAGGGTGGATGCGAACCGTAAGTGGCTAGTGGTCAACGTGATGGGACCCTGAGGGAGCAGATGTTCGTTGTAAAAGTCCAGTGACACCTCTCCACTCTTTAGTCGCTCAAATGATGTTGCTCCCTTGTCGCTTTTCCTAACGACGAGACACCACCTGCCATTGACCAGACCAGGTAATGTTAAAAATAGAGTATAGACCCAATAGGATTACCGTCTCGATTGACGAAATTCGAATATCATCTACTAGCTGGAGAGGAACCGTCTCATTAAGCCATATTTTTCATGGAAATTTATGTGGTTTGTGAAAACTTCCGATTGGGTATTCAGAACTGATTTGCTATACCTATTAAGAATTCCACAATGTTACCAATAAATAGATTTTCCAATAAATAATTGCAATTGTTTTATGCTTATCACTTATGTGCACTGAAATTAAATATACTAGTTAGTTACAGAACTATCGTGTGGGGATTTGTTATATACATATAAATCTACGTTTTTGCAAAATATACAGGTTTTAGAGTTCAACACGGTTAATTGCATCTTCAAATTTCTAAAGGCAAGTAGGTAATGGGATTTGGTTAAACATACAGTATTTTACTTAAAATAGAAACTATTAACAATGAATTACCTTTTAGAAACAACATAATAGCATATCATCAACGTAGTTTGTGCTGGAACTACTCTGTATGGCTGTAATGAAATTTTCCCGTCTGTGCTACCAACTTGGAACGTAGTCATGGCCGTATAATTGTTTCAAATCTCACCAAAACATCACACATCATAATAACCGAGTATGTATGATTTTTTATGTTAATATTTGTGCAATGATATTAATAACCAATCAATATCAATGCACAAACCACAAACAAACCATCCATGGACTACTGAGAAGCGCTCAGGTGATAATGAAATATGTTTTTTTTAGTGCCTCGATAGGCATACGAGCAGACGGGCCACCTGATGGTAAGTAGTCACCGCTGCCCATAGACTTCTGCAATACCAGGGCACAGCAAAGCCGCTGCCTACACCGTGTATTTTACAGAGCAAGGGATCGACGTGATTTTTTGCATAGTGGCAGTTTAGGGATCCTATGGGATATCAAAATATAGAAAGGTGTAATAGCTTAAGATGCCTCCATAGATTGCATACCTTTTCTTCCAAAAATAACCTCCACGCGGGCGAAGCCGCGGGCAACATCTAGTATCTTATAGGTTATCTTATAGGTATTCATTCAGATTAAATGGCTTGAAATACACCCACATCGAACAGATTTAAATTAATAACTATAAATAATTCTTGTCTCATATTTGCTCTCTGAAAAAATGGTAAACATCCAACTATACAATTAGCACAAATAAACAATTTTTTGGTCTTTCTGTTTTTAAAAAAATTTGGTCATTAGTAGACATAAGTTTTTTTTTATATCTTAATGTGACTATATGCAAAGTGTGCCAGAAAACACTTAATATAACATTTCGGTAGTCTGTAAAATTGAGTAGGTAAAATAAAAATGACTTGAGCAAAAATGATGTCGAGTTTCCAGTCCGTGGTAATCAGTTTGATAATTTAAACTCTCTAGACGCGTCTTGTCTACGAGTCGTCGGTCTCTTCTCCGGTTAGGGGTACGTCGGACCACTTTCCGTACAGCGCACTGCAATCCGAACGAAAGGCACTGAGTTTCTAGTATTTACTAAACAAATTACGTTCATAATTTTTATTGAGAACTAGCTTTTGCTCGCAAATTCGTCCGTTTTGAATGAATATATCTCGTGGAACCGAAACAATATAATTATTGTAAGAGTAATCTCCTGCCCAAGAAATGTTGTTGATGTTTTTTTTATATACTACGATGGTAGCAAATAAGTTTACGGTCCGCCTGATGTAAGCGGTTACCGTAGCCTATGGACACCTGCAACACCAGCATCACATGCGCGTTGCCGACCCTTCATAAACCTATTGATCTGATGGCTACCAAACTTCACATGATCATCTGCTGGGCTCCGAAGATTACCGGTTTTTAATTTAACGGCAGGCAGCGGTTTTGCTGTGCCCTGGCATTGCAGAAGTCTATGGGCGGCGGTGACTACTTACCATCAGGTGGCCCGTCTGCTCGTCTGCCTATCGAGGCACTAAAAAAAAACCTGAATATTTCATCAAAATCGCTCCTGTCGTTTTGGAGCACATAGTTTATTCCCTGTAGGGAATATACATAAACACATGGATTTTATATATATGGCAGATATATTACAATCCTTTTACATTTCGATTATACTATGTTTACTAACTGACTTTTTTATACGAGAAGAGAATAATTTATATCATAATCGTATTCTATCTGCAGGATAATATCGAAACCGTGTGAATTGCAGTTTAATATAGCAGATGTGTTATGTGAATAGCTGTTGGGGTCTACGACTTTCAAATTATTACTATCATATAAATAGTTGTACATCAATATACATACGTCAATTTGTATGGACGTCAGTGTTAAAAAAAGATGTAGTCAAATCGTTTGTCAAAATGTAATTTGAAATGGTTGCGAATTGGGACCGATATGAATCTCCAGACATGATTAGACTTCTTTTTATTCATAGCATGGTGCACACGAGCGATGCAAAAAGTCAAAAAGTGTTGCAAAAAATGCGATGTGCCAATGATTATATTATTCAGTGCACATTTGGCTGGTCACAAGTTGTGCGCACAAACAGCAGTCCGCATGTGTGATGTGTTGCATAGTCGAAACGGATGGCACGTCTAGACACACCATTCATGTTCGTCTATCTCCAGGCTGATCTCAAATGTCGTGCACAAAAAACTAACAGTTTATTACGGTGCATAAAAACTCAGTCGCCAATTAACAGCAACGAAATGCGCTAGCAGTCGGGACGCATCGACACCATGAGCATGGCATTTCGATCAGAACATTATACTCGTCTGGTTCTCACTATAATTTCATGTTATCTTCTCCAATCATTAGGCAACGCCTAATGTCGGATTATAGGTTGGTAATTAAATTTCTATGTTTCAGGTGTATATGATGATAAAAACTACCTATGTAATAGAAAGTATAATTACGTGTATTTTATATATTATATTACGGCAGAGTGCACAGCATCTAATGAAATGACTTAAGTGCCATCTAAAAAGCCAGAAATATTACTTGAGGTATTTTTTTTATCAAAACATCCAACTTACAGAGCAGTAAAATTATTTTGAAAATTCCTTTGAGTTCATTTCGGAGTCAACAGTTCCAAGGCGGTTGATGTTATACGTACTTGCTTAGTGTCTGGCAGGTGGTAGATATGTAGGGTTGGTCGGTCGGAGCGGCCGCTGCACCTTGTGGTGGAACTGGTCGCTGAGGATGGTGCGGGGAGCAGGGGAGTAGGGGAGGCGGGGTGCGGGACGCGGGGGCGGCCACTCTGCCACTTGGCCACTCGGGGCTCATCGACCTCGCGATGCCTGTGTTTCCAGTGCAGTATCTGCGACGCGCAACAAAGTGCTTAACCCGAAATTTGGCAGACAGCTGACGCGGTCACTGGTCGGATCACATGACGCTGCGCTCCCGTGGAGATCATGTAATGGGCGCGCGTGCGCAACATCCAACACGCACCACGGCACTTGCTATGTCATTAAAAACTATTCACTAACACGTCACGTTTCTTTATTAATGTGTCAGTGTTATTATTTTAGTTTTTACTATCAATATTTTCAATAACATTTGCAAAAAAGTAACGATTACCTACATGTGAACCTTAATTATTTATGTACACATTGAAGAAAGATGATGATTGACATTTCAAAATTATTTGCGTCAAGTAAGAACAGGATTACCACGGTGTGTAAGGTGTGAAATAATAAGTCTAGATAATTCATTCTAAACCATTACGACCAAACCTAAATATGATTCTGTATAGAATTTACAATGTACGTTTGCCATCATGCAAGACCTTGAACTCGTAATGAACTTGCTATAAATTATGTTCACATAACACATTATTGCGTCGGGGGCATGCGTCGTCTGGCAGTTTGTGTACACGTCTTCAAAGTAGGTATACATATAAGTTATCACACACGATCTTTTATCTTATTACCTAATTTATCAAACACATGATTGCTGATTAATAGTTTCTCAAGAGGTCATTTAAAATTTAGTAACATCTATTAAAAACATGAAGAACACATTAATAGTATTAATTGCAATTGAATTGTTTTTTAATATAATAAATACACCCAACGGTCACACACTTAGTTCTGATCCCCCACTAGGTAAAACCTGTATCGTAGGTATCAAGAACTACGAGGGACTACGGTACCACATCACCCAGAACCGAAACCAATATCTGTCTGCCAAACAAACATTTTTGTGTCGGTGCGGAAATTGAACCCACGGCCTTCCGTTTCAGAACCGGCTACACGCCCGCTACTATTAATTACAATTATAAATGATCAATGAGCGCTACGTTTGCCCACTTGCTCCTAATACCACCTTTTTTTGTTGCGGGGAAGGCGTTTTATTACTGCCGCCCGCTCCGAGGGGAAGCGGAATAAGAATAAAACGGGTATGCTAGACTAGCCGGTCTTACGACCCAGCATCCCCCTCGCCCGGATGATGGCTATCCGTTCTGCCGCTTGGCCGATTCCCTACCTCCTATGTACACCCCACCCGACACTACCAGCTAATACCACCTAACACCTTGGATTATAAATATCGCATGGCACTGCATTACGCTCATCAACAATATATGTAAAATATATTAAACAAAATGTTAAAATGTCTTGTAATGGTCAGGCGTTTCACTGGCTTCAACGTGTATGGAAAGTGTGAGAAGCTATACCAGTGTTATTTATTATTCTACTGTAGGCCAAGACTCTTGATAGATAAAGATAACGTGCAACTATATAATATTCGAGTCATGCGACCAAAATATATTTACTGTATCTTGTAAGTGCTTGGTAGTTGGTGATAAGTTAAACAAGTGGAAACCTAGATTGATAAAGCGATATCACACCATCTATAGGCGTGTACAATAAAAACAAACCGCAAATTTGAAAAGCGACAAATAGAATAAGCCCCTAATCTAGTCTAATCAGTTTTAAAAGACGCTACCTATGGAGAGCAATGGGATTAGATTAGTAGTGCAGAAAACATGAATAGACAAACTGTTGCCCGCGGCTCCGTTCGAGTCGTAGTTATTTTTTAAAGGATAAGTACAAAATCGAAGGAGTCATCCTAAGTTATAACATGTTTGTATATTTTGCTATCCCATAGAAACCGTTAATTTTTCCGGGAAAAAAATTGCTATATCCAATATCAGTATCTCATCTCTAAACTACCCACATGCAATAAATCATATCAATCCCTTGCTCTGCGAAAAACAAAAAACTATCCCGCGGAAACTGTACATTTTTCCGGAATAAATAGTAGCCTACGTTATTCTCTGATCCCTAAACTACCATTATGCAAAAAATCATGTCAATCTCTTGTTCTGCGAAAAACAAAACTAACCTGCGGAAAACGTACATTTTTTTCGGGTTAAAAAGTAGCCTATCACTTGCGCGATCGAATGATTTAACTGTATTTTAAATTTCAGGATGATTGTTCAAGCCGTTTTGAGTTAAAACCAGATACATACAGATAGACCGACAAAAATTTGAGTCATAAAATGATTTCACGCAAAATCGGTTAAATTACTCAAATGTACAGACAGACGCTACAGTTATATCTATACTATATATTAGTATTGAGAATATAATTATAATCGAGCTAAGCGCGCATATTAAGTAGGCTTTTCTTTTACCTACTAGACAGAGGACTATTGGTAAGTATACATCCGAGTTTTCGAGGTGACAGAACCATCCTCCCATATGGCTGTTATTTGCAGTTAAAGTTCCCTTTACTGATTTTGGAAAGTAAGTAAGTATAACTTACTGTCGCAAGTTTCGTCTAGACGACTATCATAGAAATCTAAAAAAATCTACTGCGTTCATTAAAAAGTGTGGTCTTATGATAAAATATATACAGAGAAATGACAAATATATGTATAAACTCTGTGTAATTTATATGAAAGTCGGCTTTTCGTTACCTACATTTATGAAAAAATAGTGCACCTTTTATCTTATCAAGCGTCGATACATTTTGTACGTACAGACGTAATCCTCTTTTTGCGTTATCTGCTTATCATTGTAGCCTGATTCATGTGATCAAAAAGCGTTTTTTGTGGAAATTAGGAAAATTTATATATACAACCAGATAAATATTTTTCAGAGAATTATATAATTATTGTATTATTCACCTATTTGCTTAATAATCCAAGGGTGTTTTTGTATAATAGAAACATTCAAAAAGGTAATCAATCATATATATTTAAACACATAAGTACCTAGTAGATACAGATATTAATAAATATTTGTACACAAAATAATAACTTTATATTATAGAAAATATGATACACAATATCCAAAAACAAAATAAATCTGTTGATCTGGTCGTTACCAAACTTCACCGGATCACCCGCTGGGATAATCTGATGATTGCCCGGACATTTCATCAAAATCGCTCTAGCCGTGTTGGAGTCCATAGATAACGTGCATACACACATCATTTTTATATATATCATGGTGAAGAGGTGTTGTAGTCAATTGCTGACATTTAGACGTCATCATTAGTCATCACATCGAGGCTGGTAGAGGGCTTGTACACCTCTCCCAGATCTCCAGATATAGTCAGAATGCACATCGTAAGATAAGATAAGATTAACACTTCACCGTTATAAATCTATTCGGAATACAGTAATCCGTGGGAAAGAACTGGTAAGAAAACCCATGAAAGCTCTTTTAAACATAGCACAATTTACATTAAAATGATTTATTCACAATTATTTCAGCATGAATAACAGTTTTAGTAACACACAATAAAGGGAGAGTATATGCCGATAAAAAGTCGAAAGTTGCTTTATAAGTCAGGGTTACTGAATTCCGCATATTAAATAGCAAGTACATCAAATAACTATTAATCGCGTTACAGGCCTGAGACCGCGTAAAGCGCAAACAAACCAGAGCTACATGCAGTTTCACAGATCTAGTTTAATTGCCTAGCAGACAATAATTATGCGCCAGACAGACTCTGTCTAGGTCATTTGTTACCGCCTGTACAGCGAGAATTAAAATAATTTACGAGCTGTAGCTATATACCTACCATTTAGCATTTAAACTTTGCCAGCCTTATCTACGAATGGTATATGTAAATATTATTATATGTACAATGTGTGAACATGAATCGTTTACACCATAGATTCCTCTGCGCTTTTATAAAACAGGTTTATAAATATATAAAGTTTATTGCATGATCGTGGTAGAGTTTGTTTGATCGAAGTGATATAAAAATATAAAAAACCCAATTTTATAAATTGTGTTTTAAATATGCAGATGTATATTAAAATTAAGTCCACGAGGTTCAAATTACCGTGCGTTCCTTCCAACCTTCCAACACTTACTATTCGTTTTTCTATGATAAAAAATTATATGATTCCTTGGAGTTTAAGCTTTCTCCGTACCAAATTTCATTAAAGTCAATTGAGTTATTTAGACGTGAAAATACTTACTGTGAAGCCATGTCCAGATATGATTTCGCTGTGAGACACATTTCGTCGTGTCTTCATAATTTATTTGGAAAAGAGCTCATAGAACTTTATTTCATACATGATGCTACTACTTAGTAGAATTTTAACATACATATTTTGTCACGCACTTCTTTTTGACGGGATTTATACATTATTACGTTTCAATATTGTTAAGAAAATTAATTATAAGTACTCACTCACGTAATAACTATAATCAACAGGCTTTACTCGCGGATCCACTCGTGTTAAAATTGTAGAGTGAAGGAGATCTTTTTACCCGACTACGGCGAAGCAAAAGGGAGGGTTATGGTTTTGACCGGTATGTGAGTATGTATGTATGTATGCATGTTCGTTCATCTGTTCCCTTATAACTTCTAAGCTACTCATCATAATTTGACAAATGAGGTGTCGTTGGAAGCGTCTCTTTGCCCGCTGGTTATAGCCTATGTGACGTCACATTTAATTGATTATGGCGCCTTCTAGGGGGCACGAAGTCAAGAACAAAATTTTCACCTCACCCCTTAATGTGTAGTACCATTGAACAGGGTTTTTAAAATAACGACAGGGTTTGGTACATCAAATTTTTGTCAAGCGTACCGTTTGCGAGATATATTCCGTCAAAGTCATAAAACCTATTTTTTTTTAACCGTCTTCAAAAAAGGAGAAGGTTAACAATTCGTCGGAATCTTTTTTTTTTTATGTATGTTACCCGATTACTCGAAGACGCCTGGACCGATTCGAGAAATTCTTTTTTTGTTTAAAAGGGTATACTTCCCAGTTGGTCCCATTGGCACCAAGTCAGGATCTGATGATGGGATCTCAGAAAAATCAAGGAAAATCAAATTTTATAGTGACGCTTAATTTGTTTTTTATTGAAGTCGGTGTACTTTTTATGAATAAAAAAACTTTTTTAAATTAAAATAATACCTGACTACGGTGTCGCAGTGTTTGTTGATCGGTATGTATGTATATATTTATGTATGCATTTATGTTCATTTGTTCCATCATAACTTCTACACTACTTATCATATTTTGATAAAAAAAACCCTAAACAGAAAAAAAATTATGTGGCTCTGCAAAAACCCCAAAATCTTTAAATAAAAAATATGTTCAAAAACGACCACGGTCATACTCTGAACACCACTTTGAATATGTATGAAATACAATAAAATATATATTACATTCTTGTTTCACACTTTTAAGTGCGTGATTTTTCAGTAGTCGGGTTTTAGTTTATCAACTTATTTTCTATTGGTTGATCCGTTCTCCCATGTCTGTCCAAATAATCGACAGGAAATATTGAAATGTTTAAAAATTGGCAGAAAAAAAAACAAAATGGCAGCCACTTTTTCAGTTTTAGCACCGGATCTATTCTTCGTATCTACAGAAGCCGCCACCAAGATGGAATTCAAAATCAAACGGCCTTAAAACAATATGGCATATTTTCATTTCCTGTTTCACAGGAGGTTGAGAATGTCATGTCCATCCTTAGAGTTCATAATATCGTCATACTGAATTTATCGAAATCGGTTCAGTGACTTACTTTCATTCCCTATTGTAATGGTGAACCCCTAAGAGTTTGATTTAATAAGTATCCCAAAGGGTATTCTGAATTACGCGGTTTCTGAATTACCATGCAAAATGTCATACCTATCCTATTCCTCCTCCTCCTATTTTATCCCATAAGAGGTGATTTAAAAAAAGTAACGTACCTTATGTCCGTCCTCGAGTTTAAATACATCTTCATAAAATTCGGTTTAGTGGTTTAGCCGTGAAAGCGTAACAGGCAGAAATCAATATTTTTTCCAATCTACAAACTCTCCTAACTCCAAAATTTAAAAATTATGCTCTTAATTTTTTACTCAATTATTAGTAAGCAATACAAAATTGTATGTACTGTGTGGATGAAATCTTAAATAATTAATTAATTATCTTTGGCAACAGCGTTTGTTTAGCCGAGAAGCTAAGTTTCTGTAGTGCCTTTACGTAGAGTTGTGCCCTCGTGCCCGCAGGTAATTTCATCTGGTGTTCGTGTACGTGTGTGTTGTAGGTGTTATATATCGATGTTGTCGTCGAGTGCACCGTTATAGTGCATCATTACCATTTGAAAAAATAAGCCTGTGATCGAAACAGTGCATGGCCATCGTCGGATGGGTAGCAGGGCGGGGTGCGGGACGCGGGACGCAGGCGGCGGCGCGGCGACGCGGTGCGGCGCTGCGGGTCGGCAAGGGGCGGGAGGGGTGGCGGGCGGCGGGGTGCGGGGCCGGCGCCCGTCTAGACGCTACGTCACGCGGCCTCGCGATACCGCGCCGGTAAACAACAATGTGCACTGACCGAATATGGCACCCGGTACACCGAAGCGGTCACCGGTCACCCTGTTGCGGCCCACTGTCCACACTGCGGTCGCATATCCCGTGTCCTCAATACTAATCACGGCTACACAGAAGGATATCTGTTATCAACAATGACACGTTCTCACATTGTTGTTGGCATTTGAGACCACCCTATCTATCAACGTCTGCACGCCGATCTAAATGTTATGTCATTATTCTTACCTCTATACATAAATTCACTAAAGAAATTTCCCGATAATTGGCTCTAGAGATGTTTACTAATCGCTGGGTAAAACGGACCAGTATTGTGGGTACTTGGCACTTACATACAGACAAATATCGAATATCGGTTATGAATGTGTATTTAGATATGAATTTAGTTTGTTACATGCTAGGTGTCTGGTCGTGCTAGATGATTTGTTCATCAATTTCTAGGTAACACGTTTAGGAGATGAAGTTATCCGTGTAACAACAGCCGCAAGGCACGTAGAAGTCAAACCTCTCTTTATGATAATAAAAATGTGCGTAGTAATATACAATAAGGTAATCTAATCTATTTCACCTCCAAAAATGTATTTTATAAAGATATCCGTATCTGGGGAAAGTATGATATTTTGCGAAATCATGATTTCTGATGAATATTATTTTGCTACGATTTATTTTGTGTACATTTCTTTATAGAAAAGTTATTATGACCACTAAAACCAAGTGGTCAAGGGTGATTTTATTTGCATTAACACCGTACGATACAGTATGTTGGGCATGACGCGTTCAAATCGCCTGCATCGGAATTGCACCACACGTCGCCGTGTGTTCAATGAATTCCTGTTTACATTAAGCAGGTACAATAACATGTAAATTCAGTGGACATTAAAGATACGAATCGGTGAACCGGATACATATAGATTCTAGATCGCAGTTACAGTTTTTGATCGCATGTTTGGCTGGTATACTTGTGACGATTTATCCTACATCCCATGTAAGGATGATGAGGCTCACCAAGAAATTGGTCACTTACATATATAGATAGGGGGATAGATTGTCGCTACTTAATACTCTAATTGGACGGCACTGCGCTTACCATCAAGTGCAGTGCGGTAACTTTGTTATGCCAAAAAAAAAACAGCTATAGCCTAGTTAGTTGCAGTACGGACTGTCAAGACGAAAGTCGTATGTTCGAAACCCAAATGGCATGCATGTCTAACTTTTCTAAAGCTATGGTGTGAATTCTCATAAGAATTTCGTAGATATGTGAAGTCTACCAACGTGGTGGACTAAGGCCTTACCCCTCACATTAGTAGAGGAGGCCTGTGCCCAGCAGTGTGACAATGTTTAATACAGGGCTAGTATTATTTTACATTCAGAATTCAGATATGTTATTATGATTACAAACATTATTAAGTAGTGCGATAGTTTAGTAAGGCGTGAGATGGACTGCCGAAGTGTCGATAGTTCGAGCCCAGTCTTAGGGCACACTCTGACTTTCCGAACTTCAGTGTTCATGCATTGTCATTTTAATATACTCTACAAACCTGAAAGATTTCCAGAAATATATTTTTAAAGCATTTGAAAATTACCAACCCACGATAGGCCAGGGTGGTAGGGTAAAGCTTAACCCTATACATTAGTAGATACCCGTGCCCAGCAGTGCCAGTATATATTACAATAAATAAAATAACACCCAACAGTCACACACATTTCCTTGATCCTACACTAAGATACGACATCAAGGACTACGAGAGATTTTCGATCTCACAACACTCAGAACCCGGACACAAATATCTGTCTGTCACACAAACATTTGTCCCGGCGTGGGAATCGAACCCACGGCCTCTCGTTTCACAGTCGGCTACTCGCCTACTGCGCCACGGAGGCTGTCAAGCTATTTATTTGTATATACCACGATGGTGGCAAACAAGCTTACGGCCCGCCTGATCGTAAGCGGTTACCGTAGCCTATTGACGCTTGCGACACCAGAAGCATCACATGCGCGGTGCCGACCCTAACGTTATAGGTATAGGGTTGACATTAAACATCATTACCCAAATTTGAAAGACTATTGTTTGTCGTTACGCCTAGTATATTGCAGATATATATAAGGCTTTAGTATCATTATTACTACCATCGAGAATTTAAATATAATCTACTAGCTGTTGCTCGCGGCTCCGCCCACGTGGAGGTCATGTTCGGGAGAAAAAGTATATAATACAAAATACAAATTTTCATGCGTTTAACTTAAAAAATTAAGGATTTTCATACAAACTTTCATCCCCTATTTTACTCCCTTAGGGATGATATTGAAAAAAATGTGAAACGCGTATTTCTTTATTTCCTACCAAAAGCCTAAATATGAATTTCCAGATCCCTAACTCGAGGAATTATGGATTTCCAATACAAATGTTGAACTCCTATTTGACCCCTTTCAAGGTTGTTTTTTGAGAAATAAGACAGCCTATGTCCTTCTCCAGGATATAATGTATCTCCTTGCCAAATGTCATCACAATCTGGTCAGCCCTTTAGTCGTGAAAAGGTAACAAACAAACAAACAGAGTTACTTTTGCATTTATAGTGTTAGTATGGATGTGCACGGTTACAACATTCTAATATTATTTAGCCGTGTATTTTCCAAACATTATAAATATACACTGTAATTGCATACGTGTAATATTGGTACATTTACAACAGCATTTGTCATCATATATTACAAGTGGTGTCTACTCATGTAGTTTACTTCGTCATCAAGTCTAGACCGACAATCAACATTGTCATGAACGTTTAGAATTTTCCATTACAAATATGTTGTGAACACACAGTTTATCTATTCAATTGGTTTGCTTATGCGGTTGGAAAGTTTTCTGTCTGTACAACACGTTGTGAAAGAAATTCAATTGCCTTTATTACGTGGCGGATTTTAAAGGACTACCTACGATTTTATAATAAAACATCCACTTGCAAAATTATTTAAATTAATAATAATAATAACACCCAATATCACACACATAGCCCCGATGCCACACTAAGATATGAGTCTTGTGTTGTGGTTATCAGGGACTACGAGAGACTTTCGGTCTCACAACACCCCAACCCCGGACACAAATGTCTGTAGGTCACACATGTTAGTTATTATCATTAATTAGATATTTATATATTATCAGTTAGCTGCTAAGAAGAATATAGACTACTTAAAACAGCTGTTTTATTTAAACACACACTTTTTTTTTATTAAAATTACTATGCTTTGATGTGTCATACATTAATCATATTGATATCAGTAAATGGTATGGTCATTACTATAAATACATACGTATATTTTCACCTTGGATTTCTTCCTTAGAATCAGGACAAAAAATTATAAATATTCTTCTCATGTATGTCTATAGTAATAATAATACGCTTTTGCTCGAACTTAATCCACGAAGACGTTTAATGCCAGAGATATTACAGAACCGAGAAGAAAATGCACCAACAGTCACTCAGATTGAAATAAAACGAAGTTTACGGATTATATCGCGATTTATTTTACTTTTTTAACTGACTTCAAAAAAAGGAGGAGGTTAACAATTCGTCGGAATCTTTTTTTTTATGTATGTTACCCGATTACTCGAAGACGGCTGGACTGATTCGAGAAATTCTTTTTTTGTTTAAAATGGTATACTTCCCAGGTGGTCCCATTGGAAGGTTCAAGGCACCAAGTCAGGATCTGATGATGGGATCTCAGAAAAATCGAGGGATACCCCCAAATGTTATAGAGACGCATAATTTGTTTTTCATTGAAGTCGGTGTCCTTTTATACTTTATATTATTAACCCGACGTTTCGAAGACTTTACAGCCTTCATGGTCACGGGGGAGACTGAGTTGTATGTCATCTCGAAAGTGTAGTGCAATGTTTCTACCCTCCATGTAGTTTATATTACATTTTTATTTTGATGTAGTCCGATCTACGCAGAAAGAGCTCAGTGTCATGAGGTCTGGCAGTCGATATAATCCGTAAACTTCGTTTTATTTCATTGTATAATATTCGCGTAAATAAAAGAAACCAGTAAGTCACTCAGATATTGGAGTATTAGGAACTATGCAGGCTAACAGTCCTACCATTCTTATATCCAAAATAAATATTTTTAAATGACAAACATTAGTCTCGGTGCGGTGATCGGACTCGCAGCTTGAGTTTTACAGCCTTCGTGGCGCAGTTGGCGAGTAGCCGGCTGTGAAACGAGAGGCCATGGGTTCGCTTCCCACACCGGGACAAATGTTTGTGTAACAGACAGATATATGTGTTCGGGGTCTGGGTGTTCTGAGGCCGAAAGTATCTCGCAGTCACTGATACCCACAACAAGACTCGTTTCTTTGTGTGTGACTGTTGGGTGTTATTTATTTATTTACTTTACTGTCGGCTACTTGTCCACTGCGCCAGGGAGGGATGAAATATACTACGAAATTACATTATTTAGTATTTTGAAATGCGCAATGCATATTATACTACTTAGTGTTGTCTGAGTCTGAATTGAACCCACGTTCGGTTTACCCTATTAAATGTCCGGTTTTGTTATTTGATATGTACATATTTCAATGAAATGCTATGTGTCATTTTATATTTTTAAGTATTAATATAAGTATTACAATTTTAAATATCTAATGACGCTTTATGATATAGGTACCTATTACTGTAAGTTTTGTTTTCGCATGTTTACTTATATAGGTATAATTGACTAGTAATATCTGTCCTTACAGTGTTGGTTGGATTTGATAACAATGAATTACTCATTTGGTTTTGTGATTATTGCCAATTATGGTACATCTACACGTCAATGGCATCTATATATGTACCTACATACATTTGTGATCAGTGAAACAATCTGTGATACATATTAATATTTCAAGGTCAGCTTATCTTTCAATACTTAAGGATGTGTTGATAACCGATGAACAGTAACAACTAACGAGTGCAAAGATTATACGCACCTGTCTGGAAGCGGCGCGACGCCCGACGTATAGCCATATACGTATAGTATAGCCCGATAGCGGTATGCTAACCTGCCTACAAACTGGTTGATGCAAGTCTAGATTAATTACTAACAAAGTCTAGCTGTTAATATGCAAAAGCGATCACGCAGATGTAGATCGACCATAACCTAATAAAATTAATCAAAATTTAAATATTTAATATTGTGAAATCTGCAATGTACCCAAAATGGCGATTAAGAAATATACGTAGGTGGGATGAATGTTAATCCAGTCAGAAGTGGCGCAAAATGATCGCTATTAACGGCGACTACTGTTTTACAATAACTATTTGGAGGTCAAGGATAAGTGGAACCAAACATTGCTAAATAGTCGGTTTTGGAAGCACACTGTGGTCACGTAGTAATAGTTAGTATTCTTCGCCGTGGCCCTGACCGAGATAGCGTCACGCATTTTCATTCATACACATTCACTCGTCAAACGTGAGCGAGTATTTCTCGCTAAGTAATCATTCGCGTTCCATTTTTATTTTATATTAATTTCCTCATGTCACAATTATAAACAGCAATCATAACAAAAATGTGAACTGTACTTTCAAGAAGCACAGCAAACTTATATAATATACAGAAAATACGAGCGTACGATATTTTCCCACAGTGACACTTTCAAGTGTAACTACTTCCGGCGCGGCGTGGGTATAGTCCGCGCCGCCGCTCGCCGCCGGCGCTTTCCCTCCGACTCTAGCTAGACGTTACGCTCCGCTACCTGACAAAAATATGCCTACCAGCACACGAGTATTATATACTCCACAATCCATGCTAGGTTTGGATACATTATTTATATCACATACGCAGAATAAAATATCGTTTGCGCAAGATGCACTTGTTTTATGTATATTTAGCCGAAAGGTGCGAAAATGTACTCGTACAATTTATATTAAGATGTGGTTTGCTTAGTTAACTTGAAATTTAAAGAATAAATGTAATTCCATAGTCTGAGATTAAGGCAGTTAGGTTTGATACATTAATATTTGATACATATTCAAAAATAGAATGTTAAAAGGAGAATGTCCAATTTTTGAATGCTGTCCCGTTGCGTTTTAAATAATTTTGTATGACATGGAAAATTATCAATGACGAAAGAAACTTATACATTTTTTCGTCATTGAAAATTATACACAAAGTACTACTGATATACTTTCAAATACCTAAAACAATAATCATTCATTGTTATTGTGGGGTTCTTATGCAAACTAATATTCTGTTAATGTCAATTTTAAATTAATTAATTCACATATAAACCAACTTTTTATGTACACATTCTAGTTTACGCAGGGAAAGAGTGCAATTGATATTTTTGCTTAAACCAACAAAAAAGTCATTCATTCTACAATAAACAAAAGTGTTAAAGTGCACAACGGCGCAAACCACAAGAAGTAGGAATGCAATCAAGTCACGTGAATGTGAATAGTGTAGCTTGCGACACATGGTAGGCGCCAGACGTCTAGACGGGCCGTCGCGTCACCTGAAGGCTCTTCAGGAAGGCCGCCGAAATTCTGCTCTCCCTCTCGCCACCGCGCCGCGCCGCCTCGACCCCGAGCCGCCAGACGTCTTCACCACTCGCACTCACCTATAACTCATACACTCTAAACAATTTATGTCAAAACTAGATAAATAACTCACTGTTTATACTGACACATATTTAGCTTAACGCATAATGTTGTTTTGACTTGCATTTACATGTCAATTTATGCACGATTGAATACGTTACAATGATTAGTACATAATGAATGTATTTATTCTCGTTATTATCCTCAGGCGTATAACCAATACCTATATAATTGACATCATATAATACAATTATTATGTATAAAACGGAAGACTAAGTAACACAGTTAGTTTCCAAAAATAGACTTCTTGAACATTGAGATTTGTGTTATTGACCGAGGCAAAAAAGAAGGATAAACAGACTAAAGCAACTGGGCGCAATTATATAATCGCAGATTCCTTTTCTAATGTCACTCAGTGATTTAAATTATTATTTTCTGTACGATATAAAACATCTTAAAATTGATTCTATATAAATGTGAAATAAAATTCCGTCTATCTTTCAAATATTTAACGAATAAAGTGTGATTATAACAACATTTAGTACGGGTCAAAATTGATTAGATTCGCTTAGGAGCTAGATTTATTTATATAATTGCAGTTACTCTTTAAAAATATACCTACAAATTTACTGGACTTAATTTAAATTTAATGGACTGCCTCGGTGGCGCAGTTGTAATTGCACATGCGTTACGACTGCTGTGCTGAGGTCTCGGTTTCGATCCCTGGGTCGGGTAAAGTGATATTGGGTTTTTCTACCTAGAAATACTCAGTATTAACCCGGAGTCTGGAATGGTGCCCGGTGTGGCGATAGGCTCGCCTCTATCACATTATGGGACCGAAATTCGGCGAAAAGTGGGTGTACTGGTTACACCTCTGCCTACCCCTTCGGGGATTACAGGCGTGAGTGTATATGTATGTATGTATGTACTACAAATTTGACATTTTATAGAGCTATGTTTTGGCTGGTTTTATTTACAACATAAATACGCCAGCTCGACCAGGGTGGCAACATTATCCAAAAAACGGACATGAAGTCTACAGTTGAACTCCATACGACCAGTATGATTGTCCAAGGGCTAATAATTGCCTATCAGTTTAGTTTTTCCCCAAGGGGCAGACTAAAATTAGTAACTAACAGTAAAGCAGTATTGCCATTTTATTAACTGAAAATCATCCGAACGCGTTACTGGTTTTTGGTATCGGGCTGAAAAATTTCCATTAACAATCAGATCAGGTGGTGATGACCTCATTAGTGAGCAGACAGACCTTAGCATAATTAAACTAACATTTGCGCAGACAAGCTGAACATTGTGCAAACGAACTGTAACAAATACAAGTACAGATAACGCGTATCGCGCTGATAGCGGCCCTGCCAGATAAACCATCAGGTGTATCACTAAATGTGCACGTGATGTGTCTACTACGCGTCACTTTTATCGACGTTTATGTCAGACTTCCGATCGCCGCGCCGCGTCAATCGTCAGACACCAGCGTCAGTGACATAGTCGTCGGTCAATGTGATACTGATTCTGAAGACGTGTAACGCCGTGCGTATTCAATTAGTAGATATATCTAATAATACTATAATTATATCAGTATTAACAGTACTATAATTTGTATGAAAGTAATCTCATCAAATGTTTAGTACCTTCTGTAAGATCGCAAAAGTAATTTAGCGATGAGAAACATTCTTGAAATACTTTAGACGAATTTTGCTGTACTTAAAATAACTTTTCGTGTAGAAAAGTTATTTTCATGTGTTTCTCCGCCGATAATGATGTAACATCGATTACAAACTACTATTTACGCAAGATATGGCATAAGATCTCATTAATTCTCTCAGCATGCAAAGTAGGTACACTTGCGATGTGTATTTAGGTCTATGTCCTGAACCCATACTACATAGTATAATCTCACAACACTCAGACCCCAAACAATAGGGTATTTGACAATTTTTGAAAATTGATGGACATCGATAGAGGACTCTTCACTTATAGCCCCCGTAATATTTTTATTATTGAAATATACTCAATTTATATAAAACCCGTGATTTAATTTTTTCATATATAATTTCGCGCTAAAATATATGTTTGTATATGTGACGTCATCGCACATATACAAACATTCGTGACACCTAACAACATAGCAAATTATTTGCATTTATCTGTTAGTTTTTCCACAAAAATGAATGAGCCAGCATATCAATATTGTTCAATGCCTTTGTGTAAAAACTCGACACTAAATCCCGATAAATTGTTCATCCATGTGGCAAAATCCAAAGTTTTAAGAAAGAAGTGGCAGATTTCGACTATCAGCCCTTGTAATGCCTTCTTCCATTCTTATAGAAGACTTGAAGACGATATTAACACGTTTCCCCATCGAAAAATATGTTCTTGCTTACAATTTTATTTGTCGTAGGATGCAATGTTTATGTGCGATGTCGTCACGAGTAATGGCGGCCGGTATTGCTACGTTTTTGGCCCCGAGTGATACAGATTAAAAATTCTAAATTTTAATGACGAAAATAAAATGTTTATAATACATTTAAAATAAAAAAATGTATTTAATAAATATGTTTGCCCACTATCCTTTCTCCTAGTGCAGTTTTATATTTTTTGGTTACACCAGTCAAACACCCTATTACTTGTGTATTATAGAAACATTCGTATTGATGCGGCCTGTCTTTTCACTACAGACGTCCGCTGCGGTACAGAGGCTGTCTTGCATTTAAACCATTTAATTAGTATTATATAGGAACTGGGGAGTAATATATTTCACATTAGTCAGAAACTTCGTCCAGGGCAAATATCAAACAATCTTCTCATAACGTGGTCAAATCATAACACCGCCATCTCGGGACCAGATATGCGATTGCAACAGTATTATTATATTACGACTATGACTCTTGCCTTGATTTACCTCATTGGTATAGTGGCAGCGGACTTAGATTATAAAACCGAACCACATTTTGTGTTTAAATTTTTTTGATTAGAAAAATCATTCGATATGTTGTTTGAGTTAAGTGTGATTTGAATGATGATGATTATGAATCTAAGACTATCGCGTTTATATCCATTATAGAATGTACACGTTTATTTCTATATTCTATATTTATTTTTTGGAATTTAGGTGCTGCTATAAAATGCATTTTCCACGAGAATAAAAGACTTTAGTTTACATTTTTTTAATTTATATGTCACATACATCTCGACCTCAGGGGATGGTTGAATGGTTATGCTGGATTCACTGCCTTCCTGTTCCGACCTAGTTCACATCCAAGTCACTACTAAATCGGGTCTTATCGAATATAACCCCATCGTATCGGCGTATCAACTAAAAACCTGTGGTTCCTTTTCTGCTACTACCACTACTAGTGCCAGGTGTCCTCTAAAACCACGACGCTTACCTCGTTTACGGTAGTGCAAGGGCCTCGTAGCCCCTTTTAGTCACCCCTTATGACAACCAGGTGTACCAATTACCATAATAAAATTCTTAAGAGCCCTTAATCCACAAGGCCGGCTTAGAGCATGAGCAGCGTGAGTTGGCCCTGACTTGGCTGGTGTCCAGAAGGGCCGTTCTACCATTCTACCATTATTTAAACTAACTAAAGCGAAGGAAGCAGCGGCAGTGGTATTATGTGTGAAATTATTTATTTTTGTTATTTTATTTACAATTTAAAATGATTTAAGCCTTGGTAGATTCCGACAAAAAGACTCAATGTTTTTGTCCCCGATCGAGTACCTATGTATCTCTACCATGTAACTGTACGTATTGAGTATGTAGATTACTTTGTGTAATTAACATAAAGGAGTAATAAATAAGATAATTATAATCAAACGAAAACAGATTACGTATTTCGAAAAAGAATTTGCGTAATTTGGCGCAGTTGCTCAGGGCACGCACGCACATTATCAGTTGTCTCTAACAAAATACGTTGCATAACGTATAGGCAATTATAATTTGCTCTACCAATCTTGTAAATGATTTTATATGCAAACTCAGGATTTCCTTTACAAATAACTAAATATAATATACTCAGCCATAACTAAATTCGAAATAGGTATACGTTTTATCTTCATAAACAGTATTATTACATTGCATATCATTAATATAGTTTAATTGCTAAAATGTAGTCGGTTTAAATAATTATTTCTTTGCGATAATACTGGCTGTTTATGATACATACTCAATAAAATACGCTAGGTATTTCTATTATACCAGACAATATTTAGGAAATATTAATTACCTTCGTTCATTATATAATACGCAAATAGCAGTTACACGTGCAAATTGGCAAACTTCCTAAAATTGACATCCATTTAAACATGATTCGTGTTATAAATAGATTGTGGTGTTTAATGTAACTGCTAGTGTAGACAGGTGATTACGTGAAGGGCATAGGCCACGTAAACAAGAGTAGAGCTGTCTGAGACTGTGGGCGAGCGCGTGCGAGGTGCGACGTGCTTTGTATCGGGTGCGGCGCGACCGCGACGGGGACATTCGACAAGCGTGTCGGCACTCGGCAGTCGGCAGTGTGGTCAGCAGTCTCGACTCTCGGTACTCACGGTACGCTGCACGTTGACTGTTGAGTCACGCGCCCGCCGCGCCACGGCCGCGCCGCCCGTTGTCTGCCATTGTTTGGCGCTGCCGGCGGCGGTCGCCGTGCGAACTAGGCCCGCGCCCTCGCCCCGACCTTGTCTCCGACACGGATTTATTGATGCGTCACCACGAGACGCGCCGCGAGTCGCGCGTCGTCCCAGTCAAAACTGTTAATTCGAGTTACGTGCGAGTTCGACCGCCGTAACCAATTCAAATAGCGGACCGACAATTTGTTCCACATAGGACTGTGGTTATTGAAATCTTTGTCATTATTTGAATCACGCTACACTTGTTATTATTATGTAATTTGGTGTATGATAATGAGGGACGTAATAATTTAGTTAAAATTAGACTGAGGTGAATATTTTTCATTGTGGATTGGCTATTTATATCGGAAAAAGCAACTATCCATTACTTACTTAGTATTCAGAAAAAAAACGTTTATTCTTAAACTAACGACGTAATATGCACCTGTAGTGAATATAGAATAACATTAGGAGAAATTCATACCTCTTGGTTGCGAAAAGTTATATTAAACAGACGTCTAGACAGACGGTTTAATGCGCCTGTGAGAACTGAAGGCTCTTCAGGAATGCTGACATTGTTCACGTGAAACGTCTACGCAACCTTCTTTGTAAATAATATATATATTTAGAAACACATCAGAGTGGTATGTTAGATACATTAAATGGCACATAAACGATGATCACCATTGTATTTATCAATTAAATGATCAAAGTTTCGCATCTCAGTGCCCACCATTATCAACTCCATGTCAGCATGTATCAAACACCAATTAGTCCCAAATGCACTCCGACGGCATAACCATCTATGCTGAACTGCCACCAGACCAATAGTGGTATAGGACGATGTGAACTGATTGCACACCATACGCTCGCACTGTGGACAGTCCCAGAACGGACTATGCTCCGGAGTGTCCGAAAAATCTATTTTATCCCAAATCTTGACCCACAGTTAGTTGGTAATTATCAATATACCCACAGATATTGATAATTACCAAATCGCGTTCCGGGATCAGCCAGTGTACATCCGGTTTTTGTCGGGGGAGTTGGGGTACAATGGCCATTTTGCGCCCTTCTTAGTACTCTGACACTAGACCCTCGACCCCTTCTTCACCTTCTTGCCCATGGCGTAGTGTGAAGAAGCAGGCCGGCATGAGTGTGTTGAGTAGCGGGGATAGATCGTCTCTCGCTACTCAGTACTCTATTTGGACCGCACTGCGCTTACCATCAGGTACAGTGCGGTCACTTTGCCGTGCCAGGATAAAAAATAGATATATATGAAATACCCTCGATATGTCTATTAAATGGGTCTTACCCTAACTATATGTATACTGCGTCTTAAAATTTTACCCTATAATTCAATTCATATTCAACAAGAAAATTACCAAGAAAGTTATAGTTTTTAAATAAAATACTTATACAAGATCTTTTGACATATTTTCTATGCGTTCTCGTTTTTACCTGAATATTCTGATTCTTTAGCAGACTCCAAGTAAAAAATAAAAAGGCTTTAAAGTAAATGTTGCACAAGCATTCAAGGTTTAAATTAATATCCATCTTTTCAAGGTTAATGTGGTAAATGCATTTTGAAGCCGGCATTTTGGTTAAGCAGTGAATTGTTATTCTGATAGGACTTGACACTACTAATAAATATGAATTGTTGCGATGAGAATCTAAAAAGTATTCTTGACACATACTATATTTTAAAAATATTTATCCCGCGGTTATCTGGAATATAATATGTTTTTATCATGAAGTGTCAAAAAAACCACGAAAGATTCGCCTAGAGTCTAGGCCCTAGATCATTTTGGTACACAATAAAATTATCTATCACATAGTACATTAAACACGACATACATAGATACGGGCGATATCATTGAGCCTCAATATCACTGTGATTGGGCCCTGTATATCTCTATAGTCTGCTACTGCTAATAGCCCTGTATTAAACATTGTCCCACTGCTGGGCACGGGCCTCCTCTACTAATCAGAGGGGTGGCCTTAGTTCACCACACTGATCTATAGTCTACGAAATATATATATATATTTGTAAATACACCCAACAGTCACATCTTAGTTCTGACCCCACACTAGGTCAAACCTCTATCGTGGGTATTAATAACTACTGCCCATAACATCCAGACCCGACACAATCATCAGTCTGTCACACAAACATTTATATCAGTGCGGGAATCAAGCACACTGCCTCTCGTTTCTCATTATAATTATAAGCAAAAATAAAAATATGTTAAATATGACTGCCTTGGTAGCGTAGTTGTAGTTGCGTACGCGATACAACTGCTGTGCTGAGGCCTCGGGTCCGATACAATTGTTCCCGGTATGGCGATGGGCTCGCCCTAGGGGCGAAATAAAATCTGATAGGTTACATCATGGGACTGCCAAATATGGGTGTACTGATTTCACCTCTGCCTATCCCTTGAAGGATTACAGGCGTGAGTGCATATGTGGCACCGTTGGTTTATTTCTGCCTGCAATATCTTGAAACATTCAAGTTATATTTATATCAAAGTATATTTCGCCTCGTAAAAACGATGGATCTAATGCAACCGTGCATTCCATATTCCTTAAACAAAATCTTATAAATGATGCCTGTTTTTCTCTTTTCTGTTATTTATTTTTGAAGCAATCGGATTTTTATATTTTTTTAATAATGACATGTTATTATAATAGGTGAGAGGGCTACACCACGTACAAAGAGACTAATCTGTTTGCAGAAAATTTCTAGACGTCAGCAAGTTAGCTCGGGTGTAAGGGGTGGTGGTGGTGCAGCAGGGAGGGGGGGGGGGGGGGAGATGATGCACGTCACTTTCGCTGCACCACAATGTACAATGCACTCGGGGAGTCGAACGACACCCCCACTGGCCATTGCTACCAGCTTTACCAGCATTTACTACATTTTTCTAATACGTTCAATTCATACTACACTAGGGTTACCAACCCCGGAATTTAAATACTAGGATTTGAAGTTAGAAAAACCAGGACAATTCAGTTTAAAAACAGGACGCATCTTTGTTTTAAAATAGCATAAATACTTGCGAGCCGCCCCTAAAGTAAGGATTGCAAAAGTGGTGTGTGAATTTTAAAATACAGGACCTAACAAGGCTAAAACAAAAAAAACCTTATCTTAGCGCTTTAAAAACCCAGGACGCTGCTTAAAAACTATCTAGGACACCCTAGGACACATTTTCTGGTTTTTAGAGTGTCCTGGAAAAACAGGACGGTTGGCAACTCTATTCTGCACTCACAAAATTCTATAACTTTTTTTTCAATAAAAAATCTGCACTAGATAGAGATAAAAAAACTTACTCATTTAAAATATTATAATACCATGAACCGAAGGCTTATGTCAAACCTTATTTATTAATATTACAAAGATAAATGAGACTATTATTGGCGATATTAGATAGTCTATCTCTTAATATTATTTCTTAAATGTGTTTTTTTGTCTGTACGCCATAATTTCCATAATTCTTCATCAAATTTATTGATTCAAACACTATTTTCAACCTTTTGTTTGCCGCTATTTACGGACAATCAGGACAAATGAAAAATTATAGGTTTTGCCAAAAAAAGATGAAATATTTACAGTACCACCACAGATCGACCTGAAATTTAGCATAGTTGACAGCTTCTGTGCCTCCGTGGCTGAGTAACTGCGAAAAAGTGGCCGAAGATCGCAGGATATTCATATCCGCCCGGATAGCAACCACCGTACACAAGGTGTAAAGCCCGCCATAGTGGCATGCGCAAGTGTCTCGCGTTCCGGAATCAGCCAGTATACACCCGGTTTTTGTCGGGGGTCTAGAATTGGGGTACGATGTTTGGCCATTTGCGGCCTTCCGAGTACTCTGACACTAGACCCTTGACCGCTCTTCACCTTCTTGCCGTGGCATAGTGTGGAGATGTAGGCCGGCATGATTGTGTTAAGTAGCGGGGGATATATTGTCTCTCGCTACTCGATACTATAAATGGACGGCACTGTGCTTACCATCAGGTGCGGTGTAGTACGGCAAAGTGATTATCCGTGCCAGTATAAAAAAACCCATTATGTTTACAAAATATTTACTTATTGTGTTTGAAAGTCTTGGAAAATAATGTTAATTGGGTCTAAATAATTACGT
The DNA here is from genome assembly GCA_905220505.1 of Laothoe populi. Taxonomy (NCBI): domain Eukaryota; kingdom Metazoa; phylum Arthropoda; class Insecta; order Lepidoptera; family Sphingidae; genus Laothoe; species Laothoe populi. The sequence goes on along the minus strand of HG992147.1, from coordinate 11,185,834 downwards.
ATTGAGAGTGTTTGTTACGCTATATAGAGTGTTTCAATATATGTGTAACAATGTAAACGAACCTTGGCAATTTCTACGTTTTAAGCAGATTTTTATTAAATAGAAGTCCGATATAATAGTTTACACTGTATTAAGATTATCAGCGAGCTACAAAAATCAGCTGCTACAGTTGTCCACAATCCACCTAATGTGAAGTTTTTATGCATTTCGGTAAGCTTGAATTCTGATCTCTTTTACGGGCAATTGACCAAAATTGATACTCTATCTGGACAGCAGTGTGGTCACTTTGCCGCGCAAGAATAAAAAAAAAATTAATTGTAAGTTTTAGCTGTGTATTTCACCACTGGCTTGGTTTGGGTTATCGTAGTCTTACGTTGAGGAGGTCCACTGTGCCCAGCAATGGGTCGTTCATAATACAGATCTAGTTGATAATACACGGCTAATTGATTATTATTATGTATATCTTACCATATTTAAGGGACTATAGAGTCCCGGACCTTTGAAAGGGATGCGTGAGGCCGAAGCTAATACAATTTGAATCTACTATTGTGATGTGATAAAAAAATGGTGTTTTGGATAATTAGGTCTATGGGAAGAACTATAGCACCTGCCTGGCCAATGTTAAAAACACGGATAAAGTAGGCCAGGTGAGGTGACTGGCCAATTCAGGTAAAAAAATGGTAAATAGTAATGGGCTTCTCAAAATAGTCGTTAGAAAAAGCGACAAGTGAGTAACATCATTTGAGCGGCTAAAGAGTGGAGAAGTGTCACTGGCCTTTAAACAATGATAATTTGCTCTCTTAGAGTCCCATCACGTTGTCTACTCACCACTTACGTTTCACATCCACCTGTCTAGCGTAACCCTCTGGCGACTCCTCTCTGACCGGCTGGTGAAGGCAAGTCAGAGATTGGGGGATCTGTTCCTCGTCATTGTTTTGTGTCTTAAAATTTGTTGTATTAGAATTTAAATGTGTTCCTAACATTTATATCTTGTATCCAAGTAAGTACTTAAGCATTTTTTTATTAAGTTGTAAATACCTTCAAGAGGTGAACACAATTATATTTACACAGTTTCAATATAACATTTTCTTTTGTTTGATACAACAAGAGTTTGGCACAAAATAATAATACTATATGGTTCCAGGTCTCTCCTATGCGGGAGTACGTCTGGGTAAGTATTATGTGAAACTGTTTTGTCGCCTCAACCAGAGAGAGAAGTATGTTTAGTTTGAACAATGAGTTTGAAGGACATTATCGTCAGTGAAATAATTGAGCATGTCTCGGAGTGATGAGCATAGTAAAATGACATACAGCCAAAAAAACTATTTTTGTTTAGCTGGACTTGCTATTATTTATGAACAAGCTTGGCGCTTCAGACCAACGATCTGTTCATGTTTGGGGAAAAAAATATATAATACAAAATACGAATTTTCATATGTTTAACTTAAAAAATGACGGATTTTCATATAAACTTTCATCCCCTATTTTACCCCTTTAGGGATGGAATTTCCAAAAACCCTTCCTTAGTGGATGCTTACGTTATAAAAGGTATCTGCTGTCAAAATTTCAAGCCTGTAAACCCAGCCGTTTAGGCTGTGCGTTGATCGATCAGGCAGTCAGTTTCTTCTTTTATATACACAGTCAGGTCATAAGTATTGTCACACAGTAAAAACTTTTATTTTAGAATGCTGGCCACAAAAAAGTTTATTGAATTCGAATTTCAAATTGTTCATGAAAATAAAAATGTATACTTTTTAGAATTTTACTCATTTTTAAATATGGAGTGGACGCTTAAAGAAGACCGTGTTGCAGTAATTGCGTTGCATCGTTGCGGTTACGCGCCAATTCAAATTTTTGACATACTGAAAAATTTGAATATATAACCAAAAGATTCGTTTATCGTACCATCAAACGATACAATGAAGACTCTAGTGTAGATGACAGGTCAAGAAGTGGTCTCCCTCGGTCTGTTAGGACTCCAGCAGTGATAAAAGCTGTGAAGGCGCGAATTCAAAGAAATCCCAAACGTAAGCAGAAACTGTTCGCCCTTCAGATGGGGTTAAGCAGAACCACGGTGAAAAGGGTGTTAAATGAAGACTTAGGGCTTCGGGCATATCGAAGAAAAACAGGACATCGTTTGAATGCTCGTCTAATGGACCTTAGACTGAAGAGATGCCGCGCTTTGTTGAAGCGGTACGCGGGAAAAAAATATCGGGAAATTCTTTTTTCAGATGAAAAAATTTTTACCGTAGAAGAGAGCTACAACAAACAAAATGATAAGGTGTACGCACACAGTAGTGAAGAAGCGAGCAACCGTATTCCGCGTGTCCAACAAGGTCATTTTCCATCCTCGCTCATGGTATGGTTGGGAGTTTCTTATTGGGGCTTAACAGAGGTACATTTTTGAGAGAAAGGTGTAAAAACGAATGCAGTTGTGTATCAAGATACAGTCCTGACGAACCTTGTGGAACCTGTTTCTCATACCATGTTCAATAACAGGCACTGGGTATTCCAACAAGATTCGGCGCCAGCTCATAGAGCGAAGAGCACACAAGACTGGCTGGCGGCGCGTGAAATCGACTTCATCCGGCACGAAGACTGGCCCTCCTCCAGTCCAGATTTGAATCCGTTAGATTACAAGATATGGCAACACTTGGAGGAAAAGGCGTGCTCAAAGCCTCATCCCAATTTGGAGTCACTCAAGACATCCTTGATTAAGGCAGCCGCCGATATTGACATGGACCTCGTTCGTGCTGCGATAGACAACTGGCCGCGCAGATTGAAGGCCTGTATTCAAAATCACGGAGGTCATTTTGAATAAACTTTAGTGTCATAAGAATCTATGTTTTGTTAAGTTCATTTTGGTATATAAATGGTTACATAATGAATAAACTTGTTTCAATTATTTTATATTAAACATGTGACAGAATTTATGACCTGACTAGGTATACACAGATTAATGAAAAATGTTCTTTTTGGGACACTTTTAAGTCTAAAGTAAATAAAGATCTCATGTGCTAAAAATGAGATCTCTCCCTAGAGTAACCCTACTGGAATCGGTACCGGTGTCGATGATGTTAAATGACACTGCACAGATTCCAACATACTTGATACTCAATACAAGATATTAATGGTATTGATTTTTCAAGAATATTTTAACATATATATACCATAAGTTCGAATAGAAAATCCCAATCGGGACACTTGTGCTGATATTGATTAAAGAGTTTCAATCTTTTACATCGAACGATCTATATTTTCTAAATTGCATGGGATTAATTCGTAAGTAAACTTGTTGTATCTGAATCTGTCCACAACTAATAAATGTCTGTAAGTGAAGGAGTTTAAAATTTCATTATAATCACTAAGGTACAGATAAACAGAAGATCAGAACATAACGATAAAATAATGGCGTTATATAAGTGTTTGTTTGACATTCCATCACCATTACTTGGTCACAAAATGTCTTTGTCGTAAATAAAGCTGACTAATCACATATTGCCAAGTGGTCGTAAGACATTTAAAGGTGAAAACGTCGGGTCTGCCCGTCCGCCGGATCACAAAGGCGAAGAATAATACTCATGTTTATTATACAGTGATGCGATACATCTGACAACATTTTTATGTTCTTTTTATAATTATCTTGCCTTGAATGCAAGTTGTTTATTTTTTCATGCATGTTTACAATGTTTTCGATAATTATTTCTAACTTGTTTATACACAAAAGGTGAACAGAAATCAATCCAGATATTCACTTATTCTTATATATAATGGTGCTTCATGTGCTATGAGCGCATTGTGTATATCACTGTTTATGCCTATTACTATTGATTTACATCTTTAAAGTATAAATTGATAGGATGGCGGCTGACCATATTACACAAATCCAAACTATAACAGATTCATGTTCACAAATCAAGACGTGCAATAATGTATGAGTCCGGATTAGGTGATAAAGTTTTGCATCCATGTCCACTAGAATGCCCCTTTGCACATCTTTATGGAAAGCAGTCTCCGTGCCTCAGTGGCTGAGTAGCTGGCTATGAAACGAGAGGCCGTTTGATTCCACACCGAGACAAATGTTTGTGTGACAGACACATGCGAAACATGCTGACAAACGCTAATATAGGTATTATAAAATAATAGAGTTTCTGTTGTTTGTCAATAAGTGTTAGCGAGTCTACTAAAAATGGCGGATACGGATACGGACGTACGGATTTCCATATAGGTTTAATTATTTTGCTAAGCGACATTTAAATGAACATACAAAATTATAGAAAACTAAATAAATATGATAGGGGAAGGCTAAATACGCGAAAACTACACTACTTACATATAGAGTCCTAAGCAGAACCTAGTACAAATATAACTTATTAAGGTTTATCATTAGTGAATGAGTAGATATTATGTTTTATTCAATACAAAAATAAATTGTTGGTACGGATTAATAAGTACGATTGGTACAAATTAAACATTTAAATACATCTATAGGTTGATTTGATTGTTAACTAAGTCATAATATAAATAACATTATAATAAAAGTTTAATGATTTAAATCATCGGCATCCAAAACCGTTGCGCTGAGATAATGAAACTGGCCGTAATAAAGGAAATGCGTCGACGAAGCAGTAAGATGGAAGTCCTGTTGGGGCAGTGCCGCGTGAAAATGTGGCGTGTGCAGCCGGATGCCGCTTAAAACACAGAACTTGTACACTTGACGGTCCATTGCACCTCTCTCGCGTCGGACCTGGTATTCATGTCGTATTCTTACCACATGCTGCCAAATGGAACGGATAGGTTCATTATGACGTCAAACGTTTGTCGTACCACACACAACTCATTGTTCTCGACCTGATTGCAGCGGTAGTAAATTGTAACGCACATATGCAATGGCGTGTACTTATTTATTTTCTATTCTTCACTATGGAATCAAATATAAGGTATGGTGTCAGGCTTAGCTGACTTTAAAATACCACTCAGGTGGCGATAGCTACCAGGTAGGTATATTAAATATGTAAGACCCCAGGGTAACATATAATTATATTGTGTCGTCGGTATAAGTGACTAGACTTTCAATCTCATAATACCCAGACCCGAAACAAAAATTTATCTGTCACACAAACATTTGTCTCGGTGTGGAATCAAACGGCCTCTCGTTTCATAGCCAGCTACTCAGCCACTGGGACACGGAGACTGCTTTCCATAAAGATGTCCAAAGGGGCATTCTAGTGCACATGGATGCAAAACTTTATCACCTAATCCGGACTCATACATTATTGCACGTCTTGATTTGTGAACATGAATCTGTTATAGTTTGGATTTGTGTAACAGGGTCAGCCGCCATCCTATCAATTTATACTTTAAAGATGTAAATCAATAGTAATAGGCATAAACAGTGATATACACAATGCGCTCATAGCACATGAAGCACCATTATACATAGTCAGGTCATAAATTCTGTCACATGTTTAATATAAAATAATTGAAACAAGTTTATTCATTATGTAACCATTTATATACCAAAATGAACTTAACAAAACATAGATTCTTATGACACTAAAGTTTATTCAAAATGACCTCCGTGATTTTGAATACAGGCCTTCAATCTGCGCGGCCAGTTGTCTATCGCAGCACGAACGAGGTCCATGTCAATATCGGCGGCTGCCTTAATCAAGGATGTCTTGAGTGACTCCAAATTGGGATGAGGCTTTGCGCACGCCTTTTCCTCCAAGTGTTGCCATATCTTGTAATCTAACGGATTCAAATTTGGACTGGAGGAGGGCCAGTCTTCGTGCCGGATGAAGTCGATTTCACGCGCCGCCAGCCAGTCTTGTGTGCTCTTCGCTCTATGAGCTGGCGCCGAATCTTGTTGGAATACCCAGTGCCTGTTATTGAACATGGTATGAGAAACAGGTTCCACAAGGTTCGTCAGGAATGTATTTTGATACACAACTGCATTCGTTTTTACACCTTTCTCACAAAAATGTAACTCTGTTAAGCCCCAATAAGAAACTCCCAACCATACCATGAGCGAGGATGGAAAATGACCTCGTTGGACACGCGGAATACGGTTGCTCGCTTCTTCACTACTGTGTGCGTACACCTTATCATTTTGTTTGTTGTAGCTCTCTTCTACGGTAAAAATTTTTTCATCTGAAAAAAGAAATTCCCGATATTTTTTTCCCGCGTACCGCTTCAACAAAGCGCGGCATCTCTTCAGTCTCAGGTCCATTAGACGAGCATTCAAACGATGTCCAGTTTTTCTTCGATATGCCCGAAGCCCTAAGTCTTCATTTAACACCCTTTTCACCGTGGTTCTGCTTAACCCCATCTGAAGGGCCAACAGTTTCTGCTTACGTTTGGGATTTCTTTGAATTCGCGCCTTCACAGCTTTTATCACTGCTGGAGTCCTAACAGACCGAGGGCGACCACTTCTTGACCTGTCATCTACACTAGAGTCTTCATTGTATCGTTTGATGGTACGATAAACGAATCTTTTGGTTATATTCAAATTTTTCAGTATGTCAAAAATTTGAATTGGCGCGTAACCGCAACGATGCAACGCAATTACTGCAACACGGTCTTCTTTAAGCATCCACTCCATATTTAAAAATGAGTAAAATTCAAAAAATTATACATTTTTATTTTCATGAACAATTTGAAATTCGAATTCAATAAACTTTTTTGTGGCCAGCATTCTAAAATAAAAGTTTTTACTGTGTGACAATACTTATGACCTGACTAGGTATATAAGAATAAGTGAATATCTGGATTGATTTCTGTTCACCTTTTGTGTATAAACAAGTTAGAAATAATTATCGAAAACAATGTAAACATGCATGCAAAAGTAAACAACTTGCATTCAAGGCAAGATAATTATAAAAAGAACATAAAAATGTTGTCAGATGTATCGCATCACTGTATAATAAACATGAGTATTATTCTTCGCCTTTGTGATCCGGCGGACGGGCAGACCCGACGTTTTCACCTTTAAATGTCTTACGACCACTTGGCAATATGTGATTAGTCAGCTTTATTTACGACAAAGACATTTTGTGACCAAGTAATGGTGATGGAATGTCAAACAAACACTTATATAACGCCATTATTTTATCGTTATGTTCTGATCTTCTGTTTATCTGTACCTTAGTGATTATAATGAAATTTTAAACTCCTTCACTTACAGACATTTATTAGTTGTGGACAGATTCAGATACAACAAGTTTACTTACGAATTAATCCCATGCAATTTAGAAAATATAGATCGTTCGATGTAAAAGATTGAAACTCTTTAATCAATATCAGCACAAGTGTCCCGATTGGGATTTTCTGTTCGAACTTATGGTATATGTTGAAAATATTCTTGAAAAATCAATACCATTAATATCTTGTATTGAGTATCAAGTATGTTGGAATCTGTGCAGTGTCATTTAACATCATCGACACCGGTACCGATTCCAGTAGGGTTACTCTAGGGAGAGATCTCATTTTTATCACATGAGATCTTTATTTACTTTAGACTTAAAATTGTCCCAAAAAAGAACATTTTTCATTAATCTGTGTATATATAAAAGAAGAAACTGACTGACTGATCGATCAATGCACAGCCTAAACGGCTGGGGTTACAGGCTTGAAATTTTGACAGTAGATACCTTTTATAACGTAAGCATCCACTAAGGGTTTTTGGAAATTCCATCCCTAAAGGGGTAAAATAGGGGATGAAAGTTTACATGAAAATCCGTAATTTTTTAAGTTAAACGTATGAAAATTCGTATTTTGTACTATATACTTTTTCCCCTTCCCCCAAACATGAACTCCACGCGGGTGGAGCCGCGAGCAACAGCTAGTTGTATAATAATTCAGATCATTGGTCTGAAGCGCCAAGCTTGTCCATAAATAATAGCAAGTCCAGCTAAACAAAAATAGTTTTTTTTGGCTGTATGTCATTTTACTATGCTCATCACTCCGAGACATGCTCAATTATTTCACTGACGATAATGTCTTTCAAACTCATTGTTCAAACTAAACATACTTCTCTCTCTGGTTGAGGCGATAGAACAGTTTCACATAATACTTACCCAGACGTACTCCCGCATAGGAGAGACCTAGAACCATATAGTCTTATTATTTTGTGCCAAACCCTTGTTGTATCAAACAAAAGAAAATGTTATATTGAAACTGTGTAAATATAATAAAACATACAGTATGAAATCAAGCTGCAATCCTTAAATTTACATATATACATATACACTTACGCCTGTAATCCTCGAAGGGGTAAGCACTGGTGTAACAAGTACACCCACTTTTCGCCGATTTTATTTCGGTCCCATAATGCCGGGCCTATCGTCATAGCGGGCACAGATTCCAGACTCCGGGCTAATACTGAGAATTCTAGATAGAAAAACCCAATAACACTTTACCCGACCTGGATACCGAACAATTACAACTGCGCCACCGAGGCAAAAAAACTGTGAAAATATGATAAAACATATGGTATGAAATAAAGCTACCTAATCCTTATATTTGTTACCATTTATTATGTGTGTTAATCTTAGAGTAGTGTTAATACAATTCTAGTTGTAAAGCCGCGCTGCACCGTCCCGTTTTCTAAGGATCGGTAACACACTCACGTCTCTTCTAGCATTTTTTAACTTCCATCAAGTATGACAATTTTCCGTCAAATGACTCGGCTCATTATCGCTAATGATTACCTTATTTTGAAACTGAAATGTATTGTGTATATGTATAATGCGTTTTTAATACGCGGCGTAGTGGGAGACTCCACCGTACTGAGACCAATATTTATGTGATAAATATATTTTGGATATTGTACGACTGAAAGTCTCTCGTAGTTCAGGAATTAAGAAAGTAGTTCAGGATGTCAGGACATAATACTAGCCCTGTATTAAACATTGTCCCACTGCTGGGCACGGGCCTCCTCTACTAACGAGAGGGGTTAGGCCTTAGTCCACCACGCTGGCCTAATGCGGGTTGGCAGACTTCTCATACCTTCGAAAAACTCTCAGATATGCAGGTTTCCTCACGATGTTTTCCTTCACCGTTAAAGCAAGCGATAATTAACATTTTAATACACTCATAACTTTAGAAAAGTCAGAGGTGTATGCCACTTGGGTTTCGAACCTACGACTTTCGTCTTGACAGTCCGTACCGCAACCAACTAGGCTATCGCTGCTATTGGACATCCACCATGTAAAACACTTGTATCTTACTGTAGGGTTCAGGGCTATCGTGTAATTTTTAAAACTATATAAATAACTTAGTCTGGTACACAAAGCCAATCATTTTTTTTAATTCTGACGTAGGAGATGCTATATTATAGCAAAATGTAATAAAACAAAAGCGGAAGTTTGACTCAGTTAGGCCATGATATTAAGATATCAAATATCAAAGATGCCGTCAATTTTTATAAGCAAAAATAATCTACAAATTCAGAATATCCTTCTTGGTAAAGTCGTTTAAAAATCAAAACTTCTTTTGCTTGACCTTTTATTTAGTCTACTGTATTTGGGATCTATATTAAAAGACCCAAGAATAGGTAGATAGGTAGGTTAAAATCTAGAGTCTAGATTCTAGACACTTGACTCAGTTTTAGTGGTACAAGGGGCATTTAGGGTGTATACAGCATCAATCTTGACGGAGCTACCGAAAAGGTAGTATTTTAATAGTTTTTATTTGTTAATTTGTTTAATTTGTTATTTTTCTATTGGGAACGTTGACAATGTACCGAGATTCACTAGAATATCTCAGTAGTTTAGTATATGACACGTTTATTAATGGCATGAGTAGTTTTAATGAGAAAAACTGGCATCATATTTTCTTTTTTTTTACATTATTTAAGAGTAGAGAAATTGTATCGAATAAATCATTCAATCTCTCCACTATCCAGGAAGTTCTAGTCGCGATACAGTCGTTTTACGATTTAGTCATAGTTGTGTGACTAACGAAACACCTTAACAACGATGCACAGCATAACATCATTGACATCGTCCGTCCTCTACTCGCCGCGTCGGCATCAGCAACAGCGCGGCTGCGACGGCGGGGCGAGGTCGGGCGGTCGCTGCGGGCGGCGCAAGGGCGCACCGGTGCATACAGCCGACAGCGCCCCCGTGCCCTTGCCACCAGACGGTGCATGCACCCCACACCAGTACAATGGAAGCAGTACGGTGACTTTACTGCAGAAGTCATCAGCAAACATTACTTTTATCCATGTTATGGTATTGTAACACAAAATTCTACGCAAAATTAAAATGTAAAACACACAGAAAATGTGCGTAAGTAGGGCTGGCAATACGGCGTGCAGTAGATACCGCATTGTAAGCACGCGTAACTATCGCGCGATGTGACAAACATGATTAAATGCAATGGTAAGCCTTGAACAAGAAATGTATACAATTAAAGTATATAATAATAATAGTACTAGCCCTGTATTAAACATTAACCCACTACTGGGCACGGGCCTCCTCTACTCTCACGGCTCAGTAGACGAATATCCGGCTGTAAAACGAGAGGCTGTGGGTTCGATTCCCACACCGGGACAAATGTTTGTGTGACAGACAGATATTTGTGTCGGGTCTGGTTGTTGTGAGATTGAAAGTGTCTCGTAGTTCCTGATACTTACGACACAAGACTCGTATCTTAGTGTGGGATCGGGCTATATGTTTGACTATTGAGTGTTATTTATTTGTTGTACTATACTATTGTAACAGTAAGAAGAGTTGATAAATTATAATATGCGAACCTGTAGGTTACATCGTATAAGTCTTCATGTGGTAAGAATAATTTTGCAGATAAGTATACTTTCCTAATGTTAGTTCCATGCGCCTTGACCAAGTTCAATGAGTACAAGAAATGCAAGAACTTTAAAACCTGCAATTTTGAGGCACTATTATATCGCAGCTGTGCCGCTGCATCGACCCTCATCCTCCGACCCGCAACTGAGATTCCCCCCCCCCCCCCCCGGCACGTCACGCCGCGCCATCTCGTGATGGTGCATTTTAATCATGTTTTTGACTTATATGATCAACCGGTCCGGGAAAACCAATTTTGTTTTCTTATATGAAATCTGAGGTTAAATAAGTTTTATTTTAATATGTAATATTCGCGTAAACATAAGACACTATAATATTCTGCTAGCTTCAGATTGAAATATAATTTCAAAATTCCCCTTCTTAACCATGCGAAAGCCAAGACGTCGATCTCGGTTCTGACTTACTTAATGGGTAATGCGTAGCTACTACATAAATTATGTTTTTATGACTAAAAAGTTGCATTTTTGACATAAATAATACTAGTTATTTATAAATTAATTAGCAACAAATCGGGCTTATGCCAGATTCAACATATAGTATACTTCCTACACAAAGTGCTTTGCCTCAAATTTCACATTGGACTTTGCGGTAGATTTAATTTAAATACGTTGCAATTTATTAAATGTATATACATAATTGATATTAAATTATATATGTAATAGAAAAAAACGTATGAATTAATAAATGAGTAGCTGGTATGATGTAAAATAATATGCAATCGCTCCGCCTCAGCACGCCATATGAAAAGGTAAATATAGAAACAATAAGATAACCTAATTTTGCAGACAGTATCTTCATTCAAATGTGTTTGATAGAGCAGAATTTATTGCCCTAATAGGCTTAACCTACCTTATATGACAATAAATTTTCTTCTAACACAATTTCGAACAAATCAAGTAAATATATTTTGTGAATCTATAACTCATACATAGGATTCCCGACCTATGCTATCCCTACCTAAAAAATCTAATAACAAACAAAATGTATTTTTTTCTAAATACTTGGCACTTTTGTTTTATTCTAATTTAGTTTTTTTTTTCAGTATAATTAACAATGAATACACACATCACTTCGAAAGGTCTGAGGTGGAAAGCTTGAGGTTTCGGATCTAACCAATGGCATTTGTCCCGACACTGTACTCCTGAGTCAAAGTTCAGCTTCACCTAGAGAGACCTCGATAAAATATGTCTCACCGCGTGATCAAATCGACCTGAATAAGGAGCTTTCACATCGAGTCAAATTTAAAGTCTAATTTAAAATATCTTATTTAAATTGTACTACAGAAAACCTCGCACAACTCTATTCATTTAAACTCTACACTGAGTGAAAGTTAAAGATATTTAATAATCATAGTTCACTGAAAACTGACTGGTAATACTCTTCTTACACTACCTCGGTACTTTATATCTCAATACATAAAGTTATTTACTGTATGTTTGATTTTATTAAATGTATGTTTAGGTATGTATGTAATGTACATACCCATGATATGTGTACCCATTCTACATCAGAAAATAAACGTTTAATTTTGTTAAATATCACCTTTTTATTTTGCTTCTTACTATCTGTAATAATAAATAGTAAGAAGTAATGCTAGCAAATAGTTAAAGCAAAAGATTTCGTTAACCAATACTATTTAAAAAGGGTTTTAATATTTAAAAACGAAAACAAGGAAAAATATGTACCTTCTTTATTTAATAACATATTGTATCATTTAGGGGCATTTAGGTCAGAAACTACAAATCTAAGTGATATTAACAGAATAGTTGTCAATAATGACAGTAGACACTCGCCATCCGTGCATCCGTCAGTCAAATATTTGAAGCGAGCTTTGCGGCAGCTGCGTGAGCACACGTGCAGGGACGCGCGCGCCACATATCAACGTGTGCAAAACATAACACGTCCAACAAATTGATGTCAATGCCTCTTTGAACCCTTCACAAATTTAATTCACAATAAGCAAAAACACTTTTGTATGCGTCCACATACAATACCTATACAGAATCATCGTGGAGCGCCGAATTGGTAATCGGCTATCTGCCCGGTCGGTCACCCTTCATTATGAATGCACGGCAGAAACGAGGTCATACAGGACATTTAAGAGAGATATAAATTTCTCAAACTTTATTGACGTTTGTCATGTTAAATACATTTATAAATCTTTATATAGGCTCGAGAGTATCTCAGTAGATACATATATATTGTTATGACAAGAGCTCTCAAGAGCTACATTCTACCTATTTTTTGCATCTATAATATGTACTACATTACTATGAAATTGTGATAGAATCAATCATAGTTTCTACCCATAGAAAGTAAAAACAAACTAGCTAACTTTACCTCATTTGTATGTAAGTTATTAAGTTTCTTAAAACCAATAGCGTAATCGACGATATTATTTTCTAGTATTCGATATGCAGCATATCATAGAGATTTCCATTTAAGCAATTAATTAGGTAACTTATGTATCGAATGTATATGTCGGTAGATAAACATAATTCTGACCTGTAAAAAGTGCCCCTAGTGGCCTAATTTACGAAATAAATGATTTGGTTTGTAGGGATTATTGTTCTTATGACGCGATTAAACTTAACATTAAAACTTTATTCTTGTAACAATTCTATACATACTACTGAATTGCAGTCACAGTAGATCTTTTAATTTGAAAACATCCATAATAATCGAAGGCACTAAGCAATTTAACTATTATATGTTACTATTTCAAATAGGGAAGCAGTGATGTCATAGTGGAGAGAGGAACGGACTGTTAAGAAGACTGCCGGTTGAGCTTCGATTCCAATAATATCATTGAATACGATCTCTAATGAATAATAAACCGTTTTCTACACGTCGCAGTAATGTTCTAGATTTATCAGCTAGTTCAAAAACTCTGGTAATAGATTCCCTAGGAACTAGGCTTTGCAGGTGTTCAAAAATTTCAGTTTCTCTTTTTATATGTTCCTCTATTTCACCCTTTATGGGTGTCAGGTTGGACAAATGAGCCTCTATTATTGTAGTTTCGTCTAATTTACTGTTCAAATCAGCAAATATATATTCATATTGTTTATCAATAAATATTTGAATATTATTCGTTGTTTCGTTTAAGACCTCGTCGAGTAGTGTTTCGTATTCAAATTCAACAGCTCTGGCCAACCTTTGTGGTTTGCTTTCAGCTAAAAATGTAAATTATTTTTAGACTACACATTATAGTACTATTACAAAATACAATATTGTCGTTTCATTTGACTTACCGGTGTTTAGCAAACGATCACTACAAGTATTACAATAATCCCGATATATTTTTGCTTTACTTCCTAATTCCAACAATTTTGAATTTGTTTCATATTCATTCTGTTTGATATTTTGCAGCACATATGAAATATTAGATTGTTTTAAATCAATTGAATAATGATAGTATTCGTCTTGCAGGCTCAATATTTCAAACATCGTCAATCCAAACTCTTCGACAGCAGCAGTTTTTAGCTTATTCTTAATATTTATTATTTTTTCCTCAAAAGTTATGGAGTCCTTACTTATTCTGCCATCCAGTTTGTCACTGTATTCGATATAGAACGTCGACAATCTATCCTGTATAATTTTAATAAGTTCATCAAACGTAGAGCAGTACACATGGTAAGCCTTTAAGAATCGCCTAGAAGATGTCAGAGTAATTACTGAAAATAAAGTCAAACGAGTTAATACGCAATAAAAGAACATAATTGAAAACGTAGTTATCTAATACTTACAGTTTTCCAATATTTCGTGTTCGCAATTTAAACTACAGATAATTTTAGATTTTTCTAAGTGCTCAAGTATATTGTTAGCTTTCACCTCTGTTGTAAGATAAGATTTTTCGTGGGACTCATATTGGCTTAACAAAGAAGCTATGCGTTTGACCATCGGTTGAATATGCTGACGAATAATAGCCATGTCCTCTAGAATGTGTTTCAAATGTAGCGGACGGTCTTCAAACCTCTTTTCAAATACTTTCAAATGATCAGTGTACTTTTGGCGAAGCCGTTGTGCTTGCGGGTAGAAACTGTCATTAAAACCTTCTACGATATTATGATGCAATAAAAAAGATCCTATAATAGACTTAAGATCTTTTTTATTATATGCACTTTGTCCTGGAAGACAAATTTCTGCCGAATACTCATCTGAAATAAAGAAAAAAATAATACATGCATATATATACACTCACGCCTTAAATCCCAGAAAGGGTAGGCATAGGTACACCAGCCAGAGTTACAGCCAGTACACTCACTATTCACATAAAAAACAAAACACGTGCAAAACATATAAAATGTTGTCACTAAATTCTAACATGAAATAGAGTCGTTATTTTTTACTGCCCCTGTGTATGTACTCTTAGGTCTGCTAAATCACGTAACGCCCTTTGATAAGGTTTTCACTATCACTTAGATAATAATTGATTCCGGAAGGGTAATTTATAGGATGTGGAGAAAATATGTTTTAGAATCCTGTCATTAAACTATATTTTTGGACGCCTACTAGGGTAAAGCACACTTTTTGAAACTCATCAAAACACTTATGCAGATTGCTAGTTAGGTAATAGAAATTATTTATTACTAGATCTTGCTGGCGGCTCCGCCCGCGTGGAGGTTATTTTTGGAAGGAAAGGTATACAATCCATGGAGGCATCTTAAGCTATTACACCTTTCTATATTTTGCTATGCCAAAGGATGCGTGCATTTTTCCGGGATAAAAAGTAGCCTATATGCTATTCCAGACTATAATCTATCTCTGTGCCAAATTTCAACTAGATCCGTTGTAGCGTGATTGAGTAACAAACATCCATCCATCCATCTAAACTTTCGCATTTATAATATTTGTAGGATTGACTTACGTGGCGCTTCTGTCAACACTGTACTCGTAGAGTAGCCATCTGTGAAACGAAAGGTAATAATTGTGACAAAATACTTTCGAGATTCCTATCTATTGATAGTCACAGGGTATTCCATTTTCAAGTAACACCCATATAGATACAGGTTGGATAAATTCCTTAAAAGTTCGAATTTTAAAAAATAGCTTAAATTTTGTATATCCCTTCCCCATTTGAAATGATAATGGTAAAAATATTTTATATATTATATTTTACTTATTTTATAGTTAATATGTATAATAAATCGTTATAAGGTATATAATACTAACATACTTTAATGTTTCTGTAAGTAATGAATAAGACAATGGTTTACCTTCATTTGTATTTGTTGTGGGTTTTTCGAACGGTTCAGTCGAAAAAATATATTCTGATATGTTTATTTTATTATTTCCTTCTGGTGCCATTGTTTTGGTATCTGTCTCTAAATACTTACTCGGAGTCGTAAGCATATATTTATTTGCAATTTCAACATTCTGCCCACAAGCCAGCCTCGTAAAAAAAATAGAACACACAAAAAAAGTTAGCACCAACATCTTACCACAAACTGTATCAACTAATCAGACAGCGGTATATACATATATACTAAATGGAATGCTAGATATTTTTACAAGCAATTAAACCGTAGACATTTATTATTGTTATTTTAAAAATGGCATGATTGTCTGTAAACAATGGCTGAACTTGTAGTGATTAAATATTGCCTGTTAAGGCCAATCGTCGCGCAAACTTACGTTGAGTTCCAAAAATTCCTGAAACGTATGTTGATCCAGTCGGTATATATAAAACTAGCTGTTGCGTTGTAGTTGTTTTTAAAACTATATGTATAAAATCTATTGAGTCATCTTAAGCTTAATTTTTCTGTCGTTTGCTATCCCATAGATACCGTGCATTTTTCCGGGATAAAAATTGACTCCGATATCCTATAATCCCTAAACATTCACTATACAAAAAATCATGTCGATGCTCTGTGGAAAACAAACAAACTATCCCGCGGGAATAGTACATTTTCAATATATGGTATTCCGGACAATAATCTATCTGTGGGAAAAATTTCAACCAGATCCATTCCGCCCTTCTAGTGTGATTGAGTAACAAACATCGATCCATCCAAACATTCGCATTTATAATATCAGTAACTTTATAAAACAAAGTCGCCGCCGTGTCTGTCTAAACGCGATAGACCCCAGAACTACTGAACTTTTCATATGGTCTTCATCAATAGACGCAGTGATTCATAAGGAAGATTTAGATTATATAATTCGTAGTTGTTCTCGCAGTTTTGCATGCGTTCATCGGTACCAAAGAGACGTGCGCTACTTAATAAATAATCATACCCAACATTTTTTGCTACGAAAATATTTTCTCCAACGCATGAATTAAATCTGCAATATAAAAGTAGATTATATGCGATACTCTAGGATATAATCTATCTCCATGCCGAGTTTTACTCAAATCCGTTGAGCCATTACAATAAAAAAAGAAATACAAACGTTACAAACTTTCGAATGATATACATATTATAACTAGCTGTTGCTAGTTGCTGTCATCTTTGGGAGATAAAGTGAAAAGAAAAATACCAATTTTCATTCATTTAACTTAAAAAATGACAGATTTTCATACAAACTTTCATCCTCTATTTTACCCCGTTATATATATTAGTATAGATAGGTATATTATGTTTTATACATTGAGCATCATTACGATATTCTGTCTCAATAATATATTTATAAATGAACTCAAACAATGTACGATAAATCATTAAAACGTAGACGTAGAGTACAGGTCTTCAATTTTCAAAACGTCTGGAAATAAATAAGTACTAAATTGTGTTCAAGTGTACCAGTGTACCCATATTAAAAGTTCTGACATCCTAAAAGAAGTATCTAGCTACATTTTGAAGATTCATAAAAATAATATACTTACAAATAGAAACCATAAAACGTTACAATTCAGGCTTTTGAAACTACCGCTTCAGCCTCGTTTTGTAAAGGGCAGTCGGCATTCAAATCGTAAACGTCATCGGCGCGGCGTACATTCTTCAGCAATATGTTCATTTCAAAGTTATTTTTCATTGTGTGATTGTGTAAATATTTTTTATTTTCATTGTAGTATGCAATTAATGCACGTTTATTGGCACATCAATTGTTTAAATATCATTAGTTATCAAAGTATGTACTCTGAGTTATTTACGAAAGGAGTAATGAATTGAATTAATTTCTAGCCTTATCTATTATCTACGAGGCAACAACGTATTTGTTAGCACAATTATCGCTAGACTGTACTTATTATCTGATATTATGTGAATATTCGACTTTTTTTAACCCCTTTGGACAACTTAACATTAAATGAATATCCAATTAAACTCTCGCTTAATAGTAAATACACCGCTTCTCAGCTCATGCCAGTAAATACCGGAGTACCATAAGGCTTTCGCCTACATTGTTTCTTTTACATATTAATGATATAATATGTTGTCGCTTGTCAACATTCATGGCTATGCAGACGACAGTACTGTCCATGGGCTCTATTGCAGCAAGCCTCCTGGTTGCCAGGCAGATACTGAGAAGAGACGCGAGGATCTTGTCATTGAGCTTAACCGGGGCTTGGATCTCGTTTCATGTGTGTTTGTGTTTGTATCGGTAGTTGATAAAACTAACTACTTTTATTGATCGTGTAAGTAGGATGGGGTCGTAAGAGGTGATTAAGGGATTTCAAGTGCTCAATAGCTCAGCTCGGTACTAAGTTAAGTACTCGTGCCCAAGTGGAAAGCGACCACCCTAGAAAATAATTAAAACTTGGTTGATAATATATAATAGATCATCTGAATAAGATCTTAAAAATTAAATCAGACTACTATTTTAATAACAAAGCGACAAGATATAAATAAAAAATGGTACTAATACATTACTACCTCAATACCTTTTTATCAGGAATGCTGCATCACATGGACATAATAGGTGACTTGACTATAATTTATTATTTCATAATATTATAACATGGCAACATAAATAACATACATAATATAGTTGCTGATTATTATAATTAATTACACCGTTAATTTTAATTGTATTTTTTTGACTAGTGACAATATGGTAAACTAGTTATTGTACAGCGACTCTGGAGCTACTTGCTTGTTCTTCACTAGCAAAACTGAATTTCGAACAAGCGGTTAAGTAAAAAAGATTGATGGAATCTCAATAATGTAAAAAATATGTATTCAATAAATATTGACATTGATTATCATCAAGTAGTCTATACCTTCAAAACATCCGAAAAGAATGATGAACTGATTTCTACGTATGTATACGAAGGGAGTTTAATGTCATTGAAAATGTATGTAATAGATCAAAGTGTCAGATATCTGCAGTCGACCTCACATGATTGCCATGTTTGATATTGTCTAGACTAGTCTAGAGGACGTACGGTCACTCCGAACTTAGACGCAATTTTTTATTAGTTTTAATTCAAATTTACTTAAACAGCACCGACTTTTATTGCTTTGTGGCAAAAAAATACCTATTACAAAAACCAGTGTGAATGCAAATAAACGACACCCTATTTGCAACAAATGCAGAATCACATCAGTCTTATAGTCTTATTTCATTGCCACTATACCCATGAGATCCATTTTTGCAGTCATGGTTTTGATCATTGTAATTTTATTTTTAAAGCCAGGCACCCAGTCACTGTGCATTATGTCTAAATCGGGATGATAACCGTAGTGCAGTGTCATGCGGCACTTTATAATTCAAAGTTCTGCTTGTTTTTTAACCGACTTCAAAAAAAAGGAGGAGGTTCACAATTCGTCGTGTATTTTTTTTTAATATTTGTTACCTCAGAACTCCGTCATTGACCGATTTGAAAAATTTTTCTTTTATTACAGAGAACATGCTTCCAGATTGGTCCCATAGAATTTTTATCGAATCGGTTGAGTAGTTTGGTTTTTTCATCAATTATTTTTGAACTCCAAAAATAATTGATTTCAATTGTATGTAATTAATTGATGTAAATGTAACCAATTTTTATTTGCTTTTTAGTTGTGTCTGGGTTTTTCGAAGGCGGTTTTATTTTTATTTTAATATTTATATTGACGCAGTGGCCGGAGGGGTTAGTTTACTTACAATACTTATATGACGACTATATATACATATATATATATATATACTGGTGACATTCATTTGCTTAAAAACTATCGTATTTTATTAAATGTGTGTATTACAATATCATCTAAGGTTGTGGAGTTTTTAGTAATTACTCTCTGTCATCTTTGGTACCTACTGAGCTCATAATTATATTATTGTAAATAAAATCAAGACATTTTATTGATTGTTTATTGATGATCATTATAATATGTATAAATGTAATCACCTAATAAATATTCCGTCCAGTCCATTTAACAGTTTGTCGTTAGTGCCCGATTGGTATAAACTTAGTACGAATAACCTTTCCACATGGTTCACCAACACGACCTGGATTACAAATGACTTTAGCTATTGTCTCGGTAAACGAGTAAAAAATTTTAAATACATTTTTAGGAAAACGTTCCGGGCAGGTGCAGGCTGTTTCTCTATTCATTTTGTGCTTGATTGTGATTCTTTTTCACGCTATGTATATAGAACAGTTTTCTACGGAATAATAAATAAATAACTAACACCCAACAGTTACATACATAGCCCCGACGCCACACTAAGATACGAGTCTTGTGTTGTGGTTATCAGGGACTACGAGAGACTTTCGGTCTCACAACACCCAGACCCCGGTCACCAATATATGCGTCACACAAGCATTTGTCCCGGTGTGGGAATCGAACCCACGGCCTCTCTTTTCACAGCCGGCTACTCGCCAAATGCGCCACGGAGGCTGTCAAACGCTGGCTGTGTAACGTGCAAACTATATTCAAGCAATTATTGTTTCGTATAATTTAAAACAATATCGACGTTAGTTTCATTACGTGGAGTTGTTTTCTCATTTTAAATATCAAAATTAAATAAATAATAATAAATGTAAATGTATATAAAAATCAATTGCTTCATTGTTATTCTTTTTTAATTGTGGTGGTGTGTGTGTGTGTGTATGTGTAGTAAGTAAGCATAGGTTAAGACATGTACTTAGATATAAGGTGTTATGCAGTCATTAAATGGATGTCACCGCAGACAGTCGTATCAATTGAACCCCACACACTACATTACTAATTGGCAGGTTACACATACGCGAGGGCAGTCTGGTTACGTTTTACCGCCTCATTCATTAACATTTTTTTATGCGTCCCTTAGTGGGCTGCCAATGGGCCGAGTCCCTACCCCCTATGCACACCCCACCCGACACTATCAGCTAAAACCCCGCGGTGGCCTTCTTTGGCGCTTACGGAGCGATTCCAGGGTATTCTAAGGAGTGCTAGAATTGCAGCCGGAATCGCCCCCGCGTGGTGCTGCGTAGCAGCCCATCTCCATGGGGGCTGAACCCCCGCGCACCGAACAACGACAGCGAACGAGGCCTTATCACCCGTGCTGCCGTCCATCTCGGGGTCGCACGATGCTCCGAATTTGAGAGTGCATCGATACGCCCCCCGCTGCGCGCCCGCGACCCTCGATGGCCCCTATTAGTCGACTCGTATGACAGGCAGGGGTTACCGTGGTGAAATTCTCCAAACGCCCCCATTCCACAGATTGCTGGTAGCCTACAAAGACGAGTACAACTGCTTAACAGCTATTTTTGTCTTGTTGTTGCTATTTTTGTCGATTGTAAATAAATTGACTGCCTCGGTGATGCAGTTGTAATTGCGCATGCGTTACGACTACTGTGCTGAGGTCTCGGGTTCGATCCCCGTGTCGGGTTAAGTGATATTGAGTTTTTCTATTTAGAAATACTCAGTATCAACTAGTATGGAATTGTGCCTGATATGGGGATAGGCTCGCCCCCTATCACATTATGGGACCGTAATAAATTCGGCGAAAAGTGAGTGTACTGGTGACACCTCTGCCTGCCCTTTCGGGGATTACAGGCGTGAGTATATATATATATGTATCCAATTCACCAGCAATGTCACCTATTCCAAAGAAAATAGAGGACTCTATTTTTTATAACATTCCGGTAAACGAGCAACTGGATAACCTAATGATAAACGAACATCCACATGAACACCCATACAATCAGAAGGATGGTGTGTTGCCAGCCTAAAAGGAAAATAATGAGGTTTGAGAAGGGAAGTGGGACTTAAGCCTCCGAAAATGTCACTGACCGTATGATACATAACACTAACGTAAGCTGCTCGATTTTTTATGAGACAGTAGACATTGTAATTCGATGAAGTAGGCCCATTGTGTTACACCTAAAATATTAAATAAGAATAACCGTAAATCTTTTATATAAAACAATATATCATATGGAGCTAAGTTTTCATGTTCAGTTTTCAAAATTTAGTTTAATTTTCATAATTCTATAATATTATTTTAATTAGATAGGATTGCTAAAACATTAGGGCTCTATTAATAAACATTGTAATACATCGAGCAACATTGTATAAGTGCTTTGCCTTGCTTCCTCTCACGTAACTAAATGTCACTCCGTCTAGCCAGACAAATCACAATAAGACAAAAATATTTATGTTATAGTATTAATATTAGCTTTGTATCATATATTGTCACGCTGCAGAGGACGAGCCTCCTTTACTAATGATAGAGGTTAGACACACATCTTCGAAAGTTTTATTTCGAATTCTCAGTTGTTGCGGCGACCGTGGCAGGGGATGATAATGATGCAAAACTAATTGTATTGAATACTACAAATCTATTGTAATGATTTGTATATTGCCTCCGACATCCTCCGTGGCGCAGGTGGCAAGTAGCCGGCTGTGCAACGAGAGGCCATCGGTTCGATTCCCACACCATATTTTGTGTCCGGGGTCTGGGTGTTGTGAGACCGAAAGTCTCTCGTAGTCCCTGATACCCACAACACAAGACTCGTATCTTAGTGTGGGGTCGGGGCTATGTGTGTGACTGTTGGGAGTTATTTATTTAATTATTTATTTATTTTATTGTCGATAGTAGACCTATTTAACATACTTAGAGTATGCGGAGGTGGACGGGTGGACTGGCAGGCATGCCGCGTGCACATGACAGCTAGGTGCGTAATATAATCACGTAACACGATCTCGCGAACTTCGCTCAGTTATGCCCTGTCTACGCGGATTATTTCTTACTAGAAATGCCAATATTCTTAGAAACATCGACTTTATAACTTAACCTGTATTGTTTACGAGCGTCTGCGATTGATGTAACATTTACTAGCCCGTATGTATCTATATTCGATCCACAAAATAAAAAACGAGAGCTATTAAAATATCGTGAACTATACAGATTGAATAATAATAGACTGATATGTTATTAAAGAGTATTTGAAAAAGATATCCTGTTCATTTTGTACTTCATGAAGGTATAGAACTGATGTCCACCTCGTACACGCTTGACATTACAATACTGTCAAAAGTTAACGAAACACGCGATCTCGGTGTTTTTGTGTTGTGTTGTGTTGAATTTTAAATCCCATATTAATATAATAACAAAAAGGTCTTCTCAAATGTTAGGATTCATCAAACGTCAGACACGTGAATTTAAGCGACCCGAAACTAGAATCATTCTTTACAATGCTTTGGTCAGAAGTCAACTGGAATACGCATGTGTGGCATGGAATCCTTTTTATTCAGTTGATTCACAAAGAGTTGAATCAATCCAAAGACCGTTTACTAGATATCTCGCGTTTATTTCACAGGATATAAGCCATCGACAACCCTATATTGACCGCCTAATTTTTTTTAAGATGAAGTCGTTACGTGAACGACGCTGCTTTCATGATTTACTTTATATGTACAAAATTATTAATAGTTCTATAAAATGTAGTAATTTGGTTGAGAGCTTGTACTATTCTGTTCCCCACAAACCTCCTAGACATCCCATCATGCACATATTTCACATTCCTTTCTGTAGGACTAATATAGGCTTAAACTCACCTATAACGAGAATGTGTCGAGAACTAAATAGAATGTACAAATCTGATCCTAGTGTAGACATACTGGCATACTCGCTTACTCGTTTTAGAAAGGCCTTCTTTTCTATTAATTCGACACATGATTAAATGTCTTCTATAAAAAAAAACTATGTAAAATACAATATTGTTAATTCTTTTATTAAATGTTTAATAATATTTAGTATTTCGTAAGTTCCTATTATTTTTATTAGTTTTTAAGTTCTCTGTGTTTATGTTAAGTTGTTGTTGTTAGTTAAAAATAATTTTTAAATGCTGTGTATACCTGTAAGTGGCATGCATATCAGCCATTTGTCACATACAATGTATTTTAAACTTAAAGATATGTATGCTGTTGGTGTACCTTATTAAATAAATAAATGAATAAGAACTGTGTAAAAGTAAGTACGAAATATTTATTAAATTTTAATGTAAATGTAAGAGTACAAAGTTACCCACAATCTAAACCATAACTGCATTGACACAAATGGCTTTAGTCTACATTCCGCTTATTCTTTTATATAGGTATCTATCACAGTGTAAAAAAGCTTATTTTGTTTTCGAAGATGTTATTCAACATAATAATATTATAATACTCATGAGTCATGCCTCATCTACCGATCACTAACTCAGTGAATGTCTACAAGTAGCGCCGAGTACAGACTAAACAAACATGAAAACGTATTTCCTATTAAACAACGAGAAATCGAGACGGACAGACGGGTAAACACTTTACATTGTAACATGAAAGTATTTAAGCTGTTTGTGAATGGCCGTAATCAATCAAATGGTTGCCTACATTTTTTTATACTTTATGTATTCAGACGAGATATTAACAGTATTCTTCTCAATCATACTGTGTCTTGTAGCACTTAAGTGTTACTAGTAGAATTACGAATAAAACTGCAATAGCACAGACAACTTTTTTTGGGGGTCTAGAGTTGGGGTACAATGTTGGCCATTTTGCGGCCTTCTAAGTACTCTGACAATAGACCCTCGACCGCTTCTTCACCTTCTTGCCCATGGCGTAGTGTGAAGGAGCAGGCCGGCATTATTGTGTTGAGTAGCGGGGGATAGATCGTCTCTCGCTACTCGATACTCTAATTGAACCGTACTGCGCTTACCATCAGGTGAAGTGCGGTCACTTAGCCGTGCTAGGATAAAAAAAAACCTCTAGTTTGGTGAGAATTTAACATAGAAGCTATTTATCGCCTCCTTCGTCTAGTGGCGGCGTGTGACAAACCGATGAGATCCTGGGTTCATATCGGACAATCACAATTTGTATATGAGTTTTTGATTTGGAAACAATGAGTTGCTCGAAAAAGAAATCGGCGATCCGTGTGTAGGTGCTAGTTGCACTTCCGCCTTCACCTTTATACAGGCATAAACGAGAACGAGGAAACATACGAGGTAATAAATTGATTTGCGTTAAAATGCTATATTTTGTAACCAATGTATATATTGAACGAGACCTGTCGAAAGCTGTCCGATGTATTTTTACTTTTAGAGAAAGAATCATCAAAATAGCCGCATAATTGACGATATTTTAATATTTTATCCATAATTCCACTACATATGTGGGTTGGAGAAAGTCTTTAATCTTTAATCATCTGGAAAAGTCTGAGTCTACACAAAATCATCATACTTCGGTGCCTCTCAATCTCGCTTATATAAATCTAATGAACTGAACTTATTTGCGATTCTCAATTAAAAGTAATTAATCTGAACCATTTTGAAAAGTGGAACACGTCCGTTACGGTTGTTGCTGTTGCACTACTTGCGGAAAATACCATGGTTAAAGTGCGGCCAAGATCTATAGACTGGTTAAACCTGAATGAACATGCAATAAGGTGATGTTGTGTGTATGGTGGGATTGGAAATCGTTAATTATGAGCTTTTACCATCTGGCAAATACATAGATTCCGATATATACTGCGAACAGAAAATGATGCTAAAACAAGAAATGAAGTTTATCGATCAACAAGTAGAGTATTTAATCAAGATAACGCCAGACCTCACACATCTTTATTCACTCATCGCGATTAAGAGAGTCCTGATCTTGTACTATTAGACTTCCACTTGTTTCGGTCTCTTCAGAATTCTTTAGGCAGTGTAAGCTTAACATCAAGGGGATTGACAAAAGTTTCCGTCCCATTTTTTTAACATAAATAAAAAAACGAAATTTTAAATTCGAAACCGGATTATCGGGATAGTAATAAATAATAATAATAATACTAGCACTGTATTAAACATTGTCCCACTGCTGAGCACGGGCCTCCTCTACTATTGAGGAGTTAGGCCTTAGTTCACCACGCTGGCCTATTGCGGATTGGTAGACTTCACATACCTTTAAAATTCTTTTGGGAATTCTCAGGTATGGAGCAAGCGATAATTAACAAAGAATACACACATAACTTTTAGAAAAGTCAGAGGTGTATGCCACTTGGGTTTCGAACACTTTCGTCTTGACAGTCCGTACCGCAACCAACTAGGCTATCGATACTAAAGGGATAGTAATACATTTAAGAAATGTATATACGTCGAATGGAAACCTCTTTTTGCGTCGGTTTGTATAAATAGTATTTATTTAACTCAGGTTTCAGGCTCATTTATCGGGTTTGCGTCGAGACGGGATATGAACCAGGTCCGGGGAGGGGGTGTAATTAAGGGTCGGGTGGGGGTGCCAGTAGGGGGATGTGGCGAGAGGGTCGCGATGACGCGGGCGTTGGGGTCAGACGGCGGCGTTCAAGGTGAAGGCCGCCAGCCGCCACCGGCACGCACATAATGATCCTACATTTTGGCCCAATGCAGGTGAAAAGGTTACTTATAATAGCACAGTTTGAAAACTGCGTGGGGGATGCATCCATAACATTAAACAAAGAGTACGAAATCGTTCCAGGGTCACATTGCAAACTAATAGGATTGAGTTTTAACTTATAATGAGCTAGCTTTTCCCACAGGTCTGCCCTGGTAATCCTGTTGATTATACGGAAAGGGATCATTATTGCTTGATTTGTTCTAAGCTTCTAAGCGTTTTAGTGAAATATTTTGTATAAAAAACCGATAAAGCAACAATGTTTTATATGGATTCCGAATTTTCGTTAGAAACAATACGGCATCTCGTGTTTTTTCTGATTTGGATATATTGTCCGTGACCGCAAGACACCACAGATATACATTGGATACGTACATTTACTAATAGTCTACAGCTCTTACAAAACGGGCACCTGTTCAGCAAGAGCTGGAAGTCGAAACTGAAACTGAATAACACATCAATACAAATAATAAATCAATATTGTGGGTCCTGATTTACATTTAGTACATGGTAGTAATAGTATAATTATCTTTTATTGCACATCTCCGAGTGCAGGACAAACAAAAACCAACTTTGACTAAGTTAATAACGTTGATAAAATGCTCATAGAATGGGTAATTCTTATAGGAATTCGTACATGACCACACTCTTCAGAAACTTTGTATTTATAGTTAACTAGCTGTTGCCAGCGACTTCGTCCACGTGGAGTTTCTGATCTGTATGTATTGGCGGCATGATAAACAATACACGACAAAATTGGCGTGGGTTTCTACATTTTTTTATTTTAAACTTTTTAGAGAATGTTTTTCATGACTGTGAAAATTGAGCCTTCTTGAGGAAAATGTGCGAAAACTCTATTTCACGAACTATAATGTAACTCCTTAAATTGCTTAAGCGCTTATTGCGATCCATTGCTTAAAAACAAAAGCAAATCTATACTACGAAAAACGTACCTTTTTCCGGGATTAAAAGTAGCCTATGTGCTATCCCAGACTATAATCAATCTCAGTACCAAATTTGATCTGTTCAGCCGTTCTGGCGTGATTGAGCGACAAACATCCATCCATCCAAACATTCGCATTTATAATATTATAGTTAGAAGTAAGATACACCATATTAACAAGACTTCCGACAACTAATACTTCCAATCCTAAAATAATAAGAATCGTTCTCATGCATAGAGAGAAACGGGATTATAGTTTTGGGCGATATTTGTTGAACAAAAATACAAAGCAAACCGCAAGTCGTCGCCAAGCGGAGAAAACAGCGTGAAGGGCGGGCGGCGCGATGATTAGCGTATTACGTATTTGATAACAAATGACACTAGTAAAACGTGCTCTCCCGTTCACACCTGCTGTGTCTCCTTACAAGCGTAGCAAGACAGATAAATCGACAATGAATCAGGTTCCCGGTACGTAGAATTTGACTCGAGCAGACGGTCCGACGACGCAGACGAAATGCCATTAAATGACGTCACGAGCCACCTTGTGTAAGGGGACAAGGGGAGTGGGGACGCATAATGGCACACTACCGGCGGAGCTCGATACCCACTGTTATATAAGTAGCAAGCACGCTGACTAATCATCGTAAAGTGAGCCATATAATATAATTTGAAAATATTCTAGTAGCTATTAACCTATTTAAAATCGAACACGTGTATTGTCATTTTGGATAGAGATTTAAGAATACAAAGATCTAAGATTAATCGGATGTTTTAATATGACCGCACTTTCTAATATATTTTATATAAATTAAGTAGGTATATTAAATACTTACTAGCAATAGCGAGGCAATACATTAACCTAGCCCCATGAATTAATATCTTATAGATATCAGGAATTTATGGTGCCTCCACACACATACATTTTGACGGTAGGCAGCGGCTTTGTTGTGCCCTGGTATTGCAGAAGTCTATGGGCGGCGGTGACTACTTACCATCAGGTGGCCCGTCTGCTCGTCTGCCTATCGAGGCACTAAAAAAAACATATAGATAACAAATATTTGTGAAGCAAATTTTTAAATTTGAAACAACAGAATGATGAGATGAGACAGATCGCTCGCCGCCTTGTAAACGAATAACACCACTTAATACTTGAATAATTATTAATTGAATTACTAAGTACTACATGGCACTTCACTGAGGTTTTTTTTATGCCTGGATAGATACGAGCGGACGGGCCTCCTGATGGTAAGTAAACACCGCGCCCATAAACTTCTACAATGCTAGGGCATAGCAAAGCCAGTGTCTACCGTTACCACCTCAAGACAAATATTCAGTTTCGTTACGATGCTTAATCATTTTAATGCCCTTTAAAACAAGAAAAAGCAATTACACGCACCGGCAAAAATAGACAAAGCCGTGGGTGGTACCTTCCCAGACAGTACCTCGCGTACACTTAGCTGTGATAAAATCTGCGGCTTCTCGTTTTTTAGCCGCGGCAACGATAATTGAACCACGACCTTTCGTTTTACAACTTTGCTATTGCTTAGGAAAGTATATGGAAATCTTTAAATATGTTAGCATTAAAAGACAACGTAGCTATTTTGTTTTATTTCATGATTTCCTAAATTTAATCAAGGCAACACACTGTAGCGTGAACTTTACAGACAATATGAGTCGAGTTACATGATCGCATGAAGGCGAGACCGACACGGACCGACGGATATGAGTCCTTCCTCCACGTTATCGGCCGGCACTTTTGTTAAATTAAAATGGATGAGGTTTAAATTGGAACAACCGTAACTAACTGTTGGTGCGGCGACGTCTGCGCACAATTACAACAATCTACTACGACGGGCGCGGGCCCGTGCGCAGTAGAAAATAGGACGCGCATCGTGCGATGGGCGGCGCGACGCCGACGCGTGGGGTCCCTCTCCCTCCCTCACTCGACACTACACTTCACTCTATTAAATAGTATTCATATGTTAGAACATCAGCCAGTCCAAATACGAATCAAATATAGTGTTAAATTGGCACCTGCTAGAAAGGTTAGGTAGGTACATATTTAAAAGTAAATTTTCTTTTAAATCAGCCCAGTACTATTTACCTTCCCGCATCTAGGCACGAGCCTCGATTTACAGTACATTAATGGAAAATATTAAACTTAGTCCACCACTCTGACCGAATGTAGACGTCACTAACTACAATAGATTTCCTCACTTAGTTTTCCTTAAAGACACTCATCTACAAAAATTCATCTGTCCTTAGAAATCAAACCAACGATATCAACCTTGCCACTACGTTGTGCGCTATACACGCGTCTCTACAAAATGTATCGCTATTACCTATAATTTTTTTAATGCGAAAAAAACCGCGAAGGAATACGTCTTATAATCAACATATAAAAATAGCAATTGTTAATAAACAGCCTCCGTGGCGCAGTTGGCGCGTAGCGGGCTGTGTAACGAGAGGCCGTGGGTTCGATTCCCACACCGGGACTAATGTTTGTGTAACAGAAATATATTTGTGTCTAGGATCTGGGTTGGTGTTGTAAGACCGAAAGTATCTCGTAGTCCCTGATAACCACAACACAAGACTCGTATCGTATCGTGTGGGGTCGGGGCTATGTGACTGTTGGGCGTTATTTATTTATTTAAGTTACTTTTAGAGTATCAACTTTATAGTTGTCAATTTTCGTGCATTGTGACGACTAATGTTGTTTCTATGTGACGTCATCCATCCAGTGCCACTTCTAAAACTGTTTTATGGAGATCTCATATATTAAAATCTCGTTTAGGCTCTAGGCTAGGGTTTTTTAAATCTCATATCCCATCGAAATTATTGTTAAGATCATTTGAAATTCCCATGTCCTCCTACCCATATTTATACTATAACTACAATTTTTTCGTGCTATTACATCGAATTATTATTATTTACTAGCGCCCTGCCCCGGCGAAGCATGCGTAGCAAAGCATATACGGCAACTTTTTTTTCTTTGCCTTGATTTAACGGTAAATTTTAACGAAAATATTTTATTTTCGTCTCTTTATGCGGTGCGATTTTTTCCGACATATTCAACAATCATCGTCACCTAATTTACACAGTCTTAATAAATTATATATTACGCCTAAACCTTCTTCATAAATCACGCCGTCTATTTATGGAAGTCGTATGAAAATTCGTTCAATAGTTTTTGACTTTATCGTTGTCAGATAGACAGACTAGTGACTTTGCTGGTGGTAGGATATTCATATCCGCCCGGATAGCGACCACCGTAAACAGGGTGTAAAACCTGCCATAGTGGCACACGAAAGTGTGTCGCGTTCCGGTATCAGCCAATGTACATCCGGTTTTTGTCGGGGGTATAGATTTAGGGTACGATGTTGAGCTGTTTTGCGGCCTTCTGAGTGCTCTTTTTTTTCGCGGGGAAAAGCTTTTTATCATTACTAATTTATCACTACCGCCCCGCCGGGGAGGGGGGGGGGGAGGCAGTACGGTTATGTTGGGCTCGCCGGCCTTACGACCCAGCGTTAACTCGTCCACGAGAGATGTTGACATCCGGACGACCGCTGGGCCGAGTCCCTAACAAATTCCCTACACCGGCAATACCAACAAATAACCCCACGGTGGCCTCTTCGGCACATAAGAGATGGTCCCGGGCACACGGGACGAGAACCGCCTCTGCGCTGAGTACTCTGACACTAGACCTTCGACCGCTTCTTCACCTTCTTGTCCATAGCTTAATGTTAAGAAGCAGGCCGGCATGATTGTATTAAGTAGCGGGCCATAAGTTGTCTCTAGCTACTCGATACTCTAATTGGACGGCAAAGCGGCTAACATCAGGTGCAGTGTGGGCACTTTGCCGGGCCAGGATAAAAAAAAAGACGCGGCGAAGGGGATCTTGCTTCTTAATACGTATAGATATCAATTGAAATTACAACCTCAGTGGGCTTAGGTTTTGTTTAATTTATGGCTTATTTTGTGTAAATATGTAGTTCATGACTTCCTTCCTGACAATAAATTTCCTGAACGAGATACTTTTAATTTCCCTATATGTCCCGAGAATGGAAAACTGCGAGAAAATCCTTATTTTTTGCTCTAAAATGTAACGCTGTCTCCAACGAAGTAGGGTTAATATATCTGATTATTAATAATAATATGTTACGCTGTAGATAAAAGAAAAATGAGCTTGTTAGATAAGTACATCACTAAAATAAACATCAAATAGGTATGAAAAGATACAGTAATAAACGTAATGACGAAGCGTAACCAGGCAGACGTATTGTAATAATGAAGTATGTTACACGTGCCGATAAAAATTATATAGAGCAAAAAACCTATTGCGGTATTAATATGAGGACAAAATAACACAAACAATTGACTAATTTAAAATTACGCAGACCGTCTCGACGTGGCGCAGACTTCGATGGGGTCATTCTACTATTAATAAATATGTCTGTAAAATGTGTTTGCGGTTGGACATTCAGTGACGATTAATAATCAGTAAATATATGCGGTTTAAGTGCGCAGTATGTACCTATTTTAATTGTTGCTTTTTGTCTGACTTGAATGTAAATAACACACACTCTGCCTTATAGGCACTTATAGATATGCATGTTCTGTAACAGCATAATAACCATATGTCACAACTAGCAGAAAGATAATTATTGTTTGAATTCTGGTTTCAGATAATTAAAAAAACTTTTTAATGAATTATGTGATTACATAAAAAGGTACGTGTTAGTAAATACAAATATAATAGCTTTTACAAAACTAGTTGAATAGATGTTAAAGAAAATAAACGAAAATACCATTTGCTTTTTAAATCATTGTGGTAAATAAGACCACTCATAGTAGACACGGAAATTCTTAGGTAAATTTCTATATGAAACGATGTATTACGGAACACTTCCCACATTACATCGGTTTCTTATAATGATTTCTTTGCCAAAACTATGCATATTATAATGCCCTATGTATCAAAAATTATTGATTCTAATTCCATGGATATGTAATTATGTATAACTCAAACTAATGAACGTTCGTTTTTCAAATATATATAAATAGATACGTTACATACATTATTCACTAGTAATTTAAAATAGTGTAAATAGCGGTCTAGGTATATAAATTTCCATAATGCAATTCGTCTAGACTAGACGAAGTGCGCTCCTGAGCGCGTACCGATGGAGACAAACTGTCTAGAGGTGAATTGAGACGTTGCAGTTTACCAACATTTTTTAAGCTAAACTTAAATTTATGCACAAGACAAAGACAACTTTTATAAGTTGTTGTTTACTTTTTTACTTAAAAAAGTATATTCATCATAATATTTTAAAAATCTCCACAATCCAAACTAAAACATAAGATTACTTATGGTTTGTTATCATAAAATTCTACAGAGTAGACTAAAAATCGCGATCTAAGTTACTCAACTTACTTTTTTCATAAATTTTAACATAGTGTATTCATTTTCAATCATATTATAGCATTGTCTTAAATCTATTTAGTATTGGCAAAATTCAATTTAACGGTATTAAAATGAAGTCATATTTTGCTGCTGTAAACAATGATACTGCTGCTGTGAACAATGATACTTTATAATGTTGTTTATGCCTGTAATTGGCGTATATATTAAGAATTATTTTATAAATAAATTTAAATGTCAATGTAAATTATATATGCTGTTGATGTACCTATCGAAATTAATAAATAAATAAATTTTTGAATCCCATGCATCAATAAAATAGCATACTTGAAATCTGTAAACTGTTTTTTTCTATACCACGATAAAAAGAAAAAAAATCTAAGAATTTAATATTTATTGTAATTTAGTATGGCGTACCTAGAACAGAATCGACAGCAATATTATCGATGGATCGCATATATTTCCAAACTTACAAGGTATTAAGAACTACGGTTCCACAACAACCAGGCAGAAACATATATTTGTGGATCACACTAACATTTGTCTTGGTGCGGGTATCTAACCCACGGCTTCTCGTTTTTAACCGACTTCAAAAAAGGAGGAGGTTAACAATTCGTCGGAATCTTTTTTTTTTATGTATGTTACCCGATTACTCGAAGATGCCTGGACCGATTCGAGAAATTCTTGTTTAAAAGGGTATACTTCCCATGTGGTCCCATTGGCACCAAGTCAGGATCAGATGATGGGATCACAGAAAAATTAAGGGAAACCCTCAAATTTTATTGTGACGCATAATTTGTTTTTTATTGAAGTCGGTGTACTTTTTATGAATAAAAAAACTTTTAATTTTACAGCCGGCTACTCGTCCGCTGCACCACGGAGTCTATCCAAGTATAATAAATATTAATTTTTAATTTATACTGATGGTTTAAACAAAGAAAAAAGTGTTTTTTAATAGATCTGAAATCTTATATTTTATTAGGTTAAATTTTAATGTTTTGTGGTATGTATTATACTGGATTATTGGGTATAATTTAATATTGTTTGCATATGATTTTATTTCAAAATCATGTGTATACATACTTAACAAATAATAGGTGCATGAATGTAATTTACCTAAATTCATACCACATTATTAAAAACGTAACACAAAATATGTGGATTTTCCGATTTTCCTGTAAAGCATTAAGATTATGTTAAATCAATGATGATGAGTGTTTGTCTAGTCTAGACATGAGTGAGCACCGAACAAATGACGCAGGACAACAGACTGTCTAGAGGTGAGACGAAGGCCTTTCCACGCCTTTTACGAATAAATGCATTCTGGACGTCTAGCCGACTAGACCTTAAACGAATGCGTGTTATGCAAGGGTCGTTGACGAATAGGTTTTACTAAGGCTCTTGAATGACGACATTGGTTTCGTAATACTGCCTACTAACACAGATCTGTTTATTTTCTGTTTGTATTTACGTCTTCTAATTAATATTTCAGTTTAGATTTTAAGTAGGTAAGTATATTATTATTTACTAGTGGTACGGACTGTAGATATGAAAGACCCTTGTTAGAAACTATGACTTACATCCGAATGACTTACACCTCTATCTTTCCGAAGTATCTTTTATAGACATTATTAATTATCGCTTGTTTTAACGATGAAGTAAATAACTAACACTGCATACCTGAAAATTCTTCTTAATAATATCAAAGGTATGTTACGTCTACCAGAACACATTAAGCCATCGTGGTGAACTAAGACCCCCCTCGTTAGAAGAAGAAGACAGTGCCGAACAGTGGGAGAATTTGTAATAGGTACATGGTACATGGCTGATATTGTTTATTATTATTTAGGTATGGAATAGTACGATCGATGTTAATTGATTTTAGAGTCTAAAATCTTAAAACATGCTGAATGGTTAAAAATATCAACAAATTGATTGCATCGCGCCTCTTTAAAACGTGAAATTATTTACCACAGTATATAGTCCCAAAATTAATACTTAAATATTAGCCACCAAGGTAAGAATATTAGTAAATGCATTGTCCGTCGTAGTGGCATGCGAATTACAAACAGAAGTTTTTTTAATTAACAAACATATTGTATAGGCAAGCAAGGGCGTGAGCAACAATTGTGGTCAACGTCTAGAGTCTAGACAGCCTATGCACCCCGCCCGCGCACCCCACGCCTCGAGAGTCGCCTACCCTGTAGACTCACCCCTTTATAAACATTTATTCTTAACACCAATCCAAAGCTGGATCCGATAATGTATTCAGCCTAAAAAATATTGATTTTTGTTTGGAGAACTTAGGCCCGTTGCTTTCTGACTTTCATATTTATATAGATATGTAAAAGAGAAATACCACTCATGTGGAAACTAATCAAGAAATTACGAGACAAAAAGTCTACAAAAATGTTGGCACTCGGCAGATACGTTCCTATAGAGTATAGGACATGGGAATGTGTTGAAGGTTTGGAAGGAAATTAATGGGGTTAAAATCTTATGCAAAATCACCAGTACTTTCATGCACACGGATATACGTACGGCTGAATATACCGATTCTGTTCGCTAATATAAAAATTTGCCAATTTGTTTATAATATAGGTAATGTCCCATCGACGCCCATGAAACCAAAAAAAGACCTGTCGATTAATATTATTATTAAAAGTAATAAGCATTCCATTCAAATTTTTATTAATTTTTTTGAAGATACACTCCTTTAGGCGCGTTATGAAAAAATGATGAGAGTGTAATTTTAAGATGCGCGCGCATACCGCCAACACTCTGAAGTTGCCCTAAGTACCAGGCTGGCATGAAATGTAAGGAGATTTGATACTGTTTCATTTCTAGTGACTTCTAGGTAATAATAAAAATGCAAGGTTGGTTTGTTCCTAGATAGTTCTTGGGTACGTCATCCTACGTCACTGTCATTATTCACTTTAAGTAAGTTTCATTGTTTCTAGTGGCTTAAATAAGAACCGAGGTGTCATGTGTCCA
The DNA here is from genome assembly GCA_905220505.1 of Laothoe populi. Classification (NCBI taxonomy): domain Eukaryota; kingdom Metazoa; phylum Arthropoda; class Insecta; order Lepidoptera; family Sphingidae; genus Laothoe; species Laothoe populi. The sequence continues at coordinate 11,149,906 of HG992147.1, read as the reverse complement.
CTTGTGACATTATAATAAGTACCTCCTTATTGTTATGAATATGATTTAAACGTGATTACAAAACGTTTTCTATGTTTTTGAATAATTGTTTTTAGATTTTAACCAAATTGTGTTTACTTTTGCTGTTTAGAATATACGATTTTATATTTATATTATTCTTCATCGTTCATTAAAATAATTTATATACAAACCTAGTCAAATTGACGACTTTTATAAGTATAACTTCTCACGCGCGTACATAAGTACACACACCCTTTTTTTATTTATTTATCAACAACTCGCCGAGATCAATCAAATCAGTCCAACTCTATAGGTTGGCGAATAATAGAGCTGAGTTCCGGAGACTACCTTCCTACTCCACCATCAGTCTCTGATTACCATCTGTAACTACTTATCGATACCTTATTACAAGCATGATATGTCGTATATCTACAATTAATTTTGACAGCGTCCGTGGCGCAACGGGCGAGTAGCCGGTTGTGAAGCGGGACTCTTTGGGTTCGATTCCCGCACCGAGACAAGTGTTTAAGTGACAGACAGATGTTTGTTTCGGGTCTGGGTGTTGTGGGACCGTAGTCCCTCGTAGTGCTTGAAACCCACTGTATCGTGTAGGTTTGACCTAGTGTGGGGTTGGGTGTATTTACCTATAAAAAATATCAGTTAGATGAGTTTTGTGTCTTATATACACCATTAGGTTAAGGTTACCTAGTTAAGATCTACTTCAATTTATAATTAAATTAAGCCTTTACCTTAGAAAAATCAAACTTAATTTATAGTATCTAATATATGTCTTATTTGTCCGGGTTTAAAAAATAAAAGTCCTTTCTAGTAACATTGTACCTAACCTTTAAGTGAGATTTAAAATGCGTAATTAATTTTTCATAAAAATATAGCCTCAAGTATTAAATAGTATATTGGATTTATTATTGAAATAAGATGCATACGAGAAGTGCAGAGTGCAAACTATTGAAATCGGTAGTGGTGCCAGTTGCCACGAGGCGCTACGCGACGTGGTGTGGCGATGTATAGTTATATTGAAGCAATGTCTAGACGCGGGGGCGTGCGAAAGGGTAACACAAATGGATAGGTTATAGTATTATAGACCTTTCATTATACAACCCAGGTTTAGTGTCGGTCGTGCCGGATTTAATGTAGGTCAAATCTTAAATATTTTGACTTACATTAAGATTAAGTCAAAAATTAAATAGAGTGGGTAATGATTAGTATTTAATGCTTAATAGTACGTTATCGGGGTATCATTTTGCTGGTGGTAGGATATTAGTATCCGCCCGGATAGCTACCACCGTACACAGGGTGTAAACCCCGCCATAGTGGCATACACAAGTGTGTCGCGTTCCGGGATCAGTCAGTGTACATCCGGTTTTTGTCGGGGGTCTAGAGTTGGGGACGATGTTTGGCCGTTTTACGGCCTTCTGAGTACTCTGACACTAGACCCTTGACCGCTTCTTCACCTTCTTGCCCATGGCGTAGTGTGAAGAAGCAGGCCAGCATGATTGTGTTGAGTAGCGGGGATAAATCATCTCTCGCTACTCGATACTCAATCGGATGGCACTGCGCTTACCATCAGGTGCAGTGTGGTCACTATGCCGTGCAAGGATAAAAAAAATTGTTTGTTCCTATAAGCGGGTTTTGTTTTATATTATCTAATTTAAACTTTCAATTTTATTTATATGACCGTCTCCAGAAGCTTAAGAATTTAAAATTATTTGTCATTAAGTTTTGTACACACATTATCATACTCTTTATTATTTTATAAATGTATGTTTATAACTCATTTTGCACTTTATAAGCTCCTAGTCGTATTTCGTGACGAGATTTTTTAAAACTGCACAATTGTTGTTCATCAGCTACTCTCCAAGACCTGTCAAACTTAAACTCAGCAGGTGTATAAGGCATTCCAGCCGCCGTCAGGAGAGACTGGCCCCGAGGGAGATTGCGGCCCGGCGGAGACACGGCCCAACATACGTTGGAGGACTGCCCAGCCTGGGACGAAGAGCGCAGCGCTCTCAGAGCAGTCGTCGGAGGAGACCTCTCGCTGCCGGCCGTGGTGTCGTCCATGGTCGCCAGCCGGAGGTCCTGGCGTGCGGTGGCCCACTTCTGCGAGAACGTCATCTCGCAGAAGGAGAGTGCTGAGAGGGATCGGGGACGATATGATCCCTCCCGCCGCCAGAGAAGACGTAGGAGGCGCCAGGTGGACGACTGACCGGCGTCTCCCGCTCTGTGGAATGGGGGCGTTTGAATTCCACCACGGTAACCCCTGTCTGTCGTACGAGGCGACTAATAGGGGCCACCGGGGGTGCGGGCGAGCAGTGGGGGGCTGTCAGCCCATATCGATGCACTCCAATTTCGGTGCATCGTGTGACCCCGAGATGGACGGCAGCGCGGGTGGTAAGGCCTCGTTCGCTGTCGTTGTTCGGTGCGCGGGGGCTCCTTAGCCCTCCATGGAGATGGGCTGCTACGCAGCACCGCGCAGGGGCGATTCCGGCTGCAATTCTAGCACTCCTTAGAATACCCCGGGATCGCTCCGTAAGCGCCGAAGAAGGCCACCGCGGGGTTTTAGCTGGTAGTGTCGGGTGGGTTGTATGTAGGGGTTAGGGACTCGGCCCAGCGGCAGCACGGATAGCCATCATCCGTGCGAGGGGGATGCTGGGTCGTAAGACCGGCTAGTCCAGCATACCCGTCCGCTTCCCTCCGGAGCGGGCGGCAGTAATAAAACGCTATCCCCGCGACAACAAAAAGAAAAAAAAAGGTGTATAAGGCATGTAGGTGCCTCGGTGGCGCAGTTGTGATAGCACATGCGTTACGACTGCTGTGCTGAGATCTCGGGTTCGATCCCCGGGTCGAGTAAAGTTATATTGGGTTTTCTAAGTAGAAAGTTCTCAGTATTATCCCGGAGTACGGAGTTGTGCCCTGTATGGCGATGGGCTCGCCCCTTATAAGATTATGGGATCGAAATAAATTCGGTGAAAAGGTGGTGTACTGGTGTGGCGGTGTACACCTCTGCCTACCCCTTCGGGGATTTCGTTCACCTCTTGAAGGTAATTACAACTTACTCCAAAAAAATGCTTTTACTAGATTTATGTATTTTATTAGCTTTCATCAACGCATCCAAATAGGTATGTTGGTTTAGGCGCTGCGACGACAAAGATAGATAGATACACATACAAACAAACAGACAAATAGGCAAAATTTATAACACTATTTTTCGCGAAGGTTAATATCAACCTTACCTACTACGAAATTATTTATTAAGGTATTTTCATATAGACTTAAATAACAATTACGTCTAGACTTCATTTAACAGGGCGGTATTACCTACGTACCTTATTTTGGATGTAGGTGCGTATATTATTACCTCAATTCATCAAGTCAGTAGAGATTACGTGATTATAATATAATTTTAATGCCTCGTCTGCCGTTTATTATATTTTTGAATATATACGTCCGTTCTTAATTCGGCCAAAAGTTGGTATACTGGTTACACCTCTGCCTACCCCTTCAGGGATTACAGGCGCGAGTGTATCTGTATTGTACGTAATGCCAGTAAGCTGCTGGGAGTCTACTGCCTGTGTCCTCAATGAAATTCAATAATATGTATTTGCATATTTTTGTAACATACACATGTTATTTATTCAATTATGTGTAATGAATTATAAATACACATATAGATGATTACTGTGTAATATTCATTAGATAAGGTTGTGCAAATACTTAGAATAGTTGAAGTACATGTGTATTCAAACAGAATGAACGTGTCTAGACAGGTAAATATCTAGTAGGTACCTAATATATAAGGGAGCCATATTTTTGTTTGATCAATGGTATCGACGTTAGCGACTCGGCCTTAGCGACGTTTCTTTGACCAACAACAAACCAAGCGAGAATTCGTTGCATACGTCGGCATCACTTCCACGAGAAGAGAAAAAAGATTCTAAAATGGAAAATACCGCACCTGCTGCTGCAAATATAGGCGGACGTCGAGAGCCCTCTATAGATCCCGTCAAAGCACAAGGCGTTCTGTATAATATTTTATAAACATGAAATAAACATTCCCCATAATGGTAAGAATATCAGAATTTTCCGGATATATGTTCCAGAAACTCGGTGACAAAGAAATCAAGAGACGCTGCTCGACATTGGCAAGAACGATGGGGTTTTTACAGCCAAATCAAAAGTATTCAAGAGGAAGAAGCTCAAAAAATAGGTCGTTACCTACTTTTGCATTATTTACACAATTTGTACAATTGCACTAGTATTTTGTATTGACCAGTGGTGAAACCTCAACACAACAAATTTTTAGGCTTCAGTTTATATACCTACTTGATAAAAAGTAATAAGTACCTACTTACTACGATTTCCTGACCTTTTTTTATTTTTTTATACAGGCACAGCAAAGTGACCACACTGCACCTGATAAGCGCAATGCGGTCCAATTAGAGTAGCGAGTAGCGAGAGACAATCCTATTTTATAAGTAGTACTTTTGTTGTCTAGTAGCGGGCTTTGTTTATATTAACATATTTTTATTACCCTTACCCAAAGAGCTAATAAAGGCCATTTAGCATGAAACAGTGTCTGACTAACTTAAGTCCACTAATGAACGCTTGCATCAAATATTAAACAGTCCTTGATTCATTGTTTGATTTAATAAAGTGTCAAATGATATTTTTCACAATTGCATATAGGATTGTCATTGGAGGAATATAGGGCAGCACTGCGTACGGTCAGCTGTCATCCAGAACCGCGCATGTTTCCAGTTGAAGTAGACCCATCACCTGCACCCTTGCCACCGACTTCGTCCGGTACGATTTTTAAACTTAATTCTTATCTTTTCTGACGCAGATATTTAATTAAGGTCGAGTAATTTTAAATTCAATTTTCTGTAAGCTAATTTCTTATCCTTTTAAGTTAGGTAGGTACCTACCAAAGGTATTGTGAGAAATTTAAGATAAACTTACAATTTGGATAATTATCTGTATAGATATATTTATATCCACATGGATTAAAATCATTAAAGATGCACTATAAATGCTCATAGGTTATTCAGTAGGTACACTGTCTACATATTCTATTGTCAAAAAAACTACATAAGTAGGCACATGTAACTACTCATGTTTTTGCCGCTTTTGCCCGGCTTGAATCTTTGCCCCAAATAATTTACTACTTTTTAGTGATTCTAAAGGTAAGTAAACCAACATGAAGCTCAACTAAAGATTATAGACAATAATGATAAATGGAAAGATAAATATATCTCTACCATTTCCCGCAAACCAGATGTATACACGATTAGTATGTAGCGCCTATTAAATATGTTTTTCTGCACTAATTTATAGATCATATTATATTTAAATAATATGAATAAATAGTCATCATGCCTATTTCTAAAAATTTCAGGTATGATTGGACGTCGTGCACGATGCCCTTTAGAGCGATATGGAAAACTGGTTAAAACAAATGTTGACTATCCAACTCGTCCGCCATTACGGCCGGGTCAACTCTATGATCCATATAAACAGACGCTGATTTTCTTAGGGTAAGCCACTGTACAACAGTACCTATATGATGTAGTCTCTCCACGGTTGACATTATCCCGGAAATCCCAAGAAATACGGTGGACATTATACAGGGTGTCCCAAGAAATACGGTCAAGCGAAAAGCCAGTAGACTATAGAGTAGGCAGTTAAACACCTTCCAGAATCGTCCCATGAGTATGTGCCGCAATATTTAACTCGTTAACTAATTTTTAGTTTCCAAATATTTACGTTTTTTGTGTTTCTGTCTAATTCTGATTTGGCGATTTTGTCTATATGTGAATATTTCATATAGATGCGTTTTATGTATATTTTTTATAAATACTTCGAGTAATTTTACCTATATATATGTCGGATCGTGATGAATACGGACACTGAATTGAACTTGCTAATAACTTTATTTATTGTGAACTGTGGGTAGCGCCATTTGTTTTGCTATTTTGAAGGTGGTTTCGACTTGTTTATCGAGTGATCTCACTCGCAGAGGAGTGGGGTCACAACGAAAATCACAATATAAAAGAGCACCTCGTCTTTGGTGCGGCATTCGTGAATAATCATTGAAACAGTTAGTAACTTGTCTGTCGTAATGCCGAAATATTGTTAAATTAGTAAGTTAACGTGATGTGAAAGTGTTATTGTGTACCACATATTGTAATGTAAACTGTGATGTGTTTAAAAGAGCAACCATGAGGGTTTCTTGCCAGCTCTTCCCCATGGATGACTGCATTCCGAACTGGTGGTAGCTTAAATAGACTCTGAAGTGTTAATCTCGTGTTTTATTACCGAACTATCATACGCTATCCATCCTGACCATACCTGGAGGTCTGAGAGGGTCGTGTAAGCCCTCTCACTGCCTCGACCGATGACCGCCCGACCCGTCATATTGTAAAGGTTGGCTCTGGCGGAGGATTGAAACACAACGAAGTCTGGTTACATACTATATTTATTAGCATAAGCAATCCTTTATATAACAATGTTCCTTATACTAGGTACATACATCTCACCTTCCTGGCAAACAAAAAAAATAAAATGAATGAAATTTATTTTATTTTTACTTATAACAACATATGATTCTAGGTAACTACTTATACAGTTTATAAAAGTTTTTTTTTTATATAATATGTTTATACTTCTTATCAATACATTAGGATACACAACATAATACAAAGTTTAATAAAAATATAGATACGATACAAAATTAATGTTATATCTGCTTACATGGTATTATATGAATATATCTACTTAATATTAATAGACAAACTTTTATTTTTTATACTGTAACAGGCTGAAAATACAATTTTGTCCTGTTTTTATGTATAACGTATGGTTTGTTATCTTTCAATATTTCTACATTTGGTGAGCATTCTCTGATTACTTTAAATGGACCTGAGTATATACTTTGGAACTTATTGCCGGATTCATTTCTAATTAAAATTAAGTCATTTGGCTTGTATGCTACAGGATTAATATTACGATCATACTTAGCTTTTCTTTTTATTTTACTGACAATTAAATTATCGCGTGCCTCTTTTTGTGACGTTTGTATTCTATACTTTAACTCTAATGGATAGTTATCGAAGTTATACAACGGGTCTACTTGACCTGATGTAAGATTCGATGGTAATACACATTTCTTGCCAAAAACTAATTCAAAAGGTGTAAATTTAGTTTCAGTATGTACAGATGTATTATATGAGAAACACCAAAAAGGAAGCCATGTGTTCCATGTCTCTGGGTGCTTTTCAGTATGTATTCGTAAAAAATTACCCAAATGTTTGTGAGAATTTTCCAAGGCGCCGATGCTCTGATGGTGATATGCTGTAGATTGTAACTGGTTAATATTTAAAAGTTTACAAACCTCTTTCATTGTAGATGATAGAAACTCTGTTCCTCGGTCTGTAGCAATTTCTCTCGGAATACCGTATCTGAGAATAAAATTATTAACAAAACTCCTAGCTACTTCACTTGTAGTTTTTGTTAACAATGGATAAGCTTCTATATACTTACTTAATTCACATTGTATAGTTAAAATGTACATATAATTATTGTAATCTTTTTCTAACGGACCTACTATATCTAAGTAAATTTTTTCAAATGCCGAATTGGCTGTTGTGGTAATCGTCATAGGTTCTTTAGTATGATGTGACGAATGTTTCTCTTTTTGACATTTATCGCATCGTTTTACAAATTCTGTAACATCAACTTCAAGACCTGACCAAAAATAATATTTTTTAATATTATTTAACATCCGTCTTATGCCCGCGTGGCCACTTGTGGGCAAAAGATGGAAATCATTTAGGATTACACGTTGGTCGTCTTTATTATTTATTCTCTCAACATCTCTTAAAATACAAAATCGTGGTCCGGACCATTTATCTATACTCCTTATCTCTTTTATCACTTTCTCTATAAAAATATTATTGTTACTATTTTTTATGAAATATATTTCCTCTATATTAATTCCTTCACAAAATAAATTCAGTTCTCTCACAAATTCGCCTGGCGATAATTGTGATCGAGAAGCTAAATTGATAAATATAGTATTTTTTGAAGGCACATAACATAAGCATTTACTTTCGTGCTTAATCTCCTTTAATTTACGATATCGTATTAATTCATTTGAGCTACTAAAACGTAATTCAGTAAGCTGCTTCGGTTTACTATATATTTCCACAACTTTTGGGTGATCAAGCCAATTGTTCTGAGAAATAATAGCATCCCGTGCTTGCCTAGCTTTTTGACCTCGTGTCATTACATTTACTACCCCTTGGTTCATTTCTTTTAACATTTCTGACGTTATCTTTATCCGAGAAAGAGCGTCAGCTACGACATTGTGTTTACCTTTAAGATATTCAATCGTAAAATCGTATTCTTCTAAAATAATTCTAAATTTCATTAATCGGCTAGACGGATCGCGCATACCAAATAAATAAATAAGTGGTTTGTGATCCGTATGAATCTTGAACTTACGGCCATATAAATAAGGGCGAAAATGTTTTACTGCCCAGACAACCGCTAGTAATTCTTTTTCAATGGTAGGATACCTTTTTTCCGCGTCATTAAGACTTCGACTAGCATATGCCACAGGTTTTCTATCGCCATTACATAAAACTGCGCCAATGGCATATCCGGATGCATCAGTTTGCAAAATAAATTGATTATTATTAGAAAAGTCCGGATACTGTAGTATGGGGTGTGAAATTAAGTTCTGTTTTAATAATTCAAAAGATTTTTGACACTTGTCATCCCATTTAAAAACTATATTTTTCCTACATAAATTATTTAACGGATGAGCTTTTGTTGCAAAATTCGGTATAAATTTCCTATAATAATTAACGAATGCTACAAATCGTTTAACATCCTCGACTTTTGTCGGAACAGGATAATTTTTAACAGCTTCTATTTTATGTGGATCAGGTATCACACCGTCTGGTGTCACAATATGACCTAAATATAATATTTCTTTTTGTAAGAAATTACATTTTTGCGGGTTTAACTTTAAATTGACTTTACGTAATCTTTCAAAAATATCTTGAAGATTTTTAACATGACTCGATAAATCACGGCTAAAACAGACTAAATCATCCTGGTATACCAAACATTTTTCATATGTTAACCCCGTCATTGCTAAAGTCATCATGCGTGAAAAAGAACTAGGACTAGTTTTTAGCCCCATAGGCATCCTAGTCATTTGATACTGACCTGAACAAAAGGCAGTATATTTGCGACAATTGGGATCTAAATTAACATTATAATATCCTTGATGAAGATCCAAATGCGAAAAATACATGCAACCGGAAAGTGAATCTAATATTTCCGTAATATTTGGAAGAGGAAATTTGTCATCATGTATACAATTATTTAGCTTTCTATAATCAATAACCAAGCGCCATTGTTTGATTCCATTAATATCGGATTTCTTTGGCACTAATAAGATGGGACTAGACCATTCGCTTTGACAAGGCTCAATAATCCCTTCCTTAATCATATTATCAATCTGATTTTTTATTTCATTTTTCAAAGAATGTGGCAACCTATACGGTTTTGAATATATTGGCTGAGTGTTTGGTTTCAACTCAATAACATGTTGGTAAATATTAGTGGTTGATAACTTATCTCCTTCCAAATAAAAAATGTCGGAATATTTAGCACATAAGTTTTCTATATTAATCTTTTCTTCTTTGTTTAAATGAGTCAAATTTAATTTTGAAAATAATTGTTTAACTCGTAATGCATTTTTCTCATTATGACCAAAATTACAAATATCATATTCTTTCGAACTATGTATATTAAGATTTATCTCAGATAAACTTAAATCTTTAGTCGTGGAGTTCAATACTCTAATTGGTATTTTACCACAAATTGGTTTGACTAATGCACTCGCAATAAAAACGCCTTCCTGAATTTCTTTCGAACATATTACGCTTTCCTCTGTTAAGTTAGTTTCAATGTAATGTATTGATTCTGACCTAGCGGGTAAGGATATTAAATAATCCATTGAATCTATTAACTTTAAAAATGTTTGTTTAGAATTATTATGCAATAATGATAAAGTTTTGTTGTTAAAATCGACAACTGATCTATACTTTCCTAAAAAGTCTTGTCCTAGAATTCCATGTGACTTACAAGGTAAGGTATCAAATACATAAAACTTATGATTAATGCTTTGCCCATCAATTGAGAAATGTAAATAAATGTATCCAATAGCTTGGACTTTGCCACCAATTCCATTTATGGTTATGTTTTCTTTATAGATTGGAACGTCGAAATTGAGAACATGTTTATGTTTTATCGCTGAGATGGATGCGCCTGTATCTATGAGCCAAGTAGAAACATAACTTTGATTATAAATTAACTCTACACAATAACCACTACCATTTGCCAAAATGCTATAATTTTTAGGGACGAAAAAACTCATTTTCGTATCCATTTTGTTGCATTGAGGAACTTGGTTGGGGATGTGAATCATTATCTAATACCCTAATGTGTCCTCTAAATGATGACGTATGACCTCTATATTTATTATGAAACGTATTACCTCGGTATTGTGGTCTATTTCTGGACGTCATCCCTCGTGGATGGTGTTGCTGCGGCAACTGCTTGATGCCAGCAGGGGTGACATTTGGCTGCGACCACCGACCAGGGCCTCGTCCGTACCCACGACCAGCATTATACGTACCTCTTCGGATGGTCTGGAACTGAGGCTGCCTGAAATTGTGTATTAGGTATTTTTTATTCTCACGTCTCATTGTCAATACATCATTAGTTGAGTTTGGTGATGACACATCTTCATCAATAGCGGCCTGAATTGCATCTTTCAGATTATCAAATTTCTGAGCTGAAATAACTGTACCGATCCTACGATTTCGTAATCCCTCACTAAATTGCCTAATGGCCTGTTTTTCGTTGACTGATTTTAACACATTATATTTTTCTGTGTTCCCTTCAGACTGCGAAATGGTAAGGTCAACAAACATTTCATTTAATGTTTTGCCGAATTTATCAATCGACAAATCATTTTGTTTTGAACCTAAGAGTTGCTTTTGCAATGCACTGGCAGACTTTTTTGGTAATAACATTTTTTTCATATCGTCTAAGAGATCTGAAATATTATTATATTTATTGGCCAATTTTAATTTGGCTGCTTTTGACAATCTCGTTTTGAGTACAAAAGAAATTAAACGCATTTGAGATTCATTATCGATGCCGGTACTGTAAAATTCTATACCATCAATTAATTGCTCTGTATTTTCCTGTTCATCAATCATGACTGGTAATAAGTTCAACGCTACTTTCATGTCAAACTTGTCCATTTTTGAACAATCTGAAGTTTCCGATTCACACATTTTAGAAATTTCTTTATATAACTTATTAAAATCTTCACAATATTTTACTATTAGTATATCTTCGTTACTATCAAAACTCTTTATTTTAGTTATATTATCTAAGTAACTATTATATTGTTGAACAATTACATTGGCCTCATTAAGCTTCTTTTTTAATATACTACCATGTCTTCGAGAAGGGCCAATTTTAATTAAGTATTTTCTTATTACTAATAAATCTTCACACAACTTTTTTAAATTTATTGCCATAAAGGACTATTCCATTCTAAAATATTATAATATAATAATGAGAATTAGCTCACCTGGGTTTTCAATTCAAATTCAAATCTGAAAGTACATATAAAAAAAATATGATGCATATAAATATTACACACATAAATATTTATATAACAAATAATGTAAAATATAATATATTAATAGGTATATCTATAGTGTCCATTATATCTCATTGTATGCCGATTTCCTCTTGATTTGTTGACACCACACTGCACTGGACTTGGGACGTCTGCTTCTCAAACTTTGCCGTTGCTGATCTTTAATTCCGGGTTGATCTGGCACCGTCGGAAAGATAGTCGCCTTCCTCCATTAGAATATTTGTAGTAGATATGTTGGCTCGTAGCTCCTCTATTGAGGCATTATTCGTGCCTCCAGCCGCGTTTTGGGCAATTATAACTTCTTCTTTGGACTGTTTTTGTCCCATTTTATATAGTGTTGTACTTTAAACACGTCGTAATAACTGTTCGCAAACGAATAAAAAAGTTCCAAGATGTATAATACCAATTGATGTTTTTAAATGTCGGTCCTTATACGGAACACTCGTGTCGGATGAGCGCGCGCACGGTGTCGCCTTTCGGCAGGGTCGCCATGTAAAGGTTGGCTCTGGCGGAGGATTGAAACACAACGAAGTCTGGTTACATACTATATTTATTAGCATAAGCAATCCTTTATATAACAATGTTCCTTATACTAGGTACATACATCTCAATATATATAACTCTGTTGTTGAATGAAGTCATTTTAAAACTACGCTGAAGTTTACACCATAGATGCAGTCATAGAATCTGGACCACAGACATCGGCCTAAATAGATGCCGCAATATGAGATACACATGCATGTGCCACATTTTTTTGGACATGAAGTTCCTAGTGATATTTAAATACGAAAAACTCTTTACTTTTTACAACACATTACGTCACAAATAGGCATTTCCAATGTTCGGCCGACGTCTGTGTCATTGAGTACAAATGAAACCAGAATAAGCGTGGGCAAAATTTTGTTTCGGTTTTGGCACGCCAATTAGATACCCTTGTGACATATATAGTTAGAAAATTAATTCCAGCGGCCATAAATTAACCTAAAATATGTATTGTAAAACATTTGTTACAGAAGTGTAGATGGTGATCCGATATCTTATAAACTACCGCCATCACGATGTGAAGTGACGGATGAGATGTGGGCCCGACCACAGCAGCTGGCCATTACTCCACTTGGCAGAATAGAAGGACTTAAATATTCCAATACCTACCCCAGACTTTGAAATTAACGGTATTGTTATTATTATTGGTACAATTGTATATTAAATAAAAAACAATATTATTATTTATCTCTCTTTTTATTAGTGATGACGATCATCGGTAATTGCGATACGATGTTTTCTGGAAGTACTTCTAGTGACACTGCTTCGTCTTTGTCCAGCCAGTAGAAGCCAGCAAGATACTAAAAATACAAAAATATGATTACACTAAGGGATAATTACACTACATGGGTCGAACAAAAAGTTGCTTACAATTAATATATATGCTCATCTTCGCATAATATAGCTAATAAATAATATGAGATGAATGATGTATGTAGCAGTGGCGTAGCTTGCCTTAGACGGGCCCTGTATCAAAATTTGTTGGGGGGGGGGGTGGGGGGGGGGGGGGGCAAATGAAGGGTAATTAAGTGAGATTGTGGATAACGTTCGGGGCCCCTGTTGCCCTGGGGCCCTGTATCATTGATACAGCGGTAACTACGCCCCTGGTATGTAGATACAATGACTGTGTATATCACTCTCGACTCAAATGTATAGGCTGGCTATATGATGGCTGACGCCTCGTTGTCACACAAACATTTATACACAATAATAATACACCCAACTCACATACATAGTGTAAGATAAGATACTGTCTCTTAAGATACAAGCTGTCCTACTTTGAGACAGGGTTAATTATATTTTATAAACAGATTATTTCAATAGACAGTAAGATGAATAATAGTATTGTTATTATGTTAGCCAGTCTACCTATTTGCTTATATTGTATTGCTTGTATCTGTTATTTTTGTTTCATCTTAACATAGTATAAAACAAAGTCGCTGTCGCTGTCTGTCCGTATGTATGCTTAAATCTTCAAAACTACGCAACGGACTTTGAAGCGCTGTTTTTTAATAGATAGAGTGATTCAAGAGGAAGGTTTATATGTATGATACATGCATAATATTGTACGGGTTTCTGGATTGTACACCTTTTCTTACAAAATAACCTCCACGCGGGCGGAGACGCGAGCAACATCTAGTAAATAAATAAAAATAAAATAGTTCTGACCAATCACTAGGTCCAATCTGTACCTAAGTATCAAGAACAATAAAAGACTACAATCCAACAACACTCAGTTACGAAACAAATAATTGTGAATCACACAAACATTTGTCTCGGTGGAGGATCAAACTTAAATTCTAAATACTTAAATTTTCTGGGAAAATCCCTACCTTAATGGGTAAAATTCGAAGGCCAAGGTTCAAACTGTCGGGTTGACAATATCTTTTCTTCGGTGCCGGTTCGATTCGAGGCTGAAAAATATTAAATAATAGGGTAGTTGACATGTTTTTTTTAAATGAAAGTAATTTAATGCTTTCTATTTATATATCGGTCACGGGGCGGCCATGAAAGCTGTAAAGCTTTCGAAAGGTCGGAAATAAAAAAGTAAAATAAACCGCGATAGAATCCGTAAAATTTGTTTCATTTCAATGTATAAGTAAGTATTCGCGTAAACATAAGAAACCATTATGCATTTTATTATTATTTTGATCAACAAATTACATTAGCTAAACCTATTATCTAATGATTTTTATGAATGCGAACGAAAATAAGCAGATTAGACGCAATTAAAATCTGCTGGAATATGAGCCGTGACGTCACCTCTCAGAATGGCCATTACTGTGCAGTTGTGCAAGGGAGATAGTGATATGTTCCAACAACACACTCATTTTTGCTCATACCAATATATAAAATAAATATTGTGACCACATTTTTCATGCAATTATGTTTCTGCTGTCGCAAAAGAGTTTCTTTTGCGTATTATATTCGGTTGCATATCGAATAATGTACAAAATTAAACACAGGAAACTACCATATTAGATTAATAACTATTTTTAGATATATAGGCAATTCTCCAGACGAGTAAGCAGAAGTGTAATGGGTTAATAATAATAATAAGTAATATTTTAGAAGAGACTAAAACTGATTATCTCAGCTATTTCTACTTAAAACATACAAATATTTAAATACTTAAGTGTAAGCTAAACTAGTCCTATCTTAGTTTTTAATCAAAATTAAAATAAAAATAGTAGTTGAATGGCATAATTAGTAAAGCAACGATTTCGATATCGTTTTCGAACTTATCATTATATCAGTTACAAATCTAATAACTATTCCATTTTCCGCCATCCACTTCCTAATTAAAATTAAAATAATTCCTTTAAAAATACATCCAGACGTGTATTATGTACAAATGTCATTATGCCTGTACGAAGTCATGATCATGAACATGTCGCGCAATGTTCTCTAACTTTCCTTAACAATTTTTGTCTTTGGGTCCGGTCATATTCGGCCGGGCCAGGCCTCAGAGGTTAATTTTAAATACCTTGATTTCCCTATCCATTACCCACAATGATGTGGCATCTTGAAACATAACAGAATCACTATTTGGATGTATAATGATGGAGTCGACGGCCGATTTCCGTGATAGCCACTCTGGCGGCAAAGCTGAACCGGGCCAATCGGTAAACTTCTTGTTTTTTAGTCCATACTCAACTATCTGCAACAGAATTTAATAGGCAGAATTAATATACAATAAAAAAATTAAACACTACTGTGATTAGAAATTGCTACTTGTGTTGGTTGTAAAATGTAATGAGGTACCTAACCTTACGTAGAGAACACGAAAGACCTAGTAAATAGGTATGCCAAGATTGGAAAAAATATTTCAATGTCTTTTTTGTGCAGTGGTATTTTTATCTCAGGTCACGATTACTCCTCAAACTCCGAGTGCCTTAGTTCAGTTACATATATAATACTTTTCTAGAAGTAACAGTACATAATAATATTGTGACAAATTACCTTTTGATCTACATAAGTGATTATTAGATTTTCTCTTTCACTGTCTACAGTAAGTGCTGATGGCACACAATGATAATTCGGCAATGTGACGTAATGTTCAAATTTCTTCTTACTATGCGACCACACTGCAATCGCACCTTGAGAATCGGCGACCACCAAATATGTTACTCCAGTTTCAGTTTTGTTCGATATTTTTAAGTGTAGTATGGATTTTCTTTTCAATTCTGTAATAATATCAACGATGTACTTAGTATATAGAGATAGAACTTTAAATACCCCGCATACAATATGCGTAATTTGACTTAGCTGGTATGCAATTTATCATTTCACCCTCTACTCATACCGTACTCTTTTTTTTTTTAATGCATAGTCCGACTAACGAGCATGTGTATCACCTGATGTTAAGTGATCTCCACCGCCCATGAACATCCACAATACCGAAAGTATCATGTATGCGCTGTCGGCCTTAAAGGACAGGAATAGGGATTTGGGAAGGGGAGGGGGAATCTGGGCCTCCGGATATCTCACTTACCATACGAAACGCGATAGTAAACTGTCACTTTACGTTGATATTCTGTGAGACAGTGGTACTACGCCGGTCGAGCCGGCCCATTCATGCTGCATACAAATATGTCTACAGCGTGGCTCTACCACTATAACACTATACTACTCTACACTTACCTATGTCTCCGACAACAATCTCCGAAAACAATAGCAGTCATGTGGTGCAAGCCAACCTAGTCCAACCAAGTTAAACTATGTAAGTCTTATTGTCTGAGTTCAAATGGGATGTGTGGTTATCACAAAACACGCATAATGTAAATAATCAAATTACATTCGTTAAAACTGATTAAACCAGTGTATGAGAACATTGACAGGTAGCTAACTCGATAAGGGTTATATATTGAATGAAGCATCTTGTAGGTTTATTGTCTACTGAAAACCATTTGCAAGACTTACTTATACAAGCAAATGACAGGTCGCAAAACATAACCTAATATGCTAATAACAAATATTATAGTTTATGTTTAAAAATAAACATATAACATAGCAAGAGATATGAGCTGTAGAAATACTAGCTTTAGTTCCAGATCCCACCTTATATAACATTTTAATCGGTTATAGCTATCAAAGTTAAAATAATTTTGATACTTTTAGTGGTACCTAGGATATTATACACAGCATCTCTATTGTACTTACGTTTTTCAATAGATATTGTCTGTACAACGGCCGCACCGGCCTCTGCGTCCACTCTTAAAATGTATAATGTACCGGCACTATGAGCCGCCATGGTTTGCGAGTCCTCGGTAAACGCTATGTGGTCACAAGGAACGGATACCCCGCTTACTATTACTTTTGATAATGACACATTATTTTGTTCTTCATCCTGGAAAAAGTAATTAGAACCTAACAGAATGCACAAAATCAACGATTTGTGCTTATAAAAATTGAATAATTACTATCTATTAATTACAAGAGCAATATGGATGGATGGAAGAGATTGGGATGTGCAGTGAAAGTTTGCCGGTTTGCACAGAGTGAATGTGTAAGTATACTGAGTGAAGAAGGGTGCTAGTTATAATAACTTTGCTAAGTGGAGATAAATGGATATTTTATGCAATAACATAATTAGATAAGTTATTAATGACTGAAGCAGCTTAGTTACGAATATCTACGGAGCATTATAACGTGTTTTCTATAAGTACATTCACAGAACTTTAGTATCGGCACAAACTCTTTTAGTTTGCCGAAGAAGAGTGGAGGAGTGATGCATTTAAATAGATGTTGCTGCAGATTTGTTTTTATAAAACAAAAGCGTGTGTGCAATTCACACACGCTAGAAATGAAACTTCAGAAAAGTTACCTACGAGTAAGCTTTTTAATACCCAGGCACATTCATTCGTATTCACACACATACTAAGTACAAACTACTAAAATATTTCAAAACCATTAAAGAACTACGTCAAAAATAGTAACCAATTCGATCCCACTCGATCCCACTCCATCCCACTCGATCCCACTCGAATAATTACATTCTATCTCATTTTCTCTTAGGCTTAGTCCTATAGATTTATGTGTTTGTCTCTTTTTACTGTCGCTTTTTTCGTTCCATCGAGTTTCAAATCACAATGATTCTAAAGAAGTTTCACTTCAATATAATCTAATGAATCTGATCAAAAACTCTTCTCTTTGACAACAAGAACAACAATATCCATATTTACATCTCTGTTCTTCACCATTTAGGCAGCGGCTTTGCTGTGCCCTGGTATTGCAGAAGTCTATGGGCGGCGGTGACTACTTACCATCAGGTGGCCCGTCTGCTCGTCTGCCTATCGAGGCACAAAAAAAAATCATACCTACTTAGACTGACAAATTAACATCCAGAGGTGTACCTTAATAAGAAGCCAATAAAGTCGATAATATCAAGTCAATGTAGTGATAAACTTTAATTAAAGACTAAAAATATATAAAATTAAATGCATAATCTAGCTTTTCCTGTTCTATAAAAGCTAAATATATAAAATCCTTTACCATTTCCAATTTTAACATTCTAACATCTGTACTAGTTGAATAAACTATAAACTCTCCATTGGGCGATAGTTCACAACATTGAATCTGCTTATTTCCTTTAGTCTGTACTGCCGCAATTTTGATTGGTGTATCTATGACTTTCAAAGTTTGTTTTTTAATTTTCATATTTAACGTATCTATTCCATCTGTGGCAAAATCTTCCTCTAGATTATTATCTTGGTCGTTATGAATTTCTTTTTGGACAGTGTCACTTATCATGGCATTTCCACTGTTATTCACTGCATAAGATCCTAATTTCCATACTTCTAGATGATTACTATACCTATAATAAGAATGATTTCCTTTGAGTAAATATTTGAATTAACATTAAAAATTAAGATACTTGATACAATCACAATGTCATCTATTTTTAATTAACCGACTTCAAAGAAGGAGGAGGTTAACAATTCATCGGAATCGTTTTTTTATGTATGTTCCCCGATTAATCGAAGACGCCTGGACCGATTGGAGAAATTCTTTTTTTGCTTAAAAGGGTATACTTCCCAGGTGGTCCCATTGACACTAAGTCACGATCTGATGATGGGATATCAGAAAAATCGAGGGCAACCATCAAATTTTATAGTGACGCATAGCATAATTTGTTTTTATTGAAGTCTGTGTACTTTTTATGAATTATGAAAAATACGAGTCTAAAAGTAGATTTTGAGTGATACATTTTCTTTGTATGTAATTGTATCAAAATCATGTACATCTTGGTCACCAATCATTTACCTCAAAGTCTACTTTTAAATTTTTGCAAAATTATAAATTAGTGGAAACCTTAAAAGATACTTTATTACACATAATTCAAGTAATAACATCAGTTACCTTAAAAGCAACATTTTTTTGCTAACACTTATTGATGATCTTGGTACAGGAAGCATGTGTGGTATTCTCATAACCCATTTAGGTGGGAAACTCGAGAATGTTAGATATCCATCAATACCAACTGAAATTAACTGGTTATTGCTTAACACGAGACCCCTATGAAGCAGAGATATACAGTTTTTTGAAACAAATATTACATTATTTAATAATAGTACTAGCCCTGTATTAAACATTGTCCCACTGCTGGGCACGGGCCTCCTCTGCTAATGAAAGGGGTTAGGCCTTAGTCCACCACGCTGGCCTAGTGCGGGTTGGTAGAATAATAATAAAAAATAATAATATGAGCCCTAAACATTGTCCCACTGCTAGGCATGGACTTTCTCTACTAATGAGAGGTGTTAGGTCTTAATTCACCACACTGGCCTACTGTGGGATGGTACACTTCACAAACCTTCGAAATTCTTATGATAATTCTAAGGTTTCCTCACTACGTTTTCCTTCACCGTTAAATCAAGTGTTAATTAACAATGAATAAAATAACTTTAGAAAGTCATAGGTGTTTGCCATTAACAGTCCACACCACAGCAAACTAGGCTATCGCTACTTTTACATTTTATATAGAAGAAAAAGCCCATTTGGAAGTAATACAAACAGCCAAAACAAAATAGTTTCTAAACTAACCCAAAAAATGGCATACACCTCTGATTTATCAAAGTGATGTGAGAATTTTCTGTTAATTATTGCTTGCTGTTACTGTGAAGGAAAACCTACTGAGGAAATATGCATACCTGAGAATTCATGATAATAATTTCAAAGCTATGAAAAGTCTACCAACCTACATTAGACCAGAGTGGTGGGCTAGATTTCGTTAGTAGTAAATTTATATTTCTTTCATTAGCAGTAGAGACCCAGACAATGCATAATACCCTGTTTATGGACTCTCTAGGTAATATTATTTTAAGTATTACAATTTTTAAAATTGGAAATTTCAATGTTATTCATACTGTAAATTGTAAGAGCATGTGTTACAACATAACAAGTATTTTGGAATTTTATGATAGCAAATAATGCAAATAATTTTTCACAATATTTTATGTATAACCTAAAGTTAAAGAAAGGAGTTATAATTTGTTTTGTTCAATACCTGACATCATGTTCATGTATATGCCTTTGTACATTTTTCACCCATTGCACATCAGACTGTTGTTCATTGTTTTTTGTCATTTTAACAAACATTGTGATGACTGGATCCACACCACTACAATATAAACTCTTTTCATCATCTGAGACAACAATAGCAGATATGTCAGCTTTGTGGGTAATGTAGGATTCAATCTGAAATATCAATGATCTTTTTAAGTATTGTCAGTGGATCCCAAATACTCCTTATGTTTCCTGACCCAACTACAATAATATAATATGTCGATTTAGTTTTTTATGAAACTTTTAATCTCAGGATTTCTATATACATTTACACAAGTGCTGCAGTAGAAAAATTTTAATAAGCAGATGATACTGGTTCATAATGCAAATTCTTTAAAACTACAAGACAATGAATGAGTTTCATAAAATTATGTAAATTTGTGTACTATCTAAGTAAGAACTGAACTACCAAAGGTTCTACTGACACTTACCTGATCCCCAAGATTACTATCCCAGAATGTAAGGCGTCCTTGACTATCCCCAGATATAACGGTGTTGTCAGATAAAACCGCAAGTGCCCACACTATCACTTCCTTTCCTCTTCTACTGACTGACATGCGAGTTGTAGCATGACCTGTCTCCACATTCCATACTCTTATTGTGTTGACTGATCCTGGAATTTTACAATATTTTCTGTTTAGAGAATTTATTCTAGATCATTTTTATGTAAAAATGTTTTATTTATTTATTTATGCTTTATTGTACACCAGAATACAGATATTAACAGAACATTGCAATAAATTTAAAATAGAATGTACAAACGGCGGCCTTATCGCTAACTGCGATTTCTTCCAGACAACCTTTAGATGGATTCGATTTGAATAGAAACAAAAGTAATGGGTGGTCATAGTAGGGAAATAGACATACTATGATGTACAGCAAAATACATAGACATAACATACATACTTTATACTATAATATACTACATAAATTAAATATTGTTATATAATACATACACTACCATATAATATATATATGGTATGTTATGTGTAAAGACTATGTGTTAGACTTGTTAACTAAGTGTTAAGCTATGTCTAAATGAAATTCAAAATAGGTTATGAAAACTACCTGTCACAAGCATATTTCCTTCTTGATTGAACTTGCAGCACAATATTCTACCTTCTTGTTTGTCAAACAGTTTCTTATATTCAATCTCATTATTTTCCACATTATATAAATTGATATACCCATTTTCAGTGCCAATGGCTACTAAAGAGTTTGCAGGATTTACATCAAGGCACCACGCCGCAGAACCAGTCAGGAGAACAGTGTTTTTGGGACATAATTTATCGAGATCCCATTCAATAAGAGCGCCACCGAGGCCGGTTGAAAGAAGCCTTTCTTGAACCCATCCCAAGGCTTCTACAGACCCGTCTTTTATAGCTGGTATATACTTTATAAGATATGGTGCATAATTTATGTCCCATATTTCAATACTGGCATCATCTCTAAAATTCAAGCAGGTAAAAAAATGAGATATGTAAGCAATAGAACCGATAACATTTTAACTTAAAATTTTACCTTGCAAGTGCCAAATGCCTACTTTTTTTATTGTAGGCAATGCAGTTAATGGATTGTGGTTTTGGATTATAAAATCGCACTCGATGAATTTTACTAGCCATAATCTTTAAAATATAAACAACAAAATACACATGCGATAAAGTAACCTATTTTTTCCTCTATAATATGTCACTGTCAATTTTTTTTTTATTTATTCATGTCCATGGATACTAGTCCTTCAGACGTATACATAAATTGTTACAAAACAAAAACTTAAGACTAAAATTTAATTAAATTTTCTAAACAGTATGAATTATAAAGTTATATAAAGCTAAATACATTGTAGAATTGAAATTAGATTTTCTCAACAGTATGAATTATACAGTTATATAAAGCTAAATACATTTTAGAGTTGGATAATAAATCTTCTAATTGGCGGGGTATACTTTCAATAGCTTCAGTTTCACCATCATTTTCATTTTTGTTCGCATTTGATATACTGTCACTAATGTCGTTAGCTAATACTAAACGGTCAATTCCAAATGCAGGGCATCGAAGCACAATATGACCCAAATCGGCGTTAATTTGATTACAATATTTACACTTATTATTATTTACTATGCGCAGTCTATAAAGATGTGCTGGAGTCAAATAATGGCCCAACCTCATTCGTGAGATGCAGGTAATAAACTTCCTGTCAACATATTTAAATTTATCGTAGGTCTCGTTGGTATTTCTTCATAGATATAGTATATACAACTGTAGATGAGGCATAGGCGTGCACCCGAAAGGGACAGGTGAACTCTATGGGGTTACCAACTAACATTAGTTTACCCAGTTCTTGAAATATTAGACGTGCGTCTTTCAATATGATAAAATTAAAAATTTATGAGGTATAGACATAATATATAAAATAATACAAGCCCTGTATTAAACATTGTCCCACTGCTGGGCTTGGGCCTCCTCTACTAGTGAGAGGGGTTAGGCCTTTGTCGACCACGCTGGCCTAATACGGGTTGGTACGGGTATAGACAATAATAGTAATAACTCTTTGAAACAAAAACTCACAGTTACATAATATGCATAATAACTTTATTAACAATGAACAATTCAAAACAAGTAATTATTACTGTCCTTTAAATAAAATTAATTTTGTATAAAGGTTTCTTCAAATATTGTCTTTTTTATCTACGTAAGATTTTCCAGCATAGTGGGGCCTGATATTTAAATAGTTTTGTCAAATACTTTTGATGAGCATTACGTAGTGGTTAACAAAAGAGAATAAAGAATCGCGAGGAACTCCTGCATGTAATAGACGACCAACACATTCCTGCGTTCTTATAGGAGAAGATTAGCCAATCATAGAATTTATAGACTACAAATTTGAAAGAGTGCATGTTTATAATAGTCTTGCCAAATAATCACAAGATATATAAAATAACCCCAATACTGTTATATTTATTTATTCAGTTGAATGTTTTTCTCGATAGTTATCCACAAATTTTAAATATAATAACCACATCGCGAGGGATAAAACGACAAAGAAAGCGAAAAGATTCACTATCTTATGACATAACTGAAGATGTATTAAATATTCCCTGTTAAGTGTACTACTACGCATAATATACATATATACTCACGCCTGTAATCTCCTAAGGGGTAGGCAGAGGTGTAACTAATACATCCACATTTCGCCGAGCATATTACCGTCCAATGATGTGATAGGGGACTAGCCTATCGCCATACTGTGCACAATTCCAGCCTCCGAGCTAATACTGAGCATTTCGTGATAGGAAAATCCAATATCACTTGACTCGACCCGGGGATCGAGCCCGAGACCTCAGCCCAGCAGTCCTTTCACGTACACAATTACAACTGCGGTACTGAGGCATAAGAAAATACATATTGATATTATAATATTAAATTCATTCATTACATATACATATTAAAATAACATAATGTGTACCTGTACCCGATTTTATTTTCAATAGAAAAGTTTTAACACAATAACAATTTCAATATTTTATAATGTAATTTTCTGATATTCATTAGTTCAACTGTTCATATCACTGTTCACTTTTATTTAGTTAGTTAAACTGTATTATTTTTTTATTAAACTCTGGGTAAACGCTGAGACATTATCCATAAATAAGAGGTAATTAAATGTCGTAAACGTTGGTATCCCCATAATGTGTATTATGCAGTCATGTTAAATTTACCCACAATGTCATGCACAGCTAAACATCTAAACAGCAGCAAATGACATTTAATTAACTTCCGAATTTGACTAGGTAATACATGAAATTTAAAATTGGTTTTATATAGATTTATTTTACTTCTGCAGCAAGGAATGCTTAGAAAATGGTATACCATCAATATTTTATAATTATTTTTAAGAAACATGATAAATAGTAACTTAAAATTGCTACTTACGAATAAAACATTATATTTTCGCTTATTTAGGCTTTTACAGCCAAGAACACTGCCATATACCATATTCAACACGTTTTAAACACTTAAATACGACGTGAAATGTATTCAAACACAATTTATAATGATAATATATTTCCGCAATCACGGATAATATATTTCGTTGACATTCAGGCTATCTGGCCAGAACTAAAAGCACAACCAAAAAGTTGTGAAATTCAGATAGTGACAGCAAATAATATGTCTATTCCTATTGCTCTTAGCTTTTTCGTAATAAGTGCATCCTGCTCTTTCTGGGAATTAAAAATTGAATGTCAGCCCTGTGTATTTCTTTTTGTATTTGCCGGTATGTAACTGTCAATATTGCCCAGTATTGCCAGATTTAGTACACCAGCGTTGGTTACCATTGGCCGATAGTCAAAAGATACACAACATACTCTAAGGTCCGAATCGTAGTAAATTATTTGATTATAATTTAAACGTCAAATGATTTTCATATTATCTTTCTGCAAGTGCAAGACAAATAGGTCGAAATCAGTTAAATTGTTTCTTTTTTTTCAATTGGATTTGAAACGCATCAGACGTCCATCTATATTTTCGACGCACGAAAGACAAAGTATAGAACGATTAGCAAATTGCCAGACTAGTTGAAAATTCTTGAAAGTCTCCATGTTTCACCAAAACTAACCACTTCAACTTGGCAGTGATGCCAATGTAAAATCCTCGCTTTTCTTTGCTACAATTTTTAGCCATTCAGAAGAAAGCTTACACTAAAACACATTAGTTCTCTGCCTCCATCTGAGTTAGCGAGTCAAACTCAAAGAGCCGACGCTTGATTAAATAAACATTATTAACAAAACTGGGTTCTGTTCTCTACTACACAATAAAGATTAAGTACAAAACACCTATCCTAGACCCAAAATTCATTTAAAAACATACGTTGCCGATTTATGGGGAAATCCCCAAACTACGGAGAATCTCAAGTTGATTGGGGAATTATTGGGGATTGGCATTATGCGGAAAAAATGCGGAGATTTTGACGTCTTCTTCATCTTCGTCTTCGTCGACATATACTTATTTCTTCTTCCAGACTTCTTGTCGTCACATACTTCTTCCAGAATTCCATTCCATTCCACATTTTAATTTTTGAAGTTATACATCTTTAGGCGCGTTATAAAAAAAATATGAGAGTGAAATTTTAAGATGCGCGTGACACAAAAGTAACACTCTGAAGTTGCCCTAAATACCAGGCTGGCATGAAATGTAAGGAGATTTGATACCGAAATTTAAATTGAATATTATTTACTATTCGTAAATATTAGTGAAAAAAATGTGCTTATATACTTTTTCAAGTGCTCCAATATAATTGACGTTAACTATCCGTATGTATTATTTATTGATATAAATTAAAATATTATTAATATTGGCATGCAATTAAAAACTATTTTTTAATGAGGCCAAAGAAGTATAACTCTATCTGGACGGCACTGCGCTTACCATCAGGTGCAGTGTGGTCACTTTGCCGCGCCAAAAAAAAAAACTTCTCACGCGCGTATATAACACGCACCCATTTTTTTAGCGATTGTACATAAGGATAACTCAATACTCTTCATTGCTCCAAATTTAAATTTCTGCATCATGCGTGAAATTGTTTTGCTTATCTTATATTTCAGGGGTAGCCAACCTCCTTGATAGTCGAGACATTTTTCAAAATTTGAAGATTTTCGTGAGCCGTAATTAAATACGTATTTAAAAGGTATTTATTTTTACAGAAATTATATTTATTGAAAACATACAAATAAAAGTAAAACATAATAGCACAAAATGAAAAGGGAATTCGAGTACATTTATCGAGAGCCACAAATAATCCTTCAAAGAGCCGCATTTGGCTTGCGAGCCGTAGTTTAAACCAACAACCCCCCCCCCCCCCCATGTTACATTTATTTCTATAGACTTTGTGTTTATTCCAAATTAATTCTAAATAAAAAGCGAACGAGTCATACAGTACTCGCCTAAAGAGAGGGGGGATTCAAATTGAGCGGCAGCGGCAAGTTTAACCCTTAACTGTAACGGTACAAAACGTAAAAAAATAATATAATCGAAATAGTTGAAACTTGTTAAACTTGAAACTTTAATATTGAGACGAATTTGTGGGGAATCAGCAGATTTTGGTCCTCAAATTTGCGAATTTTATTAAGATTTTTGGGGAATTACATATATTGGTATTGGCAAACACTAATTGGTAATTGGTATTACTCGATACATCATCGAAAAAATTAAAAATTTAAGTAGTTGTCGTCAAGTTACTCTTTGGTTGTCTCTTTCGATGAAAAGATTTGTGTGTACCTATTTTAATTAAACGTAATTTGCATATTGTATAGAGTGAAGTGCTTCACAATGGGAGATAGTCAAGGCGAAAATCAACCCTTACTAAGAGATGGTAAGAGCGTTGATGATATTTTGTTTTGGCAGCTGATGATTCAACCAACAATAAAACGTCTATGTTTTGTTGTATTTACATTTCAATACAAAGGCTCCAACCAAACTATAAGCTGTCTCGACAACCTAATGATGTTGTCACGTAATCTAAGTACTAGTTTTTCCACAGTTTGTTATGTATGAATGACACGTAACTTCCATGTATGTTTTTTTGTAACAGAGGAGGTAAATGTGAGCACCACATCTATCGGCCCCGACGAGCTGCCTCCACCATACCAGCAAGCGGGAATGCCTATGGTGACATGTCGTGTATGCCAGGCGATGATCGACATATCTGGCAAGAGGGAGCAGCATGTTGTCAAATGTTCAGAATGTAACGAAGCTACTGTAAGATCCTCATCATACTATTACCAGAAACATCAATATAAATTAGAAAGTAATAGCTAAACAGGTTTTTTAATCTGACTATTGATTGAGATAGAGCAAGATTTTCAAACAAGAATAGATTTCTTTATCAGCATAGAATTGATTATCTATGCTTTACTCACTTCAAGGGTTTTACAGTGACAAAAAAACATATCCTCCAAAGCTTATATTTTTGAGTAAAATGAATATTTCAATAATTATGTTGAAGAGTAATCTGATTTTAAATCTACCCAGAAATACAATTCATATTTCATAATAAACATTCAAATACCAGACTAATTTTAATTTTGAAAACTCTGAAATATGCAACGCATTAATTATTATTGTATCAAGGAATTTAAATATGAGGTTTCAAGTAAAATAGATATTTTATTTTTCATGTAAAATTTCTTACATATTTTCTTTAATTTTAAGGGGCTATCTTCGTCTTTATAGAGAAATGCTGTAAAAAATTTAGCTTTTTAGTTCTAGCATTTTGTTTGGGATGTTGATGAAGCAGGTAATCAGAATATATAACATTATATTCAAAATGAATTAATGAAAAAAACTATTAAAAAAATAATCAGACATATCTTTATAAAATAATTGTGTGTAATAGAGTAAATAATATCAGTAAAGGGTGTACCTGCATGACTTTGTTATCTTGTAAAAATCATGCCATTCTTAATGCTAGGTATTGTACTATTAGGGTCATACATATACACTCACACCTGTAATCTTCAAAGGGGCAGAAGTGTAACCTATACACCCACTTTTTGCCGAATTTATTACAGTACCATAATGTGAGAAGGGGTGAGTCTATCCCCATACCGGGCTCAGATTCCAGACTCCGATCTGATACTGAGAATTTCTAGATAGAAAAACCCCCTATTGCTAACACAATCGCCAGGCCCAATTCTAGACTCCAGACTGATACTGGCTATTTTTATCAGGGATTGAACCTGAGACCTCAGCACAGCAGTTTTTGCCGAATTTATTACAGTACCATAATGTGAGAAGGGGTGAGTCTATCCCCATACCGGGCTCAGATTCCAGACTCCGATCTGATACTGAGAATTTCTAGATAGAAAAACCCCCTATTGCTAACACAATCGCCAGGCCCAATTCTAGACTCCAGACTGATACTGGCTATTTTTACCAGGGATTGAACCTGAGACCTCAGCACAGCAGTTTTTGCCGAATTTATTACAGTACCATAATGTGAGAAGGGGTGAGTCTATCCCCATACCGGGCTCAGATTCCAGACTCCGATCTGATACTGAGAATTTCTAGATAGAAAAACCCCCTATTGCTAACACAATCGCCAGGCCCAATTCTAGACTCCAGACTGATACTGGCTATTTTTACCAGGGATTGAACCTGAGACCTCAGCACAGCAGTTTTTGCCGAATTTATTACAGTACCATAATGTGAGAAGGGGTGAGTCTATCCCCATACCAGGCTCAGATTCCAGACTCCGATCTGATACTGAGAATTTCTAGATAGAAAAACCCCCTATTGCTAACACAATCGCCAGGCCCAATTCTAGACTCCAGACTGATACTGGCTATTTTTACCAGGGATTGAACCTGAGACCTCAGCACAGCAGTTTTAACGCATGCGCTATTACAACCGCGCCACCAAAGTCGCCATATTAGGGACATATAAAGGGAAAATAGAGGATTAAATATTTGTTTTTAACAAACAATAATTACTCATACCCAAGAATTACACTGAATGATTAAAATATGTATTAAACATTGTCCCACTGCTGGGTACATGCCTCCAGTACTAATGAGAGGGCTTAGGTCTTAGTCCACCACACTGGCCTAATGCTGGTTGGTAGACTTCACATATGTCCGAAATTCTTATGTTTCTTATGTTTCCTCACAATGTTTTCCTTCATGTTCAAGCAAGCGATAATTAACATTTAATACACACGTAACTTTAGAAAAGTCAGAGGGGTATGCCATTTGGGTTTCGAACATACGAATTTCGTTTTGTCAGTCCGTACCACAACCAACTAGACTATTGCTTGCTTAGATGATGACATGACACTGAATGATTATTGAAAATATAATCATCAATTCAATGATATTGATATGCTTATGAGAATTCAAATCAAAATATTATTGTGGCCTATCTTATATTTAATAAGATAGGTGGTATGTTGTGTCAATAACTTTTTTTATATATCTACTGATGAGTAATATATTTGCACTAATTTATTTTCACGTATTGGTAACTATTCGGGAAGCTCATGCTGATAATTCAGCCAAGCAAGTATTTTTTCTTTAACTTAATTTAAAAATATTTTGAATTGAAACTGAAAACTTAAATGCATCAAAACAAAACATAGCCTATATTAATCAGGACTACTGCAACTTTATCAGTGAAACAATTTGGTATTTCCAGTGATTACACCATATATACAAAAACATCTGTCTCTGTGGCGCACTTGTAATTGCGCATGCGTTACGACTGCTGTGCTGAGGTCTCGGGTTCGATCCCCGGGTCTGGTAGGATGATATTGGGCTTTCTATCAGTATTAGCCCAGAGTCATGAATTTGTCCCATATGGCAATAGGCAATCACATTATTAGACTGAAGTAAATCGGTGAAAAGTGGGTGTACTGGTTACACTTCTGCCTACCCCTTTGGGGATTGCAGGCGTGAGTGTATATGTATATGTATGTATACAAAAAAATAAAATGTTTATTTGCATTGGTATAGATAAATACTAATATGTATTTCAATTATACACACTGAACTGTTAGGCACATATTTACACATATATTTATTTGCTTGCCATATAGTCTTCTGTAAAGTTCCATATTATACATTATTAATAAATTAAAATGACAACTGGACAATTATTTATTTAATTTAAATACATAATATCATTTCAATATTTATTTGTTACCCAAATGTTTTATTTGAATACAATATTTAAGCTAAAAATAAATATAATAATTATAATGTAGTTATAAAATTTTATTTACAGCCAATAAGAAATGCTCCACCGGGGAAGAAGTATGTCCGCTGCCCTTGCAATTGCTTGCTGATATGCAAGTCTTCTTCTCAACGTATTGCTTGCCCTCGGCCTGATTGCAAGAGAATTATCAACTTAGCACCCTCCCCAGTAACTCCACCTGTGCCCACATTGCCAGGAATGTGCAGAGTTATCTGTGCTCACTGCCAAGACACATTTTTGGTAAGTGATTTATGTGATAAATAATCTTGGTATTACATATACTACTTTAAAAATCGTTCATAAAGTTATTTATTGCAATATATAAGGTATTATATTAATTATATTAATATATAAGTTATTTATTTTAATGTTATTGTATGCAGCAGTCCTTAAAATTAATTCCATGCTTTCCAAACGAACATATGAACCAAATCTTTGGAATTATATTATTTGCTAAGACTTTATGTTAAAACTTAATCATAGATAAATCAGGGTAATTATATGAAGAGAAATTTCTTGTAAACTGGTGATGGAAATGGGACAGTGAAGCTTAATTTTGGGAACTATAATTTGAAACAGCCAAAAATAAAATCTCCGTCCCACTGCATTGCGGGAGCTGCACATGGCTAGGTTTTTTATGGGACATTTAGCGCTCAACGTAATTATGAAATCGATCAATGATGAGATGAATATGATAAGATTTCAATGGCTTTATAGAATAAATTAACAATGTTATATTATTCCCATCATAGCAATATAATTTCTAATGAATTATGAATTACAATCTAATAGAACAGTAATAAATAAAATGAATATAAAAAATAGATAAATAACAAAAATCACTTGAATATGTACATTCATTTTTCAATACAGTAAATACATTTGGACTGCGCCAGATTGATGTATTGAAGGAAATATGAGAAACACGGTCTAATGATTCCACATATAGCAAAGACCTCAATTATGTGTTGTGTTTACAGACAGGCATATAATTGATTGTAGCCTTGAACTAACTATACATTACTTCAGTATGAATGGAACTGAAATAATATAGACTATGAAAATAAAATAGAAAACAAAATAGCGTGCGATTATGACTCACCTGTTCCAAGATTTGTGTCCAAACAGGTATTCCCATCTGTTAAGTATCTTTGATAATCCAGTAGCAAGTTTCCCTGGCCATTATAAAAACAAATTCAGATTTGTTTGATCCAACGCGCCGAGATTCTAACCATTTAAATCCTTTCTTCACTTTTTATTTGTGATATCAGTTTAAATTTTTTAAACTAGTTTAGAATAAATATACCACGAGAATCACTACACAATAATGATAATGATAATACAACATAATAGGAATTGGGAAGGAAAGGAATTTGTCCTCCGAAAATCTCGCTCACCAGACGACAATAGACAGATATTACTTCACATAGTGTTATATGTTATACTTAGTTTAATTTATGTTATATAATTTATTATGTAAATAGTTAGAGTATATAGTTGTATGTTTTTGTTTTGGCTACCTAATATTTATCAAAATTACAATAGCGTCGACACAACATTTATGAGATTAGACGACCCAGTTTTATTTGTTACTGTCCAAATTTTCAATATTATGTTTTAAATCGCGTCACGATAGCATTATCTTTGCATTGTTTACAATAAACACTACTCAATGGTACGCGTATGTAGATCAGCTGGTCTACTCTTTAAACTAATATCGATTCTATTCCAAGGCAGTTTCAGTACAATTGCAGGTCCGATCTGTATAAAATAGCTACCCGTGAAATTAAAATCGTTAGCCTTGTATTTAAATTGACGTTACATTCGGATCGCTTTTTGATAAGACAGTTATACGTGAAGTTGGCTGCGTGTGGTGTGCAAAGGGATGCCAGTTACTGACAAAAAACTACAAAAGGGTTGGAAACACTCGTATTTGTTTTAAAAACTGTCAAATGACCCTTGATTTATAATTACAATTAATAATTTATGTGTACGGAATTTTATAGATACATTTTATTTGTCAATTTAATAAAAATAAATTAACTGAGCTGTAAAGACTTTGTTCCACGTCTATTAAAAAAAAACTGTCATTGTCTTGGCGGTTCTTTAGAATTTATTTGAAACTTTCAACAAAAAATATGTTCTGAAGAATCTTATATACGGTGGAGCCATAAAAAATTTAAAAGAAGAATCTTCATCAATCAATATCAATTAGTAGAGTGGACATTGTTATTTGTATTTTGTACAATGGCGCCTCGTCCAACTTATGCGCAGCTCGAAGCATTAGTCGAGTTTCTGGAGCAGAACCCTGGAATTGCAAAGGGTCCGCTTCGCACAAGCTCGGCTAAGGCTGAGACTAAGCGGAAGTGGGCGACGTTGACCACGTTAATTAACGCCTTGGGAGGCCCAGAGAAAGATGGAATTGGTTGGGCGACGGTAAGTAATATAATACTAACTAGATGTTGTTCGCGGCTCCGCCCGCGTGAAGGTTATTTTGGAAGAAAAGGTATACAATCCATGGAGGCATCTTAAGCTATTACACCTTTCTATATTTTGCTATCCCATAGGAAGCATGCATTTTTCCGGGATAAAAAGTAGCCTTTGTCATTTTCTGATACCTAAACTGCCACTATGCAAAAAATCATGTCGATCCCTTGCTCTGTGAAAAACTATAGTATCCCACGGAAACTGTACATTTTTCCGGGATAAAAAGTAGCCTATGTGCTATTCCAGACTATAATAATACTATAATCTATCTCCGTGCCAAAGGACAATGGGCGAATTTGTATGAGCCCTGTCCTCACCCACCAACAGACACCATACATATACATTATTATTAAGTGTACTATAAAAACTCTTACCACATCATTTAAATTTAATAAATCAATGGAGATTCCTTACAAAATAAAAAATATATAAATTAAAAATGTTCTTAGTAAACACTGCTATTTTATTGCATTTTTTTACTATTTTGATATACTTTTAATAAATATATAAAGAAATATGGTCGCGTAACATTTTGTTACATTTGATAGGCAATTTCACCAGGAACTGTTCGCCAAGTAACTAAACCTTAGGAACTACCAATAGCTAAAACAGCCTGTTTGGATATTTGAGCTTAGAACCTTTGGCATATTTATAGTACAAAATCTGATGCTGATCTGATGATGGTAGGGAAAGGAAAGATAAACTGGATCTTGGAAAATGTAATAGTTGGAGACGTCTTGTTTGCTCGTATATGTTTAGTACTCTGTGTAATTGCAGAAGTTAAAATCTTTCCACAACAGATGATAGCAATAGCAAAAATATTATCGGAGCTCGTGAACTACATTAGTTAAAATCGTCCCGTTTGGACATAAACTTTTAAAAACCTAAGCAATAACAGAAACACCCTACATACGTGGTGCAACACGACTGCCATTCATAACATGGATGGCATGAATACTTTTTAGTACTTTGTTTTTACAAATATCAAAAGAGATTTAAAATAAAGATTGTCTTATGAAAAACTATTCATTTATGGTATTTTTTGCATATATTTTTAAAATAATGATATCAGACGAATTAAAAACATAATACTATTTTATTATAATATTTACTAACGACCCCCCGGGTTTGCACGATTGTTGTCAGTCAACCTTTGGAGACAGGGACATGTCAATGTGAACTCTTTCTAGATCATTTTAAAATCATAGTGCATTATTTTGATTAACCCTTATGGTTTAGCCGGAGTAAGTTTTTTTTTGGCGCGGCAATGTGACCACACTGCTCCTGATGGTAAGCGCAGTGCCGTCCAGATAGAGTATCAAGTAGCGAGAGACAGAAATGTAATCACCCGAAAATATAATTAGACGATACGATTATCAAACGTTGACTTTACTGTACATTCTACAAATATAATATGTAAGTATTAGGTATACATTTAAACCTTCGGGAAAAATATACAAATGATTATTATCATGTCGAGGCTGTCGAGAGGGCTTATACATCCCTCTCCGATCATCAGATATAGTATCACAATGCAATCGTGTGATAGTTCAGTAGAAATAACTCTGTTAAATAACTTGTAATAACTTCAGAGTTTATTAAACTACTGCCAGTTCCGAATGCAGTTATCCTATGGAGAAGAACTGTCCAGAAACTCCATGGTCGCGTTTTCGTGCAAGAAATCCCCGTTTTCTTCCATCCCCGTTCTTCAGGGTGTTCCACTCGCAATGCGGAATGACCTTAGTGTCCTAGATATGGATATCCGCTGCGATCTTAATCCAAGGAGTCACATCGAGGGCGTAATATCCGCCACCTCCCGCAGGGTCGGAATCCTGAACAGGGTGCGGCGGTTTTTCACGGCCGGTCAGCTCTACCGCTTATATGAAGGTCACCTCTGGGACGGTTCCGCAAAATACCTTCTTGATGCCTTGGGTGGGTTGCAGCGGCGGGCCATCCGCATTGTGAATGATCAGACGTGAGTAACAGTCTGGAGCCGCTCCAGCTGCGTAGGGATATTTCCTCGCTTAGCGTGTTCTACCGTCTGTATCATGGCGAATGCTCTAAAGAATTGTTTGATCTTATCCCATCCTCTCCCTTCCATACCAGAACCACGCGTACTGGATTGAAAGAAAGAAAAGATTTTTTATTGTCGGAAACTGCATGCTGCAGTACAGGCTAACCCATACTGCAGCGCTGGTTTTCTATAGAACTCAACCAGTGACGTACACATGTTATACAAAATAAAAACTCTTAAAAACTAGCCAGTATTAAATATAACCTAGTAACAAAAATAAACCTGAATTAAGCGTAATATTGCGCAGCCACAGCTTCGTGGTATCTACTACCCCGGCCCGAACCAAGGTTCGCAAACTCGTATTTTTGCCGCACCATCAAGCTGTGGAACAGTTTGCCAGCTACCGTGTTCCCTCCTTCCTATGATCCTGGGTCCTTTAGGCGTAGTGTGAAGAAGCTAAACAGCAGGCTGGCATGATTATGTTGAGTAGCGATGGATAGACTGTCTCTTGCTACTCTATCTGGAGGTGAAGTGTGGTCACTTTGCCGCGCCAGCATAAAAAAAAAGTTGACGAAGCATTCGTTAGGTCCCCCGTAGTCTCGTTGAGAACGCGAGTCGCTACCGCAAAACTGCAACCTTGACGGTTTTATGTAAGACAGCGGTAACATACCATTGAGGTAGGCCATTCAAGCTGTAGAAAAAAAAATCATTATAATGTAGCTCTACCACTATAATGCTATGTTACATAGCACGGCGTAATATAGTAAAATCAAAAAAAAATAATTTTCTATATAAAACAAAAACGTGAATAAAAAAATACTCAATACTTTTCGTTGTTGTCGTCATACCAAAAAATCATCACCTTGCTGAGATTAATCGATTGAGACCAATTTCAAACCTGTTGACGGGTGGGGACACTTGACCCATTGTCCTTTCAGTCAGATCCCTCCAGCCGTTGTAGCGTGATTGAGCAGTGGCGGCGTAAGGGGGGGGCGGTGGGGGCGGTCCGCCCCGGGTAACAAGCACCAAGGGGTGCCAACGTGGTGATAACTCACTCGAGCAACTCAGTCGCTGTTTGCGCATCTCATATGCCCGACGAGGACGGCACGGGCGGCCAGGAGAAATGACCCAACATGCTGGACTAAGATTGCCAGAAGAGCTGCAGAGAGCTATTTTAGAACGTCTTAATAGATTTCACGGAGACCTAGATCATAGTTACAAGGCAAAGAATGTCATTCTCATAACATTTGGTGTTGTTAAGCCTTAAGTTCTGCTCATGCAAACTTCGTGGTACATTTCCAATTCTGACAAAATCTATGATGAATTTATTGCACTGGAAATTATTTTGGAAGGCGCCACTTGGAAGCTGCCAGAATTTCCTTTCAAGAAGCGGCCGTGGACCGTGGACGTGGTAATGAATGGGGGTGACAAATAATAGAGCGCATACAACATGTGATGGACTTGGTTGCTGTGAAAGAAATATATCATATGTCGCGACAGAAAAGTGGATACGGGCCTTTTTTTTTGTCGCGGTGTAAGCGTTTTATTACTGCCGCCCGCTCCGGGGGGAAGCGGAATAAGAATAAAACGGGTATGCTGGACTAGCCGGTCTTACGACCCAGCATCCCCCTCGCCCGGATGATGGCTATCTGTGCTGCCGCTGGACCGAGTCCTTAACCCCTATGTACACCCCACCCGACACTACCAGCTAAAACCCAGTGGTGGCCTTCTTCGGCGCTTACGGAGCGATCCCGGGGTATTCTAAGGAGTGCTAGAATTGCAGCCGGAATCGCCTCTGCGCGGTGCCGCGTAGCAGCTCATCTCCATGGAGGGCTAAGGAGCCCCCGCGCACCGAACAACGACAGCGAACGAGGCCTTACCACCCGAGCTGCCGTCCATCTCGGGGTCGCACGATGCTCCGAATTTGGGAGTGCATCGATACGGGCTGACAGCCCCCCGTTGCGCGCCCGCGACCCCCGATAGCCCCTATTTGACGCCTCGTACGACAGGCTGGGGTTACCGTGGTGGAATTTAAACGCCCCCATTCCACAGGGCGGGAGACGCCGGTCAGTCGTCAACCCGGCGCCTCCTACGTCTTCTCTGGCGGCGGGAGGGATCATATCGTTCCCGATCCCTCTCAGCACTCTCCTTCTGCAAGATGACGTTCTCGCAGAAGTGGGCCACCGCACGCCAGGACCTCCGGCTGGCGACCATGGACGACACCACGGCCGGCAGTGAGAGGTCTCCTCAACGACTGCTCTGAGAGCGCTGCGCTCTTCTTTCCAGGCTGGGCACTCCTCCAACGTATGTTGGGCCGTGTCCTCGCGGCAGTTGCCACAGTGGTGGCACACGGCGGATACCTCCTTTCCAATCCGACACAGGAACGAACCGAAATACCCATGGTCCGTTAATACCTGCGTCAGTCGGAACGTCGGCGCCCCGTGGCGCCTGTCTAGCCATCTCTTTAGGACAGGACGCACTGCTGCGACAGTCCTCAAGCCCGCAGTCGGGCTCTCCAGCCTGGAATGCCACTCCTCCACGGCGGTTCTGCGAAACCGGGCCGCAATCTTCCTCGGGGCCAGTCTATCCTGACGGCGGCTTGACGCCTCCTCCCGCCAGAGGAACCCTGACGAGAGGATTTTGGCGTCTAACTCCCAAGGGAGTGTGCCGGCCAATACGCAGGCCGCCTCGTGGGAGACCGTGCGATAGCCCCTTACTATTCGCTGCGCCACCAAACGCTGCAGTTTACGCAGCAAGGCGACGCAGCGGGCTTTCAGGGACTCGGCCCATACGGGACATCCGTACAGGGAGGATATGGGCCTGCGACGAACGTCGACGACGCGCAGTGGATCGAAAATCCGCCTTTGAAGACTTAGGAATCCGATGTTTTAATTGTGTTAATTTTTTAAAAAAACTTTACAGCCGTGACAATACTAAACATATTATATGTGATATTTTATTTTCTTCAATTTTGTATTGAACGGTTTTAACCGTGGGATCTACAGTTGAGGTTCAAAAACCCAGATTTTTGCGAAAAAAACCCAGAACCCAGGGCGAATACTCGTCAATGCTACAAACTTGGATTTAATGTATTCACTAGGGATTTAGACCTCTGACAGACACCCCCCCTCCCCCCCCCCTTCGATTAGAATTTATTGTTTTATTTTGAGGGTGCCCAATAGAAAACCGCCCCGGGTGGCAACCCATGCTACGCCGCCACTGTGATTGAGTAAAAAACATCCATCCATCCAAACGTTCGCATTTATAATATTAGTAGGATAACTTTATTGCAACAAAAACACAGTTAAGTATCAAAGGAAACATTAGGTAAAACATAAATGGCATATCTGAGTTGAATTTTATATTATAATTAGATAGTAAACCCCCAAACTAGGTACTGCCTGTATCTTGGGCCACCTCAGTATTTATATATTGTGACTCACGCAAACAGTAACAAAGATTATAATATGATGTTACAGTTAAGCAAATGTAAACAGTTAAAATTATGCACTAGAATAAAACATTTAAACAAACAAAAAAAAATTAACTTATAATAATGTTTTAAAAAAATGTTCTATCTACTACATGTAGTAAGTTTAATAGAAAATAATATAAATATCATAATACAAAATATAAAAACTAAATAAAAAGAATATATGTAAAAAGTACTAGGCTAAAAACTAAAGAGTTCTTTCTCATAGTAAAGTTTACTGTTTTGTTGCATTATTCCTTTCTATTTTGAGATTTTAAATTTTATATTAAAACTTTGAGTTTACATGCTTATTCAAATTATCAGTATTGGTCTGAAAAAAAATGTGCCCTCAAAAAGCATACGGCCGAATTTGCTGGTGGTAGGATATTCATATCCGCCCGGATAGCGACCACCGTACACAGGGTGTAAAACCCGCCATAGTAGCACACGCAAGTGTGTCGCGTTCCGGGATCAGCCAGTGCACATCCGGTTTTTCTCGGGGGTCTAGAGTTGCAGTACAAAAAATAGTAAAAAATCGCACTGGTGGTGGTCCGGCAGAGTTTGTGTACCCACAGTCATCCCTTGATCACAGGATGATTGCTCTAATGGGAGGGCCAAGCTTTGCCATTGGTGATATAGGGCTTGCTCCTGATCCTTTTCCGGACTTGGTAAAACTTAATAATTTATTTAACTAACTATTAACTATTAATATATTTTTTTATTATTATTTTATTTATTTAACTTGGTAATTTATTAAAATAGTATAAAAAAGTTTGCCCTTTGCAAGATATATGTATATAGATAATAGAGATAGAGAAGAAGAGAGAGAAATTAAAATGATATATACAACATTATTTTTAGTATACTACAAAGCCGAAAGTATTTTGTGGAGAATCAGTAACACAATCCATTGCACTAATTTTTAACGTGGTATATTAGTATCCCAAAAACATATAAAAATTTTCGTCAACCTGGTTACCTTGTTTATTACTTAATAAAATGCGGCGCCTGTCGGTCGTTCACCTACATAATACGGCCGTTACAAGGGCAAGCACACCCTTCCCCACCCCGCCACCCCGCACGCGGCGGTGCGTTAGATCTATCAATTTAGTCACTCCGGAAGCGTCTACGCATTCGGATTTGTCGTGTTTTACAGACGTCGTCGCGCGCGTGCGGATTTCGCAATGGCTTTTCGTTACAGCAACGTTGAGTATACAGAGATTGTGTGTACTCTCGCGATTTGTGGTGATAATGTGTCCGCGGCAGTGAGATATTATGAAGAGCGTTTTGGTAGACGCGTGTCTTGGCAAACGATGCTTAGTGCCACGCAACGAATGAGGGATTACGGCCAGTTTCATCCTCCGACCGCGGTCGACCGAGGTGTAGCGCGTATCCCGACCACCGTGCAAGAAGGTATTTTAGACTACACGTCTAATAACCCTGAGACTCGAGCAGCATGACTCGAGCAGGAGCATTGTTTAATGTGAGCCAAAGCTACGCCTGGAGAACCTTACGGGACGACGGTCAATACCCGTACCACTTTAGGCGAGCTCAAGAATTATGCGATAATGACAGAGCACAACGCATCGCATTTAGTGAATGGTGGCTTTGTAATAAACAATACCAGTCAGCAGCGCGCGGCGCGCGTACGATGCCCATGCATCGTTCAAGAAACGCGATACATTATTTTTGCATGTCACCGCGTGAGTTTTCCTTATTATTATTATGTCATATATTTATCTGATCTTTTATACCAAAATCTAATTTGGGTGTTTCGGCTTTATGGTATACAAAAACTAATCTTGTGTATCATTTTAATTTTATTATTAAAAATAAATAACTATAATATGTTATAGTACTATAAAAAACTGATTGATGTAATAAATCTTTATTGTTCTTACAGAATGTTCTCATTGTGCGTGAAGACACACAGGATAGGAAGGCTAATCTACCTGAAAGTTTGAGCGTGCCGAATTTGGCTATTACACTGCCTACTAGTCCAGCTATGCATACTGGTAATTTCATATTATTACATAATTTACATATTTAAAAATTATTTTTACACTAATTGATGACCAAATGTTTACATTTGAATGTTATTTAAACTACTTTAACTTTAAATTACATTATTTTTCATTTTAATCAGATCCAGAAGAAAGAGAAGGAAGTCCCCGCCAGAGTGTTCCTCCACCCCTTCAGGCGCAGCGTACAGAGAGGACACGGACCAGACCAATACGCCAAGATAATTTGAACTCTGTAGAACAAGAAATGGATCGTCTGGTCAACATCGAGTCCCGCCGAGTGGAAGCAGAATTGATGACTGCTCAGGCATTTCAACAATTATCTGCTAGCATGGATAGGATAGCAGTGGCCCAGGAAAATATGGCAACATCATTTTCCTCACTAGCCTCTGCTCTCCTCCAGCTAGCTAAAAGATTGCCTGAACAGTAATACTTTCATATCATTTTATTTATGTACGTTTTTGACTATATAATATTGTTAGGGTCCCTCCCTTTTATTAGAAATACCGAAGGTATATCGAAAGTATTTTAGAAAATAACTGTGGGTGGATTAATAAGTTTATAGATTGAGCGGGGTGAAGGTTTGCAATGTAATAAAAGAGACCGCTCGCGGCGTACCGGTCTTCAGTCCGTGTTTAATTCCGTGCAATATAGTTTGTGAGCAGTGGAGTCGTACAGTCAGTGTTGTAGCTTGCTTGGTTCACGTCGGCCTATACTTTGATCAATATACTTTGGTCATGCTTTTTTTTTTGTTTCGCGGGGAAAAGCGTTTTATCACTACCGCCGCCGGGGGGGTGGCGGGACGGTTATGTTGGGCTCGCCGGCCTTACGACCCAGCGTTGAGCCGTCCGGGAGAGATGTTGACATCCGGACGACCGCTGGGCCGAGTCCCTAACAAATTCCCTACACCGGCAATACCAACTAAAAACCCCGCAGTGGCCCTCTTCGGCGCATAAGAGACGGTCCCGGGCACACGGGGCGAGAAGCGCCCCCATTTTCGACTGGAACCGCCCCTGCGCGGTGCCGCCTTGCGGCCCGTCTCCATGTGGGGGAGCTTAGAAGCCCCCGCGCACCGAAGGACGCCCTCGGCGTCCTCGGCAGCAACGAGGCCAACCACCCGCGCTGCCGTCATCCCGGGGTCGCCCGGTGTGCCGACGAAGTATATACAAAATAAAACTATGTACCAACAAATTTCGACACACCGGAAAGGGCGCTACGACAGCCCCCCGCTGCGCGCCCGCGACCACTGATGCCCCTATTAGTCGCCTCTTACGACAGGCAGGGGATACCGTGGTGGGATTCTCCAAACGCCCCCAAACCACAGGGCGGGAGACGCCGGTCAGTCGTCAACCCAGCGCCTCCTCCGTCTCGACTGGCGGCGGGAGGGATCGGATCGTTCCCGATCTCTCTCGGCACTCTCCTTCTGTGAGATTACAGCCTCACAGAAGAGGGCCACCGCACGCCAGGACCTCCGGCTGTCAACCATGGCTGACACCAAAGCCGGCAGCGAGAGGTCTGCTCCGACGACTGCTGCGAGAGCGCTGCGCTCTTCGTCAACTACCAACAACCGTTTTAGATGATTCGAATGGTGACGTCATGCATGACTGATGGGTGTTTTGTCTCGTGATAAAATGCTTTATTTTTACATATTTGTTTCTTGAAAATATTAAATAATCACATATAAATTAACAAATTTGTTTTATTTTCGATATTTTTGGTCAAAAATCTATTATAAAAAATAAAATTCTATCAGGTTTTCAATTACTGTCAACTACCCTATTGTAGGAGCGAAAAGAAATAGGTGTGGGCCTCACAGTCGCTTTTTCTCTTTCTACAATGTGGCCAATTTCAGGATTTTGCTCATTCCATTCTCTATATGTACGGTTGTTATATCTTTCCAGTATCAGTTGCTGAAGAATGCGCCAGTCCGATGCCCGCATTGCCGAATGGTTTCTTCGGTAGGCGCGCGCATGAAACGTATGAGGGGTATAATATTTGCTGTGCTGGCGGTGGTATTCTTCGCGATCGCTCTGGCCGTCACTCTGGGCACGCTGTCGGCCGCCAAGAGCCACGGAGGCGGGATATACGTGGCGTATGTCGGCGGTTTTCTACTTGCGTTAATTCTGGGCAGTCGAGCTATCTACTATTTCGCCATGAAAGTGAGTACAATCGAAGGGCCAATGTAAATATCGATATATCATGTATGTACTATGTGGTTATTATTATGTATTTGTGATTTAAAAAAAACATTTTGTATGACTAGTTAATATAGTAGAAAATTCTCGATTCTGTACTATGTAACGAAACTTCAGCTATTGTACCGTAAAATGGGTCACATATACCTGAGAAATATGTTTTAACAATCGCAACATAGAGCTGAAAAGGTTCTATTTGATGATTAGTTGGTTTGATATGGCAATGTGATGTGTAACCATATGTATCTTAAGAGTTTTAATTGTAATCGAATAAACTATATTAATAAGTAGACCATAAAATCAAAAAACATAATAAAATTTTAAAGTGCACACAAAATATTAACAATACACATGCATTCCGAAAAGTGAGTGATATAGTAAGGCACCACGAATAAATATTCCAAATTGATAATCCAATTTGTGTCGTAAAGTATTTCACAGTGTTAACAATAGCTGTACATTATTAGGGTAGTTAGTTGTCTATGGTTGATTTTGTATATTGTTTTACACGTCACAGTACATACCATTTGTCACAGTCAGCCCGTGACCACGGCCGATGCAACTCGGTCGAAACGTCGGGAAATAATTGTGGTATTTATACCATTAAAATATTGCGCGATTAAGACCCGTTCCTAATTTTATAATATGTATTCAAATCGCGAGAGTCTAAAAACATTTAATACCATTTGAATACGACATTTAAATGCTGCAAGAAAAAAAATGGTTTCCATACGGCATAGAACACATAGACAAACTTGAAAAAAAAACAGTATTTCGATAAGTCACAAAATAAAGTAAAGTCATGACATAACAAGTGTAATATACATACCGTCTAGTTTGGCCATTACACTTACTTACGTAAAAGTTAATATATGTCATATCTGTGTTCGCCATTATTCCAAAAGGATTTGATAATAGTGATTGTTATTGACCTAAGTAAATGTGAAATTTATTGTCTTTTTTAATTTTATGGTATCATATAAAAATATAAGCTATGAGATTATCCGTATGTAGTTTGTATTAGGTATATTTAGCTTTGCGTAGTTGGGAGGTACTCAACAAAATATAGTCAAGTTTTGTTTGAGACTACGTGAATTTGTTAATACCATTATTAGACTAACTTTTAATTTTTTTAAAGTTTTATGTTACTTATATTATGATGAAAAAAAAGTAAATTATGAAAGCAATAATATGTAAACTGCATGTTTTATTTTGGTTCATGTAATTAAATGTAAATATATAAATTAATCTAAATAATATAATGTTGACACTATTTGTTTGACTTGTAATGAGAATTATAATATATTTTCTATAATAATGGTGTTAAAAATCTCAGTTGGCTTAGATGCTTTAGGAGTTATATTATGGACTTGGAGATAAAAAAATAATTATATACCACATTCGAGTAACTTAGTATAAATAATAATTTTAAGTCCACAGCATTTCTAATGTACGAAGTTCAGCAAAAAGTCTATTCATAAATCAGCCAGACGTCGATTTCATTATAAGCATATATAAGCAGCGGCTTTTCTCTGCCCTGGCATTGCAGAAGTCTATGGGCGGCGGTGACTACTTACCATCAGGTCGCCCGTCTGCTCATCTGTCTATCCAGGCAGTAAAAAAATATATTTTAATATGCAGTGAGTATTGGCTAATAGGCCGAGGCACCATCCAATGACATTTCGTTATAGATGCAAGTTAATGTTATTAATATCTTGCTGAAATTATGATAGTCAACACGAATTTATTTGACCAATTAGGTTCATCGTAATATGCAATCTAATATAGTTAGTTATCTTCACGGAATCAGACTTGAAAATTTGCCAGTTTATTCTTTAAAGGCGTTAGGCAATCCATACAACGCATTTCACGAAATCTCCATAATGAGAGGAGTGATGAAATTGAAGACGCACGTTTTATTCTAAAAGTATTTGAAATTAACTGGTTAACCACAATACCACCGTATGCCTGCAAAATTTAACTAAAATATTGTAAGC
This sequence comes from Laothoe populi, assembly GCA_905220505.1. Lineage (NCBI taxonomy): Eukaryota > Metazoa > Arthropoda > Insecta > Lepidoptera > Sphingidae > Laothoe > Laothoe populi. The sequence continues at coordinate 11,105,596 of HG992147.1, read as the reverse complement.
TCAGTTATTCGGAGTCATGACTACTGATGGCTTGCTTGATATAATCAAACGTTTTGTAGATGTAAGCTCTTGGTAATAAATAGGCTTTATTCAATTTGTAAAATGATTAGTACCTATCTGTTGCAATAACTCAAACCTTTATTATTCTCGATATTTTCATAACGTTAGTGCTTTACACGTGTATATTAGTTATAAGTTAAATAAATTGTACCTACAGACATACAATTATTCTTTTTTTTATTCAATCCCAAACAATCTGCGGTAGCATCTACTACACTTTTACCCTGTCTCGGCAAAGTGACCACACTGCACCTGATGGTAAGCACACTGCCGCGCCGTCCAGAGAGTATCGAGTAGCGAGAAACAATCTATCGCTCGCTACTCAACAGAATCATGCCAGCCTGCTGTGTAGCTTCTTCATACTACGCCATGGGGCAAGGAGGTGAAGAAGCGGTCGAGGGTCTAGTGTCAGAGTACTCAGAAGGCCGCAACACGGCCAAACATCTTACGCCAACTCTAGAACCCCGACAAAAACAGGATGTACACTGGCTAATCCCGGAAGTATGTCGGGTTTGCACCTTGTGTGTATCGTCGGTGGTCGATATCGGGCGGACTTCACCCACTATCTAAATTTTGTTTTGTCGTTAACAAAGGGTTACCTACTTTACTTACTAATACTAATGATTGACAGCCTCCGTGGCGCAGTTGGCGAGTAGCCGGCTGTGAAACGAGAGGCCGTGGGTTCGATTCCCTCACCGGGACAAATGTTTGTGTGGCAGACAGATACTTGTGTCCGGGGTCTGGGTGTTGTGAGACAGAAAGTCTCTCTAGGTCCCTGATACCCACAACACTAGACTCGTGTCTTAGTGTGGGGTCAATTCTAACAAACTATGGATGTCCATACACAACTTGTTCGGTGAATGTCGGACTTTTTATACATTTTTACATGTATTTTATATATTTTTATTTTTATCAAAATTATAACAGAAATCAACAAACTTATGCACTTTATATCATTTAGAATCTTTAATATTATATGTCTTGTAATATTCTGATATTTGTGATTTGGAAGATAGACGTAGATAATATAGGAACATTGACGTCAGCCCCCGTGGCATAAAGGGCGAGTAGCCGGTTGTGAATAGAGAGGCCGTGGGTTCGATTCCCGCACCCAGATAAATATTTTTGTGACAGGCAAACATTTGTTTCGGATCTGGGTGTTATGGGACCCTAGTCTCTGGTAGTTCTTGATATCCATTCGATACAGGTTTAACTAGTGTGGGGTCAGAACTATGTATGTGACTTTTGGGTGTATTTATTTTATTCTCTTCGATGTTAAACTTTCAAAATCAAAATCAAATATTTATTGAATCCTTAAAATGTTATACATCATTTAGATTGAGTCAATTTTTTCACTCTACCGCCAGTTCGGAATGCAGTCTCGCTAGAGAAGAAATGGAAAGAAACTTTAGCGTTGCTCTTTTTCAACATTGGTTAACAATATTTGGTAATACAATTTTAATTTAATTACATTAGATTAGAGCAGCTCAATGTGTGTTAAGCTGCCTTATTGCAAGATTGTGAAATAAAACTCATTACAGCACCTAGTGCCGCACATGACCATCGTGAGAGTGAAATCTCGATTTCTTAAAGCAGTTGGTCCTTACTGAAATAGTCTGAGCAGACCAGTCCACACGAGCCGCACCCGATCACGAGTAGTGACGCATGTGTCAGCCATCGGCCTCCTCAACCATGTTACAGGGAAGAGACCGACCTGGCACATGGCGCCGCAGCAAGCACAGACACTTTAGCGAGCATGACATACCCAGACTGAATACAACAATTGAAATACTAGACACAAAATATCAAGTAAAGTCATGTAAAGCATATAAGTTCGCAATGTTAAAGAAATAAATATATTGGCATTACTATATATATGTACCTAAAGTTCCCAATAATAATTTAATGGCTACGCTTCTAAGTAATAGGATAACTTATTCCCAAGCCTTTAGGTCATCTAAATATTCCGAAATTTTGTAATAGGCTTTATTACTTAGTTTTCGCTTAATAGTAGCTTTAAAACATCTTTCATTTAGTTCTTTAATATGATTGGGAACCTTATTGTAAAAGCGTATACAAAGACTAAGACAAAGACCCTTGAAAGAGTTGCCGATTTTGTGGAGCCTTGTTTTATAACTAACAAGGTTATTTTTATTTCTAGTATTTACACTATGGACATCACTAATTTTAGGAAATTGTTGTATATTCTTATGAACATACATTAAATTAGCGAATATAAATTGTGATACTACTGTCATTATGTTAATTTCTTTGAATTTTTCTCTCAAAGAACTCCTAGAACTTAGCGAGTAGATAGATCTTATAGCTCGCTTTTGGAGGGTAAAGATGATATTGACGTCAGCAGCTCCACACCATAGTAGAATCCCGTAGCACATCAAACTATGGAAAGACGCAAAATTAGTGATTAAACGAACTTACCTTAAGTGAAGTTCTATCATAATTATACGAGGGTTTTGTACGAATTAGATTAGCAATATTACTTGTAGTACCACATAAGCACTGCCATCTATGCACAGACTTGAGAGATAACTTCTTTTTTTTTTTTTTAATTGTCGTTCTGTCCCTTTCTGTCATCATTTAGTTTAGAGCTGCAGGAACTCTGACACGTTGATATTTTTACTAAGGGTGTAAGGAATCTGGGGAGGGTGGGTTGCTAATCTAATTCGTACAAAACCCTCGTATAATTATGATAGAACTTCACTTAAGGTAAGTTCGTTTAATCACTAATTATACTCGTGTTTTGTACTCTTAGATTAGCAATATTACTTGTAGATGTTGAGAGAATCTATCTAGTAAAAATATCCCCTTTCAACAATGGTATGGAAATAAATCAAAACTTTCTATTGCATGGTTATTAATTATATAACTAATCATTATGCAAAATGCATCTAGCAAATGAATCACCCTGATAATCAGTAATACATATATTATAATTCTATTGAATTTTCATATGTTTTATAATTAGTCCAGCCAACTGTTTCTTATATTTTTTTTTTTTTTTTTTTTACCATGTTTACTCTAAGAGTGAACATAGACACATCAATACCACAATCAGCTAAAATGGATTTTATACACCGGCCTAGACGGTGGTGTGATTGACCTATAGGGCTTTTTTTTTTTTTTTTTTTTTAAACTTATAACAATATTATTATTGATTTGTAATGATTTTGTTAACTCTAGATAGCAACCCAAAGGGACGTCTTTGTAACATCGGAAATTATGGTACTAATTTCGATGGAAAATAGCTCTATGTTATTAACGTTTACCCTGGAACATGTTTGAACCCTGTGAGTTGTTGACAGGGCCAACAAAGTAACTTAATTCTTAAACATTTTTTCTATGTTTCGACTTTCATTGGGAAAACAAGAGTTTAATACGTTATATGTATCTCAAGTATAACTGTATTTGTGCAACGTAGGACGAAGTCTGAAGATGCCTTTTAAAAAACGCGTTATACATTTATCGTTACCTATGCTAAGAATTAATAACAAGGCTGATCGACATCTATATAAGGTGTCGTACTGAGCGCCTGACTTATACAGTTGAGTTAAAAGGTTATAATACAAAAGCTTCATACAATTCGAAATTATTACTCCTGCGGAATAAAAACCATATTTTAAGACAAGTATACTGTTTCAGTAAACTGTCAGTAAGTGAAGCTTACAGGTATCGAAGATAGAGGAACATTTCTTTTTAGGAAGGATTTCCTGATAATAGTCCGGCAACCAGAGTAATTTTCTGATGTGTGTCTCGATTGCTGGAATAAGAGATAATCAGACTCTTAGAAGGCTGATAGAAAATAGGATCGGATATTAAGAGACTCATAAATAATGGGTACCATGGTTGTGTAAGCCATAATGGTACTACTATGATCCCTTGAGTATTGTCGTTAATAATTTTTCTTAAACCTTTGAAAATTACATCAAAAGGTGAAAAGCTATAAAGTAAAAAACAGACCATGAAACCGTAAATGCGTCAATGACATATGAGTCGGGGTTTCTGTGACAGGAAATGTACTTGCTACATTTCTTGTCAATTCTACTAGGAACCCCGAAATGTTAAATGATCTGTATATGACATAGCTGTGGTGTATATCTGTAGTAATAAATAATAAAAAACACACAACAGTCATACACATAGCCCTGACCCCACACTAAGATACGAGTCTTGTGTTGTAGGTATCAGGGACTACGAGAGACGCACGGTCTCACAACACCCAGACCCCGGACACAAATATCTGTCTAACACACAAATATTTGTCCCGGCGTGGGAATCGAACCCACGGCCTTTCGTTTCACAGCCGGCTTTTCGCCTAATGCGCCACGGAGGCTGTGAACTAGTACTTGTTACTTGTGACAAGTATTAGCAAAAATCTGTAAGCCAAAAAAGGCAACCAGAATTTCTAATTAAATATATGACGCAGACGTTCATCGTCCGTCCATAGGCCACTTGCTCGTTCCTCGCCACTGGCAGCAAACCCATCCCATAGTTGAGGCATAATTATATATTTATTTATTGAAATTTAAAACCTTTGAGTTTAATTATAGAAGTAGAATATTAGTTGCGTTAGCCCACCATTTGAGATCGGGTACAACCTATGAGGATACGCTCATATACTTGTCATAATTAACATTGTTTAAAAAGTTCAAGTACTTGGACCGCTCCGGTTCTTTAGTGCAAAGCCAGCCATACTACACGGCTGGACAAGCAGAGGTAAGTAAGCCTGCTGAGCTAGCGACTTTCCCAACTTTACAACTTCTTACATTGCGGAATTAGTTAACTTCAGCTTTAATTTATTAATTCATATATGTCTCCATATTAATCATAAATCCTAGAAATTTATAACCGGTGTTCGGTTTGCGATGAAACCTAAGGATTCTGAAAGTCGAATTGTATCAGATAAATTATTTAAACATGACTTAAATGAGTCTGAAATAAGTAAAAAGCATCATCGACATATACCGTTGATAAGGATTCACAAGACTTTAGCAAACTGATTACTGCTTATACCATTTTTTTTTTTTCAAAAATAAAGGATGCCCTGTTTAAGCCAAAAGGTAACATTTAATTTATATAGCATTTTGGCAAATTAAAAGTTAAGAAACTTTTTAGTATAAACGTTAAGCGTATTAAAAAACACTCATACTCATAAAACAGTCCTTGGAAATATGTTTTAAGCTCGTAGGCAAAATCTTCGAGCTTTAACGTTATTTGTGTTTATAAATGTATTCAATTATTGAATACAAGTCTTGATCTTCCATTCAGCGTTGGCACCATACCAATAGAGGAAAGAAACAGATTTTTACAGACAACTATTATATTATAGTTTTTATCGTTACAAGATTTTAAATAGATTTTTTAAATTCATTTTCAGAAGAGGTATAAATGTTTTCACAAGGTGCAAGGATTGTGTCACCTGTCGTGAAGATGGGATCTTGTAACCCTCAATCCACGATAACATGTTTTTATCGTGTATTACAAGAGATCATTAAATACTAAAGTAAAATAATCTGCCTGCATATTTTACCCTGGCTAGCGGTGCGTGACGCGGCGGCGGGGTGGTGTGGCTGCGGGGCGGCGGGGCGGCGCGGAGGCTGCGAGCGATGGCACTGGACGTGATGAACCGGTCTCGTGTCGATTCCGGTAGGCAGGATCCGTGGTCCTCTGATTCACCTTCTGCCTAGATTGACTTAGGGAAGGAACTTACCAATTTAAATTTGTCTGTGATTTTTGGAATCATTTTTGTAGGTTTTTCGTTGATAATATCCTCATATCCACTTCAGATTTAGATATTGCTCTTGCTCCTTTAAGAGAGTAAAACTTAATTCAAGAGCATTTTATCAACTTTAGTAGCTTGAACCTGATCTTTTAGCTCTCTCTTGAGGTTAAAGAGCACAAAGTTTCTGCATGTTAGGGATTCTTAGTACTGGAGACATCCAAGTGATCCTGTGACAACAGCGTAACTTACTACTATTCATTAGTAAATGTACCAGTTGTGTATTTCTTGTTAATTCAGAACTCATTTGTAAGGTAATTTCCTTAATTAACCCGGAAGTATATGCTGAAGCCGAATAGCAATATATGTTGGTATTTCGTAGAAGCTCGTAATTTAACTGCTAGTTGACGACAGGTGCTTGGCTGACGGCAAGGGTACAGTTTGTCTGAATTAGCACGTCTGCAATATCATAATTGCATTTTTACGTATGTACCATTATATAGGATTATAGCATTATAAGAGTAGCGCAAAGTGATATCCCCAAAAGATACCCGCATTGCTATACTCGCAAATTAATTGCTATATATGTTGTGAAGTGACAATCCCAACGATTGCCCGCAACACAAAAAATCATTGTTCCTAAGCTGGTACACTCGTTTATAATAAATATCTTTAATATTGTGAAGTGACAACCCAAACGATTGCCCGCATCACAAATTATTGTTTGTCTAATAAATAAAGTGATAACCCCAATGGATACCCGCAATATTATTTTTTAACAAACACTTGTGGGTAGTTTCTCTAACCTTGAATGCATATCGGCGCGGGCAATGAGGGCCCGCGTGCATATAACAAATTATTGTTTGTCTAATAAATAAAGTGATAACCCCAATGGATACCCGCAATATTATTTTTTAACAAACACTTGTGGGTAGTTTCTCTAACCTTGAATGCATATCGGCGCGGGCAATGAGGGCCCGCGTGCATATAACAAATTATTGTTTGTCTAATAAATAAAGTGATAACCCCAATGGATACCCGCAATATTATTTTTTAACAAACACTTGTGGGTAGTTTCTCTTAACCTTGAATGCATATCGGCGCGGGCAATGAGGGCCCGCGTGCATATAACAAATTATTGTTTGTCTAATAAATAAAGTGATAACCCTAATGGATATCCGCAATATAATTTTTTAACAAACACTTGTGGGTAGTTTCTCTAACCTTGAATGCATATCAGCGCGGCCAACGAGGGCCCATGCATATAAATAATCTTGGTCGGGATGAAGCCGAACCGAGCTCTTTGAATACAGTACTGTTGACTCCGATGATGATGGTGAAGAAGAAGTCCGATGTTATTGTCGGGGGCGCCTTAACATCCGATTTAATTTCTTCACTTTCACTTCTTCACTTCACAATTTTCTATACACTTGTAATAATAGTTCAAATAATACGGACGTTTTACTATATTTTAAAAAATAATATGGAACAGAAATAAAAATACGTGCGAAATGGCGGAGCACTGAAATGTGAATGATGACAGAAAGGGACAGAACGACAATTAAAAAAAAAAAAAAGAAGTTATCTCTCAAGTCTGTGCATAGATGGCAGTGCTTATGTGGTACTACAAGTAATATTGCTAATCTAGGAGTACAAAACACGAGTATAATAGACCAACCTAGCCGTGTTAGCGTCGGTCAATTGACGTATTTTACTCACTGCATAAGCTGCGGCACTTAATTTTTTAGATAATACAGATATGTGAGATCCCCATTGAAGTTTGGGATCTAATGTTATGCCTAAAAACTTGGTTGTCTCCACAAGACTCAAACTATCCCCATTCATGTAAATTAAAGCGTCGATCTTTCTGACATTAGGTGTTAAAAATCTAATACATTTGGTTTTCTGACTATTCAATAGTAAATTACTAACGCTAAACCAATGTACTATTTTTGCAAGTGTGTTGTTTCTGTTTTGGGTCACCATTCACCCTATTTCATTTTATATTTATACTTATACTTTTCTTTTTTTCTTGCGACATAATTAAAGAACGATGCGCAGCTGCCGATACTATCAAGGGATCTTATCTATAAAATCGGTAGACGTAATATGTAAAACCCGTAGGAATGTGACGATATTCTGTATTCATGTCGGTATGTTTGGAAACAATGTTATAGGGCCCATACGCTTAATAAAATGAAATATGTACCTAGTCAGGTCATAAATTCTGTCACATGTTTAATATAAAATAATTGAAACAAGTTTATTCATTATGTAACCATTTATATACCAAAATGAACTTAAAAAAACATAGATTCTTATGACACTAAAGTTTATTCAAAATGACCTCCGTGATTTTGAATACAGGCCTTCAATCTGCGCGGCCAGTTGTCTATCGCAGCACGAACGAGGTCCATGTCAATATCGGCGGCTGCCTCAATCAAGGATGTCTTGAGTGACTCCAAATTGGGATGAGGCTTTGAGCACGCCTTTTCCTCCAAGTGTTGCCATATCTTGTAATCTAACGGATTCAAATCTGGACTGGAGGAGGGCTAGTCTTCGTCCCGGATGAAGTCGATTTCACGCGCCGCCAGCCAGTCTTGTGTGCTCTTCGCTCTATGAGCTGGCGCCGAATTATGTTGGAATACCCAGTGCCTGTTATTGTTCAATATGGTATGGTATGAGAAACAGGTTCCACAAGGTTCGTCAGGACTGTATTTTGATACACAACTGCATTCGTTTTTACACCTTTCTCACAAAAATGTACCTCTGTTAAGCCCCAATAAGAAACTCCCAACCATACCATGAGCGAGGATGGAAAATGACCTCGTTGGACACGCGGAATACGGTTGCTCGCTTCTTCACTACTGTGTGCGTACACCTTATCATTTTGTTTGGTGTAGCTCGCTTCTACGGTAAAAATTTTTTCATCTGAAAAAAGAATTTCCCGATATTTTTTTCCCGCGTACCGCTTCAACAAAGCGCGGCATCTCTTCAGTCTCAGGTCCATTAGACGAGCATTCAAACGATGTCCTGTTTTTCTGCGATATGCCCGAAGCCCTAAGTCTTCATTTAACACCCTTTTCACCGTGGTTCTGCTTAACCCCATCTGAAGGGCCAACAGTTTCTGCTTACGTTTGGGATTTCTTTGAATTCGCGCCTTCACAGCTTTTATCACTGCTGGAGTCCTAACAGACCGAGGGCGACCACTTCTTGACCTGTCATCTACACAAGAGTCTTCATTGTATCGTTTGATGGTACGATAAACGAATCTTTTGGTTATATTCAAATTTTTCAGTATGTCAAAAATTTGAATTGGCGCGTAACCGCAACGATGCAACGCAATTACTGCAACACGGTCTTCTTTAAGCGTCCACTCCATATTTAAAAATGAGTAAAATTCTACTCTTTTGTGGCCAGCATTCTAAAATAAAAGTTTTTACTGTGTGACAATACTTATGACCTGACTGTGTATAATTGATATCCATTTTGTGTATTCAAACAAATAAAATTGAAGCTTCTATATGTAAATTCGTATAGTCTTTTTTCAATCTCTTATATATTATATTTGCACGTTACCCAACACCCAAACAATTTTTTTTTCTGTCTAATCCATGCTGATATTCAATACAGGGTTTACATTATGCGGGACTAGCGATTTTTCAGAGTAGAATCCGAATGAAAATTAAACTTACTGAATTGAATTACTTCTACACGAGTGATTATGATCACAATTCCACTATGACATTGTAAAATATATTTAAGTACTTGTTTTATTACTATTTTGCATCATCGTGGTGTATAGATAAATAACCAACAATAAACACCCAACAGCCACAGATATAGTTCTGACCTCACACTAAGTAAAACCTATATCGTGGGTATCAAGAACTACGAGGGACTAAGGTGCCATAACACCAAGACACAAAACAAACAAGTCACACAAACATTTGTTTCGGTGTGGGTATCGAACCCACGTCCTCCCGTTTCACAGCCGGCTAATCGCCCGCTGCACCAAGGAGACTATTAAAAATACCCCGATTGCTTATTAAAATAATAATTTACTTAAATTATAATCACTGTAACGTAATAAAAAACAGCAACGGTAGGCAGCGGCTTTGCTGTGCCCTGGTATTGCAGAAACTATGGGCGGCGGTGACTACTTACCATCAGGTGGCCCGTCTGCTCGTCTGCCTATCGCGGCACTAAAAAAAAAAACAGCTGATGCTTAGTTCAATGATCGTGCGTGAATGTGACATTGAGTGAAAAAAAACGATTTTTCTCATTTCAATAATAATCAATTTTTGAAAAATCGATTTTTTACCAAAAAAATAATCGATTTTTTGGAAAAATCTATTTTTTTTCTTAAAATTTTGTGCAATATGTTTTTCTCTGTAGTAATATGACTAAAAAAATAATATTAACAATTTATTTTAGGAGTCTTCTATTTGGCATTGAAGTCACCCATTACAACGCTGTAGGAAGACTTGGTAGGAGACATAGCTTTCCCTATGTCTTCGTACATGGCCTCTACTTCGTCATCAGGATAAGCTGACGTTGGGGCGTACACTTGTATAACCTTCAGAGTATATCTCTCAGTTATTTTTAAGACGAGGTACGCCACTGATACGCTGACAACTTCCACAACGTTGTGACTTTTTAGTGACTTGTGGATAATAAACCCGACGCCACCTTGGGATGGTTGGTGACCTTCTCGGAAGTAGAGTAAGTGACCAGAAGGGGCCTAGGGCTAGGGCCATCTTCTCCTCCTCCGTCTCCGGATCTCGGATAGCCCTAGGATATACCAGTTGATGAGACTTAGCTCTTCTTCCAACTCAGCGATTTGCTCGTCCAACCGCAGAGAGCGTCCGTTGTACGTCGCCAAAAATAGCTTTTTGTGGTACCATACCGTAAACCGGGACTTGTAATGGGTGACTTCAATGCCAAAGTGGGAGTACAAGGACACGGCGAATCGAGGATAGGATCATTCGGCTATGGGTGCAGGAATCACTGGGGGCAAATGCTAGTCAACTCTCTCGAGACCCAGGGGTTATTTTTGATGAATTCATTTTTCCAGAAGAAGCCCCAGAGGAAGTGGACTTGGCGAAGCCCCAATAATGTCACTAGGAATGAGATCGACTTCATTATGACTGACAAGCGCCAAATATTCAGAGATGTCTCTGTGATCAGTAGGTTTAACACCGGTAGTGATCACCGACTGGTAAGAGGCACTCTAAAAGTTAAAATTGACCGAGCGCGCTTAATGAAGTCGACCCTCCGACCAACTTTGCCCCAAGTTGAGGTCGGCTGTGAAGCTTTCCAGCTAAAGCTACAGAACCGATTTGCCGTATTGGAATCTACGGCGGATATTGATGACGCCACTGACAGCCTGGTGCGGTCTCTGTGTGAGGTGGGCTATAAATACTCTCAACCTCACAAAAATACACGTAAGTCCAAGCTTACACTTACCTCTAGTTGTCACCTGACAAAGCTCAGAACATCAGAAACCACCACCGTCACCTAGAGGTGTATCTCTGGCATAGATGCCAGAGATACTCGCAGAGGTCGAAAGGTATAATGGGGACTTGTATACTCAAAAATCAAGTCCACCTGAGGCCCAGAACGCGGATGATCCGCGTGCCAGACTAACTCACCACCATAGAGATAAGTTTCCCGACATCGTCGTGGTTGATGCCATTCTCGAGGTTGTGCAAGAGTACGTATACTTGGTCCAAATAATCCAACTGGGCAAGCACAATTTCAAGAAAGAGGCAGATAGAAGAATTAATTTAGGCTGGACGGCATTCGGTAAACTACATTTACATTTTACATTTACATACACTCACGCCTGTAATCCCCGAAGGGGTAGGCAGAGGTGTAACAAGTACACCCACTATTCGCCGAATTTCGGTCCCATAATTTGATAGGGGGCGAGCCTATCGCCATACCGGGCACAGATTCCAGACTCCGAGCTAATACTGAGAAATTTTTAGATATAAAAACCCAATTTCACTTTACCCGACCCGGGGATCGAACCCAAGACCTCAGCACAGCAGTTGTAACGCATGCGCAATTACAACCGCTCCACCGAGGCAGTCGGTAAACTACGTAACCTGTTGGAGTCGTCGATCCCTCAATGCTTAAAAACAAGAGTTTTTAACCAGTGCGTCTTACCCGTAATGACCTACGGCGCTGAAACGTGGACACTCACCAATGGACTGGGCAATGCTTGGGGTTTCTATGGTGGATAGAGTTCGCAATGAAGTCATCCGCCAGAGAACCAAAGTCATAGATATTGCTCGCAAAATTAGCATGCTAAAGTGGAAGTGGGGTGGACGTCTGCAGACGAACAGATGGCCGATTGAGCAGACATGTGTTGGATTGGAGACCGCGTTTAGGCAAACGTAGTGTGGGACGCCCAGCGCCCTGCCGCAAGATGGACCGACGACTTGAAGAAGGTGGTGGGTAGTGGTTGGCGTTCACTTGGGGAGGCCTATGTCCAACAGTGGACAGCAACAGGCTGAGTATACTGCAATATGTTTTGTTATATTTTTATTTTTTGATTGGTGCCAAATCTTTTTCCTGGTGTATTTTTCACGGTATTGCAGACAGTATTCAAGATAATAAGATCGTAGACTTGACAGGTTAATCGTTGTAAGAATGAGTAATGAAATTTTTCAGCGTAGTCTGTTAGTCCTACGTATTCATTTTATTTTGTTCAGATTGACGATTAACACTATTGTCACACTTCGTGGGTTAATAAATGAGGGAAAGCATAGGAACATCTTTTCTCTTTAGACGCTTCCACAGGTTAATTAAATGTGTTATTTACTACATCGTGTTACCCCAAAAAGCCTCCTGTATTTTTAATAAAAACATGTGTAATATACAAAAAAATCGAATTTTGTAAATCGTTTTATAAAAAATCGATTTTCAAATAATCGATTTATTTAATTAAAAAAAAACGATTTATAAAAATCGATTTTTATGAAAAAATAATCGATTATTATAAAAATCGATTATTTTTTCACATCCCTAGCGTGAATCATAAACAGAGCATTAGCGCGGCGACGCGACGGACGCTTTATAGCAGCTTATAATGGTGTCTCTGTTTTATCTAGTTTTAGGTCAGATATAATATACCAATTTAAAAATAAATACATCTAAATAAATAATATTGTTAGGTTATTTATATTATACTCCACGGTATAAAATAATTTGCGAACAAATAGAAAATAATTCTAGTATATTCTTATATTGAATTTACGATTCTATATAGAAATATTCAGTATCAGTCCGGAGTCTGGAAATGTGCCCGGTATGGCGATAGGCTCGCCCTATGTCCTTTTACATTATGGGACTGGTTATACCTCTGCCTACACTTTCGGGGATTACAGGCGTGAGTGTATATTTATGTATGTAATTCGGTGAAGGAAAACATCGTGAGAGAAGTTGCATACCTGAGAGCTCTCATAAGAATTAAGAAAGTATGTGAAGACCACCAACCCGCATTAGGCCAGCGTGGTAGACTAAGGCCTAACCCCTCTCATAAGTAGAGGAGGCCCATGCCCAGCAGTGGGACAATGTTTAATACAAGGCTAGTATTATTATATATATTATTATTATCGAACGAGCAAATTTTTCAACACAGTTTTGCCGACATTCACACTAAATTGTGGTCATGTCGACTAATGTGCAAATAAATGAGGCGAGGCATTTCTTTGCATTGTCCTGCAACTGTTAGACATTAAGGAGTGAAAATGAATTATATAACAAGCCATAGTTGAAAAGTGTTTATTAATGACACAACAGTAGATCATTGGATATATCAGATTACATGTTACATTATTGTAAAACATCGGGCGTGAGTTTTTTCAAATCGTCAACACCTAAGTAATTATTAAGGTAGTCATTCTAACCGTCGTGGTTCATGTTATTTAGAGGTTGTTTAATTTGTTTGCAGTACTGTGAATACGTTAAAATTTGTAAATTATAGAACAGTTTGCAATATTACTGGCGCAACGGTTTGAAACAACGCACCCTCACAAAGTGTAAATGTGTATAATAATTTGGACGTAAAAGAATAAAGTTATGTTACCAATCCTACATTACACAACAAATATTTAGGTTCTTTCATGATGACGTTTGTACTATTTTGGGCTTAGAAGTACTTAGTTGCCTCAAACAGTCCATTTGTAAATAAGCACAAGTTATCTTGGTTTATAGAAGGGTCTTCGCTTCTATAACTTTATCGGAGAGATAATGAGCGTTTTATATCTATTGAGCCATTATGAATAACGTTTTTTAACAAGCTCATATTAACGGCCATATAAACCTCTGATAACTCATTATGAATAAGACCGTGAGGCTATGTTTTATTTAATATGATCAGTACTAGATCATATTAAATAAAATAAATAGGAAAGGAATGGAAGTGTCACAAGCTATGGTTCTCAAAGCTCTGCCTACCCCCATGGGATACAGGCGTGAGTTTATATGTATTTATATGAACAAAAGGAAATAGAACTTTAACTTCAGCAAAACATTACAATATAAATCTATAAAAAATAAGAATATTTTTGTTCATAAAAAATATATAGTATATAATTATACACTTGTACATCCTGTTTAAAAGGATGCTAACCGTGGCCCAATAAATAACTTTGAATTTAAATCTAAATACGACTAGACATTTATACGTTTATATAATTAAAAAGGATAATAATTTGATCTCTACTTATTATTCTACTAAGGAAGGGATTAGGGAATGTCTTCATCGCGAACGTATTATACAAAGCTTACAGTTTAAACGCGTTAATGAATAAACCTAGGTACCATATGGCATATATTAATACAGAAATATAAAATAGAATATTTACTTATAAAATATGACAAAATTATATGGCGCGAAAGGCCTAAACGTTTTATGTTCAAACACTTCTTATGTACTTGTAGATGACTTATAAGGTTACAAATTTAATGAGACTTGTTGTATGAGTCCTTGTGCTGGTAGCCGGTGACATAGCCAGAGGCGTCGACCATGTCCTTCCTGCCTGCTATGCCCTTCCCTTTACCAGACTCGTCGAAGCGTTGTCTGTGAGATCCTGTGTACTTGCTCGTGTCTGTCAGCCGGTCAACAGTAGCTGCAGCAGCCGGTGACTTGGCTACCTGCGATATAATAAGGCAAATAAATTAAGAAGTGAACATTCTTTTGATATTATATGTTCATTTGCTGTATTATCTACATTTTTAACCTTCTTCAAAAAAAGGAGGAGGTTAACAATTCATCGGAAGTCGGTGTACTTTTTATTATTTTGTCTTTTATTAGGTATGTTTTGTGGTTATATACACTAGAACCCTAATTGTTTCGTGGAGGGACTACTAACCGCAACACAGTTTTTAACTAATGCAGTTATTATGGGGCATTTATTACCATTGTACAGATTAACTTGAAATTTTTAACGTGTCAAGGAGCCATGACAATATTTTAATAATAAATAATAATAATTTTTACACGCTTTATATTAGCTTCACCTGTATCTATGTATGTTTGTATGTAACGGAATTTTTCAACGTAATTTTCACCACTTCCAGACGTCCGATTTACTCGAAATGTTTACACGTGTCAAGGAGCGATGACATTATTTTCATAAATTTAACCTTACATCAAATCAAATCAAATATTTATTGAATCCATAAAATTTTATACATCATTTAGATTCAGTCAATTTTTTCACTCTACCGCCAGTTCGGAATGCAGTCTCGCTAGAGAAGAACGGGCAAGAAACTATAGCGTTGCTCTTTTCACACCGGTTAACAATATCTGTATATATAAAAGAAGAAACTGACTGACTGACTGACTGACTGACTGATCGATCAACGCACAGCCTAAACGGCTGGGGTTAGAGACTTGAAATTTTGACAGTAGGTACCTTTTATGACGTAGGCATCCACTAAGGAAGGGTTTTTGGAAATTCCACCCCTAAGGGGGTAAAATAGGGGATGATAGTTTGTATGAAAATCCGTCATTTTTGAATTTATATTAATGAAAATTAGTATTTGGCCTTTTAGTTAAAAATAAAAAATATATGTTTCAGGGTTTTTGGAAATTCCACCCCTAAGGGGGTAAAATAGGGGTAGAAAGTTTGTATGAAAATCCGTCATTTTTGAAGTTAAACGCATGAAATTTGGTATTTGGCTTAACAGTTAAAAATTAAAAACACATTTCAGGGTTTTTGGAAATTCCACCCCTAAGGGGGTTAAATAGGGTAAGAAAGTTTGTATGAAAATCCTTCATTTTTGAAGTTAAATGCATGAAAATTGGTATTTTGTAGTGTATACTTTTTTTCTCAAACATGACCTCCACGCGGGCGGAGCCGCGAGCAACAGCTAGTTTGGTCATATAATTATAATCATAGGTCATATAATATATACGATTTAAGTTTAATTAACTTAGATTAGAGCAGCTCAATGTATGTTAAGTTGCCTTATTGAAATATTGTGAAATAGAACTCATTACAAGACCTAGTGCCACACATGACCGTCGTGATAGTGATAAAAATCTCGATTTCTTAAAGCAGTCGGTCCTTACTGAAACAGTCTGAGCAGACCAGTCCACACGAGCCGCACCCGATCACGAGTAGTGACCCATGTGTCAGCCATCGGCCTCCTCAACCATGTTACAGGGAAGAGACCGACCTGGCACATGGCGCCGCAGCAAGCACAGACACTTTAGCGAGCATGACATACCCAAGCGAGCATGACACATCCTAACCAAGAACACCAGGGTAATAAAATATAGGCATGAAAATTATAGATCAAATTTTTTTTTATCATGTGCTCTTGATTTGAAATCGAGTCTTGCAATTATATGTACTTTTGATGCGTTTTGAGACTAACTAACAAGAAATAAATTTAAGTTTAAAAAAAAACTAAATAACACGCTTTAATATCTAACTATTATTATCAGGATATAGTATAAACCACCCCACGCTTTTTTTACAATCGAATTATTGTCTACTATTTAGTTAAATTAGATATTAAGGCGTGTTCTTTTAGTTTAAAAAAATTATGTTTCTTCTTTTAAGACATGGGAGGTTAGAGTATAAAGAGTACCATCTTGTATATTAGACAAGTTAAAAGAGTGTCTAGCTGTAAGCAACCAATTACAACTCAGAAACCGACCACAATAGCGCTAGCGTAGCATGCGGTGTGACCCTCATTGGTCGTTTTATGATATGAATGTAGCAGATGTAAACGGAGTGAAGTTTGCTGAGTCTCGAAGACCTCGACTGTGGAACGTATGTATCTAGAGCATAACTTTAAACCCATATTAAAGAGAATAAAAATTATTTTGCTGTGCCGGCGCGGTGTCCTGTGACTAAGCTACGACGTGAAACTTAAGGATTGCGACGTGATTCATTTTTTACCCGACTGCTCCAGAAATGAGGAAAATGTTTTGAGTATTCGCATGACCTATTTAAAGCATCTGTCAAGCAGAAGGCATTAGAAATCAAGTATTTTTGTAAGCGGAATTTTTCTCCAGAGCAATTTTACAAGGGACGATAAGCAAAATCAGTGGCACGTAAAGCACAGCGATAATCACGCTTGACGCTGTTATCGAAAATACGATATAGCCTATACTCTACTACTACATCGGTATGTAGTAGTAGAGTCTGACACACATTCTGACACTTTTTTAACGATAAATGACAAAATTAAAAAATATCAATTAATATGTCCAACAGTCACATACATAGTGCTGCCCCCACACTAGGTCAAATCTGTATCATGGGTATCAAAAACTAGTGGGACCCTAGTTACAACACAGATCCGATATAAATATTTGTGGATCACACAAACACTTGTCTCAGTGCTTTTTTTTTGTGCCTCGATAGGCAGACGAGCAGACGGGCCACCTGATGGTAAGTAGTCACCGCCGCCCATAGACTTATGCAATGCCAGGGCACAGCAAAGTCGCTGCTTACCGTGCTGGGATCGAACCCGCGGCTTCATGTTTCACAACCGTTTATTCGCCCGCTACGCCACAGAGGCTGTCGTGAGTAGATGTATCATGTCACATTTTTCCTTTTCTTTCATGATGTACCTAAATGCATAAAAAGAAACATACATGTGATGTGAATCCGGGCTGTCCGCAACTAGTCAGTTTGCTCTTTATGTCATCTATTTCCACTTTTTTATTCTTGGCGAGATCTTCAAGGAACTTTTGGTAATCTTCTATACCAACTTTAACTGATTTTAGTTTTTTGAAGTGAATGGCGGTATCTGTCGTGGTTATTTTCTTCCCGTCGATCACTTTGGCTTGCTTCATCCATTTGTCGCTTTGTGATAATGTGATGTTTTTACCATCTGACTTTGGATCGCCAAATTTAGAAAAAGCTTTGAAGGCGTCCTGAAAGCATGAAAATATTTAAACTATAATAGTATAGTGAAAGTACTTGACGGTTACAAGTGTCAAGTTCCGTAGGAGTAAGTATTGCCTATAATATTGTTCGTGTCCACATAAATACATAGGACTAAAATCCCGTACTTATAAGTAGTCTTTTCGACGACTTCAAAGCTTTTGATCGCGGCTCCTACTTCTATGAGAGTATTTTTTATGATATATTTATTATGTCGCCTATCTATATGTTTACCGGAGTTTCATTAATTATGATTAATAGTGAATCCTGTATCTAATCCGTTCAGTCGTTTTACGTCATATGTGAACAAATTAACAAACAGTAGATTGCTGTTATATATTTTTGTTTAAAATATCATGTAAAGTTCATAAAATCTTGAATCACATACATAGATATACACACACGCCTGTAATCCCCGAACACCTACTATTCGCCGAATTTATTTCGGTCCCATAATGTGATAGGGGGCGAGCCTATCGCCATACCGAGCACATTTCCAAAGTCCGGACTGATACGGAGTATTTAAAAAAAACCATTATCACTTTACCCAATCCGGGGATCGAACCCGAGACCTCAGCACAACAGTCGTAACGCATGCGCAACTATGCTACCGAGGAAAATCTTGAATTATATGAATTTTATACAACACATATTTCGCATTTCTCATTGGTGTAATCGCAATTTGAGATAAAACTGTACGGGGTCCCAAAAGAGTATTTGTGAGTAAGTGAGTTTGGCATGATTGTGTTGCGTAGCAGGGGATAGATCGTCTCTCGCTACTCGATGGTTAATAATCACCATCGAGATCATCGAGAGAGATATTATTAGATACTCTAATTGGACCGCACTGCACTTACTATCAGGTGCAGTGTGATCACTTTGCAGTGCCAGAATATAAAAAACTTTTAATAATGATAACTTTTTAATTAAAATACAGTGTAAACTCTATATAGCGACACTGAAGGGACTGTGCATTTTATGGCGTTATAGAGAGTTGTCGTTAAATGGAGAGAAGAAACATCAGAATTAGAAAAATAAAAAGTTTATTTCTGACTATTGTTAGTAGTTATGTGCATAAAAAAGAATGTTATTTGAACGCTATTGAGTATAGTCTGTTATTTTTGTCTGACGTCTTTTGCTGCACCAGTAATTTTGTTGTATTTTTTTAGTTATTTTATTAATATCTAGCAATACTGAGGCATCTTGGTTATAAAGGAAATATTTTTCCAATAATTTTGCTGCTTCCAGAGCTTCTTTAATGCTCGGCGGAAGCTCAGGCTCATCCGTCTCATCTTCTTCATCACCTTGTTCTTGATCCTCAGTTTTTCTCACTGAATCCAAAATTTCTTCGTCTGTGAGTGAAGCCGTTGTAAGCAGGCGGTCGTCCACTTCAATGTAGGTTTGAAGATTTACCGTATTTCCTGCCATGTTGAATTGTTGAATCCACTCAGTTAATGGAAGGTCGTCGTCGCTTTCAAACTCAGATTCTGTTTCCACCTCATCACTCGTAGAATTGGTACAAAGTCCAGCATGTCGAAAAGAGTGCTGTATAGTTGTGGGTGTCACTTCTTCCCAGGCTTTAGATAAAAAATTTACTGCATGCAGCATATTAACAGAAGTTTTACCCTCAGATTCGACTAGCTCCATCAATAATTTCCTTCTGTAGTGACCCTTGAGGCTTTTAATCACACTCTGGTCCATTGGCTGTAAGACACTAGTCGTATTTGGAGGAAGAAATGCCAACTCTATGTTTTGAAGGTTTGATATAAAAGGGTGGGCAGGGCAGTTGTCAACAAGAAGTAAAATTTTTCGTCCCTTTAATTCTGCATCCCACTTTCGCACTTCTTCTTCAAAAAGTTGACTGGTCATCCAAGCTGATTTATTAGCTTTATACGTCACTGGCAATTTTTTAATGTTCTTAAAACAGCGCGGATTTTTCGATTTGCCTATTATTAGTAGCTTTTTTTTCTCTGTGCCATCCATATTAGCAGCCACAAGCACCGTAATACGTTCCTTGGAAAGCTTTCCTCCCACACACTTTTCCTCTTTAAATTTCAGAGTTTTATCTGGAGTCAACTTATAGAAAATTCCTGCTTCATCAGCATTGAAAATGTCACTTGGGGCGTATTTTTCTATGAATTTTGACCACACTCTGTTAATCCAATCATGAGTCACATTTGTATCAACACTTCGTGCTTCCCCACTTATTTTACCATAGTTGATATGATGACGCTGCTTGAATTTTCCGAGCCATCCTTCTGATGCTTTGAAAGAAGTTAAACCAAGTTCAGCAGCAAAATTCTCCGCCTTAGCTTTCACGAGCGGCCCCGAGATAGGCATATTATTCTGGCGCTGTCGATGAAACCATGATAGTACAGCTTTATCCAAATCTTCGTATATAGGTTTCTTTAATTTTTTGGAAGATTTTCCCTCGCCCGCAGCGTGGAGGATTTTTTCTTTATTTTTCCATATTGTGGACACGGTAGAGCGACTAAATCCAAAGCGTTTGCCAACATCACTTATCTTCTCTCCCGTTTCTATTGCGCGTATCAGTAAAACTTTTTCGTCAATACACAGTGATTTTCTTTTAGTAGCCATGTTTACAGTTTGCAAGTTTGTGAGCAACTAAGAATATGATAAGGTATAGATAATCCATGACTCCTAGTTATGAATCATGGTCAATAACAGTCTACACGTGCAAGCAATCCCAATTTGTAAACAAAAGAATGAATTTCTTAGAAAGTTCGGTATGCATGATGCCGACAGTCGAGTTTATTGCGGGCTAGGATAATAAAGCGACAATAGATCGTACACAGCTGCGCAGTTTTTACTAATTTTAGCAACTTAATTGTTGTCGTTATTGAGAGTGGGTGTAATGCTATATAGAGTGAAACATTGTATGAAAAACAAGCTAAACCAACCAAAGCCAATTGATTTCGACGCTTAAGAGAGTTTGTCGTTAAATAGAGTGACGTTACATGGAGTTTACACTGTAGTAGGTAATAGCAACTCACTCTTTGTCAAAAATTAAGCTTTTCAAACTACATCGTAGACATTCAAGCGCCTATTATTCGTAGTTTATAATGTCCCCCATATTTTATTAGCTTTTGTTGAATTTTTAATTACCTTGAAAGGTATAGAGTTGTCGCTGCTTTTGTTGGGCGTTCCGTTGGTTGCCCCTGCCGCAGTTCCATTTTCAAGCTTGACGTCCTTCACCTCCTGCGTCACTTGCTCTACTGCATCCTGCGCTTCCGAAGACATAGTCGGTTACACTGAAATAACAAAACATCAGCTTATTTACACTATTGATGTACGAAATAAAATACTTCCACAAAAGACTAGGTTCTCATTCATTATTCTTTATCCATATTTAACATCCTCCGTAACTAAACCATTTGAAACATGTTTGTGTGATTGACAAATATTAATTACGTACCTACTTATGTATTTGTTCTAGATGGCTATGGCGAAAATTGAAACGAAATCATACAAGAATATTATTTTATGTTATAAAATTAAAAATAATAATTAGAGACCGAATACTTAAATATTAGTTATTAATAAACGCGACCTTTTAATACCTACTTATCATAAACAGATTAAGTTAGTGCCGTTCTTTTTTTTATCCTGCACGGCAAAGTGACCACACTGCACCTGATGGTAAGCGCAGTGCCGTCCAATTAGTGTATCGAGTAACGAGAGCCAATCTATACCCCGCTACTCAACACAATCATACCGGCCTGCTTCTTCACAATACGCCATGGGCAAGAAGGTGAAGATGCGGTCGAGGAAACCCCCGTCAAAAACCGGATGTACACTGGCTGATCCCGGAACTCAACACACTTGCGTGTGCCACTATGGCGCGTTGTACACTCTATGTGTTATTTGCCTGAACTTTGCTTCAGTGTTATACCTACTTAATACGTTATGGTACAATAGACTTAATTAATCATATTTTTTAAGCCAAAAATACAAACAAACTTCATCCGCACTGAGTTAGATGTCTTCATTGATTCTATGACCTTAAGTTGGAGAATATAGTCTTGTGCAATGTTTTGATATTTCGTCCATTGAGTCATTTATATTTGTGCATGCTATCTTCACACTATCAGGTTTAAATTCTCCGAATGTTTACATAATGATTTTTGTCTTTATATTATTTTACATATAATAACCAGTTTGTAAAAAACCAACCAAATAAATAAAAATAGACACTTATTCAATTAAGTGTCCCCGCTCACTGATTGCCTAATCACGAAGTCTCAGGAACTTTACCTAGAGCCTTCAAACTCTTTTGGCAGGTAGCAGGCATAGACCTCAGATGTTACTACGGGTCGAGGAAAATTTTTATATTTATTTTATGTATTTTTGTTTAATATACTAAGGGTGTAATTTCTAAATGTGGGATAATTTTCCATGTTGTTGTCCTTCCTTCTATATAAGATTTAAACATCCGCTGAACCAGTTGATATAGTTTGGAGCTTTATATGAAATTTTGAAAACAATCGGGACCTAAACTCGGGCTCGGCGATGACCCACTAACTACGAGCCTTTACATGTTGGCTTCGGCTCCACGCACGCCTTCCAAATGTCCGGGACTCTATATTCCAGTGATGATGGTGTGACAAACATAATAATAATAGTAGCCCTGTATTAAACATTGTCCTACTAATGAGAGGAGGCCCAAAAAACTAAAACTCTCTAGGAGGTTTAAACTAAAACCAACGAAATATTTCGCAAAATCAGTATTTTATTATATAAAAAATAGACATTACTACATTAAAAGCGGCTATCCAATATTAATAACATAACAATACCATTTACAATACTTAAATTAGTAATAATTTAATTTGTGTGTTACAGGTACCAACCTAATAATAATGTGCACAAAATACTGATAAAAAATGTTCGGTATAGCTAGATATAGTGTATCTCTCATATAACAGATAACTCGTATATTCATAGTCATAACGGCTCGCGTTTGAGCGCTAAAAATGGCAATTACATCACTGACCTTGCCAACGATGGAACGTTTTCCACAAGTTTGTTATAAACATCAGCTGAGATTACCACTGCGTGCCATGCACAAAGTTTCTTTGTGTTGTACAAATAGACAAATCGATAAAAACTTAACAGCCAACACCTAGTTTAAAATCACAGTAGATAATCAGTAACTCACTTTCCATAATAGCTTGAACAATTAGGTTCAGAACCTCATTAACATGAAATGCGGTTAGGCGCCTAAATGTTTATCTACGTTTTTTCAATTATATCGGATTTTGTCATCTTTACCCAAATATGTGCGCGCTTGTTTTGCGCATTTGCGTGGGTGCGTCCAAAATATTAACCAGGAAATGACTTAACACCCGATTTGGCCGTGTTTATTCAACCTTGAACGTTAGTCTAATTCCCGAGACAATGTGAAACTAGACAAATTCATTTATCAATTGACTCTACAAATGCGGGGGCATCCTTGTAACAATACACTATTACACCTCCGCTGATTTGATGCCGTGGGTGCCTTGGTCATTCCTAATTATTTCATTTAGAAACGATCTTATCTATATACCAAGGCCGCAGTGCGCTTAAATCTTCTTTATTCTGAGAATGGACGAGGTATATATAGGTCCTAACTCTACAAACTGACAAAAATCACGTGATGTGTTTAGATTACAAGGAAAATTATCATGAGTAAATCTAACCCGTCTCAATTACCATTTACGATATCCATTTAAAACTAACAATAGGTTTTTTATATTACAGAAGAAGGAACATTGCTGAAAGTACCTACATAACGGCTAATGTAACCAGTGCACCAGTGGTACTGCATACGATAAGTTTTTGATGTTATTCCACTATATTCTATACATATAATAAAACTGTAGAGTATTAGTTATATATCTGTAATTTGACCCACATCACGTAATAACTGTTGTTATGCGAAACTGCAGGAAATATCTAAAAATTTTATATAAAGCACCAACTATTTATATTAGAAAAAGACTATGTGGACTATATAGGGACAGGACCACGAGTAGCACCTACAAAGTTATATAATGACATTGCTAAATTAAAAGGTTCTTTTGTTCTGTATACATAGGATATTGTTATGAATACATTGGCGCACTGCGTATTCTATTCTTCACTACAAGGACAAGACGTAAACTGTTAACATATTAGTTGGTATATAGAATCAACATTTCAGTACTATTTTACACATACATATACACTCACGCCTGTAATCAGGGATTACAGCGGTAGGCAGAGGTGTAACGAGTACATCTATTTTTCGCCTAATTTATTACGGTTTCATAATGTGATAGGGCCACAATTATAGTCTCTGAGCTGATACTGAGTATTTCTAAGTAGAATAGAACTAATAATAATATCACTTTACCGGACCCGGATCCGGAGATCAAACCTGAAACCTCAGCACAGCAGTCGTAACGCATGCGCAAATACGACTGCGCCACCAAGGCAGTTAGTTTCAGTATTATTTCAGGAGATAGATTAATCTATTCAAATACTAGTAGGTAGGTAGTAACTTTGTTTTTGCAGGAGTTTGTTTCAACTAGACTGTGCAATAAATATGGAATTTTGTATTTATTTAATAAATTATAACTGTGCAAATATCCAAATTACAACCGATCAGATTTATATTAGCAATTTGTTTTTTGTGGAATAAATCATCACAGTAGAAGTGTTAAACATAGATTCTATCTACCGCACAGTAACTACTTTCCGTAGATTTAAAATATTTTTGTCATACTATTTAAACCCTTCTGAAAAGTCCAACATAATTAAAACATTTATATGAAACCGGTTAAATATTGCAAAAGCAAGTACCTATCGGTGAAAAATATTCCAATACCTACTAGGCATCAGCTAATCTTATCATATCTAATATTGTCAAGGTTTACGGAGGACGTATAAAGGAAGAAAAAAATACTTGATTGCATTATACAACTCTAATGATATATTATTATACATATATACCTACGTCTACGAACAGCGACATTGCGTATTTATATTTAGGTGCGATATACCAGTAAAAGACTACAGCCCAACCCGCTCAGGAAAGTCTGACGTCATCTCACTATGATATGTACTATTTATAATAGTCTATGAGTCATTTCCAAATATTATCCAGCAGTAAAACTACTTTTGTGATTGCTTTTGTATGCGTTAAACGTGACATAAAGATCATGGCCATTAGTTTTAAATCAAACTCCTCTATAATATACACATGTTATGTCATAGTTCAATAATTAACTATTAAGAATAACTTTACATTTACATAACACAACCAAGCTAATTAAAGGCGTACAATTTGATTTCATGTGTTGGCAATGTGCAGAGTAAATAAATAAGCTCATAACCTAACAACATATCGCTTATATCCGTACATCATGATTACTAGGCTATAGTTAAGGGCCTTATGGCGGGTATATTATATGTGGGAACGCTTGACTAAGTTACCATATCGAATGCCAATATTAATAATAATATTCTATGTAACTTTAGATACATAGATAAAACGAAATATTATATTTGTTTTACTAACAACTACTTTAATTTATTGTAAAATATAGAGTCTTTATCAGAACTTCCGACAATGAATGCACAGCACTTGGGTCGCGGCACAGCCGGGCACCACAAATAGGGAAGTGGTACATACATCCCCTCACCGCCATGAACGTAGTACCAATTCGTAGGTACTTAAGGGCCCATTTAGACTATTTTATAGAGTTACTAGCTTTTTCCCGCAGCTTCACCGACGTGGTTGTTATTTTGAAAGAAAAAGCATAAAAACCATGGAGACATCTTAAGCTATTACATCTTTCTATATTATGCTATCACATATGGGAATCGTGCATTTTCTGGGATAAAAGTCGCTTATGTTATTCTCTGATCTCACACTACCACTATGCAAAAAATCATGCAGATTCCTTGCTCGGTGAAAAACAATAATTAATCCCGCTGGAACCGTACATTTTTCCGGGATAAAAATTAACTTATGTGCTATTCAAACTTTCGCATTTATAATAGTAGGAGTAGGATGAATAGTATATTAGTTTAATAATTCACCAGAACGTCTCCAAAGTCCAAATACAATCGTCATTCAAAAATGAAGACAATGCGCCATGGCCAGACCTTCTGATGTCAGTACGTGAACTGTATTTCAAATACTAAGCAAGAACAAATATAAAAATAGACGTGCATCACTTATGATCTAGTCTTAAATTCATCTCTATAGTAACGATTTTTGTTATGTTTTCCCGTTAGTTACTTTTGATTTTCCGTTTCAAGCCAGGAATGATGTCCAAAGTATGTCCTACGCGTCTTCTACAAATATAAAAAAAACAATATAATAGCAAGCAATAACCAATAGCAAGTGGGCCCATGGTTTTCCGTTCTGCAATTTTATTTAAACGTTTTCTATGGTTACAGTGACAAGCCCACAATCTAGGGATGCATTTTGTAATGTCAGATTTCGAAAGCCGTCATTAGTATTATGTTTGATTTGATAGAAAATCTTTGAACCTATACTTTGCAGTCTGCACTTGCACACACACAACTCCTCGAAGTTACGTACTCTAAAGTATTGCATAATAGGTACACATATTTTTGAAACCGTGGTTACGTCATTATGATATATACTATTTTAATTTAGCAGAACAATATTTATTTATTGACAATCAATAATAATCATTATTAAATATTAAATATTTCGGAAATGGTTAATTTTATTTATTTATCATTCTACAATTAACAATGCATTACAGAATACACCTATCTATTATTTGGACACTTATCTTGTTTACGTAAATGTCGATGTTACCTATTTTTGGGCTTATCACAACTACCACAATTGAACAAATGATGTCATCATAATTTAAATTACCTGTTTTTATTTGTATATTACGCTGAAGGACCATAAGAATGTATCATTCCAGTCCTGTACTGCTAGCATGGACCTCCTTTACTAATGGGAGGCGATAAGCTTTAGTCCACCACGTTGGGCCAATACGCATTGGTAGACTTCACATACCTTTGAAAATCTAATATGCAGGTCTCAAATATGCAGGTTTCCTCACGACTTCTTGCTTCATCGCTTAAGCAAGCGATAATTATGAATACACACATAACTTCGTAAAGCGTATGCTATTTTGGCTGGTTCCCACGAGTCCTTTTTGGCAGTATCTACCACTTCTAATTACGCTATCACTGACTTTTAAAGGACAATGCAATAATGAAATGAAATCACCGTTCGAAGTTATAATAGCATTTAATTGATAAAGAAGTGTCCCCAGTCAATTGGAGTTATGTTCCGTTACAGTATAGTTTTATTTATCTAGCCGGGCTATGTTCCTGTTATAGGAATCCTCTAAAATGCAAAGATAAAATGATTGTCATTATTAAAGTTTATAACAATATCATATAATTGTACGTACTTGTAATTATTATAGTTATTCCTAATAGATCTCCTTATTACATTTCCATAGGAAACCGTTTAGCTAAGCATATAAATTTAATCTTAGAAATAATAATTTTAAACTTGTTTTGTGCTAGACAAATGAGGCATGGATGATGTAGGTACTGCTGAGTTTATATTTAAGTAACAAGGTTATGTTTGTATATTTTATATATACAAAAAGCAAAGATGACTATTGACTATACCTACTTTAACCGGTTCTTTTATTTGTTGAGTTTTAAAAACTTAGTGAAGGTCAACCTAATCGATGTAATTTCAAAATATAGCGGTTTATTTTTGTAGCGATTGCTACTCATGTAGAAAATTTAATTTTGCCTGCGTATTTAGCCTCGATAGCGGCTTAACGATTATTGTTTGGTAATTTTGTATACAAAAAAAAAACTGTATTCTGAGACTACAGTATATGTTCTCTTTTTGAATTAAATTTAAATGTATCAACACAAAACATACAAAGTTAAAGAAACATTGTGCACAAATGCTGAGTTGTATGATTGGAAAAAACTCTTTTAACTTTCTAATGTGAACCAAAAACTTTTCAATATTTGCAAATTTAGAACAATGTATAATGGGTATAATTAAAAATGCATATAGTCCGTTCAAAATATAAAAAAATACGAATTCTTATAGATCTGAAAACTGTACAGTCCAGATCTCTTTAGAAATGAAACTTCAAGCCACTTTTAATGCGACTTGTGCTAAAAAAATTAAGTTAATTTTACCTTCAAAAAGATCGGTATTACCTACACAAATATATCTTAGGCATAATAATTTTATCGTTAAATTAAAATTACATTTCCGAACTGTCTAATTCATCAATTTCTACAGCAAAATGCTGGGCTGGAACAAAAAGACATACGGACATGCCATGTGGATAACCGCTAATATATAAACTTAAAAATATGTCAATTCTATAACGATTTCAAAATCGAGAAGACGGTATACTTCCAAAGAAAATAAATACCTTGAAAAATAATCAATTGTTAATTTATTTAATTGATTATTTTTTGTCTTAGACAAACAAATCAATATGTATGAAATAAGACAATGCTGGAAAAGGTCATATAAAAAGATACACGGATATTAAAGGTAAATATATTAGTTGGTCAGATGAGTATTTTCCGCGCCGAAGTAAGGTGGTAGAGTCGCGCTATAGTGATTTTTTCCTCAGTATTAATAGTCGTAACATTGTCTCACAGTAACTGGTATGAACTTATTGTTTTGTTGCTTGTTGATATTCTATGCCAATGTTTACCTCGATTTAAATTCACCCAAAGTTAAATATTATTTGTTTTAGACTAAAATTATGTTTTATTTATATGATAACGTCATGGATACATTAAAAACTCGATGCCATTAAAAATAATTAATACCGTGACCTCAGAAAACATACGTGACACGTCTTCAGTTACCTGGGATTAAAATAAATACCTACAGCCGCTATAGAGTCACCTTAGATCACATCATGAATTGAAAAGAGCTTGTCAAAACGTGGTTTATTTGTATCTCTGCCCATCCCCTTGGGGATACAACTGTTAGTTTATCTATCTATGTTGCTATTAAGGAATTTGTTACCTTTATTAACGTCAAAACGAAATATTTTTATCAAATCTGTTATAAATCGGTTAAACCTACGTTCTACATTCCTGTTATCAGATAACCGTCTAAACCTAAAATCTGTTTAGGGATATTTAATGATGAATAAAATCAATGTTGTAAACGATGTGATACCTATTGTACGATATTCTTCAGAAATGCATTGGCAATTATCACTGACATACGTTTTTGATAACGATATTCTCGCATATCTACGTTATACTATACCTACAGTATACGGTAAGTGAAGGCAAAGGCACTTACCGTAACTATTAGTTGTTTATCACAGATTTGCATAATGAAAGTTAAACGGGCAAATCGACAGATAAGGTTTTTATCAAGCAAAATTTTTCGTATCATTTGTTTAGTTAAGGGCCATATATAGGAGTGGAAAACGGTGGCAACTTAAACTATGACAGATAGAATGAAAAATATTATCATGAAAATAAATGCATGTTACTCTATTCCGATAATGAATTAGTTCATCACGACATACATACTGTACCGACATAAGTCGGCCGCAAACTCATTTCATTAGGCAGAGGGCAGATTATTTATACCGCGCCATAACATAGAAATAGGGAGTGCCGAAGCATGGGGTAAGCGTTTAACATTTTACCGTTCACAATTTTCTTTATTTTCACATTAAACAGACATTGGTTTTCTTATTTGCTCATTGTGCATTAGCATTTGTGCTAAACATGTATGTAAATAAGTACCTACAGAAAGACAACATCTCTATTTTTGTACAATTGTATCCATGGTTAGGTATATGTGCGTTTCCAAATAAATAATAGGATTTAACGATAATTAAGTCGGCATCGGGTTGCAACAGTATTCGGACTATTCTGGAATCAAATAATAGAGATTTCCTAACAATGAGCCACTATTATTAATATGTAAAATAATTATCCTGTTTAATATAAAACGATAATAAATATAATTACTTACATTAGTGTGTCGGGATGAGCTACCTATTTGAGATCACATACAAAAGCGTGTGCGTCACGAGCGTTATTTGGGCGGCACACTCTCTACGCGGTTGCAATATAACTGGCGCGAAACGGAAACCTCCGAATGAACCAATGTTTGACAACATCAGACAGATGCGCAAGTCGCTGTTTGAATAACTACATTTGACGCATGCGTACTTCGATGCCATTATCACGTTTGTGATGTCAGTACGTAACAATGTACCTATATTTTCATTATGCAAAAAACAGACTGTCTAGAAGAAAATTAATAAAACTAGCTAAAAATCCCGTGGTACAAAAAATCTACTAAAAAGTAAAAGATAATATGCATTGCCCCTTTAAATTTAATACAAGTTGTAGTAATATTTTCATCCAACCGTAGTCGCGTCTGGTGACAGCTTAGTAGACCTAATCTGATAATAATAATAATACTAGCCCTTTATTAAACATTGTCCCACTGCTGGGCACGGACCTCCAGTACTAATGAGAGGGGTTAGGCCTTAGTCCACCACGCTAGCCTAATGCGGGTTGGCAGACTTCTCATACCTTCGAAAAATTCTCAGATATGCAGGTTTCCTCACGATGTTTTCCTTCACCGCTAAAGCAAGCGATAATTACCATTTTTAATACACACATAACTTTAGAAAAGTCAGAGGTGTATGCCACTTGGGTTTCGAACCTACGACTTTCATCTTGACAGACCGTACCGCAACCAAATAGGCTATCGATGCTTCATATCTGATATACCTAATCTGATACATCAGACTAATCAAGGTTAACAATATATATACACAGTCAGGCTTAGAGTATTTAACACTGGAGACGCCATTGAGCGCTTACCCCGTTTGACAAATGTAAGAGCACGGTGCTCATATACGTTCTATAAAACTAGTTGCGCTTCGTGATCCGCCACTAAAAAAGTGACATCACGTGCGAATGGAGCTCCCTGAAAATGAGAGCCTGTAGCGGTATTAACATGTAAAAATAGATCTGACACATCAAACTTACAAAAATAAAACATTATTTTTCACCTGGACGTATTTTTTTAAAGTAATATTATCCTTAAACGCAACAATACATATAATTTCTAAAAATTATCATCGGGTAATAAATGTTGCCAGGTTAAACTTTTAGCCACAGTAGTGTAAAATTTATTTGCATTCAATATCTTAAACGCAAGTTGTTTTTTTAATATTCATTTTTAACTAATGTTGCCCGCGGCTCCGCCCGCGTGTAGGTCTTAGAGCATTTCAACCTTCTATATTTTGCTATCCCATAGGAAGCGTGCATTTTTTCGAGATAAAAGTGGTCTTTGTCATCTCCTGATCCCTAAACTGCCACTATGCAAAAAATCATGTCGATCCCTTGCTCTGTGAAAAACTAAACTATCCCATGGGAACTGTACAATTCTCCGGGATAAAAAGTAGCCTATGTGCTTTTCCAGACTATAATCTATCTCTGTGCCAAATTTAAAGTAGATCCGTCCAGCCGTTGTAGCGTGATTGGATATCAAACAACCATGCATCCATCCAAACATACGCATTTATAATATTAGTAGGATTACTTTATTTATGCTTCCCTAACTTAATTTATAATTTAAAAATATTAGGAGAGTTGACATATCGACTAAGTTTACAATTTCATAAACTTTATTACACTGGCATTTTTTGTGGTTTATGTGTGGTAACACTGTCGTTTATGCAAGACTCAAATAGTGTTGTAGATAAACTTATCAACTTAAAAAGGTTATCGATAAAATTACTAATCCATCTGGACTGTCTTGTAAACACATTCTTTTAATGTAAATAGTTCTAACACACTAAGAATGTCACAAAATATACCAAAACCAGAATAGAGTATTTGTCAAAAAAATGTGATCCTAAAAATGTATCCGGTATATTTAAAAAATATTGAGGTATGAATTTTGGCGCCATTCATTTATTACGTAAGATGATGTAGGGGGGGAGTCGATCATGTCTTATTTTTTCTTACAAGGGGTGGGAGGGAGTCTTAATAGTTCTTACGTAAGATCACACAAATGCGCAAAGTTAGGATTATACTTTTAAAAATCGCCATGCCTATAATTTTAAAAACATGCAACTTAGATTTTTTTATATTTTTTTGATAACCGGTATGACTTGCCTTTTCACCCGGTTCCGGCTTGACGTTTTGGGACATCCTGTATTCAATTCAAGATCTCAAGCCCTTTTTATTTGCTCTTCATAATAGATAGCGTTGGCCGGCTACCACACCAAAACAGGCGATAATCACTCTCAATGACATACAATAATTTCATTCGCAGCATTCGCTAATCGCATTCGTTACCAGTAACGCTGTATTTCTTGGCTCCGCTTATTTAATTTGTAATTTTATGGAATAACAGAACATTTTCTCACAAACTATATACCATTAGAAAGGTCGTGTTGTGTACTTTCCGGTGGTATATTTGCTAAATCGGAATACCTCAAAACGAGTGAGTAATCATCAAATACATTTTAAAATAATTTGCAACGGTCGTCATTGTTGTGTTCCATGTGCTGACATACCGGAAAAACGCTTCTCTACAATTAGTGTAGACCAAAAAAAAATGGAAGTGTCACGGATGATGTGCAAAGCAACCAAAAACTGATAACAGTAATACACCTTTACGTCCCATTGACTCACCCGGCAAGTCAAGGAACAATAATGACTCGCTACCTTTTAATGACAATATTACGCATCGAAAAAAAGCCACTGTTGATACTAGCGCAATTAGTGGAAGTTCCGGCTTAAACTCGTATGCGTCAGTTATTACAAAGAAAGACGTTAGGGAAATAATAAGAGAAGAATTCAATGTCAAGAAATTGCTTTAGCACAGGAGCTTAACCAAATCCTTAAGCAGATGGTGAGAACCGAATTTCCATCTATAAAACAGGAAATAACTGCTTTGGAGAATAATGTTTGTTTCTGAATGAAAATTATGAAACCACCAAATCCGCCATCGCCAAATACCAAGACACACTGGGAGAGCTAAAGAAAGAGAACGTTCAGTTAACAAATACGTTTCAGGATCTGCAAATCAGGCTTCCGGTTGCTGAGCAGCATAACCGTTCTAACAATCTTGAGATAGAGTGTGTCCCCGAGCATAAACAGTAAAACTTGCTATCTATGATTACTCAGCTGTCTAAGGTATCCTGCGACTTGAAAGAATCCGACATTCATCATTGCACTCGTGTGGTAAAAAGTTACAGAAACGACAAGAGAACTCACTCAATCATTGTTAAATTGGCTACCCCTAGGCTTCGGGTTACATTTTTAGCGAAAACAATAAATTTTAATAAGGCATATCCAAACGACAAGCTCAGTACTGCTCACATAGGCATTGGAGGTACTAAATCGCCGCTTTACATTGTTGAGCACCTATCACCTAAAAACAAATTACACGCAGCGGCTCGCCAGATCCGCCAAAGATAAAGAGTACAAATTCGTGTAGATTACGCAAGGTCGTGTTTTCATTAGGAAAACAGAAGAAGACGAGTTTACTTACTTTGTGAAACGATGTATGTATGATGTATTTGTTGATAAATTAAATTAACGGTAGGCAGCGGCTTTGCCGTGCCCTGGTATTGCAGAAGTCTATGGGCGGCGGTGACTACTTACCATCAGGTGGCCCGTCTGCTTGTCTGCCTATCGAGGCACTAAAAACAAAAAAAAAAAACAAAATTCAAAAAAGCTGTTGTGGCAAAATGGTTAGCTGTACATACAGCTAACCATTTTTTCTTATAGCTACAATTCTATAATATTGTTATACTTAGATAATATATATATATATATTTTATTATTAATTAAATTCTCATTGTTCTTTTTGAAAATTTAATTAACCTTTTACTTTTATTGAATACTGGTGTTACTTTTTTCTCAACGCATGTCGTGGTATCCTTAAAATGTTGTTCATTAATAGTAAGATTATTGTTACCTCATTATAACTTAGACCTAAGTAATGTAACAACAGCTGGATATCCATTTTAAATAAATTAAAGGCGTATTATTTAAAATTCATTTTCTAAAAAATAAAGTTTTTATTTTTGCATATTTGGCTTGTATTTTTCTCAGTACTCATTACCTTTATTATCTTTACAGTATTTCGATTAAATTAGAAATATTAATTTACACTACTTTTACTATACCTCTCTACTCCCGTCCCTTTTCACGAAATCACACCCAGAGATTGCAAGAAAGCGATAGAAAAGATGATACACATAAAAAATAATCTTAAACATTTCATAAATTATAATTGTTTTATTATCTATCGATAGATAAGGACAACGCTATCTATATCTCGTGTCGACATTGCTACGCTCTACTGTTTTTACACAGTTGTCAATATATGACACTGTAAATACATTAGACACCAAGATAAATTTGTAACTGTGTGCATAAAATTGCCAGTGTTGTATGAAATGGTGTAGTGTGCGTGCGTAGCGACGTGATTACATTTTGCATTTGTGTGCACATGTTTATTTGTAGTTGTACGAAGCCCCCCACCGACATTGCTGAATTTTTTGTTCAAGATTCGAGCGTAATGCCGTCTCCTTTTGGTTGCCTACTCTAAGCAGTCAGGTCATAAGTATTGTCACACAGTAAAAACTTTTATTTTAGAATGCTGGCCACAAAAAAGTTTATTGAATTCGAATTTCAAATTGTTCATGAAAATAAAAATGTATATTTTTTAGAATTTTACTCATTTTTAAATATGGAGTGGACGCTTAAAGAAGACCGTGTTGCAGTAATTGCGTTGCATCGTTGCGGTTACGCGCCAATTCAAATTTTTGACATTCTGTAAAATTTGAATATAACCAAAAGATTCGTTTATCGTACCATCAAACGATACAATGAAGACTCTAGTGTAGATGACAGGTCAAGAATTGGTCACCCTCGGTCTGTTAGGACTCCAGCAGTGATAAAAGCTGTGAAGGCGCGAATTCAAAGAAATCCCAAACGTAAGCAGAAACTGTTGGCCCTTCAGATGGGGTTAAGCAGAACCACGGTGAAAAGGGTGTTAAATGAAGACTTAGGGCTTCGGGCATATCGAAGAAAAACAGGACATCGTTTGAATGCTCGTCTAATGGACCTGAGACTGAAGAGATGCCGCGCTTTGTTGAAGCGGTACGCGGGAAAAAAATATCGGGAAATTCTTTTTTCAGATGAAAAAAATTTTACCGTAGAAGAGAGCTACAACAAACAAAATGATAAGGTGTACGCACACAGTAGTGAAGAAGCGAGCAACCGTATTCCGCGTGTCCAACGAGGTCATTTTCCATCTCCGCTCATGGTATGGTTGGGAGTTTCTTATTAGGGCTTAACAGAGGTACATTTTTGTGAGAAAGGTGTAAAAACGAATGCAGTTGTGTATCAAAATACAGTCCTGACGAACCTTGTGGAACCTGTTTCTCATACCATGTTCAATAACAGGCACTGGGTATTCCAACA
Source organism: Laothoe populi (assembly GCA_905220505.1). Taxonomy (NCBI): domain Eukaryota; kingdom Metazoa; phylum Arthropoda; class Insecta; order Lepidoptera; family Sphingidae; genus Laothoe; species Laothoe populi. The sequence continues at coordinate 11,069,845 of HG992147.1, read as the reverse complement.
AGATTCGGCGCCAGCTCATAGAGCGAAGAGCACACAAGACTGGCTGGCGGCACGTGAAATCGACTTCATCCGGCACGAAGACTGGCCCTCCTTCAGTCCAGATTTGAATCCGTTAGATTACAAGATATGGCAACACTTGGAGGAAAAGGCGTGCTCAAAGCCTCATCCCAATTTGGAGTCACTCAAGACATCCTTGATTAAGGCAGCCGCCGATATTGACATGGACCTCGTTCGTGCTGCGATAGACAACTGGCCGCGCAGATTGAAGGCCTGTATTCAAAATCACGGAGGTCATTTTGAATAAACTTTAGTGTCATAAGAATCTATGTTTTGTTAAGTTCATTTTGGTATATAAATGGTTACATAATGAATAAACTTGTTTCAATTATTTTATATTAAACATGTGACAGAATTTATGACCTGACTAGGTATATTATATCTATTATGCGAATTTTTCAGCGTAAATTAATTAAGTTTCAGATGATCGAATCAACGATTTGATGCTTACCTACCTTGCCTAGGTAGCTTACTTATATTTAGATTCATTGTTATATAATTCTTAGATGCATTGTTCTTTTATTATTTTCTTGGTCCCTTAATACAACCAACTTGGATCAAAATACCGTTATTTATTTTACACCAAAGTGCCAATACGGTGCTTCGTGTGAAGTGATAGACAACGCTATTTAACACTTTACCTGCGATTAACGCGCCTTCCTTGGTTGGTGGTTTTAAATGCGTACCGTGTATGTGGGCGAAATCAAATATGGTTTCAAGTGGAAAACTGTCCCCGCCTTAGAGTAGGGGGTACCAACCATTTGTTTTTTTTATACTGGCACGGCAAAGTGACCACTCTGCACCTGATGGTAAGTGCAGTGCGGTCCACTTAGAGTATCGAGTAGCGAGAGACAATCTATCCCCCGCTACTCAACACAATCATGCCGGCCTGCTTCTTTACACTATCCGCCATGAGCAAGAAGATGAAGAAGAGGTCGAGGGTCTATTGGTACTTGATTCCTTACAAAAAAGTTCTCCAAATAATCCATTTTCCAATCTAAATCAATCCTCAAGACTGCGGATAAATGTTGGTTCTCTGTGTACCGCCCGTTACATATACGGCCCATGTTATATGAGGAACTATTGAAGTTAGTTTCATAGTTATTCTTTTGTCTTTATGACATAGTTGTACACCTGGCATTGGCTGCTAACACCGAGCGATATAGATACTTCAGCTCGATATCGGTGAATATCTTGGTTTCGAGGTCGCTCGCATCCGCAAGAGCTTTGATCACAATATTATAGTTATCTTTACGTTTATTGAAGAGAAAAAAATAGACAGTCACGGGGACTGCCGACAGAAGTGAAAACTTTGGAATTGCTGTGTTCTTTTTTGAAACAACGTCCATGAAGTAGTAACATTTTTGTTAATAATTGCTTGTCAATAATTATAGAACTTCATAGGCCTGCTTATGTCAAAAGTAAAATGATCTGAGCGCGACGGTCACGCGAGTTTAGTGCTTTTTCCCCATACCAAAAGTTCCCAACGTGCCTAAAGAAGTTTTCACTTCAAAAATACTTACTGAGCTTTCATTCACCAAGAAATGTGTCGTAAACGATATCGACAAGGTTATAGCGTTTAATACTAAATGTAATAGCGCTGGTTCAGGTAGTATATTTCATAGATAATACACTTTATACCGTAAATATTTTAGATTTAATAATTTTTATGGACTTCATTCATCAGCCACCAGTGATATAGTGAACATATAGGCTAAAAAAACAGTACAAGGTTCTGGGTTACAACCGTAGATCAGGCAATCACAATTTGTTTGACTTTATTGTTTTGAAAAATCACCAATGACATGCCCTAAAGGAGGGTTTAAACTTTAAGCCCGATATGGCAATAAGCTTGAATGATATTTTATTTAATTTTAACAAATAAATTTCCTACCTTGTAGTTACTGCTGGGTATAAGCCTTTCCTTTTAAACCACTGAGCCTTTATTTTTAGCTTTATATTTAAATAGTTTAGTATCCAAGTACACCTACAAATGCTGCCAGTCAATTTCGGGGTAATAAAAAACACCTTATATTAAACGATATGATGTATTTATGTTTTAAACATGAATATAAAAAGTTTATTAATCTATTACATATATTTCACAACGCCTAGTTTCTACAAGCTTTGTTGTACTTTTCTTTGTATAAAATATATCACTTTGATGTCATATTAATAGTGTTCAAATTGTATCTATTTGACTGTGTAACAATAAAACATTGCTGGGACATTGACAATGTGACATTCAATACAGTCAAAATTGGCTACAAGAATACTGCGTCAAATGTTAATAATGGTTGCGACAAAATTGCGCGTGTTCTTATACATATGGGGCCTTATTATAAAACGTAGACTATTTTTTATCTTGGTCTAAGTCAAGTACTTTGTGTTGCCATAGCAACTAGTTGTTATCGTTTAACATAACAACTAGTTGCTATGTTGTCTTCAAAGAGCAGTCTTCGTTTTACAATAAGGCACATAATGTGTAATTATGTTCGGCAATATTATTACTAAAACATTTATTAAATATTATTTTAAATGTTTTTACTTTGAAAGTGACAAAACATTCACAATGTCTAAAATGAATCCGTTTTACATTGAACTTAATAAAGGGTATAGTCAAGAATATTCTATGATACAATCGATTATACATTGATTGCATTATATATAATTTATATATATGTATTATATTTCGCTTTTTTAAACAGTTTTTATTGTAACAGAATTTTACATAGTAATTATTTTGACACTTTCAATGTAACATGTTTATCTTTTAGATATGGGAAAATGACAGTTTAAAAAATTGAAAAAAAATAATGTTTAACATATTATCAAATAAAGCCCAAAAATTAAGTAAACAATGAACACAATACAGTTAAACAGCATCTTGATTAGCTATTGATAAATATCACACAGAAATACTTAAATTACAATTGTTTTACAATTGACCTAATTGGCGCTAGATATAAATGTCATTTGGGACGATAAATACCTACTATGAAGGTATTAGAGATACTATATCACCCAATTTGGGCAAGACAACATCTGGTAATGGCGGCTTCTTCTCATTACGGATCTTTTCCAAATCTTTGGAAGAGGTTACTCCAGATAGCACTAATAAAGTCTGGAAGCCACATCTTACACCAAGTTCAATATCAGTGTTACACCTGCAAACAAGGTCAATTATTAAATATATATATTACTCCATTATAGTTTCTCCAATGGAATTGCAGCTAAGCATTTTTGTAAATACTAAAATTGCTGGCGAAAAAAAAACAATATATTATTAAAACAAAATACATGACTATGTATAAAGCATTCAGGGAGACAGCAGTAAAAACATTGGAATTACTGTGTTTTTTTTAGAAGCGTCCATGAAGTAGTAAATTTTTTGGTTATGATTGCTTGTCATTAATTACAGAACTTCATAGACCTGCTTATTTCAAAATCAAAAGAAACGGATGGACGAAGTATAGCACGTTGGTGACGCGAATCCATAAATTTTCCCCTTACCAAATAGGCTCAACGCAGCTAAAGAAATGTTCACTTCAAAACCTTAACTAAGAAGAACTAATAAGCTGTAGCTTCAGTGATGATAAAATGATAAATGGAAATCTTTAACGGATATGTAGACCTCTAGTACCCAAAGTAGTCTATATTGACTCCTAGAGGTCGACTACAACCTACAAAGGGCCTACGTTAACGAAAAACTTGGGGTAATTTTGGCGATTTATCTTATTTTATGTAATACAAGCATTTATTCGCGGCTTCGTCAGCGTAAAGGTTATAGACTGGAGAGAGGTGATTTAAAAAATTAAGAACCCTATGTTCGTCCGAAATGTTATCAAAATCGATTCATTGATTTATTCGTGAAAAGTTTCAACCCTTAATTTACCCACCTAGGGGTTAAACTTTAAAAAACGCCGATACACGTGCACATTTATATCTAACCAGACGCACGTTTACGAAATTTCGTACTTCTCACATTAAAAATGATGGACTTCTATACAACCGTTTGTCCCTTATTTTACTTGATTACCTATATCACCCCTTAGGGGTAAAATTATCGAAAATTCTTTCATAGTGGATGCTTACAACATTTCAGTTCAAAAAATTGAAATCGTGGGCTATGTGAAATTTTTATCAACAGTCAAACATAATTTACATATTTAGTAAATTTGACCCAAAAAACAACCAGGACACGCTAAATAACCCGAAAAAAACGTTTAATTTAAACAGTTCTGTTGAAAAAAGATTTAATGATGTGAATAATGTACTAAATGCTAACAAATAATTCGGTAGGTCTTACGTACCAGTCAACACACCACTCTACTCATCAATCTCTCATCTCATCTCAATACTCATCAAAATTTTCTCGGGGGTCTAGAGTTGGGGTACAATGTTTGGCCTTCTGAGTACTCTGACAATAGACCCTCGACCACTTATTTACCTTCTTGCCCATGGCGTAGTGTGAAGGAGCAGGCCGGCATGATTGTGTTGAGTAGCGGGGGATAGATCGTCTCTCGCTACTCGATACTCTTATTGGACCGCACTGTGCTTACCATCAGGTGCAGTGCGGTCACTTTGCCGTGCTAGGATGATAAAAAAAAACTAGGGCGATGATCAGACAAAAAAATTAAATGAAATTGCCTTACCTGTCTCCAATCATCAACGTTCTTGAAGGGTTTAAGCCGCAGGATTCCAAGAATTTCCTCACATAAGCATGAGGTTTACCTAAAACCAAGGCTTTTCTTTCTGAGCATGTCTCTACTGCTCTAACCAAGGTACCAGTACCAGGCACTACAATAGAACCAGCTTTTGGAAACCTCTCATCAGTGTTGGTTGCAATAAATAGACATTCTGGTGATGACAGGTATGAAGCCGCTTTCATGAATTTAGGATAACTGACATGTTCATCAAAACCCACAACAACAGCACCCACTTCTGGATCTAGTTCTGATGGATTCATATTTTTGAAGTCTGGTTTAACACTATCTGGCTGGAATAAAACATGAAAAAAGTTACATGAGAGCCTTGGCAAGTAGCCAGCTATGCAACAAGCAGTGGGTTTGCGATATGATGATACATATGCGATTTATGTGTTGAGAAAAATGTCTGATCTAAAATATTACAGGGTTAGGTATTGTAGGAGTGTAGTCTTTCATAGTTCTTGATATCCACAATACAGGTTTGACTTAGTGTGGGGTCAGTACTATGATTTAAGTATTGGGTGATAACATCTAAAGTTATCCTGAAATATAGATTTAAAACAAGTTTGCAATATTTATAGCCAAATGTAAATACAGTGTAAACTCTATATAGCGACACTGAAGGGACTGTGCATTTTATGGCGTTATAGAGAGTTGTCGTTAAATGGAGAGAAGAAACATCAGAATTAGAAAAATAAAAAGTTTATTTCTGACTATTGTTAGTAGTTATGTGCATAAAAAAGAATGTTATTTGAACGCTATTGAGTATAGTCTGTTATTTTTGTCTGACGTCTTTTGCTGCACCAGTAATTTTGTTGTATTTTTTTTTTATTTATTAATATCTAGCAATACTGAGGCATCTTGGTTATAAAGGAAATATTTTTCCAATAATTTTGCTGCTTCCAGAGCTTCTTTAATGCTCGGCGGAAGCTCAGGCTCATCCGTCTCATCTTCTTCATCACCTTGTTCTTGATCCTCAGTTTTTCTCACTGAATCCAAAATTTCTTCGTCTGTGAGTGAAGCCGTTGTAAGCAGGCGGTCGTCCACTTCAATGTAGGTTTGAAGATTTACCGTATTTCCTGCCATGTTGAATTGTTGAATCCACTCAGTTAATGGAAGGTCGTCGTCGCTTTCAAACTCAGATTCTGTTTCCACCTCATCACTCGTAGAATTGGTACAAAGTCCAGCATGTCGAAAAGAGTGCTGTATAGTTGTGGGTGTCACTTCTTCCCAGGCTTTAGATAAAAAATTTACTGCATGCAGCATATTAACAGAAGTTTTACCCTCAGATTCGACTAGCTCCATCAATAATTTCCTTCTGTAGTGACCCTTGAGGCTTTTAATCACACTCTGGTCCATTGGCTGTAAGACACTAGTCGTATTTGGAGGAAGAAATGCCAACTCTATGTTTTGAAGGTTTGATATAAAAGGGTGGGCAGGGCAGTTGTCAACAAGAAGTAAAATTTTTCGTCCCTTTAATTCTGCATCCCACTTTCACACTTCTTCTTCAAAAAGATGACTGGTCATCCAAGCTGATTTATTAGCTTTATACGTCACTGGCAATTTTTTGATGTTCTTAAAACAGCGCGGATTTTTCGATTTGCCTATTATTAGTAGCTTTTTTTTCTCTGTGCCATCCATATTAGCAGCCACAAGCACCGTAATACGTTCCTTGGAAAGCTTTCCTCCCACACACTTTTCCCCTTTAAATTTCAGAGTTTTATCTGGAGTCAACTTATAGAAAATTCCTGCTTCATCAGCATTGAAAATGTCACTTGGGGCGTATTTTTCTATGAATTTTGACCACACTCTGTTAATCCAATCATGAGTCACATTTGTATCAACACTTCGTGCTTCCCCACTTATTTTACCATAGTTGATATGATGACGCTGCTTGAATTTTCCGAGCCATCCTTCTGATGCTTTGAAAGAAGTTAAACCAAGTTCAGCAGCAAAATTCTCCGCCTTAGCTTTCACGAGCGGCCCCGAGATAGGCATATTATTCTGGCGCTGTCGATGAAACCATGATAGTACAGCTTTATCCAAATCTTCGTATATAGGTTTCTTTAATTTTTTGGAAGATTTTCCCTCGCCCGCAGCGTGGAGGATTTTTTCTTTATTTTTCCATATTGTGGACACGGTAGAGCGACTAAATCCAAAGCGTTTGCCAACATCACTTATCTTCTCTCCCGTTTCTATTGCGCGTATCAGTAAAACTTTTTCGTCAATACACAGTGATTTTCTTTTAGTAGCCATGTTTACAGTTTGCAAGTTTGTGAGCAACTAAGAATATGATAAGGTATAGATAATCCATGACTCCTAGTTATGAATCATGGTCAATAACAGTCTACACGTGCAAGCAATCCCAATTTGTAAACAAAAGAATGAATTTCTTAGAAAGTTCGGTATGCATGATGCCGACAGTCGAGTTTATTGCGGGCTAGGATAATAAAGCGACAATAGATCGTACACAGCTGCGCAGTTTTTACTAATTTTAGCAACTTAATTGTTGTCGTTATTGAGAGTGGGTGTAATGCTATATAGAGTGAAACATTGTATGAAAAACAAGCTAAACCAACCAAAGCCAATTGATTTCGACGCTTAAGAGAGTTTGTCGTTAAATAGAGTGACGTTACATGGAGTTTACACTGTACTATGAACAAATGATCATTTGTGAAAGTAATTTAGGATTGTGTTTCATGTAAAACATACAAATTATTTCAAAATTATTATAATATACTTGACAGTATTTGAAACTCAATATTTTCTATTATTAAGAGAATTTTTTTACTTATTTCAAATTCTAACTACTAACATAAATAATGCTGATAATCCTTTAGTATTCTTCCATAAATAAAATATATTCATATTATATCTGTGTTTTATATTATGTATTTTTAGTTATACTTTATGTGTAAGTATATTGAAATAGTAGGAATAAATATTATTATTACTTACACCAACTCCAATATGTCTTATGCCAACAGCTTTCAATTCATCACCAATACCGTTTGAACCTAGTAAATAGACCTTTTTGGTAAAACCAATCCCTTTCAAGTAATGAGCTACCAAATAAGCTGTGGATAGAATATCATCCTGCAATAAAATAATGAATTTAAACACAATGATTGTTTAAAATTGTCAACAAAAGCAATGTCATGCTACCAATTTCTTTAAGAGTGAATGGCCTCTTTGTGTATGCAAATTTATATTTTAACCCACCTCATTGGCTGTAAAGCCTAATTGCTCAGCTTTTTCAGCAAAATCCTTACGAATTTTAGTAGAGTTATTAGTCACATAGAATATTCTCTTTCCCAGTTTACGGAAATAATTTATTGCATCAGCTGATCCAGGTATGGCATTATTTTCAATCCACAAAACTCCTGAAAAAAGCAATATTATTAACTATTGGTGTTGATAATAATTTTATTATTATGAATATATACTTCACTTTTATTTACAAGATACCTACTTTCAAAATGTAATATTTCAGAAATGTGGGCAAGTGCAGAAGTTGTTTGTGCGTCAAGTGTGTTTGACAGCCTCCATAGTGCAGCGGGTGAGTAACCGGTTGTGAAACGAGAGGCTGTTTGATTCCTACACCAAAGGGTGTTATAGGACTGCAGTCCCTTGTAGTTCTTGATACCCACAATACAGGTTTTACAGCAGATTCAGGATACACAAAATAAAGTTTGGCTAATCTCAGATCATACATACATATACATATACACTCACGCCAGTAATCCCCGAAGGGTAGGCAGAGGTGTAACCAGTATACCCACTTTTCGCCGAATTTCGGTCTCATAATGTAATACAGGGCGAGCCTATCCCCATACCAGGCACAGATTTCAGTCTCTGAGCTGATACTAAGAATTTCTAGATAGAAAACCCAATATTACTTTACCCGACCCAGGGATAGAACCCGAGACTTCAGCACAGCAATCGTAACGCGCATTTGCGCAATTGCAACTGCGCCACTCAGATCATAAGCATGTATTATGTTTTTGTATCAGTTTTAAAAATAATATTGTTCAAAGATTTTGTTTTTGTTTTGTGTAGCTATCCAATTATTCAAGAGGGTTCAATTGGCCACCCAATCGCTTCAACATTCAGTGAGCGGCATGAAGAATTTGTAAAAAAACTTTTTTATGTACTGTCTTTATAACATAGCAAATGTAAAAAGATCAAAAATTGAAATGAGTTATGAATTATTATTTTATATAATAGATTAAATATCTCCTCACCATCACAGTCTGTCAAAACAGTGTCGAAAGAATTCAGAAATTCTTGAACTTGGTCCTGTTTCGCCTCATGAAGATTATGGACTGCGGACTTAAACATTTTGTTTTTAATACTTAAGTTTATTTGTGAAAATAGCCTTGCGTTACATGTATTAATATAAGGACTGAAATTAAAAAATAATTTAGTATATCTAACAAAACCAAGTAATCTAACCATTCCCGTTTCACACGGAAATTGGTAAATCATACGAAATATAGCCGAAACTCGTAGAGGTCAAATCCTAATCACTGACATAACATTTTTTTTATTCGTTCATAGCCATGGATACATGTCCTTCAGCCGGATACATTTTTCAGTGACATCATATCACAGACAGTGCTGTCAATAAATTTTGGAATCCCCATTCTCCAGTGCCCACTCCCTCAGATTTCACATTAAAATACCCAGTAAATGCAGGATGCATTTCTTATAAAAGCCTAAGAACAGAAATAGACATAGTATGTTGCTGTCACTTTTTATTGTTTGACCTATCTTTAGTTGTGACTAAATAGTTTTTTAAAGTTATACTTCTTTAGGCGCGTTATGAAAAAATTATGAGAGTGAAATTTTAAGATGCGCGTGACACAAAAGTAACATCTCTGAAGTTTTCCTAAGTACCAGGCTAGCAGAAATGTAAGGAGATTTGATACCGTTTTTATACAACTGATATATTGACCTCCTCAAGAGCTAGAAGCTTCGGTTTGAATTATAAAATTTAAATTAATCATTTAAATGTGGCCAGTACGTTATGGTATGGTGATATACCGAATTAGTACTACACAGTAATATTATTTAGGTCTTTCATGATACTATCAAGTACTGACCATTTAAATATTTTGTTGTTATTCTTTTTTCACTTTAAAGTACCAGGCTCCCATGAAATGTAAGGAGATTTGCCACTCGTGTCCAGAAGGAAATTAAAAATAAATAAAGGAGGGAGTAAAATACAAGCCAAAATCATTTTTATTTCCAAAACATTAAAATTAAAAATAGCATGTAAGAATGGCGAAAGTGGCCAGTGTTTGAGCTTATGGTACTTGACTGGCTAGTGACTTCTAGGTAGATAAACCTTGCATTTTCATTGAAGTTAGACTTGTTTAGGCGCGTTATGAAAATATATATATTTATATTATCATATTTTTTAATGAGGCCAAAGAAGTATGACTTCTCACGCGCGTACATAAGTACACACACCCTTTTTTTATCCTGGCACGGCAAAGTGACCACACTTCAACTGATGGTAAGCGCAGTGCCGTCCAATTAGAGTATCGAGTAGTGAGAGAAATCTATCCTCCGATACTCAACACAATCATGCCGGCCTACTTCATCAAACTACGCCATGGGCAAGAAGGTGAATAAGCAGTCGAGGACCTGTTATAGTACTCAGAAGGCCGCAAAACGGCCGAACATCGTACCCCAACTCTAGACCTCCGACAAAAACTGGATGTACACTGGCTGATCCAGGAACGCGACACACTTGCGAGTACCACTATGGCGGGTTTAAACCCTGTGTACAGTGGTCTACCAGAAAATATTTATTTATTTATTTATTTATACTCTTTATTGCACACAGATACACAATATAGGAACACTGCAAAAATTAACTAGAAGTACAATTGGCGGCCTTATCGCTCTCGGCGATCTTTTCAAGACAACCATGGGATGGAATTATTAGAAAGGAAAAATAATAAGGGTAGGGTCAGTGGACATAAAGGTATTAAGGAAAAACGAAAATATAAAAAAAAATATATATATATATCGTATATATTTATTAGTATATATATATAGATATAAGAATAGATAAATAGAATAATGTTATCAATAAATATATATACACACAATTACATACACACACACATCTATATATACATATATACACACACATACAAAAAAACATATACATATACATGGATACACATATATACACGCATATACATATACACATACATTTCATTAACTAAAATATATTAATACATACACAAACATACCGACATAGTTATAAATATGCTAACAAATAGCGAACAGAAATAATTTGAGTGGCTCTGATCACTGAAGTAGGTAATAGTCTTTCACAAGCCTCTTAAAGCGCGACAGGGTCTGTGCTCGTCTTATTTCAACGGGCAGTGCATTCCACAACCGAACAGCTTTAACAGTATATGATTTGTCCATAAATGTAGTGGAATGCACTGGCATACTCAGTTTCAAATTCTCAGACGACCTCAAGGATCTCGTATGTGATTCATGTAGGAAAGCAAAGCGGTCTTTGAGATAAGAAGGAGTTAGAGGATTAAACAAGATATTGTATAGAAGAGAAAGGACATGACTATTCCGGCGAAGTCTTATGGGTAACCACTTGAGCTTAGCACAATACAGTGAAACATGATCATATTTGCGAAGACCAAATATGAATCTAATGCAGAAATTTTGAAGTCTCTCAAGCTTGTTTAGTTGGTCTTCAGTGAGATCAAGATAGCTGACATCTGCATAATCAAGGATGGGGAGAAGAAGCGTTTGTGCAAGCGAGATTTTGGTAGTTATCGGTAGAAAGTTACGCAATCTTCGCAAGGACCCGGCCGAGGCAAACAGCTTCCGACAAAATAATCATAGTCTAATCGTCAAGCACATATATATATATATATATATATATATATATATATATATATATATATATATATATATATATATATATATCCGTAATTGTGAAAATATATCATTACAGACTGTGTTTGAATACATGTAACGGTTTAGAACGTGTTGAAATTGCAGTGTTCTTAGAAAAAAAATAGTTTTCATTGGTAAGTAGAAATTTTACGTTATTATTTATTGAGTATCGTAAAATCAATTATAATATACTATCTTCTGAGTATTTCTTGCTATAGAAGGATAATAAATCCATGTAAAAGTAATTGCATGTATGCCTAGTCAAATTCAGAAATTATCTAAGGTTATTTAAACCTCTTCGAATATTTAGCTTCGCATGATAATGTTTGGTAAACTTGTAATATGGCGCGGCTGCTTAAACATTTTCGGGATACCAAAATACACGTCTTAATAGATTTGGGACACTGACGTATATTATATGGACAGGATATCTAATACAAAATGACAGCTATTTTCTTGACCTATTTGAAGCGCCCCTCTCGAGTGTATTTGAAAGTAAATTTGACATATAATAGGGATGTTGATATTTTTTAAAATATCGGATTTCCGATATATTTAAATATATCAATATCGGAGTTTGATATATCGATATTTTTAAATATATCAATATCGGAGTTTGATATATCCGAAAAAAATATCGATATTTTTATTAAAAATTTTGACTCGTCTAAGGGTCTGGTCCTGACGCCATACATCCTTTCTTCGTGAATCGGGGCGCCAATGAATTTATTAGATTCAAAGATCTTGGAATCATATTTGACGACACCTTAAAACGTGATATTTTTTAGTGTTTTTAAATTATAATTTTTTGCCATGAACTTAATATTATTTTCTACTTTTTAGTTCGGCTAGCTATTAAAGCGTGCTATTTTTTAAATATAATTTATAGTCCCAAAACAGCATCAAACCTAGTTATAATAATATATTCGATTGTAAATTAAGACCCCATTAAAAAATATGATCTAAAATGAAAATATGTTTTGCTAAGGCGATGTTTTTATTATTTTTAAGATTTGTAAACCATCGACTGTTGTGTATCATTGTCGATATATCATCCTTCGTGTCTCAACTCTATCATTAGTTCCGCGGACGCTCACTGCTCGACTGCACTGCTATCAGCGCCAATATGGCGAAAATCAAATAGGCACACTTTCGCGGATCAAATATCCTGTCCATATAATATACGTCAATGATTTGGGATAAGCGTGAAAGGGACAGATGTACTCTGTGGGGTTACCAACTAACATTATTTTACCCAGTTCTTAAAATCTTAGATGTGCCTATAAGCCTGTTAGCTAGTCTACTGTATAATTGAATAAAATAATTTAATTAAATTTTTAGGAAACGCTAAGATTCATAATTTATAAAAGGAACTTAATATATGATTAATATCCTATATCTGTTAGCCCACTAGTCACTGTGAACGGTTTTAAATCAATAAAGCGAGATTTCTTTTGTCTTTGGTTTCTAAACAGCCTAAGAATATTTTATTGTATGATTGGCCTAAAGGACTTGATTCGAAGGCCGTTATATTTTAATGAAAAAATTTAATTTCAGTGACATTCGAGGTATCATGAAGCAAGGCGATAGGGATGTGACATTGAAATCGATTTTTCCATTATATCGATAATCATTACTTAAGAAACCATTATAACATCGATTTTTCTCTATTTAATATTTGTTGATTTGGGAAAATTGGATTTTTAGTTAGAAGAAATAATCGAAAATTACGAGTATTTATATCATGAAAAACAGCATGCTTTTCTATATGATATTAATTTAAGAGATTGATACAAACCATTTATCAGAATAAAAAAACAAATAAAACGATTAGCTTAGAAAATAACCAAAATTGCTAATCGTCTGGTTTCGAAATAAAAACAGAAAAGAAATCTCTAACTTTAATCAATTAATTAATTAAAAATAATTATTGCCACAAATGTTGCCACAAATGCCTTTAACATTTTATTACAATAAAAATAAAACGAAAAGATAAGTTTATATAATAAAACTATAACTTTTTTGGCTTTTTGTTTTATTTTATTGTTGGGATTAGCAAAAAATGTGCAATTTATATATTTGATATTAAAAAATCGGTCAATAAGAACATCGAGTATTTTTTCACAGGGATGTGATAATGATTGACAATGATTGAAACTGCTTCCACACGATACAATTTTACGGGCAATTCGACTAGATTTACAATCGACTTGTGTAGTGTGGGTAGAAATATGAAATCCTAGGGCACTGATAGGTCGGGACTGATCAACTCGATTATATCTAATCAAATCGGGTCCAAAATCCAATTTAGTCCATCATATTTATTTGTTAAGTTAGCTACTTTTAATATTTTACAACCTTTCTCTATTAAGCGTAAATTGATTTTTTTATGGGGATTTCCATGTAATTGTGACAAATTTAGGGTTTTTAATTAAGCCTTAGGGATAAATATTTTTGGGAGTTGGTAACACTGAGGTAGAGTAGTAGCAACAAAATTACTTTTATCTATTATTATTATGTTTGTCAGACCGTAATCACGGGACTATAGAGTCCCGGACATTTGGAAGGCGTGCGTGGGGCCGAAGCCAACACGTAGAGGCCCGTTAGACAATTTTAATTTTATGTTGTGATGTGACACCAGCCGACGGTTATCCCTGTATACACTATACAAGTGCACCCAAGGACAACCCCCGGTTGGTGTAGGACTATTGTATGAATGAATAAAAGTTATTTTGGTTTATTGAGGTGAGGTGTTAATGGATTGGGTAATTGTGTCTATAGGAAGGACTATGGTACCTGCCTGACCAATGTTAAATACACGAATAAAATAGGCAGGTGGTGACTCGCCAACTCAGGTAAATGGGCTCCCCAAAATAGTCGCTATAAAAAGTGACAAAGGAGCAACATCATTTGAACGGCTAAAGGGTGGAGAGGTGTCACTGGACTTTAAACAACGATCATTTGCTCCCTTAGGGTCCCATCACGTTGCCCACTCGCCACTTACGTTTCACATCCACCCTCCGAGCGTAAAGCTCTCTCTCTCTATTATTATTATTATTCTTTATTGTACACTTAAGATTAAAAAATAAAGAAAGATTACATTTATATATTAAAAGTACAAATGGCGGTCTTATCGCTCTAGGCAATTTCTTACAGACAACCATGGGATGGATATAAGAAAAGGAGAAAGAGAGAGAGATATTTCTATACTTATATATAAAGCTGAAGAGTTTGTTTGTTTATTTGAACGCGCTAATCTCAGGAACTACTGGTTCGAATTGAAAAATTCTTTTACTGTTCGATAGCCCATTTATCGAGGAGCGCTATAGGCTATATATATCATCAAGCTTTGACCAAAAGAAGCGGAGCAACAATGAAAAATGTTGCGAAAACGGGGAAAAAATATTCCTTTTGAGAGCTTCAGTTGCGTGCGCTGCGTAAACGGTTAAAGTTACGTTACAACATGTATGACGGAATTGTTCATCTTAAAAAGTTCTAAAAAAGTCCGGGATAGCATATGTCTATCTTTTTCGGTTGGCTCACTACAAACTTTTTAATGGTTATCGAATTTGTTCTGAAACAATGTATTATTTGGGAAGGGTTTTTATAAACATGGTAGTAATCCTTATCCAAATAAATACTTTATTTATCACAAGTATTTAATTTTGAACAAAGTTGCTCTTACTTCATTTGATTTTAACGAATATCTTAGGAGATATAACAGTTTTAAAATATCTCCGCAGCAAAATTAATATTGTTGTTTGTATGTTGGTTTGTTACCTTTACCATGACTAAACGAGTGAACGAATCCTAATGAAATTCAGCAGAGGGATAAGTTGTATCCTGGGGAAGGACATAGGTTATCTTTGGTCTCAAAAAAATATTTTGAAGGTTAGGTAGATAAGGGTTGAAAGTTTGTATGGGCAATCCGTAATACCTCAACTTGATGATCTGAAAATTCATATTTAGGCTTTTGGTAAGAAATAAAGAAATACGTATTTCAAAGTTTTTAACAAATCATCCCTAAAAGGGGCGAAGTGAGGGGTTAACTTATGGGGTATTCTTTAAATGTAATCTGAAGCTTCAAGCACAACACCTGAGAGTCAAGACGATCGCTATAGGTGCCTCAGTGCAGAAGACAACTCCTTGGATTATATACTTCTGCTCCCGAAAGCCACCTCCACGCGGGCGGAGCCACGAGCAAAAGCTAGTCGGAGTATAAAATGGATTTTATCCTTGATGATAAAATTCGTTTTCCATATTTGACAAAGCTTTTTCGGTTCGATTACTACTTACAAAGGGTTTGCCTCTTCGATGAAAAACATTGATAACGAATGAATGATATATCGGATTGATTTGATGTATCGATACTTTACATCGAGTGTTTTTAATACATCGATGTATATCGTCCATCACTAACGTAGATTATCTTGGAGGAAAATATGGATAACTTTAATTTTATGCAAAGACATCATTGTTTGTTTAGAAACCTAATGCTTTAATATTAACGATAAGTTCTGACTTTATTATGGACTCGGGTACTATTATTGAGATAAATCAAGGCGCTATAAAAATAATAAAATTCAATAAACCCGCCAGAAAGAATGCTATAGACGGTGATATGTATTTACGAGTAAAGAATATACTGACGGACGCTGCAAAAGATGATAATATTTCAGTTATTGTGGTAACCGGCGCTGGAGAGTATTACAGCAGTGGTAATGATTTCAAGGAGACTTTACAGAACCCGGAAAAGAATAACTTTGATGTTTTAAGTGAATATATCAAGGCATTCATAACATTCCCCAAGATACTTGTTGCAGTTGTGAATGGGCCAGCAATCGGCATTGCTGCTACTACTTTGGCTTTATGTGATTTAGTCTTCGCAGCAGAAAATGTAAGATTTCATTAGGTGATATAGTTTTACTAAATGAAACTTTTGTATACATTAAAATGATTTTTTTTAGTGCCTCGATAGGCAGATGAGCAGACGGGCAACCTGATGGTAAGTACTCACCGTCGCCCATAGACTTCTGCAACACCAGGGCACAGCAAAACAGCTGTCTACTGTTAAAATATTATTGAGTATTTATCTATTATGGCTATTACAGCATCTAGAACCTAAACAAATATTTTATAATTTATTTATTTTCACATGTTCTTTATTTGTATGCAATATTCTTGAATGCCAATGAGAAAATGTAAAATTATTATTATGAGTATAGACTATAGATATTATTGTAATTTTTTTCAGGCTTATATTTACACACCATTTACAAAACTTGGTATTGTGGCAGAAGGCTGTTCAACATATACATTCCCAAGGCTCATAGGAGATAGAAAGGTATGATAAGTGGGTAGTTACCTGTGTTTAATTTTGTACATAAAAAAATATTGTTTATTGACATGTAAATTACATTAACATTTGGTATTAAATTTAGGCACAGTTTTTAAATATTTATTGTAATATATACTGATTACTGGTTCCCAAACTAGGCCAGAAGCCTGTATCTTGGGAGACACACACTATTTGTACTTAAGATTGCTGTTTATGCTTTTTTTTTGATAATTGAATGTTCTTTATTATATACTTGTGGTGTGTATGAGAGTGTGTGTGTGTTTATGTGTGTTGGTAAATTAGTGGGATTTATGTTTGGTAAGTAAGAAGGTCTTCGGTTTTTTGGAAATCAAGTTGTTGAAGCCAGTTTGTAACTTTCACTTTAACTTCAAGTCTACTTAGTGAAACGATATTTAGCTTTTTATTTAAATTGTTGTATAATTTGGCGCTTATACTACGTGTTTGTCTTCTTGCGAAATAGGTCCTGCAGGCCACACGAGGGCATACAGATGATGAGCTGCGTTTATTTTTGTTTGGACATCATTTATTATGCCACGAAATATAATATACAAAAGAAAATTGCTTGAAAAATGAGTTCACAATCTTTACGGGAACATCTCACTAAGTTCCTCACACAATGGCACAGTAATAGCCATTCTGACAGTTGACATCACAGCTCATATTGTGCATCTTTTTCCTGTCATTTCACAATTACCCCTTTCAGCAGATTTAAATGATGTGTAATTTACTTATTTTTGTTATGATTCATAAAATTCTTTTGATAATAGGTTTTAGGTAATGTAATTTGTTATTTAAATAATAAAAAAATTGTGTCAACAACCTTATTTCCTTTTTAGAGTTTGTTTTGTGCTACTATAGATTAAGCTTGATCCTGTGTATACTGATTATAATAGCATACCATACCTACCTACCTGTGCTGAAGTCTCTGGTTCGATCCCCAGGTTGGGTAAAGTGATATTGGGTTTTTCTATCCCGAAATGCTCAGTATTAGCCCCAAGTCTGGAATTGTGCCTGGTATGGAGATAGGTTTGCACCCTATCACATCACGGGATGGTAATAAGCTTGGCGAAAAGTGGGTGTACTAGTTACACTTCTGCCTACCCTTTCAGGGATTACAGGCGTGAGTATGTATGTATGTATGTATCTAACTTTTTATCTTTATTGTTTCCAGGCCACTGAATTGTTACTGTTAAATCACAAAATGACAGCAAAAGAAGCATTAGACTGCGGATTCGTAAATTGTGTTTACAAACCTGACGAACTTCAAAGCAAAGTATGGAAGAAAATCACTGAAGTATCAAAATTACCTTTATATTCTTTAATGGCAACTAAAAACCTAATACGAGGACTAATAAAAGACAACCTTTTAAATGCAAACAGCAAGGAAATGGAAGAACTTAATAACATATGGCAATCAGGGGCACATTTAAATACTGTTTCAGATGTATTTTCAAAAAAAAGCAAATTATAATAATTTAGTGATTAGGAAAGAGTAGTATGTAATATGTATTATCATATTAAAACGGACACTGCAAAGAAAAATTGTGCAATATTTCTTGTAGTGCGGCACTGCAACAGGCTCAGTCAAAAAAAAATATAGTTCTGTCAGTTCCTAGTATAAAGAATGAACCACCCTAGAGATTTAATAAACAAGACACATAACTTCTCCGAATATTATACTTCTGTATTCTGAGATTATTCATAATGATACTGACAACATTTTTTCAAACCATGTTAGAAGAGATATGAGTACCTTCACCATTCTAAGATAAGTATATTAGTTGTAGGTGCCATATTTCAATGTACTTCATGTCACTTCCACAGACACCTCCTATGTAAAATCTATTGAATTGTTTAAGATACTGAAGAAAATAATGGACATACATACACTTGCAAAACAACGTTCTTTTTGAGACAGTGGTAAAAATTATAATTTTTTTTTATATTATAGTCCGACAAACGAGCCAGTGGGTCACCTGATGTTAAGTGATTTCCACCGCCCTTGAACATCCACAATACCGAAAGTATCATGTATGCGTTGTCGGCCTTAAAGGACAGGAATAGGGATTAGGGAAGGGAAGGGGGAATCTGGGCCTCCGGTTATCTCACTTACCATACGAAACGCGACAGTAAACTGTCACTTTACGTTGGTTTTCTGTGAGACAGTGGTACTACCCCGGTCGAGCCGGCCCATTCATGCTGTAGACAAATATGTCTACAGCGTGGCTCTACCACTTTTAAAATTCTGCCATATAATGTGGCAGTCGATATCTTTCGTCGCCTTATCTCCCTCTATTTCATCTTAAATTATATAATGCCTTGTGCGTTATAAACAATAGTTTTAGTAATAATTTATTTAATGTGGTTAATATTTATTTTCACGTTGAGCGTACTGGATCGTCTGAAGGAATTTTGGTTCTGCATCTACGTAATGGTTATTCTATTCCCTTTGACGTTGCACCAGTGACGTAGCTATAGCTTTTACATGGGGGGGGGTCCGTGGGTAAAAGCCAAAAATCTAACCGCTCAAATCATAGTTATTTAGAAATTACTTAAACATAGAATGGGAAAACGCTAGTTAATAAAAATTTGCTATTTGGATTTGGACTTTGGATGGATGAAAATCTGCCGTAGATTTTCATTCATTTTTGTTTTATTGTTTACATAACAACTGTCAAAACATCAAGTGTCAAGTGAAATTAATTTATTTTTGGTATATAACTATTTTAATGTTGCTTATTATCAAGATGATGTTAGAACTCAGGGAGAAAATTCTCACGCACTCGAATCAACTTCGTATACGAAAAATAATTCAAATTCGAACTTTTTTCGAGTGAATGTAAAGTTAAGCTATTATGGAAATGTCGAGTCCGGTGTTTCTCGAAGGTCTTGATGGTACGAATATAATGTCAAATGTATTGTTCATAAATACATTATTTTAAAAATAGAATTCGAAATCAAAATATTCTATTTGAGCTATTATAAAAATTACCATTCGAACATTTCTCGAAGGTTATCGCTCGAACTGCTTCGACTGGTACAGACCGGTCGAGACGTACATTTCGAATTCGAACCATTCAATATTGTGTCCTAACTTAATGATGATGATGATGTCCTCCAAGAAGTATCCTTCGACGGCGAACCTTGCATTTTTGGAACAAGTTTTTTTCGCCAATGTGAGCATATGTGACTAGCTAGCCCTAATTTTGTTTTAAAAGCCCTGTCACAGGACGTAAAGAACAGTTGTCTAGAAGAGTAGGTGTAAGAGTCAACTCAAACTGGCGCAGAGTCGAAACGTTGCGTCACGTCTTATTTTTCAACTACAATGCATGGCGACGCGCGTCATGTACACTTAGGGCCAACTTACAACAGCTTATTTATTGCAGCTCACGCTGGGCGTCAAGGCATTGGATACATACATGTTTCCTCAAAATGTGCACATGATTTTCGTACTGAGCTACGCCATTCGGACTAGTGACACGAAAGTTCTTCCCAGCAGTCGCAGGGTACGTCGCAAGATGCTAAGTAACGCTTGATGATATTGTAGTAGGTAGAAAATGACATCCAGACTTACGCCATTCTTGAGCGAGTTTGCCTTAAACCACTGAAACCTAATGGTGTCTAAACCATATGGCGTCTTGACAAATTTCATATGAACTGCATCAGGTGAATTCTCCAGATAAAGTGGCAATATTGTTTCCTTAACATTAATATTTTACGACGTATAGCTAAGCGGCAAAGAGTCTATGCTCTTGGAGGTGGTGCGGTAATGTTGTACGTATGAAGGCCTCTAGACACCCAAAAATATTGTTTTATTTTGGTCCTAACTTACTGCGTATATGATGCCATATGCTAATGTGTTTACCCATAAAAAGACTCAATCTCGCGTTTTTATTATGATTTAACTAAAAGTCTTAGAAAGATAAAATACTTGGAAGAGTCCAAAAACATGTCCAAGAACTGGACAGTGGATGCACATTTGATGAGGCCCGTGACACTATATTAAAATACTTATAGATTTTTAGTTCGAAATTCAAATTTTTTAGTAGAAAGACATAGTAAAGACTCGAATTCAAATGGTTATGGATGCAACATTCGAACAATATAACTTCATAGTTCAAAATTATGTAATAGAGAAATTATTCGAACTGTAGATTAGAGTACGAAATCATTTAAGCTGATTTAAGCGATAAAATGTACACGAAAAAAAATTTACTAGGCTCAAAAGTCGTAGACAAATCTGTTAATTCCAAATATGCATATACCTGAATGCTGCAAAAATTGACACTTAAATCAAATAGCCTGCTAACCGACTATATTATCCGCTATCAATAATTCACGGTTTTTTATTATTTCGTAGGCTAAGGGGGGTGTCCGGACCCCTGGACCCCCCCCTTATATACGCCCATGCGTTGCACTACCACATGTAACATATGAATACTTCGCTGAGTGTCCGTTTCAGTATGTGACTAAACCGTTTTCCACACATTACTTACTGTTTATGGGTATAAATATGTTATAATATATTATGAAATAATATATCGTTAGATACTCAGGTATGTGATAACAATCTGAGATTATTAAACATACATTTTTGAATTTCTGTGTTCTTTGTTCTTCTAATTACCCACCTAATAATTTATATGGTTAATTTAAATATAGGACGAATTTTCGGCTCCGCCCGCGTCCAGCTTATTTTTGGGAAAAAAGTTTGCAATCCAAGGAGTTGTCTCCTGCACTGTCGCACCTGTACTGATCGTCCTACCTCTCTGGTGATGAGCCTGAATCTTGGAGAGAAGCCAACGTGCAGCCGATCCTCAAAAATAGTGACCGGTCAGACAATATACAACTATCGCTCCATCCCCATAACTTCATAAACAGTGGGCGGCGCGGCGAGGTGCGGGGGTGATCGCATCGAGCGAGTCCTCTCATCGGTGTGAGAAACGAGCTTGAATTTATTTTCACGCGCGTTAAGTTTTTGCGATAACTCCTAAGATATTCATTTAAATTATAAGGTGTAAAAGATTTGAATGTGCATGATATGCTTAAGGTACCTAACGTATTTAAGTTGATAAAGATTAATACTATATCCGTCTAAAGTTATCCAATTTCCGCATTGTAGGTACGTGACCATTTTCATAGATGATAGAATACGTATAGTAAGTTATTCTTAAAAGATAGATAAATGCAATCGCGGACTTTTTGTAGATCTATAAAAGAGGGATATCCAACCATGCATTGTTTTATTATTATCAAAGGGATTAGGCAGCGTTTTCGATGAAAGCTCCCAGACGGCTTGACTTTTTCCGACATTACCAACAATTATGGTTATATTTTAACCAATTTACATAAAACCTTGACAAATTATATACCTAAACCTTTCTCATGAATCACACTATCTGTTGGTGAAATCGTATGGAAATCCGTTCAGTAGTTTTTGAGTTTACCGCGAACAGACAGACAGACGCGGCGGAGGACTTTGTTTTATAATATGTAGTGATAAGCAAGCAAACAGGGAGTGATTATTTCATAGTGGAATATGACTGATCATCGGCGATCCTGACGTTCACGAATATTCTCATATCAAATTATCCGAACGTGGCCTACGAGATTGCAAAATATATCAGTAATATCTAATAGTAGGTTATTGTTTTATGGCGCATATTCAAAATGAATTCGAGAAGTAGTTCAGGGTCCATATCAGACTTATTTAGACCACATAAACCCAAAGGTTTAAAGTCTAAAGAGTTAAGTTGTACCCGTCTGAATATTTTGAAGAAGGAAATCGAAACAAATACCCATATTGTTCCGTTAAGTAAGTAATTTCCATACTATAAGTAGCTACAGGTTCTAAAAATACTTAGTCGGCCAAATACTTCTATGTAGGTAAGACTTATTATTGAGGCAGATAAAAATCTAAACCTAACCGAAGCAGTGTCATTTTCTATTTGTTACAATTAAAATAGCTTATATTTTATAAGGTGGCTCTAACCTTGGTATTTAAATCACAGCAGCTCATGTGAAAAAATAAGTAGGTATGTAATTTTTTAAATATATCATATACCTACCTATGCTTAATACACCAAAAAGCCGATATTTACCTGTTTCAACTACAAAACTTATTTTTTAGTTGAAAAAAGTTGGTTATAGTTCATGCCGTATGCAGTAGGGAACAATTAGCGAAAGACAATTTTTTACTATTCTAAGCGCAGTTTTCCTACTTCACGGGATCACCCAAATGATCCCCAAAATTAATAAATCTTTAATTTTGAATTTGACTGTATTACAGGTGTTTTATACGACCAGTTAGGAACTGACCCTGTTAAAGGATTAACTAGATCTAGAGCAAAAGAACTTTTAGAATATTATGGTCCAAACACTCTTACTCCTACAACACAGTATGGATGGCCCGTAGTATTATTGAAATCTCTATGCACAGGTATATCTAATAGCGTGTACTATCTTAGTTGTATTTAAATTAAGTTATTGTAATGCATATTTTCATCTTTAGGCTTCTCTATATTGATTTGGCTGGGTGCTTTAATGTCCTTTATCGCTTATACCATTGAGTCATCTACTAAAGCGAATCCAAATAAAGATAACTTATACCTTGGCTGTGTGCTCATAGCTGTGGATGTAACATGCGGTCTTTTCAGTTTTTATCAAAACTATAAAAGTTGTAAGGTAAGTTAGAAACCTAATCGTATATACAGGGTGTCCCTGGAAGTAAGGATGAAATCGAATAGGGGCATGGGCAAGGTCATTTCCAAATGTTTAACCCTAAGAATGGTGGTGTGGTGAAATTTAAAGATACGACGTCCTTGTAAATAATATTCTGTAACTTTCAAACTAATAAGAATATCACAGTGATTCATACCTCCAAATAATCTTTATGACTTGGACAAGTTTCTCAATACGTAGTCATTATTCACTAGTGTAACTATTTCCCATGAAAATCGCTCGAAAATTGAGTTAAATTTGTGCCAGACCGAAACTTGCAGTAAATATTTTTTCTTATTGAACACATGTTTTCTAGCTGCGCAAAAGTATTACGTCAGGAAGGCCCACTCTTGAACAACGTTCTCAAAAAAATTACATTGGTAGCTCTGATAGTTTATTTTTTATGATGTTTTTCTTTGAGCACTGCGAAAAATACAAAAATTGGTCATAACTTTTGAACTGTAAAAAATTGCACCAAAATTTTTAGGTTTAAAAATTTGGAAATGACCTTGCCCATGCACCTATTCCATTTGATCCATACTTCCAGGGACACCCTGTATATATAGTCTGCGTTCACTTTTTTGGTTCTGAAAACGTATACGAATTGTAAGAAATGAACCATGTGTTTAATATGGCGTAACGTTCGCCGTTAACTTATTATATGATGGGACCGTAATACGCTCGACGAACGGTGGTGCCACTGATTGTAGATATTATTGCCACCCCATCGAGGATATATAGGCACTCCTATGTATGTATGTACTTATACGTAAGTTTATGTGACTGTAAATGATATTTACAATAACATTTAAACCAGAAGGAAAGATAATATGCCGCGGCCGCTCACCAAGCCGCTGGTGTGACCAGATATCCATATTTACTGGTTGCATTGTAACAACCGCTGTGAAAGAAGCTGAGAACTAGACGAAGTGGAAACTTTCAACGACACAACCTTAAGTAATAAAATTTGCAACCAAGAAGAAGAATAACATTAACCTTGTGTTACATATCTCCTGTTATATTATGCACATGGCATATAGGCACATGCCTACTAATAATATGGGTTATGCCTTTATCCACCACGCTTTCCTAATGGCACATAAAATTGTCTTTCAGTCCCAATAGACCCGCGTTAGTTTTTTTTTTGTCGCGGGGAAGTGTTTTATTACTGCCGCCCGCTCCGGGGGGAAGCGGAATAAGAATAAAACGGTTATGCTGGACTAGCCGGTCTTACGACCCAGCATCCCCTGCGCCCGGATGATGGCTATCCGAGCAGCCGCTAGGCCGAGTCCCTACCCCCTATGTACACCCCACCCGATACTACCAGCTAAAACCCCGCGGTGGCCTTCTTCGGCGCTTACGGAGCGATCCCGGGGTATTCTAAGGAGTGCTAGAATTGCTGCCGGAACCGCCCTTGCGCGGTGCTGCATAGCAGCCCATCTCCATGGGAGGGCTTAGTAGCCCCCGCGCACCGAACAACGACAGCGAACGAGGCCTTACCACCCGCGCTGCCGTCCATCTCGGGGTCGCACAATGCTCCGAAACTGGGAGTGCATCGATTCGGGCTGACAGCTCCCCGCTGCGAGCCCCGATGGCCCGAATTATTCGCCTCATACGACAGACAGGGGTTACCGTGGTAGAATTCAAACGCCCTCGTTCCACAGGGCGGTCAGTCGTCCACCCGGCGCCTCCTACGTCTTCTCTGGCGGCGGGAGGGATCATTTCGTTCCCGATCCCTCTCGGCACTCTCCTTCTGCGAGATGACGCTCTCGCAGAAGTGGGCCACCGCACGCCAAGACCTCCGGCTGGCGACCATGGACGACACCACGGCCGGCAGCGAGAGGTCTCCTCCGACGACTGCTCTGAGAGCGCTGCACTCTTCGTCCCAGGCTGGGCACTCCTCCAACGTGTGTTGGGCCGTGTCCTCGCGGCAGTTGCCACAATGGTGGCACACGGCAGACACCTCCTTTCCAATCCGACACAGGAACGAACCGAAACACCCGTGGTCCGTCAGTACCTGCGTCAGCCGGAAAGTTGGCGCACCGTGGCGCCTGTCTAGCCATCTCTTTAGGACAGGACGCACTGCCGCGACGGTCCTCAAGCCCGCACTTGGGCTTTCCAGCCTGGTATGCCAGTCCTCCACAGCGGTTCTGCGAAATCGGGCCGCAATCTCCCTCGGGGCCAGTCTTACCTGACGGCGACTGGACGCCTCCTCCCTCCAGAAGAACGCGGACGAGAGGGGTTTTGCGTCCAACTCCCAAGGGAGGGTGCCGGCCAATACGCAGGCCGCCTCGTAGGAGACCGTGCGGTAGCCCCTTACTATTCGCTGCGCCAACAAACGCTGCGGTTTGCGCAGCAAGGCGACGCAGCGGGCTTTCAGGCACTGGGCCCATACGGGACATCCGTACAGGGCCATTGACCGCACGACTCCAGCGTATACACTTCGGCAAGGGCTATTAGGTCCCTCCAGGTTCGCACCAATTTCGGCGACAACTCCTTGAAATGGGCACGGAAATCCCACCAGCTGTCCAGAATCAATCCCAAGTACTTCATTGTACAGCCGATGGGAATCCGCACCCCCTCCACATTGATGTGGGGCATTAAAGATGGCACCCGCGTTAGGCCCTGGCCTTTGAGATCGAACTCTGTCTTGGCAGTCCGTACCACTTCCGGCTAGGTTAGCGCCGTAGGCAGATCATTATATTAAGTGAAATATGTACACCTTCCTTATCAATATGTAGTTTTATTACACAACTTGGGTACCGTGGGTTTTCCAGATAATTAACACATTCAAGAGCATGATACCGACATTCACTACGTGCATACGGGATGGTGAGACTGATGAAGAAACTCCTGTGCGGGACTTGGTAAAGGGTGACATTGTAAAAGTAAAAGCAGGAGATGTCGTCCCTGCTGACATTCGAATTATAGATAGCGTAGGATTCAAAGTATGTATTATTTTTTGTAAATAAATACACTATGTAGATGTATTGTTATGTAACCTTGTGTAACTGGATGTGCATAACGATAGTGGTTTATCTGTTTTCCGCGTATATTTCAATTTATTTAATGATATTATTCATTACGAGCATGTTGTATGATGATAGTTTCGCCCTCCCTATCAGTTTTTATATTTATTTGTCAAATATTTCGAACCGTGGGAACACTGTTATCGTTAGGTACCTTTTTTTTTTTTTTTTTTTTTGTTGTCGCGGGGAAAGCGTTTTATTACTACCGCCCGCTTCGGGGGGAAGCGGAATAAGAATAAAACGGTTATGCTGGACTAGCCGGTCTTACGACCCAGCATCCCCCTCGCCCGGATGATGGCTATCCGGGCAGCCGCTGGGCCGAGTCCCTACCCCCTATGTACACCCCACCCGACACTACCAGCTAAAACCCCGCGGTGGCCTTCTTCGGCGCTTACGGAGCGATCCCGGGGTATTCTAAGGAGTGCTAGAATTGCTGCCGGAACCGCCCCGGCGCGGTGCTGCGTAGCAGCCCATCTCCATGGGAGGGCTTAGGAGCCCCCGCGCACCGAACAACGACAGCGAACGAGGCCTTACCACACGCGCTGCCGTCCATCTCGGGGTCGCACGATGCTCCGAAACTGGGAGTGCATCGATTCGGGCTGACAGCCCCCCGTTGCGAGCCCGCGACCCCCGATGGCCCCAATTAGTCGCCTCGTACGACAGGCAGGGGTTACCGTGGTGGAATTCAAACGCCCCCGTTCCACAGGGCGGGAGAAGCCGGTCAGTCGTCCACCCGGCGCCTCCTACGTCTTCTCTGGCGGCGGGAGGGATCATTTCGTTCCCGATCCCTCTCGGCACTCTCCTTCTGCGAGATGACGCTCTCGCAGAAGTGGGCCACCGCACGCCAGGACCTCCGGCTGGCGACCATGGACGACACCACGGCCGGCAGTGAGAGGTCTCCTCCGACGACTGCTCTGAGAGCGCTGCGCTCTTCGTCCCAGGCTGGGCACTCCTCCAACGTGTGTTGGGCCGTGTCCTCGCGGCAGTTGCCACAATGGTGGCACACGGCAGACACCTCCTTTCCGATCCGACACAGGAACGAACCGAAACACCCGTGGTCCGTCAGTACCTGCGTCAGCCGGAAAGTTGGCGCACCGTGGCGCCTGTCTAGCCATCTCTTTAGGACAGGACGCACTGCCGCGACTGTCCTCAAGCCCGCACTTGGGCTTTCCAGCCTGATGGTTAGGTACCTACCTCTAGTATTAAGTGGTTTTATCTTATAGACGTTCGCCTTCGGAATTTCAAACATTAGGTTATGTTATCTACGTATAGACTTATTTTCCTGCTATATTTTGCTACAGGTTGATAACTCGTCGTTGACGGGAGAGTCCGTTGCAGTGTCTCGTGGAAACAGCGAAGGAGCAACTAATATTTTGGAATCTCTAAATGTGGCTTTCTTTTCTACGCTCTGTGTAGAAGGCTGGGCTTTAGGTATCAATATATCAACCAATATCAGCAAACTATTGAAGTGTTTGTATAAAGAAACTCTGATAATCATTGTATGTCGCAGGAATAGTATTATGTTGCGGTGACCTAACAGCCCTTGGTCGAGTAGCCGGCTTAGCGACAAGACTTAAGCCAGCTCCGTCGCCTTTGTCCCGTGAATTGAATCGTTTCATGCGCTATATGTCTGCCTGGGCTTTAGGCCTTGGGGTGTTTATTGCTGTTGCATCTACTGCACTTGGATATCCATTCATGCAAACTACTATCTTTGTCATTGGAATTATTGTTGCAAATATTCCTGAAGGTAATTAAAGTTCACTGCGTAACTTCTTCGAAATTAGAATACTTGTTTGTTAGCTCCAACTGATCGTTTAAGAAAATTTTGAACGTGTGCGTAAACTTCTAAATATGTATTTGGTTTCGTCTGCCTGGTAATTATCTATGTGGCAGCTGTTGCGTCTCGTCGTCCTAAACTTATTGACACACACATAGGTGGTCATTATGTATAAATTGTAATCCGTATTATTTCATTTGCCAGTTTTAATAATCGCTCTAATACAGCGAAATATTTTAAACAAATACATAGATTTAAAATTAACTGACTTAAATTACATTCCTACTTATTATTATTTCTTACCTTCAATTGCTACTTAATTTGTACTTTAAAAAATATAATTATAGATTTTAACAATCAGCTTTAAGTTATAAAAAGAATGTCGCCTTCTTTAATTCTAAATAAAATCGATGACAATTGGGCAGATTAATTACAAGCTTGGAGTCAAATCAAACTCAAAGATTACGAGCGTCTAAGCACGACTTATTCCTATTGATTCTATGAATTTATTTATTTATTGACTTATTAATTGTAGGTATATAGTTACATAATGGTACAGAAAATAATTTCAGTATTCCTTTAGGTTTGCAACCCACAGTAACAGCATCTTTAACATTAACGGCTCAAAACATGATACAGAAAAACTGCCTTGTAAAGAATTTAGAAGCCATCGAAGCTTTGGGTGCTTGTACTACGATATGTTCGGATAAGACCGGAACACTTACTCAAAACAAAATGTATGTTCATCACATATGGCTGTGGAACAAAATATACTCTGTTGAGGCTCAAGAGTTTTCAAGTTAGTAAATAAAAAAATACTTTAAAGGTATTTAATCTAAAATATTATCTACATAAGTTGTCATTTTATTTTCAGATACAATACAACACTGTAAAGGTATTTTTAACGATATTTTTATTGTTATGTGAATTCTAATTTTCGTGATGACTTAAGCGCATTTAAAATGAACTTTGTGTTACAGCTTTCGAGGGCTTAGTAATATGTGGTGCGTTATGTAGCAACGCAAGCATAAAGCCTGGACTTGGTGTATTTGGAGATGCATCAGAAACAGCCATTCTGAATTTTATATTTAAATACGATGATCCTGTTTCTATTCGAAATAATTACCCTAAAATTGCTGAAATACCTTTCAATTCTGTTAATAAGTATCAAGTAAGTTAATTATATAAGGTATTTTGTATTACTTAGATAGCCTCTGTGGCGCAGCGGGCGAGTAGCCGGCTGTGAAACGAGAGGCCGCGGGTTCGTTTCCCGCGCCGAGAAAAATGCTTGGGTGAGACAGATATTTCTTTCGGGTCTGGGTGCTGTGGGACCGCGCGTAGTCCCTCGTTGTTCTGGAAAACAACGATACACGTTAGACCTAGTGTGGGGTCAGGACTGTGTTTGACTCTTTGGTTGTATTTATTTATTATTATTTATATATGTAAGTTTTGTAAATATAGATAATACATAACTATTCATTATTAATCCAGGTAAGTGTGCACCTTGACAAAAGATCAAGTCAATTCATAATAGTTATGAAAGGAGCACCCGAGTGTATATTTGATCGTTGTGATATTATTGCTTCTAATGGAAATAACATGAGATTAACCCCAGAAAAAAGAGAAGAAGCTATAAAAGCCACTGAAAGTCTAGCTAATACGGGTATGTAGGTGCCGTGTTTTATATATACTCCATTTAAATGATAACTTTATTATAATAAAAAAATATTTCAGGAGAAAGAATAATGGCATTTGCCGACTTAACATTAAGCACGAAAGATTATCCATTAGCGTTTGAATTTAATACCGATGAAATTAATTTCCCGCTTGACCATTTGCGATTGCTTGGCATAATAGGACTCATGGATCCGCCTAGAGAAGAGGCAGGTTATATTTATATTAATATACAAAATCAATCTTCATATACATATATGTAGTTACTAAATGTGTGTCAAAGGTTAAAATGGCAATAAGGCGTGTGCGGGAAGCGGGCGTTCGTGTAATGATGGTGACGGGGGATCACCCGACTACTGCACGTGCTATAGCCGTTGAAGTTGGCATTGCAACCTCACCAAAATGCCATGTAGTCACCGGTGCAGAAATAAGAAGCATGAGCCCAGATGTATTATACTGGACACTTGATAAGCATTATGAAATAGGTACCCCATAGATTTTGAAAATAAATAGTAGGTAGCTGAAGTGTGTCGCTTCTTTGCTGTTTGTGGGATGGATTACAAAATACAATATGTATATTCTACTGATATTGCTATTCCAAGTGTTTGCAAGAACTTCTCCAACGCAAAAACTGCAAATAGTAGAAGCCTGCCAACATCTGGGCGCTGTAGTCGCAGTGACCGGAGACGGAGTGAATGACGCACCGGCCCTACGTCGTGCTGATATTGGCATTTCTATGGGCATCAGTGGCTCCCAAGTAAGAATGAATATTAAAAAGATTTTATTATAATAATATACTACCTTTGTCTGATAATAATTTGATTATATTAAATGGCAGGTGTCGAAACAAACAGCTGATATAATACTAATGGATGATAACTTTGCTACTATTGTGACTGGCATTGAAGAAGGAAGAAAAATATTTGATAACCTAAAGAAATCTGTGTGTTATATATTGATATCAAATGTGCCTGAAATTCTACCGGTTCTTATGTTTATCCTGGCATCGATACCATTACCTTTAGGTTCATGTTCTTTGAAAAGTTTAATTAAAAACATTGTAATGTTGTCCGTCCTTACGTTATATGTAACAATATGAATTATTTTTAGGAGTGATGACAATTTTGTGTGTGGATTTGGGCACAGACATGTGGCCAGCAGTAGCCTTATCTTATGAGCAAGTAGAATCAGATGTCATGGCTCGAGCGCCTCGTACTTCAGACCCTTTAGTATCTGCACCTATGTTAAAACTCGTATATGGTCATTTGGGTTTGATGGAATTCGCTGCTGGCATGTTTTCTTACTACGTAGTTATGGCTGAGCACGGGTTCTATCCGTCTGTTTTATTTGGTAAGTAATATTTATTATTACTTGAAATCCGAACTCTTACATGCTCCAAATAAGTAGAGTTTTTATTGTAAGGTATCAGACAGAGATGGGATAATGAAGCTATTAGTGATGTCGTCGACTCTTTCGGTCAAGAATGGACGTATGCTGAACGAAAGGAGTTGGAAAGAGCTTGTCAGGCTGCATATTTTGTTGCAATTGTTATAACCCAGATTATGAACTGTATAATTTGTAAGACTCGATACAACTCATTATTTCATGTTGGTAAGAATAAACGATTCTTTACTATCAATATCTAAAGTAAATGGTAATAGGTCAGGTACAATCTTATCGTATTTCGTGTTAGTTGTAATCAAATCTCTGGTGAAACTGTTTGTACCTGGCTGGTTATGATAAACAGTGGGACCAATACAATAGCATCGACTCGATTTAGAGTGTACAAAAAAGGAGAACTTGTGCCGTTCATGGACTTATAGAGCGGC
This sequence comes from Laothoe populi, assembly GCA_905220505.1. NCBI lineage: Eukaryota > Metazoa > Arthropoda > Insecta > Lepidoptera > Sphingidae > Laothoe > Laothoe populi. Next base: position 11,037,749 of record HG992147.1, on the reverse strand, counting down.
AGTAAGATCTGGTTGATATTAGGTCGGACCGGCAGAGTGCCGCGCGCATGGTGTTGTGTTCATTGTTTGAACTTATGCCTACACTTAGATAATTGACAGACTCGCTACAAATAACAAAGCAATAGGTAAACGACAGTAAAACGTGGCAAAATTCTCTGTTAATATGTCGGGGCTAGTGTCCGACTGAACTTTCACCGAAATGATTGTTTCTTACTTATAATATTAGATTGTTTAAATATGAATATTGATAATTACCGGAAAAAAGTATTTCATCATGATAACGCCAGATTACACATATTTTTAAGCACTTAGCAAAAGTTAAGAGCTTGGCTGGGCAGTGTAAATGCTTGCAGCATATAGCCCTGACCTTGCACCTTCAGATTTCCACTTGTTTCGGTCTCTTCAAAATTCTGGTAGAGCTTATCTCACTCTCTAAAGTGGACTGAAAAAACTGCCTGACTTCAATTTTTGAACAATAATCCCACAATGTCTACAGGATCTCCATCATGTCACTAGGGTATTATATTCCATAAATCTATACTATTATATAAAGCTGAAGAGTTTGTTTGTTTGTTTGCTTTGTTTGTTTGTTTGTTTATTTGAACGGGCTAATCTCAGGAACTACTGGTTCGAATTGAAAAAATCTTTTAGTGTTGGATAGCCCATTTATTGAGGAGCGCTATAGGCTATATAACATCACGCTATGACCAATAGGAGCGGAGCAGCAATGAAAAATGTTGCAAAAACGGGGAAAATAGATTCCTTTTGAGAGCTTCCGTTGCGTACGCTGCGTTAACGGTTAAAGTTACATAACAATCATGTATTACGAAATTGTTCCTCTTAAAAAGTTCTAAAAAAAAATCCGCGATAGCATACGTCTATCTATTTCGGCTGGCTAACTATAACCTTTTTAATGGTTGTCGAATTTGTTCTGAAACAATGCTTATTTGGAAAGGGGTTTTTATAAACATGGTATTAATCCTTATAAAGCATTTTATTACTGCCGTCCGCTTCGGGGGGAAGCGGAAAGAGAACAAAACGGTTATGCTGGACTAGCCGGTCTTACGACCCAGCACCCCCTCGCCCGGATGATGGCTATCCGGGCTGCCGCTGGGCCGAGTCCCTAATACTTATGTACACCCAACCGGACACTACCAGCTAAAACCCCGCGGTGGCCTTCTTCGACACTTACGGAGTGATCCCGGGGTATTATAAGGAGTGCTAGAAGTTTAAGTTAGGAGTTGTGCCTGTCTAGCCATCTAGACAGTCACAACACCTGAGATTCAGGACGATCGCTATAGGTGTCTCAGTGCAGAAGACAACTCCTTGCATTGATACTTCTGCTCCCGAAAATAACCTAAACGGGGGCGGAGCCGCGAGCAACAGCTAGTATGTTATAAAAGAAAACGGCACATTTATTATAATTAAACTGTAATTTGTACTGGTTGTCTAGCCCTTCGGGGATTAGAGGCGTGAATGTATATGTATATGTTGTATGCAAAAGCTTAACAAAAATTACATTCCTAAAAAATGTGATTATATTACAACCCATTTAATTATTAAATATTAACACACTGCTCAATAATGTGCTTCGCCATTACGAATGAAAGTGAGTCTCGAAACAGACGTGGACGGGTTGGTAAATAATATAAACTTATGTGAATTTGTAGGAATGAAGAACAGAGTATTGAATATTGGCTTGTTATTTGAACTGATTTTGGCGTGTGTCATATGTTACGTACCAGGCGTCAACGATTTCTTTCGCACCTACCCTCTACGACTTAGATGGTGAGAAGTCTTTATCTATACAAATAAATAAAATTGAAGGGTCCGTTGTAAATGTTAAAGGTTTACTAAATTGACAGCCTCCGTGGCGTAGCGGACGAATAGCCGGCTGTGAAACGAGAGGACGTGGGTTCGATTCCCACATCAAAACAAATATTTGTATAACAGACAGATATTTGTTTCGGGTCTGGGTGTTGTGGGACCGCAGTCCCTCGTAGTTGTTGATACCCACGATACAGGTTTTACTTAGTGTGGGTCAGAACTATGTGTGTGACTGTTGGGTGTATTTATTAAGGGTGCGTGTATAGTAAATACATATATACGGCATTTATAACATAAGAAATTTGTCTCTTCGTTTGTTCCGGCTAATCTTCGAAACGTTTGGACCGATTTTGACGGAACTTTCATTAGTGGTAAATAACTGATGTTACAAGGAGTACTTAGGCTACATTTATTCTATAAAAAAAGAAATGGATTAGGGTTCCGCGCAATAATAATCATACTGCAATAACACTTTGTTATAAGATGATGATGTAGGTGATTTCGGGTTCGATTCTCGCATTGGGAAAATATTTTCATAGTTTTAGAAGTAATTATTTTTGAATTGTGTAGAGCACAATCGCCTGCAGTGCCGATAAACGTAATCACGCATGCGAAGCTGCGGGCAAAATCTAGAATATATATTGTTCGCATTTTATACCTTGAAAGTGATAACGAATGAATTTTAACCGAAAAAAGGAGGTTCTCAATTCGGCGGAATCTTTTTTTATGTATGTTCCCCGATTACTCGAAGACGCCTGGACCGATTCGAGAAATTCTTTTTTGTTTAATAGGGTATACTTCCCAGGTGGTCCCATTGGCATTTGACACCTAGTCAGGATCTGATGATGGGATCTCAGAAAAATCAAATTTTATAGGGACACATGATTTGTTTTTTTATTGAATTCGGTGTACTTTTTGGAATTAAAAATATTTTTTTAATATTTCAGGTGGTTTTTAGCATTGCCCTTTGCTGCGCTCATGTTGGTATTCGACGAGTTTCGTAAACACTGCATACGAAATAATTTATTTGGCGGTTGGTTTAGCGCGTTAACATATTACTGATGTACTATTTTCAAGAAAAAGCTCGGCGAAATGTGGGCCTACTATATACACCTCTGCCCACCCCTTACGGGATTACGGGCGTGAATTGTAATATTTAAAAAAATATACCATGATAATAATGTACGTGTTTGTACGTTATCTATTTTATGTACGCCTCTACTTACGGGTAAAATTAATAAATGATCATAAATCTATCTCGGAAATGTATCTATCAAAATCATACAGTTTAATGGATTTCATTTTAGAAATTTAGATATCTGTTTGGAGAATTTGGATATATGATAAAATATGCCAAATAGTAAAATCCTATGTAAAAACATTCAAGAAATCCTTAAGAAACCTGCTGATCTAATGTAAATATATAAGTCGTTCGTGTTATGTTCGTGCAATAAAATATAATATATATAGAAACCCGTAACTATTTATAAATTTCATAAATACAATTTCAATGTACGAACAAAATTATCTTATGGATCTATTTCATGAATCATAAGGAAACCCAACAAAAAATCACTGAGACCTTTTTTTGCAAATGTAACAACCCTTAGATCCTTTATTAACTAGCAGTAAGTTTGTTTAGAAACTTGAAAAAACATTGTATTATATGCCAAGTAATTGGACGTAGATATGTTATATATAGAGTAGGTAATTAACTAAAAAACATTGTTTAAATAAACCATTTATTTTAAAAATCAATTTTATTATTTATCACGATGGATTGATCCCATTTCAACTCAATAATAATAACAAACATAAAATTAAGTACTATATTTTGATCTCGAAAATGTCTAAGGCATATTAAGTAGTATGCATTACGTAATTAACACAATGATAAAAACTAATAAATTGTAACAAATAAAATTGGTAGGATCACACTTAGATTAAAAAACGATGAAAATTTGGTTGTGCCCTTTATTCAAGTCATTTTTAAGGAAATAAAAATATACTTAGTTTCTGACTAATTAAGGCACACCTCAAACAAAACTACCAACTAAAACCCACATTATTCAACTAACACTTTCTTGTCACTTAGTTATTTCTTGAGTTTAATAAAATACAAATTTGAATACAAACGTCAAATAAACATCTCCAAGCTGACTAGACTTAGCAAGTTCAGGATTCTAAAACAGCTATGAGATTTATTCTTTGGCTATTATTATATTTCGATTCCATAAACTATCACATAAATATTTAAAAAATTGCGAGTTCAAACAAAAAACCAGAATACACACTTAAAATATGACTGGGTGACCTATTGTCCTATTAATATACAGGATGTCCCAAACTCAACTTCAAGCGGTGAACGGGACCTCTGGCCCTGTATACCCGTTGACGTTTAGTTTCGGAACACCCTGTATAACTGTAACAAGCAAAATATTCACAACAAAATATTTTTTTATTATATGAAAACAGCAAAGAGTGAAGTGATAAGTAAGACAATTTATGTAAAAGATATTAATAATATAATTTAGGTCAGCGTTGCCAGATTTTTCGACCAATTTTCAAGATTATCAGGACTCGTTTGATATCACGCTATATTAAGCTAATCAGTAGTATTATTATCAATGTTTAACGTATGAGTAATAATCGTCTAACAATTGAAAACAAGCAATATAATTTATATTTGTTTTTCAGAAAATTGTATGAAAGTAAAACCATTTTATGAGCATAATATTCATATAAAACAATATATTTTAGGCTTAAATAGTATAGCGGATTCCCGCTACGAGACATCTGGCAACGCTAATCTAAGTGTATACAGATAAAATGTTATTAAGTACTATGTTTAAAAGTATAATTTTAGAGAAATATAATAGTATTTATTTAATAAATATTAAAATAAATTATACGAGTTAAATTATTACGTTTTAGTATTATTAAATTGTCTATATTTAAGTCTATATATTGTAGGACAAAGTGTTAGCCACATAAAGTCATTTCATCTATTTTTATGTTTAAAATATCTACCTACAAAAAGCCCAGTCGCATTTTAAAAAGCTGTTAAAAATATTATGCACTACACCTCATCTTAATGTATATTAAAAAGTTTTTACACGTAATAAAAGATAAAACGTTACGAGAATTCACACAGTCACAACACGAGTGCAAATTGTACCTTAATTTAGGAAAAATCTTTAGTTCATCTTACACAAAACAAACACTTGGAAATTGAGGAAATGCCAGTTATCTACACTAATATTAACCCTAAGATTTATCAGGCAAGTACAATACTTTAAAAAATGGGTGCGTGTACTTATGCACGCATGTGCGAAGTTAGTATACTTCTTTGGCATCATTAAAAAATAGTAAAAAAAAAGATTCTGATTGAAAACCTCCTCCTTTTTTGAAGTCGGTTAAAAATGAGTCTACCCGCCAACCCTACATAGAAATCTCAAACGTCAACATTTCCCGTGTCGAGTAACATATTCCGAGTTGTTTTATTCGATTTGCTTCAGAGTGTTACTTTTGTGTCACGGTATGCGCACGCATCTTAAAATTTCACTCTCATCATTTTTTCATAACGCGCCTAAAAAAGTAGAACTTCATAAACCTCTGTAAAGATACTCGAAAATCGTATTATATTTATGGATTGAATAAGTACACATACTATGATTTTCAATGATAGACGAATCATTGTTACCTAAGTACATTATACGTAGGTACATACGTTTATGCGAATCACATCAAACAATTAAGTTACAGTATATTGCCGATATATTACGTTTGGTTTTATAATAAGTTGAACTGATAAGTGCCAACAAGGATTTTAATTAGCCGATCTCTTTAAATAGTAATCATCACAGAAGCAACGTCATGAACACTGAAACCGAAAAATCATGGATTCAATATAATATTCAATTTGTCACAACTTCATTAACCAATACATTTGAGCATAATGTCTTTACTTTATATATTAAATCACGATAAAATACTTTCTCTACGCTAGAATATTTAACAAAACAAGTGGCCGCAACATTATTTACACATAGATAAATAATTCGACGGTTTGCGGGCTATTGGATTTAAGGGACATTTTTGAAAGTTACAGGAGAGCGGCCTGTTTTTTGTTTTTCGGAAAAAACTATAGCGTGGATTTTAGTAGAATTTATATATTACTTGTGTAAGCACGTACTGCATCTTTATGACTTATTTTCATCTATTATGAGCATTAGCCATTTATTGCTCCAAAAAAATTTTTTTTTACTGCCTGGATGGGCAGACGGGCAGCCGGGCCACCTGATGGTAAGTAGTCACCGCCGCCCATAGACTTCTGTAATGCCAGAGCACAGCAGAGCCGCTGCCTACCGTTTATTTAATGCCTTAGAATTGAAACTAGGCTCAACAGATGCAGAAAAAAAATTGCTAATACCGAATATGTATATAACTCAATATCGCAAAAAAGTAGCTTAAATGAAATAGCCCGCCAAAGGTCGATACTATAGTATTTTGGCATGTGTTACTAAATGATTTAGGTGTTACGGAGATGAGAGGCGAGGAACGCATACATGTTGGGCGGACTCCGCATGTCTGCGATGGAATGGCGTACTTTCATCAACGCCTCTTCCCGGCAGACGTCGTCTTGTAAAATACATTCCATTATTTTAGCTACAATTGTCGACGGTGGAACATGTGGATTCCCTGGAAGTTTACCATTTATTAGACACTTTTACCAAATTACGGACGTGTTTACTGGTACGTGTAAACTCTGTATAGGAAAATTGAAGGGAATGGATATCTTATTTATATCCGTTATAAACGGAGGGAGCAAATTAAACAATATAATTTCGCAATATAATTTTTTCCTCTTTTCGAATTAAAGTAAGCTTTTAAAGACAACTCATAGCAATAAGACGGCAGTAGGGAAGTACAGTAAACACGTGCGAGGCAAATACAACAAAACAAATGACCACATTAATCTGAAAAATACATTTTGCGTACGAAATATTTACTCGATATGAGTATTGTGTTTGAAAGTCAGCGAAATAATGTTTATTGGGTCTAAATAATTACGTATTATTTAGCTATTGAGAGTGTTTGTTACGCTATATAGAGTGCTTCAATATATGATTAACAATGTAAACCAAACAATCCTTAACATTTTTACGTTTTAACGAGGTTTCCATTAAATAGGAGTTCGCTATATAGAGTTTACACTGTATTTTTATTAAGATGATGCAACGATGTTGCTTTTTTTTAATTTTCATTTTCATAAATTCTACATGAACACCCTTTAAAATTAGCTGGTGACGTTCGGAAAAAATTAAATTAAGCATCGAAAGGGTTTTATTATAAGCATATACAAGCAAGATTCCAAGCGATCGCCGTTGCCCACAGACTTGGGAAATATCATGGAACAGCCAAGCCTCTGACTAAAATATATGACGAAATAATCGCTGGTAAAGAACTATAGCTTCCTTACGAGATAGAAATTTATTCCGACCTAATAGGTCAGATATAAATAAGATATTACGTCACGTCTTATTACGTCCTGTCTAATAACTAATCTACAACATTTTTATTGTATAAGAATAAAGATTTAACCTGCATGTCAATATTAGCTTTTTAGATAACCATGTCGGTTTTCCACTTCCATTATGAAATGACGATAGTAAACTATCGTTTGTTTGTTTATTGTTTAGATACTAATAGTATAGACATCATTGTCCGTATTCTCCACTTGAAACTTCGAAGAGGTAATTTTTAGTGATATATTTAATAATATAAAATAAAATAAATTAAATCTATATAATAAATCAATCGCCGTTCGTTAGTATCGATTTGGATGAAATTTTGTGTGTATATTTCAATGAGTTCCTGGATTCAAAACACAATTGGACCCAGCAGGTTGCGCTGCTGGCGGTATGTTACCAAATTTGATTTTCTGGGATTTGTGGGAGATATGCCAAAGATTATGATCTTTAAAATATATTTAATGTGGCGCTGCCTTTCCATGCAAGACGACTGCCGGGTCCGCTAGTTATTTAATAAAAATTAAATTAATTTAGCCCAAAACTTTGTGTGATAAGGTTTCACTAAAATTATCTTAAACTACTAATATCGTATATGTAATGTTACAATAATAAGTGTTAGTACTTACTGCACGGCGATCTCGGGAACTTGATATGACCTATGGCAACTTGGAGTAACTGGTTTCATGAAACGGCACACGGGTGTGCAGTGTTCTGTTAGTGGTTTTAATTGTTAGTAGCATGTATATACCACGGATGTTGCACAATGCAACCCCAAGTTAGTCATAAAACTAGCAGTGAAACAAATTTTATGATTTCATTGTCACATCTTTACATAAAAACATCGCAAAATTCGGTTCAGTTAGCGAAAGCAAGATTAATAATTTTATATACCTAAACATATTAATATCGCCAAAAGGAGAATGCCCAAATCCGTCCAGTTTTCATTTAAATAATAAATACTTATAGTACCTATAACATCAATTATTTTTGAAATATTTTTATAATTTTCCATCATATTTTAATAACAAAAAATGGTGTATTTCTTATCCATATTTGTACCATATGTCATCACTTGCCACAATTAGGATATATTTTCCCATTTGTTATCAGCGGAACAAAGCCGGTAGCGACAACTGGGGTAAATAAGTGTTTGTCATTACTGGAACTGTTCTAGATTTGTTCTATTTGTCCATGGCGTAGTGTGAAGAAGCTACATCGCAGACCGGCATGATTGTGTTGCGTAGCGAGATATAGTTGCCTCCCGCTACTTGATACTCTAACTGGACGGCACGGGCATCCATTAATTACGTGAGGCAATTTTGGCGATTTAAGACTATACCCCACGACAATGGCATTGGCGCTTAAACGCTGCTCGCTGACCGTCGCATAAGAGCAAACGCTAAGCCGAAGTATCAGGCGCTCTTAATGCAGCGTCTTTCATACATTATTTTTAGTGGTTTTTCATGTAATTTTAATTTTTAGTTATGTAAGTAGAATATGTAGCTAGATCCGAGTCATTCCAGAGATTAACTCCCACAAACTTTACTTCAAATAATAAATATATATTTGAATCACTTATGCATTATGGCATTATTATATTAGCATTATGGCAACACGATTGGAAATTTGGGCATTCTCCTAATAGATAAAGCTGTTTTAGTAAAGTTAACTGCCAGTTAGTATTCCAACCAATTATATACTAAATTTTATTGAATTATTTAAATAAAGTTTTAATTCCCAACCTAGATTTATTACAATATATATCACATTGAATAGGTTAAAGTGTAGACATATTGATTATCATATTACTTTTACGTTACCTGTCAAACCTCTGTATCCAAAAACACCACAATCATGCATCCTCATCGAATGATGTTCGTTTTTTATAAATTCTTCAGTGCTGATTCCCTTGAGCTGAAAATGTATAATTTTTAGAAAAAAAAAATTTATTCATGCAATCAAAATTACAATAAGTCATGAAAAATTAACTCCCTAGTTCATTCTACTGCCTTAACCCTTGGGCCATTGGGGAGGCCTGCTCCAGGCCCGAAGTATTGCGCGCCATATGCTCGGGCCTGGAGCAGGCCTCCCCGACGGCACAAGGGTTATCTGACTGTTAAATTTACAATTAGAAAAAGCATTTAAAAATTATTACTGATAGATTGATTATTACTACACATTGGATATTTTAAGGACCCTGTTTATTAGATTATTGTCATAAAAAATTATTACCTTTGATGGGTTTAAAAATCTGTCCGGTATTCTTTGCAATTTTTGTTGCTTTTCACTCGGCCCAAAACCTAGTGCTATAAGTACAGATTCAGCATCAACTTTTCTTGCTCCTAACACATTCATTACAGAACTACTACTGGAACCACTTGCATCAGACTAAAACAAATTAAAAGAATATGAACTCTACACACATGTGCAATAATATGTTATAAATATGAAAAAGTTATTAAAAAAGTAGTAAAAAAGCAATGTGTATCAGGTAAATTTATTTCAAGGTACCAACTTCATCATCTAAATTGCTGTCACACAAACATTTGTCTCAGTGTGATTCCCACCATTGATACATAGAAGAGGATATCACACAAGATCACGTGACCTGAAGCCAAATTTTTCCCTAAAATGGCGTTGACTCCGCCCACAGCAAATTGTGACGCATATTTGTTTCGATCTTATTGTCTTTTCTACCACAACAAAAATTATTCAAACTCGCACAAAACACTTGAAATCGTAAAACAAATCTCGCACAATACATCAATGACAGTCAAACTACTTAGCAAAGTGTTTTCATAAAATGGCGTCATGTCAAAAAATGAGCTTCAAGGCGGAGCTTGATGACATATCAAAAATTGACAACCGAAAATTTTAAACAATTACGTATACTGTACTCTTTTTGATATAAGTAAATTGCAACGAGTTGGAATGAGAGAGCAATGTTTCTATTAGTGAAGTTCATATTTGCAACATATTTGTTTAACTAGAAATTATATAGGCAAATAAGTGCTTATCCCCTTCTATATATCAATGATTCCCACACTGACACAATTGTTTGTGTGTCAGTTGGATATTTATTTGCAGTCTGGGTGTTGTGGGACTGTAGGCCCTCGTAGTTCTTGATACCCACTATACTGATTTAACCTAGTGTGGGGTCAGAACTATGTGTGTGACTGTTGGGTGTATATTTATTTATTTAATTAAATTCCAATCAACATGGGATACACTGATATACACCATAGTTCTGTTTTTTACAACAAATGATAACATTATAACAATGTAAAATTATCAGTTTAACTGTAGATCACTTTTGAAATATCTTTAAAATACATTTTATTGTAGTTATCATAAACTCTTTCAAGAATAATTAGTAACTATTGGCATGATAGAAGTAAACACCATGCAGATACAATTATTTTCAGAATATGGTCCAATGTTTCGCAGCCTATTTTCTGATATTGGCAACTGTATTATATATCAGCTTTAGGTTCCCTTGAAAACTTCTTATCACTTATAATTTCTATATATTAGTAAAATGTACCTGGAGTGAATGGTCTCTAAGTAAGGGATTTTTTAATTTTGGTGAATATCCCTCTGACTGTATGGAATGATCACGTTGTAGTCTCTTGACATTGCCGCGTTGGGGTGTACTTGCTAGTAATCCACTCTCTAAAGACTTCCTTTTCCATGTTTCTCTAGTTTTAGGCACTTCTAAATTAATATCTTCTTGTGGCTTATGCCTTACTGTTTCAATGACTGTGTTCTCACTCACTGACTCTTCAAGTTTTGAGTCAGTATTGATACATTCCTCAGTTGGTTCACATGATTTTTCTGTCTCAGTCCCATCTGAACTGGACCCTGTAGGTAAAGAATCCAACCATTGCTGCACTGGGCTACTGCGTCTCATGTCTTCAATAACACCACTGAGCCAACCTCTGACTTTTCTTTCCAATATTGATGAAACTGATTCGTTAAATGTGTCTGGAACTATATAATCTAGTTTAATTCTCATTACCACTTCATTATACCTTTTGCTGACCATTGTATACTAATAGAAATTTTATTTGCTATAAAATAATATTTAATAAAAAGCAGAAGAAAAAGATAGGTGCTTTTACATTTGCAGAGAACAAAATATAAAAAATCCATTGCTGAAACACAAATAAAAATTTGTTCCACATACACATATATTAAATATTTAAACACAAATTGTTTAGGTGGGGTATTAAACGGCAGAGATGCTGTATTAAAAACAAAAAACATTGTCGAAGGTCGAAATTATTAAGAAATAAGATAAGGTCAAAATAAAGAACTACCAATGAGAATAATTGGTGCTTGTTTACAGATATGAATTTTATTGGATATTGTGTAAGTTGGTACAACCAACCTCCTTTGGGATCCATCTTCGTTTCAAGGTAATGCTGCATGCAATACCAGAGGAAATCGATGAAAATGACGTGCAAGACGGTTTCAATACTAACATAATATATTTATTCAATATAAATAACTTGTTCAATTTTATCACTCACCTTGTTTATATTTTTACTAGGAACTAGAAAAACAATGAACTTATTTTATTACACTGCTATTGTGGTTTTGTAAGCAAATTTAAATTAGTCTTATGTTTTATTATATTTCTCAGTGATTATGAACGTCTACCTCTCGGTAAAGAGTGCTACTGTATTGACATTTGACTGTATTCCTTGGTAAGTGGTAACTTAGGCAGACACTTCAAAGTTCAAACTTTTCAAGAATAATATGCTATACTTCGTTTACTAATTGCCACAGACTACTGCAGAAATGGATGCTAAGCTAGTGATGATCAACTCGAGTTGCGCTTAGATCGAGTTGACTCGAGTTGTATTCTTCTTAACTCGAGTTGGATTGCTGCGGTAAATGAAGAAGAACTGATTGACGCACTCACTCTGTCTCATTTTTATTCGCGCGCAGCGATCATTTGTGTGTGACTATTATATATTTATTTATTATATTATTGTCTAGCCTATATTCATTAGACTAGACTGCTTCGGTGGCGCAGTTGTAATTGCGCATATGTTATGACTGCTGTTCTGAGGTCTCGAGTTCGATCCCCAGGTCGGGTAAAGTGATATTGGGTTTTCATATCTAGAAATTCTCAGCATTAGCCTGGAGTCTGGAATTTGTGTCCGGTATGGCGATAGACTCGCCCCTTATCACATTATGGCACCGAAATAAATTCGGCGAAAAGTGGGTGTACAGGTTACACCCCTGCCTACCCCTTCGGGGATTACAGGCGTGAGTGTATAATTATGTATATGATCTAGACATATTAATATGTCACTGACACTTAAAGTCACTTCAGTGCATATTTGAGGTAAATTTTTAAGTGCCAGTAATGCCGGTTTGTTATTAGTTTTTTTAAATTAATTAGAATTGTCTCAATACATGTTTAGTACAAATCTGTTCCGTTTTTTTAATATTACCGCGAAACAGTCATTAAATTAGAAAAAAACTAAACAAATCATATATTTAATTTTATATAGTTAACTCGAGTTACGTAACTCTAGTTCAACTCGAACTACATGAACTCGAGTTAACTCGAGTCGTGTTTTATCCCGAGTTGGCACATCTATAGGCTAAGCTACGCACCAGTGTTACCAGATGAAAATAGCAAACTACAGTGTCAGCAGACTAAAATTGCTGTGTTTGAAGTATTTTTAAATTGCAGTATATAATACCGTGTCAATGTTAAACGAAAAACAACGTTATTCTTTATAAATTTTTTTACTTGAAATAAATTATATTTGCAAAAGTTCCACTTGATGGTCATAAATAGACGGAGTCTCCTTTTTAAACATATCTATACCTCTTCCTAATGTCTACCTTAAGCTGCCAATAGATCTATCTGAATTAGTTTAACGAACGTTTGGATTCGAATTCGACTATAATTTACACGGTAATTAATATAAAAAAATACTGCAGAAAATGGCACAGTAATAGATCATTACCGTAGACCGTGGTTAAAAATACCGTGCATTACGGTAATAACCGTGTATCTGGTAACACTGCTACGCACATACAGGCGCAGAGTGCCATAGATATAGTATTTACAACCAGAGTGCAGACTGTGAAGTCTAGCTCGGAGTCCCACATAAATTTAATGTGAAAGTTCTGCTTGTAATAACATTTTGCGTGTAACTTGCCGTCAGAGATATCTAACGGCAATGAACGGCAACGTATAGCGAATTTATACAATATTTTATTTTTTAAAAAAAGACCACTGTACCACATATACTTACACTAGCTGTTGCTCGCGGCTCCGCCCGCGTGGATCTTATTTTCGGGATCAGAAGTATCAATGCAAGGAGTTGTCTTCTGCACTGAGGCACCTATAGCGATCGTCCGGACTCTCAGTTGTTGGGCCTGTCTAGATGGCTAAACAGGCGCCACGGGGCGACTATATCCCAAATGACGCAGGTATTGACGGACCATGGGTGCTTCGGTTCGTTCCTGTGTCGGATCGGAAAGGAGGTTTCCGCCGTGTGCAACCACTGTGGCAACTACCGCGAGGACACTGCCCAACATACGTTGGAGGAGTGCCCAGCCTGGGACGAAGAGCGCAGCGCCCTCAAAGCAGTCGTCGGAGGAGACCTCTCGCTGCCAGCCGTGGCCGTGGTGTCGTCCATGGTCGCCAGTCGGAGGACCTGACGTGCGGTGGCCCACTTCTGCAAGAGCGTCATCTCGCAGAAGGAGAGTGCCGAGTGGGATCGAGAACGATTTAATCCCTCCCGCCGCCAGAGATGACGTAGGAGGCGCCGGGTGGACGACTGACCGGCTCCTTCGGGAACTCCTTAGTCCCTTATGGAGATGGGTTGCTACGGAATACCGCGCAAGAGCGATTGCGGCTGCAATTCTAGCACTCCTTAGAATAACCCAGGATCGCTCCGTAAGTGCCGAAGAAGGCCATCGCGGGGTTTTAGCTGGTATTGTCCGGTTGGGTTTACATAGGGGGTAGGGACTCGGCCCAGCGGCAGTCCGGATAGTAATCATTCGGGCGAGAGGGTGCTGGGTCGTAAGACCGGGTAGTCCAGCATAACCGTTTTATTCTCATTCCGCATCCCTCCGAAGCGGGCGGCAGTAATAAAATGCTTTCCCCGCTACAAAAAGATAAAAAGTGTTGTACCTAAAGCTTGAGATAACATTTAAAGATTACCTCATAAGTTAACCCCTCAATTTGCCCTTTTAGGGAACATTTGGTAAAACGTTGAAACAAGTATTCTTTATTTTTAACCTAAATATGAATTTTGAGATCCCAAAGTTGAAGTATTACGGATTGCCCATACAAACTTTTAACCCCTATTTCACCCCCTTCAAGATATATTTTTTAAACTAAAAATACCCATACATACTTACTTCTAGTAGTATACCCTATGTCCTTCCCTAGGATATAATCTCTCCCTCTACTGAATTTCATTAGGATTCGTTCACCCGTTTAGTCATGAAAAGGTAACAAACTGACATACAAGCAACAATATTAATTTTGCGGCGGAGATATTTCAATATTATATCTCCTAAGATATTCATTGAAATCAAATGACGTAAGGACAACTTTGTTCAACATTAGATACTTGTGATGAATAAAATATTTATTTGGATAAGTATTAATACCATGTTTATAAAAAACCCTTTCCAAATAATGCATTGTTTCATAACAAATTCGATAACCATTAAAAAAGTTATAGTGAGCCAACGAAAATAGATAGACATGTGCCATTGTGGACTTTTTTTAGAACTTTTTAAGAGGAACAATTTTGTCATACATAATTGCTATGTTTAAAGTTACATAGCAATTATGTATGACAAAATTGTTAAGGCAGCGCACGCAATGGAAGCTCTCAGAAGGAATCAATTTTCCCCGTTTTTGCAACATTTTTCATTGCTGCTCTGCTCCTATTGGTCATAGCGTCATGTTATGTAGCCTATTGCGCTAGATAAATGGGCTATCCAACACTAAAATAATTTTTCAATTCTAACCAGTAATTCCTGAGATTTGCGAGTTCAAATAAACAGATAAACAAACTCTTCAGCTTTATATGTAAGTATAGATATAAATAAGATTAAACCAATACTAAATATAACAGGCATCCACTGCAATTATAAATTGTGGCTTCATGCATAATCGATAATACTGCCAATGTCGGTTATTAAATTAATTTGCATATTTAATCATCAAAATTCTTTCAAAAGCAGTCGACCACCAATATTCTAATTTTGTTGTTCCATCATTGTTCGTTGATTTTACTATATCGTAGCGTTTACTGTATACTCTTTGAATTTTATGCAAATAAACAATTTTATTATTATTATTTATTATTTAAGCCTTAGAGTAGGTAACCAAATACTAAATACTCGTAAGGCGTAGCTTTTCTAAGTAATCTGTGCTCTTAAGATTTAAGCCTATTTAAATTAAATCTATGTTTATGCCAATGTCGAGTATTTTTTTTTTGTTTCATTCTCTCTTTTTTATATAAAAGAGAAGGCAAAGGTTCTCCACCATGCAGCCTTGTCTTTCGTATTCCATTATTTTCTTTTTTTTACTAAAAAATAAAAGGCAAAGTATCTGCACGATGCAGACTTTATCTCCCATTAGTTTATACGAGGAGAATGAGCTGAGCGATCTCTATTATAACTATTAAGTGAATACGGACAGAAAAATATAAGTGAGATAAAGCGAATGATTGTGTTTTTCTAGAACTTTGATTGGTCGCCACAGACTTGCAGGAGCGAAAAGAAATAGGTATTGGCCGCACAGTCACTTTGTCTCTTTCTACAAGGTGGTCAGTTTTGTGAGGATATTGCTCAGTCCAGTTCTCTATGTCTATACTGTCTATGGTCACTGACGCGCCTATACCGATCGTCTTACCTCTCTGGTGTTGTGCCTGAATCTTGGAGGAACATGGCAAATGTGCAGCAGATCCCACTGAATCTTTGAGGGAAATGGCAAATGTGCAGCCGAACCCCAAAAAGGGTGATTAGTCTGACTCTACCAATTAACGCCCAATCGGCATTACCTACCTCATTATCAATTAGTTCGCTACCTAGAGGATTACCTACTCGTTGATCAGTAGACAATACGGGTTCCGCCATAACCGATCAGGGACTTATCTTCTATTACATCACATGGAGAGAGGCAATTGATAGTCATGGCGAGGCTCTGGCTATGAGTGTCGTCTCTCGACCAATATACGAGACTATTGTTTGCTCAATGCGGCATGACCATAGTATTCTAGGTATGGATATCCGCTGCGTATCCCTACCGATTGACTGTCCTAGGTGTAATGGATCTATATTGAATATCCTATATGTTTCGCCAATCTTCTATCATGCACTATCTCAGTGTGTTCAAAAATCCCTCAATTAGTATTTCTCAATTTTCTTATTTTTTCTTACTATTATTATAGTTCCATCACTATATCATTTATCACTCGCGCCGGTCCTTTATGGCTCTTATATCTACTGCTCTTATATTTTTTTTTCGTGCTGCTGCCATAGCCCATACTCTCATTTTACTACCATACTTAATTATTGTCACTAGCCATTCTTTATGGTCACCAAGTCCTGTCTTTCCCTTCCAGCTGCCTATAAAGATCTGTAGCAATCCATTTACTCAGCTACCTGCACATGCACTTCTGTCAAAATCACTTTCATGCTTTCCATTATTTTAAACAAAAAAAAAATGTAAATAAATGCTTAATTTTCTTTCTTTTTTCCTTAGAATACAGAACAGAATACAGTTTGTTCTGTATTCTGAGCTTTTTTCATAAAACATCGTCCCAAATGGTTGTCCAAAAAAGGGCATTAAATGAGCTAAAAATATTAAATAATATTTTTTTATTGTTTTCGTTGTTAACGCCAATACCGTGACAGGGCGCCGCACGGACTAGCGAGGCAGAGGTCGAGGGTTGAATCCGTACTCGCAGGGCATAACATCTCCAAGTCCAACTTTTTCAAGTTACGTTAATTATAAAAAACTTTTTATTGAGAATCCTGTCTGTCAATCTTTTGAAAAACTGTATGTTAAGTTTACCAACCCTTATAAGCACAATTTATCTGTGAGATTTAGCATATTGCATTAATACAACACACCGCCGGCCAAAGAAAGCAGCACCGAGGGGCGAGGGAGGCATCGCCGCGCCTCTTGTATTTTGAACTTGACCTACTTCAGCTGGTTCATATTTGGTCGAACCGACTGATTTGTCGGTTATCGGCTCTTGCTTATTGCTGTTCACACTACATATCCTGCCTATAGTTACTTAAAGTAATAACATCTTAATGCATATAGATTATAGATGCAATAATATATCTAAATACATTTAGAAATATGTCGCTCGCCTGCAATCTATAAAAGCCGAACCGTGAGTAATAATAATTATAATATATAATAATTTTATGTGTTTTATGGAAGTATTCGAATAATCAATTAAAAGTCGTTAAAGTATTGTAACAATCAAAAGACCTAGTTAATTTTTGAGCTTAATTACGATTTTATATTTTCCAATAACTTATTTCAACAATAATATAATCACTTCCTCCACTCGATCCCACTCAATCCCTCTCGATCCCACTCTATCCCACTCGATTCCACTCGATCCAACCCGATCCGACTCGATCCCACTCGATCCTACTCGAATATATATATACTATCTCATTCTGTCGTAGGCTTAGTCCTATAGATTTATGTGCTTGTATCTTTTTAAACATGCGACGTCTTGAATACCCATGGTCCATATCAAACCCATTTAAAAATATTTATAACTGACTGGTATTTCTAATAATAATATTAAAAATAATAATTATAAATACCATATAAACGAATAAAGAAATTGCTAGTGTATTGATGATGCTAAGTATGTTATGTTTGTATACTTGTTATAAGAGCTATGTAATTGCCAGAATTGCCTACATGATCAATAAACGTACTTCATTTCATTTAGTGTCGCTTATTCGTTTCGTTGAGTTTCAAATCCCAACGATTCTAAAGAAGTTTCAGTTTAAAAAAAAGTTCTATGTCGGATGATAGTTTATTTTCAAAATAAAAAAAAAACAATTAAATTTAATCGTCAGGTTCTATTTTAACAACACTCGATCAACTATGTATATAAATAATTTTCGGATTCGCAAAAAAAACCGGTAAGTTATTGTTATCACAGTTGACTTTTGTTAAAAATCACAAGTGACAGTGAATTTAACCATTTATTTATTTATTATGAAAATAATAATATTATAGTTCATGCTGAAGCTATCTTTCGCTCCAACACAAAGAGCATTATACTCCAACAGCACGAGTGAAAATTATATTTAACTAATATAAGGTATTTTCTTATAGTCTGATTTGATTACAGCTGAAACAACGTAGTCATAAAACATTTTTGTAAGAGAAAAAGTGGGCCAAATTGTAATGATCAGATCATTCATTTATCTCTAAACATTATTAAGTTTTCTATTTAGGGTTTTTTTTATTTTTAGTGTTCTCCAAATAAAATCTTTAAAATATAAATAAAGAATATTTATTTTTCTATAAACACATCATTTCTTTTATATCATTGGCTGACATCATTATAAATTGCGTATCACATTGGGCTTTCGTCAACAAGGGTCTGTGCGTGGATGGAAGAGTCAGTGAGCACTAGGCAGACCGCGGGCCGACATACACCCAGAGACGAAGCACCCAGCGCGCGCAGTCCTTAGCTAAACAATTTGTGCATCGAGGTTTGGTAAAGATTATTTTAGTTGCTAAATCACATTTGGACACTAATATACATGTATAACTACGATCAACAAATGTCAATATTGAGCAGTACGGGTAATGCCGCGAAAGCGCGCGGCAAGCAGCCTGCGTCACGCGGTCCCGTAAACGCATTCGCCGCGACGCACTCCCGCGGTCTCTTCGCCAGGAAGTACAGCAGCGCGACGCCACTGATCGCGAACTCTCTCCACATGTTGTAACACGCGGACTACGTTCATACCGGCTAGCTTACGCACATCTTCTTCACTCCAATCAGGATCTCGTAACAACTCGGCTAGCAGGTGCGGATACCGGGACACATCTTCTAACCCTTCAGGTGGCGCATCGATGCCGTCGTATCCTGCGCCCAGACCCACATGCTCCACCCCCGCGACACGTCTCACATGATTAATATGTGCCACCACATCCTCTACGGTTGCACGCTCGCCGCACGTTACAAGTTTTGCATAGAAGTTGATCATAACGACTCCACCGTTAGCGGCAATCATACGAAGTAACTCGTCAGGGACGTTCCTTGATGAATTACAAAGAGCAGCGGCTCCTGAGTGCGAAAATACTACCGGAGCCTGAGACATTTCTAAAGCGTCCCGCGCTGTCTCCTCACCGGCGTGTGAAAGATCGACGATCATACCGAGCCGATTCATCTCACGCACTACTGCTCGTCCAAACTCTGTCAGTCCACCGGAGGCGCCCGCGGCTCGGGCCCATCGCGTGTCACAGGTGTGTGTTACAGTAAGATAGCGAGCGCCTAGTTGATAAAACGCACGTAACACTGCAAGTGAATCACCCAGGGCGTGACCACCTTCCACTCCAATTAATGAAGCGATTCGTCCTTCTCGATGCGCTTCCAACAGCTCCGCAGCGTCTGTAACGAGGGCGAGATGTGCTGCATTCATCTCTACGATGCGTTTAATAACATCCATTTGTTCGAGGGCTAGTTGGACAGCGTCTCGGTCCCGTGCTCCGCACGGTACGTACGCTGACCAAAATTGAGCACCCACTTGACCGAGCTTCAGACGCGGTATATCTGTGTGCGACCAGCGCGACCGCGCCCACGGCTCGAGCCCATCAAGACCTGCGCTCAAATTAAAATCACCAATTTTATTGTGTAAAAATTTTCGGACGTTCCATGCTAGATCATTGTGACCGTCGACAAGCGGGGAGTCGCGCAACATGCGCCGGATAGTGGTGAGGCGCTGCTCGGGTGTGGCGCGACCACTGCCACCGAGCGCCAAAGGCAGGGCTAGCGCGGCGCCGAGTGCTGCTAGCACTACTAGTGCTGCCAATGCTATTCGCCATCGAGGGCGTCTGGGCGTAGGTTTTTCATCTGAGCTGCCCGATGCTGATGCTGACAGAGAATCAGGTGCCCAACGACCACACCGCTCCGCCACGTCTGGCAATGGGCCAGGAAAAGTCATGCCTTCCGGTACTGCCGCCTGAAATAAAGAAGTTATTTTATTTTAGCAAAATGTGGTAGTCATTTTAAAGTATTACTTATAATCTAATCTTAATTTTATTAAAGTGAATACAACATTATTGGTGTTGCAAACCGGCAGGATCATTTATTAGTTATTTGTAAAACAAATACAATAGTTGGTGTTAATTACTGGTCAAGGTATATTTATATACGACATTGACCGCATAATCTTTTCCAGATAGGGATAAATATTCGATTCTATAGCTACATAAAATATGGTATAATTACGCAACATAATAATGGTAGGTATATGATATTTCTCTATAATGTTTTGGTAGTAATAATTAATATTGGTATTTCACCAATATGTTGCATAATATAATACATATTTTACTTAGTACACGGTACAGGTTTAACCTAGTGTAGGCTCAGAACTATGCGTGCGACTGCTTGGTGTACCTATTTATTTATTTATGTAAGTACCTACGTAAAATTTTGTTTGTACTTTGTGTTTGTATAAGTGATTCGTGTTTTAATTTGACAATACCGTAAATAATTGTTTTTTTTAATAATCTGCTTCTGAATCCTAAATATATATTATTTCTCAAAGGTGTTTTTTTGTCAAAAAGCCATAACTTTTATGAAATTTTATGATTCTAACACCATTATAAAGGGTATCAAATATTAAAGTAAAGTATAAGTGTTATATTTATAAGTAAACTAGATCATCTTTTGCGAAACGAAAAACTAAATAATACTAAAGATAAATGTCGAACCGTGAATATGTTTCACTTCTTTTTGGGAAATCGCATAAAAAGTAATTAATAATTTGACTTTTTACTAGATTATTATCAGTAAGTCATGTAATACTGTACAGTACTTAGGTTTAAGATTTGTATAAATTAATAATATACACTCGAAAGGGTAACCAGAGATTCAACTAGCACATTCAGGGTTCGCCGAACTTATTTTATCCAGTGGGAGTTGTTGGGGAGTAGCGACCCGGCATATTCGTTTGCTCTCGGGGAAGGTCCTATACTTTATCTCGAGCTTACCCTCTCCAACCAACTGGGATAAACAACAAACAGATTCCCCACCTCTGGCATGCTAGCCGGTCAGAGTAAGGTCGCGAGAGCGTTTTACTCGACAGGTGAATATGAAATGTGAAAGGTAAGTGGGCAACGTGATGAGACTAAGGGACAAGTGTGTGACATAGTTGTGTAAAATGTAGTGACACCTCTCCACATTTTAGTCATTCAAGTGATGGACTACAGTCCCACAACACCCAGACCCGAAACAACTGTCTGTCTGTCACACAAACATTTGTCTCGGTGCGGGAATCGAACTCACGGCCTCTTGTTTCACAGCTGGATACTCGCCCGCTGCGGCATGGAGGCTGAGGCATTTGATTTAATTTAATAATTATAGCCAGTGCCAAGTGAGATAATAATTAGAATCGTATTGTATATTAACTCGTATGTAGATTTATAGGTGATTAATGTATAATAGTTAATAGAACACATTAGTTGTAGCGTAGAACGTCCTGTGACCAGGTGGAGCGACGACATACGCAAAGCGGTGGGCAGTGACTGGAAAAGAAGAGCTGAAGATCGGGCTCAGTGGCGCATCTTGGGAGAGGCCTACGTCCAACAGTGGACTGACACCGGCTGATAATGATGATGAATTGTTGAAATAAATTTAAACTGTAATAACTAAATAATATTATAAATCCGTATAATTAATTTTATTTCAATGTGCAATATTTGCGTAAACACAAGAAACCATTATGTAAATATTAATTGTACAGAATTGAAAAGTAAAATAAACTGCTATATAATCCGTAAAATTCGTTTTATTTCAATTAATTGTACAGACCTACGATTCAGTTATCTTGGCTTGGCACCAAGTGCAAATAGTATTATTTTTAATTATAGGGGTATATGTCTCGTAGGTAGCAATTAAGTAAATTTGTATTAATGTTTTGAAATAGCGGTTAAATTAAGCTTTTAATAACTTTTGATTTCAGGTTTTTGTGAGCTCGAATTTACTTTTTGTTAAATAGCTTATGTTATTTTTAAAAACCATGCATGTTATTATATACACACTTGATAAAAATACATAAATTATAGTTTTAAGTTGTAGAGTCATGCTGCAGATAGTTTTGTCTATATCATGAATGGGCTAGATTACTTCCCAGTGAACACATGACCTTGATATGATATAACAGATAAGTCATAGTTAGATAATGTCACGTTTATGTAATTTTCACGTATAAGTAACATCCTTTATTGGTATTATTTATGATATAATTCTGACATCATAACGATATAATTCTGACACCATAATGATATAATTCTGACATCATAATGATAAATTTCTTACATCATAATGATATAATATTAATATCCTTTTTCTACGTACATTTGACGTAGCAATGATGTTAATTTTCTCACGCAAAACTAATGTTTTAAGACATAATTATTCTAAACTTAATATGTTTTTAGGTAACGTCAGTCAAACATTATTTCGGAATTACGACCTAAGTTACTAACTGCCCGATAATAATTATACCTAATTGTTTCAATTATTATTCCACATTTATTCGTGCATTATTAAACTTTATCTCTGATCATCTGCTGAATCCTCCGCTTAGACAAATTATCTAGAATAAGGTTGGGCATGCTGATATTTTTAATTAACCCCGAAAAAAAAAATTAAAACCTTAATTTAAAAAATATATATTGTTTTTAACAGTTAACAGTTTTTAACAGTTGCAGAACTTTTTTAAAAGAAGCTACTAAGCCGTTCGATAAACGTGATCTTTATTTATAAATATAACTAATAAATTGTCAGCTCGGAAATAACTTATTAAAATTACAAGAATTAAATCTTAGTGAAGTCATATTTTCAGTAATAATGAAAATATTATGATATAATGACTTGGATTTATTAATAAAAGTAATAATATGCACGGGAAAATATTGACATAAGACGTTATAAATGAATTTATAGCATTAAAGAAATAGTTTCATACTTACTTTAATAAAGTAATGTTAATTTTACAACAATTTTAAATAAAACGAAGACTGGGCTTAGGCTTTACTGCAAATAATTCCATGTTAAATATACTACGATTGATGAGGCTGTATGATTTGAACCCTTTGCCTTCAAATTTGGCGCGCACGCCGCTCAATGATGGCGCCATTTTCACTGAACATAGACGAGCGAGTTTCTTGGTTAATAATTACAAATGATTTTTTACATCGCTTAATAAGTTTTTAACATAACGACAAATTTTACTTTATTATTGGCTATTTGTAATATCACCTGGGAATAAGTATATCCTTAATATTTTTAATTTAAAATTGTGACTGTTAATAATTATATAAATAGACGTGTCTGTTTTAGATAATGAGAAATTTATAGTATAAACATTTTCAGATCAAACTTATACTGCAAATCGGTGAGTCTAACGGAAAAGAGTATATGGACAGAATATTTAAGAAAATATTTTCACCGTTTGCCAAATGGCAGAACGGGATGGGAGAATCTCAAAATATCCTGTTAAAGATTTGACTCTGATAAATATAAATCAAGGTACAGACACTATTCCATTTTTTTTAAATTTATTATTAAAATTAAAATGAAGCTAACAATTTTTCCATTCCAGAAACTATATTGACGAAATTTCCTTTTTGGGGTTCTGCCGAATTTGGAAAAAATCGCTGGTAACCAACTTGGATTTCAACTTACAACTTGGTAACCGACGCGCAGTGGAACAACTCGGTCAACAAAAAAAAGCTAAACTGTAGCAAACAACAGCCAAAGTGAAGAATCAATAATTATATTCTAATATATTATTTGGTTGGTTATTATCCAGAAATTGTAACAGATTTCTTATGTTATGTATAAATACTTGTGAAATAAAAAATAAGAAATAATTTGTTGTTTTAATTAGTTAAAAATCAATAATTTAATAAAAATAAAAAGCGACATCAATGTAATTTCTAAATAAATGAAGCGTCATTATTCCGTCAGTAGTACGTAAAACTGAGTATATGAGGATGTCAGGTTGTCATCATCATTATGTCACGTGACTTACGTCACTATCTGACGTCACTAAGTGCGAAATAATGAGTCATTTATGAGTCAGTCCTTAGTCTTATGTTATGTAAAGCATGATATTGAACGACATCATACTGATGTCATATTTACATAAACGTGTTCACTGGGTTATTACCACTCTCTTACAAAAGCTGGCGTAGAGTAACTAGCTATTCAATTCCGTACGGTGCGTTAGATTCCAGAGATTCCCAAATCACACTCCTTTAAAGTCCACAACGCCCTTGCTTATATATTCAGTGTTCGTGTTACTGGTAGATATCGGATCCATGTGTCAGTTTACTGAAGTCTGCTAAAAAAAATTACATTCCACTACGTATGTATATTAACAAACATCTATAGGAATGTTCATAGTAGTCCGAATGAGTTTCTTACGGAATGAATGGATTATAAAACATGCGAAGCTGCTTGTAACTACTCAAAAAAAGAATTAAATGAGAATTTTGGTATGGTTTATGCAGGGTTAATAATTACCAAAATGCTTATATAGTTTTTTTTTATTGTTAACTAATTTGTATTTGTATATTATTGCTGGTGGTAGGATATCCATATCCGCCAGGATAGCGACCACCGTACACAGGGTGCAAGACCCGCCATAGTGGCACAAGCAAGTGTATTGCATTCCGGGGTCAGTGTAAGTCCGGTTGTTATCGAAGGTCTAGAGCTAGGATACGATGCTTGGCCGAGTTGCGGCCTTCTGGGTACTCTGACACTAGTGACTAGACGCGCGGACACGGCCCAACATACGTTGGAGGAGTGCCCAGCCTGGGACGAAGAGCGCAGCGCTCTCAAAGCAGTCGTCGGAGGAGACCTCTCGCTGCCAGCCATGGTGTCGTCCATGGTCGCCAGCCGGAGGTCCTGGCGTGCGGTGGCCTATTTCTGCGAGAGCGTCATCTCGCAGAAGGAGACTGCCGAGAGGGATCGGGAACGATATGACTCCTACCGCCGCCAGAGAAGACGTAGGAGGCGCCAGGTGGACGTCTGACCGGCGTCTCCGACTCTGTGGAATGAGGGTGTTTGAATTCCACTACGGTAGCACCTACCTGTCGTACGAGGCGACTAATTGGGGCCATCGGGCATGTCAGCCCGTATCGATGCACTCCCAATTTCGGAACATCGTGTGACCCCCGAGATGGACGGCAGCACAGGTGGTAAGACCTCGTGTCCATGGAGATGGGCTGCTATGCGACAAAGCGCAGGGGTGGCTTCAGCAGCAATTCTAGCACTCCTTAGGATACCCCGAGTTCGCTCCGTAAGCGCCGAAGAAGGCCATCGCGGGATTTTAGCTGGTGGTGTCGGGTGGGGTGTATATAGGTGTTAGGTACTCGGCCCAACGGCTGCCTGGATAGCCATCATCCGGGAGAGGGAGTGCTGGGTCGTAAGATCGATTAGTCCAACATAACGGTTTTATTCTCATTCCGCTTCCCCCAGAGCGGGCGGCAGTAATAAAATGCGTTCCCCGCGACAAAGAAAAGGCCGCCATGATTGTATTGAGTAGCGAGGGATAGATTGTTTCTCGTTACTTGATACTCTTACTGGACGACACTGTGCTTACCTCAGGTGCAGTGCCAGACTAAAAAAAAACATCAGAATACATCATGGTATAAAATGGTATAAATATTTTTATGGTAAGGCCCATAAAAACGATAAAACAATAGATTACATATTATGGACGATTATTAACATTAAACTTGTTTTGATTAGATTAAATACGTTCGTTAAGTAACCCACTCACTCACGTACTTGTTTCTCTACGTTATGCTATAATTAAATCAAAACCACTAAATAGGTAACAAATAAATACATCGTATCCAAAACTGATAATAAATGAAATTTAGTAATTAATTTAAATGAGTTTAAATAATTATTTCCTGTTCAAGTCGGCGATATGCGCTGCAGAGGTTTTAAGAAACCAGTGGTTTCCATGAGAAAGAAAACCCCCACACCACCCCACGAACGAGCATCGTGATGTCGCGAACCGAGTTTTTGGAGATTCGAGAAGCGCAGCGGTGTAAGCAACCAGTGTTCTCCCGAGGTGCTTACAAGAATTTCCGAGGAACCTTTCTATCGCGCTACAGCTACTTCGATGCACTACATATCATATTGTATAGGCTATTATTATCAATAGGTACGCGTGTTGCGTCACGTAGGATGTCGATGTGAACTGTGAACTGATCCTTCATTTTGTACTCACTAGATCTCTCCAAAATTAATGTGAAAATATTAAATATTTATTCTATGTCCACTGTTTATCTGACATTCTACGAAGAAGAAATTCTAATAAGAGAGGATTATAGTAAAAATTAAGACGTGATAGAAGTGCGAGGATGGAGTGTTAGGCAGAGACTAGGGTAGTTTCCTGTGTTTAATTTTGTACATTATTTGATATGTAATCGAATATAATACGCAAAAGAAACTCTTTTGCGAAAATAGAATCAAAATTGCTTGAAAAATGAGGTCACAATATTTATTTTTAATGTTAGTATGAGCAAATACAGGCATGAGCGAAAATGGTTGCGGCACAGTAGTGGCGATTCTGAGTACCGTGACGTCACAGTACCTACATATCATGCATAATTTTACTGTCATTTGACAGTTACCCCTTCCAGCAGATTTGAATGGCGTCTAATTTACTTATTTTTGGTCGGATTCTAAAAATTCTTTCGATAATAGGTTTTAGGTAATGTAAGTTACATTACCTAAAACCGTTGATTAGATTAATAAAAAAAATGAGGCAACTACCCTATTGCATCGATTCGTTGCACGCCAGACACCGAGCTCAACGGCCCCTGTCCACGATCCGCGTTCCGCAACCCACAGGCCACAACCCGCGCCTTTACGTAACCCTGCCCCGGGACCGGCATAATGTTGCGTGAAATTTGCGCTTCGCTTGGTACCTACGTACATTTAATCATTTCTCCACCGAGTAAGTATTCATTTATGGTGGAGTTTTATTGTATACTATATGTACCTATATGGATCTATCTAGTAGCTAAATAATCCTTTGTGTTAAAATTGTAATTTATTTGTGAACATGGGAAATATTTATTACTACTCTTTAACAATCTACATTCGGAAATTAAAAATAAAAACGATAAATAAATAAACCCTACATTCATAAACACATTGTTCTGACGCCACACTAGGTCATAACTATATCGTGGGTATCAGAAACTACGAGTGACTTTCGGTCAACACCCAGTCAGTCAGTCAGGCCCGGGGATCGAACCCGCGACCTCTACACAGCAGTCTTAACGCATACGCACTTACAACTGCGCCACCAAGGCAGTCATTAAAGTATTTTAGTAAAATAATTTAAATTATGTATTAGTATGGCGATAGGCTCGCCCCCTATCACATTATGGGACCGAAATTCGGCGAAAAGTGGGTGTATTGGTTACACCTCTGCCTACCCCTTCGGGGATTATAGGCGTGAGTGTATATGTATATGTATGTAATTTAAATTATACACGTAGGTGTGTTTCAAAGTCCATAGTTATGTTATGATTTAGATGACCGAAGTTTTAAAGTAGGTCGGCATTTTAAATAACGACGTCAACCCGCCCCTATGAGCACACGGCGGCTTTAATAGCACTGATCGATATCACAAACCGTTGTCCATCTGTTCCGAAGTCTGCGGCTAACTGGCGACAGATTAGATAAAACTTCTATATTAACTACGAAATCACTTTGATGTCCAATCTATTTACCTATAGATAAAAGAACCTTACTGTATTCTTAACATCAAGATTTAAGTTTTAATGAGTTACATCAATGTGTTAATACTAATTGCACAAGAGTGAACTTATAAAAATGCACAAGCAATCTTTCAACGTCATTTTCATCACCTTCTAGATGTCTGATTTACTTGAAAATCACGTGTCAAGGACCGATGACAATAGAATATTTTCATAACTTTGACCTTATACCCTAACTAGCATCACCAGAATGAAAAAAATATCAAAATTTTAGATCATATTTTTCATGTGGTGGTGATTTAAAATCGAATCATTTAATTGTAAGTACTTTTGATGCTGTTTTGAGACTAAAAAAAAAAGAAAACAAATTATACTTTAAAAAACTACAAAACACGCTTTAATAGAACTGAACTAAAAAGTAGAAAATAATTTGATTGTAAAACAAGCGTGGGGGTATTATCAGAATATATGTATTATATTACAATTGATATAGATGTATATCTATGTATTACAGTTGTAACTTTATGTTTCAATGTGAGTGTCAGAGGGTGTGCGTAATTCCTGTGACACGCTGTTTATATTCTAGTGGAATTTGGAGCCCCTACAAATAAGTACGGGCAGTGCCTCGCATAGCGTGTCCTGCCATCTGTATCACAGTAAACGTTCTGGTGAATTGTTAAATCTTATCCCCACTTTTTCTGGCTGTTTAATAAGGTAAGGTGGTTCTTTAACCACTAGTGCTCGATTGTGGAAAACTTGAATACAAAACTACGCAAGTCTATACAACAACAAAAAATCAAATAGCCTAAATATAGTCTTTATCTTAATAATTATATTTTGATATTCTATAACATGTACACTGCAGGAAGCCCCGTTACTTGAATTGATGACATTTAATTTTACATTTTTTATCCATTTGTTACCCAATCCACCAACACTACTTATCCTAATCCAGGTTAAACTTTTACCTGACTCTACAACCGGGACTGTCCACAAATCTATTTCTGTATTGTACAAATTGATTTGACCGTCGGATGGGACTACATAATAATTATTAAAATTATCTAAAAAGGCTCTGTGTGATGATCGGCTTTGACCTAAATGCTTTCATAGACCATGTTTGATAATATTTTTTTAACGTTTTGTTTTCATTACGAATGTGTTGTGCAGATAGCTCAACAAATCCTGATGATATATAATTATGATGTCGAAAATCCTGGAATCAGATCGCAGTGCCACCTATCCGATCCGATTCCAAATACAAACTATTCAGGAACCCGCTCAAACACACAAAAAACTTTAGCAAAATCGGTCAAGCCGTTTAGGAGGAGTTTAGTGACAAACACACGTACATACGAATTATATATATAAACATAGGAAGCTACATTTCCTCCTCTTTAATCCTATAGAGTTTAATTATTGATAAAGAATAGTTTAGGAAATTAACTCATATAGGTGGAGCCGTGAGCAAAGGCTAGTTTATTGAAGTTTCCCAGTGAACACGTTTATGTAAATATGACATCAGTATGATGTCGTTCAATATCATGCTTTACATAACATAACACTAAGGACTGACTCATAAATGACTCATTATTTCGCACTTAGTGACGTCATATAGTGACGTAAATCACGTGACATAATGATGATGTCAACCTGACATCCTCATATACTCAGTTTTACGTACTACTGACGGAATAATGACGCTTCATTTATTTAGGAATTACATTGATGTCGCTTTTTATTTTTATTAAATTATTGATTTTTAACTAATTAAAACAACAAATTATTTCTAATTTTTTATTTCACAAGTATACATTACATAAGAAATCTGTTACAATTTCTGGATAATAACCAACCTAATAATATATTAGAATAAAATTATTGACTCCTCACTTTGGCTGTTGTTTGCTACAGTTTAGCTTTTTTTGTTGACCAAGTTGTTCCACTGCACGTCGGTTACCAAGTCGTAAGTTGAAAGCCAAGTTGGTTACCAGCGATTTTTTCCAAATTCGGCAGAACCCCAAAAAGGAAATTTCGTCAATATAGTTTCTGGAATGGAAAAATTGTTAGCTTCATTTTAATTATAAATTTTAAAAAATGGAATAGTGTCTGTACCTTGATTTATATTTATCAGAGTCAAATCTTTCCTGTTCTCCCATTTGGCAAACGGTGAAAATATTTTCTTAAATATTCTGTCCATAATATACTCTTTTCCGTTAGACTCACCGATTTGCAGTATAAGTTTGATCTGAAAATGATTATACTATAAATTTCTCATTATCTAAAACAGACACGTCTAAATATATTATTATTAACAGTCACAATTTTAAATTAAAAATAATAAAGATATACTTATTCCCTTAATAAAATAAAATTTGTCGTTATATTAAAAACTCAATGCGATGTAAAAATCATTTGTAATTATTAGCCAAGACACTCGCTCGTCTATGTTCAGTGAAAATGGCGCCATCATTGAGCGGCGTACGCGCCAAATTTGAAGGCAAAGGGTTCAATTCATACAGCCTCATCAATCGTAGTATATTTAACATGGAATTATTTGCAGTAAAGCCTAAGCCCAGTCTTCGTTTTATTTAAAATTGTTGTAAAATTAACATTATTTTATTAAAGTAAGTATTAAACTATTTCTTTAATGCTATAAATTCATTTATAACGGCTTATGTCAATATTTTCCCGCGCATATTATTACTTCCCAGTGAACACATGACATTGATATGATATAACAGATAAGTCATAGTTAGATAATGTCACGTTTATGTAATTTTAACGTTTAAGTAACATCCTTTATTGGTAATGTTTATGATATAATTCTGACATCATAATGATATAATATTAATATCCTTTTCTACGTACATTTGACGTAGCAATGATGTTAATTTTCTCACGCAAAACTAATGTTTTAAGACATAATTATTCTAAACTTAATATGTTTTTAGGTAACGTCAGTCAAACATTATTTCGGAATTACGACCTAAGTTACTAACTGCCCGATAATAATTATACCTAAATGTTTCAATTATAATTCCACATTTATTCGTGCATTATTAAACTTTATCTCTGATCATCTGCTGAATCCTCCGCTTAGACAAATTATTTAGCATAAGGTTGGGTATACTGATATTTTTAATTAACCCCGAAAAAAAAATTAAAACCTTAATTTAAAAAATATATTTTGTTTTTAACAGTTTGTTTGTTGCAGAACTTTTTTAAAAGAAGTTACTAAGCCGTTCGATAAACGTGAACTTTATTTATAAATATAACTAATAAATTGTCGGCTCGAAAATAACTTATTAAAATTACAAGAATTAAATCTTAAAGTGAAGTTATATTTTCATTAATAATGAAAATGTTATGATGTAATGACTTGGATTTATTAATAAAAGTAATAATATGCACGGGAAAATATTGACATAAGACGTTATAAAAGAATTTATAGCATTAAAGAAATAGTTTAATACTTACTTTAATAAAATAATGTAAATTTTACAACAATTTTAAATAAAACGAAGACTGGGCTTAGGCTTTACTGCAAATAATTCCATGTTAAATATACTACGATTGATGAGGCTGTATGAATTGAACCCTTTGCCTTCAAATTTGGCGCGCACGCCGCTCAATGATGGCGCCATTTTCACTGAACATAGACGAGCGAGTGTCTTGGTTAATAATTACAAATGATTTTTTACAACGCATAATAAGTTTTTAACATAACGACAAATTTTATTTTATTATTGGCTATTTGTAATATCACCTGGGAATAAGTATATCTTTATGATTTTTAATTTAAAATTGTGACTGTTAATAATAATATATTTAGACGTGTCTGTTTTAGATAAAGAGAAATTTATAGTATAATCATTTTCAGATCAAACTTATACTACAAATCGGTGAGTCTAACGGAAAAGAGTATATGGACAGAATATTTAAGAAACTATTTTCACCGTTTGCCAAATGGGAGAACGGGATGGGAGAATCTCAAAATATCCTGTTAAAGATTTAACTCTGATAAATATAAATCAAGGTACAGACACTATTCCATTTTTTAAAATTTATTATTAAAATTAAAATGAAGCTAACAATTTTTCCATTCCAGAAACTATATTGACGAAATTTCCTTTTTGGGGTTCTGCCGAATTTGGAAAAAATCGCTGGTAACCAACTTGGCTTTCAACTTACGACTTGGTAACCGACGCGCAGTGGAACAACTTGGTCAACAAAAAAAAACTAAACTGTAGCTAACAACAGCCAAAGTGAGGAGTCAATAATTTTATTCTAATATATTATTTGGTTGGTTATTATCCAGAAATTGTAACAGATTTCTTATGTAATGTATAAATACTTGTGAAATAAAAAATAAGAAATAATTTGTTGTTTTAATTAGTTAAAAATCAATAATTTAATAAAAATAAAAAGCTACATCAATGTAATTTCTAAATAAATGAAGCGTAATTATTCCGTCAGTAGTACGTAAAACTGAGTATATGAGGATGTCAGGTCGACATCATCATTATGTCACGTAACTTACGTCACTATCTGATGTCACTAAGTGCGAAATAATGAGTCATTTATGAGTCAGTCCTTAGTCTTATATTATGTAAAGCATGATATTGAACGACATCATTCTGATGTCATATTTACATAAACGTGTTCACTGGGTTTTATTAATAAATCCAAGTCATTACATCATAATATTTTCATTATTAATGAAAATATGACTTCACTTTAAGATTTAATTCTTGTAGTTTTAATAAGTTATTTTCGAGCCGACAATTTATTAGTTATATGTATTTATAAATAAAGATCACGTTTATCGAACGGCTTAGTAGCTTCTTTTAAAAAAGTTCTGCAACAAACAAACTGTTAAAAACAAAATATATTTTTTAAATTAAGTTTTAATTTTTTTTCGGGGTTAATTAAAAATATCAGCATGCCCAACCTTATGTTAAATAATTTGTCTAAGCGGAGGATTCAGCAGATGATCAGAGATAAAGTTTAATAATGCTAGAATAAATGTGGAATAATAATTGAAACATTTAGGTATAATTATTATCGGGCAGTTAGTAACTTAGGTCGTAATTCCGAAATAATGTTTGACTGACGTTACCTAAAAACATATTAAGTTTAGAATAATTATGTCTTAAAACATTAGTTTTGCGTGAGAAAATTAACATCATTGCTACGTCAAATGTACGTAGAAAAAGGATATTAATATTATATCATATGATGTCAGAATTATATCATAAATAATACCAATAAAGGATGTAACTTATACGTGAAAATTACATAAACGTGACATTATCTAACTATGACTTATCTGTTATATCATATCAAGGTCATGTGTTCACTGGGTTATAGAGCAGGTATTATAAATATTGAACCGTTGTATTGAAAAACGAGTGTTAAAAGTGTATGATTTGAACGCGATTCTAAAGAAAAGCTTGTTCCGTAATAGAGTGATAAGTGGCTTAAGAGACTTTTCACATGTCCCCAGTGACTGAGGCGGTCGCATGCCGAGCTTTCATACGACGCGGTTTTGTACTCGACTGCATCTAGATCGACGAAACACGCATACTCGCGAATAGCTTCCTCATGTAATGGAATGGGAACGAAACATCGCAATGTGGCTTTTGTGCTTCGAGTACAGCTGGCAGGAAAAAAAATTCACTGTCTCACTCATTGTTATATTATATCTCACGTATTGTTTTATTCAATTTCATTGATTGAAATCTATCTGAAAATATTCTCACAGTTTTTGATACAATCTAGATGTAAATTTTATTTTTATCTAATATCAAGTCATAAGCTTTCATAGTATTTCAACGGAGTTTCATTAATTTTGCTGGTGGCAGGATATTCATATCCGTCCGGATAGCGACCACCGTACACTGGGTGAAAAACCCGCCATAGTGGCACACGCTAGTGTGTCGCGTTCCGGGATCAGCCAGTGTACATCCGGTTTTTTGGGGGTCTAGAGTTGGGGTACAATGTTGGCCATTTTGCGGCCTTCTAAGTACTCTGACAATAGACCCTCGACCGCTTCTTCACCTTCTTGCCCATGGCGTAGTGTGAAGATGCAGGCCGGCATGATTATGTTCAGTAGCGGGGCATAGATTGTCTCTCGCTACTCGATACTCTAATTGGACCGTACTGCGCTTACCATCAGGTGAAGTGCGGTCACTTTGCCGAGCTAGGATAAAAAAAAGATGAATTGCGGGTATAAATATATGGAATTATACTAATTAAGTATTTAATGGTCAATGTCTGCTATGTCGTGGGTACATAAAGTTGACTTGCTTTCCTTTATCATTATTCTTTTTTTGTATTGGCTTATCGTATGATAAACGATGTATTTATCTAGTAGTATATGCCTGTATATATGTTATTCTAAGTGGTAATTGTTTTTTATTGTCATATACATTTTTCATTTATGTTATCACTATAACATAAATGGTTTAAAAATATGTAAATACTTGTATGTTTTGTATCAATATAAGAACACACATAAGTTCATATGGAATTTACAAATAGTACACATCTTTCTTATTAGCAATGACCATAACCAGGATGATCTCATATAGATTGGTTTAGGCACATTTGACTACGTCTAGTGATGGAGTATGAGGGAAAAATTAGAAGCTATGAAGAAATAACAGCTAACGGATTTTAAGTGCTGGTTTTTATATTTATTTAATAATTACAAATAGATGAGAATTAAATTTGTTCTGCCTTCCTGAGTAATTTGCTGGATAACTTTAAGAGACATTCGCATGTCACTTCATAGCGAACAATTTATCATTTGACACCGCCACGTCGGCAGAAAGTTAGGGTTCGCCAAATTAATTAAAATAAATTAAGATTTTTAAATAGTGTAAAAAATACTGTGTCATTGACTACTCTGGTATAGGTGAAATTTTGTGAATGAAAAGGGTGTAATAATGTCACTATGGTGCTGTTTTAATTTAAACTATACATCGTTATCAAATTTACTGCTTTTATAAATAAAAATCAAAGTCATCTACGATACCTCTTTAGAGAAGATTGACACTGTTACACACAATAGTTAAAGGAATCAGAATACTAATAACATATACAAATACTACAAACAAACCAGTCTGAAGACACGGTCCCTAGCGGACCGGGTGATAAGTCATGCGGGAATGAGGACCGATGCGGCAGGCGTAAGGCGGGCGGGCATACGACACGTACGTGGGCGTGCGGCGAGGTGATCGCGCGGCACAAGCAGGCGTGCGCCGCGGGCGCAACTTGATAGTCCATATAGTTCCCGTAACCCATGTGGTCGCAGGTGCAGGCGCAGTTCTCGATGTGCCGCCGCAGTTCGAGCTCGAGTTCCCACGGCGGCTCCATGAGGCGGGCGGCCGGGCGCCGTGGCGAGCCCGCGCCTCCGCGCGCTCCGAATGCGGCCCCGGATCGGGCGCGGGCCGCACCTGCGCGACACCACCTGCCTCCCCGCCTCTCGCTCGGCTCGCTTCACCATAAAAGTAAGCTTCTAACACAAGCCAACGCCGGCGACGTAACCGTCGTAGCGAGGCCAGGCCGCTCGTGTCCCCGGGCGGCGTAGCGCGGCGCGCGCGACTTTAAGCGTGACGGCGCACATAACGCGGCGGACGGCAGCCGGCAGGGGAATGCCGCGCTGTTGGACCCCGGCTGAACGGTGAGCACCCGGGCGGCCCGGCCGCGCCGGCGCCCTGAGCTCCACGTGACGACCGCCTTACCCCTGCACACCGCCCGCGCGTCGCTTGCCTGCCGGCTGCCGCCTGCCACCCGCCGCCTGCCGCCTGCTGCGGCTCTCACTATCACTGGATTTCGGACTCGCTTAATGGATGCACAACCGTCCACCATCAATTAATTAAGCGATCTAGTACAATAATTTGGAATTGGAATGGTCATATAGTATGTTAAAAGGATGGCTGAAAAAAACCATTTACTGTGGACATTACTTAATAGAAGACGAATTTTATTTAATAATAAAGATAGTCAATGGAAGTTTTATATATATACTAATGAGTTTTTATGTAAAATTACCAATTGCAACAAATTTTACTCGTAGTAACTGTTATTATACACAGTTTTGTCAGCAACAGTACAGTACTTTTTTATAGCAGACCCCGGCAAACGAACAATTAGCTCATCTTATAGTAAGTTAACTTCACCGTCTATAAATAAATAACCACAATACCAAAAGAATGAGAATTGGTAAGGGAGTGGCATTAGGGCCTCCGAAAATCTAACTCAGAGGATGAAACGCAAACATGAGTTGTTACTTTACTTTGGTTTCATATAATTCAGCGGTAATAACCCGGTCATACGGCCGCAATCTTATTATATACAGGGTATTTTTGGGAGAAAAAGTATACAATCCATGGAGTTATCTCCTGGGGCACCTGTACCGATCGTCATACCTCTCAGGTGATGAGCCTGAATCTTGGAGAAAAGCAAACTTGCAGCCAATCCTCAAAAAGGGTGACCGGTCAACCAATATACAATTATCTCCCCATTGCTATAAGTAATAATCTATAAGTTTAAGAATTTACGTACCTATATAATATTAAACTTGAAACTACATAGCGCAAACCTTTGACTTAGGTACAAAACATAGTCCAAAATGAAACAACATTATGAACTGCGACCAATTTGACAAAAAAAGTGTAATACTCGAGTTAAATTAAAACATACTTATATAAAACTATTTCACACTTAACCAATCAAGAAAAAAGGCAACTTACACATAAATACTCAAATAAAAAAACAATCTACTTAATATGTTGAATTAGAAACAAAAAAGCAATTCCTAGGCTATAAGCGTGCGCTAATTTTTAATTATCTTAAAAACTATGCATCCGAATTGTATGACTTCTGGAAAGTGGTGAAAATTACGTTGATTTAACACAATATACAACATTTTATTGCAAGCTTCGAAATGAGACAGCTGTTACGTCATAAGTGTCTTTTATGCTCACTGTGAACCGTTTTAAAGTTAAATGTGAGTGTCATACTGCAGATTTTGTATTCACTTAGTATCGGCGGAAGTCATGCCTTTTAAATTTACAAATACTTCAGTAATACTTTTCATTTTCAGACAATGGTCTAAAGCTTAAATATCTATATAAAGTTGCTTCTTAAAACATATATATACCGATAAATGTGTCACAAAATATTAAATATCAATAACATTTAATATTTTATGATACAGGTAAATGTAAAATGACATACTAGTTTAAACTCTATTTTACTTAAAATATTGTATAAAAAGTACTTTTATTTTATGCCCGTAATCAAATCATCAATCAGTTTTTTCGATTATTTTCGATATTGATTTAATATAGCAGTACAGTTGCTTGTAGAAATAGTTGTATTACAACAATTGCACCACAAACATGTAAAAACGATTGTGTAAATATTCTACTTCATTTATAATTATGATAAAAACATTTATTTCGCTAATGGTCAAATTTACAGACTCAACAACTCGTCATGTAGGTACAGTGTATCATGCACAGAATACTAAATAGCTGCAGACATGAATAAAATATTATTTTATCCCGTTGAACTAGCACTAGGCAGTTTTTTTGTTTTTTTATTTTAGCTTATAGCAGACCGAACGAAACGCAACATCAAGATTTACCACTTCACGCCAGTTTTAGGTTAGATGCTGGTGACCATCTCGGTCTCATTCTTGTATACAAAATTATCAACATTGTGACTCTATCACTATCACTACAAGTCAAGAAATAATTTAAAAAATCATTAAGATTCAGTTAAAATGTTGTGTCGACATTATACGCCAATATATACAATAGTACATCGAAGCAGAACAAATAATCGTCACAGTTTCGATGAAACAGAATTGGGACGCAGGTAGGCAGGAGCAAGAGGCTGTGTGCGCGCGCAATTAACCGATGGGCGCTCTTCTCAAGGCAGACTCATAGAGCTCAGCGCGGCAGTCAGCATGCGGCGCGCGCGGAGCGTCACGGGGCCTCTGCGCCGAGCGCACCCCGCGTCGGGGGCCACCTGGAACGTCCAGGTACACAGTCGCTCACCAACTACTCAATACTTACTCCCATATCGTTAGTTGAATACTACCCCCATCGTACGTCGTTCATTTACCTTCCCGAGATATATCCAAATGCTACTTAAACAATGAAGTTCAATGAGCTTTCCATTCAGCTCGTGGACATCACCTTTCGGTGGGTCCTAGTACTCAACAGTTGTCCGAAAACTTGTTGCACTAATTTCTTATGTATTAAAGTGTTACGTTGAAACCTATTAAAATGCATGTGTTGATACGCATTTCATTGAATGAGTATTAGCGACTTTTTAGGAATAAGATCAATACGATGTGGCATAAAAAAGTGATGTAAATATTAAAAATTACTAAATAAATTTAAGCTATTAATCACATATTTATTCATGAAAGGCAACTTTAAGTGCTTATTAATCATATTATACATATCAAATATTATTACAAAATGCATTAGAAAGTATATAATTGTTTTCAGTGATCAATACATACAATTAACTTGTGATTTCTGAACTGCATTCATATTATTTTGAATGCTTGTTCATACACTTGTTTAATTATGGCCAATAGCTCTTTCCTATAAACAATACACAGGTAGTATGCAATTAACCCGAAATTCTTTTTATTTAGATGTCAACGCATGACAATATAAAATAAAAATATATTATTAAGTTAATTACATTTTTCAACAAAAATAAAACATACAGTTTGTGATTAGTAAAAATGTGTTTCAGGTTGTGCGTGGGAAGATGAGCTCTCAATGTTTATGGCACGCTTGTCGAGCACTCTCAGCCGGCTTGTTGCTCATGCTGCTTGGAGGCGCGATGGCAGTCATAGGTAATTTATACATATATGTTATTAACTAACTGTTCTTATAATACTAGCCCTGAACTAGGTTCTACTGTTAGTTTCTGCTACTATTGGAGGGGGCCACGCCTTAGTCTACCACGCTAAGCTAATGCGGGTTGGTAAACAAAAAAAAAATGATTGAAACTTCAGTTTCCTCAGAATGTTATATCATTGTTTGTTATATCACGACTTCCATCTCACTCTCAGACAGTATATATCACTCTCCGTTAAACTATAAATAGCTATATATATTTACAGAATAAACGATTTGAATTTGACATAGACTAGGTAACATATTTATAACTAGCTGTTGCTCGCGGCTCCGCCCGCGTGAAGACCATATTTGGGAGAAAAATGACGGATGTTCATACAAACTTTCAACCCCTATTTTACCCGCTTAGGGGTAGAATTTCGAAAAATCCTGAAATATGTATTTTTTGTTTTTACCTAAAAGGCTAAATACCAATTTTCGTGCGTTTAACTTAAAAAATGACGAATTTTCATTCAAACTTTCATCCCCTATTTTACCCCCTTAGGGGTGGTATTTCCAAAAACCCTTCCTTAGTGGATGCCTACATCATAATAGGTACCTACTGTCAAAATTTCAAGTCTCTAACCACAGCCGTTTAGGCTGTGCGTTGATCGATCAGTCAGTCAGTCAGTCAGTCAGTCAGTCAGTCAGTCAGTCAGTCAGTCAGTCAGTCAGTCAGCTTCTTCTTTTATATATACAGATACTAGCCCTGTATTAAACATTGTCATACTGCTGGGCACGGGCCTCCTCTACTAGTGAGAGGGGTTAGGCCTTAGTCCACCACGCTGGCCAATGCGGGTTGGTAGACTTCACATACTTTCGAAATTCGTATAAGAATTCTCAGATATGCAGGTTTCCTCACGATGTTTTCCTTCCCCGTTAAAGCAAACGATAATTAACATTTAATACACACATAACTTTAGAAAAGTCAGAGGTGTATGCCACTTGGGTTTCGAACATACGACTTTCGTCTTGGCAGTCCATACGGCAACCAACTAGGCTATCGCTGCTATAGGTAACATATTTATTTGATATATTTCTGTGGCAATCATGTTTTTAATTGTACGATACGGTGTAGTAGGATTGTTGTTGAAACTTGAAAGTACCTAAGTTCGTTTCTGAACGCTGATCGAAATAACTACCATCATAACTTATTTACAAATAAAATAGTACATAAATTAATATAAAACGTTTAATAGTAACAAAATTAGATAACTTGCGTAATAATCACTATCTCATAATTGGGCACTAAACGCGTTATTATTTCAATTACCTTTGCCTCAAGGCAAGATGTTCCTCTTGGGAGAACTACATTATTTATATCTGAAACAAGGATGACATAAACGGCCACTGAGGTAAACTTTAAAAATCTTTATCCATCTTAGTAATTTCATTACAGTTTTCAGTTTAGTGATGATTATTACATTTTGTGATTAGTATCTAATATTGAGGATGTTGGACAACGCTTGTGTTTAATACAAGGTAAATACATTTAAATGATCTAAAAATGCCCGGTATGGCGATAGGCTGGCCCCCTATTACATTATGGGACCGAAATAAATTCGGCGAAAAGTGGGTACACTGGTTACACCTCTGTATACCCCTTCGGGAATTACATTCAGGGGATTACGTGAGTGTCTGTGTGCCTATGTACAAGCATAGCAAAATACATGTTTTTATTATAAGTACTCACATGTTTCTCCACACTGCATATTAATAAAGGGTCACATCAAGAGCCCGGAATACTTATATTTACATGTTACATATCAGAGTTTCTCAGCAGAGGCAACAAATAGAAATTTCAGTATTTTGATTGTACGGTGTATATGTGCCTCTATGTTGTGTTATTAATAACATTTTGTCAACTGTAAAAATGACATTCTCATTTCAGGTTATTACGCAGACATTTTATCAGTAGCGGAAGAGGTGCGTGGGAACGCAACAGTCTCCGTGAAGGATGAGGCCCGCGGTTTCCATCTCAATAATTTATCTTACGCCGGACCCATCGTCATGGGCTTTGGAGGTATCAATATAAGATAATGTTTCTTTATACCTAAGAAATTATGCTTTATAAACAGGCTGAGGGCAAAACCTATTATTTAGGCTTTAGACGGCGCATTTGCATTTAGAAGTTTTGATATTTGATTTGGGCAGCAGCTTACAGCTTTTAAGAACATTTATATCTTTCCGTAACTCATAATTTTCAACGTATGTGGAATATAGTGTTTATATATCTTGTAATTTGACATATCTCACTTCTTGAATATGAAAAAACACAGACATATTTATAAGAAAACAAAATGTTGTTACCAGGCCGTAGCCAATCATTTTTTTAGGTTTCATAGTTGTCGCAGCATGTGTGATGACATTCGAAGCTCGTGACAGCGCGGCGAAGGTGACGCCGGCCCGGCCTCAGAGCATGCCTCGGCCGGCGCCGCGTCGTGGGCCCGCGTGCGCTGCGCCCGCGCGACTCGACCAGCTCGGGATCTACCGCCTGCCACACGTGCTGCCGCTACCGCACGCTCTACCTCTAGCACCCTTACACCGACATCGCATACCGCCTCCACTCAGGTATGCCATTACACGTTCGGAGGTCAATAAAAAACTAAACATCCCTTCACTGTTCAATAATGCTTTGAATTATGTATGTCGCTTGCTTTGTAAGTAATTTTGGTCACAACCTGTAGCTAGTTTGCTTTATTTAAGTAAGTACATATGACAGTGATATATAGTTCTTTGTGGTAGTTTACCAAATGCAAAAAAACAGAGTGTAATATGTATTTAAACTCCTGTAACAGCCAAATGGTCATTACGAATGTTTCATGATTCATTAGTAATGGTGGAAGTTGCCTGTTATTCGTGAGCCGCAAGCTTCTTGAAGCGTAGGGCAGTGAGTGTGTGTGACACAGAACTGGTGGTGAGAGAGGAAAATGCAAAGCACGTTTCGGATCAGCTCCCGACTTACGTACCGATAGTGGACGAGCGCCGCTCCCAGTAAGTGCCTTGCGCCGTCCGCTACGCCGCTACGCGCTCTCCGTAGACGAGCCACCGCCCTCAGCTGTCAGGTAACATGACATTTTTTAATCACATTCATACAACACGCATTAGCGGTCCCTATTGTGTTCCCGAATTGTTACGTATCTTGATAAAAAAATATTGTATATCTTTTTTATTCGATAATAATATTTATTTTCATATTAACAGATATTATTTAAAAGGCGATTCACGATAAATAATATTCATAAATTATAATGAAATGGTTCCCTGAAAATAGTGGCTATATTTTCATATATGCATACTAATAATAATTAAATAGTGAAGAGTCCTATATAATGGGGATCTATATATTTTTAATTAAATGGGTGTCCCATTTAGACTAGTAGGTACTCACTTTCGCAAAAAGAGTGAACGATTTTTTCATAGTTTGAGCAAATGTTTGTGGTAACACGTACAACAACATAAATATAAATACATAAGGACGAAATTTGAAAAGGTTTATAAAAAAACGTGCCTGGCTAATGATCAGTTCCATATAGATCAAATATATAAAAATTACTTTTTAAATAATATAATATAATAACGGTTTTATTTTTATTTAAAAAGTTATAATTTATTTTTTGCTTTTTAGTGGTACAAATATAAAATAGGTACGTTGGATAGAGTACCATAAGAAAACACCACTGAAAAAGTCACAGAAAAGCAAAATACGCAGTTTCGTATATTCGGACAACATATTTTTTCAAGTTATTTCGGTTTTAAAACCAAACTACTCAACCGATTTTGATAAAAATTCTATGGGACCAATCTGGAAGTATATTCTCTGTAATAAAAGAAGAATTTTCCAAATCGGTAAATAAATTACGGAGTTCTGAGGTAACAAACATAAAAAAAATACACGTCAAATTGAGAACCTCCTCATTTTTTTTGAAGTCGATGGAAATTTTAATAATCGTCTTACGATCCCATTCATAGAAGTAATTTTTATCATAATAAGTTGAAATACATTTAACATTTAAAGAGGTTCAACAATTCCCAGCAGCGATAGTCTAGCTGAGAGTGGTACGGACTGCTGAAAAGAAAGTCGCAGGTTCGAAACCCGAAATGGCATACACCTCTGACTATTCGAAGTTACGTATGTATTCATGATTAATTTATCGCTTGCTTTAACGATGAAGGAAATCATCGTGCGAAAACCTGCATATCTGAGAATTCTCAAGAAGTTCAAACGTGTGAGAACTCTACCAAACTGCATTAGAGCGTGGTGGAATAGGGCCTAACCCTTCTCTTTAACGTAGAAGGCCCATCCCCAGAAGTAGAAGAGTATACAATCTAATATTAACATTTCCAGTAAAAAATGCAGTTATTTTGATGCAAAAGTGTCGGGACCTTATTATAAATCTAAGAAGTTGAGGTTTCTCACTTCCCATTTCACCGAGTTACACAATTTTTACTTGTTGTAGGCGTTTATATTCTACAAATAAAATTATTACTAAAACACCGATTAATTATCAAAAGTTTTTTTTATTTTTTAACCGACATCAAAAAAGGAGGAGGTTAAAAATTCGTCGGAATCTTTTTTTATGTATGTTCCCCGATTACTCGAAGACGCCTGGACCGATTCGAGAAATTCCTTTTT
Source organism: Laothoe populi (assembly GCA_905220505.1). NCBI lineage: Eukaryota > Metazoa > Arthropoda > Insecta > Lepidoptera > Sphingidae > Laothoe > Laothoe populi. The sequence continues at coordinate 10,993,790 of HG992147.1, read as the reverse complement.
TTGTTTAAAAGGGTATACTTCCCATGTGGTCCCATTGGCACCAAGTCAGGATCTGATGATGGAATCTCAGAAAAATCAAGGGAACCCTCAAATTTTATAGCGACGCATAATTTGTTTTGTTATTGAAGTCGGTGTACTTTTTATAAGTAATTTTCCAATGTACACGTTTGTTTCGTGTAGTGTGAGTGCAGTAGATTCGGAGTGCGGGTCGCAGTCGTCGCTTGCTCTAGACCTGCATGCGAACGGTGCGTGCACTGGAGTGACGCTACGGGTGCGCGACAACACTCGCCGCCGTCCCCTGGCCCGGCAGCAGCGCTTGCGAGACGACACCATGCACCGTTAGTACTACCGCGCGGCCCCGTAACGCACTATTATTAATAGAACTTGTAGATAATTTATATAAGTAGCGATAGCCTAGTTGGTTGCGGTACGGACTGTCAAGACGAAAGTCGTATGTTCGAAACTCAAATGGCATACACCTCTGACTTTTCTAAAGTGATGTGTGTATTTATTGTTAATTATCGCTTGCTTTAACGGTGAAGAAAATCATAGTGAGGAAACCTGCATACCTGCATACCCATTACAATCATAACAGTTCACAACATTAGAATTAAGTAATCTAGGACTAGATAATAATCCAAAACATGCATCCTTACAAGTTATATTATTAATGTGCGAACTAAGATACGAAGTGTTAATAACAAAAATAAATAAAAACGGCCGGGATATGTAAACAAAAACAAAAATTTGGAAGCAAAATATTTAAAATACTTATTGAAATTAAACATTAGGTTTTTTATACATCTAGAGAAAGATTCAGATCTGGTATTCATTATGTCGACATTATGTAAATAAACTAGGCATATAAGAAAAACAATATTTAAATTATGGAATCTCATAATAAATCTTTGTGTAAGATGTCTGTTCATACTGTAAAGGACAGACAATATAATTTGGATAATAACTGTTCAAATAAGTGTGGACAGTTATTTTGAGCCTCGTTGAGACCGAACATTTTGTTGAGTCATAGACATATGGCGTAAAATTCCAATGTCACATGCCCATCCGTCTATATACGGTTTCTTTGAATCTTTTATAATGTATTACTTTAATTATGCGATTACGTATAAAGCGTGTATAGGGTACTTAAACATTATACGTTCTTACGTAAAATGATATATAAGTGTCGATCCTATTAATTATTTTCCAAAATATATTCAAATTTGAGGTTAACATATTATGCAGATAAACATCTTGATGCTATCTATCATTTTCAAGATATAGTAATGTTTTCTCTTTAGTTGTTTTGTAGAGAATGGTCGAGTTCACAGACTCTTCCGGGCACTTTAACATTCCTTTGAACCTTATCCTTTATTATTTTTATTATGAAGTGATTTTATTAAATTATGGTTTACAGCAACCCCGGTCGAGAGTACGGTCAATCTTAATATCACTGAAGAAACTACGTTAAGGTATGTATTGCAATTTGACATTTTAACGTAGAGTGAAAAGTGCACAACGAAATATATATTATCCTGCCATAATCCGCATTCTCTGTGGACCGAATTTTCGTTGAAAAAATAAGAAATTCAGATCTGGTCAACAGCGTCACCTATCGGATTTCAAACTATAGTATCTTTTAAGTTGGACCCAACCACACACATATACAAAATTTCATTGAAATCGGTTGAGTGGTTTCATAGACTATAACGGACACAGATTGAAAAAAAAAGTGTTTTATATATAGATAGATATACTGGTGTTAATTGAGAGTATAAAACGTCTAATAATCTATTATATACATGTTATAAAACAAAGTCTTTCTGCCTGAAACGCGATAAACTCAAAAACTACTGATCAGATTTTCATACAGTATTCACCAATAGACGGAGTGATTCATGAAGGAGATTTAGGTAAATATTCATCAATGTTTTGTGTAAAATTACTGAATTAAAACGAAGATTTTTTAAGAAAAAATCATGCCGTGTGAGTAGGCTATGAAACACAAAGAAACCACATAAAGAAGAGACGAAAATAAAGTATTATCGTTAAACTCAAGGTAATCATGGGACATGTGCAACTCCTGATTTATTATCAACTTTTAATAATTACAATTTTTTTTACGTTATACTATCAGCAATGTGAACATCATTTACACTTTCATCTAACACACCTCGAACGTAATAGGCTGGTACGATATTAGGTACGATAAAAAAATGTTGTCGTTTAAGCTCTGCTACCCGAGCGAAACACATTTATGCGTATTACAATGCACGCTAAACGTGTTAAATAAGTTAGATTTCTTTTCAGAACAAACTATGAAGTATCCGATTCAAAGAGGATGGTGCACCTGCAATTGGATAGAGAAGTAAGAGCCTGCAGCGCACCACCTCCCGAGAACCCGACGCCGCCATCTCCCCCTTTAATGGTAACCATCAGCCCACAGTCCCCACGACATCCAACCGAAACTTGCATTACCATCGAGCTCACTAGTCAAGAAAATACAGATATTCCTCCTTCAATTGATGAATGAGAACCAAAGACGTCTCGTTCAAGCGAGACCTTTGAACCATCCACACTAGGTAAAGATATCCCTTGTTGATACATTTTGTACTAATTATACAATGTATATTTGATTTTTACTAAACCTAACAAAATTGACTTTTCTATGTGTCTTCGCATACGAAGACATTTCTATTTTTTAGACCTGCTATTGTATAATATATTCATTGGTGTATTGTTAACAGTTGTTCATTGTAGTGATCCTTTAAATATTAAGTAAGCGCGGATTTGTGATTTAGTTATTTCAGTAAGTAAGATTTTAATATAAACGTCATTATTGTCACATAGTTATAGTGGCAGCGTACATACGCTGAGATGCCGTTGAGGTCCAAGATTAAATCACACGTCAGTCAAATACATGAGGATTTCAATTTGTACCCGGTATAGCACTGGGCAGACCTGTTTCACTAAGTATCACATCATGGGATAAAAATAAACTTGAGGAACTGTTGCCGTAGTTGTACCTTAGCCTACTCCATCGGGGAAACAGACATCAGTTTCTGTTATGGTACAAACATTTACTCCCATGAGATAAATTTGATTGCTATTTCATAAAATATAGTGATCAAAATATACAATAAGTTGATAATGTTTAATGTTGGATTGCGCACATTACGTATGTATTACTAACTGACTTAGCAATGGACTCTATACTTGATTATTACACTTTATAATACAGTTACGATCCAATTATAAATATTATTGTATTGTATAATAGAATTTAACCATTTAAGAACCAGCTAACACAGACGTGAAACGCATATTATTAATTATAGCCCTGTATTACATTGTTATTATGTTCCGCAGCTTCCATGTATCTTCATGTAATGAAGGGAAAGTTGAAATTCGTATGAAAAAATAGGTAGAATAAACTTAATCCTCTACGCTGGCCTAATGCGGACTGTTAGACGACATACCTTTGATCACTGACTTATATTCTACGTACTTATATTGTACGTAGTACATATTTCATTACAATAGTAGTTCTTCGCCGTTAACGACAATAAAATTAAAAAGGAATACACACGTACCTTTAAAATGTCAGAAAAATAAGTACTTTAACCTGAGTTTGAATTCATAATAATAAAAGAAAAAACAATCTGTAGAAGTAGACACAGCGTGACCAATGGTAACATTGAAATACCTATTTAATAAAATGTAAATTTAATACACAAAATAGATCGTAATTATTGTTTACACAATATTTATATTTCCTAGATTATGAATGTCAAATTTCTTAAAGTTACACTGTAGCCAGTTTTGTCTGCAGCATAAATTAACCAGCTCGACGAGATTAGTTCCATTACTCACAGAATACCGACGTGAAGTAACACACTTGCTGTTACATTGTACGTTGAGTGAGATTTCCAATTCAATAAGAACTCAATGAGGATTGTCCCATTCATTTTTTGTAAGGGCGTTAAACACCCATGGTTCTTCTTGTATTGTGGTTGTTTATGGGCGGTAGAGATCATTTAGCATCAGGTGACTCACTTGCATGTGTACTGGTCTTAACATAAAAGTAATACTTATCACGAATATAATTTAATGTGTGTAAACAAAATGTTATCCTATAAATGTATATGTAGTATTATTCAATAAACCTATATATAATATTGCACTCTTAAAATTATAAATTACTTTAGTTACCCATTATTAAATGTAAAAGACTGATAAAGCGAATTTTATAAAAAATCTAACCACTTAAATCTATTACAATTGAATACAATAAAGATAAACATAAAATGAATATACCTAAATTGAATAGATATGTAATACTTATCAATTGGATTAATATAATTATGCGTATTTAAGAAGCTTCTCGCAAATCAAATAAAAATCTAAAATTTGAATAAATCCACATAACCGGCATTCGAAAGCATGTTATGCTATGTTTAGTGTGGTTTTAACTGTAAACCATAAACGATAAAGTTAGCATAACTTTTTCGACCATATCTCATAGTCGGTTAACTATAGTAAGTCTTATCGCAATTACCTAGATGACCTTGACCTTGATTTGAGCAATCCTTAAAATGACTATGTATAGTATACCTAATATCTTCATGAGGCTTTTTATGACAATAATATCAGCCTTGCACAGTGCACTATAAATACTCTGCTGCTACCGCCTACGGGATTCCTCTACTACTGTTAAAAGTTAGGTATTTCGCACACCACTAATACATGTGTCTTCGTAAAGCTGTGACTAGGGGGCTAGAATTGAGGATAGAAACCGTGACCTCCGTCTAGACATCACTGTGTGTTCCAACCCTTCTCAGCTATTATTAATTTTTAATAGCAACCATGTAACCTTTTCATACAGCTCTACACAGGCCTACTCTATTAATAAGACGGTAATAGCGTTGATAGATGTATTCAATTATTGCTTATATGTGTCAGCTACAACAACACATTGCAAACTTTTGAAATAACCAATTAGATCGTTATAATTATTATTTTAGATTCAATAAATTCTTAAAAAATATTCGTCCAAATTAAGATACCTTTTGTACGTAAGTTATCCATACAAGGAGATATAAATTATGAGGAAATTATGAAAAGCACTACACGTGAATATGATGAACATTAATTATCGGTGCGATTTCAAATTCTAGCATCGTGTAAAATATTTTATATAAACTTTTTTTAAATACTTAAAATGTACGAAGACGGTAATAATCTCGGCGAACGTGGTGAATACAATGCCTGTATGACCTAAAATTCTAGATGTACTAATTGCATCTATGCTTTGAGGAGATACATGCATGAGCTTATGTTTACTTTATATGCTAATTAGTATCTTAGTGAATCGACTAATAATAAAAATAATTATTCCATAAGATAACTTGATCGGCCTATTATATATCTCCTAAATATAAATTATAGTACCATTTACGCCAAGAATAACATGCTGCACTCGTTTCTACGCTTCGATCGTTGTTTTGCTGTTATAATTGCACATATTTAAATATTAATTGAAACTAAGCAATAAAACTGCGTTGCGGTAAACAGTAAAAGTAAAAAGTCATAGTATGTGAGTGTGTATTTGCCCTTTTTTCAACGAAGCCGTAAGCCGTAAAGCGTATATATGTGACTATAAAAAAAGACTTTAACAATAGTTACTATTGACTACGGTTGCAACAGGCATTTAGAATGTGATGTGACAGTTGTGAATCATAATACACAATAGTTAACTGTATTTTTTTATCTCTTATTTTTGCCTGTTAAATAATCACATCCTTGGTTTAGTGCTAGTTGCACTAAATATTACATCTATTACAATAGATGTAATATTCATTCATTGTATTAAAAAAATAGTAGCTATAATTTTCTGTATTAATAATTATATTATTGATACAGAAAATAATGGCTACTATTTTTTTTATTCGAATATCTCACTTATTAAGTTTATTAGTTATATGGCAATGTTAAGGTCTCGCATACGGACTATTTTATATAATTGTGTGTTATAAACACTTTAATTAAATTTAAATGCTTTTAGTTGTGTTTTTAGCCTTGCCGCCAAATACCTGTGTTAGGCCTCCAGGCTAATACTGTTAAACATGTACTACGAATCAAATATGTACATAGTTACTAATTAAAAAGTTTAAATCATTAGTGTTTGTTGGTGCTGATATTTGATTAATAACACTGGTTGGAAAGCCCTTCAATGCTATTGCATAGGATCTTGCATAAAGAAACTAAAACATAATATAATCAGGAAAAACCAATGGCGATTGAATATTGAATGACAGTCGGGCTACGTACTAATTTTACAAATGCATTATCAAGCTCGATAATCGGCACTTTCAATACGACTATAGAACTGTTAGGTACTTGTTACTGTTACTGTTGTTTCTTACTCTTTATTGACTTTTTATTGTATTAATAAAGTTCTTTAAGTTTTTCAACGTGACAATTTAGGTGACAACGTGATAATTTTATTTATATTTAATTCATGAATTGATAAACTTTACGTATATAAATATCGTATTCGTATATGAATTATACGAAGATAATTAATATTTCCATAATATTCTTTGCTTCCATTATATTTTTATGTTGAAAGTAAATATCACCAATTTTAGAACTTTATAGTTTTCAGAAAATAATATAATCGTATTATTTTTATATTAAACGAATTAATGACTTAACTTAATCTAACGGTTATTTATCAGATAAATAACTGATAGCAGATAAATAAGAAGAAATAACTGTTTGTTTGCTAGACATTATATTTTATATTTACCTAAAAATGAAAAAACGTACCTCTATGTGATTAGTTTTAACTCTCTCTATATCTCCATGTCATTAAACGTACATAACTCTAAAGTGATTTCTTATCAATGCGTATATTATTTTTATCTAGAAATATTGATATTTTATTTGAGCATAGATTTTTATGTATATGCAAAATTACCATAAATAAATGTTTAGTGTACAATGTCTTATCATAATAATAGTTAATCTCAAAACATTTATCACCTAAATAATATAGAAAAATGTGTTTTAATTTACTTTTCCCGAACACAAGAAAACTATTGATAATTTTGTCCAATTTCGTTTATGAAAGGTGCAAAATCAAATTTTAAATCATTCTTAATTGCAATTTTTAAATTCTTAAGCAATTGTTCCACTATTTTCTTATGTAAGCTAAATCTAAGAAGTCATCTCTAAGTGTATCATAGTCATTGTATAAAGTATAATGTGTAACTCATTATATTATAAAATGACGTCCCTATAAGTCGTCATTTACTGACTGATCCGCGAAATAATGCCCTTTTATGTAAAATATTTTATAGACTTACCTAAGTGTTTTATATGGTGTGTAAATTATACGAAATTCGTAAGAATTACCTAATTTATTATTGTATTATATTATAAGATTAAAACATGTAATCAATCCCAATGGTTGTTGTGATGTCTATTAAAATTGTTGATGATAAAAAATTCAGTGTTTGATTACGAACCCTTCGATTACCAATTTATCAATATACACGCATGTAATCCCCGAAGGGGTAGGCAGAGGTGTAACGAGTACACCCACTTTTCGCCGAATTTAGTACGGTCCCATGTGATGGAGGCGAGCCTATCGCCATACCGGGCACAATTCCAGACTCCGGGCTGATTACTGAGTATTTCTAAATAGAAAAACTCAATATTACTTTACCCGAACCTGCGATCGAATCCGAGACCTCAGAACAGCAGTCGTAACGCATGCGCAATGACAAATGCGCCACCGAGGCAGTCAATTTATCAACAATAGACAAAAATAGCAACAACAAGTTGCAATAAAATAGGATGAGGTAATATTTTATGGTATGACAATACAGTTCAAATGTACAGTATGTGCAAGCTCTGGAATGAACTCCCTGCAGCGGTGTTCCCTGAGCGCTATGACATGTCCTTTTTAACCGACTTCAAAAAAGGAGGAGATTAACAATTCGTCGGAATCTTTTTTTTTATGTATGTTACCCGATTACTCGAAGACGCCTACTTCCCAGGTGGTCCCATTGGCACCAAGTCAGGATCTGATGTTGGGATCTCAGAAAAATCAAGGGAAACCCTCAAATTTTATAGTGACGCATAATTTGTTTTTTATTGAAGTCGGTGTACTTTTTAACAAAATGATTTATTTAAACGAGGCTTAAGAAGAGTAGTCTTTCAACGGTAGGCAGCAGCTTTGCAGTGCACTGGCATTGCAGAAGTCTATGGGCGGCGGTGTCTATCCAGGCTGTAAAAAAAATTTAAGACTAAATATTTTGTTACACTCGATGTCCGTCGTGTCCCATCGACCACATCATCGCTGTTGTTACTAATAAATAATAATAGTAAATTGTAATTATTATATTCAACAAACAAAATTCGGATGCCACCAATTCGAACATGGGTTTATCTTTTTTAAACAGCTTTATTTAGCCTGCCCTGGCGGATTACATATTTCTTCACAACTTCCTCAATATGGGTATCAAATGAAAGGGCTTGACTCGCAGAATACTGTACAAATACAAATTAACAAAAACTAACACTACGACAAATTTCAAATTTAATATGGCCTACTAAGTACTTAATGAAATAAAAACTTGAAAATAAAATAAGTAAAAAAGATAAACTCAAAAACTACTGAACGGATTTTCATGCGGTTCATGCACCAATAGATAGATTGATTCATTAGGAAGGTTTAAGAATATAATTTGTCAAGGTTTTGTGTAATTTGGTTGATATAAAATGAGAATTGTTGGAAGTGTCGGAAAAAGTGAAGCCGCCTGGGGGCTTTCATCAAAAACGCTGCCTAATCCCTTTGAGATATAATAAAATAACACATGGTGGGATATTACTCTTTTATAGATCTACACAAAAGTCTGCGATTGCATATAATATCTTTTAGGGATAGCTTACTATTATACCCATTCTATCTTTTAAAAATGTTCACGTACAATGAGGTAATTGGAAAGCTATTTAGACGGATACATAAATAATCCTTAACAAATTAAATACGTTAGTTACCTGCATTTCATGCACATTATTATAATATTTTACACCGTCTAATTTAAATTCATTATAATAGATATTCATTTGAATATCTTAGGAGTTATCGCAAAGCCGAGTCCCTACCCCCTATGTACACCCCACAAGAAGTGTCTTGTAGCTGGTAGTGACCAGCTACACCGCGGTAGCCTTCTTCAGCGCTTACGAGCGATCCCGGGGAATCGCCCCTGCCCGGTGCTGCATCTCCATGGGGGGCGTAGGAGCCCCCGCGCACCAAACAACAACAACGAACGAGGCCTTGCCACCCGAGCTGCCGTCTATCTCGTGGTCGCACGATGCACCGACATTGGAGTGCATCGATATGGGCTGACAGCCCCCCGCTGCGCACTCGCGACCCCCGATTCTCAAAACACCCCCATTCCACAGGGCGCGAGACGCCGGTCAGTCGTCCACCCGGTGCCTCCTACGACTCCTATGGCGACGGGAGGGATCAAATTGTTCCCGATCCCCCTCGGCACTTTCCTTCTGCGAGATGACGCTCTCACAGAAGTGGGCCACCGCACGCCAGGATCTCCGGCTTCCGCTCCGCTTCCCCGCGGAGCGGGCGGCAGTAATAAAACACTTTCCCCGCGACAACAAAAAAAAAAGGAGACAACTCCTTGGAATGAATACGTTTTCTCCCAAAAATAACCTCCACGCGGGCGGAGCCACTAGCAATAGCTAGTTTTACATATTGGTTACTTTATTTTTATTACTTGGTGAAGGCTCTTTAAATTTAATATAATAAATATTTTCTACAATAATTATGAGAAATTCTCAAAAAGAGTAATAATTTTATCTGTTTTGCTCGATGGGGTCGGACGAGCAATAAAAATCTTGCGTACGATTTATGTTTGGTTGTAAGAAAAATTATTGTATAGTTTTAGTTTGGCTGGAGCCTGATAATAACTCAGAAATAATTTCATTATTATATTTTCATTTTATATCTTGCTCAGCTTTGACAGAAGTAAACATCAACATCCCTGATTTTTACAGCAGCCATAGTTGGTGAATCCTGGTTTGTATAAGGCTCGTTATAGGAGCATCAACTGATCCTAGTTCCAGTATTTCAGGTTTAAGCAACAAGATAAAAATGGCAAATATTTTGCAAACCGTGTGTTGAAGTTTCAGTTATTGCCTCCTATGTGGCGGCCGTCATTTTTGTTATTGGAGAATCATTTAAATTTTAATTTGTCTTAGTGGTTAATGCGTATTATTCATAAAACGCCCAGTCAAAACGAATGAATTCTTCCGAAAAGGTCAGCCAGTCATAGTCGAAGGAGTGTAATCTTCTTTTCCAATGATATTTCGGTTAAAACGGCAAATTCCTATTTTTCCTTTCTCTTATTATTCTATATCTCTTATCTGCCTTTTTACAAAAATACTTGTAATGGAGGCTTGAGAAAATTTGCTCGCCTGGGCTTCCTCTAATTACCCGAATGTATCTACACATATCAGGTAACAAACAGTGTGAGGATTTCTTTAATAACACGTAATGTGTTCCAATCCACTACCTTTAACGTAATAAGTAGTTTATTTATTTAAATACTTTTCAGTTCACGACTAAACATAAATCTGTGTCAGTGTTCAAGCCAAACCTATGCTGATCCTATCAAAGGTGTCAGCGGGGATAATCTGTATAATCTCGTTATCCATCTGATATAAATCTAAAGGGCGGCATGATAAATCCAGCAGTCAGTCAAAGGAATGGGCCCAGGAGGACTCTACTGAGGACTGCTCATATAACTTAACAGCTTTATTCCGACATGACGAATCAAACAGATAATTATTATGGCGCATATTTTCAAGCTCTCAAGTAAGTAAATCGATGTTAATTGAAAACAGTAATAATTGTTTTTTGGTGTAGTTGTAGACTAATATTCAAAAGCCTGCTTAAAGTAAAAAAGATCAAAAGATAACAAAAAGCAAGTACACTTCATTCCAACGCTTACAACAAATTCCCCTCAGTCATATAATTTTAGCCGATTTTAGCAAAATCTATTTACATAAGATTTATAACTATTCATGTTTTTTTAATTATTTCGCCATTGTAACCCACCAAAAAAAAGACATTACCTACAGCACAGGAATAAAATTACAGATATCTCGATATAGGTGTTTTGTTACTCATGTGGTTTTGCTTTTATAACCCTGAATTACGTAACGTGACATCCGTCAGGTGACAACACGAAGATATTTTTATTTTAAATTATGTGATCCCTTGGCGAATAGTCGGTGGCAGTTACCTACATACCTAGAAAGACGCAGACAGACAGCCGTAGCGTAGCGGGCCAGTAACCAGCTGTAAAACGAGAAGCTACGGTCTCAATATCAGTACCGTCCGCGGTACCGAGAAAAACATTTGTGTAGTCCAAAATATCATTTTTGGACCTGTTTTATTGTTCCTCATAGTCATTGATACTTTGGACACAGATTAACCCAGTGTAGGATCGCATTGAGTGTCTGTTGAGTGTATACAGTATACTGCTATTAAGCCCGTATTACAGAACGATACTTAGTCATGAATCTAGTTTTAAAACTGATCTTAAGTAGGTATAACTTCTATTTTAAAACGACTTAAATCTTGATTATACTCAGTCGAGTAGTATTTTATTTTTGAACAATATTTGATACATGATTGCATAAGTATCGATTTGATGTTAGTTTACATGAACACTATCAATATCAGACTTGAGAACAAATTAACGTTACTAGGTTCGCTAGGGCAAAAAATCAGAAGTCGAGTTATTCAGTAATAAGTAATATTTTTTTAAATAATTTTATTGTTTTTCTTTTATACTTAGTATTAATTTTATTATTTTTAAACTTTTGTTTACATTATTAATTTCTCATTTTTCTATAAAGTCAAAAAGACTGAAGCGAACCGCTACGTTGTTGAGCGGATAGTGTATGTACTCCATGCGTCTATTTCTTTACAGTTATTTTCATCATTGTGTAAAAGGTGTATGTCTCACTATAATACAATTAGGTATCCAATTTATATATTTCTCATTAAAATATTGTTATATTCCAAATAATAAACTTTTTTATCAAGGCACGGCAAATTAAATAAACTGCATTTGATGAATGCAAATATAATATCAAGGATCACTAGATATAGCTACTATCTGGACGCGACGGTCTGCGAATTATGCCGACTTGAAATATTTATTTACAACAAATTGCAATTACAACACCAAATTCAACTCATGGCTGATAAAAATACGTACATATATTAAATTTAAGATAAATAAGATAAAAAAATTGATAACATAATGTATGTAAATTTTGGTGCTCTGAAAAAAATATTATGCTTCTAAGTAGAACTTACACGATAAGCTCTTAAAACTGGAGAAATATTGTTGCAACATAGCCTGGACCTCACACTGTACCGAATGATTTCCCATGGCGTTGCTCGTTTATATAGGTACTGTACAAGTTAAGAGCGCGGAGTAAGTACACTGTACAACCGTGGACCGATGATAATTTGTCCCAGCCAAATGGTCTATGTATATTACTTGGTTCAGCTCACCTAAAAGACAAATATAATTATCCCTTTCCGGATTAAATGCGAAGCTCAACTTCTCAAAAATCATGTATTTTTCTGATATGTTTTCTCGTGCTAGGTCCGCCGGGGCTGTGAAAATGCTCGGAGACGATTTGACTGGAGATGACCTGGCAGCAATACCGGAGCACTGGCTATCATACCCGGCGCCGCCTGCGAGTGCTCACACCGCCCTGGCGCTGCTTTATATATTTTTTACTTTCGCTGCGTTAGTTGGAAACGGAATGGTCATATTAATTTTTTCAACGTTAGTACACTTTATAGACGTCAAGCAACTATTAGTTATGTACTGCCTAAAAAAATGTACTGCCTACGTGCTAACTACGCAGCAGAGATGACGAGCGAAGCACATAAAGCGTAAACCACATATAAATGATAGTGGGTCCTCAACCTTTTTCGGTCTGTGGCAGAAAAACGTCTGCCCGGGGCACTAGTATATATTTTATATTATGTATATTAGAATGTGCAAAAAAATGGATATATTTTGTTTTTCTCTCTTCGCCCAAAATATAATAGGATATGCCGAAACAAAATTCCTGTTAAAAGCGAAGCTCGAAATTTTAATGTTATGAGGTGCCTCATCGAACTTAAAGTTTTCCCATAATAATACAGGAATAAGTTTTATTTATATTATTTCCTTCCGCAAAGTATGACGTTTTTTAAGGATTATTGAATGAATCTTATTCGGCATTAAATTACGAACAAAAATTTTACTGAGTGAAATTTATATCATCTATATTTGCATTTCTACATAGCCTTGAAATTTAAATTTCTTCTGAATTCCGCGTTTTATGCATTACATTTCGTATCATTGACACTTTCAAAGTCTTGTTTTTTTATTTTGAACTTTTATTAAGTGAATAAAATTATTAATGCAAAAAGTTTAATACTTCTTGAAAAATAATTTTACGGATTTTGTTGCGGTTTATTTTACTTGTTTAACCCGACGTTTCGAAAGTTTTACAACCTACATGTTCACGGGGCGGACTGAGTTATATCTCGTCACGAAACTATATGTTGCAACGTTTTTACCCTACATTTAATTTGTTGTAGTTCGGTCTACGCAAAAGGAGCTTACAGTATCTTGTGGTCTGGCAGCTGGTCTTTTGAGTTTTTGATATGAGTATAATAGAGACAGCACAGAAATAGAAAGAGACATATAAATTTGATTTCTAGATGAAGGGCTCTTTTGACCGCTACTTTGAAGCAAAGTTTTCTTTACCTACTAATTCGAAAAAGTATAAGTCCCACAAAGGTTTCGCGGAGAGTTAGTATTTTAATATATTGCTATTTTTATTAACTCTTACAATAAAAAATATACTACACTATTTTAAAATAAGGCGGACCAACTTCTAATAAAAAAATTAAACGAGCGATACAATTTAGACGGTGGGGCGCGTTATTTTTCATTACATATATGTACGGTCTACATCTTTACGATTACAGGACAAAAAGTCTACGGACATCGAGCAATCTACTTATTCTACAACTAGCAATATTAGACTTTATAATGATGGCGAAAGCTCCTATATTCATCTACAACAGTGCAATGCGAGGCTTTGCGGTAGGCACAGTCGGGTGCCAAATATTCGCATTGATGGGAGCTTATAGCGGTATAGGTGCTGGCATGACGAACGCTTGCATCGCTTATGATAGGTTAGTAAACATTATATTACAACTATATGAAGAGTAACCCATGGTTCTACGATTGCAACTTCGAAAACTGTGAAGATTGTGGTACATTCAAAGATGTCTATCACTTGTTGGTGGAATGTGTCAGGACCAGAAATACTCGTGAGGTTTTGATGAGAACACTAAACATAAATCCTATGAATGTTGGAGCATTCCAGAGTGTTCTCTCAGAGCCTCATTCAAATGCGGCCTTTTTATTATTTAAGAGTTTGTGTAAATAAAATTAAAAAGAGAGGCCTATGGGGCTGACATGGTTTTCACAAAGACTAAAAATATAAAGAATAAAAAAACGACTGCAACTATGCATATATTAGTTTTTTTAAACATTTCAGACATTCCACTATCACACGACCTCTTGATGGAAGGTTATCAAAAGGCAAAGTATTGCTCATGATGGCGTTTGTCTGGATATACTCTACTCCTTGGGCTCTCCTTCCGCTCTTCAAAATTTGGGGCAGATATGTTCCTGGTACGTATCTAACGGTTACCACTATAGTGTAGTGACAATATACCAACTACCAATATAATAAACTCATTTGCAAAAAAAAACGGGCACCTAAGCAATGAACCATTTCAAATGTTACTATTGGTTTGTTTAATAATTATAGGTAGTTTTACTTTCACAATTTGTAAATTAATAAGCAAATAATCGTTTTCGTCAGTATTATCATAAAATTTTGATAAAATTTATGGGTTTTAATGCTAAAGTTCACTAGTAGTGTATGCTCGCTAGTAGTGCATATGCTCGTGAAGTAAAAGTTAACAAAGATTTTTGTTTGTTTTTTCTTTAATAAAGTAAAAGCAGATAAATGTTTAGTATCGAGTGTGACCCCCTCTAGCTGAAATCACAGCTTGAATTCGTCTGGGTATGCTAGCGAGGATATCCCGGATACTTGCTTGCGGAATACGTTCCCACTCCGCGGTAATCACATTCTTCAGCTCTCTGATGGTCTGCGGAGCCGGTTGTACTGATCTCACGCGTCGTTTCAGAACGTCCCAGACATGCTCTATAGGATTGAGGTCGGGACTTCGAGCTGGCCAATCCAAACGACGAATGCCGACCTCTTGCACATACGCTTCCACATCGCCAGACCGGTGGGCGCGAGCGTTGTCGTCCATAAAAATTGAGTCTTCGCCTAAAGCAGCCAATGCGGGTTGTGCATGAGGAATAAGAACTTCCGTTATGTATCGATGTCCAGTCAGTGAGCCGTTTTCAATGAAGACTAACTCTGTACGATCCATTGAATTTATTCCTGCCCAAAACATAACAGAGCCCCCACCATAAGGTGTGATTTCTTCAAAACAAGCCTCTGCAAAGCGTTCTCCTCGTCTTCATAGCACTCGCCGACGTCGATCTTCACCGAACAGAGATATCCTGGCTTCATCGGAGAACAATACCCTATTCCAGTCTTCTTGAGTCCATGACTCACAATTTCGAGCGGGCCGGGCGATGACTGCGTATATTGGCCGCGAGAAGCCTCCTACTGACCGTCCATAGACTAATATGCACATTTCTTACTTCTTCGAGGTTGTTCTTAAGGTCCATATACGAAGACTTGCGATTTCTCAATGCGCGACTCACAAGAAAACGATCATCCCGTGGTTGGGTACATGGTTTTCTTCCAGAACCAGGCCTTCTCTCGACGGAACCGGTGTCTTGATACCGCTGCCAGGTCCTTTGAACCGTCGAGCGACTCACACTTAGCCTCTGAGCCACGAAGCATTGGCTGCAACCCTCTTCGAGCAGCGCAATAATTTTGGTAGCTATTACCACTTTCTCTAACATTATTGAGACAGCTAAACAGCAATAAATGAAGCTTTGACAATTAAGAATATGAAATATTTCATAAAAATTGACTAAAAGTTATGAAAACCGATATTATCTTTTGGAACTTCGCACCAAAAATGTAGGATAAAAAGTGGTTTTCTGTAAAAAAGAGCATCAAACGAAAATTTGAATTTAGAACGTACTGTTTTAAACACCACGGCATTTTTAAAACCGGCCAGTAACATGTACAAATGATTGAAATCATTTTGGTACCGTATTTTTTTAAAGAAGAATTAAAATCAAAACCGCACGTTTTTTTGCAAATGAGTGTATATCTATTAATTCGGGAACGGATCTAGAATATCATTTTAGTAAATTTAGCGGGAGGAGAAGCAATCTTACTTATGTTCCAAAAAAGGACTATTGTTTTTCCTCTTACGGGAAACACGAGGCCATTGCACCTGTCCTAGATCCGCTCCTGACCCACTCAATCATGTAAGTACCTACGACTACTAATTAATGTATTAGTTATAAAAACTAAGTATGTATTATTTATATTTCATTACAGAAGGCTATCTGACATCATGTACGTTTGACTACCTAACTAACACATTCGACACGAAGCTATTTGTTGCATGTATATTTGCTTGCAGCTACGTATTCCCTATGTCTTTGATAATATATTTCTATAGCGGGATCGTCAAACAAGTGTTTGCCCATGAAGCAGCATTAAGGTGAGCCATCATTGAATGAATAAGGTACACTATATACATTTATTGAATTTAATGCAACATAATATTGACAAAAACACAGTTAAGTACTCCCATAGTTGGCGAACGGTATTCCCTTTTTGTTCATTCTGTTCTGACGACGGGGGATGGGGGGGGAGCCTAATGCCATATCAGATACACCTCTATTCCCGACAAAAAAAATATTGCCCAATTTAGAGACAGAATTTACGAGCTCCTATTATATACTTACCTACAGTGTTGAGGCAATTATTTTATTTAAAAATCATAAACAATGTTTTGCAAGTAGCTTCGAATGATTACATTTTTCGGTACTACGGTGTAGACCGATAGCCATCACATCCTTGCTCTCTAAAGTCATGGAGAGAGTAATTAACGCCCAGCTTATGGGGTATCTGGAGGAGCACCAGCTGATTAGCGATAGTCAGTACGGTTTCCGTCACGGTCGTTCAGCTGGTGATCTTCTTGTTTACCTCTCTGTTCCACGGGGATTGCTCCGAGGAACTGTTTAAAATGGTGCCTACATCACCATTTTATCATCGCACCACCCGACACCACAGCCGAGTTCATCCATACCACCTGGAAACGATTCCGTCTAGCACGGTTCGTTTCCAGCGTTCATTTTTACCACGAACGTGAAAGCTCTGGAATGAACTCCCTGCAGCGGTGTTCCCTGAGCGCTATGACATGTCCTTCTTTAAACGAGGCTTAAAAAGAGTAGTCCTTCAACGGTAGGCAGCGGTTTTGCTGTGCCCTGGCATTGCAGAAGTCTATGGGCGGCGGTGACTACTTACCATCAGGTGGCCCGTCTGCTCGTCTGCCCATCGAGGTACTAAAAAAAATACTATTGAACACTGAAACACCATAGAAAAAAGCGAAGTCAGCATATGTTCAAGGCTCTTACTTTAGTAATATTTCGCTTCCGTATATGGCCAATTGCATATAAATATATCAAATGGTATTATATATGCGTTAACATTCTTGCTGTCACCTACTTCCTCTTTTTGTATTACTACAAAACGTCATTTGGGAAGTTACAAAAGTTAACAATATAATTATTTTTCAGAGAACAAGCTAAAAAGATGAATGTAGAATCTCTTAGAGCCAACCAGAGCAGTACTTCAGAATCAGCTGAAATCAGAATAGCAAAAGCAGCACTTACGGTTTGCTTTTTATTCGTGGCCTCGTGGACACCGTACGGAGTTATGGCCCTCATCGGAGCTTTTGGAAATCAACAACTTTTGACTCCTGGGGTTAATATTATATACTAGCCATTCCTCATATAACCGCTCTGTTGTCACAGTGGCAAAAGACTATCGTCTTTTACCGATAAATAGATAGTTTTTTATAAGCTATCAATTTCCTAGAGATTTGCTTAACATAATAATTAAGTGGCTGAACGGATTTCTAGATCGAACTATTTTTTCGTAGTGGGCATTCAATTGCATCTAAACTGTAAAGACTCTTATTACATAAAAAATTTAGATTGTCACTACCCCAACCACTATCTTATAGTTTTGCACAAGATCCATTATCATTTCAAAATGCACCAAAATTAATTAAAGTACCTAAAACACTAAGCTACTGATATTTTTAATTCTGTTTTAATTTTGTCATGATTATAGGTTACGATGATTCCTGCCGTAGCGTGTAAAGCAGTGGCATGCATTGACCCTTGGGTGTACGCAATTAGTCATCCGAAGTACAGGTAATGTAGTTCAAATTTTATCAGCTACTGCCTTAGGATAAAGGTCTTATCAACCACTACAGATGAGCATCAAGGGTGCCCAGTTCAGAATTTTAGGACAATTTTCGTACTGCTATACCATCAATGGTGTTGAGCAAAACTAAGACTTCGCTAATATTTTGAATTTACGTTACGCGGAGTTATGTTCGCGTTTAGGAGTAATGAGAATCCGTGATGCAACGTTTTTGATGGTTTTTACTAATTTTAGTTTTTTGTTAGAAATTTTTAAAATGTAGTAAGATTCGTTTTTTATTTTGTCGTTTAGGGTTTCGACTATTCTGTTACTTAAAATATATGTCAATTAGGAGTTTTCAAGAAATATTGTATTAAAAATCAGCATCATCTGTTTTGTTTCATCATTATTTACAAATACCTACTTATAGAAATTTTATGGAGACCGAAAATTTCATAGACGGACATCATATTCAATTATAATTGTTATGTTTTGTAAGTAATTTCCACGGTTTGCGCGACATACAAATAGAATTAACCAAATCACTGACTGGGAATGGAACAGACAGTCAACATAAATTCAACTATCAGTCTAAAGTGATAAGTTTCTGGTATACGGGAATCCGTCTTGGTAGGTAGGTTTGTCTATTTG
This sequence comes from Laothoe populi, assembly GCA_905220505.1. NCBI lineage: Eukaryota > Metazoa > Arthropoda > Insecta > Lepidoptera > Sphingidae > Laothoe > Laothoe populi. The sequence continues at coordinate 10,974,575 of HG992147.1, read as the reverse complement.
AGCCGGCAAATACTATTGTGTCATGATTCGCGAACAACACCGAAGCCTGTATGCAATTGCTGAGCATTACGGGACTTCCCATGTTATATATCGGGGTGATGAGTTGAAAGCAGTACCAACTACATTTTACCTAGTATTCGTTTTGGAATTTAAAGTCTTGTCATTCAAATACATAAATGATGAGATCGCTCAGACACTTTCGATTGCTTCTTACAAAGCAACCTACGTATCAAGACAGTTAGTTTTAAAATAGGTCATCGGACAGGTGTATGTTTTATTAATAATAATAGACTTCGCCAAAAATATAATTCAACGTAATTCGTACACAATACTGAAGAAATTATTTAAATCGGCTAATAAACTTATGATGGTGTATATTATGTAGTATATTCACATCCACTGGGGTAGCGACCACCGTACACGGGTGTAAAACCCGCCATAGTAGCACATACTTGTGTTCCGGGATCAGTGTACGTCCGGTTTTTGTAGGGGGTACGATTTTTCGCCGTTTTTCGACCTTCTGAGTACTTTGATACTAGACACTCGACCGCTTCTTCACCTTCTTGCCCATGGCGTAGTGTGAAGAAGTAGGCCGGCATGATTGTGTTGAGTAGCGGGGGATAGATTATCTCTCACTACTGGATACTCTAATTGGACGGCACTGCGCTTACCATCAGGTGCATATTGCCATGCCAGGATAAAATATATATATATAAGCGTATATTTTTGGTTGGACTACGATAAGATACTCTGTGCCTTTCTCCCAAAGCAAGTACATATCACTATCGATATTGTATTACATGTAACGTCATTTGTTTGAATAGTGCATTGTGTTTAGCAAAACATACAATACTTATAGGGATCATAATTTTGAATACATTTTAATGTTGTTTTCGTTGATTGTTTTTTATGGGCAGATTTTTTATAGGGCAATTAACAATAATCAGGCCAGTTGCCTATTGTAATTTTATATTGCAGGCAAGAGTTGCAACGTCGCATGCCGTGGTTACAAATCGATGAGCCAGACGACAATACTTCAACGGCCACCGGCAACACGACCAATAGCGCTCCACCAGCTGCCACCGCCTAGTTAATGTAATATGCTCAAACAAGATGTCACATACCTACTTACTTACCAACTCCATGTACCTGAATTTATTTCTTACGATTACAACGACAATTATGGCTATACTAATGGATTATCGATTATATATTACCATATAATTTATTAAAAAGCATATAGTGACATTGAACACCTAAATACATAGTTTTATTCATCTACCTGTCACGGTACCAAAATATGTTATATTAGGTCTACCTACTGTTATCTATTTAAATACCTTTTATAGTATCATCTAGTCTCTAGTACCAACGCTGTAATACTCAAACGCAACTCAAGCATTTAAGATCGTGTTAAAAATTTGAGACCCTCTTATTTGTCATAATTGTATGGCGTATTACAAAATAAGTAGCCGTTAGACGGTCGGCCAGTTGAGTAGCGTTTGAGTATTTGGCCGTAAGAGGTCTCCATTTATTGTTTTCTCATATCGAGAATATCTGCAGTACAAAAAATAAAGCTTATAGGTATTATGTTCAATCTAAATATATGTGTTCAATAGATACAATCCAAAATGACAATATAAGTAACAACAAAGAAGCAATAAAGTGCAGAATCAGACCTTATGGCAAATACTCGCAAAAATCCATCGTAATTTTTTGCAGGATCTCTCTCACTCCCACCCAAGAGGTATGTAAATTCGTATTTTCGCCGCACCATCAAGCTGTGAACAGTTTGCCGGCTACCGTGTTCCCGCTTTCCTATGATCCTGGGTCCTTTAGGCGTAGTATTGAGTAGCGGGGGACTGATGTCTCACGCTACTGGGGACTAATGTCTCACGCTACTTGATACTTTAATTGGACGGCACTGCACTTACCATCAGGTGCAGTGTGGTCACTTTGCAGTACCAGGATAAAAGAAGACTTAAGTGAGTCCTATGGAGTTAGGCATAAACATAGGCACGGACCACAGGTGTTTCGGTTCGTTCCTGTGTCGGATCGGAAATGAGGTGTCTGTCATTGTGGCAACTGCCTCGAGGACAGGGCCCAACACACGTTGGAGGAGTGCCCAGCCTGGAACGAAGAGCGTAGCGCTCTCAGAGCATGTCGTCCATAGTCGCCAGCCGGAGGTTCTGGCGTGCGGTGGCCCACTTCTGCGAGAACGTAATCTCGCAGAAGGAGAGTGCCAAGAGGAATCGGGAACGATTTGATCCCTCCCGCCGCCAGAGGCGACGTAGGAGGCGCCGTGTGAACGACTGACCGACGTCTCCCGCCCTGTAGAATGGGGGCGTTTGGAGAATTCCATGACGGTAACCCCTGCCTGTCGTACGAGGCGACTAATTGGGACCATCGGAAGTCGCGGGTGAGCAACGGGGATCTGTCAGCCCATATCGATGCACTCCAATTTCGGTGCATCGTGCGACCCCGAGATGGACGGCAGCTTGGGTGATAAGACCTCGTTCGCTGTCGTTGTTCGGTGCCCGGGGGCTCCTAAGCCCCACATGGAGATGGGCCCGTACAGGGCACCGCCCAGGGGCGGTTCCAGCAGCAATTCTAGCAATCCTTCGGATACCCCAGGATCGCTCCGTAAGCGCCGAAAAGGCCACCGAGGGGTTTTAGCTGGTAGTGTCGGGTGGGGTGTACATAGGGGGTAGGGACTCGGCCCAGCGGCAGCACGGATAGCCATCATCCGGGCGAGGGGGATGCTGGGTCATAAGACCAGCTAGTCCAGCATAACCGTTTTATTCTTATTCCGCTTCCCCCCGAAGCGGGCGGCAGTAATAAAACGCTTTCCCCGCGACAAACAAAAAGGCATAAACATAGGCGATGTCAAAGTTTAATGGCATCACAGCCAATATTTAAAAACAATACTCGCTAATCGGTCTCCTCCACTGATATATATATATATAAGGTCTCCTCCAATGACGAAAAAACATCGAAAAAACCTAATAAGTCTCCTTTTTTTATTTATTTAGGTACTCCATTGATATATAGAAGATTTACTCTATAAAAGAGAAGGCAAAGGTTCTCCGCCATGCACCCATGTCTGTCGTTATTTTTGTCCAAATCTGGGCTAGAATTAAAGTCTTCTTCTTCTCTAGTTTAAACAAAAGGCCGAAGCCATGTCTGCAGTCTTCATCTATTCAAAAGGGGGAAACCATGTCCGATATTTTTCTCATTCTAAAGGTCGGAGCCATGTCTGAAATAAACACAATTCAAGAGGCCGAAGTCATGTACCTAATAGTGACAATATATAGGCCGAAGCTATGTCTGTAATAGTCACAATTTAAAGGCCTAAGCCATGTCTGAAATATTTTTTTCATTTATTAATCACAATACAACATCACATCACATTGCCGCCATTTTTCTTTACTTTTGTTTTTCCTAATAAGTCTCCTCTGAAAATAGCGGGAATGTTTTTTTTTAATCTTTTTCCCTTGTAATGGGAAGGCAAAGGATTCGAACCCATACAGCCTCGTCAATCGTGTAATGATATCATCCTTTCATCCAGTAAGGCCTAAGGCTTAAGCCACGTCTTCAATTTATTCTTTCTATATATGGTTTTTTTCAGTAAGACCTAAGCCAAGTCTTCAGTTCATTCTTTCATTATAAGGGTTTTTGTGTTAAGTAAGGCCTAAACCAAGTCTTCATTATATTTTGTTTGGCCAATTTTTACTCATTAATTCTCCGGCCGAAGCCTCGTCCCTTCTAATCCCTACTCTAAGTTCTTATCACAAATAAAACGTCACATCACATTACTGCCATTCTCCAATTTTTTCTGATATGTAGGTTTCTTAAATTTCTCTGTTCTTTTGAAAAGTTTATAAACGACGGAAAGCGCGGGAACGTCTTTTCTCATACAGACGTTCCCGCGCTCTCTGGCAGGAATGTGATGTGACGATTTATTTATGATTAATAAATCAATTAATTATTTCAGGCATGGCTTTGGCCTTTCAATTGTGACTATTTCAGACATGGCTTCAGCCTTTTGAATTGTAACTATTTCAGACATGGCTTCGGCCTTTAGAATGGAATAATATCCGAAATGGCTTTGGCCTGTTGACTTTTAAAAACCAGAGAAGAAGAAGACTTGCAATTTAAACCCAGATTTGGAAAAAACGACAAGACAAGGCTGCATGGTGAAGAACCTTTGCCTTCTCTTTTATATAAAAAAGAGAGAATGAAACAAAAAACTGTGGTGGACATCTGAACAATAATATTTAGATCTCATAAAAATAAAAGAAAATTCTACATTTTAGAAACATGCTTATCTAAAACTAGAAAAGAAAGTGCAAGTAACGTTGTGCGCCATGGATAAACTGACCGTGATATCTGCAACCCTGTTCATGGCAGCTGATGTTTTTGCGATTGTGAGTCTAGCAATGCCAGACTGGATTATCACTGAAATAGGAGGTGAATAATAATACCAACTTTAATATGTTAAACTATATTTTTCAGTAAGATAAAAAAAATTACCGATTATAGTAATATTCGAAATAGACGTGAAAGTATACTTTTCAGGAAGAGCTTTTAAAGACATCCGTATTAGTTCCTAATTTGATTTTCTGCAGGTGACACACGTCTTGGTTTAATGTGGTCGTGCATTACGCTATATAACCGCCCACAAGTATGTTTTACACCTGACTTGCAGCCAGAGTGGTTGCTTGCTCTGATATGCATTTTCATTGGATGCATTTGCATTACGACTACTGTGATTCTCTTGGCGTCCAGTCACTTCGATCGTAATGTTATACCATATGCACGTTGGGTGGGGTTTGCAGCAAGTAAGAATAAACTTTGATTATTTTTTTATTTATTCATTCATAAAATTATGTTAATTATAGTTATGCCAGCTTTCATTAAACTTTGATGTCTAGGTTTATGCCAGATACAGATACATAGTACCCACTTAAGTCGTAATCATAACAGCCTCTGTGGCACAGTAGGCGAGCAGCCTGCTGTGAAACGAAAGGGTGTGAGTTCGATTCCCACACTGGAACTAATGTTTGTGTGACACAACAGGCATTTGTGTCTGGGTGTTGTGAGACTGAAAGTCTCCAAGGATATCCAAAACACAAGACTCGTATCTTAGTTTGCGATCAGGGCAATGTGTGTAATTGTTGGGTGTTAGTTATTTATCAAACAGCTGCCTAAATACTTAGCGCATTACCTGACTTTACAACACTGATTTTCGGACTTTTAGTGCTGCTAAACAACTAATTACCAACTGCAAAATATATAAATAGTCAAGCATTCATATTTAATCATGAGTAAAAATAATTATTTGACATAAATGGGTGTAAATGTTATTCAAACACTCTATGAGGTACCTATACTTTAAAGGTGTTGAGATAACAGACAAACAGACAGATAGATATAATTCTTATAAAATTGTATGTAGTTAATTACTCCCCAATTCCCTCAAGCATTTTTCCCATGAATTTTACAATCTATAGAAACGTAAAATTAACAATGTTATTATATATGTATTGATGTTAATCATGACATGTTTTTTTTATTTCAGTGGTTGTATTTTGCCTAGCTGCTGTAATTTTCCCAATGGGCTTCCATGTAGATGAAATTGGAGGACAGCCATACCAATTGCCCAATAGCCATCAAGTCGGAATCTCCTACATATTATTTGTCCTTTCTTTGTGGATAACTGTTATATCAGAACTATTTGCTGGCAAAGTCTGTCTGCCCCATTTCTAGTTTCTGAAATACCTTACAATAGTATTGATCTGAAAATAATATCTGTATTTACTGTTATGAATTTATATGTATATAGGCAATGTTAATTTGTAAATAAAAATACTTAGTAACATTTTGTGACGAATTAATTAAGAATAACTTTTCAAATGGTGATCACATTGACTGCAGGATAACATACCTACTTTAAAATATTATTTTTTTATAACTACTGCCTTGGTAATGAGGTGGTGTAATTGCGCATAAGTTACAACTACTATGCTGAGTTCTCAGGTTCCATCCCCGGGTCAGGTAAGGTGATATAGGGATTTTCTATATAAAAATACTCAGTATCAGTCTGAAGTCTGGAATTGTGCCTGATATGGCGACAGGCTCGCGGGCCCTGTCACTTTATGGGACCGTAATAAATTCGGCAAAAAGTGCATGTACTGGTTACACCTCTGCCTACCCTTTCGGGCATTATAGGCGTGAGTGTATATGTATGTTCTGTGGATCATTTTATATTAACAACAAGCTGTTGCAAACTCTCAGGTGTTCTGCTCGGCTTATATAGAAACAGTGGGCGACAGCGATGGGCGCGGGGGTGAACGCATCAAACGAGTCCCGTCATCGGTGTGAGAAACGTCGCAAGGGTGGTTCTCGTCCCGGGAACTCGGAGCTGTCCCTAATGCGTCGAAGAGGGCCACCGCAGAGTTTTATGTTGGTATTGCCGGTATAGGATGTACTTAGTTCGAGGGACTCGGTCCAGCGATCGTTCGGATGTTCATCTTTCCCGGGTAGTTCAAGACTGTTCGTAAGACTGGTGAACATTATCAACCCGCCTCGCCAACAAATCCTCCCCAAGTTTCAGCTTTCACAAGTCATAAGTATTTAATTTTAGATCATTATTGGTTACCTAATGTACTGAGCGAAAATGTATGCTTTCATTTTTTAGTAACTAAATGAAATATAGTATTTACGATCGCTAGTTCGTAAATATTCTATTTCATTTAGTTGAGTGAGTTAGAGTTCCAATATCTTCTAGATTGGAATTGATTTCAAAAGTGGCCTACTGATTAAATAACTAAATTGTTTGCTGGTTCCGAAACTATGTATTTAAGTTGGTAATAATAATCTGCAGTGACACTTAGGGCAACAGAAATGTTCTACTTTTCTGTTGACCAGTGTTATCAATAAATAATTACCTAACGGGGATTACTTTTCTAATCCTAATGCCCTAACGTCGTTGGGTGCGCTGTAAGTACTCCCGATTTTTTATATTAAGACGCGACTCGTGCGACAACGAAACCAGGATTATTGAACGTTGACGGAGGTCTTACAGATTTGATATTAAAAGGAGCTAAAATTACCGATTATTCTTAAAATTTTAAAGATGCGGCTCGACACGCCCGGGCACCTTAAAAATATGTATACATGGTAAATAAACACTGTTGCTTTCAAAATCGAATTGGATGCATGTTCATAATGGGATTTTTTCTTTATTTTTTAGTGCCTCGATAGGCAGGCGAGCAGACGGGCCACCTGATGGTAAGTAGTCACCGCCGCCCATAGACTTCTGCAATGCCAAGGCACCGCAAAACCGCTGCCTACCGATACCGTATTCCCTCCAAGTGTAGAGATTTTTTTATTCGCTTTACGTGTATCGCTGCGCGCTACGTGAGTACCTCAATGATAGCTAAAATCCATGATTGTAGGGGTTAAAGTTAAAATTTAAACCGATTTGACCAAGGTGTGTGTAACATCCTTTTTCTTACCATGTGCGTTACGCCGATGAAACCAACACACGAACACACTTACAGAAAGTGTTTTGGTGTACTCTGCCTACAGTTGCGCCGCACACAACGCATTAAGTAGTGCTGGTACAGCGCACCCTTAAATCTAAGTATTCCAGTTCCGGAAAACGTACTTTTCCAAGGAATCATGATTGCTATGTGATCTATGAACAAAAGTAATAAAACAATATTTAACAAAAAACATTTATTAACACTAATTACGATTTTAATGTTTCATTTATTATTAGGTAATTGTAAAGCAACTTAAATAATTAAAATAATTCTACATATTTACATAATAACAGACATTGAGACGAATCACTTCATTATTAGCAAGTCTTTGAAAGTCTTGTGAACACTATATTCTGAATGAATTTTCTCCCAACTCTAGTAGCACATTAATGTTCGAGGCACCACATTGTCTTCTTTCTTGAAAATAATTATTAAAGGCGTCTTCACTTTCGATTGCTGGTGAACTGAATGCATAACTTGTTGCTATAGTTGAGCCTCATCCTAGGAAATCTTATTAAAAAAGATGAGTACTATACAACAGATGAGCAGGACTCTGTATTCTTGTGCCCCACCCTGCGGCCACGCGTTCGTTACATTACCACGCAACAACACGCTACTATAACGGGACGGCTATCAAACAGAAAATGTTATATACTCGCTACAGCTGGGAGACTGGCCTTGCAATCTATTTGGGTTTGATCGCAGCCAGTGTATGAAAGAGGAAATTGATTTAAGAACTCAAAAGCCTTAGAACTCGATTCAAACGCCAACTCTCGAATGATGAAGTCCACAGGAACGGCTTGTCTGTAGCTGCACATATAAAAAGATATTAGAAAAACATAACCAGCTAAGCTGGCCAATACACTAAAAGATATTAATTAAGCTAACATTGGTGCTAAAACTCCTAACAAAAAAACTCTTATTTATTATATTATCAAAGATTACATTTGTATAAATATAACTCTCAAAACCAAGTGTGATTGATGATTTTGTTACGAAAATATGTAATCTAAACAAAATACTCCGAATCGTCATCGACGGTTGCAAGGCTGATTGGTTTAAATAATTATTTCCGATATCTGTATATATAAAAGAAGAAACTGACTGACTGACTGATCGATCAACGCACAACCTAAACGGCTGGAGTTAGAGACTTGAAATTTTGACAGTAGGTACCTTTTAACACTTAGGCATCCACTAAGGAAGGGTTTTTGGAAATTCCACCCCTAACGGGGTAAAATAGGGGAAGAAAGTTTGTATGAAAATCCGTCATTTCTGAAGTTAAACGCATGAAAATTGGTATTAGGCCTTTAAGTTAAAAAATATGTATTTCAGGACTTTTGGAAATTCCACCTCTAAGGGGAGTAAAATAGGGGATGAAAGTTGAAATGAAAATCCGTCAATTTTTAAGTTAAACGCAAGAAAATTGGTATTTTGTATGGTATACTTTTTCTCCCAAACATGACCTCCACGCGGGCGGAGCCGCGAGCAACAGCTAGTCGAACTATATACGGCATCAGCTAATTTCTCAGCATGTTTAAAACCTATTTCCCTTCATTTCTATGGGCACTGTTTTGAACCACCAAGTAAAACTACACTCATTTTAAGAGCCATTGACTAAAATCGCATTTTCGTTTAACATTTGAACATTCGGTAACATTAACAGTTTAGTCTTTTCAACTTCAATTTCACGACGCGGCGGCGGTTAATTCATACGTGCAGATTCAATTTCCAATATGCAAAGCGAATAAGACACTATTACCTAAGATTTTAGTATAATCCTAGGTAATGATATTGCTATGTAATGTCGGTAAATAATTAGTTCAAAAATATATGCTGTTGATTAAAGCCTTTTTTTATCCTGTCACGGCATAGTGACCACACTGCACCTGATGGTAAGTGCAGTGCCGTCCAATTAGAGTATCGAATGGCGTGAGACAATCTTCCCCCCGGTACTCAACATAATCATGCCAGCCTGCTTCTTCACACTACGCCATGGGCAAGAAGGTGAAGAAACGGTTAAGGGTCTACTCAGAAGGCCGCAAAACGGCCAAACATCGTACCCCAATTCGAGATCCCCGACAAAGTTAAAATTTTACTTTAAAGTCGATTTTTGTCCAAATTGACGCATAAGCATTTAATGCCATACTCGAAACACACAAAACCTTAATTTACTTAAATAACTTTCCACTAACAGATTTATTGTTATTAAATTGTAATTAGGTGCTACTGTTCATGACAAAAATGACACCACACCGCCTAAATCACGCTCGTAAGTCGTAGGTAATAGTTGATGTTTTTTTTTATCTTCCATCCTACCTTAACTTTGCCAACCAAATATTATTTTCAAATCCAACAACAAATTTAAGTTACTATTAAGAGCTAACGATTAACGATAACCTCCGTAAAATTTTCCATAAAGTAACGCCGCATTGTAGTTTAACGAAGTTTTGATTAACCATGGCCTTACTGAGTATTGCTACTGTTTGCGACACGTTTATGGAATCTAAATAAAAAATCCGACGTCGTTGTACCATAATAAAAGTAAAAAAGCATATCCAAGGCAGTGGCAGATAATTTAAACATATCTAAAGGCGCGGTGTTCATTTTTGAAACTTGACAGCCAAAAGGTTAAATGAATTACCGAAATATAGCAACAACTACACTTTAATTTTCCCTACACTTCCTATTTTTTTTATAATTATGGGTTGAATAAGGAGTTACCCGTCACATCATGTAAATAAAAGAGGCAAACTAATACTAGTATAGACTAGTTGCACAGTATAGTGTAGGCAGTGGTGGATTTACCAGCTGGCTGAATAGGCTGGAGTTTAGGGACAGAATATTTGAAATGTCTTACAGAAATTAAAAAATACAAAAACTCTACTGTCACATGTTTAATAATTTAGATATTTTTTCTATAATTAGCGTAGTTGCGTTTGCCTGCGGCGCGGGAACTAGTGACATGACTTAGTGTGCCTGACGTATCCAATTGTAAAGGTTGCTAGGACCGGCAAGATTATAAAAACCTATTGACTGCAAATGTGTAAATTCGTCACTGAGTGTAGGTATCGCGCATCTGCCCCCGCTTACCGATTTACAGCATGAGCTTTATATAGCTTTATAAATAACTAGCTGATGCCCGCGGCATCGCCCGCGTGAATGTTATTTTTGAAAAATGTTATAAAATCCATGGAGTCATCTTAAGCTATTACGTTTTTATATTGCTATCCCATAAGAACAGTGCATTGTTAGGAGGAAAAATTAGGCATCCGTGAGTCATAAAAAGAATTCATTACATTCAATTTCACCTAGAATCGGCTACATTATTCAAATTTACAGGCAAATACTACTGATTAATATATTAGTATAGATGAGTTATTCATAAATAAATATTCAACCAATGATAATGTGGTTTCACAGAAAGGTTTTTGTTCACATTATATTTAAAATAATGTACAAAATGAAACATAATGCGCTAGTAACTAATAACCCTATCAGTTAAATTAGAAGCATAAATGAAAAGTTTGATGTTTCCTGGTTGGCCAGGTGGCTTAACATTTAGACTAAGATACCAACCAATGAGGTCTTGGATTGAAACCCCAGGTTATGCAGTTGCAAATTATGTAGAAATTGTGTATTTTCAAATGGAATAATGGTCACATTGGTTAGATAAACATTATGGGACCGTAATAAATTCAGACTGCCTCGGTGGCGCAGTTGTAATTGCGCATGCGTTTACGACTGCTATGCTGAGGTCTCGGGTTCGATCCCCAGGTCGGGTAAAGTGATGTTGGGTTTTTCTATCCAGAAATTCCCAGTATTAGCCAGGAGTCTGGAACCTGTGCCCGGTATGGCGATAGGCTCGCCCCCTATCACATCATGGGACCGAAATTTGGCGAAAAGTGGGTGTACTAGTTACACCTCTGCCCACCCCTTCGGGGATTACAGGCGTGAGTGTATATGTATTTTTTTTTTTTTTTTTTATCGTGACTCGGCAAAGTGACCACACTGCACCTGATGGTAAGTGCAGTGCCGTCCAGTTATAGTATCAAGTAGCGAGGGATAGATTATCACTCGCTACTCAATACAATCATGCCGGCCTGCTGTGTAGCTTCTTCACACTACGCCTAAAGGACCCAGGATCATAGGAAGGAGGGAACACGGTAGCTGGCAAACTGTTCCACAGCTTGATGGTGCGGCAAAAGTACGAGTTTGCGAACCTCTTAGTTCGGGCCGGGGTAGTAGACACCACAAAGCTGTGGCTCCGCAATCCAGTACGCGTGGTTCTGGTATGGAAGGGAGAGGATGGGATAAGATCAAACAATTCTTCAGAGCATTCACCATGATACAGACGGTAGAACACGCTAAGCGAGGAAATATCCCTACGCAGCTGTAGCGGCTCCAGGCTGTTACTCACGTCTGCATCATTCACAATGCGGATGGCCCGCCGCTGCAACCCGTCCAAGGCATCGAGGAGGTATTTTGCGGAACCGTCCCAGAGGTGCGAGCAGTATTCCATTCCCGGTCGCACCTGTGCTTTATATAAGCGGTAGAGCTGACCGGGCGTGAAAAACCGCCGCACCCTGTTCAGGATTCCGACCCTGCGGGAAGTGGCGGATATTACGCCCTCGATGTGACTCCTTGGATTAAGATCGCAGCGGATATCCATACCTAGGACACTAAGGTCATTCCGCATTGCGAGTGGAACACCCTGAAGAACGGGGATTGGAGAAAACGGAGACTTCTTGCACGAGAACGCGCACACCTGGGTTTTCTTGGCATTAAACTCAACCCGATTCCTGGTACCCCATGATGATATGAGATCCAAGGCCTGGTTGAGCTCCATGACAAGATCCTCGCGTCTCCTCTCAGTATCCACCCGGCAACCAGGAGGCTTGCTGCAATAACGCCCATGAACCGTGCTGTCGTCTGCATAGCAATGAATGTTGCCAAGCGACAACATATCATTGATATGCAGAAGAAACAAGGTGGGCGAAATCACAGAACCTTGTGGTACTCCGGCATTTACTGACATGAACTGCGAAGCGTGTCCATCAACGAGGACACGCATTCTACGCTCATGCAGAAAGCCGGAAATCCACTTGCACAGGTTGTCGGGCAGACCGTATGCCGGGAGCTTGGAGAGAAGGCCACGGTGCCAGACCCTATCAAACGCCTTGGCTATGTCGAGACTCACAGCCAGAGCCTCGCCATGCCTGTCAATCGCCTCGCCCCAGTGATGCAATACAATCGCTAGAAGATCACCCGTTGATCGGTTATGGCGGAAACCATATTGTCTGTCACTGATCAACGAGTGATCCTCCAGGTAACGAACTAATTGGCTGTTAATTAGTCGCTCCATGACTTGACAGATCACTGAGGTGATGGCGATTGGGCGGTAATTGTTAGGGTCTGACCGATCACCCTTTTTGGGGATCGGCTGCACATTGGCCTCCCTCCACGATTCAGGCACAACACCTGAGAGGTAGGACGATCGGTATAGGCGCGTCAGTGCAGGAGACAACTCCGCTGCACACTTTTTGAGACTGTGTGGACTCCGCGACTCGGTGGAACATAATGTTTGTTCTGGTCGCCGCATCTAGTACGTAGTACATATAGATCGCTGCATCATTTATATATTTATTTTCATCGTGTTTTACTGTTGTCGGTAAAAAGTTTATTGGATGTATATGTATGTATGTAATAAATTCGGTGAAAAGTGGGTGTACTGGTTACACCTCTGCATACCCATTCGGGGATTACAGGTGTGAGTGTATATGTATATGTGTGTAATATGCAGCAGTTAGTAAAGTCTATAGAAGAAAATGATTTATAAATGGTTATGGTCTGATAGAAGTTAATTTCTATGGTTCTTAATACTAAGAAATTTTGTAAGATACATACATACACCCAAAGGAAATGAAGCTAAATATAGCACCAACAAAAGTAAAACTAAAACAATGTAAAAGACATACGACTTTATGATGTATTTGAGATATTGTTTCCTTTCCCGGTCCACGAACCACTCCATAAGATAACCTGCCATCAGTGGAGCTGTTTTGTAGAGTAAGAAAAACTTATGTAGATTTCCAGTAGCCCAAGCACATCTTGTTTCAAGGGCATGTTTTATGCATTCATTTTCCCTGTCGTCTTTTGAAAGAAACTGAAATATAGTTGTTAAATCTGAAACAAAGTTAATGCACGAATTGTAATTGTTATTAATTTTCTTAATGCTTGTATCCCTTCTTATCCCTATCCTTTAGTCTTGTGTTGTGGGTATCAGGGACTACGAGAGACTTTCGGTCTCACAACACCCAGACCCCAGACACAAATATCACTCTGTCACACAAACATTTGTCCCAGTGTGGGAATCAAACCCACGGCCTCTCGTTTCACAGCCGGTTCTCTCCAGCTGCGCCACAGAGGCTGTGAATGGCACTGCACTTACTGTCAGGTGCAGTGTGGTCACTTTGCTGTGCCAGGGTAAAATAAATGAGGCAGAACACGCTGGGCGCGTAAAATAAAATCATGCTTGTATAAATTTATGTTAAACACATATAGTATGTACCACAATGTGCACTAAAACAGTAGATATGTTGTGCAGTCAATATATACATGAAAAATTACAACACTTACCTAATGTATTTTTAGTAAAAATATAATACAATATCCTATATGCTGTAAATTCTGCTGAGTTTGCTCTACTTCCAGGCAATTCACTATAAAGCATTTTCAGCTGTGTTTGACATTGGTTAAACTCTTCATGATCACCTTTTTCTAAGGCAATGCGTGCATGTGTTTCATAAACATCTACTGTAAAATTGTCTCTAACACCTTGTACCTAAAAAAATTATAATGTAGAAGTTAGGATTGATACTATTTTGCTACAATAAAACAAAGATGTGTTTACAATACACAAAAATAATGCTATAAGTTTTGTTTGTAAAACATAACAAGAATTAGTTATTGGATTTTCATTTTCAAAGTGAATAACAATATTCTATTATTGATAATTACTAAACTGTAAAGACCTCAGGTATTAATAATGTGTTCTCATGATTTTTCAAGAGATATCGCTGCATTAATTGAAATACGTATTCACAACCCCACAACTCAATGTACTTCAACTGCGGGCTTGTAACAGCATTCTAGCAGAGCCTCAAACAGATTCAGCCAGAATGTTAAACAAATTAATTTATAAATTATAATATCTGTGTAATCAGTTCATGTAGGTATTTATATGTATATTTACCAGGGCGACATATTCACTAAGTGAAAAAGCCCTTAATAAAGAAAAACAAAAAATAACATAGTAACACATAACATAACAATAGACACTATCTTTCATTAACATTAAAATTTTAAATTTATTTAAATAAAAGTAGTGCTTACAGTTAAATCTTGACGAATGGATTTCAACTGGTCACATGCATATCTATAATCTTGTTTGTCTACCCATTTTTCTTTGACATATTTGAGGGAAGCTCTGAGTACGCAGACAGGTCGAACTTCACAAGCTTCAGGAGCTTTTGTCAATCTTAAAAATGATTTTTCTAAATCTAAACATGTGCCAACTATATGCATATTGTTAAGTTCATAGTCTCCGTCATTGTCCTGTATAATAGGCTTCCTAATTGTAGGCTCTAGTCTTTTATTAGGGCCTGCCTGCAATGAACTAGCTATGGAGGGAACATTACCACTACCAGCAAACCTTTCTGCTCTTTTTTGGAGTTTTTCTGCATTGCCCTGAAAATCTTCAACAAGAAATTGATTATATTGTTTTTTTTTATTTTTAGGATATTTATCACATTTCTTTTGGTCCAAAGACAGTCTTTCTTTAAGCTTCTGTCTTCCTTTCCCTTTATTTTTTTTTTCTTCAACCTCATCACTAGAAGTAGATGAAGAGCTGAAAACATACATATTGAATTATTAAAAGAAAAAAGGTATGTATGACTTTTATATATACAAAATGAATCTCACATACCTAAGTCTCTTCCTAGGAGGACTTCTAGATTTAGACCTACTTCTAGAATGAGGTCGCCTTCTTCTCTGAGGTGAATTTTTGTGGCTGGTAAAGCTACGACCACATAAGCTAGGTCTATTCTTATTGGTTTCTACAATATTTTCACACTTTTGATATAAGCTTAATGCTCCCCGAACGGGCTTTACTGCTAAATTATTGCGTTCACTATGAACACTTGGAATAGGCTCATCATCCCAATTTCTAGTCCATATCTCATCCTTGTTAGCAGCAGCAGTAATACGGCCCTTCAGACAAATATCAATTTGATCCCGGTCAAATGTAGATTTACATTTTTCATAACACCTTTTAATGTACCTCTCAAGACTGTCAGGCCAGTTTCCCGCAGAAGATGGACACATTGTATTAGACTTAAAAATATTTGATGATGAATTTATATGAATATCATTATCAGGTGATGTTTGAATTGTGGGTTCCTCAAACTCTGGCGGTTCAGGTATTTTCTCTGTTGGCAGCGGAGGTGGTAAGGGAACATCAATTGGTGGTAGAGGGGGTGTTGGTGGTGGAGGAGGTGGTGGCCTGGGGACATCTGGAGGTGGAAGTGGCGGTAATGGTGGGGGATGATCTGGTAAAGGTGGTAAAGCTATATCCAAACACTCCTGTCTTTCCTCATACAGCTTATTATTACCCTTCTTTCGTTTCTTTTTTTGACCATTATTATTCAACAAAAGAGGGTTTTCGATCGGAGGTAAAGGTGCTGGTTTTCTCATTGAATTTAAATTAAACCTAATAGGACTTTGATGAAGAAACGGCCGGTTAACATCCATAGAAGCAGGCGTCCCAAGTAGCGGAGATGGAGGTGGTTTAGAAAATTGGGACGGGTTAAATTCCGGCTTGGAATCCTTGTTATGTTGAAAATGTTGAGGGCTCCCCGGATATCCGCCGTTGTTTCCCATTTGGTTGTAATATTGATTAAAATAGGGTGGGTACATTCCGTGGTACCCATTATACCCATGGTAAATACCATACATCCAGTTAGGATTAGGCAACATGCCATTCATTGTTTGCAGAGCCGGATCTTTTGAATTATTTTCAGACATTATTGTGAAAATTAACTACTTATACTCCTAAAAACCAAACGTTATTGTCCAACTTACGTTGACCCTAATCAAAATGGCGCCTCGTAATTCCAACTATAATGTTCATAGTTTTAATAATGTTCTCTCACGTGCACAAATAAATATCATAAAAAATGCTTTAAGCACAAATGTATTAACACAATCACAAATTAAATTAGTTGTAGAGATGTTTGACGCCACGACTTTTATTTTATACGTCAATCACCATGAACACTCTCTATTATTTAGTCGTCACTCGACATTCTCGTCAATCGCCATTATGATTCATATTTCATGTTTCAACTTTCAGTGGGCTAGGGATGTCAAAATAACATGGGATGTGAATATAAAACACACTAATCGATTTCCAACATTTCTAATAAATCAACTATATACATTTCAATTCCTTTTTGTTGTCCCAACAACAAAATAAAACGACAATTAGGTTTTCGATTTATTTATATTTATTTTATGTTTATTCTAGTAAAATTTAAATGGCACTGAACATTTGTGCCAATAATTATTTTATAAGATTTTTTGAAAAAACTAATGACACTCTAGGTGGCATGGTTCAGAACCTTTGCCTTTTTCATAGGCCAAAATGGAAAAAAATAAATACATGTAAAATAATTTATTTTAAATCTATTATGATAAATAAAGAGCATTGTTAAACCTAAACGTAATTAAATATATTAAGTATGGACCTATTGAAAACACCTTCAGTTCAGTCACTGTTAGATTCTGATTTAGAATCGGTTGAAAGTTTACATTGTTTAGATATAGAAGAGGTATTTTTATTTCGTATTCAGATTTTTTAATATTCCTGCTGAGCTCGATCCCGCCCCCCTTTTCTTTTATTATGTTGCCACTATATATTTAATCTATTTGAAATATGACAAATTAATTATATCAAAAACGTTTTACTTACACAGTTGGATGAAGTTGAATATGCATTACCAGCTAGTGAAGCACCCACATTGGCTGAAGTATTATCAATAACGGAGGAAGTTGACAATAAGGAAACACCTGAATCCATCACTGACCCTTTGACTTGTTCAGCACTACAAGTTGATTTTTTACAAGCTATATCACAGCAATTGTTACAGGCACAAGTATGTCTATTTTATTTATAATTTCTTATTTTTACATTATGTAGTTGTTTAACATATTGACTGCAGCACACACTCATTATGTTTTTAAGTTTGCATAGCTAAATTGCAGATATCGCCTTATCTTAGTTGTAAACATATAGCAACATACAAAGCTGGGTAAACCATTATTATATCACATCAGTCATCATGTACATAATTTTTTTTGTACTTATACATACGTATATTTTACTTGTATGGTAAAATCCATGTGTAAGTTTAATCCAAGTTTTATCCATATCTATTTTGGTAATTATTTCCTAATTAACATGAAATGTGGACACATTGCCTCCTAGTAAGTCCTGTATTTTTTTTTAAAGAAGGGTTTATATACTGTTTTTTTTAATCAAAGTCATTATTTCGAGGTAATAACAACAAAGTAAAAAGTTTCCTTGAATTTTACATCAATTAAAAAACATACCCCATCTAGAACACATCAGTAAGACAGCAATGTCCTTTGAAAACAGTCAGTAAAAAGTTCTATAGCTTCCATAACATAGCTTAAGCATAGCATAGCTAAAATCATTTCTTTGCCAAGCTTATTGGACACTGGTGATAATGACGTCTCAACATCAACAACATAATCTAGTGTCTATTTTTTAGTGTCTACTGACCCTCAATACTCATTAATTCACAATGCTAGCAGTTCAGTCAATCAAATGTTGCTGAAGGCACAGGTACCAATTGCTAATTATTACATTAAGGTCACAACTAATCCTGCACAAAACATAGGGATGGTTAATAGTTATTGATACTTGAAATGACTGGGATTACCATACATTGAGTGGGGACTTCAATCTTATATTAATTAATTAACAATCATTAATTAACATTAAAATGATTAAAGTATAATCAATACTAATTTAGTATTATATATACAGGTAATTTTTGTTTGTATGTAGGGGAACTATTACAGTGCTTCTAAAAATTCTATCACTTGCAATAGAAAGTTGCACTATTGAGGACTAATTATATATATTTATTTTCAGGAGAGGTCATGGGCTGGAGCTGCGACAGCACTCAGTGTAGGAACAAATGGAAAATTAACTGTTGGGACAGCACACGGTCATCTTCTATCATTCTCTGAACAAATTCTGAGATGGGTCTGTGATGTTAATACAGACATAGGGGCTGTATCGTGCCTAGCTTACAACAAAGACACTACTAGATTACTAGCTGGATATGCAAGAGGCCTCATTTGCCAGTATGAGAGTGTGAAAGGGACTATTTTGCGACGAATTACACTTGCTGGTGAAATTTGGGGCACCTTGAGAGTAACATGGGCTGGGACGTCTGGTCTCGCACTCGACACCGGCGGTTCTGTTTGGTTGATAAAATTTTCACGGCCACTAGGTGTACGATCTTCTCGCACCTCATGTCTATTTTCTGGTGCCAGAGGCGAGGTGGTTGCTATGGCTGCTCGTGATGCGCGTATTTTGGCGCTGGCAACACTTTCTCGAGTGATTATAGTGGCTGGTGGCAGAGCAGCTGGGATGCGACTTTGTGGGCCGCCAGACACACTTCCTGTATTAGAATGGGCAGAATCTGATGAGCGGTTGTTAGTGTGTGCGCGCTCTAAATCACTATATTGGCTATCGTTAAGTATTTCTGGTTCGTCAATATCTCTCAGACCTGTGCAAAGAGTTGAACTGAAATATACACCATTGTGGCTGGGATGGCTTGGCGGAAATCTTGCCATCTTTGATGCAGATGAAAATTTACGTCTTTGGGGAGATGATTACGACAAACCTCTAGACCTCTCACATATAGAACTAGTTTACGATTCAGCTTTTTTCAAGGTAAAAAGTATTTATGACTAAAATTTCATTCAGTTGACTTTTATCAGTTTCTATAAACAATACCTACTTACTTACACTAGAGCTGATACTGAATTTCGTTTGATACGTAAAAAGTCACAAGAAATTCAGTTCTCTTTCGAAAAAAACTGGCCATAGGTTCTGTTTCAAACAAAAATACATCTTAATTTTAGCTAATAATTCTAAACTGACTTAAGAGTTATTTTTATCCTGGTACGGTACAGTGACCACACTGCACCTGATGTAAGCGCAGTGCCGTCTTATTAGAGTATCGAGTAGCTAGAGACATTTTATCCCCCGCTACTCAACACAATCATGCCGGCCTGCTTCTTCACCCATGGGGCAAGAAGGTGAAGAGGCGGTCGAGGGTCTAGTGTCAGAGTACTCAGAAGGTCGCAACACGTCCAAACATCGTAGCCCAAATCTAGACCACCGACAAAAATCGGATGTAGGTACACTGGCTGACCCCGGAACGCGACACACTTGCGTGAGCCACTATGGCGGGTTTTACACCCTGTGAAACTGTACTAGCTATTAAGTAAATCAGAAAGGATATTTGTATAAAATTTCCCCGGAAAATATTCAACACTTTCACTGAGGCGGACGCGCCTAGTGTGTTTTTGTTGAGAATAAATTAATGAGTTGCCGTATTCGAATTTCCTATCTTTATATATATAATTCTACTGTATGTGTGTATGTCACTGAACTCCACCTAAATGGCTGGACTGATTTGAATGTTTTTTTTTGTATGCGTTTGGGTGGCGCCCTGGTTGGTTTAGATTCACAAATCAGCCCGGCAGATGGCGCTGCAGTCGGTGTGGCGCTGCTTTTACGGACAGCGACGTCTGCCGGGCCCGCTAGTCTAATATAAAATATTTATTCACTCACAGGGACATTGGACAGATGGCAAAGTTTCCAGAGCCATGTGCAGAGCTGGGTTAAGCGCCTTGGGTGGTGCCAGCGTTATCGACGGGGTGTTATATTTACTGGGCCGGCGTGGAATAGTTCGTGTTCGCCAAAGGAATGTACTCACAAGAGCTCAAGCACTATTATCGTACGGTCGGCATTTACAAGCCCTAAAGCTTCTGTGTGCAACACAACAGCCCAATTCAACAGATCTTGCAAACCAGTTCATATTAAATATATCAGAAAGACCACATGTGCTTAATAATAAACAAGTTGCAGATCAAACTGTTAAAATGTGCTTAAAATTTAATCTCAGGTAAGATTTTTAGATGATTGATGTCTTTTATTACACTTGTAGTGTGTTATATTTTTACGGTCTTATTGATAATGAGTTATCGGAGCTTTATAAGGCCTTTATTAGGAGCTCGTTAAAAAATGTTATTCTTAATGGCTCAATAGAGATAAAACGCTCAACATTTTTTAACAAAGTCCTATTAACGGCCTTATAAAGCTCCGATAACTCATTATGAATAAGACCGTTAGAGAACATTACTTTTCTATATATCAATATCTCAGCCCGCATCCATCCGCTACCCGCCACCTCCTGCAAGTCTTCAGTTCGTCTTGCAGCGGGGGTCTCCTACTACGTTTGTCTAAACACGGTCTCCACTCTAGCAGATCTCTGCTCCATCGACTATCTTTCCATTTTTACTTTTCTATATAGAACACAAATGATTAAGGTTATCGTTCCAGTAACCATGGGTTGTCACTAGCGTATCACTAAATAGCTTGTAAACAACAGCCCCTTACCACAGCCCATTAAAGAGTACTTCTTGCTGTAACTATATGAGAACTTATTAAACATTACCTACAAATACACCACCCGCCTGATACGCGAGCTGACACGAAACAATTACTGAATGCAATCTCAAATATAACATTCAAATCGTTTGTGCATTTCCTTATCCTTTGATTAGGTTTCAATTTTGTGTTCAATTAATATGGCTTAAGAAGCCACTTATCATATTTAAACGCAAATACTATTGCAATTTAGTAGCAAACTACCTGATTTTGTAGTCTCAATCTTAATAATGTGCAGTACCTATAACCCTTCAAAAGTACGCAAAGGACGTTAAATGTTACTATTTAATTACTATTTCTATAACTTTTTTTTTGTTTTTCTCGGGGGTCTAGAGTTGGACTACAATGTTTTGCCATTTTGTGGCCTTCTGAGTACTCTGACAATAGACCCTCGACCGCTTCTTCACCTTCTTGCCCATGGCGTAGTGTGAAGAAGCAGGCCGGCATGATTGTGTTGAGTAGCAGGGGATAGATCGTCTGGCACTACTCGATACTCTAATTGGACCGCACTGCGCTTACCATCAGGTGCAGTGCAGTCACTTTGCCGTGCCAGGATAAAAAAAAAACTTTGCACAAGAAAAAATATCAAAATTTGTCCACATTTGGTGGAGATATCACAGATATAAAGAAATGCAGACTGTATGATTCAAAACCTTGGTGAGGTCAAAAGCTATTGAGGTGTTTTATGGGGTGTCTTTAAAAAATCATCATTAGTTGACCTCGGATATTTACAAACCAACTGTGTTATTTTTTTTGTATAATGTTTTTTTTCTATTTGCAATTTTGGACAGAATACAATGTTAGCTTCATTAATCAAGGAGAGGGGGTCCGGTCCTCCCAAATCTTTATTATTGGTCTTCGTGCGTCAGGTATCAGGGGAACCACAAAAAAACGGTGGGAACAGAAAAATAGCAGAGAATTATTTTTCTATGTCATACATCTTAAACAAAATTGTTTCCAAATGAGAAATAATATTTTATAATCTGTATGCAATTAATATATAATATTCCATTTCTCTATACCTGTTACATTATAGAATGGGCTTTCGCAACCTAAGTATTTATATCACTTCCATATAGGAATATTTAAACCTAGTTCTAGAAAGTTTAATTAGCAAATAAAATACTTTCTTTCGAATTTATTTTAGGAATGAATTGTGGGGTATTTTATGGGATAAATGTTCTAATGAAAAAGCTTTCGTCGAGGCATTAGGCGACGCCGCAGTTCGAGGTGAATTGGATAGTGCTCTCCCTTCACCAGACTCAACACAGGTAATAGCATTTGTCATTGGTATAAAGAAAATTTACTGACGCGTGGACTCAATTTTTTTTTTGCTTGCAGGCCTTAATCGAGCGCTTAGCAGAGTTTGAGCCAACTTTGGTAGAAAGAGTGCTGGCATCTCTTCCCCTAACGTCCATCGATCCTCATCGTGCAAGTGTATTCACAAGGGAGAAACGCCTTTGGCGCGGCGTCGGCGCTATCGCTGCTGCATTAGGTAATATAGCCCTATAACAATGTCTAATCACAACAAGGTAGTTGACACGATTTTTTTTATTATTTTAATCAACAAGTTACATTACCCAAAAACCAATTATGAATCCAACAAAATAAAGTAAATTAGACGCTATTCAATTCTGCTGAAAGGGGTAATTACCAAATGGCAGTAAAGGTATGCATGATATAAACCGTGACGTCACCTCTCAGAATGTCCATTACTGTGCAGTTGTGCGAGGGAGATAGTGAGATGTTCCCACTACGCACCCATTTTTGCTCATACCAATATTTAAAATGAATTATTGTGTCCTCATTATGTAGCCATTTTTGATTATGTTTTAACATACTATGTTGCAAGTACAAAACAGTGCCTTGTAACACAAACTCTCGGAAGGCGTAGTTACTGTTTGTGGACACTTATCATTAGGCAAACGATCAGCCCCTCTTATTGAAACTATGATCTATGAATGTAAAACAAATTTAGATATACAACAGAGCAGTGAGAATGCGGTAATGCAGCTTACCCATGGATGTCAATGGGCCGTAGAGAAAAAAATACATGAGTGGCCATGTCATATGTTGACGGGTGAGAAGAGAGAAGTGAAGTTATGTAAAGGTTGAACCGATATATTGTTTTTTTTAAATATATCGATTTCGACATTTTATAAAAATGTCGAATACAGTTTCGCATTTCTGACAGACATCCTTTAATAGGCGCACTTCTAGTTTCGATTCGATGAAGTACGGTGCTAAGGAGGCAAAATGTCCAGAACAAAATATACCAATGAAATTGTTCGAAATAAGCAGGTGTTTCCGCTCAGTTTTATTCGATACATACGTTTTCCGCTCCAGGCAGTAGTGCTACATGGAGATCTCCACTACCCAATATATTAAATTATAATAAATAATAAGACCTACGAGACCGCGCGAGGTCAGTGTGTTCTAAACTCTCGTGTTCCGTCTCTTCGTGTGTTTTATCCAATACGCAAAGCTACATACTGTTAGCAGAGAAGAGGAGAATAAAATTGTGTATGATTTATTTTCTTTAAAACCAGCAGCGCATCAATGATACTTCTGATGTTATGGACTGTGAATATAACATCACGTGGCTCACTTACTCGTGTGTGTCTGATATAAAAAATAAAATAGGTCCCAGGGGCAAATATGTTTGTGTGACAGCAAAACTATTACTACTCTAAATAATATTCACTTAGGCAAACAGTGAATTTGTAGGGGACATATTATAAAATTAGGAGCGGGTCTTAATCGCGCAATATTTTAATGGTATAAATACCGGCAGAAGACGGCACTAAATCTTACTCAGTCAGCCCGTGACCACGGCCAATGCAACTCGGTTGAAACGTCGGGAAATAATTGTGGTATTTATACCATTCAAATATTGCGCGATTAAGACCCGTTCCTAATTTTATAATATGTATTCAAATCAAAGAAGAAGACCAGCGATAGCCTAGTTGGTTGCGGTTCGGACTGTCAAGACGAAAGTCGTATGTTCGATACCCAAATGACATACACCTCTGACGTTTCTAAAGTTACGTGTGTATTAAATGTTAATTATCGCTTGCTTTATCGGTGAAGGGAAACATCGTGAGGAAACCCTGAGAATTCTCATAAGATTTTCGAAGGTATGTGAAGTCTACCGACCCGCATCAGGCCAGCGTGGTGAACTAAGGCCTAACCCCTCTCATTCTTAGAGGAGGCCCGTGCCCAGCATTGGGACAATGTTTAATACAGGGCTAGTATTATTATTCAAATCGCGAGTCTAAAAACATTTATTGTAGGGGGCAGTGCCGGTGCTATGCAGGAGCTGGCGACGCACACTGTGGCGGGATGTGGGTCACGTGGTGCGTTGGGTGCGGGCGGTGTGTGCACGTGCGGCGGCGGTGCGCTGGTGCTGGTGGCGGCGGACGCGCTGGCAGGCCGCGCCGCCGCCGGGCTGCCTCTGCCGGACCACGCGCAGCCCTCCGCCAGGCACGACGCACTGCGAGCGTTGCTCACCCCACACCAGGTATTACCAGGTTTTTATTTCATTTGTCAGGACGCCGCGATACGTCAATCGCTCGGCTGATTAGGTCCATAGTAAAAATAAAATATTTACCGTCAGTTTGGAATCTCAGTGTTGCTCTTTTGCAAAATGGTTTAATAAAATAAAATTTAAATTGGGTTGGAGCAGCTGAATGTATGTTATTAAGTTGCATTATTGCAATATTATGAATTATGAAATTACAAAAATATGAGTGATGGCAGAACTAAGAGTAACTAGCAGTTGCCCGCGTGGAATTCATTTTTGGGAGAATCCTTTTCTACATACACTCTATAAAGGCATCAAGTTACTATATCTTTTTACATCTGCCTAGTAGCCAGCCAGCCAGTCATTCGGAATAGGATTGAATAACATTCTAAAGTAATTATTATTCTTCAAATTAAAAATTTTATTTTCTTTCTTTCAATGCTAAAAAGTATGCACAAAAAAGTATGTGAGTTCTCGTGCATGTATATTATATATTCATGCACGAGAATATATAATATATTTCGGGGATGTTCTACTCTCAATGCGGAAGGACTTCAGTCTAGGGTACCCGCAGTGATCTTAATCTAAGGAGTCACACCGAGGGCGTAACATCCGCCACACACGCAGAGTCTGAATCCTGAACAAGGTGTGGCGGTTTTCGATGTAAAGTGCAGGTATGGCCGGGAATCAAATACTCTGCTCGCACCTCTGGGACGGTTCCGCCTAAATACCTAAGTACTCGATGGCTTGGATGGGTTGCAGCGGCGGGCCAACCGCATTGTGAATAATGCAGATGTGAGTAACAGCCTGGAGCCGCTACAGCTAAGGAATATTATTTCGCTTAGCGTGTTCGACCATCTGTATCATGGTGAATGCTCCGAATAATTGTTTACTCTTATCCCATCTTCCCCCTTCAATGCCAAAACCACGCGTGCTGGCTTACGGAGCCATGCGGGGATCGAACCCACGGCCTGTCGTTTCACTGTCGGCTATACTCGCCCGCTGCGTCACGGAGGCCGTCAAAATGTAATTTAGTACGAAAATATTATAACTCTAAGGATGGACATGACAATGTTTTTTTTTAAATTAAACGTCATAGAGGCTGAAATAGGTAATAAAAATAAGCCATATTGTTTTAAAGCTGATTTGGCTGCAAATCGAGATTGGGACGGCCTGTAAATACGAAGAATTATGAATATATATAAATATGAATAGTGTTAAGAGCGTTAAAGTATTTGCTGCCGAATATTAAGACTGAAACGAGAGAACGGCTCAACAAAAATATATCCCCTGCAGTCTGAAAATATTACGCGGGCAAAAGCTAGAAAATTATATAAATATAATTTGATATCAAAAACCAAGATTGCGTTGGCCGCATCGCTCATGAGGAATCATGGGCCCTCGATTATCGTATTGAAATTATCATTCGGTTCAAGGTGTTGTTTTATGTAGTTAGATGGCGAGCGCGAGGGCCGGTCGCCGCTGCGCGTGATGGTGGAGCACGACGCCGGCGCCGCCATGCGTCTGCTGGAACAGAGCGCTCGAGAGCCTCCATTCGCGGGACCGCTCGGCAAACAGAATCGACTGCGTGTTGCGCGAGCTCTCCTTACCTTTGCCAGAGATTTACCCGTGAGTTACTATGATTGCCTAAAGCCCAATAGTTTCCTGTGTTTAATTTTGTACATTATTCATATGCAGCCGAATATAATACGCAAAAGAAACTCTTGATTAATGTGGTTACAATATATATTTTATAAATATTGGTATGAGAAAAATGGGTGCGTAGTGGGAGCATATATCAATCTTACTCGTTCAACTGCACAGTAATGGCCATTCTGAGAGGTGACGTCACGGCTCATATCATATCCTTTTGTTGACTACCACTTCCAGCATATTTGAATGGCGTCTAATTTATTTATTTTTTATCTTTGTTCGGATTCATAATTTTTTTGATAATAGGTTTTATTTAACTAGACATATTACAGATTTCACCACGCTGCCCTAGTGTAGGTTGGTAAACTTCACCTACCGTTCGAATTTAAGATTCACTTGAATAATATAGTGATGATAATATAAATAGTACAAAAATAGAAGATATGCGATCTTTTTTCATTTCAGGATGCTGCAGACCGCACTGAAGTCATAGAGTTCATAACGGGGCAACTAAACATGGGTGCACTGCCTTCTGATCAAGAAGTTATAAAGGATCTACAAGATCTCGCCGCGGATACACCTGGCGAGCGTGCCGATCGCGCATGGATATCTTTGTTAAATCGTGCTAGAAACCAACTGAATGCGCAAACCATTTTGGCTACAGCGATAGATCGTCCTCGTGTCACTTGGCGAATTCATGCCATGCTTAATCAACACGATAAAACATTAAGAGATTTCTTTAAAATAGATTCACCATCAAACAACGACATTGACGAGCTTTTTGAATACCTTAGAACACGTATTGAGGCAAGCGATGACCCCACGAGTTATATTCAACCATACCTCTCAAAACTCATTGAATTTCGGCCAAAGGCTGTAGCAATCTTATTAGGCGACAACTTCTCAGATTCATTTGCTTCTATATTGAGTGTAATAGCAAACGAGTCGGCTATTAAATTTGGCGAAACGTTAAAAGAAATGGGTAAGCTCCATGGGGATACAGCGGTAGTACACTTAAAGAATTTATGCACTTTAAAACGGAGCCAAGTTCGTAGGTTTCTTTTCGAGAATCCAGGTATCTTGAGACCGGAAGATGCTCTAGCTATTGTTAGAGAAATCGGCCCGAAAGAAGCCGAACCACTCTGTCTCGAAGCGGTTGGAGATGCGAGCGAAGCACTCAATGTGCTTCTGCGACTTGCCGCCTCCAATGACGAAGAGACCGCCGCGCAGTTCAGGACGGAGGCTGGAGAATTGTGCACGCGGGTGTCACCCACTGTACCGCCGGCCGTTGCCGCCGATATGTGGACTAGACTGTTTCGAAGCGCTTGCGGCACTCCACCTTCGCTTCTCTTGGAAGCGATCACGTACATTCCCCTAGACGAAACACTCGGAAGGATCTGCGAGACCTCTGAAGTGGCACTGGCCATTCTCGCATGCGCGGCGAGCAGACACAGAGGATGGAAATGCGCGTTAAGAATCGTGGGTCGCGAGGCGCACGAGATGTTAGCACGCGCGCTGGTGGCGGCGGGGAAGGGACTCGCGGTACGAGAGGCGTGTGTTCGGTGTGACGGAGCGCTGGTGGACAAGGCGGCCGTGCTGACGACGCACTGCAACCGCGCGGTGCACGCAGAGTGCCGCGGTGCGAGGGGTGTGCGGTGCGCGGGGTGCGGGCGGCGGGCGCCGGACACGCTGGCGCCGACCACCGCACGCACCGTGACAGTCTCGCACCAAACCCCCGCCTACCCTCCACCAGATTTCGCGCTAGCACTGGCTGCACCACCGAGACCCGATCTTGAAGGAACTGTGTAAATTGAATTCCTATTGATGGGATTTAGTTAGCAATTACGTTCGAAATAAAATATTTCTTACATACAGATAGGTATTTTAATAAGTACTGCGTACAACACCTTATATATTTCAAATTTTATTCACTGGTTTATGATGACATATTTTTATTATATTCCGTTAAATATAATATTATCTACATAATAAAGTTCTTTATTGCAACGAGTACAAATCCAAAACATAATTCTAATAACTTTGTAAAACTATAAACTCTTAGGTAATTAAAACCTACCGATAATCTTCTAATAATCGGGTACTACTGATATTAAAATCACTATGTATGTTGATACGAATATCAGGCATTGTTTGTCCGCAACCGGGCAGCGTTGGTAGTAAAGGAGCATTACAATCCTCGAGTCTCGAATTAGCCGCGAAAAGGTGTGCCAGTAAGTAAATCGGCTTTCTCTTGCGGGCTGTGGGCTAGTGTTCTATTTCGATATCTCAACGGTGGCAGCGAAGGGCGACAGAAATTCAATTGGACGGCCTTAGCCAAGCTCTAATAACCACGAATGTTTGTTGATGTATGCGAAGTAATCTCACATACCATCCTAATCTGCCGACGAGTAGTGCCAGGCTCTGCGCTTGACCATCACGGGACGTGAAGGCAAAGCCCATGGAACCGGCGACCCAACCAGGCAGTGATCGGAGGTTCCTGGTCGGGTGATTCGTCAACAGATGGTCCAGCAGAGAGGGCGCATGACTCGCCACATCTGGGATCCTTATAGTCTGGTACACCGGCTATTTCAAGCCCTGAATCAAAGCGAATGCATGCATGAGCAGTTCTGCCAGCATGGTCAGTTCTGGAGGAGCCCAACCACAACTCATGGTGTGCGTTGATGTCCCCCAAAACAACCAATTCCGCTGTTGGGAACTGCTCCTCCGAGACGTCTGTCGCCTGGCTAAAGTAATTAATTAAAGTCATGGAGCGAC
Organism: Laothoe populi; assembly: GCA_905220505.1. Taxonomy (NCBI): domain Eukaryota; kingdom Metazoa; phylum Arthropoda; class Insecta; order Lepidoptera; family Sphingidae; genus Laothoe; species Laothoe populi. The sequence continues at coordinate 10,945,240 of HG992147.1, read as the reverse complement.
TGATAAACAGCCAATTAGTTCGCTACCTAGAGGATCACTCGTTGATCAATGACCGCCAATACGGTTTCCGTCATAACCGATCAACGGGTGATCTTCTAGCGTTCGTATTACATCACTGGGGGGAGGCGATTGACAAACATGCGATGCTCTGGCTGTGAGTCTCGACATAGCCAAGGCGTTTGATAGGGTCTGGCATCGTGGCCTTCTCTCCAAGCTCCCTGCATACGGTCTGCCCGACAACCTGTGCAAGTGGATTTCCGGCTTTCTGCATGAGCGTAGAATGCGTGTCCTCGTTGATGGACACGCTTCGCAGCTCATGTCAGTAAATGCCGGAGTACCACAAGGTTCTGTGATTTCGCCCACCTTGTTTCTTCTGCATATCAATGATATGTTGCCGCTTGGCAACATTCATTGCTATGTAGACGACAGCACGGTTCATGGGCGTTATAGCAGCGAGCCTCCTGGTTGCCGGGCGGATACTGAGAGGAGACGAGAGGATCTTGTCATTGAGCTCAACCAGACCTTGGATCTCATCTCATCATGGGGTACCAGGAATCGGGTTGAGTTTAATGCCAAGAAAACCCATGTGTGCGCGTTCTCGTGCAAGAAGTCTCCGTTTTCTCCCACCCCCGTTCTTCAGGGTGTTCAACTCGCAATGCGGAATGACCTTAGTGTCCTAGGTATGGATATCCGCTGCGATCTTAATCCAAGGAGTCACATTGAGGGCGTAATATCCGCCACTTCACGCAGGGTCGGAATCCTGAACAGGGTGCGGCGGTTTTTCACGCCCGGTCAGCTCTACCGCTTATATAAAGCGCAGGTGCGGCCGGGAATGGAATACTGCTCGCACCTCTTATTTTTTTTTTTTTTTTCGCGGGGAAAATCCATCTTACGGATACCTTCTGGTCCTCGGGGGAGGAGAGATGGTTATGCCGGACTCACCGACCTTCCGACCCAGTTCGCCCGAAGGACTACTAGATCAGGACCCTAACCAATTTTCCTACGCCGGTGTACCGACTAAAAACCCCGCGGTAGCCTTCTGCAGCACATGTGGGACAATCCCGGGGGATCCTGAGTTTACTCTGGATTGCTGCCGGAACCATCCCTGTGCCGTACCTTTACGGCCCGTCTCTTCTTGGGCTAGATGCCCCCCACAATTTACAGTAGCAGCGCGATGTTTCGCGCCGCCAACCGCCTCAGGGTCGCACCATGCAGATATATACATAAAGGCCGCGCATCCCCCGCTGTGCAGCCGCGACCCCTGTGATCCCTTTTAGTCGCCTCTTACGACAGGCAGGGTATACCGTGGTAGAATTCTTCAGGGCCCCCATTCCACAGGGCGGGAGGCGCCAGTCAATCGTCAGACTCGGCGCCTCCTTCTCGTTTGGTGACGAGCGGGATCGGTTCGTTGCCGATCCCGTTCGGCGCTCTCCTTCTGCAACATAACACGTTCGCAGAAGGAGGCCATCGCACGCCACGACCTTCGTCTGCCGACCATGGCAGATACCACAGCCGGCAGAGAAAGGTCTTCATTGACAGCTGACCTGAGAGCGCTGCGCTCTTCATCCCAGGCTGGACACTCCGCAAGGGTATGTTGGGCCGTGTCATTTCGACAGCTACCACAATGGTGGCACACGGCAGACTCCTCTTTTCCGATCCGACACAGGAACGAACCGAAACATCCGTGACCCGACAGTACCTGTGTCAGACGGAATGTCGGTGCACCGTGGCGCCTGTCAAGCCATTGGCTAAAAACAGGACGCACTGCCTCAACAGTCCTCAAGCCTGCATTCGGAGTCTCCAGCCTAGCTAACCACTCATCCAAGACGGCTCTGCGGGCGGAGGCCAGTCGGGCCTTGACCTCCCTGGGAGCCAATCTAACCCCGCGACGGGACGCCTCCTCCCGCCAGAAGAAAACTGACGAGAGCAAGTTGGCGTCTAAGTCCCAAGGTAGAGTACCGGCTAATATGCAGGCCGCCTCATGGGAGATCGTGCGGTAGCCCCTGACGATGCGCTGCGCCACTAAACGCTGTGGTTTATGCAATAATGCGACACAGCGGGCGCTTAGGGACCCGGCCCAAACGGGGCAGCCGTAGAGGGCCATGGACCGCACGACTCCAGCGTACAAACTTCGGCAAGGGTTGCCAGGACCTTCCAGGTTCGGCAGCAGGCTTCCAAGGGCGCCCGCCGTCCGCACCAATTTCGGCGACAATGTCTGGAAATGCGCGCGGAAATCCCACCGGCTGTCCAGAGTCAGACCAAGGTACTTCATGTTTGAGCCGATGGGAATCCGCACGCCATCCACCATTATGTGTGCTTCCCTAGGCGGCCCCATTCGAGGCCCATGGAAGCATAGAGCCTCGGTTTTATTCAGGGCCACCGTAAGGCCTAGTCGCCGAATCCTACTCACCACCATTTTTGTACCGAATGAGGTGAGCAGGGCAGAATCCCGAAAGGTTCCTGCCGTCGCTGTCACAAGAGTGTCATCTGCGTAGCAGACGACAGCGACTCCTCGGAGATTGACACCACGGAGCACCCAGTCGTACCCTATGTTCCACAGGAGTGGGCCGAGCACCGATCCCTGTGGAACACCGGATGACATAACTCTCCGGTACCACCCGTCAACGCCGGGATACACCACGCACCTGTTAGACAAGTACGAGTGGACCAGACGCTGAAGATAGAGTGGTACCTCGTGGTATCGCAGTGCTTCCTTGATACAGGCCCAGGGAATGGTATTAAAAGCGTTGGCGACGTCGAGAGACACCGCCACTACTACCCTGCCCCGAGCCACAGCGTCCTCCGCCTGCGCCTTGACCCGCAGAATCGCATGTATGGTCGATCGACCATGCCGGAACCCGTACTGGCAGTCTGCCAAGTCCGGGCCAATCCTCTCAAGGTGCTCGACGAGACGAGCGTGCACTATTCTCTCGAAGAGCTTGCATATCTCGTCGAGCAACACGATAGGCCGGTAGGCTGATGGCGACTCTGCGGGTCGGCCTTCTTTTTTCAGCAGAACCAACTTGCCTGTTTTCCATCGAGATGGAAAGAGGCCCTGCTTCAGGCAAGCGGAGAAAAGGCCACGGAGCCTAGTGCCCAGGTGCTCAACGGCAATTACCCACACTCGGGATACCGTCAAGCCCCGGGGCCGAGTTCTTGCTCCGCAACCGAAGCACTGCCGCCCTAAGTTCTTCCGGCGATACCTCCGAGATTTCCCCTGCCGAACTTGACGACGATGACGTTGACAAGCGGGACGCCATCGTTGGGGGGAGTGGCCTCCCCGGTGGCTGGGAACAAAGTCGCAACTATATTTTCCACTAGATCAGCCCGGATACTCTGTGTCAGCGGGGGCGTCCATGAGCGAAACTTTTTCATCGCTAGACGATACGGACGCCCCCACGGGTCACTCTCGAGAGTGTTCCGAGCCTCTCGTTGGGCCGCGGACTTTGCACTCGATATTGCCACCTGCAGCGCTCTCTTGGCTTCTTTGTAGAGGCCGTGAAGAAGCCGCTCCTGCTCCTCGTCACCAGACGGATGTATCCGGCGACGACGGTGCCTAGCGAGACAGCGGCGAGCAGCTACGCAGGACGCACGCAGCCTTGCTAAATCCGCTGACCACCAGTACACCTGGCGCTTCTTAGGGAGGCGTCTGACCCGGGGCATGGCCGCGTCGCAGATATGCAACATCACCGCCCCGAACCATTCTACCTCCTCCTCAACCTGTACCGGTCCGTCCGGTACTGGGAGCCACGCCTGAGCCAGGGCAGCCTCGTTCAGGGCCTCCTCATTGAGGCGTTTTAGCGCCCATCGCGGGCCGTCCAATTGCAAGGTGTTTGGGCCCTCAGTTCGTAAACATTGGGACGCGGAGACGTCAAACCGAATGTATCGGTGATCCGACAACGTCTCCTCGTCTACCAGAACCCGCCAGCCCCGGACACGGCGGGCAAGGGATGGGGTGGCGAATGTTAAATCTACCACCGAACCCCCATTATGCCGCACACACGTGTCCTCCAACCCGCGATTAAGGACGACCAGCCCGGACGTGATCGCCCTCCAGGGCCACGCCACGTGTCACCAGCCACGAGAACGGGGCGAGGCTGGCTATCTTGTACCACCAGGGCCCCAAGCTGAGTGAGGAAGCTCTGAAACTCAGCCAGGGATCTGTTGGGAGAGAAATATACTCCGACAATCCAGATCCCTCCCAAATACTGCTCGCACCTCTGGGACGGTTACGCTAAATACCTACTCGATGCCTTGGATGGGTTGCAGCGGCGGGCCATCCGCATTGTGAATGATGCAGACGTGAATATCAGCCTGGAGCCGCTACACCTGCGTAGGGATATTTCCTCGCTTAGTGTGTTCTACCGTCTGTATCATGGCGAATGCTCTGAAGAATTGTTTGATCTTATCCCATCCTCTCCCTTCCATACCAGAACTACGCGTACTGGCTTGCGGAGCCAAAGTATAAAATATAAAACAATAAATTGGCAATTAATATATGACAGGTCATATAATAGAAATAATGAACTGGACCAAAAACAAGCCCGCTGGGTTTGATTCGCCGGGTCTTCTCAGGCTGGGTCGCGTTTGGATCCGGTGGTAGATTTTAAAACGTGCGACGTCTCGGAAATACCCATGGTCCATATCAAACCCATTTAAAAATATGTATATTTGACTGGTATTTCTTTGAATAACATTAAAAATAAAAATTATAAACACCTTATAAATGAATAAATTGATTGCTAGTGTATTGATGATGCTATGTATACAATAAGCTGATATCCTTTTCTTAAATTTCTTTACTTTTTTTTTAATGTACTGACTTGTCATAAGAGCTATGTAATTTCCTACATGATCAATAAACGATTTCATTTCATTTCAAAGCTTCGTGGTGTCTACTACCCCGGCTCGAACCAAGAGGTTCGCAAATTCGTATTTTTGCCAGCTACCGTGTTCCCTCCCTCCTATGATCCTGGGTCCTTTAGGCGTAGTGTGAAGAAGCTAAACAGCAGGCCGGCATGATTGTGTTCAGTAGCGGGGGATAGACTGTCTCTCGCTACTTGATACTCTATCTGGACGGCACTGCGCTTACCATCAGGTGCAGAGTGGTCACTTTGCCACGTCAGAATAAAAAAAAAATAGCAGAGTTGTCTCATCATCCCCGTGTGACCTGTAAAGGCACACTTTAACCCGACTCTGGGAGCCGAGGTCGATGTGCACCCACACACGTCCGACCGAAAATACAGACATAACCCGGCCTTCGGCCTAGTTTCTTCAAGCGAATAGCCGGGTAAAACAAGTATGACGTATCGGTCGGACTTCAAATCTGCGTCTTCGCCAGAAGACCAGAGCAGGCCGGGCCATCTGAAGATGGTGGTGGACGGCATTAAGATTTCACAATGGAGTCCGCGGATGTTAGCGAACTCCATTTTGAAAGTGGTGGTGCACCGCTGTAAACCTGCTCTCTTTGTGGGCACTATCAAGGAGTTGTAGAGGAGGAGGTGAAGAAGCGGTCGAGGGTCTAGTGTCAGAGTAGTCAGAAGCGCCGCAACAAGCGCCGTTCCACTAAAAGAGCCGAGAAGAGATGAGCTGATCCGCCGTACTCTCCCGGCATAGGCCGCCGGGACCCCACATCCGGTCACCAACCGGTACGACGGTCCCAGCTAACATAATACGCGTGAGATGGCGGGGCAGCCTCTCATGGTGGTTAGCCACGATTGGGCTCTTGTACTGTACCGCGGGCGACCAGCGGTACAATCCTTTCTACGGGTCTCCCAGACGGGTCTGGCCGAAGGATCAATGCGCCTCCAACCGACTGTGAACCGGCTAGTACATGCACGGCCAAACAACTAACCCCAACAAAAAACGAAAAAACACTAGCTGATCCCAGAACGCGACACACTTGCGTATGCATATATGGTGGGTTTTCCATCCTGTGTAAAGTGGTCGCTCTCCGGGCGGATACCGATATCCTACCATCAGCGTTAATTCAATAAATGTAAAATAAAATCTTGGAAAACACGATGATCTTAAATAAATAATAATAACATACCTTACCTGTTTACGCCTGGCAACGTAGATGTTGCGACTGTTCGAAAACTGGTAACCATTTTTTTATGTGTAACATCTTTACTATCGCTTTCTGGGAGTGATTTCGTGAAAAGGGACGGAAGTGTGTAACAGGAAGTTGTGGAAGCGCGCACATTTGATTTGACCAACGAGCGCGGGCTGCTACTGTTGGCTGTCAGATGCTATCAACCCATTTTCCGAGAGCGAGAGGTGTGATCTTGGTTTTGAATGGAATCGATTGGAATGGACTGGAATCAATTGAATTCGAATAATAGGTAATGGAGTCGAATAGCGTACACAGTATTCCAATGGAATTGAATGGAATAGAGTAGGATCGAGTGAAATAGAGTGGAGTGGAAGAGTGGAAGTGGATTTACTTTATTAATTCCTTAGAAGAACCATCTCTGCATGTGTATTATTAAACTTTTCCCCAAGTTGTTCATTCGTACATTACATGAGCAAAGCCGTCGCAATGCACCTGTGCAACTTTGCTCTCACGTGATACAAAAAGCCGCCGATTTCCATCAAGTATTGATAAATAAAATGATAATTGCTCATTCATATCGTTTATAATTCTTAAAGGTCCATTAAAATGAAACTACATAGGGCACATACACTTTCATAATTAAGTAAAACATTGACCGATTGCGAATATAGTTTTTTCTATAACATCTCAATTGAGCTATTAGATGAACGCAAAAACAGAAGTATTCACTAAGTCTAGTATTATTTGTTTTAAAATCACGGAGTTAAGTTATTTAAGGAGTAAAGATTATAAAATCAATTTGTGTCTTGACCACATAGTGCATAATATTTTTATTTAATGTACAAAATATTACATAAAGAATCATCTAACAATGATTGATACATACATGCACCTAATATATTTTATTAGGGTTAGTTTTTTGTGCCAAAATGTAAATATATAACATTAAAACACTTGATCCTAGTGTACTAATGTAATTTCTTAGTCGTAGAAAATAAGTATTTCTTATTGTTGGAAAAAATATGCAAAATATAAGTAAACACCTCTCGATACACACTATAATAAAAATATGTTTAATATTTTAAAAAGAATATTTACCTAAATACATAGATTCATACAATACAGATGACGCTATGAAAACATTCAACATGAAACTTCTTCACATAAAAAATTAAATACCAATAATGTGCAAACCACACATCTTCTATTTGACGTTTTGGTAAAATGAGAAAATAAAAATCCTCTACTCCGCATTGTCATAACGCACTCTGTAAAAGCAAGGTCATGATTATTTTTCATAATTAACATAAAAGCTGCAGTGTCATTTGACAAAATTAATACCTTTGACGCTGGCCACGTCTTTTGCTTAGTCGCCGACCAGTTGTTGGGGCTTGTAACGTAAACCTGATAGTAGCTTCGGGAGCTACTCTTAAGTTTCGAGAATCAAGTGAACGGGCACTGGACACCTAAAATGTACAAATATTATTTAACATACATTCAAGTATGGTGTGTAAATAAAAATATTTATTTTGGAGGTGGTAGTGATAGCCATTTTAGATATAATACCATTAAATATCACGAAATAAATCTTCTCGTTTTTTAATTTTCAAGCAACATCGTGTGATGCACACATTGTTCATGAAAATAATTATTTAAATTATGATTTTAAGAACGCAATGTTACGTTAGAAGAAAATTAGCTGATCTCGGTTCAACGACACGCGAATTTGCAACGACATCGTGCGGCATATTTAACAACACTGCACTTCAGCCCTCTTTCTTTGGCTCGCATGTTCACTCATTTCGGTAGGTAATAGGCGTATTATTGATTTATTTAGTTTTAGATCGGATATCTAAGATTAATTTCCAAATAAAAATTCAATTTAATTAAAAAAAACTGAATAAATTATATTGTTCGGTTTTATTACCTACTTATAAATAAAAAAATATTGTGTGATACCTTGTCCATAAATTTTTTTATCAATTCTGGGCAGTTCAAGTTGCTTTCAGGTTCCCATGAGTCAAACTTGCTGGACCATCCTTTCCAATGAATCAGGAATTCCCTTTTGCCATTCTTCTTATGGTGTACTTCCATGATACGCTCAACCTTAAAAACAAACATTGACTTTTAGTGATAACACTGGCCAAACATTAAAATAATACAACACATATTTCTTATATCTTTGATTTGCTAAAAAAACCCTAAGTTGTTGATTGTCAAAAGATATACAATATGAAGATTATTTTTCCGACACCCTATCATCGTATATTGCGCCCTGCAAGTACTTTTGGTTTTGTACGATGCGACGTGCGCCACGCCGCGACGCGACCGGAGTGAATATTATTGGACGGTATGGTACTTTATTGTTAATGTCGGATCGGTGACACCGACAATGAAGGTGACGACGACGATACGAACGACAATAAAGTTAAAATTACTTTTTCTTAGAGTGTATATAAATATAAATGTTTGATTAAGTCATGTATTTTGTGTAAACATGCCAGAGGTTTTCCTTAGGCTATAACTTGACAATCTATCCCCCGCTACTCAACACAATCATGCCGGCCTGTTTCTTCACACTACGCCATGGGCAAGAAGGTGAAGAAGAGGTCGAGGGTTTATTGTCAGAGTACTCAGAAGGCTGTTTGGCAAAACTGCCAAACATCGTGCCCCAACTCTAGACCCCCGACAAAAACCGGTAAAAATGTACACTGGCTGATCCCGCAACGCGACACACTTGCGTGTGCCACAATGGCGGGTTTTACACCCTGTGTACGGTGGTCGCTATCCGGGCGGATATGAATATCTTACCATCAGCATATGCTGTTCCCGTGCTGCAAAATTGTTCCCCTTTCGGCCTAACGACCTAAGGTAGTATCTACGCAGGCGGAGCCACAAGCAAAAGCAAGTCTTGTACAAATCTTACTCGTTTTGTTAAAAAATACGAATTTTGGTTATTTTCTAGGAAAAATTACATTTCTTTTGCAACAAACTAGCGCCACCTAGATGGAACTAATTTGACAGTAGTCTTCCCAATAATACAATGAAACAATGAGTAATACAAATTCACATCGCATTTTGCGCGTGATTTCAGAGTTAGTATGGGTTTTGTATAAATTTTATGGTAACTCGATTTTAACGTAAGTGCAAGGAAACTTAACAATGAGAGTTTAGAGATGTCAGCGCAATGCAGTATGTTGTAATTCAAAGTTCCGAGTTTTGTGGCTACTGATTGTGGCCAAGTGTGGCGCGAACTATACACCTGTATGTCGCAAAATTCTGCCTTTATAAAAGTAGAAACTAATCATATTTTGACTACTTTTAATGCGTTTTCATTTTTGCGGTAGTAATTTTTAAAATATTATAGTCATTCTATACTAACTCCCTAAGCTCCCTAAAATTACATTATATGCAACATATTTTTACTTACCTCATACTCCGCATTCTCCTCATTTTTGCCATCCCATTCAGTTTTAGGTCTTTTATTGGCAGGCTTATTATCTTTACCTTTTTGGGCTTTTCTTTTAATTGCTTTCTTGGCAGGTTTGTTGTCTTTGTTTTTAGAATTTTCTTTCTGCAATTAGTTTCATTGTAAACATAAATATATTCATGAAAATGTTTTTAATGATCAGAAATGAAAATTATCATAAAAACTTAAGAAACAAATGAAATATAACAGAATGGTTTTAAGGTTCGAATCATATACGAGTATATCACCCCGGTACCGGAACCGCGGCGTCGAATGCTCGCAGCCGAAGTTGCTCAGCACTTCCGAAGTGGCAACATGAATTCGGCAGGGCGACGCAGCGCTTACGACTATACTAAGGCCAATTCAACAGTCTATAATAACCTGGCGCCTACTACAGGCTACTTTAGCCTCAGCGGCGAAGCATTGACACGGCGACGCGACGGCTCAAAGTTAGCGCAGTGACTGCGAGTTTAACAAGAAGAGCATAAGAGCATGCTGTATACTAGCTTGTCTCAATGTGAAACCACGATTACTATAAATTATATTCCAGGTGTTAGGGAAAAGCCCCAAAAACGAAGACAGACAATAATGACAACAATAAACCTAGCAAGCTTAAACAAGCACTCAATGCTGCGAAATTATTAGAAAAATACTTTCTCTATCATCAAATTGAACACTCAGTATCGCAAGACAGAATAAAATAAGTAAAGATATCGAGAAGGCTCCATCTGTTTCACGTGCTCTAGCCAACGAAGCCGCTTCTGTTTTAAAACTGTTGCTACGCTGGGCAGTTGTGCAAAACAGTGCACGTAGAAGTTTTTTAATTTTCGCTCCTGTGTAGCATACAATGTCCAGGTCTCAGCCCCATACAAAAGTATGGACAAGATGCAAGACTGGTAGACGATCATCTTGGTTTTAGTAGTAAGATGATTGTTATTCCATACTCTTTGACTAAGCTTCCCTAACATCGTAGATGCTCGATGATGATATAATGCGTAAAATTCGTTTTATTTTAATGTGTAATATCCGCGTAAACATAAGAAACCATCAAGTCAATGACATTCAAAAATGGCAAACTTGGCAGGAGTACAGTAGCAAAGGTGGCCATCTTACCTTAGTTGGGTTCAAACTCGGCAATATAGAAGATTTAATAAGATTGAGAGCTTAATTTTTTATCTGTTAAATAAAATATTTTCTCAGATTAAAATAAAGTATTCAGCAAAATTGTCTTTGGACTTCTAATTAAAGTAAGGCTAAAATGTATGTCGGCCCTACTTTGCTGACTTTGGTTCTATACGAGTCAATTACAACTGCGCCGAGTTTTAACTGAATATTTAAATGGATGAATATTACATGATTGACCTTAATAATAATAAATCATCCCTGTATTATCACCAATCCACTGTTGGGAACAGGGAGCCACCTCTACTAAGATAAGATAATCCAAACCATGCGAGTGCTAAAATATACAGCTAAAACCTAAAACTAAATTTTGATCCATATAAGATATAAGAATAACTTCACATTATGTAGATTGTAGACAATGGTACCAGCAGCATTTTATTAGCTTATCATGGTGATTAAGAAAATGAGGTCAGTTGGACAACGTCCTCTATCGAATACAAAAATTGGTTCACAAAAATCCTACTTTTTTGACAGAAAATTTAATCGTTTTTTATTTACTGTAGTTGAGGAGTGAGTATATACTTATTATTTTGCATTATTGCATCACCTTTTATGTTATTTTAACTTATTACTACTTTTAATGAATACCGTGTTTGTGCGAGTCAAAACTGCCGATCACCTTCTGTTTTCTAAAACACGCGCATTTTTAAGGAGTTAGTGCAATTCTTACAGACCAGACCTACCACAATCTCAAAAAATAAATTAGTGTAAATAAATATTTAATGCGATAAATGCATCTGTGGTCAGCAAACAAAACTAGCTTTAGACACTTGGAACCCAGGAAGATAGTGTAGTCATGTTTAATATAGACAAAGATAAAAATAAGGCTGAAGAGAGAAAATATCCTTAGCCTGGCAAGAACACACTGGTTAAATTTGAAACAAAAAATATGTTCCTTATCCACCTGAAATTAAAATAAGAATCAAAACATGTATAAAATATAAAACCAATAAAACGTACAAAAAAAACTGTACAAGTAAATAACTTGCTAAAATGAAATAATAAGCTACTTAGACCATAAATAAATACAGTTACCTCCTCATTATACTTGTTAATAAGATCTGGGCAAGACAGTGTATTCTCTGGCTCCCAAGTATCACTGTCAGCAGAGTAACCCTTCCAGCGGATTAGGTAGTGCAACTTTCCTTTTATCTTCTTGGAATCAATTATTTTATCCACCTGAAATTGTACATTTGATTTTGATGTTATGACTAAAAAAGGAGAGTTACAAATTTGAACCAGTGAAGAAAAACAAAGTCTGCACGCTTTAAACATAAAATGTGTAAAACAACATGATCTAGTATTAGGTTTCATAAACAATAAGAAAAGAAAGGTTGTGAGTGATATGGTTTTAGACCCAGTTCACAATTATACCACTTTGGATGCTAGATTATAGTGATTTAAAAAAAATGAATTCATACTAGCCTTCAAATTTACAACCAGACAGGTGATTATCAGAATATGTGTTATTTGTATTGAACTCAAATAACATCTAAAGTTGTATATTGTAACTTGTGAAGACTAGAGAAAAATTCCGTACTTTCTGGCTTTATTGCAATCAAGTTTATCATTTGTTATTTGAGGGAAGTTGACAAAATTAATATTTCCAACTCCTCTCTATATTTTTAGTGATTAATGTGGCTGTGGGACAAAGATATTTACATATTGGCAGATTCGCTGAGCTTTGCAATGTTCTGTGGTGAAAAATGCATGCCATTGTTTATTCTGGATTACAGGAGTTTCTTAAACTGGTATGTGGAGGGTAAAATTTCATGTGTTTAAAATTGATAAAACAGAATGGAAAAAATCACACAAGGAATAGTTAATACATTTGTTCTTAGGTACATCTCTAAGCTCTCAAGAGCCTAGTCTTTGAAAAATCAAATAAGTAATATAAGCATCATATACATATACCAATTATATCTGTGAATAAAGATTTGCCAGAGATTTAGAAACATTGTTGCAGTTTTTTAACCAGCAAATACAAAATCCTGAATGAATAAGAAGGATTGACTGTATCAACAAGAAAAGTGGACATTACTACATAATCAACATTTATGAACAATCTTTAACACTGACCCAATCCAAGCCAAGTCCAAAAAAAATTATACACATTTGTTTGTACACAATCTCTATGAATAGTTTTAACTGCATAAGAGTAGTACATATTACCTAGCAAAAAAAATTATAAAATTGTAATCACGGCAAAAGGCTTTATAATTTATAACCTGTTACTAGATCTTGACTAAAAAATTTACTCCCCAGCGCGAAGCAAACAATCGAAAGCACAAACTTGCTCAAATAAAATGCCATGCCATCATAATACCGTAATCTTTAAACCTGTAATATAATTACAAAGTAACTAAACATTATTTTAGTAGTATGAATAATTTTGCCAATAATAATAGTATAAGTATTTTGGAGGCAAAATCATACAAGTACAAACCTCGTACTCTTCTTCAGTGACATTCTTTTCCTGATCCGCCTTTCGCTTTTTAGACTTGCCTTTGCTCGGTCGGCCTCTTTTCGTCTCTTTAAAGTTATCTGAAGATTGATCGTTGTCTTGATCTAGACTCTGATTGCTTACAGAGTCTTGCTCCTTTTCATTTGTGTCGGTATTACGTTCTGTATCCGTCTGATCATCATGGAGTAATGAACCATTTGTAGATGAGATTCCATCATCGTCTGTACGATTCTTCGACACTTTCCGCATATTAAATTTCGGAAAATACACAATTATGCAGTTTAACACAATGTATCTAAAGGCAAACAACCAAAAGGAGGGAAGAATGATGGCTTCACCTCTGTTTTTTTAATTAAAATTTTACGGTACTGGAATCAAGTCCTTTAAGTTTAATATTCTTGGATATAAACATAAATATTAGCATTATCTTCTACAACTACAACATTTCATATTACCTATGCAATTTAAATAAATCTGTAGCGTCTGTCGGTACATTAGAGTGATTTACCCGATTTCGCATGAAATATTCATTTTATGGCTCACTGATCCATATACTGCCTGTTTTAATTTTTTGATCTATTTGTCTGTCTGTATGTCTTTACTCAAGACGGACTTGACCAATCATCCTGAAATTTAGGATATAGGTAGATCGTTCGATAGCGCAAATGATAGGCTATTTAACATACACGGATATAATATCTGGACGGCACTGCGCTTACCATCAGGTGCGGTGTGGTCACTTTGGCGCGCCAGAATAAAAATATATATAAATAGGTAACCCATAAAAAATAATTATCAACAGTCTAACATTCATAATAATAATAAACATTGTCACACTGCTGGGCACGGGCCTCCTCTACTAATGAGAGGGGTTAGGCCTTAGTCCACCATGCTGGCCTAATGCGGGTTGGTAGACTTCACATACCTTCGAAATTCTTATGAGAACTCTAAGGTGCGTACACACCGGCCCAACGAACGCCAACGAATGGGTTTCGCTGGCCTTCGTTGGTCCTGTCTGGACGGATTAGCGAACGCCAACGATCGTTCGTTGGCATGTGCCGGCGATCCGAAGCGTGTCGGTAACATCAAAGGAATCGAGCTATTAGATCGAACTCAGTGTGGACGGTCCCCGAAGGCCAACTAACGAACGCTCAGTTGAAGCCAGAGAGCGTAGCGTGCAGACGTCTTACCTAATAAATAAGATATTTCCCACCGTACCCGTAATTTATGGAGAAAAACAAAGAGTGGAGTAATGATGAAATGTTTTTGTTAATAGATGTATACAAAGAAAAGCCGTGTCTTTGGGACCCTACTCCTAAAGAATATAAGCTAAAAACGAAGAGAACTGATAGTTGGATAGAAATTGCAAATATTTTTAATTGCGATGTCAACATCGTCAGGAAAAAAATGGAATCATTGTTAGGCTACATACGCACTATGCGGTTAGCCGGAACGCGGTCAGCCCTCCGGCTGACCGTAATCAAGAATATGTACGAGAAAGAAGTTTCTATTTGCACTGCGATGCGGCTGCCGACCAACCGCTCCGGTCGCTCGGAGCGCTGCGGCCTGATCGACGGCTAGCCGGACGGTTGCTATGCGCACTACGCGGATAGCAACCACCTGGCAAAAATTGTGTCTTGGTTATGTTGGTTTTTAAAATGCTCAAAAGTTCTTCAAAGGATTTCAGACTCATTCTAATATATCCAAAAAAACTTATCTCCATATTTTTTGAGCACTGCGAAAAATAATTCAAATGCTTGCTCTCATCTCGTGTTTGCAAATAAGAATGCACCCAGTGCCTTTTTCTCTGTTCCGTTACTTTATATAACGCAAATAAATATAATAAATAGCTGCGACTTTTTCGAAGTCCATCTTGGAAATGAGCCAATCCAACCGCAAACCACGACGGTTTCTCAACCGCATGTTCCGGTTGCGGTTACGGCTACCCGTCACCCTACCCTTTGGTTGGTACCCTAAGGCTACGCACGCACTATGCGGGTAGCCGGAATGCGATCAACCGTCCGGCTAACCGCAGGATGCAGTTGCGATTGCGGTTAACCGGACCGCTGACCGCGTTGCGGCTAACCGCATAGTGCGTATGTAGCCTTAACTTCATTTCGACGAGAGCGGCAAAGATGTGAGGAAACTAAAAAATCAGGTACTACAAAGAAAAATAATTAACTTGTGTCAAGTAAAATATTTTCTTCAAAATTCAGTTATTGTTTTAAATTATTTTGCCACTTTTATAAAAACTTCGAAAATGAATATGGACGCTTTGTGTATGATCAAACATCGATGTAGATGTTGATATTTTTGTAACTTCAACTTATTAGATTTTAAAGACAATATATATTTAGCATTTAAAACTTAGAGTAGGCAACCAAAAGGAGACGGCATTACGCTCGAATCTTGAACAAAAAAGTCAGCAATGTCGGTGGGGGTTTCGTACACTTACAAATAAACATGTGCACACAAATGCAAAATGTAATCACGTCGCTACGCACGCACACTACACAATTTCATACTACACTGGCAAATTTATGTACACAGTTAAGAATTTATCTTGGTGTGTAATGTATTAACAGTGTCATATATTGACAACTGTGTAAACAACAGTAGAGCGTGACAATGTCGACACGAGGTATAGGTAGCTTTGTCCTTATCTATCGATAGATAAAATAAAACAATTATAATTTATGAAATATTTTAAGATTATTTTTTATGTGTATCATCTTTTCTATCGCTTTCTTGCAATCTCTGGGTGTGATTTCGTGAAAAGGGACCGAAGTAGGGAGGTATAGTTAAAAATAGTGTAAATTAATATTTCTAATTTAATCAAAATACTGTAAAGATAATAAAGGTAATAAGTCGTGAGAAAAATACAAGCTTTTACAAATGAAAGTTTCTATACTTTAAAGTTAACTGTTTATTAATAAAATGTTACAAAGTTGAGCACATGAGACTAATAATTATAACAATTTCTGGGCGTTTCTTTACAAATAACGTGACGGTGGCCTAATTGCGCGGGTTCTTGTCTTACGATCTCGAGGACGCGCCGGGCTCTCTGTGTGTGCCGGCGACACGCGCTGTATGGCGTGGTCGACAATAGTTGCTTCCCATTGGTCGGTTGCAGTGGCGTCGCGAATTTCAATTGAGCGGGCGTTACATACTCCCCCTCCAGGTTGGAAGAACGTCCCGTTTCCGACTTGGTATTTTGACTAACTACATCTGAATGATCACGTCGTGGCCTTCCACGACGTTTCTTAGGTACAACTGGATAAAAATGACAACCTTCAGATGGAGATTGTATAAATGGAACTAAATCGGTACTGTGATATTTTCCTATGACAGTATTAGAAGAATCAGTCAGGATAAAAGTAGTAGGACTAACAATTCGCTTAATTTTATAAGGCCCATCGCGTTTGGGTACAAATTTACGAGTGATACCTTTACAAATATTGCTCAATTCGTGTGTTCTAACCAAGACCAAATCACCTACCGTATATTTCGGTGCGGGGCGACGAGCGGAATCTGCAATTAGCTTCCGATCGCTGTTGTAGCACTGGAGTTTGCAGGAGCCCTGGGGTTTCTGGTTTGCTGCTTTGTAACGCTGATAATCTATACAATTTTTCAAGTATTCAGTAACATAACGGCGCATACCAGGAAAGAAGTAACGCTCACGTAAACGGTGCAAGGTCCTTTCAATTCCTTGATGACCAGCCGTAGGAGAATCATGTAGTTCCTTGAGAATTTCTTCCCTCTTGGAGGCAGGTACTACTAATTGGACTTCTTCAGAATCGCCGTCAGGGTCGTAACGATACAACACACCCTGCGACATCAGGTAGCCACGCTCCAACCAACGACTGGACGAGAGTTCATCATCAGCTTCTAAATCTTGTATGATCTTCAAGATTTCGGGATCTCCTAACTGTGCAGTTCGTAGTTCCGCAGCAGAGATCTGAGGAAGATCTAGAGTAACCAAGCAAATACTAGAAGAAGCTTCATCACAAATAGGTCTGCTTAAAGTGTCCGCTAAAACATTAACTTTTCCTGGTGCATATTCAATGCGAAGGTCGTATGACTGAAGCTTGAGAGCCCATCTAATTAGACGGCCACTGGGTGTTTTGAGGGTGAACAGCCATCTCAGAGGCTGATGATCACTTTTAACGATGCAAGTATGCCCATCTATATACCCTCTAAACTTATCTACTGCCCACACAACCGCAAGAGTTTCACGTTCGGTGGTGGTGTAGTTCTTTTCAGCTGAAGTAAGAAGGCGACTAGCATATTCTATGGGTCTTTCTTCATTGCCATCTCCTTGAAGTAATGCTGCCCCAATTGCATAATTGCTGGCATCAGTTTGAAGGAGGAATGGTTGAGAGTAATCAGCTTGAATTAATATAGGTGCTTGACATAATTTAGATTTCAGGGTATCAAAGGCGAGCTGTTGAGCTTCGTCCCATTTCCATGGCTCATTTTTGCGGGTAAGTTTAGTCAGCGGTTCAGCAACTTTGGAAAAGTCTTCAATGAATTTTCTAAACCACGAACATGTTTGTAGAAATGACTTTAATTGCTTTATATTGTTTGGAGGTGCCCTTCGTAGGATGGCATCAACCTTCGACGAGTCTGCACGGATCCCTTGAGGTGTGATAACATGGCCAAGGTAAGTCACTTCCTGGCGGGCGAAGAAACACTTTGTTCGATTTGCACGTAGGCCGAAATGACGTAGTCTGTCGAATACCTTTTGAAGGTCACGAAGATGTTCCACAAAGTTACCCTGGGTAATTAATAACAGATCATCAAGATACGCTAGTAGAGTCACACCCTGTAAGGATGCCCCAGAACGGAAACGGTCAATCAATCTCTGGAACGTTGATGGAGCATTCTTCAATCCAAATGGCATACGCTTAAATCGGTGGGTTCCAAATGGTGTGACGAAAGCGGTTTTGTCTTGATCTTCAGGAGCAACTTTCACTTGCCAATAACCAGCTTTAAGGTCGATGGTAGACATAAAACAGTCACGCTTGGTCATCTGAAGAAGTTCGTCGATAAGAGGAATCGGATAACAATCAGTCTTAGTGATAGCATTGAGACGCCGATAGTCAACACAAAACCTTACCCTTCCATCTTTCTTGGGTACTAACACTGCAGGAGAAGTCCAAGCAGATTCGCACTCTTCAATTATGCCGTCATTGAGCATTTCATCTAACTCGTTCTTCATTAGTTCTTTCTTGGCAGGTGTGAGTCGATATGGCGGAACAGAAATCGGCGGGTGATTGCCGGTATCGATATGATGTTCAGCGTATGGTGTGGGGGCTCCCCCTGCTTGGAAGATATCCTGGTTCTGCAGCAGAAGGTCGGACAGGTGCAACCGTTGTTCGGCACTAAGCATTAAACCTTCATCGGCTCGCAGAAGATCAGCAGTGGACAATGCAATACATGACTTGGATGCTTCGTACTCTAGTGGATAAATACGTTCATAGCCTGAAAATTTCCACGTCGCAGAAGCAAAGTCGATAACGAGGCCGGCAGCATTAATGAAATCTACGCCGAGAAGCGTTTCGCTGCACAAGGCATCGGGAAATATAATAAATTCTGTTAAAAGTGACCTATTTGGTTTTATTTCAACCTGAACTTTGGTCATAAGAACACGGCGTGTTTGCGTGGAACCATCAGCTAGCTTTATTCGTTTAGTAGCTTCTTCAAGAGAATGGTTCTTTTGTACAAGTATACTATAGAGCGAAGAGCCGGCGATACTACCTTTCGCTCCAGTGTCCAATATAGCCATACCTTTAATACCTAGAATTTCTATGCCTAGTATCGGCCTTCGATGTTCATGATTTTCACTGTTTCGAAAGTAAACATCTTTAGGAGAATCAATCGCAGATAACGAGACTACTTGTGATTTGGTCACCGTATCCGAAATGGGAGGCATTGAAGATAGTGGCGCACGGCCACCAATGACTGAGCCACATGGACTGCCTCCTTCGGAATTCATGGTCATACTAATATTCTCAACAAAAAACGTGCTCATACCTGGAACGTTGGTGGGGAGCTCACCGTCTCGAGACGAAGGAGAAGCGACCACGACGCTTCCGTCTCTCGCAGAACTCATGGACACCATACAAGTCCTGTCGAAGACCAAGGTAGGAGCTTCCTGAACCTGGAACTGAGGACTCGAATAAACGTTACGATAAACGACATGAGGTGTGGTCACCCTAATTTCGGGTAACGTATCGGAACGATCTCCTGAAACAATTTGTTTGCGAGATGAACAATTTTCCGTGACGACACATGCATGTCCGTCGGACATCATGGTCACCCTAGCGTTCTCTTCCGAAACACCGCGTAATATCTTACTTTTGGTCAGAACACACTCATTTTGCATAAAATCACAAGGTAACTCGTTATTATAATCGCGGGAAACAATACAAGAAACAGATTTTTGTGATTGAGGTAAGTTAAGTAAATTAGGTAATCTACAAGACCTAGAGTTAGGCGCATATGCACTAATACTGAAATATTCTTTAGGCATTATAGTTTTAAAATCAGTGGGCGAATAGCTTTGCTTATTTTTATGTTCTACATTAAATAATGCCGGAATGGCCGCTCTAAAATCGGTAGGTAAATACCTAACATGGTTAACAGAATCCCCGAACATAAATAAGTTTTCCTTATTTTTTTGTTTGGAGGAGGAGTCTGTACATCCGCTCGTAATGACAGAGGGGCTGTTTTGTACTTTATAAGGACTCACCTGGAAATTTGTATTACCCGAAAAGGAATCGTTGGATTCGCGGAGTGGGCTAGGGGTCATTGAACTCGTACCAACCAATGCAACGCCGCTGCAATCAAACATACAGTATTGAGAATTACATTTCGAACATTGCGAACGAGTAACACCTTTTTCACCACACTCATAACAATTAGGCACTACACTCGCGTTAATATTATTATCAATTTTTACGGCTAGTTTCGGACACTGATCGCGTTTATGTTCCCTGCTTTTGCAGTAGACGCAAAATAATAAATTAGACGATCGTGTCATGGGCTCCGAGGCGATTCGTGATGCACGACGAGCAGTTAAATATCCAGCGGTCGCTGCTGCGGGTGCAGGCAGCGACGGAGCGGGTGACGCGGGCGAGCGCTGCGCCGGCGGCCAGCGCGCCATCGGCTTGGCGGTTGGCGGCGGCTGCGCGAGCGGCAGCGATGTCGCAGGAACGGCAGCTCCGTATGACGGTGCTGCATCTGCATGTCGGGACCGTGGACTAGGACGAGTAGGGCGGTCATCTTGAGATTGTGAAACTTCGGCGGCGGCGTCTTCTATTTCTCTTAATTTACTTTGAAGTACGTTGAATGAATTAAATTCATCTCGCCGAAGGCGTTTGCGTATTCTCGGATGTAGCAACCCATAAATCATGTCCAGTTCTACCTTTTCCGATAGATCTCCATGTGGAAGTCGTGCCAATAATGATCGAGCTTTCGCGACAAATAATTCAGTTTTCTCGTACTCCTGAGGTCGGCTAAATAATTCGCGGTAAATACGATGAGGCGGGCGTGTGTCACCGAAGGCACTACGTAAGCCTTGTATGGCGGCATCCCACGCATTGATAGTCGCCTTTACTCCTTGCCACCAGGTCGCAGCGTCCTTGGTCAATAACATGGAAAGACCTCTAAGGGCGTTCACTTCACCAACGTCAGCACATTCTTTGTAGGCTTCAATGGCGTCAATAAAGGTGTCGAGTGACTCGCCGGGGGCGCCGCTAAATCGGGCCGTACACGCCGAGAAATTCCCGGGTACTGGCACGATGGCTACTGGGGTTGAAGTCGGAGATTGCCGTGAGCCACTAACGTGGTTAAACAAACGCTCAAGCGTTTCGGCTTGCGAGCGTTGTAGTGACGCAATCATGGCGGTTACGTCGTCACGAGAAAAACTTTGTTTCGCCGATGGACTCGCCGCGGCCGTTTCTTCCTCGGCATCCGCGAAGTCTGATTGGCGTCGGGATTGTCGTCGCGTACGCGTCATTTTGTTCGGAACACAACTCACTAAGTCCACTCGAATGTTCTCGGCCTCACTGTTGGGCAGCCACTTTTACAAATGAAAGTTTCTATACTTTAAAGTTAACTGTTTATTAATAAAATGTTACAAAGTTGAGCACATGAGACTAATAATTATAACAATTTCTGGGCGTTTCTTTACAAATAACGTGACGGTGGCCTAATTGCGCGGGTTCTTGTCTTACGATCTCGAGGACGCGCCGGGCTCTCTGTGTGTGCCGGCGACACGCGCTGTATGGCGTGGTCGACAATAGTTGCTTCCCATTGGTCGGTTGCAGTGGCGTCGCATTGGGGCGCGAATTTCAATTGAGCGGGCGTTACAAAGCCAAATAAGCAAAGATAAAAACTGAATTTTTTAGAAAATTTATTTCAAATAATACGCCTTTAATTTATTTAAAATGGATATCCAGCTGTTGTTACATTACTAAGTTATAATGAGGTAACAATAATCTTACTATTAATGAACAACATTTTGAGGATAAATGTTTTTAGACTCTCGCGATTTGAATACATATTATAAAATTAGGAACGGGTCTTAATCGCGCAATATTATAATGGTATAAATACCACAATTATTTCCCGACGTTTCGACCGAGTTGCATCGGCCGTGGTCACGGGCTGACTCAACCACGGCCGATGCAACTCGGTCGAAACGTCGGGAAATAATTGTGGTATTTATACCATTATAATATTGCGCGATTAAGACCCGTTCCTAATTTTATAATAAACATTTTGAGGATACCACGACATGGGTTGAGAAAAAAAAGTAACACCAACATTCAATAAAAGTAGAAAGGTTAATTAAATTTCCAAAAATTACAATGAGCATGACCAAATGAGAATTTAATTAGTAATAATATATATATCTAAGTATAAGTATAACCATCCCCTCTGGAGTCCCACACGGGTCTTATTTAATAATAAAAATAAGGGACTTGATATTGTTATTTTTATAAATGACCTCATAGACCTCTTGAAATGTCCCTGTTTATTGTATGCTGTTGATCAAAAGAAAATTTTACGCAGTAACTAGTATTTATTATGCCATGGCTCTGCAAAACTATATCGACCTCATCTGTGAGTGGTGTTCTGCAAACCCTATGTTTTTAAATGTCCAAAAATGCTTTTGTGTTTAATTGTCTAAACAAGTTAACCACAGAAAAATTGCTAGAAAAATTATGAACAGCAGTATCAATAATTTACGAGAAAAAATGATAAACATTTAAAAAAATATCGATCTTCGATATCTATATTTCAATATCAAACTATCGATATCGTCCAAAAAAATATTAGTAATAAATATCGATATTTCTTAATAATAATATCGATATTTCGATATTTTATCAACATTCCTAATTTGGACGTATCTCCGAAGGCCAACGAGCGTGCGGCAGCTAACGCTAAATATCCTTCGTTGGCGTTCGTTGGGTTGGTGTGTACGCAGCATTAGACATAGTACTATAATGCCAAATCCACACTGCTGCCGAACCTCACCGAGTCATCACGAACCTGAGAGTGTGAATCCGGCATAATACTCTATGGGCACGTTGCAGCAGCAGGCACCACAACACTCCACATCTCCATATGTTACTTAGAGTAGGCAACCATCTAAGATATGTTATTATTAAATTTAGGTTATTATTATCATTCAAATTGAAACTAAGTTATAATTTATTTACCTTAGTGAAACAGGAATCTCATTTTAAACAGTGCCCTATAGGTGTACACTACACAGTCCAGGGTTTTTTTTGGGATTTTTCGGGAATATTGCATTTAGGGTTATGGATATATTCATCTTGACTTTAGGGCAATTTTTTGTAGGAGTTGGTAACCAATACTGCCAATACTCTTTGTGGTAACCCTGGCTCAACGTCAACAGTATAGTTGTCAGCAAAGTTGTCACTTGTCAGACAGTTTCAGTAATATCTTTTAGTGTTTTGCTTAAAATAAGTAAATGAAAATAACGAATCATGACAAGCAGGACAAACTTTAAAACCGCGCGAATGAATTTTAAAATACCAAATGAACCCATTGAACCGAAAGGTACCAAACCAACACGAGAAGCTTCATCTATAATAGAAGTTCTAATTTTAATGATTGTGCACATTTGTAAGAAGATACTATTCTTTGACACAAATTTAAAAATAGCCTTGTACTTAGGAGCTCTCTTTTTACTATCACTAATAGCAGATGTTCTGACATTTCCAAAGACATATTTCTCGAGGAGTGACAATGTGTTTAACCAATATTTCGTCAAAATTGGTTGGTTTTGGACTTTATTCTTAACTGTTCCTTACGTTTTATTAACATCATACACAGTATGTTGCGGCAAACGGAGGATTATTATAACAGCACATTTGGTTCGATTACTAATTGCTACTTTTTTTTGGTACACTTGGACTACACTTTTTAATATCATTGAGACTAATTATGGTCGCTGCAACATAAAACAACTGGGCACTAAAGTTGAATGCTTGAAAAGTGGTTCATTTTGGAATGGATTTGATATATCTGGGCACAGTTTTTTACTGATTTATTCTAGTCTGGTCATGATAGAGGAAGCAAAAGCAATTATTGGATGGGAAAGAATAAAAGATTATATCAGAGATGAGAAATACTCAAGGAGCATAGATGACAAATCTGTTAGTGTGAATCCCCTCAAAAATATAAATACAGAGGAACTGAACATTTTAAAAATATCATATGAGAGCTTTACACCTTATGTAAGAGCATTCTTTATAGTAATTGCCATGCTGCAACTACTATGGGATGTAATGCTGGTGTCGACAATACTTTACTACCATATAATGATTGAAAAGTTTATCAGTGGGGTGGTGGCTATACTCACTTGGTTTGTGACTTATAGAGTTTGGTTCACTATACCAAATATTTTACCAAATTTGCCAGGAGATGGAATATTCAAATATAATAAAGAAAAATCTGGATCTACAACAAACATACCACGTAAAAAAATGAGCACAACAAATGGCAAACATTTTATGGGTATGCCTATTAGAAATCAAAATGCTGCTGAAAATATCAATGATGAAAACAGTTAAATCATTTAAAGTGTACTGTGTTTTGGGCTTATGGTTTGTATAAGACATTTTGTTACTTCTTATTTAAGGGGAAATGGAAGATAGGATTTGTTGCCTTATTGAAGTGTTAATTAGGTCAATGTCTATCAGACTGTACTTAGAATAATTGGTTAGGTGTGCATTGGCATTTGACAACAGGAACTAATAATATATTACATAAATTATGTACCTAAGGAGTTATGTTTTTTATGTTTATCTATAAAATATATTTGACACTACCTATTGGTTTTATTTCAAAGAACACATAGTCTGCAAGGTTTGAAATTATTGAAAGAAATATTCTTTATGATAAAAAATAATATTTTCATGATAGCAGAGTCATCTTGTCTTGTCCTTTTCAAATTGTTTTAATCGCAAGCTTATAGCAATTTGAAATAATACAGATTTACTTTTAGTCTTTGCTATAGATTTTTTAATGAAAGACTACTGTTGACTGATATTGTCACTACATTCCTGTTCAGATATTGACAAAAGTGAAACAAACAAGTGGCTAAGTCAACTTAGGTTGCTATGTGGCTTGCGCTTAACTGGTGAAGATTGTTACTACCTTACCTAACTTATTCAATACTACTGTGTGTGTTATATAAATACTAAATGCGACGGACGCCGATCAGCGCCTTTCATTTCTGTCTGAAGAGGAGGATGCCAATCAGTGTTTAAGATATTGTGGTCATAACGATCAAATACTATCCTGTAAAAACATATACCTTCTATACATGTACATAAATACATATGCACTCACGCCACTAATCCCCGAAGGGGTAGGCAGAGGTGTATCCAGTACACCCACATTTCGCCGCGCTTTAATGCCAAGGTATCCCATGATTCGATAGTGGGCGAGCCTATCGCTATAAGGTCTACAAACACCCTGACCAAAATTTTTACCAAAGAACAATCAAACATATCTATTAGGAATACGGCAGTGTCACCAGATACACGGTTATTACCGTAAATGCTCGGTATTTTTAACTAAAACACGGTCTACGGTAATGATCTATTACCGTGTCATTTTCTGCAGTATTTTTTAATATATAAATTATAATCGAATTCGAATCCAAAAATCGTATAACGAATTCAGATAGATCTGTCGGCAGCTTATGGTAGGCAATGCCTACTAGGCATTAGAAAAAGACATGTTTAAAAAGATGACTCTGTCTATTTATGACCAAGGAGTGGAACTTTTGGACGAAAAATTTATTTCTAGTAAAAAAAATATAAAGAATAACGTTGTTTTTCGTTAAACATTGACACGCTATTATACACTGTAATTCAAAAATAAATCGAAGGTAATTATACTTCAAACACGGCAATTTTAGTCTGCTGACACGGTAGTTTACTATTTTCATCTGGTAACACTGGTATCAGGCAGCTGCTGCCGAGGCATACTTCGCGATATATTGGTAGGCCGACGGAATGCTCAGTATAGCGGCTAGTGTGCGCTGACCGGTGGCAAAATCCTCTTCCATTCCTTCCCGGTATGCGCAGACTTCGAGCCAATACTGAGTATTTTGTGATAGAAAAACCAAATACCATTTTTACCAACCCCGGGAATCGAATCCGAACAAAAAGTCAGAACAGCAGTCCTACCGCTTACGCATACTGGCTCGGCCGGGTGCAATTTTTTAAAAAAATACGATTTTATTCCATAGTTAGTCTACCAACCTTCATGTTCATGCCTGTTCGAGTTCAATTCAAGGTCGCATCGTGTTCGTGATTGGTCAGTGGAGACCCAATTTACCCTTTGCCGACACAGTTTGTGACACAGGTCATCAACGGACGTGCTTTTTTGGCTCTTTATTTTGTTCTAAATAAAATTTGCAATTTTATGAACTTGAAGAATTTATTCGAGGCTATAATAATAATACTGTAGTTTGTACTGTACTTTGATTCAATAAGTAGGCACAGAATATGAATATAAACTTAACATTACATCTTAAACTTGTAAGAATCAATTGAATTACTTACAAGTCTAATGAAATGTACGGATGCAAGAAGTCTAAGTGAATTGAACAAAGGATGAACGCCTGTTTCTAACACTAGTTAAGTAGCTACACAGTTTAAACTTGTAATAGGTAATACTGGTCACTTGCGAAAAAAAATTACATCACTATGTTATGATATTATACGAAATATTTGCATTAAAGTTACGTAAATTTGAACATAATTTCAAACATCAATGGGCGCAAAGTGAAGTCACTCCAAAGGCCATTCTTTGTTAACACGAATTATGTGAGCAAAAAGTCGTACATGTCTCGCCATAGTTACATGTCTCGCCATAGTACGTATTGTTCTAACTTAAAAATACATGGTTTGTCTTTTTTCTTAAACAGAAGAACCATAAGTTAAAATTTCGAACGCGTTTATTATGACAGAAACTTCGATAGATTTCCCGCCATTTTGCATTTTTTTTCAAGGTCAATGTTCAATTACAGCAAGAGTTGGGATGTTAGAGAAAACAGAATTGCTTTAAGTCAAGGCACGCAGTCACAGATAGTGGTTTGATCAAAACGCTTGCTGTACCGAACTATGGTAGACGGTACAGAAATAGTCTCCATATCGATGAAAAAATTTCAAGTTAAACAGAACTGCAACTTACTTTGCCGACTTTGATTCTATACGACTCGCTATCGAATAATTTCCTCTACTTTATGATTAGTTATTTGGTTTATTTTTCGATGAAATATTCATATTTTGTAAAATAACTTTCATTAGGTATACTAACAATTATCAATTACGCGTGCATGACTTCACGTGCTGTTCATAATGAGAGGTTAAAAACTTTAGTTGTAGGAATACAACTTTATTAACTCGAATTAATTTTATTTTATATATTTATCGAAACAATTTTTTTCAATTTAACGTTTTTTTCCACCTAATCATTTATTTCTTATTTAGAAAGTATTTCATCACGAATTGTAGTCTGTCTATCGTATAGTACCTTACACATATTTTGGGCAAAACTATATGACGGGATGATTATCTATAGCTCGGAGCATCATGATCGACAATTGAAATGGCAGATAGTACATTATAATTGTAGTTACCGTCCGTCGGTACCATTGTTAACTTTTACTGCTGTTATTTGAACGCAGAAATGTTGATCGGCAGTCAAGTCTTCCCGACTATATCAAGTGTTCAGAGAGGGATGTATAATTCCCCTCACAGCTTTTGTTAATGTTTTTTTGTAATAAATAAAAAATTTCGAATGCTTATAAAAATCATATTAAGATCATAATTTTGGCTATTTAATTATGTTTTTGAGTTAGTTGTCAAAGGTCTAAACCGAAATCCACTTTCTGCCGTATATGATGTTTGTATTTTTAATGTACAATTTTCTTGAAGACATACACTATAGACACAATAACAGCAAACGTGGCTGCTCCTGCCGCACCCAAATAAGCTGGAGGTTGTGACATAACTATCATCTTTAGGTGAACTGGTAGGCTTGGAATAGTTTTCTTGAAAGATTCACGTTGTCTCACTCTGTTAAAATAGTTTTCAATTAATGGTCGTTTTCCTTCACCCCAAAACTTATCTTCAAAACCTAGCTCCCATAAACGTTGCAATAGAACACCAAGATTGATGTCAGCTATACTGAAGTTCTCACAGCACAACCAATTACCTGTAAATAATACAAGTTTCGATATGTCAGATAGAACATTTAGAGTGAGAAAGCCACTTTTTACTTATATTGACGTATACAAGTAAGTGCATAAAATTTACCTTCAGGTTGAGTTTTTAACTGCTCCTCAATAAGTGCTAACACTTGGTCTACAATGTTTAAAATTTTTGAATACTCTTCTTCATTTGATAGCATTTCATGTTTTCTGTCTTGTATTTCAGCTTTATATAATAGTATATTTTTAGCTTTAGGATTTTCTTCGGCTAACTTTCTTAAATTTCTAGAACTGCTGAAATCTCCACCTAATATCACAAAAAAAATTAACTAAGAATTAAGTAAATATTGGAAGTAATACCATAAAGGGCAGGCATACAGGTGGCACTATTCAGATCTCTGTTATCAGTGATTCAATACTGGTAGGTAGTATTCTCCGACTGGCAAGAGAAACTCTAAATATATATATATATATATATATATATATATATATAAAAATTGAATGAGATGCTTGTTTAATGAGGTCAACTGTCAAGACCCTGCCACTTTTGAAGAAAATAACTGATATACGTTACACTAACTGTATGTTAGGTGCTGAACAAAGAATTAAATAGGCTAACGAGGCAAGAAGCTTGAATAGTGAAATTGCTTTTGTGCAACAAATGCACTAGAGTATTTGTCAAACCACACACCTCCAGTTGTCACCTGAGAATATCAGAACATCACAGGACACTATCGTCACCTCTATCGCAGAGATCGAAAATTATTATGGAGACTTATGTTAATAAAGAGCACATCCATATGAGGCTCACAACGCGAATGATGCGTGTGCCAGAGTAGCTCACCACAATACAGATATGGCTCGCAACATTGACATGGGCCAGATTAGAATATCTCTCAGACAGTTTGACAGTGGCGAAACTCCGGAAGATGACTGAGTAAATACAGCTCTTACTAGATAGAGATATCTTGTCGTAGATAATGCCACCTTCGAGGTAGGAAATAGCTCAGCGTGCTATGAAACGAGTAATACCTACTTAGAATATCACTGGCGGATAGAGTTCGAATTAAAGTCGTCTGCCAGTGATATTGCTAAATTAGCACGCAGCAATTAGAAATTGAAAAAGGCTATAGCGAAAGAAAGTCGAAGTACACAGGTACGTAGATTGCATCATGCCAGTATGTTAATGATCACACTTACTTTTGAGTATCTCTCGTATTGGTAAAATAAATGGCAATTTAGGACGACCGCAGAGATGAGGATGAAAAAATGATCCCACAGTTATGACACCAGCTGGAAGGGCCTCGATAAGTTCGCGAAATTTGCTGATGTTATTCAATACTTTGCTATCATTTGATACATTAATCAGTGGAGGCAATTCTGGAAATAATAAAATTAAATATTGTGAAACCCTTCAATAATATTATATTCTTAAAAATATGAATTTCTCTAATACAGACGGAAACATATTTCAAATAAAAATAACAAATATTTATTTTAAACTCAAAAACTGCTTAACCCATTAAAAAAAACTTTCACCTATGGAAAGCTACATTATTCCGAAGTAACACGAGCCACTTTTTATTGCCGAAAATTGTATCCCGGTGTATACAACATTATTTTTAGTATACTACAAAGCCGAAAGTATTTTGTTGAGAATCAGTAACACAATCCATTGCACTAATTTTTAACGTGATATATTGCTATCCCAAAAACGTATAAAAATTTTCGTCAACCTGGTTACCTTGTTTATTACTTAATAAAAATGCGGCGCCTGCCGGTCGTTCACCTACATAATACATAAGGCCGACAAGGAGAAGCACACCCTTCCCCACCCCGCCTCCCCGCACGCGGCGGTGCGTTAGACTTAGATCTATCAATTTAGTCTCTCCGGAAGCGTCTACGCATTCGCATTTGTCGTAATTTTTTACAGACGTCTTTGCGCGCGTGCTGATTTCACGATGGTATGGTAGTCTCGCGATTAGTGGTGATAATGTGTCCGCGGCAGTGAGATATTATGAAGAGCATTTTGGTAGACGCGTATCTTGGCAAACGATGCTTAGTGCCACGCAACGAATGAGGGATTACGCCCAGTTTCATCCTCCGACCGCGGTCGACCGAGGTGTAGCGCGTATCCCGACCACCGTGCAAGAAGATATTCTAGACTACACGTCTAATAACCCTGAGACTCGAGCAGCATGACTCGAGCAGGAGCATTGTTTAATGTGAGCCAAAGCTACGCCTGGAGAACCTTACGGGACGACGGTCAATACCCGTACCACTTTAGGCGAACTCAAGACTTATGCGATAATGACAGAGCACAACGCATCGTATTAAAAGAATGGTGGCTTTGTAATAAATAATACCAGTGTTTTGCGTGTTGGTGGGAAACAATTAGCAGCGCGCGGCGCGCGTACGATGCCCATGCATCGTTCAAGAAACGGGATACATTATTTTTGCATATAACCGCGTCAGTTTTCCTTATTATTATTATGTCATATATTTATCTGATCTTTTATATCTAAATCTAATTTGGGTGTTTCAGCTTTATGGTATACAAAAACTAATCTTGTATATTAGGGTGTCCCTTATATTTCAAGTTCAATATATTTATACGCATACCTTCTTAAAACTTTCGTAATAATCCAATATAGCATAGAAAAAAATATTAGCCCATTTTATAAACGATAACCCGTGCCGACTTGCGATTTAATCTTCTCTATACAAGTTGCGCGGGTACTGGCACAGCGACCTGTAACTACGCGTTCCATTTGTCATTTTATAAGCGATTTTTAAAATTATTAGTATTGTTTACTAAATAAATAATTATGTCGTGGAATTACGGAGTGATAAACAAAATATTTTCGTAATCGGACTGCCTAGCCATCAAATAAACGGTGCAAAATTACCATCTAATCGACAATTCTCGCTGCCTTATTTTACAATATTCGCGAAGTCAAGCTAACTGTTAGTGAAATTGCAAAGCTTGTGATTATAGAGTGAATTATATTTTGGAAAAAGCCAGAATTCCCACAAAGGCATTTCCTTACTGTGTGAAGAAACTTGTTGATTTATATCATGTTTGCAGAGACTAACTCTTGATTTCATAAAACAGCATGTTGCTGAGACAAATATTATATCTTGGTTAATGTTTTATAAGGCAGAACTGGACAAAGGCTATAAAGCGAGACGATTACCGCGAATTGGTTGAACTATGTATAGTGTTTCTGGGAGGAAATACACACGAAATTAAAACTAAGGCCCCGGAACTATGTATAAGACACGAGGAATGACGAAAGCGATCTATTCTTTAAAAATATGATTGCTTCTGTCACAATTCAGAATGATTGCGAAGGAGAAAAAGGTTCTACAAGATGTTTGTTTAATTATGTTGTTTACCCTTGGCTTGAATTCACAGGGGCAATTAAAGCACCTAACTAAGATTTGTACTTCTTGAAGTAAAAAGAGTACGAAAAAATTAACGCAATAAATTCTAAAGCTAAGCAAGTTTAGCCATTACTTGTTATATTTATGTGAAGAGACAGTAATTCTATCGCTGTTTTATGATGAAGTTGACAACCAAACTAAGATGAAAATGATCGCCCACTTAAAAAGAGACAAACGCTCAGAGTTCGGCAAACTCAATGTCCCATACAAGGAAGAACTATCCGTAAAGATATTTGATAAGATAAATGATTTTTTTCTGATTTTGTACACTTCTTGTTAAAAAAGAATATGTCGTTTGAAGGTTGTAAATGACACTGCTGAAAGAGCTTTCAAATGAATGCAACATTTTAACAGGCTTATCACAGCTGAACAAGAGCGAATACAGTTCTTGTTGAGCTGTGTCCAAGAATATAGAAAATTGTATCCGAACTGTAAAAAAACTACGTTAAAAAGAAGTTACCCTAGCAGATTGTTATTATTTTTTGTGTTTCAATAAGATAAGTGTTTATCTTATTTTATTTGACCTTATATTCACTTCATTTGCATTGCATTTATATTAGTTTTATAGCAGACCGAAATATCAGGACAAACACGATTTTTGATAAACTTGGTAGCTCGGTTGGCACGGGTTACATTCAAGCTAGAAAGATAAAATTTTATATTTGAGCATGTAACAAAAAAAAATGTAGAGGGTATGTATTAAATTTTTGACATTTAAGGGACATCCTATTGTATATGGGCCGAGACAAAGATATTTTTAAGGTAAAGCAGAGTTCGCTGGGACAGCTTGTAATATATAATTTGGACAAAGTTAAAATTACTAAGTATAAAATCAAATTGAAATAATTATTAGCTTAGTAATCAATGGATGCACTGCTGAGTACAGGTGGCCTCTATAATTAAATGGTTAAAATTGATAATCTACCACAATATCGAAATATTTTAAGGTTACTCATAAAGTCAAATAGAGTTTCTCATATCCAGTCCAGTCTAATCAGATCTGAAAACAAAATATTTGCTACAACTGCATTTTTATATAATGTAGTTTTAGTGATACAAAAACAACCCGCAACCCACTGCAAGTGTAATTTTTTTTTTGCAATTACTCGAAAATTGTTAAAGTAAGACAAAAAGTTCTAACATCTTTTTTTTTCGACAGTTCGTGTCTATAGAATATAAGTCAATGGCATAGAGCTTATAATTCTACATAAAAAAGGTTCTCTGACTTTTTTTTTCTCCAGTCAAATTTAACCGAACTAGGGAGGTTATCAGTTTTAATTATGAGCGTAAATTTTAAAAATCGTAGGCGGTAGTAAACTAAGCGAATTCTAATTTAGTTTTTTACATATATACACTCACGCCTGTAATACCTGGAGGGGTAGGCAGACGTGGAACCAGTACACCCACTTTTCCGGGCTGATAGCCCTGAGACTGGAAAGAGCTGGCTGAGCATTTCTAAATAGAAAAACCCAGGGAACGCAGAAAAACAGCCCTGGAGGGTTACTCTTGACACCCGATTCCAATTTAAATTTGGGATTGGGTTCGAAAACTGTACAATTGGCACTACTGTACGCAACACCAGCGCACGATTTAACTGAATACGGCGAAATTTTTAGTAAGTTATTTATTATTTATTTATTTATTATTATTTTAAGTAAATATTCTATTTCATTTAGTTGAGTGAGTAAGAGTCTCAATATCTTCTAGATTGGAATTGAAACTGTATCGAGTTCGAGATTGGAATTGATTTCAAGAGTAGGCCTACTGCTCCAGGCACACAGAACAGGTCACGGAGCCTTGTACCCAGATGTTCGACGGCTAAAATCCATGCAAGTCCGGGCATACCGTCGAGATCGGGGCAGCCGACGCACCACTAAAATTCCTGGGATAACCCTCTTAAATAACCCTTGGCGAACTCAACGACCATGACGTCGTTGGTAATGACATCTACGGTGGCAGGGAACAAAACTGAGACGACCTTTCTGAGTAGGTCACCCCGAAGACACGGGGCGTCCACGGGCGTGCGTCAGCGTGGGCGCCCACGGACCTCCGGATACCTCCTCATTGCCACGCAATATGAACGACCGCCCTTTCGGGTCGAGTGTTCTCTGGAACTCCTCCGCAGTCTTTGCCCTAGTTATTGCCATTTGCAGCGCCTCTCAACCTCCGTATGAAGGTCATGAAGTAGCCACTCCTGGTCCTCGTCGCCGAGACGTCGGATTTGACGTCGACGGTGTCTGGCGAGACGACAAAGGGCGACTACGCAGGAGACACGTAACCGCGTGAGTTCCGCCGACTACCAGAACACCAGGCGCTTCTCGGGAAAACGTCGGACACGGGGTATGGCCACGTCACGCGCAACTCGGAAGCGACAAATTAAGTCAAATATGGGAATACAACAATACTAACAAAATTACATTTCAGGACTATGCATCCAAGTCCTTCCTTTTCGGGATACACTACATTTTGTCATTTTAAATTACTGTTACGCAATAAATCTCGCGTGTACATAACTGAAAAGGTCGGTAAAAAAATAATTAAAATATAAAAATTTTGAAAGCCTCCCAATGGCAGAGCCGCAGATATCCGCAAAAGATTTAAACTGTATTGTGTTAAGAAAAAATAGGTCTAAATGACCCTTTCGGTTAGACCTTGACACCTCCTAACAGTCTTGAGAAAAATAATAAAAATCTTCCATACATTTTTTCTTTGAAAATTATTTTTATGGACTAAGGACACATTTTTATGAAAAAATGTATATAACAATTATTGTTCTATTTGATTAGTTCTATCTAATAGTATTTTTTAAAACAACAAATTTGGAGTGTCCACTTTTTAAAAATCCGGACCACTGTGTGAGGGGGTGCTGGGTGGTAAGACCGGCTAGTTCAGTTTTAAAATTGCGAAAATTGCTTAATAAAATCTAGGGCTAGTTCTGTATAACCATTTTATTCTTATTCCGCTTCCCTCCGGAGCGGGCGACAGTAATAAATCGCTTTCACCAGGACAGCAAAAAAGGTGAAAATTATTTAGGTTTACCAGGAATCTAAATATGCCAAAAAATATTTATTAACTTTTAAACATTCTAATTTGAATTTGAAAATGACAACTAGTGATATTTTTTAACAATAAAAAATCAGTATCTTAAAAAGATACTTTTACATTACAGATTTTATTAAGCAATTTTAAAAAAGAACAGACTTGACTGCCTCAGTGGCGCAGTTGTATTTGCGCATGCGTTACGACTGCTGTCCTGAGGTCTCAGCTTCGATCCCCGGGTGGGATAGTGATATTGGGTTTTTCTGTCTATAAATCCTCGAAATTCGGCGAAAAGTGGGTGTATTGGTTCCACATCTGCCTACCCCTCTGGGTTACAGGCGTGAGTGTATGTATGTAAAAAAACTAAATTAAAATTAGCTTATTTTTCTACTGCCTACATGTTATTTTAAATTTACACTCTTACTTTAAATTGAAAACCTTTAATCGGTGAATTTTGACCGGAGGTTTTTCCTCCGGTCAAAATTAAACATTGGTCATAGAACCTTTTTTATGTAAAATTATAAGCTCTATGCATTTTAACTAGAACTTTTTCTTACTTTTACCGTTTTCAGGTAAAAATACCTGCGGACACAAAAACCTTTACATATTGTTTTTGTTATCAATAAAACTACATTATATTAAAAATGCAAAGTTGTAGCAAAAATGTTGATTTCAGATCTTATTTGTCTGGACTAATATATTGATTTCTATCATAAAACAGCCACAACCCTGTCACTTAGTTAACAGATTTCCCACAAGCTGGTTGTAAATTTTAACAAATAATATAATAAATAACTACTAATATCTCTAATTCCAAAACACTACCAAGTCCAGATCTCTAAAATATAATATCTCGAAAGTGTTATATTGAACACATGCTCTTTAAATCCTATGCCAATCTAATCGCGGTGATAGTAAGAAGTATTGATTTCAGAAAATATAACTATAAAATATTAGAATATTTTGTTCACACTCAATAAACATAAAACTTTAAACATTGAACTGGTGATTGTAATAGAAAGAAACTAAGAATAAATAATATAGCAAACATAAAATTATTAACAATATAATAATAATAATAATTTTATCCTGGCATGGCAAAGTACCACACTGCACCACTGTAAGCTATATATACTTGGTGTATTTTTAATTCTGCATCTCTATATCAGGCTGGTACACACAGGTGTGTTTTATCTATTACTTAGTACTGCAGTCAATATGTTAGTATAACAAAAACAAACTATACAAAGCAGATCAGTGTGTGGTGCATAAGATTTTTTTATTACATTTAATAAATGCTATAACCAAGGTCACAAACCTGCATCTACGTAGAATTCCAGATAATCTAAAATCCTTGTGGAATCAGGGATTAATTCATTTTTAATTTTCAGTACTGGAATTTCCCCCCGAGGATTTATCTCCAAAAAACTTGAAGAATATTGTTCACCTTTCGTAATGTCTACTATTAATGGTTCAAAATCAACATTTTTCTCGTATAAGGCCATTAAAACCTGAAAATTTGTGTAATTATTATGATAGAAGTATTACTACCACTATTACCACTAATCATTTTCCTACATTTTTTACTATCTATTCGATAAACAAATAAAAATATAAATCACATTAAAATTATGGAATAAATAAATAAATAGAAACTTACCTTCTGTGAGTAAAAACTGTAATAATTACAATATAGAAAAATATTAGATTTTTTTCTATAATTTGTATTTACATTTGTTTTTGCGACAGGAAGTTTTTCCAAATATTTCTGAACTAAATACATTTTGAGTTTTAACGCTAATCTAACTATTATGTAGAATATGAAGCGAAAAAGAAAAACTAATTTTCACAAAACAAAGTAAACTTTACGCGGTTTTTTCAATCCATCATTACTACCAACATGACAACAATAAAATCACCTGACTTGCCATCATCTTGACAAAATTGTTTATCTTAAGCTGGGTACACAACGAACGCTAACAAAAGATATTCAGCGTTGGCTAGCGCACACTCGTTGGCTTTCGAAGGTACGTCCAGTATATTATAATACATTTAGTGGTCTAGAAAACGATCGTTGGCACTTAATTCCAGGTAGCATTCGCTATTTAATCATGGACGACGACTAAATAATCCTGCTAATATTATAAATGGCGAATGTTTGTGTGGATGGATGGATGGATGTTTGTTATTCAATCACGCTACAACGGCTAGACGGATCTGGTTGAAATTTGGCACCGAGATAGATTATAGTATGGAATAGCACATGGGTTACTTTTTATCCCAGAAAAAATATACAGTTCCCGTGGGATAGTTTAGTTTTTCACAGAGCAAGGGATCGACATGATTTTGTGCATAGTGGCAGTTTAGGGATCAGAAAATGACATATGCCACTTTTTATCCCGGAAAAATGCATGCTTTCTATGGGTTAGCGAAAATAGAAAGGTGTAATAGATTAAGTAATAGATTATTAAGATGCCTCCATGGATTGTATAACTTTTCTTCCGAAAATAACCTCCACGCGGGCGGAGCCGCGGACAACATCTAGTTATAATATAATTGCTAGTTTTATATAGGTACCATAACAAGTTAGAAGTACAGGAAAAATTAAACGAAAGCGGAAATGGTGGACAACCACAGATTTTAAGAATAGAAATGTATTACTTCTCACTTCTTTTGATTTTTTATATTTCTTATTTATTTTTCTGTAAGGTCCAAAGACTGGACTGTTGTATAGATCGTTAGCAAAATCATTTTATCATTACTCCACTCCTTATTTTTCTCTATAATAGGGTAGTTTCCTGTGTTTAATTTTGAACATTTTTTGATGTGCAATCGAATATAATACGCAAAAGAAACTCTTTTGCGAAACGGAAACAAAATTGCTTGCAAAATGGGGTCACAATATTTATTTTAAATGTTGCTATAAGCAAATACTCACAGGCATGAGCGAAAATGGTTGCGTATTGGGAACATATCGCTATCTCCCTCGCACAACGGCACAGTAGTGGCGATTCTGAGTACCGTGACGTCACGGTACATATCATGCATCATTTTACTGTACATCATTAACCCATCCAACAGATTTGAATGGCGTCTAATTTAAGTACTTATTTTTATTCGGATTCATAAAATTATTTCTATAATAGGTTTTAGGTAATGTAACTTGTTGATTAGATTAATAAAAAAAAACGAGTCAACAACCCGAATGTACCCGTGTAGGTACGGCGAGAAAGTTTTTATTAATTTTTAGGTTAGACGTCTGCACGCTACGCTCTCTAGCTCCAACTAAGCGTTGGTTGGTTGGCCTTCGGTGACCGGCCACACTGAATTCGACCTAATAGTTCGATTCCTTTGATGTTACCGCCACGCTTCAGACCGCCGGCACATGCTAACGAATGATCGTTGGCGTTCGCTCAGCCGTCCAGATAGGACCATTGATGGCCAGCAAAACCCATTCGTTGGCATTCGTGGGGCCGATGTGTACCCAGCATTATATTAAATGGTTACTAATTGGCCCAGAAAAACAAAAAGGCAGCCACTTTTTTATTTTGAGCACCAGATTCATTATTCATAACAATGGAGCACTCACATATTGATTTTCATATCAAGCGGCTTTTTGCTTCAGTTTGTCATGTCCATCCTCAGAGTTCATTTTACCTATCTTCATACTGAATTTTATCAAAATGGGTTCAGTGACTTACTTTCGTCCCTTATTGGAATGGAATGGAGTGAACCCCTTAAGTGAATACGTGCAGAAAAATGAGAGAGAGAAACCAGTACGGCCAGCAGTTGTATTTTACTAGAATTTTTATTGGTCTACGTCACACTCACAGACTTGCAGAAGCGAAAAGAAATGGGTATTGGCCCCACAGTTGCTTTGTCTCTTTCTGCAAAGTGGTCTATATATTGTTTTTATTCTGGCGCGGCAATGTGACCACACTGCACCTGATGGTAAGCGCAGTGCCGTCCAAATAGAGTATCAAGTAGCGAGAGACAGTATATCCCCCGCTACTCAACACAATTATGCCGGCCTGCTGTTTAGCTTCTTCACATTACGCCTAAAGGACCCAGGATCATAGGAGGGAGGGAACACGGTAGCTGGCAAACTGTTCCACAGCTTGATGGTGCGGCAAAAATACGAATTTGCGAACCTCTTGGTTCGGGCCGGGGTAGTAGACACCACGAAGCTGTGACTCCGCAAGCCAGTACGCGTGGTTCTGGTATGGAAAGGAGAGGATGGGATAAGATCAAACAATTCTTCAGAGCATTCACCATGATACAGACGGTAGAACACGCTGAGCGAGGAAATATCCCTACGCAGGTGTAGCGGCTCCAGGCTGTTACTCACGTCTGCATCATTCACAATGCGGATGGACCGCCGCTGCAACCCATCCAAGGCATCGAGAAGGTACCTTGCGGAACCGTCCCAAAGGTGCGAGCAGTAATCCATTCCCGGCCGCACCTGTGCTTTATATAAGCGGTAGAGCTGACCGGGCGTGAAAAACCGCCGCACCCTGTTCAGGATTCCGACCCTGCGTGAAGTGGCGGATATTACGCCCTCGATGTGACTCCTTGGATTAAGATCGCAGCGGATATCCATTCCTAGGACACTAAGGTCATTCCGCATTGCGAGTGGAACACCCTGAAGAACGGGGATGGGAGAAAACGGAGACTTCTTGCACGAGAACGCGCACACCTGGGTTTTCTTGGCATTAAACTCAACCCGATTCCTGGGACCCCATGATGAGATGAGATCCAAGGTCTGGTTGAGCTCAATGACAAGATCCTCGCGTCTCCTCTCAGTATCCGCCTGGCAACCTGGATGCTTGCTGCTATAACGCCCATGAACCGTGCTGTCGTCTGCATAGCAATGAATGTTGCCAAGCGACAACATATCATTGATATGCAGAAGAAACAAGGTGGGCGAAATCACAGAACCCTGTGGTACTCCAGCATTTACTGACATGAGCTGCGAAGCGTACCCATCAACGAGGACACGCATTCTACGCTCATGCAGAAAGCCGGAAATCCACTTGCACATGTTGTCGGGCAGACCGTATGCCTTGGCAATGTCGAGACTCACAGCCAGAGCCTCGCCATGCTTGTCAATCGCCTCCCCCCAGTGATGTAATACGAACGCTAGAAGATCACCCGTTGATCGGTTATGACGGCACCAGGGGGCCTAGACAAAAACCCTTTTCTGTTGGCGTTAACGCCTAAGGAAAGATCAAATTGTATGGAAATGACACTTGCTTGAGAAAAGTCACGTGACCACTGCAAAGCTTGGTAGACAAGTCGCCAATTCCGCACGCGGAAAGGAACACTGGCGTTAGCGTGGCGTCGAAACGCTCACTTTTCATACAAACGGTAGACAAGTGCCAGCTTTGACAGACGTTAATGCCAATTTAGCCTTAGAGCATCACGCTTCATTAGCGTGAGCTCGGAGGGTCACGCTAAGAGAATTTTTACTCACGCTTGCTATAAAAGTAGTTCATTCGTGTTAGTGAATGTGTCAGTTTTTGTAAATAAAGCTTAAAAATGCATAGTTAAATACTATTTTGGGTAGCTAATAATAAAGCTACATTGGAAAGACATCGTTCAAGAATATATCGCCGTAGATTGTAAATAATTGAAGAAATACCGAAGTCTGAATTCATCAATCGTTTTTGATTGGAAAGAAAGTTTTCCACTTTTTTGTTATGATCTACGAAGCTTAACATCATTAAAAAGCACACAAGACAAAGTTTGGAAGGAAAGGTACCGTAATACATAAGTTTTACTCGGACACGTTACTTCTTTTGTTTGATTGCCACCACTCTTTACTTCAAACCATGTTTCAGGTTTTATGTGCTCTTCCTTTTTTGCTACTGGATCATATCAACGTCTTGTTGGCCTTACACAACATTTGACTCAAAGAACAACCAGTAGATGCATACATCAAGCCGTAGATGCATTACCACCCTGTTATTTTAAATAAATGGATTACCTTTCCAAAGACTCTTCAAGAACGAGCTCGACTAAGACATCAGTAAGTTTTTATAGTTACCTATATAATTTATACTTATATTACATTGATACTTTTTAAAAGGAAATTATATTTCCATAAAACTGCTTACATAAAATTTTCATCATAAGCTGTATATATATGAAAACATTTTTTTACAAATTAAATTTTACAATAACATGTGATGCTTGAACATCATTTAAAGTCATGGGTGATGATATATAAATTTATTGATAAAATCATTGTAATGCTGAAATTGTGCCTGATGTTGGTAGTCAAAAAAGGAAGAGCGGCTTTAAATAATATTTTGTTAAGACTATAAATACTATTACTTTAAATAAAATGTATACAT
Source organism: Laothoe populi (assembly GCA_905220505.1). Lineage (NCBI taxonomy): Eukaryota > Metazoa > Arthropoda > Insecta > Lepidoptera > Sphingidae > Laothoe > Laothoe populi. The sequence goes on along the minus strand of HG992147.1, from coordinate 10,904,455 downwards.
AATGTCTGACAGTAAATTACAAGTATGCATACTGATAATAAGACCCAGGCCATAACATCAGCCTTCCATTATTAACAAGTGATGAATAGGTATGACAGTCAATAAATTACTTTTGCATTACTTGAAAAAATATGCATTGATTAAAAGAATTTTATAGTCATTTACTTATGTACCTACATCAAATCTTCATTTACCATGTTAACTACATCTTTGTATATTTCGTTTTTGTATGTGTGCACATAGCAGTTCATAAATCAGCCGCTTAAAATAGTTATCATATCTAGGAAATTGCTCCATTGAAAACAGCAGTGCCAAGTTGTTGGACACGATATATCAATGAATGGAACCTCAAAGAATTTAAAATCCATTTCAGAAGGGGCCGCTGCAGCGCCAGCATACACCGCGCCGCGTTTCCAGAATGGCAGTGTTGAAGGATTAAGATTAATAAGTTTGCTGAATTGAATATTCAAATGAAAATTAAAAAATGATGCCAATTATTGTAAATTTTTGTTAACTTCAGTGAGTTTGACATTATTCTACATTAGTAGTAGATTCAAATAGAATAAACCATAATTTTTATATTGTGTTTTCTATTGAGATTATTAAACTCTCCCATTGTTATCACAAATATTAGTATTACACCATTACAAAAATAATTGCCACTAGGCACATGTAGTGTGTTAATAAGAATAAATAATGCAAGCCCTGTATTAAACATTGTCCCACTGCTGGGCACAGGCCTCTACTAATGAGAGGGGTTAGGCCTTAGTCCACCACGCTGGCCTAATGCGGGTTGGTAGACTTCACATACCTTCGAAATTCGTATAAGAATTCTCAGATATGCAGGTTTCCTCACGATGTTTTCCTTCACCATCAAGCAAGCGATAATCAACATTTAATACACACATAACTTTAGAAAAGTCAGAGGTGTATGCCACTTGGGTTTCGAACATACGATTTTCGTCTTGGCAGTCCGTACAGCAACCAACTAGGCTATCGCTGCTTATAGTATGTTATTTTCATTATTGTCTGTGAAGGAATTATCCTTTACAGACATTAACTAAAAGTAATAGGAGTGTTAGCTCCTAGTCATTAAGAGAATCATATTGGATGCAATGATTTTTTTGGATTTATAATTCTTTTACAGTAACTGGCTCTTCCATAACAATATGCTTGAAAATAAAACTAAATTTTGTTAATTATTTTTTATTTATGCTATACATTATTTAGATTCAGACAATCTTTGTTATACTCTGCCGTCAGTTCAGAATGCAGTTTCACTAGAGAAGAAACTAGCGTTGCTACAAAAGTGTAGTCATGATGATGAGAGAGAAAATGGTGAGAAAAGATTAGCAGAGAAAGGAGTATAAAGTCCTACAGTGCCCACTAAAAGGCTGTGTATAACAAAATACTAATTGATTTTATTACGATCAGCAGTTTCCAAAAAGTTTTCAGTCTTTTTAACTGGTTTACGCTATTAAGTTGTTGTGTGACGCATTCCTTCCTTGCCTGCGTCTGCGTTGTCTCACACGGTGGCAACCTGGAGTTGACAAGCAGGATATAGGAGATCTTGCTGCACAAAAATATTATCATTACTTTTAAACTTATAATAGGCATTAAAAATTAATTCTAATAAATAAATACACATACATAACAGTCACACCATAGTTCTGAGCATGCACAAGGTAAAACCTGTGTCGTGGGTATCAAGGACTACAAGGCTATAGTCCCACAACACCCAGACCTGAAACAACTATCTGTCTATCAGACATGTCTCGTGCGGGAATCGAACCCGGCCTCGCGTTTTACAGCCAGCTGCTCGCCCGCTGCGCCACGGAGGGTAATGATCTGCATATTTATAAGTAAAATTTTATGGGTAAAAAATGTCGAGTGGATTTGTGTTCCTCGACCTTTCGACCCCGTAGCCACTTAAGCCAGAGCGGCGGGATAAACACTTAACCTTAACCATGCATCATTTAATATGCAAAGTAAACTTTAGAAACAAAAAATATAAAGCATCACCAAAAATATGTTTAGGGCATTTAAACAGTTTTATGGAGTGCGTTTTAAAACAAGCATGAACATTTGTTCAATAAATAATAATGTAACGAATCGGTTCTAAAATTGTTTCAATAACAAATAACATCTTTTAGTAATATTATGAATATACAGTGTAAACTCCATGTAACGTCACTCTATTTAACGACAAACTCTCTTAAGCGTCGAAATCAATTGGCTTTGGTTGGTTTAGCTTGTTTTTCATACAATGTTTCACTCTATATAGCATTACACCCACTCTCAATAACGACAACAATTAAGTTGCTAAAATTAGTAAAAACTGCGCAGCTGTGTACGATCTATTGTCGCTTTATTATCCTAGCCCGCAATAAACTCGACTGTCGGCATCATGCATACCGAACTTTCTAAGAAATTCATTCTTTTGTTTACAAATTGGGATTGCTTGCACGTGTAGACTGTTATTGACCATGATTCATAACTAGGAGTCATGGATTATCTATACCTTATCATATTCTTAGTTGCTCACAAACTTGCAAACTGTAAACATGGCTACTAAAAGAAAATCACTGTGTATTGACGAAAAAGTTTTACTGATACGCGCAATAGAAACGGGAGAGAAGATAAGTGATGTTGGCAAACGCTTTGGATTTAGTCGCTCTACCGTGTCCACAATATGGAAAAATAAAGAAAAAATCCTCCACGCTGCGGGCGAGGGAAAATCTTCCAAAAAATTAAAGAAACCTATATACGAAGATTTGGATAAAGCTGTACTATCATGGTTTCATCGACAGCGCCAGAATAATATGCCTATCTCGGGGCCGCTCGTGAAAGCTAAGGCGGAGAATTTTGCTGCTGAACTTGGTTTAACTTCTTTCAAAGCATCAGAAGGATGGCTCGGAAAATTCAAGCAGCGTCATCATATCAACTATGGTAAAATAAGTGGGGAAGCACGAAGTGTTGATACAAATGTGACTCATGATTGGATTAACAGAGTGTGGTCAAAATTCATAGAAAAATACGCCCCAAGTGACATTTTCAATGCTGATGAAGCAGGAATTTTCTATAAGTTGACTCCAGATAAAACTCTGAAATTTAAAGGGGAAAAGTGTGTGGGAGGAAAGCTTTCCAAGGAACGTATTACGGTGCTTGTGGCTGCTAATATGGATGGCACAGAGAAAAAAAAGCTACTAATAATAGGCAAATCGAAAAATCCGCGCTGTTTTAAGAACATCAAAAAATTGCCAGTGACGTATAAAGCTAATAAATCAGCTTGGATGACCAGTCAACTTTTTGAAGAAGAAGTGCGAAAGTGGGATGCAGAATTAAAGGGACGAAAAATTTTACTTCTTGTTGACAACTGCCCTGCCCACCCTTTTATATCAAACCTTCAAAACATAGAGTTGGCATTTCTTCCTCCAAATACGACTAGTGTCTTACAGCCAATGGACCAGAGTGTGATTAAAAGCCTCAAGGGTCACTACAGAAGGAAATTATTGATGGAGCTAGTCGAATCTGAGGGTAAAACTTCTGTTAATATGCTGCATGCAGTAATTTTTTTATCTAAAGCCTGGGAAGAAGTGACACCCACAACTATACAGCACTCTTTTCGACATGCTGGACTTTGTACCAATTCTACGAGTGATGAGGTGGAAACAGAATCTGAGTTTGAAAGCGACGACGACCTTCCATTAACTGAGTGGATTCAACAATTCAACATGGCAGGAAATACGGTAAATCTTCAAACCTACATTGAAGTGGACGACCGCCTGCTTACAACGGCTTCACTCACAGACGAAGAAATTTTGGATTCAGTGAGAAAAACTGAGGATCAAGAACAAGGTGATGAAGAAGATGAGACGGATGAGCCTGAGCTTCCGCCGAGCATTAAAGAAGCTCTGGAAGCAGCAAAATTATTGGAAAAATATTTCCTTTATAACCAAGATGCCTCAGTATTGCTAGATATTAATAAAATAACTAAAAAAATACAACAAAATTACTTGTTGCAGCAAAAGACGTCAGACAAAAATAACAGACTATACTCAATAGCGTTCAAATAACATTCTTTTTTATGCACATAATTACTAACAATAGTCAGAAATAAACTTTTATTTTTCTAATTCTGATGTTTCTTCTCTCCATTTAACGACAACTCTCTATAACGCCATAAAATGCACAGTCCCTTCAGTGTCGCTATATAGAGTTTACACTATATTATTTTGATAAAAAAAAAGTGTTATTCCAAATTTCAATGTTTGTAAATAAAATTATAAAAATGAACCTATTTAGCTGCTTTCTATTACTAAAAAAGTTCAAGTTCAATTACTGGTGAAGGTATACTGTCTACCTGTGGCACTGACTGCATTGGCAACTAAAAGTAATAATGATTCATTAGCAGATATAACAGTATATCTGGGTTACTCAGAGTACTTGAGTATTAATGTAAACAATTTAATATACTTAACACTACCTAATATACTAACACCGACTTCAAAACCTGCTTCCTGTGACGCTTGATGGCCTGTTACTGAAGAATTCCAACAATGTTCTTTAATCTCTCTTAAAGAAGGGTTAAAGGGTTTGTTTTAGAAGGCCCACCTCCTGTGCCATATTTGACTCGATTTATAGACTAGCCTTCTTTTTTGTTTTAGTTTTACAATCAGACCATACCTGTTAAACAAAAATTATAGATGGTTATTGTATACAAGCAATATGTTAATTCAAAATTAAGAAACCTTAATGTATAGTGCATCTTGAACGAGATATGTTATACAAGTGAGTTATAAGAATATAATCTGAGAATAAGTAGGTGTTAAACAGGTTTTAGTGATTAAAGATCACTGAATTGTTTTATACTCAACCATTTTACTTTCAAGACCATAGTACTAATCACTTAGAACTAAATACTGTCTTATATGTTACCTAATATAATTCAAGTGCTATTACCCTCTTCGATTTTTATAGTTTTGTTCACACCACTTCCACCTATAAAGTCAAACAATTCAGCTATCTCTTTCCACATACATTCTGCTCTTCATCTTTCTTGTTGTCCAGGTTTTGGCCTTGAACGATCACCATGCCTGGAAATAGTATGCATGTTATTAATGTTTTAAAGAGCAGTGGGAATGTCGAATGGACACATACATGCCCATGGATCTTGGCATTCTGAAACTAGGTATATTGATAAGGTAAAATATATTCAAAAGGTTGCCTGACATTATTCATCATGTTCATTTTGTTATGGCTGCCTATTTATGTAGACCACACATAGCACAAGGAACATATTAGTATTTTCCATTTAGACTACATAATTTATTTATTTTTGCTACTAAAGTTGTCACAAAACTTAACTTACTTAGGTATTTGTTTTGTTACAAGGTCTTCAATAAAAAGTTAATATTTATTATTGTAATTAATTGTAAGAATAATACTACCAACGACATAATGATTATTTTATAATATGCAACGCGGTTCTATCTATTATTTATATGATGCATTACATCGTCTTAAAATAACGTAACTGTGAGTTAAAAATCGAAATCACTTAGGGAAAAATATGAAGAAATGAGAATACACCTACCTTTCCATAAATTTAAATTATAACATATGTATATTGTTCAGTGCTCGCACGTAGTCTAGATTCCATCTAAAATTGGAAAAGTATTTGTAATTTATCATTGTTGCTTTATATCACACACTGTTACTCATAATGTGATTCAAGTTCAAGTATTTCATCGTAAATTTGTTATTACTGTTTTTGTTAAATATATTTAGAACAAAATATTTACACTGCTTGTATTTATAACACTTAAAAATTAAATTGAATTCTTTAACTCTTTCGAAATATTAAAATTCAGAGCACAAAACAACCAGCGCAAATAGAGGGCTATTGCATTTGACAATTGCCTCACGCTATTTCATTTCGTTTTCCTTTCGACGCTGCGGAATAGGCGTTTGGTGCTCATTAGTAACTTGTCTACCAATTTGGTCACGCTAACGACACGCTAACGCTCAAGCGTTAGCGTGAACGGAAAACGAAACGCTTGGTTTTTGTCTAGGCCCCCAGGAGACAATTGTTGTGAGGAAATTGTTCTATGCATTGTCTTTGTCTATGGTCTAGGGATATTTTTTTGTATAATTTCCCCTATTTTATTATAAAAGAAAAGGTAATCGTTGCTATGCAGCCTTGTCTGTCGTTAGTTTGTTTAGGTATCTGTCTCAAATTGATAACTAAGTCAAAGCCATGTAAAAGGCCACAGCCATCTCTGAAGTTTTCTCCATCTTGGAGGTCAATGCCGAATCCATAAATTGATTGTATGCAGAATGCATTTATTATGCAAATGATACATGCGTAGCGTATGAGTGTCATAAAGCATAGTGAAGCGATATTAAGGAAATATCGACATTTATATCGATAGCCTAGTATTGATATTCCGATATTATCAGTTCCGAAATATCGATATTTTATAATAATGAAGGTTTAATAACACTTTTACGGCGTGTTAGAGTTAAGATAGCAAAACATGATCAAGTATGATAAGTGAGTCAAATACAACCAAAGTCGGCAAAGTAAGGCCTTGTCTTTTGGAAAATCAAATAAATTGATAACTTTCGTTTTAGTCGAAAGATAATTTTGCTGAATATTTTATTTTAATCTTAGGATATATTTATTGCTGGTGGTAGGATATTCATATCCGCCCGGATAGCGACCACCGTACACAGGGTGAAAAATCCGCCATAGTGGCACATGCAAGTGTGTCGCGTTCCGGGATCAGCCAGTGTACATCCGGTTTTTCTCGGGGGTCTAGAGTTGGGGTACTATGTTTGGCCATTTTGCGGCCTTCTGAGTACTCTGACAATAGACCCTAGACCGCTTCTTCACCTTCTTGCCCATGACGTAGTGTGAAGAAGCAGGCCGGCATGATTGTTTTGAATAGCAGGGGACAGATCGTTTCTCGCTACACGATACTCTAATTGGACTGCACTGCGCTTACCATCAGGTACAGTGCGGTTACTTTGCCGTGCTAGGATAAAAAAAAAAAATTTATCAATGACAACAACAATGATAAAAATTTAGCTTAACCGTGAAAAATCTTATTAATTTTTTTTAGATTGATCCCAACTAAGGTAAGATTAGATAAGCCTTTGCTACTGTCCTGTCAAGTTTCTCGTTTTCGATTTGTCGTTGACTTCATAAGAAATAGATTGTTGAGTTGAAACGCTTCTGATTGGTTGATAGTGAAAGATTTGCAACTTTGGTTCTAAAACAACTATTGTTTTGTGTTTAGGAAGGGTTTATAGTCGTTTTAAATTATAAGTTATTGCAATAGTCGTTGCAGATTCTAATTTCCTATATTGCCATATTATTATCTCTTTTTTGCCTAACTACCTACTTTGCCGAATTGGTTCTATACGACTGAAATAATAGACATAATATTTCTTTAAAAAAGATTAAAAATTTTAAAGAAAAAGTTTAATTATTCAAGTAGTGACTACAAAAAAAAAACAACCGGACCACTGTTACCTACGTCCTATCACCATTCGACTGTTTGTATGCCATAGTTAAAATATTGATTAAATAAAAAAACGCGTGCGTCTCGGGACGCTCGACAGAAGTGATAACTTAAACTAATCCAAGTTGAACTATTTAATATTGAAATTGTTTAACTTGAGAAAAGCTTAGGTTATTACTTAAACTTTATGTATATTAATATTATAATGTGGGGAAAGGTTATTTATTAACAAACTCTTTTATTGATTACTAGTTGTTGCTCGCGGCTCCGCCCGCGTGGAGGTCATGTTTGGGAGAAAAAGTATACAATACAAAATACCAATATTCATGCGTTTAACTTAAAAATGACGGATTTTCATACAAACTTTCATTCCCTATTTAATTCCGCCCCCTTAGGGGCGGAATTTCCAAAAATCCTGAAACATATATTTTTTATTTTTAACTAAAATGCCAAATACTAATTTTCATGTATTTAACTTCAAAAATGACTGATTTTCATACAAACTTTCATCCCCTATTTTACCCCCTTAGGGGTGGTATTTCCAAAAACCCTTCCTTAGTGGATGCCTACGTGATAAAAGGTACCTACTGTCAAAATTTCAAGTCTCTAACCCCAGCCGTTTAGGCTGTGCGTTGATCGATCTGTCAGTCAGTCAGTCAGTCAGTTTCTTCTTTTATTATTGACTAGCTGGACAGTGTAGCTTTTGTTGAAGAAATATTGTTTAGGGACCTTATCGTTGGGAGCAGCTATCATCCGTTGGTAGCTGATGGCTTCCTCAAGGATTTCCGTGTGAGCCCCGTTTGTTGAACCCCAGAGCTTGAGAGATTTTAATCTGGTGGCTGCTGAGGCTGCCTCCTGCTGAACAAATAAGTCTAGGGGGGGCAGTCCCAGCAACACCTCTAAAGCTGCTGTGGGTGTAGTTCTCATGCAGCCCGTTATGGCTATACAAGCCAGCCTTTGAAAGTGCTGCAGTTTATTTTTGGCAGTGGTCAGTTTGGTTCTGGGCCACCAGACCACCGCACCATTGTGTATGTGTGTGGTTGGGTCCAACATAAAACATAGGATAGTTTTAGATCCGATAGGTTGCGCTGTTGTCGACATCTGAATTTGTTATTTTTTTAACGAAAATTCGGTCCACAGGGAAGGCGATTTATGGCAGAATAACGTCTGCCCGAGTAGTAAATAATAAAGCAGTAGAATTTATCTATAAATTGCGTATCATGTAAAATGGCTGAACGGATTTCGATGTTGCTCTATTATATAAAGCGAACTGTAAACAGACTGTAAAAAAATATGATTGGACTTTCACGCAATGGAGCCACGGGTAAAAGGAAATACAAATAAAAAAAAACAAAACAGCGTAAAAAATTAGTATACTAAAACAAGATTTATGTAATAATGAATTTTTAAGATAACGTCATGCAACACTTTAATCCAATTATGACAAACATAAAATACAATGTGTCAAGAATGTGTGAATAGACTGAACAATGTGTAAATGAATGCTCGAATGTCTGTTACGTAAAAGTTACTAAAATGTTATAATAATTGAATACAACAGTTACACATAGCCCTGACCTCACACTAGGTCAAACCAGTATCGTGGGTATCGAGAATTACGACGCACTACGGGCCCACAACACCCAGACCAACAAATATCTATCTATCACACAAACATTTGTCTATGGGAATCGAACCCACGGACTCTCGTTTCACACTAGTCCGGAGAATTTAGACTAACTATTTCTTATCTATTAAAAAGCTGGTAGTAGGATGTTCATATCCACCCGGATAGCAACCCACCGTACTCACGGTGTAAGTCGCGTTCCTGGTTCAGCCAGTGTATGTTTACATGACGTTATATATATGTTTTGGTAGGGAGTCTACATTTGGGGTACAATGTTTGGCCGTGTTCCGGCTTTCCTGAGTATTCCACACTAGACCCTCGTCCGCTTCTTCACCTTCTTGCCGTTGGCGTAGTGTGAAGAAGCAGGGCGGCATGATTGTGTTGTGTAGCGAGGGATAGATTGTCTCTAGCTACTCGATACTCTAGTATCTCTAGCCTATTGTCGTGCCAGGGTAAAAAATAATAGCTTTTTATAGCCCACTGTATGGCAAAGGCCAGTTTACAGTTGCAGGAACTTAGAACCAATAACTACTCATGACCATTGCTATCTGAATTCCTACATCTTCGATCAGGGTATACCAGGAATGATATGGTTTGATCCTCTACTTTTCCTTTATCTTTAGAATGAGCTGATCATAACAAAATTTTAAAACGAAATAAAATAATATAAGCAGTATTTTCAATAAATAAATAATAATAATAAATAACACCCAACAGTCACACACATAGCCCCGACCCCACACTAAGATACGAGTCTTGTGTTGTGGGTATCAGGACTACGAGAGACTTTCGGTCTCACAACGCCGAGACATCGGACACAAATATCTGTCTGTCACGCAAATATTTGTCCCAATGGTGTAATGTTAGAAATCTCAGGTTAAGCTTTCGAAATATGTTTGTTTTAACTTGAAAAACCACTCATTCATTGAATGTTTCCACTGATAATAATAAACTATGCCATAAATCTTTACATATAATATTTTTATAATATTATAACATAAAGCTGAAGAGTCTGTTTGTTTAAACGCGCTAATCTCGGGGACTACTAATTCGAATTGAATAAATATTTTAGTGTTGGTAGCCCATTTATCGAGGAGCGCTATAGGCTATATAACATCACGCCATGACCAAAAGGCGCAAAGCATCAATGAAAGATGTTGCAATAACGGTGAACATTTCCTTTTTAAAGCTTCCGTTGCGTGCGCTTCGTAAAGGCAATTGGGCGATAATTGTACGTTGTCTGGCCGGTCACCGTTTAAAAGGATCGGCTGCTCGTTGGCCTCTCTATGATTCAAGCACAATACCTGAGTGGTAGGACGATCGGTATAGGTGCGACGGTGCAGGAGACAACTCCCTGGATTTTATACTAACATCCACGCGGGTGGAGCCGCGAGCAACATCCAGTGAATGATGTAGAAGCCGTTAACAAAAAGCAAACTAATAAACTTTCAACTGAGAGGAAATGCGAGCAAAAGCCAATTATGTATAACTAGCTGTTGCTCGCGGCTCCGCCCGCGCGGAGGTCATGTTTGAGACAAAAAATATACACTACAAAATACCAATTTTCATGCATTTAACTTCAAAAATGAAGGATTTTCACACAAACTTTCTTACCCTATTTAACCCTCTTAGGGGTGGAATTTCCAAAAGACCTGAAATATGTGTTTTTAATTTTTAATTGTAAGGCCAAATACCAAATTTCATGAGTTTAACTGCAAAAATGACAGATTTTCATACAAACTTTCTTCCCCTATTTTACCCCCTCCGGGGTGGAATTTCCAAAAATCCTGAAATACATATTTTTTATTTTTGACTAAAAGGCCAAATACTAATTTTCATAAACTTAACTTCAAAAATGACGGATTTTCATACAAACTATCATCCCCTATTTTACCCCCTTAGGGGTGGTATTTCCAAAAACCCTTCCTTAGTGTATGCCTACGTCATAAAAGGTACCTACTGTCAAAATTTCAAGTCTCTAACCCCAGCCGTTTAGGCTGTGCGTTGATCGATCAGTCAGTCAGTCAGTCAGTTTCTTCTTTTATATATACAGATTATTAATTATTAAATATATTTTACCCACTCGATCCCTCTCGATCCCACTCGATCCCTCTCGATCCCACTCGATACCACTCGACCCCACTCGGTCTTCTTTTAAATTAACCAGGCACGTATCAATTGCATGCCGGCATGCACATAATACTGGCAACACTCGCCGTTCTTACATTCTATTTTTAACTTTAATAGTATGGAAATAAATTTGATTTTGGACAGACTCTATTTATTACCTGTTCGAACTGCAGTGAACTTGTGATTCGCTAGTAGAATTTTTTATGGCTTAATGTAAATTTTTTGGTTATTATTGCTTGTCAATAATTAAAGAACTCCATAGGCGTGCTTACGACTAAAGTAAATGTATCAGAGCGTCATGATCACGCGAGTACAGTGCTTTTTCCTCATCCCAAAAGTTCCCGACGCGCCTAAAGAAGTTTTCACTTCTACAAATACGATATATTGTTCTAAATGTCGATATTTCGATATTTACTTGCTGTGATTATCGATATTATTTACTGTAATATCGATATCTTACCAATATCGATAAATATCGCTCATTACTAGACTTAGTGTGATCGTTTAGAACTATAGACTAAAGAGTAGTGTGATTGACAAAAGTGATTAAAAATTTATGTATGTACACCAATGATGTACACACATAAAACTACTCTACGCAACTGTATTATCAATGTCTATTCATGTAATTTTCATTTTATATTAAAGCAACATAGTAAAAGTAGCGCCCGTTAGTTGGTCATTGAATAATACTGATTGTTACATGATATGAAAATTAACTTTCTGAATTGAACATGGAGGTTTCCAACAACACTGACGCCGTCAACCTTGGCGTAGGTGAAGTGGAAGCAGAAATAGGTGAAGAATTGAAACAGTTAGAAGAAGGGAAAGATTTTGATACACGCAGTGAAGTAACTAGTTCATCATCAACGGAATCAAGCACACCCAGCATAAGTTCTGGTAGTTCGAAATCTAAAGACAGACGTTCTAATCGCAAACGTATCAAATCAGAAAGCCATTCACCTGTACAAAACAAACGAAGATGTATAACAAGCACTAGTCACAGAGTCAAAACATACGACTATATGACAAAGTTAAATTATTTGTTCCGCGATACACGTTTTTTTTTAATAAAATCAAACAATGCAGAGAACATCACATTATCAAAAGCGAAAGGAGTTTGGTCAACTCTACCTCAAAATGAAGCAAATTTGAATCAAGCCTATAGAGAGTCACGGAATGTGTTGTTGATATTTTCAGTTAAGGAAAGTGGTAAATTTGCAGGATTTGCTCGACTAGGTAGCGAATCAAGAAGAGATGTGACACCAGTTTCATGGGTGTTGCCCCCTGGTCTTTCAGCTAAAGTTTTAGATGGAGTATTTAAAGTTGATTGGATATGTCGAAAAGAACTGCCTTTTAGTGGTACATTACATTTGTATAATCCTTGGAATGAAGGTAAACCAGTGAAAATAGGTAGAGACGGCCAAGAAATTGAGCCTAAAGTGGCAGAAGAGCTGTGCCGACTGTTCCCAGAAGATGAAGGTATCGAAATGACTCCAATTTTGCGTAAATCTAAGGAGGCATCAAAGAAAGGATATCTGAAAAGTGGTGGTAGTTTCAGAACTTATCGTGCTCCATTGTCTTCAAGAGGATCCAACTACAGGAACCGCTTGAGCACTTCTTCTAGAAATAGACGTAAAATATTTACTTCCCCTAGAAATCGGTTGTCATCAAGTTCATACAAAAGAAGATCCCCTTCACCTTATATGCGAGATCGCCTGCCCACATGGTTTGGACGCAATCGTGACACATACAACAGCACCACTTCAGCAGCAGAAGCTTATGTTGCTGAATATATGAGGTCTATGCACCATCAATTACCACCATTGCCTTATGTGCCTCCACCAGGGTTCAGTGGAGCACTGTCACCGTATGATGGGATTCCACCACCACCGCCGCCCCCACCTCCTCGATATTATGACATAGCAGATTATCCACGTTCAGTGTTAGTATATGACAAAAGGTCATATGAACGTTCTGTTGATGAGTTTTTGTGGCGTACAACTGAACGTTCTCGAGGTCGCAGCCGTGAACGTGATTCCTTCAGATCATACCGCGATCGACGATAAAACCATATTGACCACCGATGTATTGATTTATTTTTTAATTAAATAAAAAGTTGTGTATGAACTGAGAACTTTATTCAATAATATTCTTATAGTGCTGTGATGAACTCTATATTTTTGGAACGGTGAATATTTATTATGGACAATGATTTTACAGTGTAGTGGGCCAAAGAGGACATTTTGGCACGACTTTTATAAATGTAGACTTATTTGAAGAATTTTGACCAAATTTATATAATGAGCTCATTTTTACAGGGTATTATATGAAAATGGTTTTAAAACAGTACTAATAGGCATTTTGTATTAATATAGAACCAAATGAATTTTGTTATTGTGATTTAGAACTACTTGGATTATTTTAATTTTATATTACATTGCATATAAAATTGAAATAATTGATTACACATGGGTGCTAATGACTGAAGATTTAAATAAATCTTAATACAAGCTAATGATGTGTAAGCCATCTGTGATACTATTATATAACTTTAATTATAATAATCATTTATGCTTACGAGACCATATTGGCAAAAAATATATTTTCTTGATATTGTTGTATATGTATGTATACAAGTACATTGTTGTATAAAATATTATATATGAATATTATACTTATAATGATCTGCTATGATTAAACTGATAGAATGACTGAGTAGAGACTGAATTTGATAATACTAGGATCCTACACATATAAAATAAATATAGTTGAGTTTCATTTATGAACTGAGAAAAACAGTATAGACACTAAGTACTTGATTCATGTATAAAGTTTTTTTTTAATGTTGTCCATTCATTATTTAAAGTTAAACTAATATGTATAAATTCTCTGTATGTAATAGGTTAACAATTTAAATAATTGTTAATATTTTGTTTGATAGCTTTTTCAAACTCATGGTTTTCTATTTTTATAATAATAATAACTATATGGTGCAATGAACCTCTTAGTGCACTGTTCTAGTTTACTAATAGCTGTATGAATAAAGACGAGAGATCAATTAACAGAGTTGCCAACTGTCCTGTTTTCCCAGGACATGTCCTGGTTTTAAGAGTGTCCTGGGATGGCTTGGATAGTTTCTAAGCAGCACCCTGGGTTTTTAAAGCGCCCTGACATGGTCCTGTATTTTAAAATTCGCACATCACTTTTGCAATCCTTACTTTAGAAGATAAGATAAGATGAGATGTGTCCTGTTTTTAAACTGAATTGTCCTGGTTTTTCTAACATCAAATACTAGTATTCAAATTCTGGGGTTGGTAACCCTAAATTAACAAAGTTCAGTAAGTTTGCAGCTACTAAATTCATTTGTGCTGTCTGAACCTAAATTCAAGTTACAGTATGACAAGATATCTATCTAGTTTTATGCTTAAATACTGATTGTAATGACTATGACTTCCTTGCGTCTTATACTATAACGGAGACTGCTCTTTATTGTAAATATTAAATAAATAATGTAGTCTCTATATGAGATGCTAATCTCCAGTCAGCTGTAAGATATTACTGTTGAAGAACATATGCGAAATATATGAGGTAGGCACCAAGGACTATGTGTGTGAATATAAGAAGCATTGATTATTACTAGCTATTGCTCGCAGCGATGCCACCATGATAGCAATTTATATATATAAAAAAACGTATACTCGCTTCTGGTTACAAATAAATGTAAACGTTATTTTTTTCCTTTTTTCAAATTTATATTTTATTCTGGCGCGGCAAAGTGACCACACTGCACCTGATGGTAAGCGCAGTGCTGTCCAGATAGAGTATCAAGTAGCGAGAGACAGTCTATCCCCCGCTTCTCAACACAATCATATACGGTACGCGTGGTTGTGGTGTGGAAGGGAGAGGATGGGATAAGATCAAACAATTCTTCAGAGCATTCGCCATGATACAGACTATAGAACACGCTAAGCGCGGAAATATCCCTTCGCAGCTGTAGCGGCTCCAGGCTGTTGCGTCACGTCTGCATCATTCGCAATGCGGATGGCCCACCGCTGCAACCCATCCAAGGCATCGAGTAGGTACTTAGCGGAACCGTCCCAGAGGTGAGAGCAGTATTCCATTCCGGGCCGCACCTGTGCTTTATATAAGCGGTAGAGCTGACCGGGCGTGAAAAACCGCCGCACCCTGTTCAGGATTCCGACCCTGCGTGAAGTAGCAGATATTACGCCCTCGATGTGAGTCCTTGGATTAAGATCACAGCGGATATTCATACCTAGAGAATGCTAAGCTCATTCAGCACTGCGAGTGGAACACCCTGAAGAACGGGGATGGGAGAAAACGGATACTTCTTGCACGAGAACGCGCACACCTGGGTTTTCTTGATATTAAGCTCAACCCGATTCCTAGTACCCCATGATAAAATGAGATCCAAAGTCTGGTTGAGCTCAATGTCAAGATCCTCGCGTCTCAGTATCTGCCCGGCAACCAGGCAGTGGCGACGTAGCATGGGGTGGCACCCGAGGTTTTCTACCCCCATTCAGCACCCTCAAAATAAAATAATAAATACTAAATATAGTCCAGTCAGTAGGGATCACTGACTTATATTCTATAGACACGAACTGTCGAACAAAAAAGATGTTCCGATAACCTTGTCCGCCCACTAATGCCATCTATCATTTTACTAAGAACTATTTGGAAGTAATACTACCGTCACTGTCTCTCGAACGGGACTTTCCGAGCGCTAAAACGGGACAAACTATATAATGAATTTGATTTGAAATATAGACTTCTAGTATTCAAAATTGAAATTAATTAATAGTTGATATTACGTTTTAAACGTTATGCAATTATGTTATTTACCGTATATACTATTAACAGTTTCACTGTAAATCAATTTAAGGCAGATTTGTTCGGGAATGTCGCTACAAATAACTAAAATTAACTGGTGTGCATTCGTTGGTGGCATGAAGCATACTAACGTCGGTGTGGAGTATACACCTCAACTCGGTGGAACATAACGTTTGTTTGTACGTAGTACATATAGATCGCTGGTAGGGATAAAGACCTTAAGACCTAGGGGGGGGGGGGGGGGGGGTAAGTATTCAAAATACTATGAGGCGAGGAGTACAAATGATTACTTAATTAAGACATCAGAATACAGAACAAACATTCACGTACATTCACAAAGATTAACACTATCACTATCTTGGATTTGAATTTTTTTGAACCTCCTCCGATACACAAATCTGGCTACTCTCGTGACTCTGATGAAAAATCCAAGTTTGTAACTTAGACGAGTGCCGAGTGGTCGCTCGGGCGGCCATCTTGGATGAAAGTTGCAAAAATCTAGGTTTTTCAATATAATACCTTAACGGTAGATCCCACGGTTAAAAACGTTCAATACAAAATTGAAGACAATAAAATTTCACACATATGTTACAAAGTCTCACATGTATCGAGTTATAGCAGCGTAAAGATAAAAATTAGCTTATAAAAACGATGTTTTTTAATTTTCTGGATTTATTATATCTTCATAACACTAGATTTGACAGGCCTAGGATCCGGGTTCGCGGGGTTAGATTGGCTCCCAGGGAGGTCAAGGCCCGACTGGCCTCCGTACGCAGAGCCGTCTTGGATGAGTGGTTAGCCAGGCTGGAGACTCCTAATGCAGGCTTGAGGACTGTCGAGGCAGTGCGTCCTGTTTTTAGCCAATGGCTTGACAGGCGCCACGGTGCACCAACATTCCGTCTGACACAGGTACTGTCGGGTCACGAATGTTTCGGTTCGTTCCTGTGTCGGATCGGAAAAGAGGAGTCTGCCGCGTGCCACCATTGTGGTAGCTGTCGAAATGACACGGCCCAACATACCCTTGAGGAGTGTCCAGCCTGGGATGAAGAGCGCAGCGCTCTCAGCTCAGCTGTCAATGAAACCTTTCTCTGCCGGCTGTAGTAGCTGCCATGGTCGGCAGACGAAGATCGTGGCGTGCGATGGCCTCCTTCTGCGAACGTGTCATGTCGCAGAAGGAGAGCGCCGAACGGGATCGGGAACGAACCGATCCCGCTCGTCACCAAACGAGAAGGAGGCGCCGAGTTTAACGATTGACTGGCGCCTCCTGCCCTGTGGAATGGGGGCCCTGAAGAATTCTACCACGGTATACCCTGCCTGTCGTAAGAGGCGACTAAAAGGGATCACGGGGGTCGCGGCTGCACAGCGGGGGATGTGCGGCCTTTATATATTTATATTTTATATATATATTCTCATGGTGCGACCCTGAGACGGGTGGCGGCGCGTAACATCGTGCTGCTGCTGTAAATTGGGGAGGGCATTTATCCCAAGAAGAGACGGGCCGTAAAGGCATGGCGCAGGGATGGTTCCGGCAGCAATCCAGAGTATACTCAGGATCCCCCGGGATCGTCCCACATGTGCTGCAGCAGGCTACCGCGGGGTTGTTAGTCGGTACACCGGCGTAGGAAAATTGGTTAGGGTCCCGACCTAGTAGTCCTTCGGGCGATCTGGGTCGGAAGGTCGGTGAGTCCGGCATAACCATCTCTCCTCCCCCGAGGACCAGAAGGTATCCGTAAGAAGGATTTTCAACGCGGGAAAAAAAAAGGCCAGGATCCGGGTGGGACTTTTCTTCAATTTGGTTCATGAGTTAATTTATCATTCATCAGATCCTTAAAAAAGGTACGAAACGATCGTGTCACACAGTGCATTGAAAATCGCCTTTCGAAGACATAGGAATCCGATGTTTAAATTGTAATGTTTTATTGTTGGAACGGCTTCTATATATTATTACTATGCTCGGATTAGTCACATGATAATTTGGCTTGATAATTAAAGAGTTATAATTGTCTTATAAAAGAAAAGTGTGGACCAAGTAAGTATATAAAATTAAGATATATCGAGAACCGTTAAACCCGTAATATCCTTGCAGACGGCTTTAGTAATGATTATTTGGTATACTCAGAATTACGGGAATCACTGCGTTAGTTTCTTTAAAAAATCATCGAAAATAATCTTAACACGTTGCTCACAGCTTCACCTACAGTAAAAGCCGCCCCCGGTACAAAAGAATAAATCACTGTATCGCTCCATTGCACCATCTGTACGATGCCAGCGCCATTTATTTGAAAAATTAGATGTAACAGTCAAACTATTTCCCACGGAAGCAAATACCCGAGATAAAAGTAGCCTATATATATGTAACTCCAGGACATGGTCTATACTTGTACCTAATTTTATCTAAATCTGTTCAGACGTTTCTGAGTTTACCCCTCGATATATGTGTTAGTTCTTGTTTACGTTCCAACAATAATTTTTTTTCTTTTTAGAAAGAAAAGATGTTTATTAGAAGTAAGAATACGTACTTCTAATAAACATTCAAACGAAAAAAATTATGAAGCGGATATATAAAATTAAGATATCTCGGGAACCACACGGTTTTCCGTAATATCCTCGCATACGGTTATAGTACTTATTAATCATGATATTCGGTATATTTACTTAAAATAACGGAAAATGCTTCGGAAGATTTTTAAAAAAATCATCACATTTAAAACATCGGATTCCTAAGTCTTCAAAGGCCGATTTTCGATCCACTGCGCGTCGTCGACGGTCGTTGCAGGCCTATATCCTCTTTTCTGCCTCTTTTCTGTGCCGACATATGATATATTTCTTTCACAGCACCAAGTCCATCACCTGTTGTATGCGCTTTATTATATGTCGCCTCCATTCATTACTACGTTCACGGTCCATTAGACGGCTTCTTGAAAATAAATTCTAGCAGCTTCCAAGTGGAGCCTCAGTCGTAAAACTTCCAAAATCATTTCCAGAGCAAAAAATTCATCATAGATTTTGTCAGAATTGGAAATGTACCACGAAGTTGACGTGAGCAGAACTTAAGGCTGAACAACACCAAATGATATGAGAATGTTTTTCATTGCCTTGTAACTGTGATCTAGATCTCAATTAAATCTATTAAGACGTTCTAAAATAGCTCTCTGCAGCTGTTCTGGCAATCTTAGTCCAACATGTTGGGTCATTTCTCCTGGCCGCCCGTGCCGTCCTCGTCGGGCATGAGATGCGCAAACAGCTACTGAGCTGCTCGAGTGAGTTATCACCACGATGGCACCCCTTGGTGCTTGGTACCCGGGGCGGACCGCCCCCGCTGCCCCCCCTTACGCAGCCACTGCAACCAGGAACTATAACGCCCATGAACCATGCTGTCTTCTGTATAGCAATGAATGTTGCCAAGCGACAACATATCATTGATATGCAGAAGAAACAAGGTGGGCGAAATCACAGAACCTTGTGGTACTCCGGCATTTACTGACATGAGCTGCGAAGCGTGTCCATCGACGTGGACACGCATTCTACGCTCATGCAGAAAGCCGGAAATCCACTTGCACAGGTTGTCGGGCAGACCGTATGCCGGGAGCTTAGAGAGAAGGCCACCCTATCAAATGCCTTGGCAATGTCGAGACTCACAGCCAGAGCCTCGCCATGCTTGTCAATCGCCTCCCCCAGTGATATAATACAAACGCGAGAAGATCACCAGTTGATCGGTTATGAATGAATTTAACACCTAATAGAGTAAATTAGGGGTTGAAAGTTTTTTCTTAGTTACGTTTTCACGGCTTAACCCATTATCAAAGGCTTAATGACTGAGTTAGCTTATCTGATTTTGATAAAATTAAGTATAAGAATATCTTTAACCCAGAAGACGGACACAAGGTACGTATTTTTTTAATTCAACATTTAAAGAGGTGAAATAGGAGATCAAACTATGTTTGGGAATTCAAAAACCGTGAAATTCTGAATATCATTTGGAATCGGTACTTATTTTCTTATTTCATCAAACTCTTAGGGGGAGGGGGTGAGCACCCTCAGTAAGTACCAAGTGGCCCACCACACTAAGAGTTACAATAGAGGATGAAATTAAGTCCCTAACCCAATTTTGATAAAATTCATAATGAAGATATTATGAACTCTGAGTATGGACATGACAATCTTTTTTTTAATCTACTTTCTAGACGGTGAAACAGGGAATGTTAAATCGATATCTGAGGATGGCCTGTAGATACGAAGAATGGATCCGGTGTTAAAACTGATACTACACGGGTAGAGCCGCGAGTAATATTGTATAAAGAGGTAAACTTTGTTTATTTGTTCCTTCTGTTTTTCATCGATTACTGTCAATTACAGTTTTATATCTTTTATTTAATTTTTCCTTGTTTGTTTTGTATATATATAGAGATGCTTTCCGGCCAAGGCCAGATGGTGTTTCCTGGATGGTCTTGGCCCGAGAGAAACCCCATGTGTGTTGTGTGGGAAGTGGAGCAGGGATGTGTACTGACACTTCTCTTGAGAAGAGACCGGGTTTTCATGGTCGGTCTCTCCTAAAGAGAAGCACAGTGTTTGGGATGGGATGGGATGTTTATTTGTTTGTACGAAGGGCGTTATCTCCGAAACTACTGGACCGATTCTACTTCACTAATGGAAAGCTGCACTATGCAGTATTCGTATAGGCTATATTTTATGTAGCTCAGTGCATTAATATGCACAAGTCTGAATGCGGTCACCTCCCGCAATGTGTATGAAGACTGACTTGGCGGGAAAGGCAACCTACCGCTGATAAGCAACAGGTGTTGGCAGACTCGGCAAGCTAGCGAGGCCTTGTTGTCGGCTTAGGGCGGCGTTAGAGGACTATAGTTAACGTCGGCCAGATACTGCATCTGAATTCCTCTGATTGTAACGGTCTACCGTTCCATCGGGCATTGACGGGTTAGCACTAGTGGGTGCTCTTGCGACTGCGCGTACACTTGAGCACCAAAATATCTCCTGCGCAAATGACTGTTTCCGATCTCTGGACTCTGGATTGATTTGAAAGACTTGTGGGATGGGAGGCAGAGAGGTCTAGTTGTGATGCCAACTGGGTTTTGGCTAATACCTGCACATGGGCGGTTTAGAGAGAGTGTTCGCTTCTGCGCTGCACTGGGTTAACAGCGTAGGCTCGGCAGCACTCTAAGCGACGAAGCAGCCCTATTTAGGGAGGAACTGCTTCCCCAGTTGGGGAGAGGGCTAGAAAAGGTGCCCCAAACAAAAGCTTAATCCATACTCATTGGAAAGTAGTAACCACGGCTGCTTCTGCATCTCCTCACACGTGGTCGAAAGAAAACAATAAAATGTAAAAAGAAGATCAATGAAATGAAATGAAACCTCTGTCCGCAACGAAAGACCGCCACAGTGGCCCGTGAACTGTATCGTTATGATGTGGATATCGCGGCTTTGAGTGAGACGCATCTGGCTGACGAGGGGGAACTGGTGGAGCACGGCGGTGGGTACACTTTTTATTGGAAGGGTACTTCCGTATCCGAACCCAGGCGATCCGGAGTCGCATTTGCTATAAGAACTAGCATTGCTAATAGGCTGAAGGAGTATCCAGTGCACATTTCTGACCGCGTTAGCTCCTTGCGCTTACACCTGGATAATAACAACCACCTCACGGTAATTAGCGTATATGCCCCGACAATGGATAGAGATGATGAAGTGAAGGACAAGTTCTACGAAGAGATCACGCAGCTGCTGTCTGGGATCAGACATAGAGAGCAGGTACTGCTTCTAGGTTACTTTAACGCAAGAGTCGGGTGTGGTTTTGAGGCTTGGCCTACGGTTTTAGGAAGACATGGTGATGGTAACATGAACAGTAATGGTCAGCTGTTACTGTCTCTCTGCTCAATTCGAACTGGCTATCAGCACTATTTTCAGGCTTCCCGCTAAATACAAGACCATGCATCCTCGGTCAAAGCACTGGCACTTGATTCATTATGCAATTGTAGACAGAGGGACATCTCACAAGTCTTCATCACGTGTGTAATGCGAGGTGCACACTGTTGGAGCGATCACCGGCTCGTTTTGACGAAGTTCAGACTCTGTCTCTATCCTCCAAGTAGATCTCGAGGGGAGAAACCAAGACGATTGGATGTGGATAAACTCCAGCACAATGAGAGTTGAGAGGCGTTTACCCAGGTAGTAAATGACATGGTTAATGCAATAAAAACTGAGAGTGGTGATCCTCTAGTTCACTGGCAAACGCTCTCGTCAAGCCTACTCGAGATTGCCTCAAAGACACTCGGTGTAAAACGCGGCAAAATTGAAGACTGGTTCGATGAAAACGACGAGATGCTAACCTAGGCAATTAGGAAGCACCGAGAACTCTTGCGTCGTAGCCGTGGCATTCAAACGTAAGAAGTCAGGCTAAGTTGCTCCGAACTGCGGCGTGTGCCACGGGAAGTAAAAGATAGGTGGTGGAAAAATAAAGCTACCTACATTCAGTGGCTCTCTGGCTCAAACCAGTCAAGCGCATTTTATGAGGAGGTACGGAGGCTTATTGGTACAACACATCGCATCAACGTACCTTTAAAGTCTCAGGATGGCACAAATCTACTTACTAACAAGCTAGATGTAATTAACCGGTGGGGAGTGCATTTTAACAACTTGCTTAATGTCAATCGAGCGGCAGATATGCATTATATAAGCTCTATGACATCACAGGTTGCTGTTGCCATCAAGCAACAGAAAAATAAAAAGGCGACTGGTATTGACAATGTTCCTGGTGAGTTATTTAGACACGGTGGAGACGAGTTGCAGGTCACTATACTGAGGAGACTGTTCGTACGCATGTGGGAGGAAGAACGAGTGCCCACTAATTTCAGAATCTTTCGGATCTGAGGGGTTACTCTTGATACTCGATTCCAATTTCAAATTGGGATTGGGTTCGAAACCTGTACAATTGGCACTCTTGAACGCAACACCAGAGCACGATTTAACTGAATACGGCGGAATTTTTAGTAACCAAATGAAATAGAGTATTTACGATCGCTATAGTTCGTAAATATTCTATTACATTTAGTGAGTTACGAGTTCCAATATCTTCTAGATTTGAATTGAAACCGTATCGAGTTCGAGATTGGAATTGATTTCAATAGTAGGCCTACTGCTCCCTGTACAAGAACAGAAGAGACCGCTCCGACTACAATTCTTACAGGGGGATCTCTCTTTTAACTTCATCAGGGAAAGTTTACGCCTGGATTTTACCAAATCGCCTCATGTCTCTTTCCGACAACATTCTGCCTTAAAACGCAATTCGGCTTACGGCCTGACCGAGGAACCGGTGAGGCTATTTTCTCTATACGCCAACTCCAGGAGAAAAGTAAAGAACAAGGTCAACCACTGTATCCCTGTTTCGTTGACCTAGAGAAAGCTTTCCACAGTGTCCCTCGTGAA
This sequence comes from Laothoe populi, assembly GCA_905220505.1. Classification (NCBI taxonomy): domain Eukaryota; kingdom Metazoa; phylum Arthropoda; class Insecta; order Lepidoptera; family Sphingidae; genus Laothoe; species Laothoe populi. The sequence continues at coordinate 10,880,881 of HG992147.1, read as the reverse complement.
GCTCTTTGGATGATTCTGGCGAAACTGGGTTGTACGGACAAGTTTGTGAGGCTAATTCGACTCCTGCATGACGACATGCAATGCTGCGTCAGTGTAAAAGGGGAATACCCAGAGTATTTCGGTGTCACCTGTGGCGTCAAACACTCTTCGCACTCTACTTTGCAGTGGTAGTTCGAGAATCCTTGCAAGCTATGTCTGAGGGCATCCGTATTTGCTTCCGTACCAGTGGCAGTGTTTTCTATTTGTCTAGACTCAGGGCCTACACGAAAGTATCTCACGCACCCATCACTGAGATAATGTATGCAGATGATTTATGTTTTGTGGCGGAATCCCTTGATGGTCTCCAGCGGCTTATGTTGAGTCTCGATGTGTCTTGTCAGCGATTTGGGCTTTGAATGAATGTCAAAAAGACAGAAATCATGACTACGAAAACACTACACATACCAATTGGCACATGGCAATGGTTCTGCCGAATCTGCTTTACTCCTCTGAAAGGTGGTGTCCGTACCGCAAGCATATCCGCACATTGGATAGGTTTCGTTGGTTTTGTTGTAAGGAACACGGAAGTATTACGACGTGCAAATGTCGGTGGGATTGAGGCCTACCTTATGAGGCGGCAGCTGCGGTGGTGCGGGCATGTCGCCCGAATGTCCGATGACAGAGTGTCCAAGCGCATCTTCTACTCGGAGCTGGAGGAGGGCAAGCAGAAACAAGGCGGTCAACTCTTCCGGTATAAAGATGTGTTAAAGCGTCACATGAAGCGTTGTGACGTGGACCCATCACAGTGGGAGACACTGGCTACAGACCGGCCACAGTGGAGGAGTATCGTAATCGCTAAAGTCCAGGTATTCGAGGATAAACGAAAAGTGGAGCTCGACGCTAAGCATGACGAGCTAAAGGCCCGACCACCCGCGGTCATATTCTACAACTATGTCGGAGGAGTGGTACCGTGCGGTATTTGTGGCCGCACATTCACTGCGAAGATTGGTTACATCAGTCACTTGAGAGCGCACCAGAGACGTAGGCTAGTAGGCTATATATAGATTACTACTAGATTATTCCAAAAATTATGCCATTCAATTAAAATAACAATCTCTTTAGTTTCAAAATACAACTAGGTAGATGGACGGCAGCTCGGGTGGTAAGGCCTCGTTCGCTGTCGTTGTTCGGTGCGTGGGGTTCCTTAGCCCCACATGGAGATGGGCTGCTACGCGGCACCGCGCAAGAGCGATTCCGGCTGCAATTCTAGCACTCTAGAATACCCCGGGATCAATCCGTAAGCTCCGAAGAAGGCCACAGCGGGTGTTAGCGACGCGACATATTTAAAATGTACAGTCAGCAGCAGATATATATAAGCATATAATGTGTTCAAATAATTCTACACACCCAAGAAAATCAATAAAATCTACACAACAAAAGTAGTCAAAATATCGTGAGCATCCATCGCGTCAAAATGATCTACACACTCGATTTTCAAATATTTGTAAACAAATCTTCACAGTAGGAATTGACTAAATTCTCTAACATATACGTACAGGGTTGTGCGTATTTAAAATAAAAATAAATAATATTTTTAATTTTTGCATTAACATAAAAATATTGCTTTTAAGCGATGAGATATTCACGATTGTAATCCTTGTCACCGAAACTTTATGGCCACGGCTTAATAAACCTTTCTGACTAACCTTGAAACTAACCTTATATATAATAATATAGTGTTTTTTTCGACTATTTTTATGACTCCCCATCTAAAATTTGATTCGATATATCGTAAAAATAATTCCCTAGAAATTATTTATAGCCCTTAGTATTGATTGTAAGTACTTTCCCAGAGCGTGAAAAGATTTTCCATACAAAATGTATGTAAATACAATAACCTTTTTTTTAACTTCTATTACGCAGCGGCATTTCATGCTATCACATTGTTGAATTGTGATATTTAACTTGCTTGTAGTATATTTGTTTATAATTTATTGGATAGTGTAGTATATGTCAAGTGGGGGTAATTATGAAATACATAGCTGTCACCTCAGTTTTTTAAACAATTTAAACTGGCATTATAATCCCTAACTATTCTAACTGAAAGTGATATCGTTTTTAACCAACCTCAAAAAAGGAGGAGGTTAACAATTCCTCGGAATCTTTTTTTTTATGTATGTTACCTGATTACTCGAAGACGCCTGGACCGATTCGAGAAATTCTTTTTTTGTTTAAAAGGGTATACTTCCCAGGTGGTCCCATTGGCACCAAGTCAGGATCTGATGTTCTGGGATCTCAGAAAAATCAAGGGAAACCCTCAAATTTTATAGTGACGCATAATTTGTTTTTTATTGAAGTCGGTGTACTTTTTATGAATTAGGAAGCCCGTGCCCAGCAGTGGGACAATGTTCAATATATACTCAGCCTGTTGCCGTCCACTGTTGGACGTAGGCCTCCCCAAGTGAACGCCAACCATCCCGGTCTTGGGTAGCCCGCATCCACCCGCTACAGGGCTAGTAATAATCCATACTAATACTATAAATGCGAAAGTAACTCTGTTTGTTTGTTTGTTACCTCTTCACGACTAAACGGCTGAAAGTATTGTAATGAAATTTGGTAAGGGAATAGATTATATCCTGGAGAAGGACATAGGCTATCTTTTTTTTCAAAAAACAACCTTGAAAGGGGTCAAATAGGAGGTCAAAATTTGTATGGGAAATCCATAATTCCTCGACTTAGGGGTCTGTAAATACATATTTAGGCTTTTGGTAGGAAATAAAGAAATACATGTTTCACATTTTTACACGAAGTTAAATAGTGAGAGAGTGAGAGTGAGAGAGTGAGAGAGTGAGTCAGTCAGTCCGTCAGTCCGTCAGTCCATGCGTCCGTCCGTTTGTTTGTTTGTGATGAAATTTGGCAAGGAGATAGATTATATCCTGTAGAAGGACATAGGATATTTTTTTTCTCAAAACACAACTTTGAAAGGGGTCAAATAAGAGTTTAATATTTGTGTGGGAAATCTATCATTCCTCAAGTTAGGGATCTGAAAATTCTTATTAAGGCTTTTGGTAGGAAATACGTGTTTCAACGTTTTTGAAAAATCATCCCTGAAAGGGGCAAAGTGAGGTTAAACTTATGAGGTATTCTTTAGAGGAACAATTCCGTGATACATGATTGTTACGTAACTTTAACCATTTACGCAGCGCACGCAACGGAAGCTCTTGAAAGGAATAAATTTTCCCCGTTTTTGCAACATTTTTCATTGCTGCTCCGCTCCTATTGGTCACAGCGTGATGTTATATAGCCTATAACGCTCCTCGATAAATAGGCTATCCAACACTAGAAGAATTTTTCAATTCGAACCAGTAGTTCCTGAGATTAGCGCGTTCAAATAAACAAACAAACTCTTCAGCTTTATATGTAAGTAAAGATTTAAAGTGATTTATTTATTTTCCACTAAAATTTAAACTTTGCATTATTTTTATTTATTTATGTGGCTCCAATAATACCCCCCTTTGAGTCACCTTAATAATTGTAAATACAAAAGTTTAAAATAAAAGTAAATTGTTTCAACAAAAGACATGATGACGAAATACATTACTTTGGGCTCTGCCACTGTCGGGTAAAAAAAATAAATTTTACACAACTGCACAATCTCCAGGATAGTTCCTCAGAAATTGAAATTAACTGTCGCATCTGCTCAATGTGATGCTCTTTGGTCTTTGGCTTAGAAAAGGAATCGATGGCATTAGTGTGCGGAAAACATTGACTTATATTCTATAGACACGAACTGTCGAAGAAAAAAGAGGTTCCAAAAACATTGTCCGCCCACTAATGACATCTGTTCATTTTAATAAGAACTATTTGGAAGTTATAACTCCCGTCACTTTCTCTCAACGTCTAAGGGGATTTTCCGCGCGCCAAAACGGGACAAACTATATAATGAATTTTGTTGTGAAATATAGACTTCCCGTATTCAGAATTGAAATTAAATAATATTTATTGATATTACGTTCTAAACGTTATGAAATTATTTTATTTACCTTATATACTGTTAACAGTTTCACTGTAAATCAATTTAAGGCAGATTTGTTCGGGAATGTCGCTACAAATACCTAAAATTAACTCGACACTGAAAGATGCAATGTGATGCGCTTGCTTAGGTCGCATCAAGCAAACTAACGTCGGCGCAGTGTATACACCGCGACTCGGTGGAACATAATGTTTGTTCTGGTCGCCGCATCTAGTACGTAGTACATATAGATCGCTAGCGGAAAAGGTATTTGGAAATTATTGTTTCTACGACAATTCGTATCGGTAGAATATATGTCAATGACTATGAGTAAGCTTTTTAATATGTATGCGCAAAGACGCATTCAGATACTAACATAAAAAACTTGAAACTTCAGAAAAGTAACCTACGAGTAAGCTTTGTAATACGCAGGCGCATACACGCGTATTAACACACATTAAAAAAATACATAAACCTACAATATAATATACTGTGTAATGTATTCTATCTCATTTTCTTACCGACTTATATTTATGTGATTGCCTCTTGGTGGTGATGTATTTTAAATTTTTGTTTCATCGAGTTTCAAATCACAGCGATTTTATTTTTTATAATTTTAATATTTTTTAAGTTCAAAAGAATATTTCTGAGATTAATTAGTGATACATTCCATGTGGGTCCGCTGGTAAAGATTACTTACGGAGAAGCCAAATCGAATCACTTTATTTTTATTTTTAGCACACCAACAGAATGATTACATATTAATTCAATTTACATATTGTTAAACTAATTATTTAAAATACAATGTAATCATACCGATCATAGGCATGCATGACATTTTTAATAATGTAGATAATTTATTGCTACATTACAAGAATCTTAAATAGTTATTTAGATCTTACAAAAAAAACATCTTAAGTTACATTATGTTAACATTATAATAATACACCACGAATTTATGAAAGCTATGATATCTATACCTTGAAAATATAATTCATAATTATTTAGCTTTGGATTTGGCAGGTGAGTAAGGAGCGCTTGTATAAATCGTACGCGTGGGAAAATATATCAGTGGATATATTTTATTTTGATTTCATATACTTTGGATAGTATTCAAGTAATTCGAAACAAAGATACATCACTGACGTCATACAAGGAATGAAATCAATACTTGACTAGTATTTGATAAAATAAATCAATTTGACATATCATGGCATTATAGTACCTAATGTTATTCCAAGCAATTATGAGTCTAAGGACATATACATAGGATTAATTATTCGTGTTTGTTAATTTGTTCTGAAAATCTGCTTAGATACCAGATTGTTTATCTTAACAACGGCCTTCAGTTTGCTACTAAATATTTGACAATGTATGTGCTCAGTTATAATTGACAGATAGAGTGATAAGAACATTTAGAAACTTTTGGTGTGTAGATCATTTTGGTCACTTTGAGTGTGTAGTACTATATGAACACCTTGGTTGTTTAGCTACTTCTGCTGCTGACTGTACAATAATTGTAATAGTAAGCGCGCGGGAGCGTACTGAGGCACTGAGTGTTGTAGGCCTCCACTTGCGCCCGCTACGGCCGCCGTCTGGCGGCCAGTCTATTAGATCACTCCACGCAAACCGCACGCTTGCTACTAGAGAACTGTCACCTCTGCCCACAATAAAAAAATATTTTATCCGTTGCCCCGAATCTGGAGTTTCATTTTGAAATTGCTGTCGCCGTCTTCTTCAGCGGGGTTTTAGGTACTCGGACCAGCGGCAACACGGATAGCCATCATCCGTGCGAGGGGGATGCTGGGTCGTAAGACCGGCTAGTCCAGCATACCCGTTTTATACTTATTCCGCTTCCCCCCGGAGCGGGCGGCAGTAATAAAACGCTTTCCCCGCGCCATAAAAAAGGGGGTGCATTTGCACCCCTCTGCAGGAAAGAAAATACCTACTCATATTGGTAGTCATATTGACGGTATGTGAGTTAATAATATTAGCTACGCGGAGGATATAGCAGCAATAGCTGAGCCCATCAGTTGGCGCACTGCAGAAAATACTGAATATTTGTGGTCCCTTTGGGGGATCCCATGGGCTTAGATATAGTGCAAAGAAAAACTAGTTAATGATTTTTTAAAACCCATAATGGATGTTACTCAGATGCTAATCTTCCAATTATTAGGAAGCGTGCATTTTCCGGGATAAAAAGTGGTCTGTGTCATTTTCTGATCCCTAAACTGCCACTATGCAAAAAATCATGTCGATCCCTTGCTCTGTGAAAACTAAACTCTTGGCACTTTAAAATTGGGCTAGGGTTCGAAAACTGTACAATTGGCACTCTTGAACGCAACTCTTACGGCGGAATTTGAGTTAGAGTTCCAATGTCTTCTAGATTGGAATTGATTTCAAAAGTGGGCCTACAGATCCGTCCAGGCGTTGTAGCATGATTGAGTAACAAACATCTATCCATCCATCCCAACATTCGCATTTATAATATTAATAGGATAGTAGAATTGCATGGTAAACCTTTGTATCACACATAGGATATATGTTTAAAAAAAGGTTGAACAAAGTTTGGGTAATTAAACCAACAGTATAAAGTTGCATACTTGGTTAGTTAACTTTTTAGGAGTCACAGCAAATAGGATTGAAGAACCTTTGTGGATATTTAGTACTATTATGTAATGGGAGGCGTGGTGGTTGTAAGTGGTTAACGCAGGCGCGGTCCTGGAGCGTGCACAAGGGGTGAGGGCGCGTCAGTCGGCGCTCGGCGTCTGGAGGTGCTTCGCGCTTCGCGCCGCGCCCCAAACAGCCGAAGCGTGGCTCGGGGCGTGGCGCTTACGTAAACAAGCGTGGCTCACAGATCGCGTTACAGGCGGCGCGGTGCCGCGCCACTGTCCGTCCGAGTACGACCTCATGTTGGCCCGCGCCGCCACCTGATTATATGTGGATCACGACCCGCGCCCTGTCGTGCCGCCGCCGCTGCCACTGCCGCCACCGCCGCGTAACGCGCTTATAGGTATATACATTTTTATGCAGTGTACTTAGTGTCACTATGAAAGAGTTTATAATTTCTGGTTTTAAACCTATTTCAACAATAGTCAGAAGTTAATATTAATATAGTTCAAAGATAGATTGACAAAACATTGCATCGCGATGCATCGTAACATAATATTGTACACTGGGTAGGTTACAGAGCGGTATAATATTGATTCATCTTTTTAGAAAATACTTTTTCTGGCTTCGTGTATTCTTCGTTAGTACAACAATATTAATATACACAACTACCGTCCACTATAAAGTATGGTGTTAGTATATGAACTCTACGTACCTACGTGTATAGTACCTACTATCAAATACGTAAATATCCTGTGCTCTGTGCTTTCGGCTTCTATAAAAATTACTAATCATAGGGCGTATCACGTAAGTACCGTGTTTATAGTATATGTCGCTGAAAAATGGTAAATCGAATTGAATAAATCCCTAGGCTGATTTTCAAAACATTTTTTTTTTGTAAAAGATTTACCTATTTATTATTGAAATCAATTTCCCTCTAGCGCTAGGCGCTTTACAGTCGTCGGCCGCGATACGCTTTCTTTAACTGCTACTGTGTTTTGAATTATCATTAACAAGACAATATAGATATTATGAGTGACCGATGTACAGACATGGATCAGTTACAAATATATTATATGTATAGATATAGATTAAGTTCATTGATGTTATCGGCAGCGTTAGCCATTCAAAATACTTACTAATAGGGAGGAGGTCAGGCTACCGAGTTATTGAAAATATAATAATAACAATAATGGTGATTGCGAAGTCAAAAATTAATTTAGATGCCCTTTGAAATATAGGTACTATTTGTACTTAATGTAAAGGTACCTCTAATAGGTATACCCCTACTTACTGTCAATAACGTTTATAAGCAGGTACGTATATAATAAATCTATACATATAGTATATATGTATAGATTGTCCAAGTAGGTATATTTTTACGAATTAGATATTAAAATTAGATAAAACAATTATTGTGAAATGTATATATTATGTAATGTAAGATTCTGAAATGATTATACTAAATAAATAGAGTCCTACGCATATCCCTCGTTATTCAGACTTCCTTCGACCAAATTTTGGAAAATATATTAAAAATAAGTTCTTTTTTTATCCTGGCACGGCAAAGTGACCATACTGAACTTGATGGTAGTTAGAGTATCAAGTAGCTAGAAACAATCAATCCGTCTCTACTCAACGCAATCATGTCGGCCTGCTATGTAGCTTCTTCACATAGATCTTAGATTGCGAGACACTTGCGTGTGCCACTATGGCGGGTTTTACACCCTGTGTACGGTGGACGCTATCTGGGCGGATATGAATATCCTACCACCAGCAAAAGTTCTTGTGAATATATTAACCTTAAGATTATTAAAGATTTGTTGAGTTGTTTTGTAGTCGCAAAACGTCAAAGTTAATATCCACATTGAATACACACTTTAAGTTGCTATCGAACCTGTGGTCGATTAACTTCTCGTTGGCCAATGAGGGTTTTGATATCTTTAGTTCCCCGAAATAAGAATAGTAGTAACATAAAGCTAATTAAAATACTTATTGTCATATTCACTAGTAAATTATGTAGCTGTAGAAATATAACTGACTAGAAATAATAATTTTTAAAAACTTGAAATTAGAGGCACAATTTCACAAATGACCGCTATTGACAGTCACCGCCTCGATTTCCAAAGAGAATACTAAATAAGATGCGAGCTGATTTCTTTTCGAACTATCTGAAAAACCGCAATATCAAGTTGTCAATAAGAACGAAACACAATATTCCTTTTATCACGGATAAGGCATAATTGGACAAAAATCCTTAAACAAGGATATGGTCTTATTACTTTCTTACAATTGACCAAGTACAGCAAATGTATAAAATACATATACATATATTGTATGTATGTAAAAGACTTAAACAATACCAAAAATTTTGTGTAGTTCAGAAAAATCTGTACTAATATTACACCTTATTACTATGTATATATACTTAGTACCTACAATATGTTTTGGTTCTGGCCGTCAGCAAAAGCATCCTAATGTTAATAAATATGTTGTAATTATCGTAATAGCATCAAGAGTAGAGATGCAGACGCGTACAGTATTAGTGGCGCTCGCAGCGCTCGGAGCGCTGGCGGCGGCGGCGGCAGCGGCGGCAGCAGAACGTGGGAGTGGCATAAAAGTCGGCAGCGGTAGCGCAATAGGAGGTGGTGGACGTGATGGCGGCCGCGGCAGCGGTGTGCGTGTCGGAGATGGAATACGACGACCACGCACCTCGCCAGCACCGCTCCCGCCACGTGCGCCCTCTTCAATCACTGCAGCGCTTGTTGTGCCACACAAAGCCTTTGGCACACGTGATTATACGAAGGCCGAGAAGGCAGCACTTTCAAAACTGCCGCGCAAACTTAAACTATTCTCACATGTGCGTCTGAACATTACGCTTTCTACACAAGGCTTGACGCCTAGTCCAATGTGTAAGTGCGCGTACAACTGTTTCAATTCACCCGTCTACTCAGATGTGACTACTAACTACTTCATAATGCTACTGACCTGACGCATTGACGGTTTTTACGCTTTCAGCTATCCTGGACTCGCTATGTAAAGAATTTTTAGCAGTCAACGTGTCTGCTATCCTTTATCTTATGAATCATGAACAATACGGACGCTCTACTGCCTCTGCACAGTATTTCCTACAACTTGCAGGGTATCTTGGCATACCGGTAAAAGCTTTTTCATTTCTATTACCAACTCGCTGTTCTTATACTTTTTCTTAGTGGCTATTAACATTTAATTATAATATCATTACTTATTAATTATTTTACTTTAACAGGTCATTGCGTGGAATGCAGATAACAGCGGCCTTGAAAAGAGGGCTTCGCATGCGTCTTTAAGACTTCAGTTAGCCCCGTCCATAGAACATCAGACTGCTGCTATGTTGTCTATTTTAGAGAGATATAAGTGGCATCAATTCAGTGTTGTGACCTCAGCTATTGCTGGTCATGACGATTTCATACAAGCTGTTCGAGAAAGAGTGACAGCATTACAAGTACGTACTTTGCAATGTATTACATTTTAAAATTTATTTGTTTTGTAACTAATCCCGGAAAAGAGATATAAAATCAAATTAACCGTGCATTTTCGGTAGGCAGCAGTTTTGTTTGCTTATCTGATACAAGACATTGCTGAGTATAAATCCGAGTTTGGGGCCTAAAAATTCATTCGTAGTTTTTCATTTAATTTGAAAACTACAAGTCTTACAAGTGTTTTACATACAATTTTGTTTAAACAATAACTACTACTAATTTTACTCGACTGCCCAAGAAAGAAGAGTAATGCATTTCGAATATTTGTACATAGTGTTTATGATTTTAACATAACAATATGGATATAAATTGAAAGCTATTTAATAGCTAATTCAAATGTTCGTAATACTTTTTGTTATCAAAAAAATATGAGTGCCTAAAAATAATTAAATGGCGGGGGTAAACTAGCCACCGAAATACCATCGGAGGTGGTCTTTAGTTAAAAATCTATTATATTTTTTCCAACTATAAATATTATGTAATTTTTGTTTGTGCCTACAACACCACATAAGATTCCAGTTTTGTGATAGAACTTGATTTTTCCTTTCAGATATTTATTTTATGAATTCTTTTTTTTATAATTCAATAGTACCTATATTATATTTATAATTTCATTTAATAGTATTATAGTAGCATTCATTAAGAACTGGTCTAGTTGGAGAGTGCATCTTGGGAGAGTACCTATACATCTTTTAAATCTATTTACCTACATGTTTTAAGAATAAACTTTACCTAAACAGTTTAGCATGATGTATAAAATAACAGTCTTCGTGGTGCAGTGGGATTCGATTCCGTTCACGAATATTTGTTTTGTACCTGGGTGTTGTGAAGCCTCAAGTTAGTTCTCTACACGCACGGGAACGACACAAGATGATGTATGATGATGTATACTAGTGTTACTACCTGTGCTGATTTTCTTTACAGGACCGTTTTAAATTCACCATCTTAAATGCGGTTGTAGTAAAAAGAGGAGCAGATTTAAATGAACTAGTAACTAGTGAGGCACGCGTAATGTTGCTTTATGCGACTAGAGAGGAGGCGGCAGAAATCTTGTCCGCTGCTGGTGATTTACATCTGACTGGAGAAAATTTTGTGTGGATTGTCACGCAAAGTGTTCTTGGATCTTTGCAACAACCGAATAAGTTCCCTGTCGGTATGTTAGGTGAGTCAGTCTTTTGTACTGCATAAAACATCGGCTGTGAACTGTATTTTGTGAAAAATATGTAATTTTTTTTAGGTGTACATTTTGATACATCAAGTTCTTCACTAATCGCTGAAATAGCAACAGCTGTAAAAGTGTTTGCTTACGGCGTAGAATCGTATATTTCGGAACCAGAGAACATCAGATATCCATTGGGTACACGATTGTCATGTAGTGGCGCGGGTGCAGGGGAAGCGCGGTGGTCAACAGGTGAACGTTTCTACCGCCACTTGAGAAATGTCAGCGTAGAAGGGGAAGCAGGCAGACCGAATATTGAATTTACTCCGGATGGTGAATTGCGAGCAGCCGAACTTAAAATAATGAATCTTAGGCCTGCTATTGGCGAACAAGTAAGTTGACGTAGTAACAAAAGTAAAAGTTATACGCGGCAAGCAAATACTATTTTTAAATTACACTTAATAAAAAATCTTCTAATTATAGATATTATTCTTAGTGTGAGCTCGGATAGTTAATAAAACCAATTTAACACAAAGTTAGACATTTCATTATGAAAACTAAATAAAAAACGCACAAACACTACCTATTTAACGCTACGCACGTAATTGCTCTATCTAAAACACTTAACCAAAATCACTTCCAAGTCGCTTTGTTGCCGAGATATGTTTTCTTTATCGTTTCCGATAAATGCAACCGCTGACCGTGTCCTCACGCTTCAGGAAGATCGCGAAACATCTACAAGGTTCTAGTAAAACTCTAAAAATGTATATGTCTCTAGGTCATTCCATTTTGGAAAATTTCGCACACATTTAGTTCTTCTAGTTGATCATAAATGGCGTTAGTTTTAGATTGTACCGGGCGCGACGGCCGTAACAAAATTACACTCTTATATAATCAACTAGATGTTGCTCGCGGCTCCGCCCGCGTTGAGGTTATTTTTGGAAGGAAAGGTATATAATCCATGGAGGCATCTTAAGCTATTGCACCTTTCTATATTTTGCTATCCCATAGGATGCGTACATTTTTCCGGGATAAAAAATGGCATATGTCATTTTCTACTCCCTAAACTACCACTATGCAAAAAATCATGTCGATCCCATGCTCTGAGAAAAACTAAACTATCCCACGAGAACTATACATTTTTCCGGCATAAAAAGTAACCTATGTGCTATTCCAGACTATAATCTATCTCTGTGCCAAATTTCAACCAGATCCGTACAGCCGTTGTAGCGTGATTGAGTAACAAACATCCATCCATCCAAACTTTCGCATTTATAATATTAGTAGGATTATATATAAATAAATAAAAAAAACGAACGACAGCAGTCGCGTATATGATGTGTAACATCTGACATCTCATCTTGGTATTAAGCAACATTAATATATTATAGCCTGAAAAAATGATTTATCTATTATTCGAAATGATTTATCGTAACAAATAATAGGTATCTATAACAGTAACCGAATTGATTCCACTCGATTCTACCCAATCCCACTCGATCCCACTCGATTCCACTCGATCCTACCTGATCCCATCCGATCTCACCCGATCCCATCCGATCTCACCCGATCCTACTCGATTCCACCCGATCCCACTCGATCCCACCCGATCCAACTCGATCCCATTCGATCCCACTCGACCCCCTCGATCTTACTCGATCCCCAATAATACTTACTCTTTTTATCTCTAAGGAAGAATATATATCAATTAATATAAGAAAATCCTGGTGCATTTTCTACTATATTTTTTATAAAGAGATCTCAATAAAAAGAATGAAGTAAAACCAACTAATTTTGTCTTTAAATTCCTGTAATAAAAATCATAATTTTATTTACAGTTGGTTTGGGAAGAAATTGGAACATGGAATTCGTATCCAAAGGAACGTCTCATTATTAAGGATATCGTATGGCCAGGTGGACTACACACTCCTCCGCAAGGAGTACCGGAAAAATTTCACATGCGCATTACTTTTTTAGAAGAACCGCCTTATATAAATTTAGCTCCACCTGATCCAGTAAGCGGAAGATGCTCTTTAGATAGAGGTGTAATCTGTCGGGTTGCACCAGAAACAGAAGTGGCTGGGTACATATAATTATATTTTGTAATAAATAACTACATGGAACATTTTATTCTTAACTTAATACAAAACCATGTGTTTTAGATTAGAGGCTGGTACTGCGCATGGGAACAGTTCGCTATACCAATGCTGCAGTGGATTCTGTATCGATTTATTGCAACAATTAGCTGAGCAACTCGGTTTCACATACGAACTGGTTCGTGTTGAAGATGGACGTTGGGGTACATTGCACCACGGCAAATGGAATGGTTTAATAGCAGATCTTGTTAACAAAAAGACCGATATGGTAGGTCTTTGTTAAATTATTAATCGCAAAATTAAACTCTAGTTAACAAGGAATAAATTTCGAAACCCAGCTGCTATCTTCCGTGATGTTCCTAATGCTATTTACTAATATAGGTACTAATCATATCAACCCAATGGTTCTTTATTGTTGTTGTAAATGAATATTTATAATAAACTCCTGATTTCTAAGTACAATATAAAGAGTTAAATATCGTACAAAGCTATTCTTTGTTTATAATTTTTACACAATGTAATTGCTCTACAATCAATTAATACTTTCATTGTACTGCATTTCATATGCAGGTACTAGAGCTAAACAAATGTTATTTGATCTATGTGCCCCAACAAACAAACAATTTATATATTTTTATGCATACCTGAGAATTCTAATAAGAATTTGGAAGGTATGTGAAGTCTACTAATCCGCATTAGGCCAGCGTGGTGGACTAAAGCCTAACCCCTCTCATCAATAACGACTTATAAAGAACCATGAATACCGATGCCATTGTTTTATTGGCTATTAAATGTGTGGTGCTGTCGTGAACATAAGTCGGGCAATACGAAATGTTTAAGTTTTTATTTTAAAAACTTACTTATTTCTTTTACTTCTCACGTGTTTCTGAATATTGTGACATAAAACTCTAAAATTCTCCCCTACCACACATCAGAACTAAAATACTGTAGGCAATTCGGGGAAATAGACGTGATGATTTGGATGGTATGGTAGTTTACGTCACTATTTTAAATGTCGTAAAGAGAGCTAATTTGTTTTATCGAAATCATGAATGTCTGACTTGGCGAAAAGGTACATACCTACTTAATATGTATGTTATTATCGTAACTCGAAACCTGTTATTTATATACGCTTAGCTTCCTTTTTTATTTCGCCATTTGTATTATTTTGATGCTGTTAATCAGTGGGATTTATGACATATATTTTTTTAGGTATTAACATCTTTAATTATAAATTCGGACCGGGAAGCCGTGGTGGATTTCAGCGTTCCTTTTATGGAAACTGGAGTAGCAATAGTCGTAGCGAAAAGAACTGGCATTATATCACCTACGGCTTTCTTAGAACCATTTGATACAGCATCATGGATGCTTGTTGGCGCAGTTGCAATACAAGCTGCAACTTTTTCGATATTTTTTTTCGAATGGTTATCGCCCAGTGGATTCGATTGTTCAACCGGAAATAACTCAAAACGAGTACCTCAAAATCGATTTTCACTTTGCCGAACTTACTGGATTGTTTGGGCAGTTCTTTTTCAGGTAAGTAATGCATACTTATAAACATATTTTTTTCCTGTAAAGCTCTTTTGTATTTCGTTTCCTGGTGTCAAATTTCGATAAAGAGTCATCTAACGGACTATTTAGAAGCACCCACATATACCTTTTTCGGAATAAGTCTACATTTTGAAGTGGTAGAGCCACGCTGTAGACATATTTGTCTACAGCATGAATCGGCCGGCTCGTCCGGGGTAGTACCACTGTCTCACAGAAAACCAACGTAAAGTGACAGTTTACTATCGCGTTTCGTACTGTTAGTGAGATATCCCGAGGCCCAGATTCCCCCTTCCCTTCCCTAATCCCTATTCCTGTTCTTCAAGGCCGACAGCGCATTCATGATACTTTCGGTATTGTGGATGTTCATGGGCGGTGGAGATCACTTAACATCAGGTGACCCACTGGCTCGTTTCTCGGCCTATGCTATAAAAAAACATACCAATTGCCTTCCCATCGAATAACTGTTATGCATGTTATATTAATTTGATAATGTCATTGTAACATTGTTTTGATTCTAGGCATCAGTGCATGTAGATTCACCACGAGGGTTTACAGCACGTTTTATGACCAATATGTGGGCTATGTTCGCTGTAGTCTTCCTCGCTATTTACACTGCCAATTTAGCTGCGTTCATGATAACCAGAGAGGAATTTCATGAACTCAGTGGTTTAGATGACCCACGGATAGCAAGGCCGTTTTCTCAACGACCACCACTAAAATTTGGCACCGTACCGTGGTCACATACAGATGCAACATTGGCTAAATACTTTCCAGAACCACATGCTTACATGGCTCAGTAAGTATAAATGTATATTGATAAGAAAAGAACAGTAATTGAATAACTGTACCTAGATACAGTATATAACTTTATGAATTGTGTAATCTACCAAGAAGGACAAAGTCACTTATTGACAGCCTCCGTGGTGCAGCGGGTGAGTAGCCGGCTTTGAAACGAGGGGTCGTGGATTCAATTCCCGCACCGAGATAAATGTTTGTGTGACAGACATATATTTGTTTAGGGTCTGACTGTTGTGGGACCGTAGTCCCTCGTAGTGGTTGATTCCCACGATACAGGATTGACCTAGAGTGGTAGTATTACTATGTGTGTGACTGTTGGATATATTTATTACTATTATTTTCAAATGACCTGTTAAGCAGCACTCTACATGTAGCTGTGATGTTATTAACCTTTATTGTTTCTCTTACATACCCACTGTTTTATACTTGGTTATGTATTTTATAAGAAATAAATAAATGAAGCAATACAGTGATATAATATATAGGTACCTATGTAATATAGTTTATGTAATCTTTGCAGTTTATTTGTGTTAAATCCATGTGTGATTCAATTTAAATTAATGTTTTGTTATCAGTGGAAAAGTATCTATAATATTATTTGTAAAGGTTAAATTAGAAAGTATTATATTATACTCCGTTTATTCTATATTATTATTATTATGAACGAATAAAAAAATGTATAAATCAGTATCAAAATATATCAGTCACAAATATCAGTAAAATTTTGGTTTTACTCAATGCTGGCTCCCTGTGTCATGCGCCACGCCACTGATACACGCGTAATTTCGAAGTATTCAAAAATGTACATTTCTGTAGCTCGTCTGCAACATAAATCTAGATTTTAAATTCCATGTTTTAAGGTAAGTTATTACCTGATTATTGACTTATATTGTGTAATGTACTCCACGATATTGTAATTTGTTATTTAGCTTCATATTGTTCTGTGAATAATTATTTTTAATGATATTTCAACATAACATATTATTATTGGACATCTCATATTTGACAGCCTCCGTGGCGCAATTGGCGAGTACCTGGCTGTGAAACGAGAGGCCGTGGGTTCGATTCCCACACCGGAACAAATGTTTGTGTGACGAACAGATATTTGTGTCCGGGGTCTGGGTTGTGAGACCGAAAATCTCTCGTAGTCCCTGATACCCACAACACAAGACTCGTATCTTAGTGTGGGGTCGGGGCTATGTGTATGACTATTAGGTGTTATTTATTTATTATCAATCATATTATGACCACTCTGATTCGTAATTAAGTATATTAGTTAACAAATCTTTTAAGTTAAACATGTATTTTATGTTTTATTTGTGGTTAAACATAACTATAGAATTAAATTCAGGTACAATCGAAGCACTGTTAGTGCGGGAGTTACCAGTGTACTCACTGGAGACCTCGACGCCTTTATTTATGATGGTACAGTTCTAGACTACTTAGTGTCTCAAGTAAGTAAATATTTTATATAATATGTAATTATATATGTAACTAAATGACGTAATTCTCATAACACATTTTTATAAATTCAGGACGAAGACTGCAGACTCTTGACTGTGGGGTCATGGTATGCGATGTCAGGATATGGATTAGCCTTTACGCGTAATTCAAAATACCTTAGTATGTTCAACAAAAGATTACTCGATCTTCGGTCAAACGGAGATCTTGAACGTTTACGCAGGTACACTTAATTGTATATTAAATTATGTAAATATTATTATGTAAGTAAGACTCAAGTATTTAAAAACAAGGGGCATAGACAAAAATGCTTTTTTGTTGGCATTAACGCCTAAGGACTGATCAAGTTGTATGATAGAATCAGTAAAATTAGTTTTATTTTATTTCAATACATAACATTCATTTGATTTCTCTTTATTTTGAAGTACATTGACTAATGATATAACAGATACTGGATGACTGGGACTTGTAAACCGAACAAGCAAGAACACAAGTCTTCGGATCCACTAGCGTTAGAACAGTTTCTATCTGCGTTCCTGCTGCTGATGGGTGGGATCTTGTTGGCGGCCCTGCTGCTGCTGATGGAACATCTCTACTTCAGATACTTCCGCATGCATCTCGCCACTTCCAGCGCGGGATCATGTTGTGCCCTCGTCTCTTTATCCATGGGTAAAACAGACCATTTCTTATTTAACTAAAATTAGAATCACTTCAAGGTACTATGATACGTTAAATGGCACCTAAACGATGATCACCACTGTATTGATCAATTTAATGATCACCGTTAACAACTCCATGTCAGGATGTACCAAATACCAATTAGTCCCAAGTGCGTACGGACATCATAACCCTCTATGCTGAACTGCCACCAGACCAACAGTGGTAAAGGACGATGTGAACTGATGCTCACCATACGTCCGTAGGTACTATGGACATATGGTGTTCCGGAGCGCCCGAGAGCTGACTTTTATGTCAACTCTTCACCCCCACTCAGTTAGTAATTATCATCAATCTACCCACAGATATTTATAAAATACCCTCGATATGTTTAATAAATGAGTCCTACCCTCACAATCTACCCACAGATATTTACGTAATACCTAACAACAAAGGACAATGGCAGGTTCCCATACATGAAATTATTTGACATAAATATGTAGCGTTTAGAAGTGAAAAAAATATCAAAAAAGCAGCAATTCCTAAACAATAATGTATTAGTGATTTCTGATGAAAAAGTCTAATACTAAAGATATTTCAATTTAAAGATTTTGAGGTTATGATCTATTTGACATTTCTGAATAAAATATTTATATCTATGAAGCTGATAAAAATGTTATTTGCCTATTTTCCAAAGAGCATTATAATACTACTGCTATTGTCACCTGAGGCAGGGTCGTGAATTAAACATGTATCTACTGAACTTGACTTATAACTATTGTGGGGAAGGATGATCCGCCACACCGTAGGTACTTACACAAAGTGTTTACATTCGTGTTTACGTTTACATGTCCAGATATGAACACATTATACTTAATTATAGGAATAATTTGTTTATTTTTTGGAAATCGATAAATCCTTTAAACTTATAAACTGCTGAACCGTTTTTAATAATTCACCATTAGATTTATACCAAAAGTAACATAAGCCACATATAATTTATTTCAGTACAAGCTAAGTTGGAATGGAAGACACAGAGTTTGTCAATAGTTGTGCAGAAAATATCTTCAGACCCTAAATCCTGGACTTAGAAATTAAATTAGAAATAAAAACGGGTTCTAAATAAAAATAAAACACTGTTTTTTTATGTTTATTCATCTTCATAATTATTCTATCTTATATATCTAAAAATGCTGCAGGGGCAGATGTCTTGATGTCTGGCCCGTCCCAAATACCAGATTACTATCATGGTATGAGTGCAGCAGCCCACTGTACGACGCACAACCAAGCAACTACAATAGTTTTATTTCAATGTGTAATATTCACGTAAACTTAAGAAATCATTAATACATTTATCATTGAACGCAGTCCCATCTCCCTGGGAGTCGAATTTTAAGAGAATATTCGCAGTAGTCGATTCTTATGAGTGTAATAAATGATTGTGCAAAAGTCCAGGTCCGTAAAAAATTATGGCTTTTTATAATTACTTTTTTTATGAGTTACCTACATTATATCCCTGTATGATATTTATAGCTTATCATTTGCGCGATCGAATGATCTAACTGTATTCAAAATTTTAGGATGATTGGTCAAGGTACTTTTGAGTTAAAACCAGCCATACAGACAGACAAAAACACAAAAATTTTAAAAATATTTTTTCACGCATAATCGGGTATATTACTCAAATGTACAGACGCTACAGATTTATATGCCTCGATCGCGTACTTCAAAGTCATATCTTTACCATCTCTACAGTGAGAGAGTATATAATACAAAGCTAAGATACTAGTTATTATCTTTTATAATACTTTAGAGAAATAAATAAATAGTAATAATATAATTATGTTAAATTACTTTCAAATGCCATTAATAGCATAGTGTTCAGCGTATTATTACGATTAATTTTATATTATTAGAATTGCCATGCTACATTAAAATTATTTCATTTTTGTTGGTGGTAGGACATTCATATCCGCCCGGATAGTGACCACTGTACACAGGGTGTAACACCCAAACCATAGTGGCACACGCAAGTGTGTCGCGTTCCGGGTTCAGCCAGTGTACACATTCGCTTTTTGTCGGGGCTCTAGAGTTGGCGTACGATGTTTGGCCGTTTTGCGGCCTTCTGAGTACTCTGACAATAGACCCTCGACCTATTCTTCACCTTCTTGTCCATAGCGTAGTGTAAAGAAGCAAGCCGGCATGATTGTGTTGAGTAGCGGGGGATAGACTGTCTCTCGCTACTTGATACTCTAATAGGACCGCACTGCGCTTACCATTAAGTGCAGTGTGGTCTCTTTGCCGTGTATAAAAAAAAAGAAAAAAACATTATATAATATTATTATTTATTAAAATATACAATTCGCTTACAGGACAGTCGCTTTCGTTCCATGGGGCAGTGGTAGAGGCGGCGGCGAGAGGCCTGGCCGCAGGAGCACCGACTCACTGTCGGTCTGCGATATGCGCTGCGCAGGTTTTATGTCACGGGTTTTTATTATCAGTAACACACAAATTATCAAACCATTTCTAAAGAAGAAGTAAAAATTGATTATTTCTATGTTTGTATTAGAATGTGTACCTACGAGGTAATATTTGAAGTTTGTACTTCTAGGCGGGAATAGATAAAAATAATAATACTAGCCCTGTATTAAACATTGTCCCATTGCTGGGCACGGGCCTCCTCTACTAATGAGAGGGGTTAGGCCTTAGTCCACCACGCTGGCCAATGCGGGTTGGTAGAATTCAGATACCTTCGAAATTCGTATAAGAATTCTCAGATATGCAGGTTTCCCCTCACGATGTTTTCCTTCATCGTTAAAGCAAGCGATAATTAACATTTAATACAAACATAACTTTAGAAAAGTTGGAGATTTATGCCATTTGGGTTTCGAACATACGACTTTCGTCTGAACAGTCCGTACCAACTAGGCCATCGCTGCTATTCATCTGTTATTCATCTTCTATAACCATCAATCTACTGTTATTTAAATTAAAGTTATGGCGTGCAAGACACGAACGAGACGCGGCCGTCGCCCGCGCTCGTCAACTGGCGGCGGCGTTGGCCGCGCACGGAGTGGCCCCGCCGCCGCGTCGGCTGGCGTCGGCGGCGGCGCTGCTGGCCGGCGGGGTGGCGCACGACGCCACGCGCCCGCGCACGCTTCGACCGCCGGCCGACCTCCTGCCTGAACTAGACCGCCCGCTCTCTTGTGGTGATTTACGAACTAGGTATGACTGATAATGACTGCATTTATAAATTACATTTCCCGTTTGTACTCCTTGTACTCCTTGTACTCCTTGTACTCCTTGTACTCCTTGTACTCCTTGTACTCCTTGTACTCCTTGTACTCCTTGTACTCCTTGTACTCCTTGTACTCCTTGTACTCCTTGTACTCCTTGTACTCCTTGTACTCCTTGTACTCCTTGTACTCCTTGTACTCCTTGTACTCCTTGTACTCCTTGTACTCCTTGTACTCCTTGTACTCCTTGTACTCCTTGTACTCCTTGTACTCCTTGTACTCCTTGTACTCCTTGTACTCCTTGTACTCCTTGTACTCCTTGTACTCCTTGTACTCCTTGTACTCCTTGTACTCCTTGTACTCCTTGTACTCCTTGTACTCCTTGTACTCCTTGTACTCCTTGTACTCCTTGTACTCCTTGTACTCCTTGTACTCCTTGTACTCCTTGTACTCCTTGTACTCCTTGTACTCCTTGTACTCCTTGTACTCCTTGTACTCCTTGTACTCCTTGTACTCCTTGTACTCCTTGTACTCCTTGTACTCCTTGTACTCCTTGTACTCCTTGTACTCCTTGTACTCCTTGTACTCCTTGTACTCCTTGTACTCCTTGTACTCCTTGTACTCCTTGTACTCCTTGTACTCCTTGTACTCCTTGTACTCCTTGTACTCCTTGTACTCCTTGTACTCCTTGTACTCCTTGTACTCCTTGTACTCCTTGTACTCCTTGTACTCCTTGTACTCCTTGTACTCCTTGTACTCCTTGTACTCCTTGTACTCCTTGTACTCCTTGTACTCCTTGTACTCCTTGTACTCCTTGTACTCCTTGTACTCCTTGTACTCCTTGTACTCCTTGTACTCCTTGTACTCCTTGTACTCCTTGTACTCCTTGTACTCCTTGTACTCCTTGTACTCCTTGTACTCCTTGTACTCCTTGTACTCCTTGTACTCCTTGTACTCCTTGTACTCCTTGTACTCCTTGTACTCCTTGTACTCCTTGTACTCCTTGTACTCCTTGTACTCCTTGTACTCCTTGTACTCCTTGTACTCCTTGTACTCCTTGTACTCCTTGTACTCCTTGTACTCCTTGTACTCCTTGTACTCCTTGTACTCCTTGTACTCCTTGTACTCCTTGTACTCCTTGTACTCCTTGTACTCCTTGTACTCCTTGTACTCCTTGTACTCCTTGTACTCCTTGTACTCCTTGTACTCCTTGTACTCCTTGTACTCCTTGTACTCCTTGTACTCCTTGTACTCCTTGTACTCCTTGTACTCCTTGTACTCCTTGTACTCCTTGTACTCCTGGTACTGTGCACGGTTACAATAACTGGAGGGTGACACAGTTAACAAAAGTAAGTATTATAACCATCAATGTAGAGTTTAAGTTTTATAGATAAGGGTTTTCCTAAATCTCCATTTATTATATATACATTGTCTCACTGTTGGGCACAGGCCTCCTCTACTTATGATAAGGGTTAGGCCTTAGAAAGTTTGTATGAAAATCCGTCATTTTTGAAGTTAAATTCATGAAAATTTGTATTTGGCATTTTAGTTAAAAATAAAAAATATATGTTTCAGGATTTTTGGAAATTCCGCCCCTAAGGGGGTAAAATAGGGAATGAAAGTTTGTATGAAAATCCGTCATTTTTAAGTTTTTTTTTTTCTTTATTTTTGATAAGGGGGTTTTGTCACTACGTGACTATGTCACCCCCGTAATAAACTAACACATACATACATTAACACACCAGGAGATCACAACCAATTAATTATTATTTACAGTCCCAATAGATAAAGTTTTATAACCATTTTAGCTTGTATAAAATATATATTTGAACTAAGAATAGAAAACATGAGAAACGGTATTTTTATTTTATGCTAGTTTAGATTTTGAAATGTTGGTTTCCTCATGATGTTTTCCTTCATCGTTTAAGCAAGCTATAATTAACAATGAATACACTGCAATACGTAACTGCGAAAAGACAGAGGTGAATGTCATTTGGCTTAGTTAAGGACCCGCGACTTTCGTCTTGGCATTGCAGGCCCGTACCACTTCCAACTTGGCTATCGCTGCACTTGATCTACGCGCTGCAATTATAAAATGCAAATATTTTTCTTTTGCAGAGAGCGGACACGAGTAGAAATGGAAACAGTGCTGTGAGGCGTATATTACGCCAATCTATTTCAATTTCTGAAGGCTGCTCTTACACCAAGTTATACAAGGCGAAATTAGTTATACTTAATGTTTAAATATGGACGGATAAAAAAGCGTTGTAATTATTAAATAAACTATTCCAATTATTAAACCAAGAGAGCTGGGCGTAGATAGCGGAGCGTTGTTGTGGGACGCGCGTGCGGCGCAGGCTGGGCTCTGGGCGCGCGCCCCCGGGTTGTCTACTACAATAAAATATATTTTTTGGACAATATTATTGTGGTATTTATTGTTTTTGTTACATTTGTATATTACATTTTGATATACAGGGTCAAAACAATGTAATTAAACCTAAAATATTTTAAGGTAAAATACTGTTACCTAAGGTTTTTCTTACATTTAGAATTCGGTCATCATTAACTTATTTTATAAGCAGACAAAACAATACTTATTACCTCCCTGTATTTTTAGAACGCAAGCAATTTGTCAAAAGTTAGGCAAGGTTTTTTTGGCGGTTATGAATGCAATTATTTAAAACCAGTTAATTTTGTGGTTTAATTAATCGTAGGTAATGGTTTAAATCAATACTCCAAAGAATAAATGATTGTTCGGAAACCGCCTATTATTCGCACAATGTCTTTCTGAAGCGACCTTTACAACTATCACAAGCACATTGCCGTAGGTACTAGTTTGTAGAATTTAGGTTATGTAAAAAATGTGGATCAGCATCTGAATTAACTCTCACCAGACAACTAATGGTTAGTTTCAATACACAATCTTAATCTAGCTGGGACTACAGATTGCTCCTAGAAAAATATTCATTGATTGATGCCACTCTATTATTTGATTGTTTTTTTTCGGGATTGATCTGCAAATGTGGTTTGCTTGATTGTTTATTGAAATTAGCTGTAAAGAAGCAGAATGTAGGCGTCACATAAATTACTGAAACACTTAAAAATATCTATTTCTGTTTTTTTTTTCTGGCACGGCAAAGTGACCATACTGCACCTAATGGTAAGCGCAGTGCCGTCCAATTAGAGTATCGTGTAGCGATAGTCAATCTACCCCTCGATACTCAACACAATCGTGCCGGCCTGCTTCTTCACACGACACCATGGATGAGAAGGTGAAGAAGCGGTAGAGCGTCTAGACGCTCTGAGTACTCTGACACACTAGTGTCAGAGTACTCAGAAGACCGCAAAACGCCCAAACATCGTACCCCAACTCTAGACCCCCGACAAAAACCGGATGTACACTGGCTGATCCCATGGCAGGTTTTACACCTTTTGTACGGTGGTCGCTATCCGAGCGGAAATGAATATCCTACCAACAGTAAAACCAGATGTTGCCAGATGTCGGTGTCGTACCAGATGTCGGTGTCGTACCGTGAGTTACATCCGCCATTGATTAGTTTTCGGGCGAGTAGTGGCCCATGTTATGTATTCTATCGTTTAAGGAAGTAATTTATTCTCATTAGTATCTTCCGATCCCAAGTCACGACCTGTGACCTTTCACCTCTTTTATTTTGTTTGTTGCTGGGAAACCAATTTTTTTTCTATACCGCCCCATCCCGAAACCGCGGCCTTCTTTGGCACTTACAGGACAGTTTGGTATATATTGGATTGCTATCAGTACAGTCTGCGCGATGACGCTTGAGACCTGTCTCCATAGAAGAGGGGCTCATTGGGGGAGCTCTTCAATGGTTGTTAGTAAAACCATCGATTTCGGACCATTTTTTTTGTTTTTACTCCAAATTCATAAATTATACTATTTCACAAAGTTAAGATTGGTATCAAAGTAAGTCTGTAAACCTCAATTCAATATTATTTACTTCTGAAAACTGTACGGTAATTCCATAAAAAATATCATCAACGTTAACTTTATATGTTGTCATAATTCACCCCGGGCAGACACAGACCTGCAACAGACATAAAAAACTAAGTTTTAGATCTCAACAACAGGGTTCGACCTATCCATTGATATATAGATTTATTCCTTCATAAAAGGACCTACCTATTGGGCCCAAAACTATCAGTGAAATTTAAGTTAATCTCCTTTTTTGAAGTCGGTTAAAATAAGATTCCGACGAATTGAGAACCTCCTCCTTTTTTTGAAGTCGGTTAAAAATAAGTACTTCTCTATTTTCCCACTTTTTTCCAAGGATTTTGTTTCCCCAAAATAAATATTTATTTACAAAATTTAAAAGAAAATCCTTTGTATAACGACACTATCGCACGCACCTTCTATTACGATAGGGGATTTCCCGAATGATTATAAAATTCTTACTGACAGTGGTGCCAACTATAATTTTTATGCTAAATCTTTTTCAAAAAATGTAAAATTAACTGACTGAATAATATTTTACCGTTTATTTTTATTATTTTAAATAACAAAATATCTATATAACTTCACGGACTTGATTGATGACGCTACGATTATCAAATTGATACAGGCTTAGCCGATTTTGTTGTTGTAAAACACAATTTAATCAGAAAATAAGTACACATAGGTTAAAGTACTTGTCAGTCTTAGAGTATTTTGGTAGCCTACTCTAAGTAGTTAGTTGACTTCCTCCGTGGCGCAGCGGGCGAGTAGCCGGCTGTGAAACGAGAGGCCGTGGGTTCGCACAAGTATTTGTGTGACAGATAGATATTTGTTTCGGGTCTGGGTGTTATGGGGCCATAGTCCCTCGTAGTTCTTTATACCGTAGGTACCCACGATACAGGTTTTACTTAATTTGGAGTCAGAACTATGTTTGACTGTTGGGTGTATTTATTTATTTATTATAGGTATAATGGTTTCTTATGTTTACGCGAATGTTATACATTGAAATAAAACTAATTTTTAAGGATTCTATCGCGGTTTATTTAACTTTTTTATCCCGACGTTTCGAAAGCTTTACAGCCTTCATGGTCACGGGGCGGACTGAGTTGTATGTCGTCACGCAAGTATAGTGCAATGTTTCTACCCTCCATATAGTTATTTTTAATTTTTATTTATTATAGTCCGATCTACGCAGAAGGAGCTCACAGTGTCCTGAGGTCTGGCAGCTGGTCTTTTGGGTTCCGATTTCATTAAATGTATAATTGGATCCCAGGCTGGTGCTAGCTTCCAACGATCTTGTCTATTGAAATTTGGATGTTTTTTTAATTTCAATAGCCTCGCGTATCATCCTAGGTAGGAATCGGTGTTCTTTGGCAAGGATATGTGGTTTGTCAAACCGAAGATAATGATTGGAGCCTTCTTCAGAATGTTCAGCAACTGCAGACTTTGTGGAGCGTCGGTGTTTGACGTTAGCTATGTGTTATTTTACGCGGGTCCCTATGTTTCTTTTTGTTTGACCGATATATAAGAGCCCACAGTCACAATCTATTTTATATACGCCCGGTTCTTGCAGAGGTATATGACACTTGACAGATGGTAAGAATTGACTAATCTTCTTGGGCGGCTTATAATAAGTTTTGATCGAAGCACGCTTCAGTACATAGTCAATCTTGTCTGTGACACAATGAAACAAAGATTTACCCACGGTAGCTAACTGTTTAGGATGGTGGTGAGATTCACCATTCGGGTATTTATCTGTATGGGTCTTTTTTCTATACACAGTATGGCATAAAGTCTGGTCAGGATTACGGATAACTAAAACATCTAAAAAGGCAAGAGAATTATTGTGTTCTAACTCCATAGTAAATTTAATTTTATTGTTAATGGAGTTAAGATGTTCTAAAAATGCAGTCACTTTGTCTGATGGTAAAATTGTGATAGTGTCATCTACGTACCGTTTGTAAAATTGTGGTGGAAAGGGGGCAGTGCTTAGGGCTGTCTCCTCAAAATCCTCCATGAAGATATCAGCAACTACTGGAGACACGGGTGAGCCCATGGGTAATCCATCCACTTGTACATAGAATTGATTATTCCACAACATGTAGCCAGATGTGAGGCAATGTTCAAGTAATTCTGCATATGCTAAGGGCATGTTTTTCTCTTGTAACTTCTTAGAGACAATCTTGATGCAGTCATGTACTGGTAAGCTTGTAAAAAGTGAGTAGACATCAAAACTGACCATAGTTTCATTGTCAGCTAATTGTATATGTTTAATGTCACTGACAAATTGGTATGAATCCTTCACAGATGCTCTATAGTGTTTCCTCTAAGTGGTGAAAGTCAAAATAGACCCCACAAATAAAGTTTTAAAGGCGACCAGCTCCTTAATAAGTAAGTACTCGGAGACATTACACCTCGACGTAACCTTACTCGTTCCTTCGTGTGCAAAACCCCCTAAACTGTATGGACTACTAAAAATACACAAAGAAAATGCTCCGCTACGTCCCATAGTGAGTCAAATCGACACACCAACCTGATATTGAACATATAACGTGACATTAAACATATACAATTAGCTGACAATGAAACTATGGTCAGTTTTGATGTGTACTCACTTTTTACAAGCTTACCAGTACAGGACTGCATCAAGATTGTCTCTAAGAAGTTACAAGAGAAAAACATGCCCTTAGCATATGCAGAATTACTTGAACATTGCCTCACATCAGGCTACATGTTGTGGAATAATCAATTCTATGTACAAGTGGATGGAGTAGCTATGGGCTCACCCGTGTCTCCAGTAGTTGCTGATATCTTCATGGAGGACTTTGAGGAGACAGCCCTAAGCACTGCCCCCTTTCCACCACAATTTTACAAACGTAGATGACACTTTCAATGACCAATGAAAATGAGGTGTATATACTAAATCTATGGGTTCATCTTATTACTTAGAAGCCCTAAGGCTATTAGCCCCAAATGTAGGGCGAAAATAGTAGGGACTTTTTTCAGGGCCCAAAAAAATATAGGGCTATTTTTGGGGCCATAAGAATTTTCATGTTTTACTGTTTAACAGGCCAAAAAGAACAAAAAAGGCAAAAGTCTACGGTGTTATTCAAGTTCTTAGACAAAGTATAATGCTATACTTAATGCCAAATCCACACCACACATCAAATTAAAACTAAGTCGTAATTTATTTAAAACAGGAAACTCATTTAATCAATACCCTATTATAGGTATACATTACATCGTTTAGGTTTTTTTTGGGGCTTTTTAGAGAATTTTGCATTTAGGGTTATATTTCATCTTGACTTTTGGGCTATTTCTTTTAGGAGTTGGTAGCCCTGCTTATTAGTGCATTGTCACTTGTCATAATATTGCAGAAAAACTTTTTGACATTGGTAAAATCACAGAATAGAGGTTGATTTAGTCGATAAATTATTAAAAAAAGGATTACCAATCACCATATATCGCGAGCTTATTTTATAACAAGTTTATTACGAACAGGTGCGTCTCTGCAGTGACTATGTCCAAAGATATAATTGTATTAACGCCGAATGGCAGAAGGCAAAAGGTGCAATGTACCCCTGATACAAGTATGCTACAGGTAAGTACACTTTTTGCTTTCAATTCATTTCTATTTAGTCTAGATAGTGTAAAGGCGAATATCACGCATAAATCAAACAACTACAAACACCGGTCCCTACATAGTAGTAAGTATAAATTGATTAAATATATAGCTTGGCTGAGTGTGGCTCAGTAAGCATTTGGTCAATCCTAACACAATACCATGGCCTAAGCAATCGAATAATCATATTAGACCTGATTTCTGGAGGCAAGCATGGAATTTGTAACTAACAGGCAACAAGCAGTGTACAATCATCCCATTACAGTACTTTCCACTCCCTATAAATTATTTATCTTTATCTATAGTCCCAGATGCCTCTCTCCCATGTCCATTATGCTGTCTAAACTCTAATCCCTCATCACATGTGCAACCATATTAACAACTACAATGTGTCTGGGATCTTAGAAGCTTTTATTTATTATTATTATTTTACAATTAAATATAATAACATGAATAATCAACATATAATTTGGCTGGATCAGCATTTCAACCTTTTTAATATATTGATTATTTTAGCTGATAGTGGATCCAACTATATTAATTAACTTGATAATAAAATGTATCGACAGACTATATAAACAAATTTAGTGTACATTTTAATGAAACATCTAGTAATTTAAATTTAAATGTTCTTTAGAAAAAAACTACTTTTAAAACACAATGGTTTTCTTTGTCTTTTTATTAATTATAGCATGACATAGAATACAAACAAAATTACTACAATCTACCGGATGAACTTACATCTTGTACAATAATGTGTATTCAATATACCCTTTTATAAACTAGGTTCTGGAAGATGTTTGTAAAAAACATGGATTTAGCTCGTCCAGCTATGATTTAAAATATCACAACCACATAATTGATTTGACAACTACAATAAGGTTTTCGAATGTTCCTAACAAAGCCACACTTGAAATGGTGGAAGCAGGAAAAAAAAGAGAAGAAACAATAGTTACTATTGGATTAATGTTAGAAGATGGTAAGTTTATATTTTTAATTTAATAAGCCTATTCTGTAGAGTAGGACGTAAAAGAAGCCCAAGATTATATACAATACTAGCTGTTGCTCTTGGCTCCACCCGCATGGTAGTTTATTTTTGAATGAAAAGGTATACAATCCCTGGAGTCATTATAAGCTATTACATCTTTTGCTCTATATAGGAAAAATGCTTTTTTCC
Source organism: Laothoe populi (assembly GCA_905220505.1). NCBI lineage: Eukaryota > Metazoa > Arthropoda > Insecta > Lepidoptera > Sphingidae > Laothoe > Laothoe populi. Next base: position 10,851,032 of record HG992147.1, on the reverse strand, counting down.
GGGGAAAACATAGCCTATGTCATTCTCTGATCCCTAAACTACCACTATGCAAAAAAAACATGTGGATCCTTTACTCTGTGAAAAACAAAAAGCTATTCCCTGGGAATCATTCATTTTTCCGGAATAAAAAGTAGCCTATGTCATTCTCTGATACCTAAACTACCACTATGCAAAAAATCATGTTAATCCCTTGCTCTGTAAAAGATAAAAAACTATCCTGTGAGAAGCCGGACATTTTCCGCGATGAAAAGTAGGCTAGCATTTGCGCGAACGTATTTTTTTTTTAGATCGGCTGCATGTTAGCCTATCTTCAAGATGTAAGCACAAGACCTGAGACGTAACTTTTCATGATTAAACGGGTGAATGGCTCGTAATTAAATTCAGCAGGGGATGGATTATATGCTGGGGGAGGACATAGGCTATCTCCTGCCTCAAAAATTATCTTAAAGGGGGTTGAAAGTTTGTATGGGCAATCCGTAATATCTTAAGTTAGGGATCTCAAAATTCATATGTACGGTTTTGGTAAGAAATACGGTTTCGACGATTTTGCAAAATCATCCCTAAAAGGGGGAAAGTGATGGGAAGGGGTAACTTATGATATATTCTTTAGATGCAATCTCAAAATTCAGGCACAACACCTGAGAGGCAGGATGGTCGCTACAGGTCCATCAGTGCAGAAGACAACTCTTTAGATTGTATACTTCTACTCCCGTAATAACTACCACACGGGCGGAGCCGCGAGCAACAACTAGTACAATATAAAGATTATATAACATGTCACTTGCTTGATGCCAATACCACTAAGCAATCATATTTTATAATGTCAATGCAATAGAAAGATAATAGTTTTATATAAGATTAGTTTTTGTATACCATAAAGCCGAAACACCCAAATTAGATTTTGGTATAAAAGATCAGATAAATATATGACATAATAATAATAAGGAAAACTCACGCGGTGACATGCAAAAATAATTCATCCCGTTTCTTGAACGATGCATGGGCATACGCGCGCTGCTGTTTGTTTCCCGCTAAAGTATTATTTAGGTATAGGTGAACGACCGACACGCGCCGCATTTTTATTTAGTAATAAACAAGGTAACCAGGTTAACGAACTTTTTTATATCTTTTTGGGATACCAATATAACACGTTAAAAATTAGTGCAATAGATTGTGCTACTGATTCTCAACAAAATACTTTCGGCTTTGTAGTATACTAAAAATAATGTTGTGTAACAAATATATTTATTTGATTCATGATGCAAATTTAACCTATTTTACTGTAATGCATGTTTGTAAACAATTTTAGGTGAACGCAGAATGGCTGAATTCACTCCTAATACAACCCTTTATGATATGATCACGTATCTGGCACCACAAGAAATAAATACATTACAACAGCCAAGTATTTTGTACATGCGTCAAGAAGTCACAGGCATTACTGCTCTCAAAGAGAAGACGCTTAGACACTTAGGTTTAATTAAGGGGAAGGCTATCCTGAGACTTTTAAACAAATCAGAGGAAGCAAAGTAAGTCAAAGTCGACACAATTCACTACATATAATCGTATATTGTAATACATAATTCACAATATATATATTGAATAAATTATAATGCATAACCAACAAAAACATAAATTGAGGAGTGTCTGTTCAATAAGGTGCCTATACACTTTATCCAATTATCAGAAATTAAATTACTACCAGCAAGTCCACCTATGCGTAGTGTTAATTCTTTAGCTATCACTTCAAAATTATTTCTACAATCAATAATATATAATAGCGTGTTACCGAAGATGTACCATATTAAAAGTACTAAATAAGATATGATCCTTCTTTTTTACCTGGCACGGCAAAGTGACCACACTGCACCTGATGGTAAGCGCAGTGCAATTAGAGTATCAAGTAGCGAGAGACAATCTATTCCCTGCTACTCAACACAATCATGGCGGCCTACTTCTTCACACTACGCCATGACCAAGAAGGTGAAGATGCGGTCGAGGGTCTAGTGTCAGAGTACTCAGAAAACTTTGAAACGGCTAAACATCGTACCCCAACTCTAGACCGCCGACAAATCCGGATGTACACTGGCTGATCCCGGAACGCGACACACTTACGTGTCACTATGGCGGGTTTTACACCTTTTGTATGGTGGTCGCTATCCGGGCGGATATGAATATCCTACTACCAGCAAATCCAAATCTATATTAAACTAGCGGGCCCGGCACACGTCGTCCTGCCCGTAAAAGCAGCGCCACACCGACTGCAACGCCATCTGCCATGCTGATTGGTGAATCTAAACCATCCAGGGCGCCACCCAAACGCGTACAAAAAAATCATTCAAATCGGTCCAGCCGTTTAGGAGTAGTTCAGTGACATACATACGTACAGTAGAATTATATATATAAAGATAATTTAAACTAATTTATTTCCGAATTTTTATCACATTCACATTTGTATAATACAAACAAATACATATAATACGGTTTTAATAACCCACATCTGACCAGCTATTGAGTTAAATACAAAAGGCTTAATCTTAATGGCCCAGAGTCAGCCCGTGACCACGCCCTATGAAACTCGGTTGAAACGTCGGGAAATAATTGTATGTATACCATCAAAATATTGCACGATTAAGACCCGCTCCTTAATTTTATAATATGTATTCAAATCTCGAGAGTTTTAAACATTAATATTAATTTGACGATTTATTTAAATTCTACCTAACATGTTCATGTGCACTGGTATTTTTGTTTATTCTGCATTTAAATGGAAAAACAAACAAAACAGTCCATAGATAGATGGGAGAAAGGAGGATGGATCTTTCACCCGTCCCGTACAGTAATATGTATTATGACAGCCTCCTGGCGCAGCGGGCAAGTAGCCGGCTGTGAAACGAGAGGCCGTGGGTTCGATTCCTACATCCAGACAAATGTTTGTATGACAGACAGATATTTGTTTCTGGTCTGGGTGTAGTGGGACCGTAGTACAGGTTTTACCTAGAGTGGAGTCAGAACTACGTGTGTGACTGTTGGGTATTTTTATTTATTTATGAGTAGACAAGCTTTAGGATTGCTTCATGTCGCTATAATTCCACCATTAAATGGTCTGAAAATAAAAATACCAATTATTTGGACGAATGTTAACTAAAACAGGTGCTCTTTTTTAGGCAAGCCAATGTATCAGCTGTTTATCGGAAAACTATCTCCGATAATGAAACCAAAACAGAAGGGCCAACTAATATGGAAACTAATGAAAGCACAAAAACTGACAAAAATTCAGATCCAGGGTCATCTTACGCCACTAGTCACAAGTTCAATCCTGTATATTTAATAAAACAAGAACATGTTTCCAAAAAAGAGGATGAAACCAAAAATGACAAAATGAAAGAAGAATCGTTACAAAAACCAGAAGAAATTCAGTTAGAAGAAAAGACAAGTTCAAATACAAATGCAACTATGTCACAAGAAAATTTAGAAAGAAGACTTAAAATAGAAGAAGAAGTTACTTTTGTAAGTCTTAGCCTATTGGCTATTGAAATAATTGCCATTATCAAAGTTATGAATTCTAAATTGTTAAAGTGTTAAATCATAATCTAGTGTCTTTAGAATTGGATGTCCAAAGTATCAAGGTCTAAAGAGTTATGTCGTTGAATAAAAATCTTTTTTTGTGAATATATCGGAGATAAAACCCAATATATAAACTATAAATAAAATATACCATAAAAATCACCCCAGGTAAATCAGTCCAGCGGGTATTAAAGGTTCCTAAAATTGCTAACTTAAAACAAAACCGACCTTAATGTTGTCACGATAAAACGTCGTATCGGCACTTGGCACATAAATATTTAGGTGCTAATATTCGACGCATTCCAACTTAGTGTCCTATTGACTGATACCTATATGCAAAATATTCATTTCCACATTTTTAAACCAATCTTAGCTTCCGTATTTTTTATTTTTTAAGTTTACGCGAATATTCCATATTGAAATAAAACTAACTTTACGGATTATAACGTGGTTTATTTTACTTTTTTAACCCGACATTTCAAAAGTTTACTTCGTATACTTTCGTGACGACATACAACTCAGTGCGCCCCGTAATTAGGCTTGAAATTAGAAACGTAAAATTATTTGGATAGATATGTATGTTGGCTCAGATATATTAATCTATTGTTTATTGTAAAATTAATACATGAAATAATAAAAAAACATGTTAAGTACCGGCTTTTAAATGGCAGTTGCGGAATAACGGCCAAAATAATTTGAACCATCGACACAAAAACTAAGGACCTTTAATACCTAAAACCAATCAAATGTCTGCTGATTCAAGGATCTTACTTACTAGTTTTCGGTCCTACTATAGGGTACTCGCAAAAAAACTTTCAATTATTGACATTCATAACCCAGGCTGCCTTGAAATCTTGCTTCATTAATAATAGTATTCCCGAAGGACATCACAAATCATAACATCAAAAAATATTATGTACACTGGTTAATATGTAGGTAGTAGTAGGTACATAATAAAATTATAATTTTTTGTAGCTCGGTGCACAAAGAGCTATAGCTTTTATGCAGCCAGACGGAGCAGAAGATGAATTAGAAGACCTACCAAATGATTTCTATGACCTAACAATAGAAGAAGTCCGCAAATTATATAAAGATTTACAGCAACATCGTTTGCAGCTAGAAAATACACCCTTAATTACTACTGCCAAGCGGGAACAACTTACAAAACAGGTATAACTAGTATTAAATAAAATAATTCGCTAAATACCGATTCCTCGCGTCACTAACTTGTGTGCAATGTGCGTTAACATTGTAGCTTTATGTTTGAATTGGAGTCGAGTCTCTAAGGTGTGCTCGACTCGCTCGACCGATAAGATCGAATGGTGTTCGATCCGATGGTGATGGTGATTTTAGCGACATTTTTTGCGATATTTTATAAAGTAATGCTCATAAATGCATGAAAATAAGAAAAAAGATGCGGTACGTGTAAGTAATATATTAATTCTACTAAAATGCACGCAATAGTTTTTTTATTGGGATTTTCTTTCCTCTCTCTTCCTGGCTATTCGTGCCACATGGTGATAGGGTCAGCCTTCCTGCTATTTCTCGTACACTTCGCTCTGTCGACTTCGTCTGCGGATAACCTGCATTCCCTCATCTCTCTGCACTACATCCTTCCACTTCGTCTTGGGCCTCCCTCTGGATTTTTGACCAGGTATAGAAAGCTGCAGTGCCAAGTTTCCCAACAGGGATTTTTTTTCCGAAAATTAAAAAAGTCCTGTAACTTTTCAAAAATGACGATTATATCATATAGTCCGCCAACCGTCTATATTATTAGTGGTAAAGCGTTGCAGCAGCCAAATTTGTCCACAATATGATAGTTGATAAATACACCGTTATGGAAGGCTGCTGCTTCACCACAGAAAAAAAATTACGTGGTGTCACAACTTATATGTTGCGTTTTATTCGGTCAGTAGAAAGTGGTCAAAATTAATGTATACACCCTACAGGTACACATATTGTCTTGACCCCACACTAAAGTACTAGGCTTGTGGCACTACAAGGGACTTCGGTCTCATACAACCCACACACAAAACAATAGGGTAGTTGACTCGATGTTTTTATTAATTTAATCAATAAATTACATTACCTAACATCTATTATAGAAAGAATTTAATGAACCCAATCAAAAATAAGTAAATTAGACGCCACTCATGTCTACTGGAAGGGGTAGTTGTCAAATGACCGTAAAAAGATGCATGACGTGTCCCGTGACGTCATAGTCATAGTCTCAGAATCGCCATTACTGTACCGTTGTGCGAGGCAGATAGCGATATGTTCCCAATACGCAACCATTTTAGCTCATGCCTTTGAGTATTTGCGCATACCAATATATAAAATAAATATTGTGACCACATTTTTCAAGCTATTTTGATTCTGCTTTCGCACAAGAGTTTCTTTTGGGTATTATGTTCGGTTGCATATCGAATAATGTACAAAATGAAACACAGGAAACTACCCTATTGTATGAATATCACAGAAACAATTGTCTTGGTGCAAGGATCGAACTTGTGGTAAAAAAAATTACAAACGTTTACTCATCCACTGCTTACTCCAAAAAGGATATTTGTCTCTTATTATATGCATTTAAATATAACACAACATTGACAATTTTCATTAAATTTACTCTATAATTATTGGTAAATTATTAAATATAAACGTTTTATTTCAGTCATCTGAACAAAAAATGAACACTTATAATAATGTTGTTGTTCGTGTACAATTCCCGGATCATATGATATTACAAGGAATATTTTGCCCATCAAATACAATTCAAGATGTAACTAATTTCATAAAAGAACATCTTGAAGATTCTAATAAACCTTTTCATATATGTAAGTATATTGTAACATAACATAAGCTCACATTTGTGTTCCTCAAGAGGTAGGTAGGTAGAGGTGCTATCCGTGGACTCACAATTAGTTAACCTTTTTTCTTTCTTCGAGATTCTCTATATGCCAAATCTATCGTCATATCGGACACACATTGCAATCCTAGGCACACAAATTGTTATTTTGATTTGAAGTTAGGACTTCACTGGCTATTCAGCTTAAGTATGTTGCGCTAGTGAGAACGTCAATAAATTTAATGAAGTTCAATATACTATGTGGCTTTCATATTGTTATTGCTCTATTGAATCAATAATTGAAGTATGTAAAAAAAATTAATATCTATATAGATATATAGATTGTCGAGTTTGATCCAACCAGGGTAAGAAGGCCGCCTTTGCTACTGTACTGATAAGTTTATCATTTCTGATTGCTCATTGACTTCATGAAAAATAGGATTGTTGACTTGACAGACAGATTGCCAACTTTTGTTTTGTGTTTTAGAAGGGTTTAACCGTTTTTAATTATAAAACATTGGAATAGTATTGGATGTATATTTTAATTTCCTATATAGCTATATATATTTTTCATTTTTGCTCAAATACCTACTTTGCCGACTTTGGTTCTATACGACTCAAATACACGCGTTCTCGAAAAAAATATAATTAAATGTTTTTATATGTTTTCAGTTACTACGCCTTTCAAAGAAACTTTGGATCCGAATATGACTTTACAAGATGCCAAATTTGTGCCATGCGTTCATATGCATTTTAAATGGTTTGAAGAAAACATAAACCAGATATATTTGAAAAAAGATATTTATTCGAAAAAGACTTCAAGTGATGCTGCCTGTATTTTAGCCTCAAAATATAGGTAAGAAAACACAGAAAACTGACGAAGTAACAGTGAAAATCCCCCTTCCCTTCTCAATCCCGTTCCTTTCATTTAACTAATTTCTCGTTTGCTGGCTTTTACTTTTAAAACAAGCTCTAAGTTTGCACATTGCATACATTTTTTTTTTTTTTTTTTTTTTTTCGCGGGGAAAAGTGATTTATCACTACCGCTCCGCCGGGGGGGTGGCGGGACGGTTATGTTGGGCTCGCCGGCCTTACGACCCAGCGTTAAGCCGTCCGGGAGAGATGTTGACATCCGGACGACCGCTGGGCCGAGTCCCTAACAAATTCCCTACACCGGCAATACCAACTAAAAACCCCGCGGTGGCCCTCTTCGGCGCATAAGAGACGGTCCCGGGCTCACGGGGCGAGAAGCGCCCCATTTTCGACCGGAACCGCCCCTGCGCGGTGCCGCCTTGCGGCCCGTCTCCAAGTGGGGGGGGGGCTCAGAAGCCCCCGCGCACCAAAGGACGCCCTCGGCGTCTACGGCAGCAACGAGGCCTACCACCCGTGCTGCCGTTCATCCCGGGGTCGCCCGGTGTGCCGACGAAGTATATACAAAATAAAACTATGTACTAACAAATTTTGACACACCGGAAAGGGCACTACGACAGCCCCCCGCTGCGCGCCCGCGACCCCCGATGACCCCTATTAGTCGCCTCTTACGACAGGCAGGGGATACCGTGGTGGGATTCTCCAAACGCCCCCAAACCACAGGGCGGGAGACGCCGGTCAGTCGTCAACCCGGCGCCTCCTCCGTCTCGACTGGCGGCGGGAGGGATCGGATCGTTCCCGATCCCTCCCGGCCCTCTCCTTCTGTGAGATAACGTTCTCACAGAAGAGGGCCACCGCACGCCAGGACCTCCGGCTGTCGACCATGGCTGACACCAAAGCCGGCAGCGAGAGGTCTCCTCCGACGACTGCTACGAGAGCGCTGCGCTCCTCATCCCAAGCTGGGCACTCCTCTACTGTGTGTTGGGCCGTATCACGTGGACAGTTGTCACAGTGATGACACACGGCCGACTCTTCTGCGCCAGCTATGCGACACAGGTACTCGCCAAAACAACCATGGCCTGTGAGCACCTGTGTCAGCCGGAACGTCGCCGCGCCGTGGCGCCTGTCCAACCACTGATGGAAGACAGGACGCACTGCCGCTACGACCCGCTGACCCCAAATTGGGTTCTCCAGCCTGAGACGCCACTCCTCCACGGCGGCTCTGCGGAGGGAGCCACGGATGGCCTCCACCTCTCTCAGGGCCGGTCTCTCCCCGCGCCTGAACGCCTCCTCCCGCCAGTGAAATGCGGCGGAGAGGGCCTTAGCGTCCAGGTCCCACGGTATAAAACCGGCCAAAACACAAGCCGCCTCGAATGAGACCGTGCGGTAGCCCCTGATCGCACGCTGCGCCACTGATCGCTGTGGCCTGCGCAGCAGAGCGACACACCGGTTGCTCAGGGACTCGGCCCAGACGGGACTGCCGTACAGGGCCATGGACCGCACGACTCCGGCATAAAGCCTTCGGCAAGGGATGCCAGGACCTTCCAGATTGGGCAGCAGGGTTCCTAATGCACCTGCTACCCGACACAATTTAGAATTTAATATCTCAAAGTGGGCGCGAAACTCCCACCGGCTATCCAACACTAACCCCAAATACTTCATTGTTTTGCCGATAGGAATCCGCACCCCATTCACAACTATGTGGGCACCGGCCGGTGGCCCCTTCCGAGGCCCGTGGAAACAAAGGGCCTCAGTCTTCTCAAGGGCCACCTTTAAACCCAGTCGCTGAATGCGACTAACGACGTGGCCGGTACCCACCGCCGCCAGAATTGCGGCATCCTGAAAAGTCCTGGCTGACGCAGTAACGAGCGTGTCGTCGGCGTAACAGGTGACGCCGACGCCCCAGAGGTTGGCCCCACGGAGCACACAATCATATCCGATGTTCCACAGGAGAGGGCCCAGAACTGAGCCCTGTGGAACACCGCACACCATCGCTCTCCGGTGCCACCCATTGGCGCCCGGATACACCACGTACCTCTCTGACAGGTACGCGTGCACCAGGCGCCGAAGATAGGGTGGCACCACGTGGTACCGCAGTGCCTCATGAATGCAGGCCCAGGGCAGGGAATTAAACGCGTTCGAGATGTCGAGTGATACAGCTACAACGACTTTGCCCCGGGCCACTGCTTCTTCCGCCTGCTCCTTCACCCGCAGAATCGCGTGGATGGTGGATCGGCCCTTCCGGAACCCGAACTGGCAATCCGCCAAGTCCGGACCGACCCTGTCGAGGTGTTCGACGAGGCGAGCATGAATAATTCGCTCGAAGAGTTTGGCGACCTCGTCGAGCAGCACAATGGGCCGGTAGGCCGACGGCGACTCTGCGGGCCTTCCTTCTTTCTTTAGCAGGACGAGCTTCCCGGTTTTCCAGCGCGACGGGAAGACGCCCTGCTCCAAACAGGCGGAGAAAAGGTTGCGGAGCCTCGGCCCCAGGTGCTCGACGGCTAGCACCCAGATCTTGGCGGGGATGCCATCGAGACCCGGGGCGGTGTTCTTGCCCCGCAACCGCGACACTGCCGCCCGCAACTCAGCGGGCGAAACCTCTGGGATATCCCTTGCCGAACTCGACGATGGCGCCGACTCGCGGGGCGCCATCGGTGGAGGAGTGGTCTCCACGGTGGCCGGAAACAAGGCCGCGACGACTTCGGCCAGAAGTTCTGGCCGGAGACTCTGTGACAGCGGGGGCGCCGCTGGGCGAAGCTTGTTCATCACCAAGCGATAAGGGCGCCCCCACGGGTCGCTGTCGAGAGTGGAGATGAAATCCTTCCTCGCCGCGACCTTGGCTCTCTTAATGGCCACCTGCAGCGCTCTCTTCGCCTCCTTGTAGAGGCCATAGAGCTGCCGCTCCTGGTTTGCGTGTTCGTCGTCCCGGAGACGCCGGCGACGGTGCCTGGCGTACTGGCGGCGCGCCGAAACACAAGCGATGCGCAACGATGCTAACTCCTGCGACCACCAGTACACCTGACGTCGGGGCGGGAGACGTCGGACTCGGGGCATGGCGGCGTCACAAATGTCCGTCACCGATACCCCGAACCATTCCGCCTCCAACTCAACCTGCACCGGCCCATCCGGTACAGGGAGCCACGACATAGCCAGAGCGGCAAGTTCTAGGGCCTCATTATCGAGGCGCTTCAATGCCCACCGCGGGCCGTCTTGATGCGGGGCACTCGGTCTACCACCGGACTGGGAAACGGCGGACGCGGAGACGTCGAACCTAATGTAACGATGGTCCGACAGCGTCTCCACGCCCACCAATACCTTCCAGCCTCGGACACGGTGTGCGACGGCCGGACTCGCGAACGACAAATCAATAACTGAGCCGCCGTTGTGTCGCACACACGTGTCCACCGACCCCCTATTCAGGACGGCCAAGCCCGCCGAGATCACCCAATCCTCCAGGACCTCACCGCGAGCATTGGTCGCCGACGAGCCCCATGCCAAGGACTTGGCGTTGAAATCGCCGGCGACAATTGCTGGGTGAGGTTGGCCTTGCGCCACCAGGATCCCCAGCTGATCAAGAAAAGTTTCAAAATCAGCGAGAGGTCTGTTGGGAGAAAAATAAACTCCGACTACCCAAATACCTCCCAACAGAGCCGCGACGCATCCCCGACCCTTCGCTACTCGTTCGAAGGGCGGGGAGCCAGCGGCACCCTGGGTGATGATGGCCACCAAGCTATCGACGTCCCCCGCCCAGTTATCACGCGGGGGGATAAAATATGGCTCGGCGACCACGGCCACTTGCACCGACCACTGCGCCATGCTCTGGGTTAAGAGATCCTGAGCACGGGCACAATGGTTGATGTTCGCCTGGAGGAACTTTAACGCCATTATTGGGCGATCTCCATTGCAACAACCTCGGCCTGCGGTGGGCTCTCCTGCTGCGACTGGGCCGTAGCCACAGCGGCAGCAGTCTCCCTCTACGAAGCGGACGGCGGGTCTTGCGGGAGGAAGTGGGACACGCCTTCCCCCCGACCTGATGCCCGGCGGGCTTTCCGGCCGCACTGCACACAGAACAGTTCGGCGCAGCGTCACATTGCCGAGCTTTGTGGCCCGGCTGGCCGCAGCGGTAGCAAAGTTCGCTGCGGTCCACTGTTCCCTCACAGCACTCCCGCACGTGCCCCGACTCAAGGCAGCGGAAGCACCGGAGTGGACGCGGCTCGAGCACAGAAACTCGAGCTGCAACCCACCCAACCAAAACTCGACCCGCTCCTCTTACTTTTTGGGCCGCCTTTATTGGCAATTTTGCCCACACCGTCCCGAGACCCGAGCGGTCGGGGCGGATTTCGCCGACCTTAATGACGTCGACGCCGCACTCACCGGCCTTTGAGAGGGCCGCTGCAACCGTTTCCGGGGTGGCCGTACAATCCAGCCCGGATAGCCGCAGCTCCGCTGACTTAGTGGGCCGGGATACTCTAACGTACTCCGATCCCTGAAAGCACTCCCTGAGCCTCGCGGCCAGGGAGTCAGCCCTCTCGTCACTATTTGCCCCGGGCACCTCGTACATTGGGGCACCCGTGGCTGCAAATTTAGGCCTCAGCCTCTGAATATTAAGGCCGGTGAGGTCCACCTTGTTCTGGGCGTCTGTGAGCACCTGGGCATACGACAGTCCCTTCTCCACTGCAATCGGCGTCAGTGATATGATCACGGCAGCAGAGCGCGGCGGCCGAAGTTTAGGTTCTGCCCTGCGCGATTGTTTCTGCTGGCTTGCAGACGGTACCGCGCTGGGTGAGGCCTTCTTCCCCGCCACGACATTCCACGGCTCGTCCATAGTAGCTGGAACTGGCGGCAGGGGGCGAGGTTCGTGGGGCGTGGGCTGAGGAACACCTTTCCTCATTTTTGGCTTCGCCGCTTTAGGGACAGTACCCGTCCCTTTTGCCTGGCCTTTTTGCTGTGGTGGGTTTGATGGTCCAGCCACAGCAATGAGCGCACTCGATGGGCCGGCTACCGAGGGCATCGGCGCGTTCGACACGCTAGGAGACATTGCATACATTGACAAAATTCTTTCAAACAAATACACCAACCGCTTCATAACCTTCTTGCCCAAGGCGTAGTGTGAAGAAGCTACACAGCAGGCCGGCATGATTGTGCCGAGTAGCGAGGGATAGATTGTCTCTCGCTACTTCATACTCTAAGGGGACAGCACTGCACCTACCATCAGGTGCAATGTGGTCACTTTGCCGTGCCAGGATAAAAAAAACTGGGCTAGAGCGAGAAATAAACCTTGTCTCATCTAACTTCGACAAGAGTGTAGCTACATAGCTTCACTGACACCACTCCCAGCAGTATAGTATTTGTATACTTACACGTGTGTATTTATTTGTTGTAGAGCACCAAGCAGGAGAAAAATTGTTGACACTCAAGATAATTCCCAAAAATCGAGTGCTGCAACACCATCAACATCAAAAAATAGTAAAGCGCCGAAATGGTTTAAAAACTAGTGTGAAATTATTTATATTATGCATGTAATATGAACAAAATAAAATATTTATCACATCTATGTAGCCTTCTACTTACTTGAGAATTGTGAGATTTTGCTCTTTTCAATGCTTTTAACCAAGTTCAAAATAGGAGGGATCATTTCTAATTCATTTTATTTTTATGTGACACGATTGTGGCAAAAAAGTAGATTGAATTTGTGAATGATTTTGATAGGTATCGTAAGAAATTTGGGTTTTTGGGTCGATACGAGCAGTTTTAACGGTAGGCAGCGGTTTTGCTGTGCCCTGGCATTGCAGAAGTCTATGGGCGGCGGTGACTACTTACCATCAGGTGGCCAGTCTGCTCGTCTGTCTATCGAGGCACTAAAAAAAAAGATCGCTCGGATAATGGTAAGCACTAAAGCTTGCCCATAAACAGTGGCAACTCCACCCAGAGCTTAATACTATATGGCCCTGCACTGCGCTCGTCAACCCGAGACAAGATGTTAAAGGAAAATAAATAATATAAAATTCCTGTTTTCCTGATAGTTTGTCTTTTGGTCTGACTTGGCGTGATTGAGAATATTAATAATAATAGAGTGAGAGAAAGTCTGCACCGAGTTGTAAAGTAGAGCTAGGTTATCTTACCGAAGACGCCGCCGCCGAACCCTCTCGATCTGGTCATAGTTACAGCCACAATTCTTCTTCTTCTTCTTCAGCCTTTGGACGTCCACTGCTGAACATAGGCCTCCCCTAAAGATTTCCAGACCAACCTGTCAGAAGCGGCATGCATCCAGCGGGTTCCTGCGACCTTTACGAGGTCGTCTGTCCACCTTGCAGGGGGACGTCCAACGCTGCGCTTGCCGGTACGTGGTCTCCACTCGAGAACTTTTCTGCTCCATCTGTGGTCAGTTCTACGAGCTATGTGCCCTGCCCACTGCCACTTTAGCTTTCTAATCCGTTGGGCTATGTCGGCGACTTTCGTTCTTCTACGAATCTCCTCGTTTCTGATTCGATCGCGTAGAGAAACACCGAGCATAGCCCTCTCCATAGCTCGCTGAGTGACTGTGAGCCGTCTTAGGCGGCCCATAGTTAGAGACCACGTCTCAGAACCGTATGTCATCACTGGTAACACACATTGATCGAAGACTTTTGTCTTCAGACACTGAGGTATTTTGGACGAGAAGATCTTGCGTAGTTTCCCGAACGCTGCCCAACCGAGTTGGATTCGACGATTGACCTCTCTCTCAAAGTTCGACCTGCCTAACTGGATTACTTGACCTAGATAGACGTATTCGTCTACAACTTCGAGAGTTGAGCTCCCAACAGTAATCGGCATAGGCTCAACATGGATATTTGACAGGATTTTAGTCTTGTCCATGTTCATCCTAAGGCCCACCAGTTGGGAAAACTCGGTTGAGGTCTCTGAGCATAGTGCTAAGGTCCTCCAGCGATTCTGCCAAGACAATGTCGTCGGCAAATCGAAGGTGGGTGATGTTTTCGCCATTGATGTTGACGCCAAGTCCTTTCCAATCTAAGAGCTTGAAGGTATCTTCCAACGCGGTAGTGAACAGTTTCGGAGATATAACATCTCCCTGTCTCACACCTCTGTGTAGTGGAATATCCTTCGTACTCTGGTTTTGTACTCGGACTGACATAGTGGCATTGCTGTACAAGCACCTCAACACTTCAATGTACCGAAAGTCGATGTGGCACCGCTGGAGGGACTGCAGCACAGCCCAGATCTCGATCGAATCAAAGGCTTTCTCATAGTCCACAAACGCTAAGCAAAGTGGCAAGTTAAATTCCTCAGTTTTTTGTATAACCTGCCGCAGCGTATGAATGTGGTCTATGGTACTATAACCTTTTCGGAAACCGGCTTGTTCGGGAAGCTGGAAGTCATCTAGCCTGAGTTCGAGGCGGTTTGTAATTACCCTTGAGAACAGCTTATAAACATGGCTCAGGAGTGAGATGGGTCTATAATTCTTCAATAAAGCGTTATCACCTTTCTTGAAGAACAGCACCACCACACTCCTGTTCCATGCTTCGGGCGTTACACCCTCGAGCAGAACGGAATTGAAAAGCCTCTGAAGGACTTTTATTATCGGCGTACCGCCCGCCTTCAAAAGCTCTGTGGTGATTCCGTCCTCGCCCGCCGCCTTGTTGTTTTTGAGCTGACCAAGGGCCCTCCTAATCTCACATAGGCTGATGTCCGGGATGTCTTCGCTGTAGTGTCGGACCAGCTTGGCTCTCGGGTCTATGACCGAGCTGGTTGCGGGTTTGGCAACTGAGGTGTAAAGCTGCCCGTAGAACCTCTCGATCTCCCTCAATATCTCTGCCTTCGTCGACACTACGTTACCGTCAGCCACAATTAAGTGTGTTTTACTTACAATAAACATGTGGTTTTTGTACTTTCTAACAAAGTTTTTGTCTTAATCTTGGTCATAATGAGTAGCACACGCAAAATGTATAATACGTAATAGGTAGGATACGTAATACGTAAAAGGTAAACACATGAAACGACTAACATAAGTAACACATACACAGGGAATTTTTAACCACTGCTGAAATTTTAATATCATATACTTGAATAAACACAATACGATACATTATTCTCATTCATTTTGAATTGCTAGAAATCCCGAAATTTATCTATGTACCTATGTAACAGAATCTATCAAAGCAACTTTCACCAACTTCTAAACGCCCCTGAAATGTCGTCCATGAAAATTTACTTTAAAAAAGTTCAATTTAATTACGATAAACCAATTGTAAGTAAAATTTATATAGGTATAGAAAGAACTCTACACGTTTGAAAATGATGTTTAACTTGTAGAGGCTAATTATTATTAAATGTTGTTCTTTTGTTTCTACGTTTTGCACATTTCGCGTTTTGCACATTTTACTGACAGGAAAAGTAGAAATATGTAATGTCCAAAAAGATGGGAAAGTTTAGTAAACCAAATCAAGATGAAGACTAGATTTTTTCGTATCAGCTGGAAATAAAACTAATTTTATGAATTTTATCGTCTTTTATCAAATAAAATAAAAATCGCGATAATATCTGTAAAATTAGTTTTATTTCAATGTGGAATATTCACGGAAACTTAAAAAATCATCGATCACATTTGTTAAAATATTTATTCCATACAGAACAGATACAAAATATATAGGTACAATAGGGTAGTTGACTGGATTTCTATATCTAAAGAATTTTATGAAACCGAAAAAACTAAGTAAATCTGCTGGAAGGGGTAATTGTCAAATGACAGTAAAATAATGCATGATATGTCCCGTGACGTCACGGTTCTCAGAATCGCCATTACTGTAATCGTTGTACGAGGGAGATAGCGATATGTTCCCAATACGCAACCGTTTTTGTTCATGCCTTTGAGTATATGCTAATACCAATTTTTAAAATAAATATTGTGACCTCATTTTTCAAGCAATTTTGAATCTGTTTTCGCAAAAGAGTTTCTTTTGCATATTATATTCGGTTGCATATCGAATAATGTACAAAATGAAACACAGGTCACTACCCTATTATACTACACCTTAGTGTGACACGTTAGATATACATTCAATACATAGCTGATTCAAATTAATTTTAACATTCGATGTTTATAATGTTTTAACATTTCTCTTGAACGGCTTTACATTTGATTTTAATTATTCAAATGTATAAACGATGGCAAGCTACCTAACTTACATCTAGTTGGTTTAATAACCTCAGATATATTATTAGTATTATCATTCCACTTCGCTTGATCTTCATAATATCTGCCCTCGGTTATATTTCCTTCTTGTTTATTGGAATTATTCTCAATTATTTTGTTTTCATTATTTCTATGATTAATATCAAGACACGTTGATTTCTTTCTGACCTTTGGTTTTTCGTTTTTCTTGTATATGTAACTTGATAGTTTTTTTGTATTGCCTGCTATAGTTTCATGACGATTAACACATCTCTTTCCCCTTTCACAATAACCTTTGAGGAAGTCTGGGCAAATTTTCGTATCTTCATTTAATTTAATGTGTACATAAGGGCAATCTTCTTTAGTACACATTCCTTTCAAATAAAAGTAACAGGTTGGCATTTTTTCAGTCGTCACATCATGTGAGAGGAGACAATCAGTGTCGAAACAAATACCTTTGAGAAATTTCCTGCATAAACTTACGTGTTTTTTATCATGTAAGAATTCACAATAGCCATGAGTATTTCTTATGCATTTTCCAAATTTTTTGAATAAAGGGCAAGGTATGTTGTTCTTTTTGAAAACTTTCTTTGTTTCTTTGATTTTGAGTTTATAATTCCTTCTTGTAATAGCAATACTGCTTTTGCTATTAGTGATTTTCTTATATCCATCAAAAGACATCGATGCGGGTTTATGTTGCACATACTTGTATTTGTTGATACTTTTTCTTATATGCCCCGAATTTGCGACACCTGTTTGATTTTCATGAAATATTTTACTATTTCTTACACTATAACATGTTTTAACCGTATTGTGTTCTTTCATAAGTTTATTTTTAATGTCAGTTAAAGGAACTGATTTGTACTTGTTGATTTTAATTGTTGTGGATGGTTTCACGTTTACATTTTCTTTTACTTTTATCGTTCCATGCCTCACTAGACTATAACGAGATTTGTTTACATTTACTACTGGTAAAATCGGTTGATTTTTAATTGGTTCTACATTAGATTCCACCAAATTATTCACATTATTACATACGTTATTTTGGAAAGAACTGCAAGATTCGTTTGTGGCATTTCCCTGGACAGATTTAACAAAATTTGGATTTATAAAAATTCTTGTGTTACTGGTATTATTTTTATTGCTGTTTGGTATTCGAGTTGTAAATTTTGGATTGAAATGCATACAAGTATTTGTGGTATGATTACTGTTGAAGTAGGGATTAATATACACCTTATTAACATTATTTGCTTGTGTTTTGATTAATTGAGAATTTTTATAGTGCATATCCATATTATTGTAAACTGTATTGAAAATGTTTGTTACCAATTTTACAGTTTATTTTATCTATAAAAATACTTTTCATAGATTTGTTCAATTCTGATATTAAAAGCTCATTTAAATCGTCAACTAATCCAATAGTTTCTTCTTTTTTATTTCCTTTTACCCATAACACACTCATATGAAATGATGGATCCTGGAACAAAAAATAACATAATACTTAATAGATTGGCTGGTGTTTCTAACATATCAGTTATAAAATTTCCTTAAGTTTATATCCATACAAAGCATGGACAGAGGTGTTCAATATTGTCAACGGTATTTGAGTCGACCACAGAGACGCAGAGCGAACCTAAATTGGCAAATCTCAGTCACTCCATTGCATCGCCTCAAACGGCGTGGTGTACAATGATTTGATCGTGTTAGTTCTTCATATGAAACTTTATCGCGACTGCTGACGTGTTTTCTGGGCCTATTGTTTTCCTCAGCTCTGCGCCACGTTGTCTTAGTGGTATACTGTGGAAATGAATGGCGCCAACATAGTTGAAGTCATTCATTAGTTCAAAACGTTGTTCATTAACAACACTTGTAGCTGAATTCGTTAAGTTTTCTTGCGAGACAATTTAAGATGACTACCGAAAACAACTTGTATTATTGACATGAGTCAGAAGCAAAATCGGCTAGTAGTTATTCAGAAAGGTTTATCCTCTGTTTTGAAAAATAATAGGTACTTTAGAGTTGCGCGTGAAACCTCTTGGTTCGACTCAGGTTGTTGGAAATTGCGAATGTAATTATTAATAGAACTTAACAACTTGTGGTTTTTCTATTATGTCGATTTGATTATATTCGTCTACCTTTAGCTTAGTTCAGTCTTTTGGAATTGGTAGGAAAATGTCAGAGAATTAATAATAACGATGTCAAATTTTCACGTAATGTTTAAATTACCCATTTTATAAAAACCGAGATTAACTTTAAGTTTATATCAAAGTTACTAGGACTGCTATAGCAATTAGTTGATATACATCCAGCTTGACAATAATCTAAGTTATATAAAGTTGATGTTATTTTAACAAATCATTAGTATTATTATATCTTTATAACAGTAAAGTTTATAAAATGTCTGGCTGTTTGTCAGGTTTTTCCAAAAACGTTAACCTCCAGAGTTCTAACGAGACTCCTTGCCTCAATCAGCATTTTAAAATGTAAGCAACATTTTATTGCAGCAGCAACATCAAATTGGTAAAGATACATAGGTACATCACGCTGGCCTACTGCGGGGTAGGCGTTAGTACAAGCGTACATACCCCTCTCATTAGTAGAGGAGGCCCACACAGCAGTACACAGCAGTGGGACAATATAAACATAAAAATGCAGGGCTGGTAATATTATTATACACTTACATCATAAAATAGTGGTAAATTAAATTCTGTCAGGACCTTGTCAATAATTTTAGTAACAGAATGTAACTGTTTTCGAGAAAAGCAATCCACTCCTAATACAATAAATGTTCTTGTGCTCTCTTCATTACATAGAACTCGTACTCCGCTAAATCCCAATTCAAAACTGTAAAAAGAAAACTGACTAACGAAAAAATATTTGGCATGACATATTTTTTTTATTATTTATCTTTTTCTTACAATCTGTCTGTGACATAATATAATAACTTTAATATTTTTCAATATTAGTTTATTAGTTGATGCAATTAATAAGAATTAAAGTCTGTTAAAGGTCGACTAAGCCTTTAACAGACCCTAGAAAAATATATTTTTAAGTGCGAGTTTAGAATTTTATTGGAGTTTACAACCCAACCCCTACTATAAATATTCTAAATACATATACACTTCGCCTATTTCACCGAATTACCCCGAACCTATCGCCATACCGGGCACAGATTCTTGACTCCGGGCTAATACTGAGGATTTCTAGATAGAAAAACCCCAATATCACTTTACCCCACCCGGGGATCGAACCCGAGACCACAGCACAGCAGTCATAACGCACGCACAGGAAGGAACAGGAAGTCGGGGAATCAAGCGCTTTTTGATTTGACCAATGAGCGCGGGGTGCTGGAGTTGGCCGCCAGATGGTATCATTTTCCGAAAGGTTTAATGTTTGATTGTTTTCGAATGGTATGGTGTTTTTACCTCATCCCAGAAGTTCCTAATGTGCCTAAAGATGTTATCATTTCAAAAATATTGGTCAATACTTACCCCTCAGTATTGCTCAACGCTGTTTGTACAGAGGTATTGAAAGATGATATCCAATGGTAAAGTAAAATAATGGTTTTTGACAAACTTATGTGAAGATCTTCACATACTTCCCAACATAGATCTGGTGATGAGGCAGCAGACCTCAACTTATGGATAAAACTTATTAGAGACTCTTTTTCAGGATCTAAAATGTAAAAAATATGTAATATCCATTATGAATATGAAAATTCGCACTGTATTCTCCGGCAGCTGGCTACCAGATAGACGTAATTGCTTAAGACGCCTCTATAGATTGTATACTTTTCTCAAAATAACCTGCACGCGGGCGGAGCCGCGGGCAACAGCTAGTTATACTATTTATTATATTATTATTAGATCTTTAAAAATAATTATTATGTAAGTTATCGAATTATACTCACAATTAACATAGACAAACGAAGGCCAATTTCCTCTTACATGTGGAAATGAGCGTTTACGGCCTCCGTGAAGTTGAGGATTATCTTCATGGATTTCTGAAGACACAACTTGAATATGACTCAAATCAGGTACTGGAAGCTTGTTCCTGAAAACAGAAAAGCTAATTATATTATAAGTATGTCGGAGCGTCATGAATACGGACACTGAATTGAACTTGCAAATAGCTTTCATTATTATAAACTATGGGTACCGTCACTTGCTTTGCTATTTTGAAGGTAGTTTCGAGTTGTTTATCGAATGATCTCACTCACGGAGTGGGGCACAACGAAAATCACAACATAAAAGAGCACGTTCGCCAATTCGGGAGTAATATTTGAACAGTTAGTAGCTTTAGAGGTTGTAATGCCGGATTACGGTTTAACGGACAGTGCCTGCCTAATTTAAAGTAACCCTTATTGTTTAAAGAAATTGCGTGGGCTGTATAGTGTGCTCAATCCTGGATGAGGGGCAACGTGGTTTGGTGCGTAAAGAGATAGTCAAAAGGAGGTTCTGAACCGGGCTAATAATTGACATAGGCTAGGGAGTGAGTCGAAGGGATGCTGTTGTCCAGGTCATACTCTGGGTTGTAGATTGAGGGGGCCCTGTAATCCGAGCTGCACTGCCCTGGTTGCGTCGTAGTATCGAGTAGTTGTGGGTATTGCCAGGATTGGGAACATCATAAGTGGTTTGTGAAAGTGGTTGATGTACCAACATCATTATAATTCAAAGCGCTGTTTATAAAAGAACAACCATGGGGTTTCTTGCCAGATTCTTTCCCATGGATAACTGTATTCCGAACTGGTGGTAGCTTAAATAGTCTGTGAAGTATTAACCATGTCTTTTTCTACTGAGCTATCATACAATGTACATTCTGACAATATCTGGAGATCGGGGAGGGATGTATAAGCTGTCTCACAACCCCGGCCCGTGGACATGCCGCCGAAAAGTATATGGCCTTATTCTACCACATGGATATACTACAAGGATGGGAAAGTCAGCAAAGATCACCATATAGGTTGACCCAAAATTCAATGTTGTTATGTACTCACTGAGGGTACATTTGAAAAAACCAGTCTGACATGTCCTCCCAACTAGTAATTGTGTGATCTACCGAAATTGCGGAATAACGTGAGTACATAATAGTGGCGACGAGGTAATTGGCGGCAAAGATAAAATTAAGTGTGAATTAGTAAATCAAAACATAGAAATAACTATGGGTATTTAACGAGTTTGATTTGGCACATGGGTGTTGGCAAAATTACATCGAAAGATTTTGTTTTTGTCTTCAAGCTAGTGAAATTTATGAAGATGTTAAGAAAAAAGCGAATTTATTGGCGGTTTGTGGTCCAGATTTGTATGATTTAATAATTTCTTTGATTTCTCCGAAGAAAATAAGTGAGTTCACTGACATTGTAGGAATTTTAAACAGTCATTTCCATCCAACGCCTAATGAAATCGTAGAATCTTATAAATTTCATACCAGGAACCAAGAAGATGGTGAAAAAATGAGGAATTATATTGCCCAGTTGCGGAAATTAAGTATAAGTTGCAATTTCGTGGATCTGAATCGCACTCTGAGGGATAGGTTAGTGTGTGGGATACTAGATAAAGATATTCAAAAGAAATTATTACGACAAAGCCAATTAACATTTGAACAAGCTTGTGATATTGCTCTGTCATATGAAACTGCAAATATAGATGCAAACATCATCATACTACCTGTTTCGGCACTGAATGGAACACAACTGTTAGTGGAAGTGGATTCAGGGTGCCCATACACTATTGTTAATGAGGACACAGCTAGACTCATATGGAAAGGAAAGTTACCTAGATTTGAAATGACTGACATAGGATTAAAGTCTTATACTGACGGCAAGTTGATAATAATAATATAATAATATAACACTTTATTCTTACACCACAAAATACAAAACAAGTTACAGTATCAACTTATTTAGGTGTTACAAATTGGCGGTCTTATCGCTAAGAGCGATCTCTTCCAGACAACCATGCATGGAGAGGAATAAAATGAATTGAAATTACGGCGATGCTGTCAATACACTTATATAACAAGAAATACTTAGGTACTTACAAAATACATACAAATACATAGACTTACAAATAAATATACATTATAATAAACTTACATGTATTACATACATTTAAATAGATATATAATACATACAAACATATTCATGCACCACTAATATAAAAGAAATACAACAAAGGCGTAGCGTTGCTGCGAGAGATAGAATGTCTTCACCCGGGATTTAAAAGTTTCCAGCGTAGACGAGCGCCTGATATGGATAGGCAATGCATTCCATAATCTTACAGCTTCCACAGTAAAGGACCGATCGTAAAATGAAGTCCTATGAGCTGGAAAGTTTAGGGTTAGATTCTCTGATGACCTAAGGGAATGAGAACTACAAGTATGTAGGAAGCTGAAATGTTCCTGAAGATAGCGCGGGGAGGATGGATTGAACAGAATACTGTAGAGGAGGGACAAGATGTGAACATTCCGGCGACGACGTACAGGAAGCCACTTGAGCTTGTCTCGATATTCAGAAACATGGTCATATTTACGCAAATCAAATATAAACCTAATACAAAAATTTTGAAGGCGCTCAAGTTTATTCAGCTGGGCCTCGGTAAGGTCAAGGTAGCTGGCGTCGGCATAATCGAGAATAGGGAGCAGAAGAGAAAGTGCAAGCGCAATCTTAGTGGATATTGGAAGAAAGTTACGTAATCTATGAAGTGAACCAGCAGCAGCAAACATTTTACGACTGATGGCTATTAATAGGGTATTTGACAATTTTTGAAAATTGTTGGACATCGATAGAGGACTCTTCACTTATAGCCCCCGTAATATTTTTATTATTGAAATATACTCAATTTATATAAAATCCGTGTTTTAATTTTTTCATATATAATTTCGCGCTAAAACGCTTTGTCACGTGATATTATATTATATTATCTCTATGTGACGTCATCGCACATATACAAACATTCGTGACACCTAACAACATAAGAAATTATTTGCATTCATCTGTTAGTTTTTCCACAAAAATGAATGAGCCAGCATATAAATATTGTTCAATGCCTTTGTGTAAAAACTCGACACTAAATCCCGATAAATTGTTCATCCATGTGCCAAAATCCAAAGTTTTAAGAAAGAAGTGGCAGATTTCGACTGTCAGCCCTTGCAATGCCTTCTTCCATTCTTATAGAAGACTTGAAGACGAAATTAACACGTTTCCACACGTTTACACATCGAAAAATATGTTCTTCCTTATAATTTTATTTGTCGTAGGATGCAATGTTTATGTGCGACGTCGTCACGAGTAATGGCGGCTGGTATTGCTACGTTTTTGGCACCGAGTGATACAGATTAAAAATTCTAAATTTTAATGACGAAAATAAAATGTTTATAATATATTTAAAATAAAAAAATGTATTTCATAAATATGTTTGCCCACTATCCTTTCTCCTAGTGCATTTTTATATTTTTTGGTTACACCAGTCAAACACCCTATTGAGGAACCCAAGATAGAGTGCTGTCGATGATAACGCCAAGGTTTTTTACAGTGTCGCTAAAAGGTATAAGAACACCGTCAATCATCACCTTAGGCAGAAGTGTCCAGTCCACTTTGCAAATTGTTCTTTGGCTACCCACAACAATAAGTTGCGTCTTAAGTGGATGGAGCCTAAGACCATAAGCATTGCTCCACTCGGATATTAAACTTAGGTCTCTACTCATGGAATGACTAGCCAACCAAGCTTAGCGAGTGGAGCTTGACAATAAAGCTGCAGATCGTCCGCATAGAGGTGGTTGGAAGAAGTAAGGCTTCGTGATATAGAGTTAATAAAAATTGAAAAAAGGAGAGGAGATAAGACACCACCCTGAGGTACACCAGCCGACGTGTTGCACCACGAAGAATACGATTCTCCGAGGCGAACCCGCTGACGGCGCCCGTACAGGTTATTTTGAAACCAGTCAACCACTGTTGTAGATATGTTGAAGGAGCGAAGAATAGCGAGAAGAATGTCAAAATCAATAGTATTAAATTCATTACTGAAATCAAGAAGTGCCAACACAGTTAAATGGCCGTTCTCCATCCCGAAACGAATATCGTCGGTGATTTTAATCAGCGCAGTAACCGTGCTGTGTCCAGGTCGAAAACCAGATTGCAAAGGATTCAAAAAGTCATGTGTGGTAAGGAAAGAACTTAACTGGTTATGAACCAGGCGCTCAAGAACTTTCGATAGGAAAGGAAGAATAGAAATTGGACGATATTCGGAAAAGATGATATTTCTAGGTGAAACTACAGTCGCTGTTAAATATAAGGACAAAAGTAAAAATATGAAGATACTCATAACCAGGGGCAATGGCTCAAGCCTTATTGGTAGGAATTGGTTTGCAGATTTAGGAATTGTTATTCATGGACTAAACCATGTAAAGGTTAGTCCATGTGATAAGGCTCAGACCACCTTGTTACTAAATAAATATAAACAAGTGTTTGAACAAGGTCTAGGAAAATATACAGGACCAGTGGTAAATATAACCCCGGTTGAAGGTTCAGTACCAAAATTTATCAAGAGTAGACCATAACCTTTTGCAATATGGGAAAGAGTGTTCAAGGAAATTGATAGGTTAGTAAAAGAAGATGTACTCGAACCAATTGCACATTCAGAATGGGCTACTCCAATAGTTCCAGTATTAAAATCAAATGGTAGAGTCCGATTATGCGGGGACTATAGGTCTACAGTTAATGCGGTTACAAACACTGATACCTATCCACTACCTACACTAAATGAAGCTTTTGTGGAACTGCAAGGCGGGATGATATTTTCAAAGATTGATTTAGAGCAAGCATATACACAGGTGGCTGTGGACGACCAGACAGCGACTTTACTAACACTCAATACTCCCAAAGGACTCTATAAGATGAAACGCTTGGCTTTTGGTGTTAAGGCTTGTCCGGGGATATTTCAAAGACTGATGACCTCTTTGTTGGCTGGCATTAAGGGGACAGCTATTCTGTTAGATGACATTGTTATTTGTGGTAAGGACATCAGTCAACATAATGAAAGGTTAGAAATGGTACTGCAGAGATTAAAAAAAGCTGGCCTTAGAGTGAACCGAGAAAAATGTGTGTTTACTGTACCAAAAGTGACATTTTTGGGCTATGTTGTGGATGAGTCTGGAATACATCCAAGTAAAGAGAAAATTTATTCAATTGAGAAAACCCAAGACCCAAAAAATATTAAGGAATTACAGGCATTTCTTGGTCTCCTTAATTTTTATAACCAATTCTTACCACATAAAGCAAATATTGCTGAGCCTTTATATAGGCTGTTAGAAAAAAATTCTCATGGGAATGGAATAAGGATCATCAGAAGGCTTTTAAAACATTGAAGACAATGTTGTCAAGTGATGATACACTGGTTCACTATAATGACAAGAGAAAACTAATAATGTCATGCGATGCATCACAATTTGGACTTGGGGCAGTTTTAGAGCATGAAATGGATGATGGAATAGTAAGGCCAATAATGTTTACGTCAAGAACCATGAATACTCATGAACGGAACTATAGCCAAATAGACAAAGAAGCGGCATCAATTATTTTTGGTTTGAAGAAATTCCACCAGTATATAAGTGGTAGGAAGGTGATTATCAAGACAGATCATAGACCACTATTGGGTATTTTCGGACCGGGTAAGCCAATACCTAACATAATATCGCCAAGAATGTTAAGATGGGCTCTATTACTAAACTCATATGATTATGAGCTTCAGTATGTAGAAGGCAGGAAGTTAGGTAATGCAGATGCATTAAGTCGTTGGCCAGCAGTAGAACCAGCGCCCAAAGAAGAGTTTTCAGGAGTACTTTTAATAGAAGAGACTCCATTAGAGTTGCAATTCACTGCTAGAGAAGTAGCAAAATTTACGAAAAAGGATAAAGTTTTATGTAAAGTACTGTACTGGATAAGAAATGGATGGCCTACAAGAATAAATGAAGAATATAAAATTTTTTGGCAGGAAAGAGACGAGTTATCAGAATATAGTAATTGCATATTATGGGGTAACAGGGTGGTCATACCTGAAACTGCGAATGCAGATCCTGGAAGAATTACACAGGAATCATGATGGCATAGTTATCACTAAAGCATTGGCAAGGAGCAATTTTTGGTGGCCTTCAATGGACAAACAAATCGAATCAATAGTAAAAAATTGCACTACATGCTCAGAAAATAGGAACATGCCCATTCAGGTGACTCATCATTGGATACAACCCAATAAACCATGGTCTAGGTTACACATGGATTATGCTGGACCGTTTCAAGGAAAATATTTTTTCGTATTGATAGATGCATATTCTAAATGGCCAGAAGTAAAAATAGTCAATGATTTAAGTAGCACCACTTTGATAAGAGTATTAAGAGATATTTTTGCAGAACAAGGATTACCCGACACTGTTGTTAGTGACAATGGAAGAAGTTTTATATCAGAGGAATTTCAGAAGTATCTGAAAAGTTGTGGCATCAGACAGGTATTGGTAGCACCTTACCATCCAGCGTCAAATGGACAGGCCGAACGCACTGTTCAGACACTAAAGAATAAGTTAAAGAAAATAACATCAGAACCATGGCATGTACGTTTACCTAATATACTGTACGGGCTTCGAGCTACACCTAATAGTGTAAATGAGAAAACCCCAGCTGAACTCCTAAACAACCGTCGTTTCAGAACCAAGTTTGATTATCTAAACCCATTACTGTATAAAACTAAGACACAATTGGATGTTGAAGAGAAAAATGAAAAGGTGAAGGTACAATCTTTTAGTATTGGCCAACCAGTGTACATACGGAATTATAGCAAGGGACCTCGATGGCTACAAGGAATAGTGGAGAAGAGAGTAGGCGTCTGTAGATACTTGGTGCGATGGAATGGAAAACTTTTGCTCAGACATGTAACCAGATACATAGCAGTGGAATGTCAGAGGACGAAAAGGAATCGAAAAAACTAAGAATAACAGAGTCAACAAGTGATGATAATAGCGACGATGAACATCACATAGACATACCATCACCAAGGAAATGGGCTGACATTATTGGAGTATCGGGGCCACAAGATGTAATAATACCTGATTACCCAGAAGAAATGACAAGAAATAAGCGGGCCCTATCAATATCACCACCAAACTACTTCTGAAAGAAAATAAAGCCCGGAAGGCAGGACAGCCCAGAGTCTAGTTTAGAAGATGAGGATTCTGAGGATGATGAAGAGTAGAGTAAATATTCAAGAAGTTATAAAACCCATGTAAATAAACTAACAAATACCCATAGTATAAAAAATAATAATAATAACATAATAGAGAAGGAATAGGAAAGTGGACCTAATAAGTGTTAAAATAGTTTAGTGGTGAAAGTGACTTGTAAGTGTTAAACAATCTCAGGAGGAAGGCATGTTATGTACTCACTGAGGGTACATTTGAAAAAACCAGTTTGACATGTCCTCCCAACTAGTAATTGTGTGATCTACCGAAATTGCGGAATAACGTGAGTACATAATAAGTGTCAAGCAGGTGAGACTTAATTTACTTTTACGGTAGGCTACGGCTTTGCTGTGTCAAGTCTATGGGTGGCGGTGACTACTTACCATCTGCTTATCAAGGCACAAAAAAAAAGACTCCATAAACTCATCCATGGAAAAATGAACAGGCATTTTCTGATTAAAAATTAAAATGTTTCTTACTATTCCCATTTATGTTGTAACAAGGAATAGTGGCAGTATATTTTATTTCATTAAGAAGGTATTAGCATCTGAAAAATCTTGTGAAATTTTGTTTCTACTTGCATGCATTTAACACCATCAGGCTTAATTTTTTTTATTTTGTTTTTATAAAGAAGCTAACCAAATTGCATGGATCAGATAGATAATCCTGATGAGAGTTTTTTCTTTGTCCTGGCACGGCGAAGTGACCACCTGATGGTAAGCACAGTGTTGTACAGTTAGAGTATCAAGTAGCAAGAATCAATCTATCCCTTGCTACTTAACACAATCATGCTGGCCTGCTGTGTAGCTGCTTCATACTATGTCGAGGGTCTAGTGTCAGAGTTCTCAGAAGGTTGCAACACAGCCAAACATCTTAACGCAAGTCTAGACCCACAACAAAAACTGGATGTACACATACTGACCTTGGAATGTGACACACTTCAGTGTGCCACTGTGGCATTCAGGAACTGAATAGTATAAAATTTTTCTACTGGTCTCTAATTAATTTTCAGTTTTTTTTTATATTCATGGCTCCATCATTGTGAGATGATTTTGTCAATGTTAAAGTAGAAAAAGACATGGTGTTTGATGATGAAAATTAAATTGTCTGGCCATTGACCAGTGTTTGTAGAGATAAAATTTCAAAGAATTTTCAGTTGGTTTTGTTCAGAAATTGTGTCAGAAAAATGACATTGACACACGGACAGACAAGCACGAACAACAAAGTGATTACAGGGGATTTAATTTCCATCTGCCAGGTTTGTAACACTAAATATTAATAAAATCTATCTTCCCCTAAAGCTTTCACCGTAATACATACATAAAGTAATCGGCTCAGTTCCCACCACTAAAGGTTTTCATTTATTTTTATCGTTCAACTTATCAGTCTCATGCCTTAAAATTTTTACCTTTCTATGTTTTTGTCACCGTCCCGTTGTACAATTTTGTGAACAATATGTCTATTGTATAAATGAAATATGTGTATAATTTAATAGGTATTTACCTCGGCGTTTCCTCTACTTCACTCAAATTGTCTTCAGAATCAGAACCGTAGCCACCAATGTAAGCTAAACCAGACATTAGAACAATCAACAAAGTACATTATTACAAAAATGACACATTCAATTTTATCTAGTGACGGTCAACTCGATTTACTAACTCGAGTTGCGCTTAAATCAAGTTGAATTCTTCCTAACTCGAGTTGGATTACTGCGGTAAATGAAGAAGCGAACTGATTGACGCACGCGCTCTGTCTCATTCTTACTCGCGCGCAGCGATTATTTGTGTATTGTAATTGCGCATGCACGACTGCTGTGCTGAGGTCTCTGGTTCGATCCCCGGGTCGGGTAAAGTGATATTGTGGTTATCACATAATGGGACCTGAATAAATTCGGTGAAGAGTCGGTGTACTGGTTACACCTCTGCGTACCCCTTCAGAGTTCAGGGATTACAGGCGTGAGTGTATATGTATGTATATGCTACAGACATATTATTATGTCACTGACACTTAAAGTCACTTCAATGCAGATTTGAGGTTAATTTTTGAGTGCCGGTAATGCCGGTTTGTTGTTAGTTTTTCTTACCAAGTAGAATTGTCTGAATACATGTTTACTGCGAATCTGTTTAATTTTTTAATATTTTCATGAAACAGAGTTATTAAATTGAAAAAAAAACAAAACAAATCATTTAATTTCATCAAGTTAACTCGAGTTATAGAATATGAACTACAACTCGAGTGAACTCGAGTCGTGTTCAATCCCGAGTTGTCACATCTATAATTTTATCTTAACTGCAAAGGGATGAATAGTTTCTTAAAAACCTGTTGCCGCTAGTTTTCACTAGTGCAACGTATTTTTTACATTATATTTAGCTTTTTCAGTTCCTTTTTAAATGCTTTATAATGATAGTTCGTACGTAACTTTGAATTTCCTTTTTAATTATTAAAAAATAGGCAAATGTCTACCACTATGCAGCCTTGTTTGCAGTTATTTTTTGTTCAATGGTAGATGAAGCTTAAACAAATTCAATATAAATAGGTTTCTTTACTAGGCCTGTAATAGTCCGGGTTCCACGGTCCACTTTTGCTATTTATTACTATCAAGATAATTTTCCGTGAGTATTTGTAGCTTCATTTTTATGATATGCCCAACTTTTTCGCTTTCAAACATTTTCGATTGTGGTAGGGGTAGCAGGGATAAAATATGTCGATTGGATGATTCTCAAAAATTTATTACTAACTAGTTTTTTTGTTAATCCTCAATCAAAATTATTCGAAAAAAAAACCTACAAATTGTATGGTTTGGTTTGATCAAGGAGACCCCTTGATCATCCAACATGTATCCATAACGAGGTCATCAAAAATAATAACCAACTCGAGTTAGTTCATTGATATATACAACATGTAACATGATTTAACGCACACTCTGAAAGTAGTTGTTCAGAATAAGCGACTGAATCGATATCAACAATTTTTTAAAAGTGTTCGTTTATTATTACATTTGGAAAAGACTTTATCACATCGAATTATGTTTCAGTTTCGTTTGTCTTGAACGTTAAATTTGTCACAGCCACATTGTCCTACAAATTACCTATATAGTACGTTATCCCGGCCCTACGCTCAAAACTTCTTAAAAAAATATACTATATTGTGAAATTTTATGACTTGGCACCATGTCCTTGGCACCTTAGCCGGTTCTGTGTGGAACAAATAAAAAAAATATGATGTTCGATTATTTTCGAGCATAGCATTTAAAAATTAAAATCAAATAGCAATATACTCAAAGAGCATTATAATACTACTGAAATTTAAAGCCAAACAAGAAATTAAAACATGTCTCAAAGTCGATCCGAGCCGCAGTTCGAGTCAATAATAGAAGATACTGTCCAATGTTTGTTTTTCTTCACATCTCTAATTGATTCAGACAAAAAGTATTGGGAAGAGCGTTGCAATGATGTTAACGAAATTATAGAAAATATAGCTTCGAATTATATATGGCACACAGATAAACTTCAATTATATTTACCGATAGGAGATGGTAGGTTTGATGGTGGACATAGTTACTGTTTTAAATATGTTTCAAGTGATAATTTTTAATTAATGAGGTGATTTGTATTTTGTAGGGTTCCCACAACACCTTGCCAGCAGTACAAGCTTTGGTGACAATATTGAAGACGAGTGGTTTATTGTTTATATAGTTCTTGAGTTGACAAAAAAGTATGATGACCTGATTGTTCAATTGAGGGATAATGATGGCGAATTTCTTTTGATAGAGGCTGCGAACGTTTTGCCTTCTTGGGCAAATCCAGAAAACACAGAAAATAGAGTAAGTATGTTGGCTACATTATGGGGGAAAATCTTCTTACACACATTGTTTATTATTCATTATAACTTTACCAGAATTTGCATACAATTCTATCTAACATAGAAGTTACTTGAATTTCAATATCTCATATTGACTGTGGCATACCTGTTCTATTTTAAGTGTGAGTTGTGCATGAGACCAGTACACAATTTTAATAATTTGGCTATAAAGTATGTACACTGCTGCTGAAAATGTTAAGCATATAATATGTATTGTCATATTCAATGCCCAAGGCAAGTCTTGTTACAGTGGCACTTCAGAAGTATATCTGCAAGCTGTGAAGCTTGCATCACACACATAGTTCTGGGTGAAATGTGTATAGTGGGTATCAAGAACTATGAGTATCTGTCTATCACACAAACATCTGTCTTGGTGCCATATACTTTGGTATATGGTGTTATAAAATATTCATATATGTTGACGGCAGCCCACACTCTTGGTGTATTAATGCTACATGAGTTCTGAAAAAACTCACCTTTGTTTGTGCTTTGTTAGCCGCATAGATGTATTACCATATTATTTCACCCAGAAGTTAACATGTTAACCAATTTTTTCCTTTTAGGTATTCATTGCCAATAATCATATTCATATTATTAAACCAGATGTAGTAAATTTGGATAAAGAATTAAATGTACAAGACGCTATAAAAATTGTTTCCAACAAACAAACATATGTATCAACAGATATTGATAAAGCAATATTTTTAAGAATTGGCAACTACCCTGAAAAAATTCAAAGTAACATACATAAAGCAATTGTTAATTTACCACTTTCTATTGCTACATTGCTGTCTTTAAACCCAGCACTCATTGCACCCATAGTTTGTGCATACTGCAACCATGATGTTATAGATGCAAAAGTTTGTCAGAATATTTCATTGGAAAATTGTGTTACAGTTGAAGTAAAATTTACAAAATTTCTTTATGCAATGCTGACACATTCAAAACTTTTAAAATATAAAAAAGACATGTATCAATCTATATCTGAGAAAGATAAAAAGAATATAATTGGCTTTAAACTGGCCTGTGGTTTCCAAATCCTTATGAATTCACCAAGTGATATATTTTCGACAAAAGAATATCATACATTTCTATCTAGCTTAAAAGACAAAGGATATTTTAAAGATAATCTTAAAGGTTCAAGGGAGTATACCACATTGTTAGAAAAAGCTAAAAGTTTCTTTACAAACATAGAATGTCCCAGGAATTTACACATTTGTAGTGAGATATCACAAATTATGTCAAGTAATGAATATACTAATCATATGGAAAGAATACAAATTAACAGATTATCAACTGTAGAGCTTTGTGAAGACAATGAGAATTGGTTGACTTTACAACCTGATCAATTAAACAGTTTTCTTAATACTAATTATGGTAATAAAACAAGGTTTAAAAAAGACGATACTATTACTCCAGAAGTGATCACCTCCGAATTGTCAAGTTTTTTAACAAAATCATCAGACTTTGAAGGTATTGAAATATATGATGAAGACAATAGTGAGCATATTCATTTTGAAGCAGATGAATTCAATAATTGCCTCGAAAAATTTATGAATTTACTCTCGACTAAAACTGAAAATATCGACTATAATTCGGAATCTAGCGATGGAGATGACGTGGATGAATTAGAAAACAATTATGACAATGAAATGGACATAGAACTAAAAATGAAATTAAATGGCTATAAAAGTGGCATATGTACCAATAATACAATTTCACAAAGTATTATACAAAGTATGAG
The DNA here is from genome assembly GCA_905220505.1 of Laothoe populi. NCBI lineage: Eukaryota > Metazoa > Arthropoda > Insecta > Lepidoptera > Sphingidae > Laothoe > Laothoe populi. Next base: position 10,817,750 of record HG992147.1, on the reverse strand, counting down.
AGAAGAGCAAGCTTCATCAGGGCCGTCTAGCAATTTACTAAAGGCAGTTAGTATAAATAAATGTGATGTTTTAGATTCCTATGATGATAACAATAATTAGTGCCTATATTAGTTCATCTTTATAAAATTGTTTTAATGTCATAGGTATTGAATATACTGTATGATAATATGGTCTAAAACTGGATACTAAAAAGTAGGCCATAAAATATATAATAATAAAGAATTTTGTTTGATTACTGCAGTGTTTCAGTGAAACGTATATGATTATCATATAAGGATAGGATATATCATAAGGATATAATGTATATCCTTAGTCTTAAAATACATTATTACAAATTCTGATCCAAAATATCATTAGACGATTTATTAACAAACTCATTCTAGAGACATCCAGCAAATTTTATCCCTACTGCCTAATAACTCCCACGGTGGAGTTGGCAACATTGATGTAAACAGAACTAAAGCTTAGAGCATAATTAAGGCGGCTCGGTGTCTGCTGTATTTTTAGATGCGCATCGTATACATGCGATCGACATACCATGTATTTTATACAATTAAGTTATTTAGCTTTTAGCTGGTGGTAGGATATTCATATCCGCCCGGATAGCGACCACCGTACACAGGGCGAAAAACCCGCCATAGTGGCACACGCAAGTGTGTCGCGTTCCGGGATCAGCCAGTGTACATCCGGTTTTTGTCGGGGGTCTGGAGTTGGGGTACAATGGCCATTTTGCGGCCTTATTAGTACTCTGACACTAGACCCTCGACCCCTTCTTCACCTTCTTGCTCATGGCGTAGTGTGAAGAAGCAGGCCGGCATGAGTGTATTGAGTAGCGGGGATAGATCGTCTCTCGCTACTCAGAACTCTATTTGGACGGCACTGCGCTTACCATCAGGTACAGTGCGGTCACTTTGCCGTGCCAGGATAAAAAATAAAAAAAAAAAAAAATTATATCGGATCACAACAGATAAAATTAAAAATCAACTATAGGGAGGGTAGAAACATGTACTATACTTTCGTGACGACATACAACTCAGTCCGCCCCTTGATCATGAAGGCTGTAAAGCCTTCGAAATATTGGGTAAAAACAGTAAAACAACCCGAGATAAAATCCGTAAAATTAGTTTACATTTCAATGTGTAATATTCGCGCAAACATAAGAAACCATTTTATAGGTAGGTATATTCATTGTTAATTATCGCTTGATTTCCTTGATTCCCTTGCATACCTAAGAATTCTTATAAGAATTTCAAAGGTCTGTGAAGTAGTGTCCGACCTAAACTAGTTATTACAAAGTGGCAAAGTGACCACACTGCACCTGATGGTAAGCGCAGTGCGGTCCAATTAGAGTATCGAGTAGCAAGAGACGATCTGCCTCGCGCTACTCGCCACAATCATGCTGGCCTGCTTCTTCACACTACGCCATGGGCATGAAGGTGAAGAAGCGGTCCAGGGTCCAGTGTCAGAGTACCTACTTAGAAGGCCACAAAACGGCCAAACATCGTACCCTAACTCTAGACCCCCGACAGAAACCGGATGTACACTGGCTGATCCCGGAACGCGCCACACTTGCGTGTGCCACTATGGCGGGTTTTCCACCCTGTGTACGGTGGTCGCTATACGGGCGGATAAGATTGGCTTCGGTCTCAGTTTCGGCCGAAACCGAAACGCAAGAAATTTTGGCCAATTACCCATGTCAACATGTTACAATATTACCTATAAATAGTTAAATATCTATACTATAATAAAGCTGAAGAGGCACTTTGTCTGTACATAAAATATTTATGCAAAATGTTGATTGTAACATGTTATATTGTCTATATGGAACCCGTAAAAAATGTTTTTGGAATTACTGTCCGTCTGTCAAGGCATCACGTCCAAAGTACTGTATAACGACAAATTAATCGACAGTAAAATCATAGTGTATCTCGAGGTAACATTTTAGTCTTTATTTCATTTAAATCAGTGCATTCAATCGAAAGTTATACCTTTTTGAACGAATATCTTTATTATGCGAAGAGTAGTTGCAAGAGATAAACTGATTTTATAAATGGTTTAAGATAACTTTCACGGGGGCGGAACCGCGGGCAACAGCTAGTAGTAATATAGCAGTAAAGTTGCTTGGCCCTGTTTTCCTAGGACATGACCTAAGTTTTAATGTTTAAGTATTTTTTTGTTGTCCTGCATAGATTTTAAGCAGCGTCCTGGGTTTTTAAAGCGCCCTGACAAAAACCTGTAATTTAATTAAAATTTGCGCGCCACTGTTGCTATCCTTACGTTACGGATGGCTTCACGGCTCGCGTGTTTTCGCGCTGCCCGCACTCCGCAGCCCATGCTATTCTGTACTGTCTTATCAACTGAAAGTAGTTATTAGCTTGCTACTAATACTTAATATGTGGTAGTTATGGTGAAATCTTAAATGGTGCTTTTGTCGATTCGTATCGTATCAGCTTCATTACGAATCATTCTGTCTTAAGGGGGTATTCTAGTATAGAGGCATGTATTTTAGGTATTTTTTCAGGTGCAATAAAAAAACACAATATTTTCACCAGCCATTATTTTACCAGATACCTTCTTAAAGTTTGAAGAATACATAAAGTAAAAAAATTAAAAAGGCACAAAGCTGTTGAAGTGCAAAAAATGGAGCTACCTGATTTACAGGAAAACCTGGTTGTCATGATTGTAGCCCTCCTAATAATCAGAAATAAAAATGAATATGCTGAATGAAAAATGCTGAAATCGCCCAAACTTCGATTATTTTAAAAATAGTATACTTAATATTAAAATTTCTTATAGTTTTAGTTATTGCCATAGAGGAATGTATAGAGAACGCTCACACAACATTTTTAAGTAAATTGGTTGAGTAGAACTTAAGGTATCATAAAAATAGTCTCGACAAAGTAGTTAGTATATAGCTTTAACAATTAAATATAACCTTGAGAAACTCTGCATTTTGAGCGACTTAAACCTCCACTGTTTGTATGGGGCGATCAGAGTTCAAATCGCCAATGTCATTTGCTTTTATTAACTCGTGCTATAAAATTATTGAATATAACAGTAAAAACAATTATATCATAATCTGCTGCTTTTAGGCTTGCAATTTAAATGCACAATTATTTCTGATTTTGATCCCCATATGAACACACCATTGAATCTGTATTCTTCTACCATTTTCCAACACAAAATATGACTATTATGATGCTACGTTTATTATAATAGTAAATTAGAGATGCGCGTATGCTCCTCCAGCTACAACAATTGTTTCCCCAGTGACATAGCTCGCATCATCGGAAGCTAGAAATGCAACTGCACTTGCAATTTCTGATGGTTTACCAAATCTTTTCATAGGCACAATAGATAAACTTTTCTCTGTTCCAGCGTCAGATTGCGTAATCTGAAAACATATTAAGTATTAAACCGAATACGCCTACTTTGGCGAAATTTTGCAACAATCCAAAAACAACTTTCATAGACATTCGACCAGAACAGTCAAATTTTAATGTTGTCTATTTCAGAATGCGCCACAAGAAGTTTATAATTAACGCCGTTCTAGTTTTTGAATAGGCGCCACGTATCAATTAAGGGAATTACGTAGTCCAATGACTTTGACGATTCGACCTTCAAAAAGCTAGCCGTGCTACTCTCTGATAGATGGCTATAGATAGTATACGCCAATAGATGGCATGATAAAAAATTTTAAACATCACCGTAAACACGAACGACTATAGAGTAAAAAAAAAAACCGATTTATTTGGCACAATTTTAAGTGTAGTTACTTTTTAATTTCGTGCATGATTCGGATACTAACGAAATAAAAATAAAGTATAATCACATTTTTAAAGATGCAAAATGGTTATAAATGACTATAGTTTCGCATTTTAAACAAAAAAAATAATAATAAAATACACCCAGCAATCACACACATACGTCTTAGTTCTTTTTTAGTTAGTAGGTACTTTTTGAACTACCGCTGGCATAACATTTTTGCGCTTGGGCTCGCAAGCAAAAATTTACGCTATCAACATTCTTATTATACGCGGCTTGCACTCGTTGTTTTTGAAACCAAGTGTCAACCGTGTGGCCATTACGTTTACAGAAAGCGCAAAATTTATTCGACTATTCGTTAGTCGTTCTTAGTTACTATTATTATCATTCTCCTTGCGTCGTATTCCTCAGTATCGTACAAGGTCATGACCTCACTTCTATACGAAATAGAAACGAATATAAAATTTCAACATCGAGGACATGGAATACTTTGGCTCTGTGGTATCATAGCTTCTTATAAGATTAACATACTGAGGGTTCAAAACCTACACATATTATTTTTATTAATCCAATATTTTTAATTTTCTTTACCAAGTTAGATAGTCAAAAAAAAAATTAAAATGAAAAGCATTTCCTCCCGTTGCCATAATACTATAAATAAACGGTCACCGAGCGACCGCGACGCCTCGACTATAACTCTCTCGCTCCCTTGGTCGACGAGAGCCGACTTTACTCGAACGAGCGTTACATAACCGTCATACTCAATACCTACTAAATGAAGTGGACAGCACGCCTAAGATTCCACTTCAAAAAAATTGTGCACGACGTACCTACCTAAGTAATTTTAGATTATAATCGCACAATGCCACACATTCTACCTTGTAAAAAAGTGTAGTTAAAATTATATGAATCAGCAATTTGTTCTATAACCAACTATGACAACTAAATAACCTACTTGTATTTTATGTGAATATATGTCTTGAATCATATTGTGCCTCTTCTCTCATTTGACAACTACCCCTTACACCAGGTTTCCATGACTTCAAATCATGATCATTATTTATTTTCTACCAGATTTATAAATATAATGGATGATATGTTTTATTTTATGTAGGTAATTTATTGATAAAACATTATGTCAACTACCTATTTCACTATTCTCGCGTGTTTGATAACGTTCAACTGAACTATAATTATATTTAGTAAAAACAATAATTCACGATAGGATTCTTACAAAGTTCGCGATTCAACGATTCAAAAGAAATACGTCATAAACGTCACGACCCACGAAATGTAAAATGTGCTATAAATTTAGAGCATTAGGAGTCTTTTCTACTCGTGTACAAAGTGTACTTCAGAAATGTTATATAAACCTAGACAAGGTTCAAATAGGGTTTATTTACGATAAATATTTTGTTCAAAAAAGGTGTGACACGGTAATGTTCTCTATATATGACACCCTCCGTGGCGCAGTTGGCGAGTAGCCGGATGTAAATCGAAAGGTCGTGGGTTCGATTCCCACACCGGGACAAATGTTTGTGTGACAGACATATATTTGTGCCTGGGGTCTGGGTGTTGTGAGACCGAAAGTCTCCCGTAGTCCTTGATACTCACAACACAAGACTCGTATCTTAGTGTGGGGTCGGGGCTATGTGTGTGACTGTTGGGTGTTATTTATAGTGTTTTCTGTCTTCATACAGTCGGAACGCGAGTTATCTAAGTACCTCGAGCTCGGTCGGCTCGGTGATCGGTTCACAACAGTCGCTAATGCGCCCGGGCCACCCCGAGCCGCGCCGCAGTGACGAACGAACGGTGTGGTGGTTTTGTAAGCAGTGAGCTTGTACAAGTACTTACTCAATATGGCAAATACGAATTATAGACTATATTGTGCTGTTTTTGGTAATAATAATCTACAAATCAAAAAAATACTACACGTATTTTTATTGTACACTTCATATTTCAGTCACAGTTTTTTAAAATAAAATATATAATATTTACAATCACAAAACTGCTTTGTTATCATTACGTGCCTACTATCGATCGTACGTGATTTCGAAATTGAACCAATCAATCCATTGAACGGATCGAACAATCCAGATTATTACCAGTATTATTTGATTTTTTGAGATCGAACGATCGCCACCTACTTACTATCATATAATATGTACTAGATCTCGTTGTAAGGGAGTACCTACCTACCTACTTATTTATTATTAAATTTTTTCATATATTTATCTATACTGATATAAAGCTGAAGAGTTTGTTTGTTCGCTAATCTCGGGAACTACTGGCTCGAATAGATTTATTTATAGTGTTGGAAAGCTCATTTATCGAGGAAGGTTATAGGCTATATAACATCTCGCTATGACTAATAGGAACCGAGGATCAATAAAAAAAAGGGGATGATTTATTCCCTTTGAGAGCGTCCGTTGCGTAAACGTATGTATGATGGAATTGTTCCCCTGCTAGCATGTCTATCGTTTTAGGTTGGGTAAATGGTAATCAAATTTGTTAAAAAATAATTAGTGACGTCATATTAAATTGAAAATAGCGTCCTTTAGGGGGCAAGAAGGCGTGAACAAAAAAAATTTTTTCGCCTCACCCCATCATCTGAGGTATCATAGAACATGTATTTTAAAATCAAGGTTGGGTTTGGTATATCATATTTTTGTCAAACGTACCGTTTGCGAGATATGTATATCCCGTCAAATTCATAAAACCTAAATTTTTACCCGAGTTCGCAATGTGTTTGTTGATCGGTATGTACGTAATTATGTATGTATGTTCATTTGTTCCCTCATAACTTCTAAACTACTAATCATAATTTGACAAAAACCCTAAACAGATAAAAAATGTGGTGTGGCTCTGCAAAACCCCAAAATACTTTAAATAAAAAATAAGTTCAAAAACTAGAACCCGACTACTGAAAAAACACGCTCTAAAAAGTATGAAACATGATATAATAAATATTTCATTTTATCTCATACATACAATAAAATATTTTTTAGAGCGTGTTGTTTCAGTAGTCAGGTTTTAGTTTTTTATTTTAGACTTTACTTTCTCATATGTTTGTGGTATCAGTGATATTCTAAAATGTTTTACAGACTTCATGCTATATTTATGAACCGCGTAGGGGCCAGTGAAATTGAGTCGACGGAATGATTTGCCTTCTACTAAAGTATAACGGTAAACGGTAGGCAGCGGCTTTGCTGTGCCCTGGCATTGCAGAAGTCTATGGGTGGCGGTGACTACTTACCATCAGGTGGCCCGTCTGCTCGTCTGCCTATCAAGGCACTAAAAAAAAAAAAACGGTATGTCCACAATTATGAGGTCAATTATTGCTTTGTCAATACAATCACGCCAGACCGGCCCGCGATCTGATAGCTGACGATGGTGGGTGACACACAATACACGAACTCTCCCCATTGATATATAAATATTGATATTCCTTGATCAAATACACTACCCAAGGCAACCGAGCGACGCGCGATAATTCACGAATGCAGTTTCGGTTCGGCCGAAGGTTCGGCAGGTTTTCTGCCGAAACCGAAACTGGTACCGAAACTCAATTTTTTTGCCGAAACTTGCCGAAACCGAAACCGAACCTTAGGTCGGCCACTAAAAATTATGCATTATTGGTGAAGGTGTTTTTATAAACATGGTATGAATCCTGATCCAAAAATGTTCTTCATCACATGTATTGAATTTTGAAGAAAGTTGCCCTTATGTCATTTGATTTCAATGAATATCTTATAGGAGGTATAACAGTTTTAAAGTATCGCGCGCGCATTTTTATTATGCGGCATTGTGTGCGTAGCCGTGGCTGTTGTTCATGTCATGGGCTAGGGTAGTGAGGTCGGCCGGTATGGACAAAATTGGTCACGTGATGTTCAAACGCCTAGATTTTAAAATTATAACAATAAAAAGCTAAACATTTTATTTGTTTCATTAGAATCCTACCGCACATATATTATTTTTGAATATAATAGCATGTTTATTTAGGAAAATTGCATGTTTACGAACCATAACGGTTGGGCAAATGTGTGTCCGAGGCAATGTTATAATCAACTAGTAAATGAGATAAAATAAACACATAAATAATGAATTGTGTAGCTGTCCGATTTTGTTGTTCTGTCCCATTACAACATTTTTCTAGGCAGTAGTCCACCCTGGTGTCGACGTCGATCATTCGTACGACGCGACGCCGTCGGGTGTCGGGTCCAGTATACATGGCGCCGATGCGATTTCACATGTAACTGAGATATTTGTCGTCGATATTTGTACATTGAGAATAAAAATAGAATAAAGTAAATTCATTTATTAGATTAATAAACAACGGCGGTACCATATTACAATTAATTAGAATTATATACAACGATTGAATTATATACTGCATTAAAAAAGAGAATGATTGAAATATATATAAGATTAGTTTTTTGTATACCATAAAGCCGAAACACCCAATTATATTTTGGTATAAAATATCAGATAAATATATGACATAATAATAATAAGGAAAACTCACGAGGTGACTTGCAAAAATAATTTATTCCGTTTCTTGTACGGTGCATGGGCATACGCGCGCCGCGTGCTGCCGTTTGTTTCCCGCCAAAGTATTATGTAGGTATAGAACGACCGACACGCACCGCATTTTTATTAAGGAATAAATAAGTTAACCAGGTTGACGAAAATTTTTATATGTTTTTGAGATACCAATATAACACGTTAAAAATTAATGCAATAGATTGTGCTACTGATTCTCAATAAACTACTTTTGGCTTTGTAGTATACTAAAGATAATGTTGTATATAATATATAGTCGTGATAGGGGGCGAGCCTATCGCCATACCGGGCACAAATTCCAGACTCCAGGCTAATACTGAGAATTTCTAGATAGAAAAACACAATATCACTTTACCCGACCCGGGGATCGAACCCGAGACCTCAGCACAGCAGTCGTAACGCATGCGCAATTACAACTGAGCCACCGAGGCAGTCACCATAGGCACCGAGTGATATGAATCGACGTCGAAAATTTGTCTACAGTCGTTCTCGTGTCGTGGCACGCCTCTTAGGCCTGCAGTCCCTGCGGTCATTCCAAGATTCGGACGACTCCCGTGTTGGTTCCACCTGTTGTGTAAGATTGCCGCAAGAGCAGTCTTAATAAAGCCCGCGATGCGCTTTCATGCGCCACTTATGAATAGCGCGTAGGTTTTGATTTTGCCATAACTTCAACTTGTTCAATGTGATTATTGCTGAACAAGTAATTTATAAAATTATGACATCGGGAGCAACAGGAAGAAAATAAGATTTAAAAAAAATATATATTGAAAATATTACGTGCGCAGGATTTGAACTCCTGTCATGATTTTAGTATCAGGACGACGTTTACCCCGAGACCAATGTCTGTTTTATAAAACCTGTTGAAATTTTATATTAGTTTTAATAAGTAGGAGGAACATACAAGCCAAAACCAATTTTATTTCCATAATATTAACGTTAAAAATCGCTTAACACGTTGACTGCGGCGCCAAATATTGCGACGATACGCCGTTTCCCGTTCAATGCGGCTCCATACCTCCTGTCGTAAAATTCGAAGAAGCAAACAGATACGAAACAAAAAGACGTAACTCGCAAGACAATTACAGAAAAAGGCACTTTATTTTTTGCCGTCTTAGGTTGATTTCACAATAAATGTTATTTAACCTATGTCTTTTCATTTCTCAGTAATTTATTGTTTTGCGATGAGTTATCGTAAGTATAAGATAATATTTTAAAGTTGTGATTACTTTGAACTTAAAATGGTTTTAAAACTTTTATATCAGTTCGTTAGTAAAATATATAGCTGTGTAATATATATTCACGCGGACAGATTTTAGCTTTGAGTTTATATGTGACCCGTTATCTAGTTGTATTGTTGATCGAAGGTCCATTTGATGTGCCGCGCGGTGCCCGAGTCTCGAATTATCTACCTATTGGCTATTATATAGTGTTTGCTAATTTCTTCACTCACGCGCGGCATGGCAACGCCGTTGGCGATTTTGATTTTTTTATTTTATTATTATTGTATTTATTTGCTATAATAGCCTATTGTAATGTGATTTATAATAATGTTTGGGATTTTCCATGGTTGTTTTAATAATATCATTGATATGCATAATTTTAATCTTAATGCATATAGTATGAATATAGTCTATTTGTAAACGGATGCCCACGACTAGGTAGTCGGTAATTATATTATTTGATTAGGTTCCAGGCTCCGAGATAATACTGAGAATTTCTAGTTAGAAAAACCCAATATCACATTACCCGACCCGGGGATCGAACCCGAGACCTCAGCACAGCATACATAATTACGACTGCGTACCGAGGCAAACTATTTAAACAATGCAAAACCAAAATTCAAAATCGGCGTACAAAACGTAAAGAAACCGTTTCCAAAACAAAATAATATGTTTGTTCATGCAAATCTACGGCTTATGTATGTGAATCTAAAGATCATTTCAAATCCGACGAATCTCACAACTACGCTGGCGGGGGTATCAAACCAATTCAATGTAATAATAATACTTGTCAGTAAAAAATCTTTGACGTATTAAGCGATTTTTAACGCATTATGGAAATAAAATTGGTTTTGGCTTGTATTTTCCTCCTATTTATTATGATGGTTAAACATTTAGTATAAATAGAAACTAATATAAAATTTCAACAAGTATTATAAAAAAGTATTATTGGTCTTGGGGTAAACGTCGTCCTTATACTAACATTATGACAGATGTTCAAATCCTCTACATGATTTATTTTCAATATGTATTTTTTTAAATCTTATTTTCTTCCTGTTTACACTGATACTGAGAATTTCTAGATAAAAAAACTCAATATCACTTTACCCGACCCGGGGATCGAACCCGAGACCTCAGCACAGCAGTCGTAACGCATGCGCAATTACAACTGCGCCACCGAGGCAGTCAATTTATAGGGTAGTTATCGGGATTATTATTTTTATAAGTTTATCTCATTATGTTAGTAGTTATACCGAGTGAAATTGAACTCATAAGAACCCATAAAACATGTTATTTTACTACATAAGAATTACGTAGGAAGCAATATATATCAATAAACGCTAGAAATAAAAAATACAAAATATACCAAGTCTCAAATAGTTGTGCATCGGTGAGTCTAGCAAAGGTACATACACGCGTCAACTCCCTTGAACCCTATGACCACAATCGGTCGCGAACATGTGACATGATTTTTTTGTGATTTTATTCAAACTTTCCCTTCATACTTCAGGCTTAGTACGGTCAAAATACGTAAATGAACACTAATTACAACTTAGATGTTTAGGTACGCAATTTATTAAAATAATGAAATAATTTACTGTACCTAGTTTCGGCGTATTTCAAAAGTTGAAATCTCGATAGGTATTTACAATAATTGTTCAGGAATCACATATTGTATTTACAATAATAAGTAAGTTGATTTATGTACCGAGGTTGCACATTACGCGGTCCAGACATTGCATAATATCGGTCCACTAAAACACTAAATGCACTGCAGTCCAAAGGTTAGCGACGAAAAGCGCGCGCGCAATTAATTTTGAATCAAAAACATGCGTCAACGTACCCTTGTAGTCGTTACGTCACGGGCATGCCATGAAGTATTATTATTTTTAATGTGATAGGGGGCCTATCTATAGCCTATCGCCATACCGGGCACAGGTTCCAGGCTCCGGGATACTACTGAGATTTCTAGTTAGAAAAACCCAATATCACTTTACCCGACCCGGGGATCGAACCCGAGACCTCAGCACAGCAGCGGTCGTAACGCATGCGCAATTACAACTGTGCCACCGAGGCAGTTTAGGTATGTAACTTGTCAATGTGTAAATTGGTTGAAATATAACGATAATTTCGAAATAAAACTAATTTTACGGATTTTATCACGGTTTACTTACTTTTTAACCCGACGTTTCGAAAGCTTTGCAGCCATCACGGTCACGGGGCGGATTGAGTTGTATCTCGTAACAAAAGTATAGTGCAATGTTTCTACCCTCCATGACACTCCCGAGACCTCAGCACAGCATACATAATTACGACTGCGCCACCGAGGCAAACTATTTAAACAATGCAAAACCAAAATTCAAAATCGGCGTACAAAACGTAAAGAAACCGTTTCCAAAACAAAGCCAGCCTTCAATGTTTTTATTTTTTAAATACTGTGCCATCTATTGCATTGTAGTGAGATTAATCTTCGATTTCAGTTGTGCTATTAAACAACAAAGCGCTAGTTGTCGCATACCTCGGTTGCGGCAAAATTAAGGTTTTTATTTGTTTTTTACACATTTTGTTAGAAATGTTCTAAAAGTAATTAATCCATTTTTGTTAATTGATAACAAAGTAATTATTTTGATAAGAATTAATGTGAATCGATAAGCCCTATTGCAGACAATGTAAGTTTTATTTTTCATGTTTAGGATTTTATTAAAATAATTTTATGGCATTTAAACAAATTCTGCTTAATCGAAGAGTTGCGCAATTAATCTATATTTAACATATATTTTTAATATAGCGCTTGGTCCAGCAGATGTCTCAGGGATTTCTTCGAACTCAACGTAATTCTAGCCATTTTGCGTCCCTTCACCCCTTAACGACGGGTAGGTAATAATGGCCTGTGTCTAGTTGGAGTTACTAGCACTAATCAGTCAAGCTCTTTTTAATTCACTTGATTCAATAACATTTTGGGGAGGAATAATGCTGTTATTTAGAAAATTAGAGGAATTATTTGTATTGAATATTAGCCGCCGCATCGTAACAGCGCAACACGCTTTAAATTAAGATTCCATCTCCATCATCTCGATAGCGCTTCACAATAATGTCATTGCAACGTGCTTTTGGAACCAACTTCCGCATGCGGTATTTCCAAAATGTCCGTATGAACTGAGGAGCCACTCCTAATTTTTAAAGGAGTCTCATACCATTATTAAGTAGCAAATCAGGTGATTTTGTAGGCCAAATTCTGGAATTTGTAGTAAAATATATCAAAAGTTATAGCAATGTAAAAGTGGCTCCTCAAACTAAATGTTTAGACTGAGGAGCCACCTTGTAACTCGAAAAGTAGTAGACGTACATTTATGAAATTTTTGTATTATTTAGTAGTCATTGTGTATAGTATTTGCTAAAAATATGGGTCCACTACAATTACCATAGGCATTGGTATGGCTCCGCAATTGCTAAATATATAAGATATGTTCTTATATATTTAGTTTCACTTAAGGATCTTCAAGAAAATCCTATTCTTTATAGAACGATTCCTCTGATATAAAAGGAATTTTGGTGGTGACATAATGCGATCTACTTGCTAGTTTGCCCCCACTTAAGGTTACCAACCGTTCAGAGTTGTCTGGGTACGAGTTTTTTTGGACTACCATGCGCATTATTTGTCCAGTCTTGTAAACTAGTATTGGGAAAACTATATATTCATTTGCAATGCAAATATTTCTGTCAATCAACTGCGGACAGGACGCGCAGGGTACTGATCGCTAATTGGTCTAGTCATACATGTTTGTATGTTTACACATAAATATGACTGCAATCATATATTATTGGAATTAGGTGTAAGTAAACGCTACGCAACTAACCTCTGTATTCAATTTACAATACTCAAGGTTTTATATCGAAAAATACGTGGCTTTGAACTCTATAGGTACTAACCCTTCTTCCCCGCATTAATTCGCTACTGCTATTATAATTGTAATAATTTTAGAAAAACACATGTCGTTGTTTCTACACAAATCTACGAACTATACATTTTATCGAGACTTGCAAGAATGAGTTGGCTATTTTTTTAATAATAGATATTTGCGCTACTCAGATATTATTTATTTTTATAGCATAGGCCCGCGAATGAGTAAATGAGCACCTAATGGTACCTTAGTGATATCTACGCCCAAGAATACCCATTATAGGTGCCAGAAGGAACATGGGTGCGTTACCAATTTTAAAGGAAACGAAGGGAAATCTAATCTAATCTGGAAGTCTCACTTACCATACGAAAGTCAAAAGCAAGATTTTATAAATTAGGTTTCAGTGAGTTTGAGTTAATGGCGTCAGAAGAACCAACAAGAGAAAAAGTTTAAACTGTAAAAGTGTTTCTTATTTATTAGTTAGTGGGCCTGTGGCCGGCGGAATGAAATCTGTCGTCGCTGAACCCCAGTGGTGACGCAAATTTTAAATGTTCTGGCTATATTGCTTTACAATGCATAAGTCGGAATTCCCTACTGAAATACCATTATATACAAGATAAATAATACTCACTGCAGAAGCGAATTTGGTAGCCACAATTCCTGGAGCTACACAATTCACTCTAATGTTATCATGGACGACTTCGTTAGCAATTGCTTTCGTTAAACCCAAAAGAGCGTTTTTGCTAACACTGTAAGCCCCAAGAGGCTACAAATAAAATGCACATTATAAGAACATTGAAACCGGTAAAATAAATGGAATTGCAACCATATGTACCTCGCAATTATGAACGCAGCGCAGTATCATATAAAGCTTCGTAATTATTAGATTATTAAAAGTATCAGTTGTATTGGTACTATTTATGGGCAGGTAAACTACTTACCGTCAATCAGTAGCATGACAAATATTTTAAACAAATGAAATAAACTAATTTAGCAATATAAAAATCTATTAACATATTTGTCTATGATGTCCACACAAGACACTTCGAAATCTTTTATCTTGATAATATGACTTCATCAGGAAACAAAAAACAAACACCATTATCTACTTGTCTATTACAGCGTGGTAATGGTTACAAGAGGTCAGTCAACATATCAATATGGTTAAAAAATAAAATTGGACACTTGCCTCCATAGGTTGATATCCAGCAATGGAAGAGATGAAAATTATGCTACCGCCTCTTCTTTTCATTAGCAAGGGATAAGCTTCTTTGGCCAATAACCATGAACATTTCACATTGATATCAAATATTTTGTCCCATACATTATCATCCGTCTATACTTGTAAAGATATCGAGTTTTAATACATTTTATGTAATTGGTTTATAAAGAAACTAATACGTTACGTAGCTCCTTACCTCTAAAATTGGCGCTACCGTTGGATTAACAGCAGCATTAGATACTAGAATATCCAGACCACCAAATTTGCTGTTTGCCTGAAATTTAAATATTATGTCTATAAGTAATAAAATTATAAATATTTGTTATTACAATAATAAGCCACTTCGAGCTAAAAAGAAATCATTACTGTTACTTGCCACATCAAACAGTTTTTTTCTTTGTTCAACATTTGCAACATGGCACACAACACCTTCTACGTTTATTCCATCCTCGCGTAAACTTTTTACTGCATTATTTACATTATTTTCTTTTCTACTGCTTATTATAACTGTTGCGCCTTCATTACCCAATCTTTTTGCTATTGCGTAACCTATGCTGAAACAGTATAAATAAAAAAAATATAGCATGATTTTCACAAGCAAAGAAACTTAATAATTTAGAATTAATTTTAATATCCTAAATCTGCTCATTCATTGACTGTTAGTCGGAATGAAGTTCGCCGGGTCAGCTAGTATGTAATACTAAGTTGTCGTTATAAAAATATATGCTAGTTAAAACATAATTTGTAACACATAACCTTGAATCAGTTTTATTTCAAGTTATTTCAAATAGGTCTATCAAACTACTTGTACAATAAGCATTAAAATTAATGCTATTATGGAGGGAAGGGACTAAAAAGAGAAGCGGAAGCAACAGCTTATTCTCAATATGTACCTATATTAAACCTTGGATCATGGTAGATTTTTTATATAGAATGTTAATTTATTGCCCGCGACTCGGCCGGCGTGGTAGTTATTTTTGAAAGAAAGGTATAAAACATTAAAACCCATGAAGTTATCTTAAGCTATTACATCTTTCTATATTTTGCAATTTCATAGGAACCGTGCATTTTGCCGGAATAAAAAATAGCCTATAACCCCTAAACAACAACTATGCATAAAATAATTTCGATCCCTTGCTCTGCAAAAAACTATCCCGCGGAAATAGTACATTTTCCGGGATAAAAAGTAGCCTATGTCATTCTCTGTTACCAAAACTACCACTATGCAAAAAATCATGTCGATCCCTTGGTGTCCAAAAAAAATATCCCACTGGAACAGTACATTTTTCCGGGATAAAATAGCCTATCATATGCGCGATCGAATGATCTTAATGTATTTCAGGATGATTGGTCAAGCCGTTTAAAAGTAAGCATTATGTGTAACGTATGCTACGTTACGCATACATATCACGTGGCCAACATAGCCTGTAGCTCAAAGACCCCCAAGTTTTGTTTCCTCATAGTTCGATGAGGCACCTTCAATTTTATTATGTTTTAATGCTGAGCACTTATCAGCGAATCGTTTGGAATTATACGCTATAATATACGCTTAACAGCCTCCGTGGCGCAATGGCGATGGGCGAGCAGCTGCCGATGAAACGATGAAGGCGGATCGATTCCCGCACCGTGACAAATATTTGTGTGACAGGCAGATATTTGTTTCGGGTCTGATTGTTGTGGTACCGTAGTTTTTAATAGTAATTGATAGTTACGATACAGGTTTGACCAAGTGTGAAATGTGACTCCTTGGATTAAGAACATAGCAGATATTCAGACCTAGGATACTAGGGTCATTCCGCATTGCGAATAGAACACCCTGAAGATTGGAGATGGGAGAAAACGGAGATATCTTGCACGAGAACGCGCACACCTGGGTTTTCTTGGCCTTAAACTCAACCTCAATTCCTGGTATCCCATGATGAAATGAGATCCAATGCCCGGTTGAGCTCAATTATAAGATCCTTGCTTCTCATCTCAGTATCTGCCCGGCAACCCGGAGACTTGCTGGAATAACGCCCATGATCCGTGCTGTCATCTGCATAGCAATGAATGTTGCCAATAGACAACATATCATTGTTATGCAGAATAAACAAGGTGGGCGAAACCGCAGAGCCTGGTACTCCGGAATTTACTGATATTAGCTGTGAAGCGTGCCCATCAACGAGGACATACATTCTACGCTCATGCAGAAAGCCTGAAATTCACTTGCACATCTCAGAGGAAGGAATATATGCAATGTATGTAATGTATTGCATTCTTATTCTGATTTCGCAAACAATGGCGTCGGTGCTCGCAGAATGATGTTGTGCTGTTGCTGGTGGTAGAATATTCATATCCACCCGGATATCGACCACCATACACAGAGTGTAAAAAATGCCATAGTGACACACGCAAGTGTGTCGCGTTCCGAGACCAGCCAGTGTACATCCGGTTTTCGTCGGGGGTCTAGACTTGGAGTACGATGTTTAGCCGTTTTGCGGCCTTCTGAGTACTCGTGTCACTAGACCCTCGATCTCTTCTTCACCTTCTTGCCCATGACGTAGTGTGAAGGAGTAGGCCGGCATGATTGTGTTAAGTAGCGGGGGATAGATTGTCTATCTCTAAACGTGACGGCACTGCGCCTACCATCGTGTGCAGAGTGGTCACTTTGCTTTTCCAGGATAAAACAAATTATTTCTCTCAAATAGCAGCGCTGCCGCCAAGCGATGGATGCGAAATATTCTCTCATACCATCCCAATCTGCCGACGAGTAGAGCCAGACCCTGCGCTTGATCTTCACGGGGTGTGAAGGCAAAGCCCGAGGTACTGACGTCCCAATCAGGCAGTGATCGTGAGGTACCCAAGGGAGCACTAACCGTCACTTTATACCCGGTCAGGTGACTCGGCAGCAGAAGACCCACCAGAGAGGGTGCATGACTTGCCACATCTGGGATCCTGGTAGGCTGGTTCACCAGTTGTGTCAAGTTGAGTCAAAGTGAATGCATTAGCAGTTCTGCCAGCATGGTCCGTTCTGGAGAAGCCCAACCACAACTAATGATGTGCGTTGAAGTCGCCCAGAACAACCAATTCCGCTGTTGGGAACTGCTTCAGCGTGTCGTCTGCCGCCTGGCTAATGTCATTGAATAGCCAAGTTGCCTCATGGTCCCCGTCGTGTGACCTATAAAGGCACACGTAAACCCGAGTCTGGGAGCCGAGGTCAATGTGCACCTACAGGGTGTAGAAGGAGGACTCCTCCATACATCGCAGACGGCTACAGCAGACGTCCGACCGGACATACAGGCCCCGGCCCTCGGCTTGAAGCTTTATTCAAGCGAATAGCCGGGGTAAAGCAAGTATCGACTACGTGTCTACGTGTCTCCCTGGCCGATAGATCAATACGCCTGTGAACCGGCCAGTACCAACCCGCACGACCAAACATCGTATCGCTACTCCGGAGTCGGACCCCCGCCAAAAACCGGATGTACACTGGCTTATCCTGGAATGCGACACACTTGCGTGTGTGTGGTGGATACGAATATCCTACCACTAGCATATGTTGAATAAACCTATTTATTTGAAAAATGTTTATTTTTCAATCATATCAATATTTTTTCTTAGTTTTTAAATGTTTAAATACTTTTAACGCTGTATGTATCAATTCATTTTAATGTCAGAATTAAATTGCTAAAACCTTAGAGTAGGCAACCAAAAACAAATAACTAAAATAAATTATTTTTTTTTTTTGTAAATAATTTGATTATACCAATACTCTGGTGTCTCTCTAAATCTAAACCTTTTTAGATTAAAAAGCATCTTACCCATCAGTCGAAGCCGTCACAATAGCAACCTTTCCGATAAGTCTGCCACTGTGGTTTTCTCGTGCATTAGTAGTATACGGTAACATTTTCTTGTTTAAAGAATTAATACTCCGTAACATATTTTTCTAAAAAGACCACTTGTTCGATGAAGCCGGAATAACAGACTATTATTTCCAACTTTCCGAGCCAGAATGATTATACAGAATACAATCACCAAGGAATATAGCACTTTGTACCGAGAAATAATCAAAAAAGAGTAATCAACTATAAGATACGAATTGTTATACACTAGTAAAAATATTGTTATCAACAATTATTATCATTCAGTATTCACTATCACTATATAAAATAGTTATCACAGGATACATCATACAGTCTACAGACTATGTAATAGAAATGGACGATATACATCGAATCAACCCGAAATACCGTTAATTCGTCAATACCGAGTAAACATCGATGTTTTTATCGATGCATTGAAGAGGCCAATGGCCTTAACCTATGAGCATAAGCGTCACTTTGCAAGTAGTAGTACTTAATCTACTAAAATTGATAATTGTTGATAAAACAATTATCTTAAAACTTAGCTTTGCTTATCATTATTAGCTGGTTTACTTGCATGTGACGTCACACGTGTCATATGATCAGCGCCATTACAGAAATAGCGTTTTTGCCGCGGTTTTGGAGATTTAAACTTTAACATTGATTTTTATTAAAAATACAGAAGAGTTCCCGGAAATATCAATATAGTGTGCTTATTATGTAATAAATAATAGTTTTAAATCATTTTCGAAAATTAGTCAAATAGCCTATTAACGTGTTGAGTATTAAGTAGGTTGACGGTTAAGTATTAAGTAGGCAGTTAATTGTACCACTCTTGTCATTTTTGGCCGTAGATACGAGCAGCGATTGTTATATTTTGTGCACAAATAGATTTATTTGATTTATTAAAACATTCTTCGATTCTGTCTCATTCTCTCTTAGGCTTAGTCCTATTTACCGCGCAGGGGCGATTCCGGCTGCAATTCTAGCACTCCTTAGAATACCCCGGGATCGCTCCGCAAGCGCCGAAGAAGGCCACCGCGGGGTTTTAGCTGGTAGTGTCGGGTGGGGTGTATATAGGGGTTAGGGACTCGGCCCAGCGGCAGCACGGATAGCCATCATCCGTGCGAGGGGGATGTTGGGTCGTAAGACCGACTAGTCCAGCATACCCGTTTTATTCTTAATCCGCTTCCCTCCGGAGCGGGCGGCAGTAATAAAACGCTTTCCCCGCGACAACAACAAAAAAAAAAGGCTTAGTCCTATAGATTTATGAGTTTGTCTCTTTTTACTGTCGCTTTCTCGTTTCACCGAGTTTCAAATCACAACGATTCTAAAGAAGTTTCAGTGGAAGTTTTACTTCAAAAATAAAATGTATATACATTGCAGGGCTGCCAGATTGTATAATTGGATACAAAATGTGTATAATTTAGTTAGCTCGTGTATAGCAGAGTGCCTTAGATACAAAGGATTCAGAAATAAAAATTCAAGTTTAAAGTAATTTTTCCACATGGCTTCGGCATTTCGAAAAAAGAACGACAGACAAAGATGACCTTTTTTTAGGAGTTGGTTGGTAACGGTTTTTGTATGAGTTTCGATTTTGTTTAACTGTCCCACGTCAGGTGTCAAATTTTGACAACTTATTTATGTCCATATTGACGTAAGCGTAAAACGCGGGAATGTCAAACTTGGAGGTAGTAACATGGTAAACAGTCCATAAAAATAGTTATAATGTGTGGAACTTCGTTCTCTAAACGGCATAAGAAAACTGAAGGGTATTAATAACTACATTGTATTGTGATGCCTGCAAAACCAACTCGGCATTACGCCTTTTAGGAAATTGCGATAATTGTGAAAATGCGAAATCGTGTGTTGAGCGACTTGTTGTTGGAATAATATAAAATTGTAACCATATTTTTTTTTAATAGTCTACTCGATTTCATGTAGAAGAGACACGCTAACGAAAAAACAAACCTTTCTTTGTTCCTGCTCGGATTATGTATACAAAAAAGGGCCTTGAAATAACCACTTAGTGATGCGTCGTAATTTGAATTTCACCAACCGATATTTATTGTAAATTATTTTAAAAGTTTTATCAAAATAACATGCAGATATTTGCTAAAACAATCATTGTATATGATTATAATGCTTATTTCAACTTTATTATGTAAAAACTGTATTCAAAATAACCGAAAATTACGATTTATATAGTCTCGTTTTCGATATGGAAAAAGTACTTTAAAACCAATATATTTATTTATATTTATTGAATCAATCGATAAAACAATTATTAGAAGTTCAACTCACCTAATATAATATAAAATCCGCACACAAAATCACAATAAATAATTACTTTCACAACACCAATGGCCGCCACAGCAGAGCACAGATTACGCATCATTTTTTATTTTTTTAGTTGGTTTAGGCAATGGTTGCATACATCTTACGGCCTTACAAGGCTTTATAAATATGTCTGGTAATAGGTGGTGAAAAAATTCAAGCCAGAATAAACTTTATTTCCATAAAATCAATGTTTAAAATCGCTTGTCAGGTTAAATGTCAGAGAGATGGCGGTATAAAATAAGTTGTTGTTTCTGGCAGCCCTGATACTTTGTCAAAATGAGGTGATGGTGAGGAGATGGCGGTAATATTTCGACGAATATGTTTTAAATATGCAAAGTGCATAGTGATTTCAGTTTTAATAGCTTTTTTCATACAAATTTTGATTGCAGTTCGTTTTTTTCCCTCAATAAATGACAATTTGTTGAAACGAAATGGTTACGTTTCATTTTCGCGTCAGTATGTGGGTGAAGTTTCTGCTAGAAAAAATAATTATGGATATAGCGACGATGAGGATTTAATTATAAATAAACCTCAAAAACAAGCACCAATTCTACGCCTAGAAGAATTAGACTTTAAACCTGTATGTGAAATAAAGAGTAGAGAAGCAATATCTGCTATCCACCGGGCAAAAACGCAGAACTGTAAGCAGCAAATAGTGAATAAAACATGTTTGATACAAGATGGCAATTTCTATCCTACGTTATTACCAAACTATTGTCCTCACAGTGGAATGACATATGGCAAATACCTAGGTTGCTTTGTAGATGAAAAGAAGATGAGACTGCTTTCAGGGTTTTATGGGAATTATGCAAGTACTAACTCTCATGAAACATGTTTGTATATTTGTGTTCAAGCTGGTTTTCCATATGCAGGTGTACAATATGGGTATGTTCACTATGCTTTATTTATAATGTGCTGCTTATCCACTAACAGGCACCACAAGCTTTAGTTAGCATCGCGGTTAATATCAGTGGTTCTATTATGTATTATTATGAAATAAATATACTGTTGTAAATACATTTAGAACAATGTATATTTGTTTGAAGCAATAAAAATACCATAAATGCATTTTCTGTATATTGATAAAGTAAACAAAACAGTAATTCAAATTTGAATTGGAGGCACTGGCCAAACATAAGTTTATCTATACTAATATTATAAAGAGGAAACATTTGTATGTATGTTTGTAACGAATTGGCTCAATACGTACTGGATCAATTTTAAAAATTCTTTCACTATTTTAATGGTACATTATCACTGATTAATATAGGCTATTAATATTACTTGCAAGAAAAAAATAAGCATAGAAAGGTGTAATAGCTTAAGATGTCTCCATGGATTGTATACCTTTTCTTTCAAAAATTACCTACTCGGGGGTGGAGCCGCGAGCAATATCTAATATCAATAAAATAATTCACTTATTTAACTGTTACCTTCACCCATTGAGAGTGAATTGTTGTAAAGCCCTGTCATAATTAATTTGATAAAAAAATAGTTATAAATATTATACACAACTATAATTTTTAGAAATGTTTGTATTTTGAGTATGCAGTAATTTTATTATTTTGACAGACAGTTATTTAATCATCACATTTTTGGGGTAGGTAGCCCCCAAGTTTTTTATTCAGACTCAAACTATAACTCAAATTTGCACAAAAGTTCACACAAGATCTGTTTTTATAGAAATCTAAAATTCATCTAATTGTTAAGGAATGTATATTATAATTACCTTATAATTGAGTGGTATAAAATCAAGAATGCAAAGTATGGCAGACTTATATTTTGGTAATTTAAAAAAGCAATAACTTTATAGTATTTAATTTATAATTTTATTATCCGAAAGACAATTATGCGGTATATTTTTCTGTAATCTTGGGAGGTATTTCAATTTAGGCAATGATAAATCAGTGATAAAATATTAAAATTAATGCTGCAAGATCAAATTTTATTGACTAGTTTGCCGAGTTTGGTTTTGAGTTTTACAAAATTGCCATATTTGAACCCAAATAAGGATAAGATAGCCCCCTTTGCTACTATACTCCTGCGTGGTTTGCCATTTTTGATTCTCACTGCTGATAGAACTGTTACTGTTGTTGAAATGCTTCTGTTTGGTTTATAGCAAAATATTGCCGACTATGATTTTGAGGTTTGGATAATTGCCATCCTTGGTTCTAAAGCAACTTTTGTTTTGGTTTTTAGAAAAGTTTATGGCTGCCTTTGACGTTAAAACATTTCAATAGTCCGTCCACTTATTAGAGTTATATTATATACTGTAACTAGCTGTTGCTCGCGGCTCCGCCCGCGTGGAGGTCATGTTTAAGACAAAAAGTATAAATTACAAAATACCAATTTTCATGCATTTAACTTCAAAAATGAAGGATTTTCATACAAACTTTCTTACCCTATTTTATCCCCTTCGGGGTGGAATTTCCAAAAATCCTGAAATATATATTTTTTATTTTTGACTAAAAGGCCAAATACTAATTTTCGTAAACTTAACTTCAAAAATGACGGATTTTCATACAAACTATCATCCCCTATTTTACCCCCTTAGGGGTGGAATTTCCAAAAACCCTGAAACATATATTTTTTATTTTTAACTGAGAGCCACAATACCAATATTCATGCATTTAACTTCAAAAATGATAGATTTTTCATACAAACTTTCTTACCCTATTTTACCCCCATAGGGGTAGAATTTCCAAAAATCTTAAAATATATATTTTTTATTTTTAACTAAGAAGCCAAATATCAATTTTCATGCGTTTAACTTCAGAAATGACGGATTTTCATACAAACTTTCATCCCCTATTTTACCCCCTTAGGGGTCGTATTTCCCAAAACCCTTCCTTAGTGGATGCCTACGTGATAAAAAGTACATACTGTAAAAATTTCAAGTCTCTAACCCCAGCCGTTTAGGCTGTGCGTTGATCGATCAGTCAGTCAGTCAGTCAGTCAGTCAGCTTCTTCTTTAATATATACAGATTAGACTTATAAGAATTTCATATATTGCCTTAAAATTTTCATATTTGCCCAACAACCTACGTCTCTGACTGGTTTTATACAACTCAATTGTAAATTTAATGACATTAAGATATATAATTAAACATAGTCCAAATAATCAATGACTGTTTTACCTTAAATATGACTTTGGAAGTGTCCACAATTTGGAAGTGTACAAATACACAAAGTAAATTTTTTCTGTAATATATTAAATATAATTATCATTACCAGTCTCTGTTTTGAATATTCTGATATTTTTTAACTTTAATTTAAAACTACTCTTATTATTGACAGTTCTGAATGCTTTTGTGGTGAAACGGCACCACCGTTATCCGCAAAACTTGCTGATGGTGCATGTGATATGAAATGTCCAGCAAATTCCTCTGAGATGTGTGGTGGATATTTTACAATGAACATTTTCGAAACTGGACTTACAAGTAAGTTTGGACTTCTGTATTTATCTTTATTCTTTACTAATAAAAACATTTGGCTGTAATTAATTGATTTTTAAGTTTGTGGGTTATTAAATATATCATAATCATTACATATTTTTTTTTATATTGTTCTATTACATTGCTTGCTGGTTAGCCCAGAGCAGGTACAAATATATCATTGATATTTTTTATGCGTTTGACAGTTGAATATAAACAATAAAAGTTATATTTTCTTTTGTTTATTGTATTTATAACACTTATATACTATATCAATTTTAATTTTCTGCACTCCACTCCTTAACTATGCCAAATCTCACACTGCATGCAAAATATGCTTAAATAGTGATACAATACTTAGTATGAATATACATTATTTTGGTTACATTTATTTAATACTAGCTTAAGCCTGCAGCTTTTTGTATAATTACATTTATAAAAAAAAGCATTTTAAATTTTCTCGTATTTGTAATTTTTCTTTCCACATATATCATATTTGTATGCTGGAACTAGCTTTGTACACTATGTGACCAATTCAGAAAATTCTAGGCAACACAGCTTCTTGAAATTTTAAAGTTTTTTTGTCAAACTATTGTATTGTGAATTTATGTGTTAGTATTAGATGATTACGTAATAATTCCGAAAAATATATTTATTTCTGTAGAAAATGTAGGTTGAATTATCAAATAGTGATACCTTTCAAAGTTCATGGATTTACATTTGATTTGTACTGTTTTTATTACTTCCATTTATTTCTTAGGGGTCGTCCATTAATTACGTGATGTTTTTTTTAGCAAACTTTTATCCTCCTACCCCAAAGTGAAATGTGGTGAGTTTTAGGCTACCTACCTACCTACCCGAAATAACGTATATTTTTTTGGTACAAAGTATACTGCAATTATCAGATTATTATCTTTCAATACAGGTATAATCTGATAAAATTTTGGAAAATTAAGTATTGTGATAAAAATGTCCAGACAGACATTAAGGTTGCAGGTCGTTTTTAATTGGCATAAAAATAATAAAGAAAGGTGTAAAAAAAAACATATATTTGTACATGAATATATTAATGGTGAAACGTGATTAATGGACGATCCCTTATGGTTTGTAATATATTCTATATAAAGTATCACCCAATTCAAAAAGAGATTGAAAATGACACATTTCACTGCAAAAAAAAATAACAACCTATCCTATAAATCAATTAAAGTTATGGGCAAAGCAACAAAATATCTTGAACACCTCCTTAACAAAATTAAAGTTGGTAAACAAGAAATAAGAATTTGCATTTTATAAAAGCTCACAGAATTTTGTATTACAAATGTGTTCAACTAATTATGTAGCTATAACATTTACTGCCATTTATAACTTTTAGTTTAGTTACTAAACGCCTTATGTTGCGAGAGTATATAAGCAACTTTGATTCTTAAAGTGAGAACTATTCATGGAATCTTATTCGTGTCAAGCAACTTTTGTTGCCGACTGTACTGATATACTTAAAACAGGCTAATCACGCATGGAAAGCTGCGGTTATAAAAGCTAGATAATAATGAATAAGCTATTGTACAGTATGCAAAAATGATTTTTTATTTTATTACAGAATTTTTGCCTAACGTACCTGTATCTTCAGAAGTCAATACAGAGTCAGTTAGAATTGTGTTCCTTTTAACATTGAATGGACGAGCACTGAGACAAGTACACAGATTGATTAATGCTTTATACAGAACTAGTCACTACTTTTATATACACATTGATAAGGTAATTGTTGATATTTTATAACGACACAGTGTTACTTTTTACGCGAATGCACGGGAGGAGTATAATGTTTTTTGCTTGTACCTTTGTGTGTATTTATGTAAATAAATGAGTGTTTATTCGTTTGTAGCATCACCAGATTGATGGGTTTGATAAATGAATGTGTTACAGCTCCACAGTTTTATTTTGTGTTTTTGTCAATATCAAGTGTACATAATATGTTAAGGGGCATCCATTAATTACGTGAGGCTCTTAGGGTCGAGTCAAACCTCACCCAATTTCACGTTGTGGGTGCTCTCGTAAAATCACGTTCTTACGGTTTAATTTATTAACTTCAATAAATTAATTTCTTTAGAAAAAATCTTTAATTTTTTTTACTATCTGGATAGACAGACGAGCCGACGGGCCACCTGATGGTAAGTAGACACCAGACAAACAGCATAGCCGCTGCCTACCGTACTCTTAATTTTTTAAGTATGAATAAACAATTACATTTAAAATATGCATTTCGAAAAAGCTCACGTGAAATTAGGGAGGGGGTGGGGGGGGAGGCGGTCGAGCAAAATCTCACGACATCTATCCACGGAGGGAGGGGTGTGTTAGTCTCGCATAATCGCCAAAATTGCCTCACGTAATGAATGGATGCCCTCTAACTAACTTCCTACGAAAGTTTACCTAGTATCTAAATGCAATGATTCGTAATAGTCATAAAAGTGACACGTGACACTGGTATGTCGCCGTCACCAAAATCCAAATGAGCCATAGTAGCTAAATTGAAGATATTTATATCTGTAAATATATTTAGCCAAATTTAATATGCTTTAATTAAAAATAGTAATATCTAATGCAGTATGAATTGACACATTTAAAAATACATTTGATGGTATGATATAACAATAATGATATAATATAATATATTTGGTGTATATGCGTCCTAACAGGCTGACACAGAACCAATATTTTTTTCTTATTAGACTAGTTTTTATTGTGAAATTTGTTTCAGCGGCAAGATTACTTGCATAGAAAATTATCTGTATTAGAAAAAACACTTCCGAATATTAAACTCGCAACAAAGCGTTACTCCACTATATGGGGTGGTGCATCGCTACTGAAAATGCTTTTAACATCAATGAAGGATTTCATCGAGCTTAACTGGAAATGGGACTTTGTAATTAACTTGAGTGAAAGTGATTTTCCTATAAAATCATTAGAAGAATTAGAGAAATTCCTTATTGCTAATAAGGGCCTTAATTTTGTCAAATCCCACGGCCGTGAAGTTCAGAGATTTATCAAAAAACAAGGATTGGATAAAACTTTTATTGAATGTGAAACGCACATGTGGCGCGTAGGCGAGCGAAAATTACCGAGCGGCATTGTTATTGATGGCGGAAGTGATTGGATAGCATTATCGCCAGAATTTGTCTCATACGTTGTTGGTGAAAAAGATGACCTTTTGATCGGCTTGAGTATTATATTCGAACACACTCTTCTACCCGCAGAATCATTTTTTCACACTGTTTTAAGAAACTCCCGCTTCTGTAATACTTACGTCGATAACAACCTCCATGTCACGAACTGGAAACGAAAGCTGGGTTGTAAATGTCAATACAAACATGTGGTTGACTGGTGTGGCTGTTCTCCCAATGACTTTAGAACAGAAGATTGGCCTCGGATACAAAATACACAAGACCGCCAATTATTCTTTGCTCGAAAATTTGAACCAATAATCAATCAAGAAATTGTAAACCGAGTTGAACAGTTTATAGGAATAAATGATCACTACTTACTTAATAATTTAGAAGGTTATTGGCAAAGTCTATATAATGTTGATGATTTAACTGCAAGCAGTGACGATACGCTATTGACTCATGCGGAAAGCATTGCTCGTCACAACGCAAAAATACTATCCGCAGAAGATTGTTTTATAGAACCTGATACAATTGTGGAGATAAACTCGTACAAACACTCAGATATTTACAAAGGAAATCTTATACTGCATAAAGCATTTATAAAGCCTGGTCAAGTTATCATGATAGAAACATGGTACAAACCGAAAAAACGTTTGGAATTAAATTTTGAAAACCATTATGTAGATAACATAAAAACATTTAAAGTTAGTTCAGATTATGACCAAAAAGAAATGATCTTTAGAAATCTCGCAAATATATTAGGTCCATTATCCGAACCTAATCTACTTTACCAGTTTTCTCCCAATACAGATAAAAAAACTGAAAACTTAACAGCAGTTTGGTTAGATCCATCGGGAGTTATTGCTGAAATCAATGCCATCTTGGTAGACGAAAATAATCTAACAAACATTATTAAACCTAATTTAAAAACACCTATATTACCTGGTGTGTGGAAAGTTGGCTTATTTGACCAAAAACAGCTAATAGCATTTACAAAATTCTTGGTTTCACCATTAGTATATTTGTCGGGCAAAGAACTTACACACCAAGAAGCAAATATTCTTCACAGTGGTTCACAAAATTCGTACAAAAATTTCTCATTCATTAAACCACCGGACTTTTTACCAGATCAGGCAGAACGATTGTTACTTCAGAAAATTTCTCATTCAAATGTTAAAAGGACAAACGAAGACTTAAAAGACTGGGTAGACTCTTTAAGTATAGAATTTTATAATGTTTTAGGTTCGTGTGTAGTGTCTAACAATATTTTAAAGGAAAGAATAACCTGTGGGAGACATATTTTTGATTACTGTGAATCTACTCCTTGGAGTTCAATGTCGCCAGATCCAAAAGGCACTATAGGTAATTTGAACCAACTAACAGGTCGTTTGGAAAGAGTATGACGTAAAATTATACTTCAATTAAAGTTGATCGTGTACATAAATAATAATCATAAGGTGCCGAGATGCATATATTCTCTATTATTATAACGAATGTATATATAGTTAACAAATAACGCTTAAAGTAAAAGTAAATATATATGATAATAGGGTAGCTTCCTGTGTTTAATTTTGTACATTATTCGATATGCAACCGAAAATAATACGCAAAAAAATCCCTTTTGAGAAAACAGACTTAAAATTTCTTGCAAATTGAGGTCACAATATTTATTTTAAATATTAGTATGAGCAAAAATGGCTGCGTAGTGATGAAATCACCATCTCCCTCGCACAACGGCGCAGTAATGGCCATTCTGAGAACCGTGACGTCACGAGACATAATAATATTCATACTTTTACTGTAATTTGACAATTACCCCTTCCAGCAGATTTGAAATGCGTCTAATTTACTTATTTTTGTTCGGATTCATAAAATTCTTTCGATAATAGGTTTTTGGTAATGTAACTTGTTGATTAAATTATTTAAAAAATCGTGTCAACTACCCTATTCTATCATACCTAAACCTGACCCAAATAAAGGTTATCTTGTGTAGCGATCTATATGTACTACGTACTAGATGCGGCGATCAGAACAAACATTATGTTCCACCGAGTTGCGAGTGTAACCACCGCACCAACGTTAGTTTGCTTCATGCCACCTAAGTAAGCACGTGTCGAGTTAATTTTAGTTATTTGTAGCGACATTCCCGAACAAATCTGCCTTAAATTGATTTACAGTGAAACTGTTAATCCATACTAATACTATAAATGCTAAAGTAACTCTGTTTGTTTGTTACCTCTTCACGACTAAACGGCTGAACGGATTGTAATGAAATTTGGTGAGGGAATAGTTTATATCCTGGAGAAGGACATATGCTATCTTTTTTCTCAAAAAACAATCTTGAAAGTGGTCAAATAGGAGTTCAAAATTTGTATGGGAAATACGTAATACCTGAACTTTGGGATCTGCTAATTCATATTTAGGCTTTTGGTAAGAAATAAAGAAATACGTGTTTTAACGTTTTTGAAAAATCATCCCTAAAAGGGGCAAAGTGAGGTTAAACTTACGGGGTATTCTTTAGATGCAATCTCAAGATTCAGGCACAACACCTGAGAGGCTGGACAATCGCTACAGATGCCTCAGTGCAGAAGACAACTCCTTGGATTGTATACTTCTGCAATTGTATACAATATTTAATGCTATTTATTTATTTTTCACCAATATTTTTACTTCGCATAATTTTATTTATTTATGGATTAATGGAGAATTTATCTAATTTTACCTTCGAGTCACCTAAATAATTGTAAATAAAAAAAGTTTAAAGTAAAAGTAATTTGTTTCAACAAAATACATGATGACGAATATATTATTTTGGACTCTGCCATTGTTGGGTAATAAAATTAAATGTTAGACAAATACACAATCCCCAGGATAGTTCCTCAAATTACTTATAGAAATGAACTGTCGCATCTGCTCATTGTGATGCTCTTTGGTGGTTGGCTTAGAAAAGGGATAGATGGCATTAGTGTGCGGAAAAGGTATTTGGAACATATTGTTTCTACGACAGTTCGGTCTATCGGTAGAATATATGTCAATGCTTGTGTTCGTACATTTGATGTTTGCGTAAAATTTACATTCATAACTAATTATTCCTTTCCTTTTTAACCCGTACGCACCCAAAATTAGGCACCATAACACAAATAGTCAGGGATCCCTGGTAATATAAAAATTTTACCTTCCAATTAAATTTGTATTATGTTGTCCGTTTGACGTCCAAAGTCCTATTATGAGAGTACATCGTTTTCTTTCCTTACACAGCCTAGATTTGACTTATTTTCGCCCGGTATACGCCTTGATAGCACTCTAGGTACCTTAACTCAAACTATTAATGATGACAGAAGCCGCCATCTTTGGCTCATTGTTTGGTTCATAATGATATTAATTAAGCCCCGGAAGAGCTTACCTGGACTTTGGACGTCTGAGGAAACATAATACAAATTTTATTGGAAGGTAAAATTTTTATATTGTGCAGTCCGTTTGACGTCCAAAGTCCTATTATGAGAGACGTGTTTGTTATCTCCTGGCGGCTTATGACATATAAATGCAACAATGTGAGAATAGAAAGCGTAATAATATATGTGCCACAATTGAATTCACATAATTATTTTCATAAGTAATCACATATTACAACGATAAATATTTATTCAGATAGATAAAACTTGTTGAGAAAGAATTTTCTGAAATGCTATTAATTTCAGATAGAATTTCCTAAAGATACATTGCCTGCTTCTAATTGGCGTTGGTAAGGATTTCAGTTAAAGGTTGAAACGGCTGCTCTACTGTTACCAGGTAATGCATATATTCCAGCCACAACTAATAATCGTTATAAGTACGTAATCGCCATTAATAGTTGGCATGGCTGTCCGAACTGGAACTTTAGACAAACTTTGATAGAACCTCATATATCTTTAGTTGTATATACTATAGTCCTAAGCCAAAGTAGCTACTTTGGTCTAGTGTTCTCATCTGGATATCTATAAACCTACATCCTTAACTCATAATCCATCCATAAATTTCAACCCAGAATGTTGGTATTCAAATGATTGCCTTTGATACAAAAACAGGATTAATAAAATGTAATGTAATGATATTGATAAAATTAGCAGGATAACAATGATACAAGGCTAAACCAAATATCCTGCGGTCTGATTCTAATAAAATCAATGCCGGATATCTTGAAATATCCTATTCGGTAAGTATTTTTATGAAAAAGAAATTTTATGTAATTTTTAACCAACTTTACCTTCCTATTTGGTTTGTTTGGTTATGACTTAGCTAACGTGAATTAGCTAAATGTTAGTAATATGTTTTGTCATAAAATTACTTGAAACTTTTACATCTGTAATAGTTTTACACGCCGACGCTATTGCTAAAAAATGCATAAGAATTTTACGGCAAATTATTTAATGAAAACAAATTTGCTAAGCACTTAGACTTTTTTTCACTGTCAGAGTTGTGCTAGTAAGAAGTTAGATTATTTTGACAGCCCTAAGGTGACCGTTTAATCACAATTGAGACATAAGACTTATGGTCTCCAGCATGATAGCTGATTCCTCCGATCAGAAGACCAAACAGTGGCTAACCAGTCTCAACCGAAATGTACTTTATTGATAGGAATCCGGGAGCTGACCCGTGATAATAGACGTTCGATATGTGTTATGCGATATTGGTACGAAGAACAGGTCGCTACTTAGTGTTCCCATCGTTTCAGAAACTTTGACGTGGCCTTGTTTATAAGGTGCCACTCGGAGCACGTGCGGTTGCGTCAGAGTTTCCGTATTGTACAATCCCGGAAAGTAGTGAGGGATTAGTACAATATTGAAGTTGTCCATCAGAGCCGGTTAGTCCTTCAACAGCAACTTAAGTAGGAGATGGTTATGATCTGTTCTACTTTTCTGTTTTTGCTCATTAAGAATCGCTGGTGTGTGTGAGAGCTGCTGCTTCTTGATGTTGCAGCAATCACCGTGCTAAATTTGATATTGCTCTTTTGTACACTTCTTTAAAATAAATAAATCTAACTCGTTTTGTAATTTACTAAATGGCCCCATTGTCTGTGCGAAGCATCTGTCATGATAGATGTCATAGGAAGCATCCATGTACGTATCGGACTATAGAGCAATGTTTTTTAGCCACCATTTGAGATCTATCAAGGACTATTCCGAAATATACAGAAGGTTCGCGTGGTATTTTTCAAATTGCTGACGCTGCAGAGAATGGCAATGCAACCTTCCCCGGAGGGTGATGAAGGTCGCATAATGTAGGTACCCTAAGAGGCGTTGAGCCTGCTAGAGGGCCTAATTGTTGGCAGCGGGGCGTGTAGGCAGGCTCTGGTGTTTCTTGTGACTTGTGGTAGAGGTTCTGATGCTGCAGAGAATGGAAAAACAACCTTCCCCGGAGGGTGATGAAGACTACTGTGGCTAATAGTTTAACTTGGCATCATTTTAATCATTTGTTTTGTTGCTTGGATAATATTATTTTCAGAAAATACGTATAAGTGAAAAATAATATTGTCTTTTTGTAACTTTATTTATTTGTAAATATAAACCTTGGAATAACCTAATATAGTCAATAATACGCATTTGTTGACAAAGCGACTTAAACAAATAATATTATTGAAAGATTACAGTTTTAGCAATGATGAAAGAAAGCATTTTCAGCAAGGACAGAAGTGGATAGAGTCTGATGCAGGCTTAAATAGAGGCTTATCAGGCAAATGTATGGTTTATAAAAGTCAGAACAAGAAGGAAAGGAAATATTATATAATAATATATGATATCTTATAAATAAAGAATATATATCTATAATAATAAATCTATTTTTTAAATCCATGTAATAGGCTATTTGACTAATTTTCGAAAATGATTTAAAACTATTATTTATTACATAATAAGCGCACTATATTGATATTTCCGGGAAATATACTGTATTTTTAATAAAAATCTATGTTAAAGTTTAAATCTCCAAAACCGCGGCAAAAACGCTATTTCTGTAATGGCGCTGATCATATGACACGTGTGACGTCACATGCAAGTAAACAAGCTAATAATGATAAGCAAAGCTAAGTTATTATCATATATATAATTATCATAAAACTGCTTCAAAAATAGATCAACAATAGAATTTATCACCCAGAAAACATAAAACGCGAAATAAAATCACTCGAAGAAACTATGTTTATTTGCGTGTGACGTCACCAGAGTTGCAACCAATTACAGAGTGTTCACATCTCATATAAAATAAAAAAAAATGTACTTTATTTCGTTTAGTTTGCAAAAAATATACATTGCAGTGTATTTTCAATGTTGTCAAATAGCCTATTGTGCCGATTTTAGCTTTAGGGGTAGATATTTTTGGTAGCTGGTAACATTCTTCATTTGGCAGCATGGTTTCTGGTCTTAGCCAGTTCCCTGCGGAACGAATAAAAAAATCATTAAATACATTGGTTCAGAAGTTACATCTAGGCAGTATGGTCGAATGACTATAGCCTGTCCTTTGGACGAATAAAACGAAAAAAAAAAACAGAAGTTACATCAAAATATTGCCTCCAAAACTTCATGAAAGGTATTTGCAGTACGTATTTCCCGATTTTATTTTATTTATATACACATTTGATAAAGGAAGATGGAAGTTATTGAATCAATAAAAAAAGATAAAGCGTATGTTAAGTCTAAACTAATTGTGAAAACCTGGGAAAATGAATTTAAGACAAAGTATTCTCGTACACCTTCAAAGTTTGACATAAAAGAAGCTCCATCAAAAATCAAATATGCTTATAAGAAATATTTTCAGTTGAAAAGTAGTGCATTAGAAAATACTCTGTCCCTTTGTGATATTGATGATAACTTAGATGAGTCTCCTGAACCTATTATAAGTGATATTACATTAGAAGCGGCCAGTTTATCACCAGAAAAGGATTTGCCTGTCTTGCCTAGTGGTCAAGAACTTGACAAGCTTATGTCATCAGTTCAACATTCCTCCAATGAGCTCCACCCATTCACAGAAAATTTATCCAAGAAGTTATTCCTCAACAGAAAATTTTGTCTGCGAAACCCTAGAAAATTTTGTTCCACTAAATTTCAATCCATGTCAGATGATACTAACAAAACACAAATTATAGAAAACTGTGTGAGTAATTTAATTTCTGTTAGTAAATGTACTTTGAGCAATGAAACCAATAATTTATTTACCAATGAAGAAAATGTATTTTCTCCTGTGCCTTTGATTAATTTAAAAGATCTAAAATCTATATCAAATGTAAGGAAATTTGACAAAGCTTGGTTGAAGAGAACAACTGGCATTGAAACTGAAGAATTAGACCATAAGGTATACAATAATTATGAAGAAAAAGAGAAATTTGGTATTAGAAATATAGACATATTAACCAAAAAGCCAATGGATGTTGTTGAAAATAGTGACTCCGAGGATGATATTACAATCAGCAAATTAAAACCTGCACTCAAGAAAAGAAAAGTTGACAATGTTTGTGATTCTGAGTATAAGAACAGACATAATGAAAGTATTACTGACAATTTTCACATATCTGACCAAAAGGAATTGTTAAGTAAAGGTCAAATGAACAAAGGCAAAAAGAAGAAACAATCTAAAAAACAATGCAGTGAAGTTATAGATCACCCACCAGATGTAAAAGAATATGTTCCTTTTGGTATAGATACAGATATCCTACCAAGGCATTCATTTGATTCCAAGACTCTGGTATCAAATATTATCAGTACAACTGAAGCAACAGCAAAGGTTAAAAAAGTAAATGAATCTGCAGTTAGTACAGCAAATGATGCATTAACCAATAAAATAAAGTTGGGTACCTTAAATGATAACTTTGTCAAGATTAATATAGAAAAAAAGGTATTTGTAAGAGGAAAAAAAAACTTAAATTTTTCAAAATATAAAAAACAACAGTGGAAGAATAAAAAGGCTTTACATGGTGGTATGGAATTTCCTGAATCTGGCAAAATTTCATGTTTTAAATGTGGTGGCTCAGGACATATGTCTAGATATTGTACTGCACATAAAGGAGAATCATTATTACCTTTACAGAGTTATAATGAAAATGATCTATTAACTTTAGAAGATATGCAAAAATATGTTTCAGAGCAAGGGCACAACAAGCAGACACTTTCAGAACAATTAAATGTTGCAAGCAAAACAAGTGAAATTCCAGAATCCTTTTTAAATCTGTTAGAAGAGACAAAAAATACATGTAGTACAGATATAAAGCCTATTTATAGTACCTGTCAAGAAAATCATACAAATGATCTGTTAGCTGTACTACATAAATTTGGCCATCAGTCATTTAGATCTGGTCAAGAAGAAGCAATAAAGCGCATTCTGTCTGGTATGTCAACCTTACTTATACTGTCCACAGGAGGTGGGAAATCTCTTTGTTATCAACTACCTGCCTATATTTACAGTCAGCACTACAAATGTGTAACATTAGTCATATCTCCACTGGTATCATTAATGGAAGATCAAGTATTAAACATGCCAGATTTTTTAAAAGCTGGTTGCTTACATACAAATCAACCATCTACCCAAAGAAGTAAAATTATTCAATGCTTAAAGGATGGCTTAATTAATATTTTATTAATTTCTCCCGAGGCTTTGATATCTGGTGATACTTCTAATGGATTTGCAGGACTATTTAAATCATTACCACCAATTGCATTTGCTTGTATTGATGAAGCCCATTGTGTCTCACAATGGAGCCACAATTTTAGACCTAGTTATTTAATGATCAGCCGAGTTTTACGAGAAAAACTAAATGTCAAATGTATTCTTGGTCTCACTGCTACAGCTTCTCAGACTACTATTAAAAGTATTATTAGTCATTTAAATGTTCCTGATGGTATGAGTGGAGTAATTACAAATCCTACTTTGCCTGATAATCTATGTCTGTCTGTATCATTTGAAAAGGACAAGGACAAAGGGTTAATATCCTTTTTGAACTCTGAACGGATCTGTTTATTCAATTCCATTATTGTCTATTGCATAAGAAGAGATGAATGTGTAAGAGTGGCTGCTATGTTGAGAGCAAGTCTCCAAGAAGTTGGAAAAATTAATATGGAAAAACAGAGCAAAAAACGGAAAAGAATGTCATACATCGCAGAAGCATACCATGCGGGAATGTCACCAGCTCAAAGAAGAAAAATTCAAAATAATTTCATGGATGGCACCTTGAGAATTATAGTTGCAACTGTAGCTTTTGGGATGGGCATAAATAAGTCTGATATCAGATGTATAATTCATTACAATATGCCAAGTAGTTTTGAGTCATATGTTCAAGAGGTTGGCAGAGCTGGGCGAGATGGTGAGATTGCATTTTGTCATGTATTGATGAACAACAGTAATAATGATAAGAGTGAACTATTGAAACATATTCATGCAAACTCTACTGATAGGCCCACCATTAGAAAACTACTTCAAAAAGTTTTTATTCCATGTGAATGTGTTTCACATCAGACAGAATTCACAAAAAAAGTATCTGACAATCAATGTAAAGGTCATGAAGTTGGAATATCTATAGATGACACAGTGGAGGAATTGGATTTGCCTTCAGAAAATATTGCTACATTGTTGTGCTACGTAGAACTCCATTTCAAGAATTATATAAAAGTACTAAATAATGCTTATACCATGTGTAAGATTGCCTCATATGGAGGGCCCCAAATGATACTTCAAGCCGCCAAAACCTGTGTTCCTTTGGCAATGGCAATTCTATTGGAAAGTAAAAAAGATCCATCAGTTGTAAACAAAAGTGTAATAGAATTTAATGTTATTCAAGTGTCTGCTGCAGTAGGCTGGGAAAGTGGTGTAACTAAGTACCAACTAAAGAATTTAGAATGGATTTCAGAAGCAGGAACATCCAGAAGATCTCATTTAAAAATAGAATTTCATACACTTGGTTTCAAAATTAAAGCTAGAGGTGATTTGACACCTACAGAACTCGACAATGTGTTAGATCAATTGTATGAATCTGTGCTATTTCAAGAAAAAACTAAATTATATCAATTAGAAGAATGTAATGAAGCATTTAAGCAACTGGTTGACTCCTCTAAAAATAATGGTTTTGCAAGTGTTAATTTAGATAAATCTAATGAACTTAAATTAACAATAAGGAATTATTTTCAAAGAGATAATACTTTGCCTGAGCATGTGGTTTTAGAAGAAAGAAATTTGGATATAGAACGAGTTATTTCTGATGTAAGGGCTTTAATATCTTCGTACAAGGATTGCACTTTTACAGGAAGGAGTATCGCCAGAATTTTTCAAGGAATTTCTTCGCCAAACTTCCCTGCAATAGTATGGGGAAGATGTAAGTTTTGGCGCTCGCACATACATGAAGACTTTAATGGCTTAATAAAAATTGCAACACAACAAATAATACAAATGAAAGTATAATTCTTCAAAAGCATAAATTATTTTTTCTATATTTAGTCTCAAATTTGACAAGGATTTAAATGTAGGATCTGACTGACTATTAACAATAATATTATTATAAAATGGATATATGGATTAAACAACTTTCTTGCTACGCCCTTAATTCCGTGCGAAGGCTACAAATGGAGGTTAATTGCTGATTATCTTTACCAAATATGTAAGTTAAGTTTTCAGCCTTGAAATGAATAGATGAAGGTAATTTTACTTTTTAAATAGGTACAACTAGCAAACAGTAGGTATTATAAAATTTGCGACTGACCTGCAATTTTGGCCGGGGCACAAAAAATAAACTAATTAGATGGATTTATATAATTTTGTAATACAGACATTTTTAACTCTTTTGTTTTTTTCTCTGACCTAATTCCTAACAAATAATTTTACTTACCATGCCTACTTTACGGAAGAGTGTCTTGCAGAGCGAACCATACATAATTTATCTTACCTGCCTGTATTATAAAGACATAAGCTTAAACTAGAATATGTATTTGTGGGTTTTTTTTTACAAAAATCAACAGCCTAATACAAAAAATTTTGCTTATATCTATGTACAAATTCAATGAGGTCAATTACAGATTTTTGATAACATGACCCACGAACAGTTGACAACGACCACCTGTTAGGTCCCACACTTTGTCCGCAATACTGCTGAACAGTAGAGTGATCGAAAATACCAAAACAACAGAATTAAGATTTTAAGTTCATATAAAATATTGATATTGTTCAATGTACGGTAGGCAGCGGCTCTGCTGTGCTCTGGCATTGCAGAAGTCTATGGGCGGCGGTGACTACTTACCATCAGTTGCAATAGACTTAAACGTCGCTACGGCAACCGCTCTTTTGTGGTATTATTTGACGGTCGATGTATAACAACAGTGTACGTTATGAATGTCGAGACTGCAGCTACTGGCAGGAACTAGGGGGCCCTATCGATCGCGGGGCCCTGGGCACGTGCCCAGAGTGCCCAGTGGGAAAGGTGGGCCTGATTACAGGACGTGCCCATCTGCAAATCTAATTGAACGCTATTGAACGCTGAGACAAACGTCTATTAGATTTGCAGATGGGCACGTCCTGTAATCAGGCCCACCTTTCCCACTGGGCACTCTGGGCACGTGCCCAGGGCCCCGCGATCGATAGGGCCCCCTAGTTCCTGCCAG
This sequence comes from Laothoe populi, assembly GCA_905220505.1. Taxonomy (NCBI): domain Eukaryota; kingdom Metazoa; phylum Arthropoda; class Insecta; order Lepidoptera; family Sphingidae; genus Laothoe; species Laothoe populi. Next base: position 10,778,691 of record HG992147.1, on the reverse strand, counting down.
TAGCTGCAGTCTCGACATTCATAACGTACACTGTTGTTATACATCGACCGTCAAATAATACCACAAAAGAGCGGTTGCCGTAGCGACGTTTAAGTCTATTGCAAGTCTCGACTGTTGACATACCACGCAGAATCGTTCATTGACACGTCGTTATTACTCGTTATGACATCGAAAATCCAAGAAAGTCATCCTTCATCATCATCATCATCACATAAATTTTATTTACTTATTTAACTTTTTATTACGTGACATTGGCAAAATTGTGGAGTTGTTCCTCCGCAGAGGCCATTAAAGCAAGAAGAAGAAGACATCGAAAATCTTAATTCATAGTGAAGTATTTCCACGATTAAGGATTGTCAATTAAAATATACACTTCAAAATTGTGGAAAAATAAAAATCATATATTCATGAAATATGCTATTTAATGTCGTTAATTGAGAAGAAAACTGAAAAAAACAATTTTATCTTTACTTTCCTCGATATAATGTTTTTTTTGTTATCAATAAAACAAAATATCTTCAGTTAATATAATTAAATGTATGGTTATATAATTTATTACCTTGCATTTTGCAATAAGCTGTTGTTTTTGACATAAGTGTCAATTTGTAAAACTTTGTTATATTTCATTATTATAATTTATAATATAAAAATGGATTTTAACACAACACAGCAGCCATCAGGATTGTCTCAAGCTCTTCCAATACTTAACAGAAAGTAAGTATAAGGCTATTATCAAATGTAATTTGTCGTTCACATAAAGTCACTTTGCCCAAGTTTTTTTTTGAAAACGTATCTAATATTATAGGCGTAAGCGTACATCAAAGGCTACTAGCAGCCAAATTGAAACTCTAATATGTAAGTTAGAAGCGCAGTCGTGGTTGGTAACCAGACGCTTTCATGGTCTCCAAGGCCGCGAAAACTTTGACTCTGGTTGGAGGGAGATCGCGAATGATCTCAATAGCCTCCCAAACGGCTCAATTAAAACGCCAGATCAGTGGATCAAGGTAATTTAAATTACCTTTTCACTAGGTAATTAGTTTGTTTAAACTAGAATAATATAGTACATTATTATTAGCAAACAGTAGGTACAGTAGTATTAGTATAGTTAGAAATCATTAGCTAGGATTGTTTATGTTACATTCTATTTATATGTGTGTGTATTGTTATACAATTCATTTGTGTATATTTCAGGTGTGGCGAGACTTCAAGTGTAAGGCTTGTGCAAGGGCTGCAAAATTAAAAAAAAACATATCGGCTACAGGTAATCAGCCCATTAATGATCTGCCTCTAAATGAAATTGAAAAAAGAATCATTTCATTAATTGGTGCTGATTACACTTTTGGAACTAACTGTCCTGATTCAATGCCAGAAGAAGATGTGAGTTCCTATGTCAAGCTATGATCATAATAATATTTTCTATTTCATTAATTATCTATACTATATTCTACTAAAATTTATATCCTTTCTAGATCTAACTACTATTACTATTATTGTATTGTTTACAGTTGGTGCATTGTGAATTGGAGGCTGGTGTAGTAGAGATTTCTCCTATAGATTTACCAAGTGAGTTAAAATATATTTTCATCTTTTTGTATATTCTTAAATGTATATTTTTAAGTTTAGTGTTTTATTAATAAAAATAATTTTAAGTTACAGATAATATACAAATTGAGGTGATGGACAGTTGTGATCTACCACCAGAACCATTACTTACTCAACAAATAAGTAAGTCTTATCTTCTTATTTTTTATAGCAATAATGAATTCACTAAAATTACAACCATGTAATATTTAACTTAATTATTTTAGCTACCACTGAAAATATCACAGTCGATACAAGACCACCCATTGAATGTGAGCAGGTGCACTTCAGGAAACGTAGGAGTAAGTCTGAACTTCTATATATTTGCTAAGTATCTTCCCATTTGTGGATATGTACTCATCAATTTGGTCAAATGAATCAAACGGTAAAAAAACTCATTGTGAGAAAATCTGCGAATTTTCTATAGTGATTTCAAAGGTATGTGAAATCTATCCACATTAGACCAGTGTGGTGGACTAAGGCCTTACCCCTCTCATTAGGGGAGGAGACCAGTGCCGGAGGTCAGAAGTTGTCATGTGTTTAATACCGGGCTGGTGTTATATTATCATGCAACATAGTAATAAAAGCTCAGAGAAGAGATGTCCCTACTATTTTTTTTTGCTAATTACAGATCTTAACCCACGGCGAAGCGCAAGGGATGAGCTAAACAGTGCTAAAGCAGAATTTGCAGCTATTGCCAAAACCAATGCAGAGTCAATGAGGGTATGATATATGCAGCATAAATCACTTTACCCACTGGCTGGATTTATTAAGCTATTTTAATTGTTTCTGTAACTATAAATATTTTATTTTTGTCAGATTTTGGCAAATGCTGCTGAACAACAAGCAGAGGCAGCCAAAATGCATGCAGAAGCTGCCCAAACGCAAGCAGTGGCCACAAAAGTCCAGGCCGAGGCGTTGTTGATTTTAGCGCAAGGGGTGAATAAGATAGGCGACTATTTAACCAGTTTGGAAAAAAAATAAAAAATCAATTTGTTTAAAATAAACAGTGTATATTATTTATAATATATGTATATTTTCTCGTAGTTATTTTTACACAAATTAACAATTAAACACATTACAAGCAAGTGGTTATCATCGCTTACAGGCTATAAATATAAGTAAATGGGTATGATAAATAAAAAAAAAAACTAACGAGTTGTTTAAAATTTACAGATACAACATAGGTATCTGTAAATTTTAAACAACTCGTTAGTTTTTTTTCAGATTACTGTGAAAACAGTTAGTTAATTAAATAAACGAAAATGCACTGAAACGAAAATGCATGAAGGGTTCCATAGTCAAAACTTTAACTGTTATTTCTTTTAATGCTGTACTATAGGCTAGTAAATAAAAAAAACGTCAATATGGAATTGTTGCCGGTATGCTAATAGGGTTGTTCCCTATACCGTCATAAGATAGATGAAAATTAGCTAGGCGAAACTTTAATGTAACGATTACATGTCCGTCTAGCACTACAGTTTATTCTATTTAACTGAAATGATTTGCGATAAGCCTTCTTCGTATACGCTCTGCGTCTGCGCGCCCAGTTAGCCCTGTAATATAAATATGTATATCTAAATTGAAAAAGCAATAGTAAAATACTATATTAACTAGTTTTTTCTGGCGGCTCTGTCTGTGTAAGATTGTTGAACTGAAGGGCAAGGTTTTTTTAAATTTATTATTTCTTTCGTTTAATAATTATAAATGTGAAACTAACTGCTTCGACATTTATAATATTAATATGGAAGTATGGATGGAAAATACACTCAAATTGTGAAAATACTTCTACACTTAAAGTCTCAAAATAATTACCTGTATCAGTTAAATCATTTCTGTTTTCATTGTTAAATATTATTGTGGATTCATGTGATTCACCATCTAATTTATATTTGATTCGCATATTGTGAATCACAGCACATGCATTTATTATTTGGCCAGCAATATTCGGTTCGTACATAAGCTGTCGCTGTCTCGACAGACATCTAAATGTACTTTTTAGTACACCAAAGCACCTTTCTACAACATTTCTTGCACTACAGTGTGCATGAGTGTATCTGTGCTCCGGTGTACCTGATGGTTGATGCTTAATGGGTGTCATTAACCAAGGTTCCAAGGGGTATCCATCATCACCTAAAACAAATAATTAGTAGAATTATTATATATATATATATATATAAAACAGCTGCTATGTATTCCATTGGGTATTGCTTTCAGTGGCTCAATGATTCTCCTATTCTTGAATACTTATACCTGTCTTGTAAGGTTGGCAATTTGCCATCATTCTTCTAATAATATCTACCACTGTGGTATCTTAGTATGACACTGTTCTTGAACAGCCTGTGGCTGTTTAACAATAAAGAACTTACCAAGTAACCATGAATGCCGGTCACCATTATCATAATGCCGCTTCATGGTGGAGCGCACTGGTGAATTTGCCCATATATGAGCATCATGTCTAGCTCCAGGCCATTGGGCATTAATATTTAAAATGACTAAATCTGGGTCACAAACCTAAAATACAATACAAAAATAATATTGTAATAAATATAATAAAGTATTCAATCAAATAAAACAATAGCTAACAATTGAAGTTAAACTTACAACTTGTACATTTAATGAATGACCCTCATGATGGCCACTGACATAAGCCTCTTCATGCACTTTTGGTGCCAAAATTTTTATGTGTGTACAATCAATGGCTCCAATGGTATTTGGGAAAGGTTGTGGAGCATTTCTAAATTTTTCCTTGGCTATTTGTCTTTGCATATTCGTCATTGGGAACCGAATATGCTTCCTCAACAAAATATTGTTGATTGCCATTGTTACCTGACGGATAACGCGACTTATAGACTTTTGGCTCATGCTACAACCCCATTGGAGACCAATAGACTCTTGGTAGCATCCAGAGGCGTAAAATCGGAGTGTCGTCAATATCTAAAATATCGCAAGAAGGCATTAGCAGAAAGAAAATTAAAAACAATATGAGTGTAAGGCTCTCACATAAATGGTTAAAAAATTATTTAGACGTACTCACTTGGGATTCCGTGGAAAGGCCGTAAGGTCGTTGCCTTTGAAGACACGGTCGTAGTTCTTCTACGAGTTCAGCCAAAATATCTTTGTTTATTCTATACAATTTAATAAACTCACTTTCTGCCAAATTAAGTGGATTTTGCATCCGTCGTAAATTTCTGGCTGTTTGCCGTCGATTAATTATTCCGTCTCGGTGTTCGAGCATAAATAAATTCCACGCCAAGTATTCTTCAGCCATTATTAATGATTTTAAGGTCAAAATAAAGGAAATTAACTCTTGAAATTAATATATCGACCGTAACGCAAATTTAGCACGCTGTTAAATTCCGCCGCTAAGACATCGACCGTAATTGATATACTGACAGTCAATGCGTTATGATACCGTCAATAATCTATATTTTAAAATGTCGAGACTACCAAAAATTGTTATGATGAGTTCGTTATGTCATACCGACCAATCACGATTGTTATGCGAGCGTTTTGTATGTCGAGACTGCAGCCACAGATTACCAAACGATACCATATCTATTACTGAAAAACATATTTATTAAAAAAAACCGGGGAAAGTCCCGTTCGAGAGAAAGTGATGGGAGTTATAACATCCAAATAGTTCTTGTAAAATGAATAGATGGCATTAGTGGGCGGACAAGGTTTTTGGAACATCTTTCTTCTTCGACAGTTCGTGTCTATAGAATATAAGTCAATGGCTATAACAATGTTCTAATGGATGTTCTGTTTGTCATTGAGCAGTTCCATTGCTTGTTTCAGAAGATCTCTTATATCTCATCAAATCTCTTATAGGTATTTAAATGGGCCTATAACGGAAAAAATTGTTGAATAACAAAATTTTTTTTTATAAATATTTTTTTTTGTATAAATAATTGTCTACGAACCAATACTTATCGGGACTTCAATAGTCCCGATAAGTATTGGTTTAAGAAGGACTTACCACTAAGTGGACTAAATACGCGTACCGTTTTAGATAAGTAATTGGGATTAAATGAAGCAGGTACTTGGGTTCTGGTATTTCTATACATAGACAATAGAATAAGTGTACCTAGTCTCTAATACACTCAAAAGTCATACTCATACTCCTATCTAGATCAAACCTCTATGGTGACTGCGGTCCCACATCACGAAGACCCGAACAAATACTTGAAAATCACCAACCTTTGTTTTAATGCGATTGTCATGCGGCATTGTAGTTACAGTCTACAGTCACAGCCTACCTACAAAATATGTGCCTAGTACAAGCCCGCTTGTATGTATTATATAGGCCTTGCTAAAGTTTCCATAAAAACAATGATACATTGAATAAATGTCGATATCACCGCCGTAATCCAGCTGTTTATTTAGATTAGGTTAGTTCAGAACACTTCACATACTACAACCAAGGTAACCGGCCACTGTGTACAGCCACACCAATGGCCTAGCTTGCCTTAGACGGGCCCTGTATAAAATGTTGGTGGCCAAATGAATTTAAGTGAGATTGTGGATAGCATTTTGCAAATTTTTCTTACACTCGTTCGGGGCTTTTGTAGTTCAGGGGCCCCGTATCATTGATACGGCGGTTGCTACGCTCCTGAACCACACGTACCTATGTAAGCAAAAATACGAGGTAGCGGCTCCTTCTGACAAATCGCGCTCGTGTTCAGGAGTCAATGTTATATCCAGTTACTCCAGGCGGGTAAAATATTGTCTTTTTTCGAGAGACTTATTTATTATCTTGAAAACTATAATCAAGTATTGTGAAAAATTAAAACAAATTATTTAAATAAACACTAATAAAGGCCACAGCACATTATCATCATCATCAAATCATTTTAGACATGGTTTAAATCAATAATAATCTTAAACGTTGTTTACTAAAACACATATTTAGACTTAGTTAAGCATATTTAATAAATATTATTTATTATAACTACAGATCGCCCATCGTCGAAATTCGAACATAACTAATAAAAAAATAAAATTAAGTATTAGTAATTTAAAGTTCTTTTTTCAAAAAGTATACTTCTATAATAATCATTGCATAAATTTATATGATTTTTGTTCTATTACGTCAGCTGAGAGAGTATATACGGAGTGTACACATATAGTTCGCGACAGGTCGACATGGCAATCGGGGTATGAGGCTAGGCGCGGGGGAGGGGGTCACCCCGGATACCCGCACATCGCCCGCGCCATCTTAGTCGTAGCGCTGCACGACGCACGAGTCCGCATCGACCGCGTTTATTGATATCGATCTCGCTCATATTGTTCTTCGTCGTTGTGTATTAAAATGAGTTCGGCCGCTTCCTCGTCACGTGTTAAAACAAAAAAACAATAATTAATTCTTAAGCACGAGAACTAAACTGAAAAATATTAGAAAATTGTGATATTAAACGGAAAGACAATTATTATAATTAGCCTGTCAATCAGACATCGGATATGATTGCGTTTTACACCGGCTTTTTAGAACTTTTCGCAGAATACAATCTGAATCGAAATTAGCAGGACCCAATAAACAATTAAAAACATAATTGATATTGATTGTGATGAATAATAGATCATTGTGAAACAAGTGCGACAAGTTGTCGATTGCCCACGAAAGCGAAGTTGAACGCACGAGCGAAGCGAGTGCGGTCATTCGCTTGAGTGGGTTGAGTGGGCAATCGACAACGTCGCACGAGTTGCACATACTATTTTGTATTACAAATGCGGTGATATATGTAAGTACAAAATTGGGGTCCAGGGGCGAAGCCCCGGCGGGGGGTTGGGGGGGCGGAGCCCCCGCCCCGGCGGGGGGTTGGGGGGCCGGAGCCCCCCCAGTCCCTCAAAACAAATAAAAAGTTTTAAAAGAAGAAAAAAATATATTTTAAACAATAAATAAAAATTTTTTTAAAAGGACGAAGCCTTTTCGGACCAGAAATAATAGCTGAAAAATTAAGCATTCAAAAAAGTATCAATTAATTACAAATAAATATAAATTTATTTGATCAGAACAAAAAATAACAAGAACAACAACAGCAACATAAATAAGTTACTTTTTTTCAGTGTCATTTAAAAGAACTGTAATGTTTGTGCAGTTCGTAAATGTAATATTCAAATTCATGGCGTTTTTAGATGAAACCTGCTCTAAAATTTCGGATCTTTCATTTTCTTGATGCATCAATTTTATCTAAATTTGCGTGTGCCAAGAATAATTTGAGTGCGACAAGTAAACTTGTCGCACTCGTCGGCAAACGGTTCTTTTTCAAACGTAACAGCGAGCGTCAAGATACTACTTTTCCCGCATGAGTAATACAAAATATTATTATAAAATACGTTACTTATAATAAACCATATTTAATTAATTTTAGTCTTATTTTCTTGCATTGCAATAAAATAAATATCGATATAAACTAATTGCTACAATTTGCCACATCACTAGAAAATTGCCATGTCGACCTGTCGCGTACTATTATATGTTATTAGCATGTGTTATGTTTTACATTGATAGTCTGAATATATACAAAGAATGAAAAAAAAATCAATATAATTTCATATCATATATAAATAATATTATTATTTAACATATACATTTTAGTTTTCTGCACTCGTTCATATAAGCTTTAACTATGCCAAATTTCACACTCCACGGCGCGCGTAATCCATACTAATACTATAAATGCGAAAGTAACTCTGTTTGTTTGTTTGTTTGTTTGTTTGTTTGTTACCTCTTCACGACCAAACGGCTGAACGGATTGTAATGAAATTTGGTAAGGGAATAGATTATATCCTGGAGAAGGACATAGGCTATCTTTTTTCATAAAAAAATAAATAAAAAGAGTCAAATAGGAGTTTAAAATTTGTATGGGAAATCCATAATTCCTCGACTTAGAGATCTGTAAATTCATATTTAGGCTTTTGGTAGGAAATAAATAAATACGTGTTTCAACGTTTTTGGAAAATCATCCCTAAAAGGGGCAAAGTGAGTTTAAACTTATGGGGTATTCTTTAGATGCAATCTCAAGATTCAGGAACAACACCTGAGAGGCTGGACATGGCTGGATCGCTACAGGTGCCTCAGTGCACAAGACAACTCCTTGGATTGTATACTTCTGCTCCCGAATATAACCTCCACGCAGGCGGAGCCGCGAGCAACAGCTAGTATGTTTATAAAGGAGTACAAAGTTAGTTCCCTTCACGTATTAAAATTGATGGTTGGCGGGCGTAAGCGATTTTTTTTGCGAAATTCAGTTATATATAGTTCGCAATTAGCAATTTTTTTACATGATTAAGCCTGTTTCAATTGTTTGTGCACTCTTTAGGCACTCAAATCAATTGATAAAACGGAGCTCATGTTTTCAGGACACATTTATTTTAGAACATATGTTCATAAATGCATGAAAATAAGTCATAAAGATGTAAGTGCGTACACAAGTAATATATTACTTTTGCTAAAATCCACGCAATTTATTTCATAATTATTATTTTTACAAAAAAAAAAACTTTAAACATCTCTTCTGTAACTTTTCAAAAATGTCGCTTAGATCAAATAACCCACAAACCGTCTATATACATATAGATAACATTGAACGTATCATTATTACCATTCAAGTTACAAGGTAAAATTATAATCGTGAAAATAATGTTTATGATTTATATTTTATTTACATTTAATGTAATATGAACACACCAAATCTATCACTTAATGAATTATACGAATGCTTCACATGGCAAGCTCCAAACGAATTAAATTGTGTTAAAATAATTCTAGACAGATATTGAAACAAAACTATTGTATTGTGCAATATTGCGCTTTAAAATATCAGCACAGAGACCCAGCACTCTCTCAAACCTGCAAAGAAAAATATCATTAGGTATACTTATAGACCAAGGAAATGTGTACATACATCACGCAGTCAACATTTTAACTAGTTTACGAGTTCCGTTTAATCCTACTAATATTATAAATGCGAATGATTGGATGGATGCATGTTTGTTACTTAATCACGCTGCAACGGCTGGACAGATCTGGTTGAAATTTGGCAGAGAGATAGGTTATAGTGTGGAATAGCACATAGGCGGGCACTTTTTATCCCTAAAAATGCCCGCTTCCTATGAGATAGCAAAATATAGAAAGGTGTAATAGTTTAAGATGCCTCCATGGATTGTAAACCTTTTCTTCCAAAAAAACCTCCACGCGGGCGGAGCCGCGGGTAACATCTAGTAATACCATTTTGTAGTGGTAGAACCACGCTGTAGACATATTTGTCTACAGCATGAATGGGCCGGCTCGACCGGCGTAGTACCACTGTCTCACAGAATACCAACGTAAAGTGATAATTTACTGTCGCGTTTCGTATGGTAAGTGAGATATCCCGAGGCCCAGATTCCCCCTTCTCTTCCCTAATCTCTATTCCTGTCCTTCAAGGCCGACAGCGCATACATGATACTTTCGGTATTGTGGATGTTCATGGGCGGTGGAGATCACTTAACATCAGGAGACCCACTGGATCGTTTGTCGGACTATGCTATAAAAAAAAATATATATAAGTTGCCTCGTACCTGGCGCGGTCTAGTTTGACGCACTTGAGCGACCCGGCGGCGCGCACGGTGGCGGCGCGCGGCCTGTCCAGTAACAACGCTATCTCACCGAAGTAGTCCGAGGGGCCCAGTCTGCCTACTTCCACGGCGGCATCCTCCCCCTGCCCACTACGTTGCTGCAACACAACCGCAGTACCTGTGCAAAAGTATCACCTACTATTATAAATCAATCAAACCACATTCAAATAAACAATACATGCGTCGGAGAAACTGGTGTAGTTAAAAGTAAAAAAATACATATTTATATATATATAATTCTACTGTACGTGTGTATGTCACTGAACCCCTCCTAAACGGTTGGACCGATTTGAATGATATTTTTTCTTAGAGTATTTAACACTGGAGACGCCATTGAGCGCTTACCCCGTATGACAAATGTAAGAGCACGGTGCTCATACACGTTCTATAAAACGAGTTGCGCTTCGTGATCCGCCACTAAAAAAGTGACATCACGTGCGAATGGAGCTCCCTGAAAACGCGAGCCTGTAGCGGTATTAACATGTAAAAATAGATCTGACACATCAAACTTACAAAAATACAAAATTATTTTTCACCTGGACATATTTTTTTAAAGTAATATTATCATTAAAAGCAACAAAACATATAATCTCTAAAAATTATCATCGGGTAATAAATGTTGCCATATTAAACTTTTAGCCACAGTAGTGCAAAATTTATTTGCATTCAATATCTTAACCCCTCCAGTCAGGAAGGATATTAAAAAAAAAGTCGGGAGTAAAGCAACAAGCTTTTATTTCCATAGCATTAAAGTTAAAAATTGCATGCAAGAACGGCGAGTGTTGCTAGTGTACGCGCCGCCGGCGTGTCTATCCGTCATGACAGTTTAAACGCAAGTTGTTTTTTTAATATTCATTTTTAACTAATGTTGCCCGCGGCTCCGCCCGCGTGTAGGTCTTGGAGCATTTTAACCTTCTATATTTTGCTATCCCATAAGAAGCGTGCATTTTTTCGAGTTAAAAGTGGTCTTTGTCAGTTTTCTGATCCCTAAACTGCCACTATGCAAAAAATCATGTCGATCCTTTGCTCTGTGAAAAACTAAACTATCCCATGGGAACTGTACATTTCTCCGGGATAAAAAGTAGCCTATGTGCTTTTCCAGACTATAATCTATCTCTGTGCCAAATTTTCAGTAGATCCGTCCAGCCGTTGTAGCGTGATTGGATATCAAACAACCATGCATCCATCCAAACATACGCATTTATAATATTAGTAGGATTACTTTATTTATGCTTCTTAATTTATAATTTAAAAATATTAGGAGAGTTGACATATCGACTAAGTTTACAATTTCATAAACTTTATGCCAGTGTAGCATTTTGGGTGGTTTATGTGGTAACACTGTCGTTTATGCAAGACTCAAATAGTGTTGTAGATAAACTTATAAAGGTTATCGATAAAATTACTAATCCATCTGGACTGTATTCTAAACACATACTTTTAATGTAAATAGTTCTAACACACTAGGAATGTCACAAAATATGACAAAACCAGAATAAAGTTTTTGTCAAAAAAAGTGATCCTAAAATTGTATCCGGTATATTTAAAAAATATTTAGGTATGAATTTTGGCGCCATTCATTTATTACGTAAGATGATTGTGGGGGGGGAATCGATCATGTCTTATTTTTTCTTACAAGGGGTGGGAGGGAGTCTTAATAGTTCTTACGTAAGATCACACAAATGCGCAAAGTTAGGATTATACTTTGAAAAAACGCGGGCCATGCCTATAATTTTAAAAACAAGCAACTTAGATTTTTTTAATTTTTTTTGTTAACCGGTATGACTTGCCTTTTCACCCGGTTCCGGCTTGACGTCGACTTTTGGGACACCCTGTATTCATGTCGAGATCTCAAGCCCTTTTTAAATGCTCTTCATAATAGATAGCCGTTAGCCGGCTACCACACCAAAACAGGCGATAATCGCTCTCAATGACATACAATAATTTCATTCACATCATTTGCTAATCGCATTCGTTACCAGTAACACTGTATTTCTTGGCTCCGCTTATTTAATTTGAAATTTTATGGAATAACAGAACACTTCATTTTCTTACAAACTATATACCATTAGAAAGGTCGTGTTGTGTACTTTCCGGTGGTATATTTGCTGAGGTATAATCGGAATACCTCAAAACGAGTGAGTAATCAACATTTTAAAATAATTTGCAACGGCCGTCATTGTTGTGTTGCATGTGCTGACATACCTGAAAAACGCTACTCTACAATTAGTGTTGACCAAAAAAAAATGGAAGTGTCACGGATGATGTGCAAAGCAACCAAAAACTGATAACAGTAATACACCTTTACGTCCCATTGACTCACCCGGGAAGTCGAGGAACAATAATGACTCGCTACCTTTTAATGACAATATTACGCATCGAAAAAAGCCACTGTTGATACTAGCGCAATTAGTGGAAGTTCCGGCTTAAACTCTTCCGCGTCAGTTATTACAAAGATAGACGCTAGGGAAATAATAAGAGAAGAATTCAATGTCATGAAATTGGCTTTAGCACAGGAGCTTAACCAAACACTTAAGCAGATGGTGAGAACCGAATTTCAATCTCGAAAATCAATTCATAAAACAGGAAATAACTGCTTTGGATAATAATGTTTGTTTCTGAATGAAAATTATGAAACCACCAAATCCGCCATCGCCAAATACCAAGACACACTGGGAGAGCTAAAGAAATAGAACGTTCAGTTAACATATACGTTACAGGATCTGCAAATCAGGCTTCAGGTTGCTGAGCAGCATAACCGTTCTAACAATCTTGAGATAGAGTGTGTCCCCGAGCACAAACAGTAAAACTTGCTATCTATAATTACTCAGCTGTCTAAGGTATCCTGCAACTTGAAAGAATCCGACATTCATCATTGCACTCGTGTGGTAAAAAGTAACAGAGAAGACAAGAGACCTCGCTCAATCATTGTTAAATTGGCTACCTCTAGGCTTCGGGATACATTTTAGCGAAAACAATAAATTTTAATAAGGCAAATCCAAACGACAAGCTCAGTACTGCTCACATAGGCATTGGAGGTAATAAATCGCCGCTTTACATTGTTGAGCACCTTTCACCTAAAAACAAATTACACGCAGCGGCTCGCCAGATCGTCAAAGAAAAAGAGTACAAATTCGTGTAGATTAAGCAAGGTCGTGTTTTCATTAGGAAAACAGAAGAAGACGAGTTTACTTATATAAGAAACCAAGAGACCAGAACCGACCTAAAACAATTCTCTGCCATATCCATACTAGCTGTTGCTCGCGGCTCCGCCCCCGTGGAGTTTATTTTCGGGAGCAGAAGTATCAATGCAAGGAGTTGTCTTCTGCACTGAGACACCTATAGCGATCGTCCTGAATCTCAGGTGTTGTGACTGTCTAGATGGCTAGACAGGCACAACTCCTAACTTAAGCTTCTAGCACTCCTTATAATACCCCGGGATCACTCCGTAAGTGTCGAAGAAGGCCACCGCGGGGTTTTAGCTGGTAGTGTCCGGTTGGGTGTACATAAGTAGTAGGGACTCGGCCCAGCCGCAGCCCGAATAGCCATCATCCGGGCGAGGGGGTGCTGGGTCGTAAGACCAGCTAGTCCAGCATAACCGTTTTAATCTCATTCCGCTTCCCCCAGAAGCGGACGGCAGTAATAAAATGCTTTCCCCGCGACAAAAAAAAAGTGTTGTGCCTGAAGCTAGAGATTACATTTAAAGAATACCTCATAAGTTAACTCCTCACTTCGCCCTTTAAGGGATGATTTGGTAAAAACGTTGAAACACGTATTTCTTTATTTTTTACCTAAAGCATAATTCATATTTAGGAATTTTCAGATCCCTAAGTTGAAGTATTACGGATTGCCCATACAAACTTTTAACCTCTATTTCACCCCTTTCAAGATATTTTTTTGAGACAAAAGATACCCTATGTCCTTCCCTAGGATATAATCTATCCCTCTACTGAATTTCATTAGGATTTGTTCACCCGTTTAGTCATGAAAAGGTAAGAAACAGACATACAAACAACAATATTAATTTTGCTGCGGAGATATTTTAAAACTGTAATATCTCCTAAGATATTCATTGAAATCAAATGACGTAAAGGGCAACTTTGTTCAAAATTAAATACTTGTGATGAATAAAGTATTTATTTGGATAAGGATTAATACCATGTTTATAAAAACCCCTTTCCAAATAATACATTGTTTCAGAACAAATTCGATAACCATTAAAAAGGTTATAGTGAGCCAACCGAAATATATAGACATATGCTATCGCGGACTTTTTTTGGAACTTTTTAAGAGGAACAATTTCGTCGTACATGATCGTTATGTAACTTTAACCGTTAACGCAGCGTACGCAACGGAAGCTCTCAAAAGGAATCAATTTTCCCCGTTTTTGCAACATTTTTCATTGCTGCTCCGCTCCTATTGGTGATAGCGTGATGTTATATACCCTATAGCGCTCCTCGATAAATGGGCTATCCAAAACTAAAAGATTTTTTCAATTCGAACCAGTAGTTCCTGAGATTAGCCCGTTCAAATAAACAAACAAACTCTTAAGCTTTATATAATAGTATAGATTAAATAAATTAAAGGCGTATTATTTAAAAAAAAAACTAAAAAATTAAGTTTTTATTTTTGCTTATTTGGCTTGTATTTTTCTCAGTACTCATTACCTTTATTATCTTTTCAGTATTTCGATTAAATTAGAAATATTAATTTACACTATTTTTAACTATACCTCTCTACTTCCGTCCCTTTTCACGAAATCACACCCAGAGATTGCAAGAAAGCGATAGAAAAGATGATACACATAAAAAAATATCTTAAAACATTTAATAAATTATAATTGTTTTATTTTATCTATCGATAGATAAGGACAACGCTATCTATACCTCGTGTCGACATTGCTACGCTCTACTGTTTTTACACAGTTGTCAATATATGACACTGTAAATATATTTCACAACAAGATAAATTTGTAACTGTGTGCATAAATTTGCCAGTGTTGTATGAAATGGTGTAGTGTGCGTGCGTAGCGACGTGATTACATTTTGCATTTGTGTGCACATGTTTATTTGTAGTTGTACGAAGCCCCCCACCGACATTGCTGAATTTTTTGTTCAAGATTCGAGCGTAATGCCGTCTCCTTTTGGTTGCCTACTCTAAGTATTTTTTGTATGCGTTTGGGTGGCGCCCTGGATGGTTTAGATTCACAAATCAGCCCGGCAGATGGCGCTGCTTTTACGGGCAGGACGTAGAGGTGGGTCGTTGACTGTTTTTGCATTAACGAAATGAAACCGTTTCCTATAAACGGTCAATTAAATATATTTGTAGAAATGTCCACAGATCTATACGTTAATGTCCCGTTTCGTTAGCGTCTGACGTTGAATAAAACAGGTTGATACATTCAACTGGTTTATCTGTGAGCCCATTTTGTTCGCGTCTGTCGTTGATTCAACGACGTTGAATAAAACAGGTTGATAAATTCAACTAGTTTTGCGGTAAAGAGAAAACGGTTGACTCGTTAACAGTAGATAAATAGTTTAAAAAAACGGTTCGTTGATTCAACGCCCACTCCTAGCAGGACGACGTCTGTCGGGCCCGCTAGTATACATTTAAAATTGAGAAGTTTTATTAATAAACATTTATAAGGATAAATTTTAAATATGAAACAAATTCATAGTTTGTTTTTTTATGTAACAATAAAAGACTTAAATGGCAACCAACAATACCTTCTACGATAATATAAAAATCATTTCCAGGCTCCCCCTGTCGAACTATAGTCTCACCATCACAGAATGATACTGGTTCTAGTGCATCAGCAACAGTCAATCTTTCCCATTTTTCCAAACTTTCTGTAACAAAAAGATTAATTAGTGACATTAAACTTTATGTGGTCGATCCCTCACGATTCATGTTTAAAAACTAGTATTTAGTTCATAATCCAAGCCTATAAATATGCAACTAATTACTTAACTAACCAAAATTATGGCTTTTTATAAACATAAAAACCATTATCAGGTAAATACCTGAATATTACACATTCAAATAGAACTAATTTTACGGATTTTATCACGGTTTATTTACTTTTTAGTCTCGACGTTTTGAAAGCTTTACAGTCTTCATAGCCACGGTGCGGAGTATAAAGTAATTACACACACACACACACAGACACTCACTCCTGTAATTGTTTTTATTTCAATTAATTGAATTGAAAGAAATGAAGTTCATTATAATTAGGGATGTTGATATTTTTAAAAATATCGGATTTTCGATATATTGATATTTTTAAATATATCAATATCGGAGTTTGATATATCGAAAAAAAATATCGATATATCGATATTTTTTTAATCAAAAAACTTGACTCCTCTAATGGGTCTGGCCCTGACGTCATATAAGACATTTAATACATTTTTCCACCACTAAATCTATGTTTTCCACCAATCTTTGCGACACGGAGTTTTCCCTTTATACTGTAAAAACGTACATGTAGTGCCAGTTCTTAAAAGTAGTAATAAGTCTTCCAGTGACAATTATAGGCCTATTCTCTCGTTTCGCGAAGCTATTTGAGTCAGTTATTCACGATGTCATATATTATCATGTTAAGCCCCACTTATCCTTTAATGAGCACGGTTTTGTTAAAAATTGGTACACTATAAGTAATCTATTGGAATATAAAATTATCTTTGTGAGGCCTTTGCAACAAATGTATAAGTAAATTATATTTACACAGATTTTTTTGCATTCGATAACTATACTTTATCATAAACTGTTTTTTTTTTGGTATACATGGTTCATAATAATGGTGCAATGTGTCCAATCATACCTTAATATGAGAAGCCAACTTATTTTACTTAAAGGTGAAGTGTCATTTTCTGTAACCATCCCCTCTGGAGTCCCACATGGGTCTCATTTAATAATTTATAAAAATAAGGGACTTAATATTGTTATTTTTATAAATGACCTCATTTTGAAATGTCCCTGTTTATTGTATGCTGATGATCAAAAAAATATTTAACTAGTATTTATTATGCCGTTGCTCTGCAAAACTATATCGACCTTATCTGTGAGTGGTGTTCTGCAAACCGTATGTTTTTAAATGTTAAAAAATGCTTTGGTGTTTCTTTTTCTAAACAACACCAGTCAAGTCTCAAATGGTATGCCGGCGCGCCAAAAATACTGGTACACTCGCTGTTCTTACATGCTATTTCCAACTTTAATGTTATGGAAATAAAATTGTTTTTGGCTTCTATTTACTCTGTACTACCTTACTTTTTTAATATCCTTTGAGGCGCGAGTGTTTAACAACAGACAAATTGCTAGAAAAATTATGGACAGTAGTATCAATAATTTACGAGAAAAAATTTAAAATATTCAAAAAAATATCGATCTTCGATATCTATATTTCAATATCGAACTATCGATATATCATCCAAAAAAATATTAGTAATAAATATTTCGTAATTTTATCAACATTCCTAATTATAATCATCAAGCAGTTTTATTTAGTGTTATTTATAACGGCCAAGCAGGTACATCTAGGTGATTACTAATACAAAAGAATATGTAGTGTTGTTAAGAAAACTTGTAGAAAGCTATGGGCATTTTAATTTCAAGGAATTATAGAGGAAGAAAAGAAGACTTGAAGCTCGTTGTAGTGACTTGTAAGGGAACGTACCAATACTAAGTGACCCATTTTTTACGGTTTTAATTATTTTTTGAAGTTATACTTCTTTAGGCGCGTTATGAAAAAATGATGAGAGTGAAATTTTAAGATACGTGCGCATACCGTGACACAAAAGCAACACCGTTATGAAAAAATGATGAGAGTGAAATTAAACTATCCGTATGTATTATTTATTGATATAAATTAAAATATTATTTATATTAATTATTAATATTTGCATGCAATTAAAAACTATTTTTTAATGATGCTAAAGAAGTATAATTCTCATGCGCGTACATAAGTACACGCACCTATTTTTTTTAATGATTTCTTGATATCGATGACAATTTATAATTCTGTCCGTAGACACTGGCAGAGACTATCAAATATTCTTATAATCAGATTGATAACACTTTAATAATAACGATCGTATATCTAAGGCGTTACTTCTGCCAAAGGTATTTTCATATGACTTGCGGTAAGCAAAAATAATAATAATTCCAGGGTGTGACAAAGTACTACTCCTGGCAATAAAGTGTAGCTACCTAATTTTATCTGAGTCGGATAGTCTGTGTGATCTGGCCAAGTAGTTACAGTTGTATAAAATTAAGTTTAATTTATTTTACTTGCGTCACACGTGTTATAGTTTTTTTTATACTGCCACGGCAAAGTGACCACACAGCACCTGATGGTAAGCGCAATGCGGTCCAATTAGAGTATCGAGTAGCGAGAGACAATCTATCCCCCGCTACTCAATTTTTACTTTTTAACAAAAGCTTCATTAAGTTTAGTTTTAATATGACTGGTAATGTGAAAAGTTTCAGTCGAAATACGACGGTAACAATAGCAACACAAGACATGTCCACATCAATTGTAATGTTTGTTAATCAGATTCCACCCGAACCTATACCTATACGTAGAGGTCATACGGATTAGCTGTTTACATTCAGTTTTGTATATCTATGTTGCTAATTTGAAAAAAATAATTCGTTATCTAAGTCATAGCTATGCAATATTTACCATACTCTATGCGTTGGTAAAATGTGACCACACCTTCCTAGAACACGTTGTATATTGTAAACTATTTCTTTTTTAATTTATTCCAGTTTTACTTCGAAGTCAATTGACAGTGTTACATATTATGTCAATCATGTATAATTAAAATGAATAGATGTGAATAATTTAATTTGGTTACTACTTATTTAATCAAAATCAAATATTTATTAAATTCATGAAATGTTATACATTATATAACATTTCAATTTATTATTTAATATTGTTTATACTACGTAATATAATGTTAGTCTGTTGCGCCATAATGTTATATTTTTGTCAATTCGTGGACAATGATGTGGGTTATATGTATACAAAATCATTTATTTATGGATTGTACTGTCATATTTTATAACATGCAACTCTTTTGTCGCACTAAATAAAAAAAATTCGATTCAAAAAGTCTATTTTTTACTAGAATGGGCAAGAAACTCTGGCGTTGCTCTTTTGATAGGAGGGAATGGTATTTAAGTTGAGAAGGAGAACGCTGCAATGGAATCGAACAGAAGAGAAGAGAACAGACCTAATATAGAGACGCGCGATAAGAACTCGTCGTACATGCGTCGCTTCCTGATGGTGGAGCCCATGAGTATGCGTCGGTAGGAGTCGCGGTCGAGCCCCCACAGCTTGAGCGTCGAGCGCGCCCGCACGGTGGCGGCGCGCGGCGTGCCGTAGATCAGCGCCAGCTCGCCGAAGCTGCCGCCCTCACCGATCGACGTCACCGGCTCACCGTTTACAAACACCTTTAATACCGTAGTTGAAACGATTTCTTTTTATTAATTTAATCAACAAGTTACAAGTCAGCAACGATAGCCTAGTTGGTTGCGGTACGGACTGTCATGACGAAAGTCGTATGTTCGAAACCCAAGTGGCATACACCTCTGACTTGTCTAAAGTTATGTGTGTATTAAATGTTAATTATCGCTTGCTTTAACGGTGAAGGAAAACATCATGAGGAAACCTGCATACCTGAGAATTTCTCATAAGAATTTCGAAGGTATGTGAAGTCTACCAACCCGCATTAGGCCAGCGTGGTGGACTAAGGCCTAACCCTTCTCATTAGTAGAGAAGACCCGTGCCCAGCAGTGGGACAATGTTTAATACAGGGCTAGTATTATTATTTTTAATCAACAAGTTACACTACCTAAAACCTATTATCGAAAGAATTTTATAAATCCGAACAAAAATAAGTTATTTACTTATTTTTAGACGTCATTCAAATCTGCTGGAAGGGGTGATCGTCAAATGACAGTAAAAGGATGCATGATTTGACCCGTGACGTCACGGTTATCAGAATGGCCATTACTGCGCCGATGTGCGACGGAAATCTTGATATGTTCGCACTACGCAACCGTTTTTGCTCATTCGCAAAAGGGTTTCTTTTGCGTATTATATTCGGTTGCATATAGAATAATGTAAAAAAATAAACAAAGGTACAAAATAAAACCTAAAATATTTTCCTTTTTTTGCTTATAAGTGGTAGCAAATTTTTACATGAAATTTTACTAAATACATATGGTATCGGTTTTTATGTTAAATTTACCTTCAAAACTACTGTCTACTAAAGTACTAACTCGGAACTATTGACATGTGTCCAATACTAAATGATGTATCATCTTAAACCGGGATCGTTAATTATGTTTTTTTAAAAAACATTAATAAGGAACACATTAATCACTTTCAAAAACGCTGCCAGCCATCATACATCATCATCACATCTTGGCTGTGTGATACTACTTCTACTGTTTTTATGTGACCACACAGAGCATATATCTAATAGATTATTGGCATACATTACAACATTAAAACGTTAATAGCTTAACGGAGAGTGGAAAGGACGACTGAGAGATGCCACGGGAACGATCTCAGCCCTCGAACACAGACTATGACTCTGAATTTACGTTTGTATTGAGTACTCATAGTTAATCACACATCGCTTTAGCGGTGAATAAACATATTGTGAGAAAACCGGCATAGTAAAGAGTTATACCACCCCCGTACACACGGTGTAAAACCCGCCATAGTGGCACATGCAAGTGTGTCGCGTTCCGGGATCAGCCAGTGTACATCCGGTTTTTGTCGGGGGTCTAGAGGGGTTGAGGTACATTGTTCGGCCGTTTTACGGCCTTCTGAGTACTTAGACACTAGACCCTCGACCGCTTCTTCACTTTCTTGCCCATGGCGTAGTGTGAAGAAGCAGGCCGGCATGACTGTGTTGAGTAGCGGGGGATAGATTGTCTCTCGCTACTCGATGCACTAATTTGGACTGCACTGCGCTTACCATCAGGTGCAGTAGGGTCACTTTGCCGTGCCAGGATAAAAAAAATACAGGGCGAATATCAAGTACTGATATTGTATTAATTTTAAACTCAATATGATATTTTGTGATTGCCACTGGCGGCCGAGGCCTCTTTCAATCAGCTTACCCAGAAACTCAAATCAAAATATATACATCATTTAGTTACATGACTCAACCAATAAACACAAATCTTCTGAAATTAAGGCTACCTTAAATAAATTAAGACCACGTTAAAATCGCTTTGGGGCTACATTTTTAAACTAGCTATTACATTTACATTATAAACTAAAATTTAAATTAGCCATAAAGCTTAACATATCTACAAAAATTCGATTTAGCTAGTAACATAAAAATTTCTACCCACTTAACTATTTTTTTGTATTTGAATACATTAAAAGTATTTAAACGTTTCGTTTTTATAGTATTCTCAATAAACTACATTATGGACCCTTATAATATTAAATTTAGAAATCTAAAGAAATAAATGTTTTAAATTGGAAACTAATGGTAGGGCCAAGATATTGTAGCGCTTAGAAATGTGATATAGCGCAAGCTACTTGATTTTTCGCACTTGCTGCTAAAATAATATGTTTTGTGAAAACATGGTGAATATAAATAAAATACAGTATTGACGAATGACACTAATGGAATAGAAAATATTAGATGTAAATAAATATATTTTATTTGTCATAATAATATCATAAAATTATTTAAGATTTTTATCGAGTGGAAAGTACTGGTTAGTGATATAATAATTGGTATTATTATTTTTATTATATTTTCCAAACGAATGTTATAACGGTTGAAAGTGTCTCTGTACAGATTTTGATAAAATGTATATATAAGCTATAGAATATAAGCTGCTGAACCGACATAAATTAAATTTGTTATGAGGGTAGTTTGAACATCTACGGTGGACAGAGGATACTTTATTCTTTGTAATTTTCCCTAAATCGTATCAAATAGTAGATCAAGGTTCGTGTGGGAATTTATGAACCACTTTTGATGAACTTATATGTGTAAGAGGTTTATTTAACGTGTTACAGAAGGGTGTGGTCATATTTAAGGATCCTTATTAGAGATGTGACGTTTATGACTTTTGCCGACTAGCCGATTATTTGGTTGTAAAGAGGCCGAATAGTCGGCCAAGCCGATTACGGTTGCGGGGATTTCCGTGACGCTTCGTTTACAGCTGAATCGCGTGCAAGTAGCAACCGCCGCCTGCGAGCGTTTCGGAACCTGTTTTGTTTACTTCGCATTGTTTCTTGATTTTTAGTTTTGTGTAAGATATACTGTTATTGTTCATAGTGAAAGAGCTCTATTAAAATTTAATCATGTCAAAAAGAAAGTCTCTATATGGTTTTTTTAACAATGATTCCTGTAAAGTCGAGTGTACCCAATGCTAAATCATAATTTCTCATGGTGGGTAGGCAAAACAGCAAATACTACAAGTATGAACACCCATACTAAATAGCGACATCCAACCCTGATACCTCAGTTAGGTTCTGCAATCAAGGTTTTTATTTAATGTTATTCCCCCTGCCTATATTTTATTGAGAAATACATACAAAGTAAGAAGCCGGATAGTCGGCGCTCTTTGCCGAATCGTCGCCGGCTACATAGTGGCCGGATAGTCGGCTTTACCGACTAATCGGCACATCTCTAATCCTAATATTGTTAATTGCTTAAGTATTTGACCTTATAAAAATTAAGGAATCTTAAAATATCGTGATCATTTCACACACATACACTCACACATACACTCACGCCTGTAATCCCCGAAGGGGTAGGCAGAGGTGTAACTAGTACACCCACTTTTCGCCGAATTTCGGTCCCATAATGTGATAGGGGGCGAGCCTATCGCCATACCGGGCACATTTACCAGACTCCGGGCTAATATTGAGGAATTTCTAGATAGAAAAACCCAATATCACTATACCCGACCCAGGGATCGAACCCGAGACCTCAGCACAGCAGTCGTAACGCATGCGCAATTACAACTGCGCCACCGAGGCAGTCCTGCGCCACCGTGATCATTTCATACACTCGTTTATTAATTAATCTACTAAATTTAATTAAGTCCACCAACCCGCATTAGGCCGGCGTGGTGGACTAAGACCTAACCCCTCTCATTAGTAGAGGAACCCCTGCCCAGCAGTGGGAGAATATACAGGGCTAGTATTATTATTAAAGATAAATAAATTGTCGCCTTCTATAACTTTTTTGCAATGAACTCTGTGCCATCTCGCAGAATCGTTGCGTGCGTAATAGTAAACAACAACCAAACAAAAGAGTTTTATTAATCCGCCCAAAAATAAGCAAGTTAGAAACAATTTCAACCTGGTGCAATGTTGCCACGACGCAGACAATTTTGCTCATACTACAATTTATGAAATAATAACTGAGGCCTAAAAATGAAATAACGTACAAAATTAAACACAGGTAACATCCTATTGCCTACATGATCCATAAACGAATTTTATTTCAATTCTCTTTCACTCCCACCCTAACCTAAGTGTATAATTTGCGAGTGGCACTGGAGTGAAAATGTCATATTTTTAAGGTTATAGTAATTTATTTAAACATTATCTGGCGTTGCACATCTTATAGACCCACGACACAAAATCCTAAAGTACGTCACTACCTGATCTAATATAAAAAATAAACAACCAACTTTCACCAATAAACTAACATTCTTATAACAGGACCATTTGCAACTAACTGGTGAAATAGCAAGATTCGAAACTAATGTCATTCAAGAATGCAATATAATGCAATAAAAAAGTCAGTATAGAAATACCGAAGAGCAAATATTTTCTACAAAATAATCAATTTATATTTCAGTTATCCAATAACTATTTTATGTTTATTTTGATTGTATAAATGTTTAATAACTGCAGGAATAATTTACATATCCAATGTTTATATTAAAAGCAAATGTCTAGTTTAAAAATGTAGCCCCTAAACGATATTGGTGCCCATGCCACCTTAACTATCATGAATACTTATTTGAAAACAACACAATATAATTCATACCTCAACTTCTCCTGAGTCTATAATATAAAAGTTATCTCCTTCGTCGCCCTGACGGATGACAGTTTCACCTGGAAGACATTGCACGGGGAACATGGCATCGAACATGTCTGCGCGTTCCGACTCGTCAAGGTGAGTAAACAACACATTTGAAGCTATAGCACGAGATAGAGCGCCCATCGTTTTATAGTCTTTTGGCACCACCTGAAAAATTAAAGAGAGTAATGACTTAGAGTAACATACAAAAATAAGATTTAATTTAAGAAAGAATTTAATCTGAGGAGATATTTGATTTAATCAATGACCGATAGGGTGTAAAGTGTGTAAACAGGGAAACCATAATTTATCAAAATGCGATAAGTTCTTAGCTTTGACTCCACGTCAGGGAAAAGGATATGTGAAGAAAATCCGTCTCTGTTTTAGATGTTTAGGAATGCATAGCATCAATCATTGTCCATCAGCTTGGCCATGCTTCAAGTGTAAATCCACTAAACACCATTAACTCACATATTTTGATTTGCCGGCGGCAGCAGACTGAGTGGGTATCGGGAGGTCCACTAGCGGACGGGGGGCCTCGTTCACCAAATGCGGACCTGAGTGCTTCGGGAGTGGATACATTTCGGTCAAAAGTGTCTACTTATACCTCGGCTAGGATAAATGGGCAATCTAATGACCATCATGGAGTAACTGCATCAGTTGGGGACGGTGGTGCGGCTCTAACTGCTTGTAACAGAAAGTAAACTCTAGGTTTTTATCGGCGGACAGTGCTAATCGCGACGGCTGTAGTGCGTGTTATGGATAGATGTGGTGAATATCACGAAATACGTGCGCTATTAGACGAGGGTAGTCAAAGTACCTTCATCACTTAACACTGTGCTAGCAAGCTTGTCTTAAAACCGTTTTAGTCAGGTACGGGGCTAGGGGGAGTTACGGTGAGTGATTGTAGGGGGGAGGTGAATTTAGTGATGTGTCCTAAATTTTCAGATCATCCTAGTCTAGTAACAATGGCAACAATACTGAATAAAATCACTCACAACCTACCGACAGACATACTAACCCAAAATTTGGCGGAATGGTATTTATTTAGCAGATGGTCAATTTTATATCAGTCGATCGAAAGATATACTAATAGGCGCGGAACTCATAGGTGAAATAATGATTGGAGGCTGTGTGAAGGTCAATGATTACTTACCTTGCGCAATGAATACTATTTTTGGATATGTACTTATAGGTCTAATAATAATCATCCGTCTCAAACATTGTTTCAGTCAGTGTTGACATGTCCCATCCAACATCCAAAAGATGGTCATCCAACACTGACCATCTTTTGGAACGGTTTTGGTAGACCCTAAACATGTCGAATGCGAAAAGAGGTTTCGGGAAACTCATCAGAGACATGAGCGGACTGGGAGATATATGGCACGGTTACCTTGTTTAAATGATCATCTCATGAATTGGGTGATTCAATCTTAATAGCTAAAAGGCGTTTTATGGTAATGGACCGGCGGTTAAATTTGAATGTAACATTGCGTGAAAAGTATATTGAATTTATGCGGGGTTATGAACGAATGGGGCATATGTCGGTCTGTGACAAGGAACCAGACGTTTATGCAGGGGGGGAAAGGTTACGTAATACCTCACTACGGTATTTTTAAAGTGGGTTCGGAAATAAATCGTGTGGTGTTTGATGCCAGTTCCAAAACAACTTCCGAAGTTACAACTGGATATAATGAATATTACCTATTTGTCGGCTTCGAGTGTTTAAATTTGTCTTCACCACTGATATTAAAATGATGTTTCGGCAAATCGTGAAGCTAATCGAAAATATCAAATTATATTTTGGAGAGAGTCGCCAGATCAGCCTTTGCTTTTGTATACCTTTTATACTGTTATGTTTGGTATGAAGTCGAGTTCATAACTTACGATTTAAACTTTGCGTCAACTGGAGGATGATGTTGAGGCGATATATCCAGCGGCGGCTGATTTTTTTCGACGTTCAGTCTACATGGATGATATAATGTGCGGGGCAGATACAGAAGAGAAAGCCAATAAACTGAAAACTGATATGTCAAATTTGCTTCTCTATGGCGAGTTTGCAATTTGAGTTAAGCAAATGAGTATCAAATAATGAGCGTCTCTTGGAAAATATTGCAACTGAGGATTTCAAGAAACTACGGGTTTCTGATAAGGCGGATGGGTCTGGGTCTTACAAAATTTTAGGGATAGAATGGAACCTGAATAAAGATACTTTCTCATAGCATTATAAATTGACGGAATGTGCTAAATACACTAAACGGACCATTTTGTCGACCTTGGCAAGGACTTTTGACCCACTTGGATGGATAGCACCAGTTCTATTTCAGGGCACAGTTCTTATGCAGCGACTTGGCGGTTAAATTTGTCGTGGGATGAGACTCAACCACCGGATATGGTACGGTACGGTGGTAGCGGAATGGAGTGATATTGTGGCAGATATACCTAAAATTCAAAATATTAATATAGAGCGTTTTGCACTAAAGGAAAATAAGATTTATTAATTGCACGGTTTCTCAGATGCGTCTGAAAGCGGATACGGCGCAGTTGTATATCTGAGGCCCGTAGACAGAAACGGCGTAGTCAGTGAAGGTTTCTATAATGATGGGCAAATCGCGCGTTGCACCATCGAAGACTAAGGTCAGAATTCCGAAACTGGAGTTACTGGGCGCTGTTTTATTGACGCGACTCGTAAAGTATATATTCGAATCAATGAAAGATATCGTGGAAATAAAAGAAACTTATTGCTGGTCAGATAGTACTATTGTGCTCTCATGGCTGCGAATGCCTCATCATACTTTACAAACATTTGAAGGGAACCGTGTATCCAAAATAGTGAACTGTGGTTTAGACTTGAAATGGAGACATGTGCCATCACAGATGTACCCTGCAGATGTCGCAAGTCGAGGATGTCGGGCGTCAGATCTGCTCACTCGTGCCATGTGGTGGGCAACCCTTTGGCTCAAAGGCCATGAAACGACATGGCCTGTAAATAAGGCTAGACAGGAGAAAGACTTACCGGGAATGCGTAAATCTTCGATAAAGGTTCTATAGACTTGTAGGTACTATAGAATCAGACCCCGTGTTTAATTAATAGATACAGCCTTAGGGCAACTTCAGAATGTTACTTTTGTGTCACGCGCATCTTAAAATTTCACTCACCATTTTTTCATAACTGGCCTAAAGAAGTATAACTTCAAAAACTAAATTCCTACACAATAACAAATGTGACTATTTAAATAATGAACTTTTAAATTATTACGACTTCAAAACAGGAAGCCCCAACAAGGATAATAGCCTTATATATATTAGCCTTATTATTATATATGCCTGCGGCAATATTTTCCTTATAGTTGATAAATCTCAATTTCATTTTGTATATTCAGGCTAAGTATATTTGGTAAATTGATTAATTAACTTATTAGCTATAAAAATAAATACCGCTGATTCCTTGAGCCTCACTTAGGATTAAAAATTAGTGACCCGATAAAAATTAAAAGCATTGTGTTTCTTACTCAAGATTTTTTGGAATGTTATAACATTTTTGTGAAATAAGTGCTCCCTCTGCATCATGTAAAGTAAAGATAAATAAAAATATAGATAGGCCATTGATTGGAGCATCAATGAGAAAGGAATTGAAGATCATAAGTTAACAAATCCATATATCCTGGTAGCTTATTAAACAATTCTTTAAGTTTTAGCTGAAAGATTACAAGGGAGATTGAAGACCACAATGTGTGCCAAGTTTTATGTGTCACGGTATAAAGAAACTTCTTTTACCTGATGGACTAAAATAAAAGGATATATACCTTTTTAACATAACTAGTTGCATCCTCTTCTGTAACTGGCTCTGCACTAATGCCCCCTCGGCGCCTGGGTAGCTGTCCACCTAATATTGGTAATGGTGAAAGCTCTCCATCTGCTTCACCTTCTGACGCTGTAGCAGCAGCCGCAGCTGCTTTCACTTGCTCCTAATAAGAAAGTTAGGCATTATATTATACAATCAAACATTATTTAACGAAATACATTAATTTACCTCCAAAGTCCATTCCATTTTATTTAAACAAATAATTTATATTTTATTTACAAATTATATGTATTTATTATATGTTAGTTAGGTTAGGAATAACTTGTGGTTTGCCATGAATTGCATAAAGAGGATAACCAATAGTACCTATATTTACATTAATGATAATAATTAGTCATAAGAATTTATTTACAAAAATTCATTTTATGATTACTCATTATATGACTGATTCCCATATTTTACTTTATGTATGTCATTATGCATATTATTTATTGGTATATTTTCCTGTCTAAATTATTATGTTCCATATAAGCATTATAAATGTTTGCCTTCTTGTTAGTTTTTTTATCGAAAACCTATTAAACCTATTTAAACCTATTATCGAAAGAGTTTTATAAAGCCAAACAAAAATAAGTAAATTTGACGCCATTCAAATCTGGTGGAAGGGATGATTCTCAAATGACAGTAAAAAGATGCATGAGGATATAAGGCGTGACGTCACCACTTAGATGGCCTTTACTGTACTGTTGTGTGAGGGAGATAGTGAGATGTTCCCACTACGCATCCATTTTTGCTCATACCAATATTTAATATAAATATTGTGTACTCATTTTACAAGCAATTTTGATTCTGTTTTCACAAATAAGTTCCATTTGCGTATTATATTCGGTTGCATATCAAATAATGTACAAAATTAAACAAAGGAAACTACCCTATTGCCACAGTTGACAGTTGCAATATCGTCAAATTTATATAGTCTAGTAATTTATTAAACAGAAGAAGTATATACAATTTTTGTGTTAATTAGGTATAGTAAGCACATATAGATTTCACTAGAATGACTCAACTGCAACATTTGTTGTGTTATTAGGGTAGTTGAAGTGTGTTGTACGTGAAAAACTTCATAGAATTTAGTTTTTGAAGTTAGGCCACTTCTTTAGGCCAGTTATGAAAAAATTATGAGTGAAGTTTTAAGATGCGCGTGACACAAAAGTAACACTCTGAAGTAGCCCTAAGTACCAGGCTGGCATAAAATGTAAGGAGATTTGATACCGTTTCAAATGCAAGGTTTGTTTGTTCCTAGATACTAGATTAGAATCTGTGGTCTAAGCAACATTGGAGGTAAGTTACTTCTTGATACTACCGTATCTAATCCACGCACTTGCATCTACGTGCCTGAACTAATCAACGCAGTTCTAATGAACGAGTTCTGTTCCAGATATCTGACTACGGTCAGGCTCCAAAACAACCTAGCATTCCGGAAGTTATTATAGCGTCTGCCTATCTGCCAGGCGATGTGGACATACCGACGGTCGAGCTGGTAAACGACGTGAGGCACTGCGCAAACAAAAGGCTTGAGCTAATCATCTCGGCGGACGTGAACGCGCACCACACCCACCCCATAGGTAGCGACACTCCTAACAGACGAGGTAAGGAGTTAGTTGAATTTTTATTCTCCACAGAACTCAGGCTTCTAAACAGGGGGACGGAACCAACTTTCGTTACCTCCAGGTATCAAACAATAATCGACATCACATTCGCTACGGAAAGAGTATCGGACATAGTTTCCGGTTGGCATGTGTCAAATGACCTGTCGAACTCCGACCATAGATGGGTTAGATACAAACTGAACGTGGATCTTAAAACACCAGAACCCTGGCGAAACCCCTGACGGACAGACCGAGCTAGGTTTGAGAGGCTAATGGCTGAGAGTCCAGCCCTCACGGCAATAAACACAGAATATAAAGAGCCGGCTGGCATAGAGAGACACGTGAATAAACTGACGGAAACGTTAATAGAAACATATAATAAAGCCTGTCCACTAACAGCGCACCCGAAAAGGGCCACCAGCCATAATGGATGGTGGGGACCCCAACTCCAGAAACTGCGTCACAAGTTACGCAAACTGTTTAACAGAGCAAAGAACACAAGGAGGTCAGCGGACTGGGATGTATATAAGGCAGCACAAGTAGTCTATAAGAAGCGCATCCGATAGCGGAAACGTACATGCTGGAGAACCTTCTGTACAAACATTGAATCAAACAATCAGGCAGCCAGGGTACGAAAAGTTCTGTCCAACGAACCGAATCTAGAACTAGGCTCCTTGAAAAAACCAGACAACAGCTACACGTCAACCGACACGGAAGTGTGCGAACTGTTACTGAACACACACTTCCCAGGGTGCTCCGTCTCGGAAAGCACCAAATGGGAACAGAAGGACCAGCGGTACTTCGTACAGCCAACTGATGGAGCCGTCAACAACGCCCGAAGAATAGTTACACTGGACTCAGCCGAAATAAACATTAATATATCAATAGCCCTAGGCGAATACAGTTCCATTTATCAATGTAAATGCCTCGCCATTACACAGGCTGCCAAGGCAGTGGACAAGCGGGGCATTGAGGGCCAGAAAATTCGCATAGTGTCCGACAGCGCTGCAGTACTACGAGCCCTGGACCGCAAAATAATCTAGTCTGGGCTCATACTAGAGTGCCACCTTGCATTGGAGGTGATTACTAAGAAAAACCTAGTCACCTTACAATGGATAAAAGGGCACAGTGGTTCTCTAGGAAACGACGTAGCAGACGAGCTGGCTAAAAGAGGGTCGGACCAGCCAGTAATCGGTCCTGGTCCAACATTACCATTGCTCTTTAACCAGATAAGGTCATGGCTTCGCCACAGAACATTGAAACAACAATCCGATCAATGGGCAAATATGAGCACATGCAGATAATCCCGGGAGGTGGTGCCACACCCGGATATTCGCTTAACTAAGCGTCTGCTGTCACTGGACAGAGCTTCCCTACGTACCTAGTCAGGTCATAAATTCTGTCACATGTTTAATATAAAATAATTGAAACAAGTTTATTCATTATGTAACCATTTATATACCAAAATGAACTTAACAAAACAAAGATTCTTATGACACTAAAGTTTATTCAAAATGACCTCCGTGATTTTGAATACAGGCCTTCAATCTGCGCGGCCAGTTGTCTATCGCAGCACGAACGAGGTCCATGTCAATATCGGCGGCTGCCTTAATCAAGGATGTCTTGAGTGACTCCAAATTGGGATGAGGCTTTGAGCACGCCTTTTCCTCCAAGTGTTGCCATATCTTGTAATCTAACGGATTCAAATCTGGACTGGAGGAGGGCCAGTCTTCGTGCCGGATGAAGTCGATTTCACGCGCCGCCAGCCAGTCTTGTGTTCTTCGCTCTATGAGCTGGCGCCGAATCTTGTTGGAATACCCAGGGCCTGTTATTGAACATGGTATGAGAAACAGGTTCCACAAGGTTCGTCAGGACTGTATTTTGATACACAACTGCATTCGTTTTTACACCTTTCTCACAAAAATGTACCTCTGTTAGCCCCAATAAGAAACTCCCAACCATACCATGAGCGAGGATGGAAAATGACCTCGTTGGATAAGCGGAATACGGTTGCTCGCTTCTTCACTATTGTGTGCGTACACCTTATCATTTTGTTTGTGGTAGCTCTCTTCTACGGTAAAAAATTTTTCATCTGAAAAATGAATTTCCCGATATTTTTTTCCCGCGTACCGCTTTAACAAAGCGCGGCATCTCTTCAGTCTCAGGTCCATTAGACGAGCATTCAAACGATGTCCTGTTTTTCTTCGATATGCCCGAAGCCCTAAGTCTTCATTTAACACCCTTTTCACCGTGGTTCTGCTTAACCCCATCTGAAGGGCCAACAGTTTCTGCTTACGTTTGGGATTTCTTTGAATTCGCGCCTTCACAGCTTTTATCACTGCTGGAGTCCTAACAGACCGAGGGCGACCACTTCTTGACCTGTCATCTACACTAGAGTCTTCATTGTATCGTTTGATGGTACGATAAACGAATCTTTTGGTTATATCAAATTTTTCAGTATGTCAAAAATTTGAATTGGTCACTGTCATTATTCACTTTAAGTACCAGGCTGGCATGAAATGTAAGGAGATTTGATACTGTTTCATTTCTAGTGACTTCTAGGTAAATAAACCTTGCATTTTTATTCACTTTAAGTATCAGGCTGACATGAAATGTAAGAAGATTTGATACCGTTTCATTTCTAGTGACTTCTAGGTAGATAAACCTTGCATTTTTATTGAAGTTATACTTCTTTAGGCGTGTTATGAAAAATTTTAATTGAATATTATTTAATACTTGTCAATATTAGTAAAAAAAATTGTGCTTATATTTTTCTTGCTTTTTCAAGTGCTCCAATATAATTGAGGTTAACTATCCGCATGTATTATTTATTGATATAAATTCAAATATTATTAATATTCATTATTAAAATTATTATTAATATTTGCATGCAATTAAAAACTATTTTTTAATGATGCCAAAGAAGTATAACTTCTCACACGTGTACATAAGTACACGCTACCATTTTTTTATAACATATTTTAGTCTAAAAATATCGAAATTTAAACCAAATGGGCAATTTATATGTGATTATTTAATATTTTTAAGAAACAAATATGTAAAAATAAAGCATTTTGTCATGTGACATGAAACACAAATCAGATGCTGAGCCAAATGTCTATTAGTTTTGCGGGTGATCACATCACACAAGAGGCAGTGACAGTTGGTAGTGTTTTGGTGGGAAAAATAAAGTTAGTTTACAAAAATGCAAATTAAATCTTGAAACTTTGTTATGTGTTTTTTAATGATAATATTTGAATAATATAGACCATGAAGAATAAAATAAAATGGTTTCCCAAAAACAGTCAACTAGCCTATTATTGAAGAGTTTTATTATTTTATACTCTACTTAGTCATAAAATTATAACCAAATTTCGAAGAGAGACCGAGAGAATTGGAGATTGTAAACTTAATAAAAAAAAACATGCTGAATAGAGAACTTTGTGTTGTTTTTCAAGTCACATAAATATTACACTACAAACACATCCATTTTAAGTAGAACAAGGGCCTCATTCAGTTTTCTCTTCTTGGGCCTCCAATTGGCTTAGTCCACCACTAAGAATTTTGTCTTACTTAAAGGAAATATAGGCCTCCTTCTTCTTTTAAATATAAATGATGTAATCATATGCTCAGTTTATGTTTTTAAATACCTTAGTACATAAATATACTAAATAGCTTTTTCAAAGAATAGGTGGTAAATCTTTCAATGACTACTTAACAATTTTATCAAAAGGCATTTTTTTATATTCTCATATACAAATATAAATACTTTAACATTAAATATGGTAAATTTCCAAATAATTGTTAGTATCCAAATCTTGTAAAGGTTATACTCACTCTTTCTAATTTTTGGAAATACTGTCTCAGAAACGATACAGGATTTTCGGGTTTGTTTACACATAATTGTACAATGCAATCTTTAATTAATAATTGAATGTTATGACTCTGAATATAATTTTCACATTCATGTAAACATTGCTCCTCTTCCATTTCTGTAAAGGGAAAATTTATTGGTATAATATGCATACATTGTGCAGTTCAGTTAAACTTTAAAATAAATTTGCAAAAAAGTTAAAATAATTCTTTGAATTTAATAAATTATTACTTTTAGAACATTACGCCAATGGTAAAAACAAAAACATCAGTCCACAGACTAGTGAATAGTGATGGACGATATACATCGATGTATTAAAAACACTCGATTTAAAGTATCGGTACATCGCACCAATCCGATATATCGTTCATACGTCAACATCTATGTTTTTTATTCAATGCATCGAAGAGAGAAACTTGCCAGGATACCATTGCTTTCACATATCCGTCACTTTGCAAGTAGTAATCGAACCGAAAAAGGCGAGCCTCGTCAATAGAATCCTCTGAGGATAAACTTCGTTTTCCATAGATACCGATGAGGATTTTTGCAAATGACCAACCTCTCGTTCAGAGTTGCTAATTTAAGCACATTTTATGATTCGTCATAGAGAATTGACTTAGCAATATCCTCAAAAAATTTACCACTGCAGAAACAGACATAGCAACTGTCAGGCCAATACCTATTTCTTTTTCGCTCATACAAGTCAAGTCTGTTATGTAGTCCAATCAAAATTCTAGAAACTGCTGGCCATGCGTTAACTGTATCTCTCTCACATTTTTGTGCCAATATTCACTTTAAAGCTGGATAGAGAGCGCTCAGTACATTCTTATCTATGATTTTTCATTATAGATTTGGCATATTTTTATGTTCTTTAGCATATTTTTTGTTGTGTAGTATATAACATAATTTAAAATATAAAATAATAACTAATTAAAAGTTGAATCACGAAGCAAACGATTCATTTTGCTTCTTATCTTGTTAAAAAAAACAGTGTATGGAAAACATCTATGTACTTTTCTATATATCGATATAACATCGATACCACTCTACTATGCATTCCTTTTTTTATTTCATTCTCTCTATAAAAGAGAAGGCAAAGGTTCTCCACCATGCAGTCTCGTCTGTCGTTATTTTCTCCAAATCTGGACTAAAATCAAAAGTCATCTTCTTCTCTGGTTTTAACTTATACAAAAGGCCGAAGCCATGTCTGTAGTTTTTATCCATTTAAAAGGGGGAAGCCATGTCCGATATTTTTCCCATTCTAAATGCCAAAGCCATGCATTAACCATTAGATCGAAAAATACATCGATATTTTCAATATCCATCAGTACCACAGACTTCGACGGATGTTAGAAATACTCAGGCTAGAGTAGTACAAACAGTATTATACTACATTTCTATGTACACTGAGTACATGTGAGTGGTTGCAGTCTCGATATACAAAATGTTCGCTTATCAACCAATATCGGTCGGTAAGCTATAATGAACTTACCGTAACAATCTTTGGTAGTCTCTACATTTTAAAATTAAATTATTAACGGTATCACAACGCATCGGCAATCAATATATCAATGACGGTCGATGTCTTTACTGTCTATGATGAGTTTGTTATGTGATATGTCATACCGGTCGCAATCGGTTGATAAGCGAGCGTTATGTATGTCGAGACTGCAGCCACTGGTTTAACTCGGGAGACGCTATTGGGCGCTTACCCCTCTGCCAAAAGTACGAGCACAGTGTGCATAAACGTTATACAAAACAGTATATTGAGTCTAGTACTTACTTAGACGAAAAAACCTCTTTCATCATTGAGTACTAACTTTTTGACTTATTACTTTCTAAACGAATTTTGTTCAATCTGTGACTAGTGGACTACTCATTTTTATTTTTGACAGGAGAACTTCAGAATCAGAGTTTGGAGCGCGGGAACGTCTAAGTGAGAAAAGACGTTCCCGCGCTCTCCGTCTTGGCTTAGGCCTTAGGAAAAAATAAAAACATATATTGTAAAAATAAATAAGACTTGGCTTAGGCCTTAATGAAAAAAAAACCTATATTGAAAGATAAAATTGAAGACTTGGCTTAGGCCTCACTGGGAAAAAGACAACATATCTTTATACACGTTTGACGAGGCTGTATAGGCTGGAACCCTTTGCCTTCCCATTACAAGGGAAAAACGGAAAAAAATATATTTTTGACTGGTGGCAACACTACTTTGAAGTCTGATATATATAGCAGTCTGTGGTCTGTGCACTCTGGTGTGTGTGTGACGAAAAATGGAAGCTGCCGAGTCGAAAACCGGTGAAAAAAACCATTTAAATTATGTGTTATCAGAAACAGAAGCTGCAAATTTACCTAATCATGTTGTGGAGAAAGTCAATGCATATATCGATCAAAAATTTGAAGAATACTTGACGGCGAAAGCCCTCCATGAAGCCAATAGATCACAGTTTGGTATGTACGCACCGGTGTTTCCTGACGCTAAATGATTGCTTGGGATTCTTTCTCGGTTTTTGTGATTTAGGGCGTTGTTGATTTATATCTTTATATCTATACTAAATACGCGTGTATAAAGTAGGTTGGTTTAGTGCATTGTGATTGACCTTTTCTTTTGTTGTACTTCGTATCAACGTGTAAATTTTTAAAAGAAAAGGATAACCTTCTACTACAGTATATTACTGATTAGAATATACTAAATATTATTTATAATAGGCTTAATGAAGACTTAGTCGTAATAAAGTCATTTTAATTTTATAAAATTTAACTTCTTAATACCTTCATTAATATTATAAATTAAGACTGGATTAACTAGGAGGTAGATTTAATATTTTTTGTAAAAAATATTTAAATCTCATCACAATTTTATTGTGTACTGCTAAGAGCCTATTCTAATGTTCATTGGACGATTAGTTTATCTAAAGAGTCACTTATTCTTCATTTTATCACATTAACGGCCAGTAAGCATATTGGATTACTAGCCTTTGCCTGCAGCTTGGCATTTGTTGAATACAATAAGTACATCATACATTTTTCACCTAGAATATATTCTCTTCAGTGTTAATGCAGGATATCATTCATTATGCCATTACAGCATGACATGTAAAAAAAGTAGTAGTAATAATGTCACTTATTAAAAATTACAAATTAAAATAAGCTTACTCTTAGTAATAGCTATTTACCTAGTAATTCAAAAACATGCACTCTAATAATCTAAAATAGCAAATAAAACACTAAGAAAAATATTAGAAAGTCTAAAATATTCCCAAAGCAATAAATAAAACCTGTCAATAAAAAGTAAACAAACAAATTTTACACTCAGTTATGTCATGAAAATGTGTGAAAAAGTATAAAATGATTAAATTAAATCTAACCAAAACACAAAAACTGTTTGCTTAAGCATTACTGTTGTTTTGGATGTAAGTGTAAGGGTAGGATAGGGCAGATTTTGTAATTGTGTTTGCTTACATTTTGCCAAATATGTTTATTTTTAATTTAGAATCAGCAGATATGTAATCTTTATCTAAATTATATAGTTGAGATTGAGTTACATTAATTTACAAATGTAAAATAATAAGTCTACAAATTCTCTGAAAAAATACATGAAACATATCAGTTTGACTATAAATTACCCATTACTTAACAACTTTTATTATTGTTTTGGCTACAAGCCTTTAATTCTAAACACACCTATGTGATTACTATATGATTGCACAGTAATTTTAGTGTAAAATTTTTGCAGGTCAATAACACAATCATAATACCCATTCTGAATTCTACATAGTCTAGGCACTTGGTTTTATTGCTCTCTGAAATTCTTTGAATTTTATATACTTGCATAGTTCTGGTTCATCACTCACATTAAATAACCTTTATTGTGGGTATCAATAATTATGAACAACTATAGACCCACAACACCCAGACCTAAAACTAATTCTTGGGGATTATTTGTCCCTGTGCAGAGTTAGAACTCGTCTTCTATTGTTTTTATAACTAAATTAAAATTGCAGCCTAATTTGTACAAGATAATTTTCCAAGAGTTGGGAATATCCAGATATGTTATGTTTTTGACCGGTATGTATGTATGTTCATCTGTTCCCTCATAACTTCTAAACTACTTCTCATAATTTGACAAATGAGATGTTGTTGGAAGTGTCTTGTAAGTCCGCTGGTTATAGGCTATGTGACGTCACATTAAATTGCGCCCTTTAGGCCTCACCCCAGCATTTGGCGTATCATTGAACATGGATTTTAAAATGAAGGTTAGATTTGGTACATCATATTTTTGTCAAACCATCATCATCGTACCGTTAGCGAGATATATCCCGTCAAATTAAAAACTATTTTTTTACCCGACTACGGCTTTGCAAAGTGTTTGTTGATCTGTATGTACGTATGTAATTGTGTATTCCCTGATAAATTCTAAACTACTTATCATAATTTAACAAAAAATCCTAAACAGATAAAAAATGTGTTGTGGCTCTGCAAAACACCAAAATACTTAAAATAAAAAATAAGTTCAGGAACTAAAACCCGACTACTGAAAAAACACGCTCTAAAAAGTATGAAACAAGATATAATAAATATTTCATTGTATCTTATACATACAATAAAATATTTTTTTGAATGTGTTTTTTCAATAGTCGGGTTTTATTTTTTTACTTTAGACTTCACTTTCTCATATGTTTGTGGTATCAGTGATATTCTAAAATGTTTTACAGACTTCATGCTATATTTATGAACCGCGTAGGGATCAGTGAAATTGAGTCATCGGAACGATTTGTCTTCTACTAAAGTATACGGTATGTCCACAAATATGAGGTCAATTATTGCTTTGTTACACACAATACACGAACTCTCCCCATTTATATATAAATATTGATATTCCTTGATCAAAGATTCTCCCCAAGGCAACCGAGCGACGCTCGATAATTCACGAATGCAGTTTCGGTTTTGCCGAAAGTTCGCAAGGTTTTCTGCCGAAACCGAAACTGGAACCAAAACTCGATTTTTTTGCCGAAACCGAACCTTCGGTCGGACACTAGTTATAAATGCGAATATTTGGATGGATGTTCGTCACTCAACCACGCCAGAACGGCTGAACGGATCTGGTTGAAATTTATCACAGAGAGATTAGACTAGAATAGCACGTAGGCTACTTTTATCCCGGAAAAATGTACACTTCCCGTGGGACAGTTCTGTTTTTGTTTTACAAAGAGCAAGGGATCGACATGATTTTTTGCATAGTGTTAGTTGAGGGGTCTGAGAATGACATAGACTAGAGTTGCCAACCGTCCTGTTTTCCCAGGACATGTCCTGGTTTTTAGAGTGTCCTGGGACGTCCTGGACGTCATAGTTTTTAAGCAACGTCCTGGGTTTTTAAACAGCGTTCTGGGTTTTTAGGCAGCGTCTTGGGTATTTAAAGCGCCCTGATAAGGTCTTGTATTTTAAAGGACAATGGCAGGTTCCCATACATGAAATTAGTTGACATAAATATGTAGCGTTTAGAAGTGAAAAAAATATCAAAAAATTCAGCAGCAATTCCTAAACAATAAATGTATTAGGGATTTCTGATGAAAAAGTCTAATACTAAAGATATTTCAATTTAAAGATTTTGAGGTTATGATCTATTTGACATTTCTGAATAAAATATTTTTATCTATGAAGCTGATAAAAATGTTATTTGCCTATTTTCCAAAGAGCATTATAATACTACTGCTATTGTCACCTGAGGCAGGGTTGTGAATTAAACATATACCTACTGAACTTGACTTATAACTATTGTGGTACCGTAGGTACTTGCACAAAGTGTTTACATTCGTGTTTACATTTACATGTTCAGATATGAACACATTATACTTAATTATAGGAATAACTTGTTTATTTTTTGGAAATGGATAAATCCTTTTAACTTATAAACTGCTGAACCGTTTTTAATAATTCACCATTAGATTTATACCAAAAGTAACATAAGCCACATATAATTTATTTCAATACAAGCTAAGTTGGAATGGAAGACACAGAGTTTGTCAATAGTTGTGCAGAAAATATCTTCAGACCCTAAATCCTGGACTTAGAAATTAAATTAGAAAATAAAAACGGGTTCTAAATAAAAATAAAACACTGTTTTTTTTAATGTTTATTCATCTTCATAATTAGATGTCTTGATGTCTAGCCCGTCCCAAATACCAGATTACTATCATGGTATGAGCGCAGCAGCCCACTGTACGACGCACAACCAAGCAACTACAATAGTATTCTATAATGCCTGGTCGGACCAGGTACATTATTTTCAATTAGTAATTAAACATAATACTGTTTATTTGAAACATGGTGTGATTTTATTTTACCTCTTATCGACAAGGTATCTGAACTGCCTCTTAAATTAAATTAAGATGGACTAATTGTTTCTTTGCACACTTCAATTATAGAACTACTGTGGAAACGTACATGTTCCCCATAATAGGAACGTGTTTGTCGAATTTGGTACGTTCTCACGGCAAATATAGCATATTATATCGGTCTGCTATGCTTTGGAAATTAGCCGATCTCTAGATCACATTTGTGGCCACAGTCATGTTTGCTAGATTATTTTCTAAGTGAAATCTTTCAAGTATTCGTGTATTTAAATTATGTCACAATATGTCAGTATGAAATGACGGAAGTAGTGTTTTTTTTTCCTAAATAAGATAAGCTATGGTCGTAACTATACAGCCAAATAACAGACGATAGTCATTCACTAAGTTGGTAAAAAGTAAAGCTGATTTATTTGTAATTGAGGCCTATAAAATCAAAGGCAGCTAAACGCCTTAATGTCGTAAAATGAGTTAACTATGGCGCCATCTACTTTATTTCATTAGACATGCTATAGTGTATTAATTTTACTAATAATTGCAGCTAAGTCCCTTGCAAATTCAGTTTAAAAACCGATATTGGCATCAAAGACAGCTAAATGCCTATCTGTAAGAATCAAATACAGCTAAGAGTTACACCGGCCAATCAGAGAGTAAGATTTCGAAAAATCAGCATGGCCGCCGCCATACAATTCATGCGAATGTGTCGTCCAGTTTTCGGCATTATTCTTGTGTTTTTATTGAGTTACGTGACAATACTTTTGTTAAAAATCGAATTTGGATAGCCATGGAGATTCCTGTAACAAGAGCAAGTGCGGGCAAGGCTCGTAAAAGAAAAAGAAACCTCAAGAATTGGAAAGCTAATATTAAGAATATAATGAGGATATAACCATAAAAGCAATTTCATTTAATTGAAAATGTATTAAATTTTGTAATTAAATAATATAGTTATTTTTACTTTATCGAACGTATAAGAACATCTTTATTCGTAAGAACTCAAAATAGCGGCTGTCATTATCAAACTCGGCTGTATCCAGTTACTCAGAATCAAATACAGCAATGTCCGATAGTTGGAATCAAAGACAGCTAAATGTGATTTTATTTTCAATCTGTACTCAAATATAGAGGGATTTTTATTGTTTTAAATTCAAATGATTATTAATATTATCATTCTTTATAAATCTGGTTTAAACTATATAATATTGTAGCTACCTTGCAAAAGTTATCGATGTTTGTAACTTCCTGAATATTTGACAGACTTGGATTTAGCTGCCTTTGATTTTATAGGCCTCAATTGTAGGGACACACACACATGCATTGATTTTATAGTTTTTTTCAACGGCTTATAGAATTCTTATGAAAAAGATTTTTCTTTGGCCCAAAAGACCTTAAGCCATTCATTAAAAAAATCTTACGACCATAACATGTTACAAAAAAATCAATTGAGATTTTTAATAAATTATACAACTTATCTATACGAAAAAAGCGCGGGAAACTTCGTACTTGGTGGACGTGATTTTTTAGCTCTTTAAATTTTTTCAAAATATCTTTTTGGAAATATTTCTATCAGTGGAGTACTTGTATATATTTGTAGTTTAGTTAATATTTCATTATTTTTTCCTTTTCATTTTCATCATTTTGGTAAGTTTTTGTAAATACAATTCCTTAGTCCATAGTAGTTCAAAATGAATGAGCCGCCTGATCCGGGGGGCTTTGTCCCTCCGGCAGGCAGTTTTGTTACCATTTATTCAGAACCAAGCTTGTCTAAAGCTATGTCTGAGTCTGGTATGGACACAGATGGCTCTTCATCGTCCAGGCCGCTCAAACGAAGTCGTCGACTTCATATCTGCAAAGTCTGCAATAAAAGAAAGAGAAAACAAGGTCCTAACGAATCGTCGTCTGGATGCGGTTGTACAGATACTGACCTCTCGTTGTCAGTACAGTCGCAGCCAATAATTCAAAACACAAATAAAGTACTAGAAACACCAGAACTATCGACATCCAAAATTCCCGCGCAAATGGTGGGAAGGAATACGTATGACAAAAGCGATATTGCGCCCTTTATTATCCATGTGCAAAGAAATACCTCTGTGGAGAATGATCCTACCATTTTGCATCCGCTTGCTTTTGGCAGGTTTCTTAAACAATATAATTTTAAAAATATTGTTAATGGGAGCCTCAAGAGAATAGGGAGAAACAAAATATCTTTAGCTTTCACTACTTACACGGATGCTAACTCTTTTATTTGTAATGAAAACCTTTTGAAAAAAGATTTTAAGGCTTTTATTCCAACTTTTAATGTTACAAGAATGGGTATTGTGCGAGGAGTTCCTGCTGAATGGTCTCCGGAGGAAGTTATTGAGAATACTTCTGTTCCGATAGGGTGTGGACCCATTTTAAAAATTAGAAGATTAAATTTTAAATCATTTGAAGATGGTTCAGCAGTATGGAAACCCTCCCAAACAGTGGTTGTGACCTTTGATGGTCAAATTTTGCCTAAACGTATTTTTATGTGTTATAATGCTCTGCCAGTAGACTTATATATATACCCGACTATTCAATGTTTTAATTGTTGTCGGTTTGGCCACACTAAAACTCAATGCAGATCTAAACCTAGATGTTATAAGTGCGGGCAACTCCACTCTGGGGAAGGATGTGAAACAGAGGAAA
The DNA here is from genome assembly GCA_905220505.1 of Laothoe populi. Lineage (NCBI taxonomy): Eukaryota > Metazoa > Arthropoda > Insecta > Lepidoptera > Sphingidae > Laothoe > Laothoe populi. Next base: position 10,736,059 of record HG992147.1, on the reverse strand, counting down.
TAAATGCACAGTGCTGCTTATGTTTTGGAAATCACTATGCAATAAGCAAATTTTGTCCTGAATTTTCTCGACAAAAGCAAATTAAAACACATATGGCCCAGAGCTCAATTTCTTACATTGAGGCCTCCAAACTGCTGCCCCCAGTCACAAAATCTTATGCTGATGTTTTAACATCTTCAAAATCTCCAACTACTCAGTCATCTACCTTACATGATTCATCATCCAGCTATAAAAAAACGGTCTTCTTGAAGCCCCGTTCTCACCCTAGTTTAACCAAAGGATATGACAAACAAGCCCATAATGCTATAATTAGAGATTACTCCTTACCTGAACCATCAAATGGGTGTGCCCTTGGCCCCAGGAAAGATGAGACACAAAATGAAAATCAATTTAATATTAAAGAATTTATTACTGCATTATTTAACCTCTTTACTAAATTCAATATCTCACCGTCCCACGTTGCACCTTTACTTGATATTCCCTCTATGTCCGTCCTTAATGGACAACAACAACATTCTTCAATGGAACTGCCGCAGCATAATTAATAAAAAGTCTGACCTTATTCATCTTATTAATAAATACCAGCCCTTTGTAATTGCTTTATCTGAAACATGGTTAAAAAACAACTATGTTTTTAAAATACAAAGGTACATTACTGTTAGAGAAGACAGATCTGATGGGTATGGTGGTGTTGCCTTACTCATCAAAGATTCTGTTCCTTTCTCAACTATTTCTTTACCTTCTCATAGTGACCAAATCTCTATTGTAGCTGTAAGTGTACATAATACTTGTTTTGTCTCCCTTTATATTTCTCATCCTTCCTCTTCTTTACTTAATGAAATTAATTCCCTTCTTAGATTTCTCCCAAGACCGTTTTTACTTCTAGGTGATTTTAATTGTCACCATCAATGTTGGGGTAGCTCTGTTTCAAATTCATATGGTGAAGCATTACTTGACATATTAGACACAAACAACTTGTGCATACTAAATACAGGGGCTCCTACTCGTCGCAACGACCCCAACCATACTAATCAAAGCGCAGTAGATCTTTCTATCTGCACCCCTAACTTCGCTTCCCTTCTTTCTTGGACTGCTCTTTCTTCTTCTTTTGGCAGTGATCATTTTCCTATTAAAATTTCCTATCCTTTCTTCCACAATAGTTCTTCATATTTCCCTAAAAAACCTTATTTAAAATACAAGCTTCCCCTCACCAAATGTAGCAATGACTGGGATGAGTTTAGAAATAAGGTAGACATGTTGCTTCCATCTCTTCCTGTTGTGACTGAGGGCAGTGAACGTACATGTGCTATGACTTTAGTACACATTATGACATCGGCTGCTGATGACATCTTTCCTCTTAAAAAGTCAGTTACACCTTCAACATGTAGGAAAATTCCTATGCCTCCCTGGTGGGACTCTGATTGCACTGAGGCTATTAAGAAACGGAAGAAAGCAGAGCAAGCATATAACCTAAACATGTCTCAGGAAAACTTTGCATATCTTTCCAACATTATTGCACAAACGCGAAAACTTTTCAAAAAGAAAAAGACTGAAGGCTGGCATAGCTTCTGTTCCAATATTTCCCCAAATACCCCTCCTTCAGTTGTTTGGAGTAACATCAGAAGATTTAGATCTGCCCTATCTGATATCTCTGGTCCTAGAATTCCTCAATCTTTGGCTTGTGACTTTCTGGATAAACTCGCTCCTCCATGGGTTCCTCAGAATTTTCTTTTGTCTTCTATAACTGAAAATACAAATTCTGAAAATCATTCACCATTGAACTTGCCCTTTACTTTGAATGAATTGAAGGGAATTATTTTGAACACTGTTGATTCTGCTCCAGGTTTAGACGGTATTCCCTATTCATTTTTTTCCCAACTAAGCGATAAATTCCATACATATTTTTTAAATCTCATTAATTCCATTATGTTTACAGGAAACATACCTCGAGAATGGAAATGTCAAATTGTGTTGCCAATTCTTAAACCACAAAAAAACCCGTCTGATGTTTCGTCATATCGCCCCATAGTCTTATCATCGGTTTTAATAAAATTAGCAGAACATTTAATTAAAAATCGTCTAGAGTGGTATATTGAAAGTAACGGATTACTAGCCGAGTCTCAGTATGGTTTTAGGAAAGGGAAAAGTACGATGGATTGTTTGAGTATACTATTATGTGATATCAGGTTGGCATTTTCTAATAATCGCTCAACTGTTGCTGTATTTTTAGACATTAAGGCCGCGTACGATAAAGTTCTGCTATCAGTCCTGCAAAATAAGTTACATTCGCTACAGGTGCCAATAAATCTCATTAACTTCATTCTTAATATATTAAACGAACGGTCAATTATAATGTCGCCTGCAGATCCCCAGCAGCCATCGCGGGTTGTTTGGAGAGGTCTTCCGCAAGGCTCTGTTCTTAGCCCCTTACTGTACAATATTTATACTTTTGATTTGGCCTCTATTATCGATACTGATGTTAAGATATTACAATATGCAGATGACATACTTCTTTACTGTTCTTCTGATTCCGTTAACCATTCTTGTTCTGTTCTTAATTCCTCTTTACATTCTTTATGCTCATGGCTTCATGCCAATGGCTTAGAACTTTCCCCATCTAAAAGTGCAGCTGTTTTATATACCCGTAGTAGAAATCCTTCTACTATAAACATAGTCTATAATAATATTCCCATTCCAGTCCAAAATAACTTCAAATACTTAGGTCTCATCTTAGACTCTAAACTCTCTGGAGCTGCTCACTGTGAGTATGTTGTAAATAAAGTGGAACGGCAATTAAATATGCTGAGATGTTTAGCAGGCGTGTGGTGGGGTGGCCACCCTTGTTCTCTAAAGCTTATTTATAATGCTCTGATCAAAAGTGTTTTTGATTATGGTACTTTTCTCTTAGAACCTGGTAATATAAATTCATTTCAAAAATTAGATCGTCTACAGTCAAAAGCGTTACGTATTGTATCAGGTGCAATGAAATCCAGTCCAATCAATGCATTGCAAGTAGAGTGTGGCGAAGCGCCACTGTATCTTAGAAGACAGTTTCTTTCCGACAGATATTTGTTCAGAATTTTACAATTTTCGAATCATCCTCTCATTCCGTTACTTGAGTCTCTTCAAACACATATAACTTCGTCCAATTACTGGTCTCATAAATCTCCTCCATGTCTCGTCAAAAGTTACCAAAAATTTCTATCTCTATCTGCTCCTACTCATAGCTCCAACAAGCTCCCTTTATTTACCAATTCTTATGATTCCTTAATTTTTTCCTCGAATATTATTTATAATTGTGTTGATAAACACTCGCCAAACGTAAATATTTCTTTTAATTCCTTTATCAGTGATTTTGAGGGTTTCCATTTCCTGTACACCGATGCTTCAAAATTTTCTTCTTCTCAATGTGTTGGGATTGGTGTTTACCATTCCCAATACAATATAGTTCAAAAAGTAAAGCTTCCTCCGGAGTCATCAGTTTTTACAGGTGAATGCCTTGGAATACTAAAAGGTATTGAATACGTCTTAGCTCTTAACCTTAATAAAGCGATAATCTTCTCAGATTCCCTTAGTGCCCTTCAGGCCATTGCGAAATTTCCTTTTAAAAATAAAAACTTATTACCAATAATCTTCCAAATCAAAGAATTAGCATTTAAATGTTTTTCCAAGGGATTCTCAATACATTTCGCGTGGATCCCTGGCCATTCAGGAATCGTTGGCAACGATATTGCTGATAGACTTGCCAAGGAAGCGGTGCAATGTGGGGATTTGTTTCCCTATAAAATTTTCAGTCTAGATCTTTTATCTTTGCCGAAAATATTTCTTCGTGATTCGTGGACTGAGGTATGGTGTTCCAGTGCACAAATAAAGGGTCGGTATTACTTTTCAATTCAACCAGAAATCCTTACAAAACCTTGGTTCTGTAGAGCAAAGTTTAGCAAAGTGGAAACGTCTATACTGATCCGCTCTAGACTTGGTCACACTTGCTCGCCTGCTCACCTTGCAAGGCTTAAAATTTTAAACAGTTCTATGTGTTCCTGCGGATCAGATGTCGGCGACTTAGATCACATTCTGTTCTCATGTACAAATTATGATCGTTCATCCTTTTCTAATTCACTAATTAATCTTCGTATTCCTTTTCCTTGTTCTATTTCCTCTCTTCTTAGTAGTAATGATATCACTGTATATAAATGTATAGCATTGTTTTTCATTAGTAATAAGATAAAGATTTAACTATTTTTATTAATATTTACATATTGTAAATACTTGTAATTTGTTATCCTTGTATTGAAATCTATATATATATATATGTGTATGTGTATATATATTATATATATATATTTATATATATTTAAAGCTTCCTCTATTATATTTAATATACCAAGTTTAACTCTCCTGATAGTTCCTACACCTCTCCTTTATCCGTTAAAATCAAATAGTTTCCCTACCTTTATCCGTTGATACCAATATCCAAAAGGTGTTCAAATCATATACTTGACATTGGCTACATGTACAAGAAGTGCGGAGCCATAAAAGGAAAAAAAAAAAAAAAAAAAACTTATCTATACTTATACAGCTATTGTTAGTATGCTGAAAAATCATGCAAAATAATAATATTTAGATTACAAAGTATGAAATTCCTAAACGCAATTTTTTTTTGTAACTACGATTTCGCCATTGTCCTTTGCACGCTAATTTTGCAATTCCGGGGTTGGTAACCCTAACATGGGCTACTTTTATACCGGAAAATACATGGTTAAAAAATCTAGAAATCTTAATCATATTTAGGCTTTTGGTAAGAAATAAAGAACGAAAAATAAGAAATACATGTTTCAACTTTTTGCAAAATCATCCCTAAAAGGATATCCCTACTGTCTTACTAATCTTACTTCTTATGTCTTCGAATGTTTGGATGGATGTTTGTTACTCAATCACGCTAAAACGACTGGACAGATCTGGTTGAAATTTGGCACAGAGATAGATTATAGTCTGGAATAGCATAGGCTACTTTTTATTCTGGAAAAATGTACGGTTCCCGAGGGATAGTATAGTTTTTCTGGGTTAACGGGGTTGATCGCATCAAGCGAGTCCCGTCATCGGTATGAGAACTTGGAGCCGTCCCTAATGTGCTGGAGATGGCCACTGCGGGGTTTTTAGTTGGTATTGCCGATATTGGGACTCGGCCCAGCGGTTGTCCGGATGTTACCAACTTTCCCGACCGGCTCAACGCTGAGTCGTAAGACCGGTGAACTCAATATAACCGTCTCCCCCCGGTGGGATGGTAGTGATAAATCTCTTTTCTTCGCGACAACAACAAAAAAAATTGGTGTGAGAAACGCGCTTGAATTGATTCTGGCGCGCGTTATTTTTTTGAGGTAACTCCCTATTAACTATATAACTACCTCCTAACACATTCCTTTAAATTATATGGTGTAAAATATTATAATAATCTACATGAAATGCTTAACTAATATGGGTATGGCATATTAATATTCGAATCGTTTTCGAATTCGAATTTAGTACAGTCGGGATTTTTATTTATACCATCACTAAATTACTCGCCATATTGAGGGCTAGCACCTGCCATATTGATTGGTTGTTATGTATTAATAATAATTCTTTATTCAAATACAAATATACAGATTTAGCACTATACTATACAGATATGGACACAAGATTATAAGCACATGTAGCTCCCCTGGCTCCCAAACTAGGTATAATCTGTATCTTGCGAGTAAATGTTCCTCCGAAAACAAGTTTATAAATTTAAAGACGAAGCATCACAAGTTAATATAATATTTATGATATTCTTAAGCAAATTCTACTAATACATTCATGTTTAAACTAAAATTTAAATAACATTTAAAAAAATAAATTAAAAAAGAAAATAACATTTAAAAATACATTCATGTTTGTGTGTGTGTGTCTGTGAATGTGTGTATCTCCGTGCAGGTGTTATAGATTTTTATTTTGAGGAAAGAAATATTTTTACAATATCATCAATTTTGTTCTACTAACCATTCTACCACTCGTTTTTTACATTGATAGAGGTTGGTTAAGTGAATTTTTAGTATTTTATTTACCGTGTTATAAAGTTTGTGGCCGAGGAAGCAGAATTGGTGCTGCAGGAAGGTGGTGCGGTGCTTTGCTTGTGGAAAGACGATATCTGCCCGACGTTTTTTGGTAATGACTGGAAGACCACGATGCTTTCTTGGTATGGTTTGAAACACGTACAGCTTTCTCACTCAAAGTATCTTGCACTGCCTTTAAAGCTCTTGTGTAGGATACCTATAGGGTCTGCAATACATGAACATGAACTACTCTCAATGTAAGCTATAACGCCAAAACGAATCTCGTTTATGGAACAAAAATTATCAACTTCTTCAGGTTATATTGACTAACGCACATACATTTATATACAGTTATTTAAATAATTAAATTTTGATAATATTGTTACAGGGGAAAAAATATCTACTTTAGAAGCTCAAGTCCTTGAATCAACAGCTAAATATGAAGATGCGGTAAAAAAGCTTTCCACTGCTGAAGAAACAATAACAGAATTAGACAAGCAAATCGTAACCTTTAATGCCGATTTAGATAAGGCACGCGATAAAATTGGTCGTTTAGAAAATGAAATTATATCGCTTAAAAGTTCACGCGATGCGGCCATCGACGAAAGGAATGACCTAACACGTATTTTGCAAAGGCGTGATACAGAAATTGAAAGATTAACTTCTAACGAAATCTCACTAACTCAGCAGCTACGTGCTGCTATAGATACAAAATGTGAAGCTTTGGCTTTGAATGATGAAATACAAAGTAAAGAACTTACGTTACAATATCGTGAAAAACGAATCGAACAGGAGAGAAGTTTGCTAAATGCTCAGATAGCTGGCTTAACAGAAGAAGTAAATAGACTAACATCAGAATTACAAACTGTAAGACTTAATAATACCAGTAGACTAGTAAACTTGGAAACTCAGCTAACCGAAAAAGTTGAAGAACTAAATGCCGCTAATGAAACAATATCACAGTTAAATGAGGTCAAAAATAATTTAAATTCACGCGCTGAAAATCTTACACAACGTTTATCGGAACAACGTGAAGTGGAAAATAAAATGATCGATAACTATAAAAAAGAACTTGATGCAAAAACAAAACTCGCCGATCTTTTCAAAACTATGAATGATGATGCTGAAGCTAAGACCCTCGAATTAACAGAGGGTATTACAGAATTGCAGAAATTGTTAAACGAAGCTACCGAAAAATACGGTGAATTGGAAACTAAATATAAGCAAGCAGAATTAGATCACGAGGAGTTAATGGAAAAGAAAAATGAAGTCATATCTTCATTGAAAAGTGAGTTAGAACATGCAAATGACTTACTGAAGGCAGCAAATGCTCAGAATCTTGACATGGCCTTGAGTGATTTAGCGCCATCTGCAGCTACTGCTAGTAAACTATTAAAATCTGGCATGTCGTTAACCCAGATATATTCGCAATTAGTTAAAGTAAGTGATGAACTTGCACAAGAAAAAGAAGAGAATAGACGTCTTAACATAACTATTAATACAATTGTTCAAGAATTAGAAGAAAAAGCTCCACTTCTACAAAAACAGAAAGCTGAGTATGAAGAAGCATTAGAAAGCAATACTGCTTTGACACAGCAAATAGATACCCTAGTTATAGAGTGTAACAGACTCAGAGATGACTATAATGAAACATCAAAACTTGCAAATCATTATAGCCGCGAGAATTCGAAATTAAAGGGTGAACTAGCTGATTTAGGCAGGCAAGTATGTTTCTTACTAAAAGAGCTTGAACATACACGTGGCGGTCTTTTGCCTAATGGTGATCATGATTCAACACACGCAGCGTCAAACACAACTAATTCATCCGATCTTAGTTCATCAAGAGTTATTTCCAAGACACTAGTAACTTTTAGCGATATTCAGGAATTGCAATCAAATAATCAAAAATTGTTAAGATTAGTCCGCGAACTAACTGATAAACAGGAAGAATTTGAACGTCATAAAGAACAATTTGAAAGTGGTGAAATGCAGAGTAAAATCGAATCTCTGAAAAGTAGGGTATCTGAGTTGACTGATGCACAAGAACGACAAACTAAAATGGTAAATGGTCTCATTAGGCAAAGGGACATGTTTAAAAAATTATATCATGACCACATGAAAGGTAGACGTCATGAAATATCTGAGTCAGAAGTGGCAGAGTTAGAAAATAGTGGATCATATCCTATGGATACTTCAACAGAAAAAAGCGCTAAACAGTCTAACGCTGAACTAATCTCATTTGAGATAAAATATAGAGAAAGTGAAAAACATTTAGAATTGTTAAAAGAAGAATACAAAACGTACAAAGAGGAGAAAATTACCAATGAAAGAATGTTACTTGAGCAAATTGATGGCATGAGGCAGGAAATTGCAAAACTTACTGCTGCCAACAGTAAATGCGCTTCCACATCAGAATATAATAACGAGAGGCTTAAGATTTTGCAGACTAATATTACAACATACAAAAAACAAATTGCTTCTCTTGAAGAAAAAAATAAAGCTTACAATGCTACTATAGCGAAGCAAGAAGTTTCTATACAACACTTACGCGATGAGGCTTTAAATGCTCAAAGTAAACTTGCTGCGGCGGAAATACAAGTCGAAAATCTGAAGCTAGAGTGTAAATTAGTTAAAGATGCTGAATTGCGGCTTCAAACTGAAAAAGAAATGTTGAACCGTGAAAGACAAGGACAATCACTATTACTTAAAAACTTAGAATTGATAAAAGCTAGTCTAGAAAGGGTAGAGACTGAAAATCGTATGAAATTAGAAACTAGATTAGATGAAGCTACACGAGAATGCTCTGCCTTGCGTAGGAGACTACAAGAAGAGCAGGATCGTTTTAGAGAGCTGGCAGCTCACTTAGAAAGACAGACTGATGCAGCTAAATCTCGCATGGAAGAAGAAAAAATGGCAGCAGATGCCATGAGAAAAGAAATATTAGAGATGAGACAAAATTTGTCTGGAAAAGATAAAGCAAACGAAGAACTTGCTAAAAAACTAAAAGTTGCCATTGCACCTAATACTGATGGTTCATTTGACACTGTGAAGAAGATAAAAGAACTCGAAAGTAAATTATCTGAAAAACAAGAAGAGATTCAATCAGTCCAAGATCAACTTAACATAGCTAAAGAACACATCAAACAATATTGTGACATTTCAGAAAGCGCAGAAAAGGAACTCAAGACGATGAATAATGAATATACTACATATAAAAATGAGACAGAAAAGAAATTAAGTGATTACACGCAAAAATTACAGACTCTTGAAGAAAAATGCTCTGAATTAGAAACTGAATTATCACTTCATGCAAATGGTGAACATTCAAATAGCAACACCAATTTGCGCAATGAACTCTTTAAAGCTAAAGAAGAATTAAAGAATGCCTTATTAAATGTCGATAATTACCGATCTGAGCTTGGAGCTACCCGCGAGGAACTCTCCAAGTTGGCCGATTCTCTACAAAAAGCCGAGGAAAAATATTCACATGAAATGATTTTACATTCTTCTGACATTCAAGCATTGTCGAAGCTTAAGGAAGAACTTTCGAAAGTACAAAATGAACTCAACGAATTAAATGCTTTAAAAAATAGCACCATTGAAAGGCTGGAAACTGAAAAATTGTCTTGGTTGGATAGAGAAAAAATACTTAGCAACGAAAATGAACAATTAACTCAACGATTAAAGGATTTGAATGACCAGAATTCCGTATTGCATGAACAAATTCAGGCATTGGGTACCCAATTGTCTGTTAGTCATGTTTCGAGGTCCCAGTCAGAAAGTATGAATGAGTCTGCTACTGACACTAGCATCAATATTTCTATTAATGAAGATGATAGTAAATCTTCGGAGCAATTGTTCCAAATTGTTAAATTTTTACGTAAAGAGAAAGACATAGCGTTGGCTAAATTTGATATATTACAGGCAGAGACTATGAGACTGAAATCTCAATTAGAAATAGTTGAAAAGCAACTGGATGACACAAAATTAGCTTTGGCAACTGAAAGGGAAAAGTCTGAAGTTGGCCTAGTAACGGCAAACAAACAATCGGATATTTTAAGAAAAGTTGAAACTTTAAATGCTTTAGCAGATAGTAACAGGATATTAAGGGAAGAAAGAGATAGTTTAACTATTCGTGTAGAAGAGCTAACTGCTGGAATCAAAGCTATAGAAGAACAATTAACTCCTCTGCAGGAAAAAAATACAGATTTGACGTCTAAAAACGAAACATTACAATCGGAAAATAATTCATTAAAGACAGACTGTGCAAGATGGAGAACAAGAGTTAATGTTCTCCTTGAACGCGCGAACAAAACTAGTCCTGAAGATTGGAAACGTCTTCAAAATGAACGAGAAACCTTGGCCAAAATGCTAACGAATGAGAAAGAAAATGTAAGAAAATCTAACGAAGAACTTGCCGTTATTAAGTTAGAAAAGAGTAAGCTTGAGGAACAATATACTATATTGTCTCGCCAGCACAATACATTAGTAGAGGAGAATAAAAAACTAAATGAAGAGTTCCAGAATCTCAAAGACGATATGTCACGTATTACTGAAGATTTGACGAAAATAAAATCAGAATTGTTGTCTGCCAATGAATCTGTTTCTAAACTAACCGAAGACCTAACAAGTAAAGAAGCTTCCTTAACCGATATTCGTAATAAAGAGATGCAAATAAGAAAGATTGCTAAAAAATATAAGGCACAATATGAAGATTTAGTTAAGTCTGTGGAGGAGGAAAAGAAAAAGACTGAAGGAGAAGTTGCAGCTGCTGATGCTGCAGTATCAGAAAATACTAAAAAACTTGAAGAGCAGTTAACTGATCTACAAACTAAACTCGATCAGGAAAAATCCGGCAATGAAAAATTAAAGCAAGAACTTGAAGCATTAAGAACTGTTAATTTAGATAAAGAAGAGAAAGCTAAACAAGTGCTGAAACAAGCTAAGAGTAAAATTGTTCAACTGACGGAATTAAAGAATTCATTATCCCGTGAACTAGATGAGTCACGCACAAAGATTGGAGCTATAGAACAAAGTACACGCGATGAACAAGATGTTCGCCTAGCTCTTATAAAATCTCAGTATGAAGGACGTCTGTCGCGTCTGGAAAAAGAAAAAGGCGAAGCACAATCAGAAAAAAGTAGAGAGGTTGAGGCACTAATGCAGAAAGTGAATATCTTGCAAAGGCAACTTGCCAGTCAAGCTTCTGCATCTAAACAACAAGCTACAACAGAGAAGAACACGACTGATCCACCAACAGCTAACATAAAACCCATGGCTGGTAAGTATTTTAAAGTACACTAGTTAAATCCAAATCTGTTATTCATTTCATAAGAGCCTAAAATTGATTTAAGTAAATACAATATTTATAATAGAATAGAATTTAATGAATTAAATTATAGACAGAAAATAGTTAGTAAAAAATTTAATTCTGGCATTCGTACGAAGTGGTCGCGTCCGCATTGCTCTGCATTATTTTTGGTTTTTCATTGTTTAATTTGTGAGTGGAATCAGCCTAAATATCAGACCCTCTTCTTTTATCTTGTGCATGTATGTCATACACCAATTAACCTTTTGCTTATATTCCACTCCACAAATTTATTTAAAAATAACTCATTGTAACAAGCATTATAATACACTTAGATGATTTTTCACTTTGTTATCTCGTTGACACTTATTATTAATTCCGTAACACAAATTTGAGGGTTATAATTATGTTAAAAAACTTTAAACAAGTTTGCATAAAATTTGTACCCGATTATAACCTGTTTTGAGTGTAATAAATAAAATTAATATTCCCGTCCCATATTATAAGCAAATATTGAATGAATTAAATGAATTTGCTTAAAGGTGTAGCCCAGCAAAGTGTGACGGCGAGCCGGCGTGGTGGGGAAACACCTCTGGCTTCAATACGACCGATGGCGCAGGTGGGCCCCACGGCGCCGCACGACGCGCACACCACGGAGTACATGCCGGCCTCCTCGTCCCGCCCGCTGCCACGAGCCGCGCTAGCAGCCTCAACAGCGCCGCCAGAGTCGACACAGGTACGTTATGGGGCTCATTTCCTAACTTTATGTTCTACATCAACGTATAAACAACTTTTTGCTGGTGGTAGGATATTCATATCCGCCCGGATAGCGACCAACGTACACAGGGTGTAAAACCCGCCATAGTGGCACACGCAAGTGTGTCGCGTTCCGGGATCAGCCAGTATACATCCGGTTTTTATTGGGGGTCTGGAGTTGAGGTACAATGTTTGGCCATTTTGCGGCCTTCTAAGTATTCTGACACTAGACCCTCGACCGCTTCTTCACCTTCTTGCCCATGGGGTACTGTGCAGAAGCAGGCCGGCATGAGTGTGTTGAGTAGCAGGGGATAGATCGTCTCTCGCTACCCAGTACTCTATTTGGACGGCACTGGGCTCACCATCAGGTGGAGTGCGGTCACTTTGCCGTGCCAGAATAAAAAAAAGTAAAAAGTAACCCTATGTGTAAAACTGTAAATTGAATCAGTAATTAATGTTTAATTCAGAATTAGTGAAAGAGAATAAATTTGTAGTGTTGTAGTACTTGCTTGTCCTTGTCACTAGATGGCTTGTTACTCCTTTATTTTTTTAGGAGATTAATGAAACTCGTATTTAAATTAGTGGGTAGTGAAACTAATTGATACAAATAGTAAAAAATTTGATTATTTACCTTATTACCGTAAAATTTATAGCACTTTTAGTTCTTGTAAAATTTAATAATAAATGTAATGTACTTTTAGGACATGGACACAAGTGAAGCTGGTATGGGAAGTTCTGGGACAAGTGACAGTGCACAACCGTCATCTCACTCACAGACACCACAGCAAGTAATGTTTGTTTTTATAATAAAATTACTTATTAAATATTTCATGTTTATTAAAAAAAGACATATATATTTGCTCATGATTCAATTCAATGCGCGCGATAGCTTTGGTAGCATTTGTTGGGTTTTCATATTTCTTTGTTGTCATCGGTAGATTCAAACTTTTAATTGTTCATATAGCAAAAGCGCGTGGTAGTTGTGTTGTGCTATATTTGTTATATACAATTATAAAACACTAGTTGAAAATTTGACTATGTTTGTTACCAGTTTTAGGATGTCTTTCCACCAAAGAAGTTCTTGGCCTTAATAACTTATAGCATTAAACAACATCATATGATCAGTGGTTATCTCGCATTATTTGGTTGCTATTTAATAAAGTTGCACACATATCTACTTTAACTACCAGCGGAGAACACTACACACAAGTAATGTTTCAGTCAGAAATAGACATGTTAAAAATAATGTTGTTAAATATTTGATAGAAAAAATAGAAAAAGTAACAATAAATGCAACTACGGATGCAAGAAAAAAAGAAAATTAACTTTATTATTATACTCATATGTGTTCGGTATTAAAATAATCACCACCCGTTAATATCGTATTGTTGTTTTATAAACTTGTTATTTTTTATTCAATCGAGTACTAGCATAAAACATCACGTCACTTACGGTATGACTTTTCGTACTTTCGTGACGTTCGTACTTTATAAAAAAATACATTCTAATTTCAATACTCACATTTAAGTGCTAAGAAGACAAACATATTTTGTTGTAACGTACATATTTCAAAATTAATTGCCAATTGCGAATGTGTACTAAATGTGATGCCCGAATCCGAACTATGCTCCATGTTTATTCTCTTGCTCACATTCATTCAATCACTGGGCGGACTTGACAGTTTCATTTTCATTTAACGAATACAACTAGCAACTTACATACGAGAAATGCGAGTAAGGAAATGACTTTGAGAGTAGTACCCGGTACTCGTTAACGAAACATGGTTTGCTACGCAATTAAGTCGCAGTCATTATTTTCACACCAATAGTAGTCTTTGTGACCTTCATGATACCTCATTATGTCGTTATATTATGTAATAATTATTGAAATATATAGTACCTCTTCTAGTTAGCATATCTTATAGCTCTTAGAAGTACACCTTTGAGGCTCTCAACATTTTCCTGCAATACTTCACTATTTATACTCTATATCAATCAATCCTCTACTATTATTTTGATTCGATTATACATGGACATAATATGCTTTAATGATTAAAGTTAGCATGTCGTTTCTCGGATTGAATTTTTTAATAAACTTCGCAACATAGTTTTATTATAGCATAGATCCGCAGATATCTCGTGTATTTTTGAAATCGTATTTCATCCAGTTTTATACAATTCGAGCTGTGTGTCTGTTAGTTTGTTAGGTAAAAATAATAACTATGTTTTGACAGTATAAAGAGCAGCGATAGCCTAGTTGGTTGCGGTACGGACTTTCAGACGAAAGTCGTATGTTCGAAACCCAAATAGCATACACCTCTGACTTTTCTAAAGTTACGTGTGTATTCATTGTTAATTATCGCTTGCTTCAACGGTGAAGGAAAATATCGTGAGGAAACCTGCATACCTGGGCATTCTCATAAGAATTTCGAAGGTATGTGAAGTCTACCAACCCGCATTAGGCCAGCGTGGTGCCTAACCCCTCTCATTAGTAGAGGAGGCCCGTGCCCAGCAGTGGGACGATGTTTAATATAGGGCTAGTATTATTTATTGAGAGTATTTATGTTGTTCCCCAGGCTGTAGCAATGGTGATGCCGCGAATTGAACAACCCAGTGGAGCGGGTTCTGCGGCTGCAGGCGTGTCACCAGCTAGCTCTGCTAGTTCCGTCAGCTCGGCGCCACTGGCCGCCACCGCCACCTCGGCCACCTCAGCCGCCACGGCTCCGACCCCACCGCTGGCAGGTACGTAGACGGCAGGCGGCAGGCAACTGTTACACACACCACAGTAATACTGTATTACTGAGGACTAGAGATGGAGGCAAAGCTCCAGCCGTAAATGCTGTTCTTAACAAAATTAAATGAGACGTGTGGTCGGGCGGACTTGATCTGTTAACTTGCTCATCATTTAAAAACGACTGTACAGATTTAACTAAACTATAATCACTAATCTAAATAATAAAATAACTAAACATAGTTTTATCAGCGAAGACCTGTAATTAGCTTCCTACATATCATTATGTTTCTATGAAAGTTTTGTAATAGCTGTTGGTTTTCCGAATAAACAAATAATTTATATCAGCCCTGTATTAAAGACTGATCCACTGCTGACATGGCTTTCTATATTAAAGAGAGTATGAAATGTGGCACAGTGACTGGCGTCAGCACGGCGACGTCTGGCGCGGGTGGCTCGCAGCCGTCCCACACGTCTCAGACATGCCAGGCTGCGCAGGCGGCGGCGGCGCAGGCGGCGCACCACCCCTCCACCAGCGTCAGCACGTCGCAGACGGCGGCCGGCGTCAGCACGTCCCGGACGCCCGGCGACGCGCGTGCTCCCAAGCGACGGCTGCAGCCGCGTCCGCTCACCGCCAAGCGCACCCGCGTGCAGGTACGTACTACGTATCACGCACACGGCTTGAAGCGTTACCATAACTTTTATTTTAATTATTGTAGTAAATACAAATCATATATATATAATTCATTGACTGCCTCGGTGGCACAGTTGTAATTGCGCATGCGTTACGACTGCTGTGTTGAGGTCTCGGGTTCGATCCTCGGGTCAGGTAAAGTGATATTGGGTTTTTCTATCTAGAAATTCCTCAGTGTTAGCCCGGAGTCTGGAATCTGTGCCTGGTATGGCGATAGGCTCGCCCCCTATCACAATATGGGAGCGAAATTCGGCGAAAAGTGGCTGTACTGGTTACTCCTCTGCCTACCCCTTCGGGGATTACAGGCGTGAGTGTATGTGTGTGTATATTTATAATTCCATCATTAGTACTAATTGGCACAATATTTTGTTGATTTTAGCAGGAAGATTCTGAATCTTTTTGATTGATTTCAAAAAATGTGTTGCGACCCTTATTTATATAAAATGTATGCGATTTTATCAAAACTAATGAACACATTTTTAATATTATACTACCGTAATCTCTACATACTTTCAGTATTTTTATATCATTAATTATAATTATTACAAGTATTATCATCCTTGATTATATTTGTGTGCTTAAATGAAAGCCTATGTCACATTATTTTGGATATATCAAACATTTATTACAAACATTATGCTACATGCATGTAACAGAATATTTAAACATAATTTTCACCACCTTCAAGACGTCCGATTTACTTGAAAATTTGCATAACTATGGCCTTATATAACCAAGATCACCAGGATATTTGTACTTTGTATTACTCATTACCATTGTAGTGTAAATACCACTGACTCATCACGAGACCTCTAAAACTATACACCGGTTTTACTTGAAATTTAGTACAATTACTCATTTCGCAATGTACACGGTAGGCAGCGGCTTTGCTGTGCCCTGGTATTGCAGAAGTTTATGGGCAGCGGTGACTACATACCATCAGGTGGCCCGTCTGCTCGTCTACCTATCGAGGCACTAAAAAAAACACGTTCACTACGAATGGATTTCTCGAAATTTCACCCCTAAGAGGGTACAATAAGGGATTCATGGTTGTATGGAAATTAATCAAAATCATTTTCAAAGAATGAAGTACCCAATTTCATGTACCAGCTTCTGGTTAAAAATAAATGTACACATATTATAACGGCGTTTCCCAAAATTAACTCGACACTAATTAATATTTTGTCCCTTAAGTTGAATAATACTTCCAATATAAACATAATAGTAATGTCAAACCATGCCAGCATAAACATTATTGTGTTTTATTGAAACATTTATTTTCAACACTAATGACAGCCTCCGTGGCGCAGTTGGCGAGTAGCCGGCTGTGAAACGAGAGAACGTGGGTTCGATTCCCACACCAGGACAAATGTTTGTGTGACACAGATATTTGTGTCCGGGGTCTGGGTGTTGAGAGACCATGCGTCGCTCTAGGTCCCTGATACCCACAATACAAGACTCGTATCTTAGTGTGGGGTCGAGGCTATGTGTGTGACTGTTGGGAATATGTTCACAATAACGATTATATTTATTTATTTTAGGATCACCAACATGACATAAATTGTAACAAAATATACATTTCATTAAGGCATTCTTAAGCTAAATGTTGCCATAATTACAGGCGACCACGACATACTTAAAAAATTATATTACATATAGAAATTACAATAAATAGCACATTTAATATTATGTTTAGAATATACATATATATATTTTATGTATTTTAGTTTACCACCTAAGTGAACAGGGTTTAACATACATATCTGCCGGTCTACTCTTGAACACAATTCCGATCGATAGGTATTGTGTTTGAAAGATTTCGTACTCTTGAGCGGCATATTATTTCAATATTGTATAGCCATTAGTATGCAGTAATTGGAATTAAGATTATCATATGAATGGTTGCACTCAGAATACGAAATCTCACAAATCCAATACCGATCGATCGGAATTGTGTTACAGAGTAGACTGGCAGGAATGAATGAACACTATGTTAGTTGAACTGGTATATTTTGCAATGCAGGGTTTCGAAAGATCTGTAGAAGTAGAGTATCAGGTGCCCACATCCTCCCGCTGCGACCAAGACGATGAGGGTGTGATCGTCGTCGACTCCGAGGAAGACGACGAAAGGTGCACTGGAACTATGTACAGGGTGAGTCTCATTGGTTACATTTGCTTCCACATTTGGCCTTGCCCATTCTTGGCTAGAGTGTTAAAAAGCTTCTTCTTCGCATATTTCGTATTATTTATTTAAAACTTTATATACACAAAATGTATAAAGGCGGACTTAATGCCAGAGGCATTCTCTACCAGTCTACCTACGGGTGATGCAGAGACGAGACAATATGGGTGCACATACAGTACGACAGAATATATTGACAATCAGTGTTAGAGACAAAATACTAATACATAAATAAATGTACCTGATAAGATTTACATAATAAATATACATATACATAAATACTAAATATATAGAACAGGATATATTAGATATGATAATAAAATAGTATACATAGACATACAGACAAATATAATAAATAGATTTCAGCTAAAGTTGTAATTTTGCCACACCATTAGCGAAGAGCATCCGAACCTTTGACTTAAAAGTGAACCGGCTGGTCGCCGCCCTGATTTCGAGTGGGAGCGCATTCCAAAAAAGTATAGATTGGATAGTAAAGGACGAGTGAATAAAGTCAGAATTGTGAGCAGGACACATTAGAAGTAAACTGCCTGAGGGGCGAAGGTTTCTCTCATGGTTTGATCCTAAATACTGAAATTTAGAGGTTAATTATTGTGTCTGAAAATAGAGTACTAGAGCATTATTAATAATTTCTAGAGATATTAGTGCTGAATCTGTTGTACATCTCACTAAAATAGAGTATTTAGTTTTTAACAATATTTTTATTATATAGGAAAATGAAGAAGATGAAGATATGGAAGAAGAACAAGAAGTTGAAGGAGGAGAAGAGGAAGAGGAAGTTGAAGGAGACGACTCGGAGAATCCAACTCGTCCGGTACATACACTTTTTTGCTCTAGTTGTATCTGTATATATAGCATGAAGACATTTCTATTTTGTAGATCTTAACTTAAATACGAAACGCAAATTATTTATGCCACCTTTGAAGTCATATATGTCTGATGGTTCCAAATTTAAAGTTATTTTAAGTTAAAATAATTTGTTGACGTGTTGCAGCAAAACAAATGGGTTTTGCTGCGACATTGTTGAGCTCACGATTATAGAAAAGCTAAAATTCGAAGCGAATCCATCACAAACGTATAAATTACGTCAGATTTTTTGTTAATCTTATATTAAAGAGCTCGTTTGAAATAACTCATGATAGACCCTGAGGAACCGTATGCTAGAATATGAACACGAACCCTTACTATTGTCTTGTTGTCAGGAGTCGCCGGCGCAGTCGCCGGAGGCGGGCGCGTCTGGCGCGTCGGGTGTGTCGGGCGCCTCGGCCGAGGAGGCGGACGGCTCAGAGGGCTCGGGCGGCGCCGACGGACCGCGCGAGGCCGACAGTGAGCCTGCCGCGCACCACCACCAGCAGATAGAGGCCATCAGCAGCGGCACTGAGCGTAACTACTCACTCACTACTCACACATTACTTATATACTTCTCACTCTATGCTCACTCATTACTCACACACTGCTCACACACTACTAACTCATTAATCACTCACTACTCATACACATCACTCACTACTTACACACTTCTCACTCATTACTTACTCACTACTCACACACTACTCACTCATTAATCACTCACTATTCACACACTGCTTACACACTAGTCATACATTACCCACATACTAATCACTCACTACACATATCTGTCCATATGCCATTAAATATGAGATCAATTATTAAACTCAATACCAGCTCGCTCTAAGAGGCTAATTATATTATCAATTTAAGACTGAAATTATGGGTGCTTTTTAAAATGGAGGAAATAAGAATATTATATTAATTTCTTACTTTAGATTGATAAAGATAAATGATAACTATAGACTGTACATTTTTCAATCGTGATTATATCCAGCAATGTTGTTTTGTATGTTTTTGCATTCTTAGGCGAACTGCAAATAGAATCAATTGATTTGGACTCTGAATAAGTCACTTAAAAAATTTGGAGACCATGCGACAGATTATGCCCCTAGGGAAGATTCATCCTACTAATATTATAAATGAGAATGTTTGGATGGATGAATGGATGGATGGATGAATGGATGGCTGGTATGATCTGGTTGCAATTTAGCACAGATATATTTTATATGATACTTTTTATCCTGTAAAAATGCACAGTTCCATGGGATAGTTGTGTTTTTGTTTTACACAGAATAAGGGATCGACACGAACTTTGCATAGTGTTAGTTGAGGGATTTGAAAATGGCATAAGCTACTTTTTATCCCGAAAAATGCACAGTTACTATGGGACATCATAAATAGAAAGCTGTCTTAATGAAATAATCGCTTAAGATATACATCCATGAATTTTATACTGTTTCTTTTAAAAATATACTACCACGCGGGCCAAGCCGCGGGAAAAAGCTAGCGGAGAATAAATAATATCAAAATCACATATAGTTGTAAATGTTGATCCTTAGCGAGTGGAGCTCTGTCGCTCGGCGGGAGCGGAGCAGACGACGGCGACGACAGTATCGTGCCTTCTACTCCCACACTATACGTACCGAGGCGCAACGACGGGTGAGTTCATTATAATAATAATAAAAAATAATAATACTAGTCCTGTATTAAACATTGTCCTACTGCTGGGCACGGGCCCAGGTGAGAGAGAGGTCAGGCCATAGTCCACCACGCTGGCCTAATGCAGGTTGGTAGACTTCACATACCTTCTAAATTCTCATGAGAATCCTCAGGTATGCAGATTTCCTCACGATGTTTTCCTTCGCCGTTAAAGCAAGCGATAATTAACAATGAATACACACATAACTTTAGTAAAGTCAGAGCCTATGCTAAGAGAGAGTATGCCTTTAGGTTTTGAACATACGACTTTCGTCTTGACAGTCCGTACCGCAACCAACTAGGCTATCGCTGCTTTCTTCATTATATTATAGAATAATGTAAAGAAAAAAATACACAAGACCTACGACTACGTTTGTTGGTGTTTCTTATCAGAAGTCTATTCTTATCAGGCCAGTGGGTATTAGAACTAGTGGATTTCATGTATAGTCCCGGCGTGTAAATAGTGCCCATAGCAGAATTATTTATTAAATAAATTTTGTTTGCTTATTTAATCCAGTAGATAAAGCATACTGGTGTAGTGGAGTCTAATGATTGTTGAGTATGTAAAGTCGTATGCGTATATAATTTAAATAGATAGACAGTGAACTGCAGATCAAATAATATTAAAAAATGTTGCCAACGAACGATCTGAGTCGAGTGGTGCAAGCGGTCGGACCAACCAAGTGCAAAGAGACCATGGGTTCGGTAGGCGTTTAGCGTCTACCCCCGAGGCGTCGCTGTCGTCTGTTATGCAGACGACACACTAGTGACAGCGTCTTTCCAGGAGGCCAACCTGCTCGCCTCGTTCGCAACTGAACAGGTGATGGACAGGATTCGGCGACTGGGCCTTAAGGTGGCCCTCAACAAAACCGAGGTCCTTTGCTTTCATGGGCCTCAGATTCGGCTACCTTTAAGGCCCCACATCAATGTGGAGAGGGAGCGGATTCCCATCGGCTGTAAAATGAAGTACTTGGGATTGATTCTGGACAGCCGGTGGGATAAAAGCCCGATGCGTCGCCTTACCGCGCAAACCGCAGCGTTTGGTGGCGCAGCGAATAGTAAGGGGCTACCGCACGGTCTCCCACGAGGCGGCCTGCGTATTAGCCGGCATACTCCCGCATATTAGTATAAAAAAATGGCGTTTAGCGTCTATTCGATGAGTAACTGATGATTTTGGTAGAAGTTACTCTGCAAGATAACCCATAGAGGTTATGGAAAGTGAAAATGGATTCGGCTTTATTGTGTATGTAACGTAAATGGTTCCGACTGAGGCCGGGGTTTGTCCCGCCTCGGGAACCGGGGGGCCGTCTAATGCGCCGAAGAAGACCACCGCGGGGTTTTTGCTCGGTATGCCGGTGTAGGGTGTTTATAGTATTCGAAGCCTCACAGACAAATGTTTGTGTGACAGACAGATATTTGTGTCTGGCGGTAAGCTTTTTTGGTCTGGGTGTTGTGAGACCGAAAGTCTCTCGTAGTCCCTGATACCCACAACACAAGACTCGTATCTTATGTGTGGGGTCGGGGCTATGTGTGTGACTGTTAGGTGTTATTTATTTTATTATTAGGGACTCGACCCATCGTTCGCCCGGATGTTGTCTCTTTCAGGCTGCTCAACGCGGGGTCATAAGACCGGTGAGACCAACAAGACCGTTCCCAACCCCGTCGAAACCATCTTCTTTTTTGGAAGTTTAAATATAGATTAAAGAGATAGATTCGATGTTAAAGTAGAAATAATGTTGACTATTTGACTATAATGTCGTTAACTGACTTAAAAAACGGAGAAAAATTCTCAATTCGATTCGAATTTTTATGTATGGACTGTTATATCGACATTCCGAATTGATTGACGTGATTCTTTCTTTATCACGTAGAGGAAGCTCTCGAGGTAGCTTACCTGAATATTTTTTATATAACGGTAGGCAGCGGCTTTGCTGTGCCCTGGTATTGCAGAAGTCTATGGGCGGCGGTGACTACTTACATCAGGTGGCCCGTCTGCCTAAAAAAAATATAAGTAATATTGGGTCAATATAAAATCAATTAAGTCTGATGACTAAGAAGTAAAAAAATACTTGTAATGATTACAGCATATATAGTGCGAATGGATTCCAGTAAAAATTAACATAAACTACCTATACCCTTCACTAAAACTAATTTAAAAATAAGTTTACTTAAAACTGACGTCAGGCACGGTGATTTCTTTTTAGTGTTAATTAAACTTATTTGTTATATTTTTGTGGATAATTTGGAAATGTGCAGTATAGGCAGTTTGTCGTGTTGGGCGTGGTTGTATAGTATTGTGTATATGTGCGCAGGTTCGGCGAGGCGGTGGTGTCGCCTCTGGGCGCTGGCGGCGCGGGTGGTGCCGGTGGTGTAGGGGGCGCGGGCGGCGCTGGCGGGGGTGGAGGGGGCGGGGGCTCGGCGGCCGCGCGCTTCACCTTCGCGGAAGAGCCGCACGAGCAACACAGCACGCACCACGACACGCACGCAGACCTGGCGCCCGCCATGCCGCCGCCGCAGCCCGACCGCACACCCACCGATACACGTCAGTAAAGATTACGCACCACAAACCACTTCACTACATATTATAAAACAAAGTCGCGGTTGAGGACTTTTATAATATTTTGTAATTGTAATAAATTCATGCGCTTATCCACTGTTAGGAAATTAAAATCTGCATCGACTATTGCAATGTTTTATAATTAAAGACGGCTATAAACCCTTCTCAAACACAGAACAAAAGTTGCTTTAGAACCAAAGTCGGCAATCTTTCACTATCAACCAATCAGAAGTGTCTGTCAAGTCAACAATC
Organism: Laothoe populi; assembly: GCA_905220505.1. Lineage (NCBI taxonomy): Eukaryota > Metazoa > Arthropoda > Insecta > Lepidoptera > Sphingidae > Laothoe > Laothoe populi. The sequence goes on along the minus strand of HG992147.1, from coordinate 10,712,938 downwards.
CCATTTATCATGACAATCAAAAAAAGCAATCTTGGCAGGAGTACAGTACCAAAGTCGGCCATCTTACCTTACTTGGGTTCAAACTCGGAAAATTTTGCACCATTAAGCTTAATTTTTATCATTGTTGTTGTCATTGATAAAATTAAATATTTCATTTGATTGAAATAAAATGTTCAGCAAAATTGTCTTTCGACTCAAACATAAATCATCATTTTTTTGAAATTATTTGCCGACTTTTCTATACGATTTATATAAGCTCAGTGAAAAACGCTTCCAATAATGTATTTTATCTAACCTGGCGGCTCGCAACACACTTCACTACGGTGCGTGAATACTTAAAAACTTTTTTTAAGTATATTAGTCTTTTTTCATAGAAAAACGACTAAAATCTTGCCTATCATCACACACATGAACAGAAGAACGAACAAAAAAAAATTGAAAAGTACATATTAACATTTATAAATTAGTATACTAGATTTTTTTTTGGAATTTCTAAAATAAAATAACATGGCGGGTTACTGTATGTCTAGCATCAGCGAAAAAACAAGTATGTGGGGGGCCGCATCTGCGTATAGACTTTATACGCGTCTGGCGTGTGGCGTGTGGCGTGTGGCGTGTGGCATGTGGCGCCGCAGTCTTGTGTAGAACTATCCTAGTGTATATCATATACGATGCCAACTTCATATCACAGAAAGTGTGTGGTGCCACGGTCAACATTCTAAGAACTGTGCCATGTTAGGATGAAAAAGACGCCGCCTCTCATCAATCAGTTAAGGATGTGGTGCTGGTGGGGGCATATTCAAATCCGCTCGGATAACGACCACCGTACACAGGGTGTAATACCCGCCATAGTGGCACACGCAAGTGTGTCACGTTCCGGGATCATCCAATGTACATACTCGACCGCTTCTTCACCTCCTTGCCCCTTAGTGTAATGTGAAAAAACTACACAGCAAGTCGGCATGATTGTGTTGAGTAGCAAGGGGTAGATTTTTTCTCGCTACTTAATACTCTTATAGCACTGCACTTACCATCAGGTGCAGTGTGGTGACTTTGCCGTGCCAGGATAAAAAATAAACTCATTTGCAAAAAAAACGGGCACCTAAGCAATGAATCATTTCAAATGTTACTATTGGTTTGTTTGATAATTATAGGTAGTTTTACTTTCACAATTTTGTAAATTAATAAGCAAATAATCGTTTTCGTCAGTATTATCATAAAATTTTGATAAAATTTATGGGTTTTAATGCTAAAGTTCACTAGTAGTGTATGCTCGCTAGTAGTGCATATGCTCGTGAAGTAAAAGTTTACAAAGATTTTTGTTTGTTTTTTCTTTAATAAAGTAAAAGCAGATAAATGTTTAGTATCGAGTGTGACCCCCTCTAGCTGAAATCACAGCTTGAATTCGTCTGGGTATGCTAGCGAGGATATCCCGGATACTTGCTTGCGGAATACGTTCCCACTCCGCGGTAATCACATTCTTCAGCTCTCTGATGGTCTGCGGAGCCGGTTGTACTGATCTCACGCGTCGTTTCAGAACGTCCCAGACATGCTCTATAGGATTGAGGTCGGGACTTCGAGCTGGCCAATCCAAACGACGAATGCCGACCTCTTGCACATACGCTTCCACATCGCCAGACCGGTGGGTGCGAGCGTTGTCGTCCATAAAAATTGAGTCTTCGCCTAAAGCAGCCAATGCGGGTTGTGCATGAGGAATTAGAACTTCCGTTATGTATCGATGTCCAGTCAGTGAGCCGTTTTCAATGAAGACTAACTCTGTACGATCCATTGAATTTATTCCTGCCCAAAACATAACAGAGCCACCACCATAAGGTGTGATTTCTTCAAAACAAGCCTCTGCAAAGCGTTCTCCTCGTCTTCGTAGCACTCGCCGACGTCGATCTTCACCGAACAGAGATATCCTGGCTTCATCGGAGAACAATACCCTATTCCAGTCTTCTTGAGTCCATGAGTCACAATTTCGAGCAAACCTAAGCCTGGCAACTCTGTGCTCACGGAGTAACTTAGGGCCGCGGGCCGGGCGATGACTGCGTATATTGGCCGCGAGAAGCCTCCTCCTGACCGTCCATAGACTAATATGCACATTTCTTACTTTTTCGAGGTTGTTCTTAAGGTCCACATACGAAGACTTGCGATTTCTCAATGCGCGACTCACAAGAAAACGATCATCCCGTGGTTGGGTACATGGTTTTCTTCCAGAACCAGGCCTTCTCTCGACGGAACCGGTGTCTTGATACCGCTGCCAGGTCCATTGAACCGTCGAGCGACTCACACTTAGCCTCTGAGCCACGAAGCATTGGCTGCAACCCTCTTCGAGCAGCGCAATAATTTTGGTAGCTTTTACCACTTTCTCTAACATTATTGAGACAGCTAAACAGCAATAAATGAAGCTTTGACAATTAAGAATATGAAATAAATTCATAAAAATTGACTAAAAGTTATGAAAACCGATATTATCTTTTGGAACTTCGCACCAAAAATGTAGGATAAAAAGTGGTTTTCTGTAAAAACGAGCATCAAACGAAAATTTGAATTTAGAACGTACTGTTTTAAACACCACGGCATTTTTAAAACCGGCCAGTAACATGTACAAATGATTGAAATAATTTTGGTACCGTATTTTTTTAAAGAAGAATTAAAATCAAAACCGCCCGTTTTTTTGCAAAGGAGTGTATATATACGATATACATATATTCAAACTGCTCACACATAATGAAAACGCTTAATTTGACAACTTTCTTGCTCCCCGCTATAAAAAAAACTTATTGAATCCATACCAATACTATAAATGCCAAAGTAACTCTGTTTGTTTGTTTGTTACCTTTTTACGACTAAACGGCTGACCGGATTGTGATGAAATTGGGCAAGGAGATAGATTATATTCTGGAGAAGGACATTGGCTATCTTTTTTCTCAAAACACAACTTTGAAAGGGGTCAAATAGGAGTTCAATATTTATATGGGAAATCTATCATTCCTCAAGTTCGGGATCTGAAAATTCATATTTAGGCTTTTGGTAGGAAATAAAGAAATACGTGTTTTAACGTTTTTGAAACATCATCCCTGAAAGGGGCAAAGTGAGGTTAAACTTATGAGGTATTCTATATTATGTTATTTATAAATGAAGGATTAGCTGTACTAGTTAATTATGGGGGAGCACTAAAAGCTAATAACAGAATTACATTATATATAGGACCTGAGGCTGGTGAGAATCGAGATTGGGAAGAGTCAAGAGCCGAGGAAGAAACGACTGCTGTTAGCTCACAGGGCAGCGAGCCCTCGTCACCTCACCAGGTACATACACACTTTCTTTATATGTAATTTTTAATAAAAATATTAATCTTTCTACAACTACATAAAATATGGGAGTAAATAGGTTTCTGAATGGTCGGAAGCGCGCATGTGATGCTCTGGTGTTGCAAGCGTCCATAGGCTACGGTAACTTCTTACCATCAGGCGGGCCAACTACATCATGCTATCTTAGAAAATGTTTTAAATTCTTACACGTTAACTGCGGTGGGAAATAGTACGATAATACATCTACACAACACAACCCCATATAATTAAAAACGGACCAGGCAAGTGTGTCTCAGACAATATATTATTGGCATCCATGCTCGCCCATGCATGAATGAAGCTTAAAGTTGATAAATAACAAATGACGGATACCATTGTAGTGTGAGTTAGCCTTGCGCTATTATGGGACGGTAGCGTTGTTGATTTAAATCCAACTATTTAGGGATCTCATACAGTAAGTAACGAGTTTCGGTCATACAGATGGCGGAGGAAGGTCGCGAGGCTGAAGCGAGCGCGCCCGCACGCCGCGCACCCTCGCGCTCGCCGCACACCGCGCATGCCACGCACGCCACGCACGCAGCGCACGCCGCGCACGCCACGCTACACAACCAGCGCTGGATGCGTGCAGGTACACACTACACAGCACGCCGGTGTTGCAGATCGAATTACTCAAATAAAATAATAACTAACAGTTTTTTAATTCATAAAAAGTACACAGACTTCTATAAAAAACAAATTATGCGTCACTATAAAATTTGAAGGTTTCCCTTGATTTTCCTGAGATCCCATCATCAGATCCTGACTTGAATCCAATGGGACCACCTGGGAAGTATACCCTTTAATAAAAAAGAATTTCTCGAATCGGTCCAGGCGTCTTCGAGTAATCGGGGAACATACATAAAAAAAAGATTCCGACGAATTGTTAACCTCTTCCTTTTTTTAAAGTCGGTTAATAACGAGTAGGGTAGGGATGAACTAGTTGAGCAAGTTATAGCTCCTCAACGATAAATCTTAATAGCTTGTTATGCATACGGATGGATTACTAATTTATCCTTTTGCAAAAGTGTCCATAGTGATTTATTTTTAAAGAGTCGAATTTAAGAGCTACAGATGTTCAAGTACGCTCAACGTATCCCATAGGTGAGGTAAGTTGATCAAGGGTATGGGGCAAATTGAGCACTCAAAAAATCTAGCCAAACCATGTGTTCAATGTTAACTATAGTACGCGACAGGTCGACATGGCAATCGGGGTATGAGCTGAGGCGCGGGGGAGGGGTCACCCCGCATACCCGCACATCGCCCGCGCCGTCTTAGTCTTAGCGCTGCACGACGCATGAGTCCGCATCCACCGCGTTTATCGATCTCGCTCACATTGTTCTTTGTCTAAGCACGAGAACTAACCTGAAAAGTATTAGAAAATTGTGACATTGAACGGAAATACAATTATTATAATTACCCTGTCCTCCTACCCTCAATCAGACATTGGATATGGCTGCGTTTTACACCGGCTTTTTAGAACCTTGCCCAGAATATAATTCGAATCGAAATTAGCAGGACCCGATAAACAATTAAACTCGCCCACAATTGATATTGATTGTTATGAATAAAATATTTTTACTTATAAAAAACCTTATTTAATTAATTTTAGTCTTATTTTCTTGCATTGCAATAAAATAAATATCGATATAAACTACTTGCTACATTTTGCCACATCACTAGAAAATTGCCATGTCGAGCTGTCGCGGACTATAGACATGAAATATTTTTTGTATTTGACAATTTACTTTTAATTTATAGTCTTTTAGTGACAAAACAACATCTTGATACGTATCTTGAAACAATATCTTAAGCTTAACTTTAGGATTAGATTCAGTTTCTCCGTTTAAAATCAGACTTGAATATTTATGTTATTATTTATAAAGCTTATATTATAAAAGAAAATAATAATAAGATCTTGGAAACTTATTCGTTGTTGTCACTGTTGCAATTGATACAAACGAAAGTAAAACCAGCACCTGGCGCACATTTTGTATGTGCCCATTGTTTGTATTGTGCCCTACAAACTCCAAAATCCACGCTTCTCCTGGTAAACTTTCAGAATAGCCTTCGCACCATATCAGACAGGAATAATCATCATCGTAGCTTTTCTCTTTCTTCTGTTAATTTTGGTAGCTTAAAAACATGTATTCATTTTGTTCTAAGTCAATGGGGTAAATTGACCAACTAGTCTCAAGCCGAAATTTCAAAACAAAAGTGAGGTTAAGAAAAAACGGTTGGAATTATACCCAGAACCTTTATACATATCAAAAGCACAATAAATGGATCGAAGAGTCGCCACTGGCGCTCGCGCAATAAGTTCCACTCCCGCGACACTTTCTTTCCGCTATTTGATGCCTCCACGTGCGGTAAATAGTTTTCGTGATATTTGATTGCCGAACTTGCCCCTATGTTCTACTAGCCCAGCCCTACCCTACTAATACGGCCCCTTCCATCTAACTATTGGCATTTCAATGTTTTTAGGCAGTTAAGGAATCATAGTTCATCGGCGCAATAGGTTTATCAAAATACTATTTTTTTTTTAAATATATCTTTACTATTTTTTTTTATTCTGGCACGGTGAAGTGACCACACTGCGCCTGATGGTAAGCGCAGTGCCGTCCAGATAGAGTATCAAGTAGCGAGAGACAGTCTATCCCCCGCTACTCAACACAATCATGCCGGCCTGCAAACTAACTTTAAATACTTAAAAAATAAATGTTGACAAGGGTGCCCGTGCGTTTAGATTTGCTCCACCTCGTCTACCCGCGCCGCGCCACACGTGACATGTGACACGGCCCGCCACCCGCTACCCGCCGACACTGTTATATCGTTCGTTTGACAGGTTAATGATAGGTGTTCACCCTAGTTTTAGCTTTGCACTCCTGAAGTCTGAAAAATTATCTGGAGCCTCATGGAGAGTGCATAGTGTGTATATCAGCAGGATAATTTTGCAAAAGTGTTTCGATTGCAGATCCGTAGACATAAATCCAATAAAAATCGACATCAACTGAAACACGACGATAACAAATCTATAGTTGAACCTTACCTGTCAATATTTTTCTTTTTATTCTGGTACGGTGAAGTGACCACATTGCACCTGATAGTAAGTGCAGTGCCGTCCAGTTAGAGTAACAAGTAGCGAGACACAGTCTATCCCTCGCTACTCAACACAATCATGCCGGCCTGCTGTCTAGCTTCTTCACACTACGCCTAAAGGATCATAGGAAAGAAGGAACATGATAGCTGGTAAACTGTTCCACAGCTTGATGGTGCGGCAAAAATACGAACTTGTGAAGCTCTTGATTCGGGCCGTGGTAGTAGACACCACGAGTCTGTGGCTCCGCAAGCCAGTACGCGTGGTTCTGCTGTGGAAGAATGATACAGACGGTAGAACACGCTAAGCGCAGAAATAACCCTTCGCAGCTGTAGCGGCTCCAGGCTGTTATTAACGTCTGCATCATTCACAATGCGGACGGCCCGCCGCTGCAACCCATCCAAGTCATCGAGTCATGTTATACTTAGCGGAACCGTCCCAGAGATGAGAACAGTATTCCATTTCCGGCCGCACCTATGCTGGATTTCTATCCTGCGTGATGTAGTGGATATTACGCCCTCGATGTGAGTCCTTGGATTAATATCACAGCGGATATCCATACCTAGGACACATAAGGTCATTCCGCATTGCGCACACCTGGGTTTTCTTGGCATGAAACTCATCCCGATTCCTGGTACCCCATGATGAGATGAGATCCAAGGTCCGGCCATGAAACCATGGCCATGAGGTCGTGTCCAATATGTTATGCTCATTAAATATATATTAATACAAAGAAAACCTAAAAGCATATTGTGCTAGCAAAGGTGAGTGAGATTTGGCATAGTTCAAATTTATTTGCAGAAGGAATGCAAAAAGTAATATACCTCCATCCAACCTCCTCCCTAACTTGAAGCTTAAAAATTATTTATAACAAGTATCAAAATTAACTATTAATTTAATAAAAATCAAAATTACTACGCAGTACAATGGCAGTATACACTTTCACCCCACCCCTAAGCAAATGCTGGGTGCCCCATGAATATATGCTACAAAAACCTACTTAATATAGGTTTAAAGACAACATTCATTGTTACGCTTAAACTGCCAACGTTAAACAGATAACACTCGTTGATGACGTATTTGTGTTCGCTCGCAGCTGATATAATATAACAATATAAAGAAGGTATGAATATAGATACATATTTTTCGACAGAAGACCTTCAATAAAGTTTAAACCTAAAAAATGTGTAATAAGGTAGGACTTCCACCACTGCACTGAAGACAAAAATGAATTGATACTCCAAGAGCAAATCGAGAATTCATAGCCAGAAAAAAAGCCTGTCTAACTGGATTTGCAATACGACAAGCAAAATTTATATAAATACCAATCATTATTTTTAACCTTTATAGTATGTCAGATAACTTACATAATAGTTTAGATTAGACCACAGCTTTTTCTTTTTATTCTGGCACGGCCAAGTGACCACACTGTACGTGATGGTAAGCGAAGTGCCGTCCAATTAGAGTATCAGTAGCGAGAGACAATCTATTCTTCGCTACTCAACACAATCATGCTGTAGCTTCTTCAGACAATGCCATGGCCAAGAAGGTGACGAAGCGGCCGAGGGTCTAGTGTCAGAGTACTCAGAAGTCCGCAAAACGGCCAAAAAATTTACATAATATCTTGTGTTAGTTTAAAAAATAAAATAAAAATATAGCTTCTTACAATAACCTTTTATAATATGTTTTACCATGTCGAGTTTTGTCATCACTAGCATTCATATATGAATCCTTTATTGATATTTCCTATGTCCTTGATGTCTGAATTAACATTATAATAACCTGTTAAATTAAATTTGTATCCCCTTTATTTTCTGCTTACAATGAAATATATGTTTCTATTAAAAAGTAAAAATCCTCTAATTTGTTTAGGCTAACGTTTACACATTAGGCATTTTTCCTTTTGAGTATTACCTATTGTTATAACAGTTTGCAACACATATCATGGTGTTGTACTAAACGATATATTTTATAATAGAGAAAATACAATTCATACCAATTTTCCACCCAATTTTCATATGACATTATATATTGGGGCCACAATATAATGAGTATTAATTATAAAATTGTCATATAACTATAAACTCGGTGTCGGTGATGGCAAGGGAGATGTCACTTGTTCAAATATATTATTTGTTTGCAGACAGTGAAAGCGGAGCGCGCGGGCGCGGCATGCGGCCTCGAGGACGCCCGTCGCGACGGCCCCATACGTATAGGTTTTAGCTCATTTAGTTTAACATAAATACTACTGATTTATTCCTTTAATATCATTACACTGTGACATAAGATGGACATTTATTGTAATTTTCATTTAATAAATAAGTACCTATTATTATGGTTGGTAAAACTTCAATAATTGTTTTTTCTATAATATTAATATAGTTAGAATACTTAGTTCATACATATTTTTTTGTATCTGAAAAGGGACTGAGGGCATAAAAGCCGACGCTCACTGACCACACGGTCATGACAAAATAGTCAAATATACAATTATTTAAATTCTTATTTTGATAACTTTGGGGTTCGTATTTGCGTGGTACTCAGAGTGGTGGTGGTCCAAAGAACGAATGAGCAATGGGCATACCGCGAGAGGTGTCGAGTAAGGCTGAAAGTTGCCGCGCCGTGCTGAGCTTCATTCCATCCTGCCTGCTGTCAACTGTCTCAGAAAGAGTATTATTAATACGTTGACTGCGTTATAACATACCTACTGTGGTTTTTATGTGCGCATCATCTTATGCCGCCGGCACTCAGGTGTATTATAGAAATCTGTACTAGCATACGGCACAAAACGCCATGCATTTAAGATGTATACACGCATGCAGTCCACACGCCTGTCGTGTCGCCGCGATGCTCAGGGCACGCCTTGCGTGTGTAGTTGTTAACTGTTGTTACGTAGATAGTTCGTGCTCGCGTTCTTGTTCGCGCGACGCGAGTAGTAGCACATTACACACCTAACATATTGCGAGCCGGAAGGAAAGGTTGAACTAATTATTATCATAGGGGTCGTCGGCAAACTGTTGGGTGATTTTTTTCAGTAGGTCAGTGAGCGTACGCTTTTACTACATGTTGTGATATAATTTGATGTCTCGATGTTGTACATTTGTTTATGAATACCCTGTGTGCTTCTGTTGCTTGAGAAAAAATTATGGATGAAAGCTACATAAAATAAATACATAATAACGTATTGAGCATTTCATAATTTATCAGAATTGATAACCTTCTTATTTAAATATTTAGGCTGGAATTTAACCATGATCGTAAAAATTACCTCAACTTTCAAGAAAATCTGAGTAATATGCACCAAATTAATTTATAAAATATATTGTCTGATATAGTTTCTTTGTATTTCAATGCTAAACTTATATGAAGAAAATTACCTTGAACTTCACTGTAGTAGTGAATCGAATAACATATTAATTCATATGAATACTTAACCAAAAAATCTTCAAAAAAATAAGATCCAGCCCTATCATTCTCTGGCTCTGTTGTATAAATTTTCACAACTCAAAAATCGTTAAGGGCATTGGCGTACGTCACAAGTACAATAACCATCTAGTATCTGTACATATAAAAGAAGAAACTGTCTGACTGACTGACTGACTGATCGATCAACGCACAGCCTAAACGGCTGGGGTTAGAGACTTGAAATTTTGACAGTAGGTACCTTTAATCACGTAGGCATCCACTAAGGAAGAGTTTTTGGAAATACCACCCCTAAGGGGGTAAAATAGGGGATGAAAGTTTGTATGAAATTCCGTCATTTTAACGTATGAAAATTGGTATTTTGTATTGTATACTTTTCTCCCAAATCATGACCTCCACGCGGGCGGAGCCGCGAGCAACACCTAGTACATAATATAAGCTTACACCTGTAACCCTAAAGGCATAAGCAGAGTGCATACATTGTGCATTCATAGTGACATAGATGATGGTGGATGAGAGGTTATTGCCATGAATAAATATTTCTTTCTTTCTTTCCATGTCGAGTAAAAATAAAAAATTACAAATTGGAAAACTTAATCACAAATTCATGGCTTCCGTGTGCTAAGACATATATCAAAATAGTGTAAGATAATTGTAGTTCTTCAAAAATCCTAGAGAAAACTCCACGGATTCAACTCTAATCCCGATATCCCATAAAAACATGAAATCTATGGTCTGGTTGAGCTCAATGACAAACGTCGGGTCTCCTCACAGTATCTGCCCGGCAACCAGCTACTAGGCAGATGAATGAATCATGATGAATATTGAAATATATTTTATAAAATATATTTCAATATGGCTCTCATGAGTTGTTTCCAAAAACATCTTACACACTTGTGTCATCTGTAACGCCACGCCATATGCCATGCCGAGCCACGCCAAGCCAAAGCCAAGCCCAAGCCAAAGCCAAAGCCAAAGCCAAGCCATGACAGTTATTTGCCTTAACCGTCAGCCGAGCCCGCCAATGTTTATTTGTGACGTCAAGAATCTTCGCAGCTAAGCCATTTCAAAGGTCATCGTGCTGCGTCACTCATTCCGGAGTTTGACCCCGATGGAGAAGATTGCACAGTATCTGCATGGTTGAAGAAAATTGACTAGTTGGGAGACATACACGACTGGGACAACAAAATAAAAGCCTTTCATCTGCAAGATAAACTTCGTGGTCAAGCCCGTAAGTGGTACAACCGACTCGACGAATATAATTATTCTTGGGACGAATGGAAACATTTGTTAATACGAGCTTTTCCCAAGCACCGTGATTATAGTTCATTATTGGACGAGATGATGCATAGAAAAAAGCTACCGAACGAGACAATGACGAAATATTATCAAGATAAAATCGCCATGTGCTTTCGTTGTAACCTATCTGACGCCGCTAGTGTATCATGCATAATCAGAGGCTTACCAATATCATTACAACCTAATGCGCGCGCTTTCCAAAGCCAGCGTGCCGATGAACTATATGAAGCCTTCCTCTGTGCTCTCGATGATTATCATTCACCGACATTCGAAGCAAGTGTGCCGAACAAGGAAACTAAACCGTTGTCAATCCCAGAAAAGGAGACTAACCCAGAAATAGACCCCTGTCCACGCTGCAAAAAGACTTGTCACATGTTACGAAATTGTACATTACCTGACCAACGGATTTGTTTTAAGTGTGGGCAACAGGGACATATAGCCACACGCTGTTCTAGCACTTCATCCTCGTATATCAAACCCTCTGCTGAATTAAATGGTGACGTCAAAGAAATTAAAGTAGTACAAAATTACAACGATATTTACAAAAAAACTGTGAAGATTAACGGGATATTTGTGAAGTCTTACATTGATACAGGAAGTCAAGTGAATGTTATAAATGCCCAGATTGTTAGTCTTTTGGCACTTAACGTTACACCTAAAAGCATCATTCTAAAAGGCTTTTCTGGTGGTTTATTAACTAGTCGTGGTGAAGTTACATTTGACCTAGAAATTGACAACATTCAAGTAAAATGTGTCGCACACGTGACAGATATAGACATGCAGGACATTCATTTATTAATTGGTCAGCCAATTATCAACGGTGATCGTGTGTCCCTTGTGGTGACTAAAAGAACGGCTACATTAAGATTGGACACTTTGACCGAATTCGATGTAGTTGAGGATGCCCAGAAATTTAAAGTTGTGACATCAAGCAAAGAATCCTTGCCACCTGGTATCTCGGTTATTAAAGTTCGAGTATTGGGAAATACGCAGGAAAACGTTTGCACAGCACCACGTCACTACGAATTGCAAGGTGTTTCATACTCGTTACCAGCTACTTCGCTCCACGGTGGCGAGGGCTACATGAAGGTTATCAACACTGGAACTAAGGACATTAATTGGGAGGCCGGTGATACTCTCGTACGGGCAGATAGCTGTGACGAATCGAATAATAAGGTAAGTCAAGTCGAGCCATTATATAAATTGACCAATATTATTCCAAATAAGCCATATTGTTTAGTGACCAGTATTTCGAACATACGTTGAATGCCTTTACATGCCCGCGTGCCGACGGTCTAGTTGAACGTACTAATCTTACTATATTAAACTCCTTACGTATCACTAATCTTAGTGAAGCATCTAATAATTGGACCATCTGCCTACCTGATGTTATTTGAAGCATAAATAACCATTTCGATGATACCGCCGGTTTTAAGTAGTAGTAGCAAGTACGATCTTATGTTTGCTCGTACTGGTAGGCCAGTGGGCATATCATAACTAAAGTCCGGCAAGGACAGATACAAAATCGGAAGCATAAAGGGTTTGAGGGGTTACAAAATCTTTACGGGGCTAGTTTCTCTGCGACCCTATAATAGTGTATATGTATATGTATGTCTAATCAAAATCGTGTGTCCCATTGCGGGAGCAATTGTTACAGGATGGCCGATTGTAACGCCACGCCATATGCCATGCCGAGCCACGCCAAGCCAAAGCCAAGCCAAAGCCAAGCCCAAGCCAAAGCCAAAGCCAAGCCATGACAGTTATTTGCCTTAACCGTCAGCCGAGCCCGCCAATGTTTATTTGTGACGTCATATCCGATTATGAAATAAGTGAGGGTATACATGGGTATAAATACTCGGAGCGCTCATTTTTAGAGATCATTCTGTTGTGTGCATTAGAATAAGACGAAACGCTGTTCGATTGCATAAAGTATTGTGATTAAATAAATAGCAGGTACTGATCCTTCGTAGAAAAGTGTTTAATTACTATTTTGTTACACATCATAAGAAAAACAAACTCTATGTTTGTCTGGTAGGTATTTGATTGCATAAAACGGAAATTCATGTACAGCTGTAAGAATACACTTTTGGGTTGTCTTCAAATTGATTTCATTCATGCATACAAAATATTATAATGAAGGACAAAAATATTGTTCTTAAAAAAGGAATATACTGAGACTTATTTCATTTATATAAATAAATACATTATATATTTTTTCTATATTATTGTTTGTCGTTTGACGTCAGTTCTAAATAATACAGGTTTCATTATAATTGATTAACATTATATGATACGGTTTTCTTGTTTTTTTGGTATGCTAAAAATCTTTAAATTGATTGTCAAAAGATGTGGGTTATTATTTTCCTGTCACTGTATTTTGCGTTTAACTACTGGTGCTCTGTGTAAGTACGTCGACAGAGTGATTATGAACACTAACCACTAAAATATTGCGAGTTAATTCACTTGTTTTTTACCAACATCATGATTGACACATAAATACAATTACTCATTTAAATAATCATTCAAATTAAAACTTTTCTATCAACTTAATGTAAAGATAATAAAAAAATCAGTGGCCGAAAAAAAACGGTTCAATGACCACATGTTGAATCGAGCACCAGCGCGGCGACGCCTGTAACACATTTTGGTAATACTTTGAAGCTTACTTAAGTGTACAAGTTTTAGGTCAGATATCATATAGATCAAATACAAAATTAAAACCTAAATAAATTATATTGTTAGAAGCTAACAATATAATTTATATTAGACTTACAAAAAAATACGCACCGGTAAAAAACCGTGTAAGTATAACATGCGATCATTTTTATTTAAATAGATGGTTGTATTTAAGCGTCAAAAATAAGTGTAAATAAAATTTTTTTTTTAAATAACACGTAAAGTCACAAATTACAGTATTTCCTAAATAAAAGATATTAAAGTAGAGGCATTTCCGGAGTGGGTACCGCGCCAGTGTCGATATCCGTGAGGCTTAACTCAAATTGTACGGACTGCAAAACATATTTTGGCAAGAAAACGCGATTACTTCTATCGTCTTAGGTGGATTTAGAACGAGCTAAATTAAATATTGCGAACTATGATAATAGCTGTCAAGATAATGAAAGTAATTGAATACAACTGAAATAGGTTCGATGTAAACAAAGTGGAGGCTACTTGCGATACTGCGCCACGCACGACACGCCGGTTTTTTTCTGCAGGAGCCGCTCAAAAGTTACACTTCACAAAATCCGCCTGCCGCAGCACCGAATAAGCAACTTGAACTCTTGGATAACGAAAATGCACAGCAGCATTAATATCAGTTCTACTACCAAGTAATTTAACTGATGTGTGAGGTCTGAAGTCACTATTTAAGGATCCGAAATTCCAGATGAGATGGTTATGCCTGAGTCACCGACTTTCTGACCCAGTTCACCCAAGATACTACTAGATCGGGGCCCTAACCGATTTCCCTACGTCTGTTTACTGACTAAAAGCCCGGCGGTAGCCTTCTGCGGCGCATGTGGGACGGTCCAGAGGTTCTCGGGACTATGAAAAAATATAAAAGTATTTATAAAGGCCGCACAAACCCCGGTGCGCGGCCGCTACCCCCGATTCCCCTTTTTAGTCGTTTTCTTATGACAGGTAGGGTATAGAATAGGGAATATAATTCTTCAGAGCCCCCAATCCACAGGACGGGAGGCGCTACTCAGTCGTCAAACTTAGTGCCTCATTCTCATTTGGCGGCAAAAAGGATTATTTTTTTCTTGATCCCGTTCGGCGCTCTTCATCTGCCACACCTTCATCTGTGGAATACAGTAGCTACCACGGCCGGCAGAGAGAGGTTTCCATTAACGACTGTTCTGAGAGCACTGTGCTCTTCATCTCAGGCTGTCTAGCCTTACTTCTCAAGAGTGTGTTAGGACGTGTCTTCTTGACAGCTACCAGAATTGTGGCATACGGCAGACCCCTATTTTCCGATCCGACAGAAATGAACCGAAACATCCGTGACCCGATAGCACCTGTGTCAGACCGAACGTCGGTACACCGTGGTATCTGTCAAGCCATTGGCTAAAAACAGAACACACTGCCTTGACAGTCTTCAGGTCCGCACTCTGGCTCTGCAGTCTATACTAAAATCCACTATGCCTTTGACTTCGGCGCGACGCGGCTCTTCGTGAAGACTTCACACCGGTGCACTTCGCATGCTGGCGACGCCTCGCAACGTTGCACATGAAGCTCTGGGCAAGTATTCGGACACCTTAGTCGTGCGGTGGCGTTTTCACGCCGCGCTCGTTTACTTATTGTTTCGATTGACGTCTTGTTTCTGTTGACTCGCTCGGCGTCGGAAAGTTACGTGTTTTAAATAAATGTTTGCTTCTGCATGTTGAGCTCATTTTCTTGTTACTCCCGGTACACGGTATATGAAATTGGTATGTGGTTATGGTAGGAAAGGTAATGGTCTGTGCTTTGTAACGTAACGGTATACAGGTAAGATGAAGGAAACAAGATAAATATGTTAGTTAGGTATGTGTCTGGCCGTGACGCCACACTACTAATAAGCATTAATAAATTAACTTTTTGACAAAATGGGACTTGCTGGAGGGTTCACGGTAGGTACATATTTGAAAAGTGCGTCGCGGCTCATTGTCCTCGCATCGGCGCTCAACATGCCCAGCGACTCACTAAGTGATATTAACTATTCATCCAACGGCCAACTGTTTATCAACTGGAACTCCCCAACAAAAATATTAAGTCATACCACAGCTGAGCCAAATCAGTTCATAAAAATTGGAGTTCTACGCTGCCAACCCATTCCATTCCATTGGCAGTAAAAAACGTAACGAGGTTTGATGCATAGTCATCAACTGAAAATATTATTTGCGTCATATGATTGTCTATTAACTGCACGCACACTAATTGAACTGCAATCGAATTACATGAACAGGGCACAAATCGAGCTAGAGTGAGTTCTGGTATGCCGATGCATTGTAAACCTTCACCCCGTCAGTCTATTACTTATTTTCAATCTACCCGAACTTATTTTATAAGACCACCGATATTTCTAACAGAGACTGACTACCCTAAGAAAATATATTTCTTTTACAATACCTACATTATTTTTTCGTAGTATTTATAGTATTGCATTGCTTGATTTCCCAAGAACTATATATCCTGGCTACACGCTTGAGTAGATAAAGTCAGCGACAAAAGTTACTAAACTAGAACAAGTTTCCACAGTTAACACTATAGGTAAGAATCAAAAGTTGCTGGACACGACCGTATAATTAAATAATATTTGGTTAACTATCGTAAAATACGAGTCCCATTTCTTGTTCATGAACTATCGTTAAATTGAAGTGTTCCTGACATTTTGGTGCATTTACCACAAGTTTATTTTAGACAATAACTCCGCCAAATTAAGACCGTCTTTTTAGTAATCAGCAAGATCTTCCCGTAGGGTGGTCCCATATAAATTTGGTTTAAATCTGGTGATGGAGTACGATCCACGAGGTAATATATGAAGACACTAACGGATAACAGCAAACGCATTACGATTAGATTTTTGTATTGAAATATACAAGCAATAATTAATTTTCAGGCCGGCACGATTGTGTTGAGTATCGAAGGATAGATTGTCTCTCGTTATTTGATACTCTAACTAAACAATTTCTGAAGATTTTTGTCGCTGAAATACCTTTGTTATTATTTCAACTGGAACTGCCCCTTACCATCCGGTGCAGGGCGGTCACTTTGCCGTGCCAGAGTAAAAAAAATCTTATCTAAATTGACTCTCCCACTCTGACTCTCACTCTCTTTATTACTCTCACTCTTACCCTCTTACACTCTCTCGCTTTCTCCCTCTTAGCCTCACTCTTACTCTCCTACTATCTCTCTAGCCGTCTCTAAATGTCTGTGAAATACACATCTTTTTGTCTCACACTCTAATACTAGCAATAATATCACTCTCAGTCACTCTAATACTAGCACACTACCTTACACTTTCGCACTCTAAAGGCCTCGTTCACCATCTCCAAGTAAAGCGTTGACTAGTTACTTTCTGATTAGCGTTAACTGGCAAGTAAAAGTTACGAGTATCTTCTGTCAATTTCACGAGTGAAAATGAAGCTTCGAGTAGCAACTTACTGGTTAAGTGAATGATTTAACAAATGTTACATCATATTCGTTCCATATTACGTCAAGTTAAAAGAGAAAGAAGTGCAAACTTTACCAGAGAAAGAAATTTTTCAGAAACAGAAATGTTTTTTATAAAAAAGAAATATGAGAATTGATAGGTACGTTAGTACATTGCCTTACCAGGTGTAGAGCGTTACTGCAAATAGATTTTATAGTTTATTTTTTCTATGATATTATTATAAATAAATCAATGACCACCTTTATGATTTAGGGACTATTTTATGTTTTATATTGTTATGCATTTAATTCACTGCGTACTTCGACAGTCGAGTCGAGTCTAGAAAAAAATCAGTTTCGCCTAGATCTGTAAAATAATCAACACGGAACCTAAATGCACGAAGCCTTGGTATCTGTTGCATAGAAGAATGTTTGTGATGTGAATGTGAATTCAAATAAATCCATTTGTGCACAAAATATAATAATCGCTGGTGATATCTGCGGTCAAAAATGACAACAGTGGTACAAATAACTGCCTACTTAATACTTTAACTGTCAAGTAAACACGTTAATTGGTAGACGACGTCGCAAGTAAGTTACTGGACAGTTTAATCATAAGATGAGTGCTACTCGGACGTCGTGAGATTCACACGTGCAGTTACGGGTGACTTTTAACTGGCGATTAGCCTACTTGATACTTTGGTGAACGAGGCCCTAACTCTCTTCGTTTATGTCTTTCAGTTTCTCTGCCACAGTCTCTATTATTCTCACTCTCACTCTAAGTCACTCCTTCTCTCTGACACACTCACTCTCATTGACTCTCACTCTCCCGCCCTCTCGTATAACTTATAGGTGCTAACGGCTTTAGGTTGCGAGAATTGATCAGCGGCTTTAAAGCAAGTGTTCGATTTTGTGAAATCTTCTGAAAACTTTTGTCGCTGACTGCACCTACCAAAATAACTGATGGCATGAACAGGTATAGCCATAGCGAAATATACATAGAAATACAAATATGACACATTATTTTTATGAGATTTGGCTTGGGACTTGATAAACATAAAAATCTAACTATGTACCTACCTATCAATAAACGGTATGTTTGTCGGCAGTTGTGCCAGATTAGCTGATTAACACCATTTAGGTTATATCGGACAGGATTGGGAAGATGAAAAATGTGATAGTAACTTGGGTGCCTATAAGGCTCCCAAAAAAACTAATTTAAGTTACATCATGAGTTATACGTATATCTTTGATAGGTACGAGTAAGTACATTGTTGCAACAAATCAAGGTCACTGACCATCAAAGAAAGGCGATAAAGTATTTACATAGGTAGTAGGCATGGGTGTTACAACGAAAGTAACTTAAAAATACTAATATTTTTTAATACTACCTTTTGGCATTTTAAAAATGGCTCCTAACGTTTTGAAGGTTTTTGGATTTTTACTATTGAATCGATTAAAATCATCATACATATCTATAATAATTTACTGTAACTTGTCTTAACTTTAAATAATTATTGTTTTGTCACTTTTAAATCTAATATACCATTTGATAGAAAATCGTCAAATCTAGGCTTCTTTGTTAAAATTTGTCCGTGCTTATATCTGGCAACACTATACGTGTGTGAGACGAATAAAAACAGGTTTTGCGATATTGGCAAAGTCATTGTTCATGAAAACGATGGTACCTATTTCACTATTATCAAGTTATAAATGTTATGTAAACTTACTTATAATAAGAAATAGCTACACTCTCATCATAAGTTTATAATATCTAAGTACAACTACAAGAGACAGGAAATGGCAACATACGAGCCACTTAATAGCAGCCTTGTGCTTTAATATTTACTGGCTATTGCTGGAATCTCTTATGCGTCATCAATAATAACAAAAAAAACATTAAAACAATATACTGATAAGTCAGTTCCTAAAAATTATCGAACAAAAACTTTTTGGCCTTATTGATTTTCATGACGACGTAAAATATGTAGTCTCATAATCCCGATACCCACGACACAAAGCCAAAGATCATATATTATGCCACTGTTAGATGTTAAATATATTCATTTTATTTATTGTTTCAAGTCATAATGTTTACTAGGTAGGAATAATTGTCAAAAATAATGTATTTTATAACCTGGTGTGTGACTTAGAAATACTTAAATATAGGGTCCTTATTTGATTTTAAAAAGGTAGCAACTCTATAGCGATATTATCTATTAGAAATATAAATTTCTAATTTTATAATATTTAGTATTTACGAACAAAAGTGTGTGTTAAATCTGATCTGACACTTGTAAGAAACAAAATACAAAGGTATTTTTGTGTTAGGTATTTTCATCTTTATTTTTTTATGTTTAGTCAAATACTGTTATCACTTTGTTAATGTATTCATGTATCCACTTTCATTATGTATCAGATATTTACATACCTGACAAAAGAATGTTAAAATAAAAAAACACGTTATTGTTATCATTTTACTTTATTAAACCATTACAAGCCTAAACTGAACAAATTGATGGAAATAATGGTACCATATTGTAGATAAGTATTTAAAGATGTGGAAGATGCAAATGAAATTAATAATCACCATAACATAGTACATTAAATATTTAATTTAAAGTCTTAAATTAAGCTTTACCATATGGTCAGATGATGTGATATAGAATATCTAATAAAATAGCATATAATGCATGAAATTTAAAATCCATAAACATTTTCATCGGAAAATGCAATGTAGAGGAAAAAGTCTTCATCATGGTGTTCTTGATAAAGAGAGCCCATGGTGGCAGATGTTGGTGGAATTACATTGTTGACGAAAAAGAACAATGCATCCTCAGGTCGAAGATGAATACGTTTCCTTATCAGGAAATAGAATTGTCCGACAGTCAAATCGGACGGCACCAAATACTTCTTCTTATCGAGGTCCCCCAATCTAGCCTTCGGGGCTTTCTCTACAATTACAGGAACGCGGTCCGGATATTTCCTGCGAATTTTTTCGCCTTCAGTCTTCCTCTTTTCGAAAGAATGTTCTTCTTTGTATTGGAATTTCATTTTAAGACTTCTTAACACGCCAACAATTTGTAATGTTCGTACAATACAGTTGAATTCGATACGATCTACTGCGACTTGTTTTTTGTTTTTGCGTTATTTGACTACAAATGCAATGACGCAATCAGCTGTTTTGACAAGTGCTCTAGACACTTTTAGTTTTTACTTACCAGGATAAAGTCTTTTGAGTACCTGTGGCCGCGGCTTTACACACTCGCCGAAAATAAAGAAGTCAGCTCAAATCGTGGCGAAATATAATTTTTTATAAATTTTATCTAGTAAAAAAATATTTTATAACCAAATTAATGTTATATCTTTAAAAAAATATTGAAATCAAAATAATGTTGTTTTTATTCTTAGACGGAAAAAAATAAAAGACTGTTGTAACTAGGGAAAAAACGTGTACACCTAATGACAACCGAGGGAGTTAAATGGCGTCTTAGTGCTGTCTGTGTGTCGATGTATTTATCGATATTTGGTTATTAAAATTCGATACTAGCTCGGTCTAAGTACAATAAAGAATTAACAATCATCTAATTATGTGACTAATAAGCAGGTCAAAGAAACAAACGTATGAAAATCATTATTTTATTATCTGTAAATAACAAAAATATTCCACTCCGAAATAAAATTATCTTATATAAATAATTTCCGTAAGATATTTTTCACTAATATTTATGCCGAATTACTTAAAACATGATTCCTCAAAATGAAGAGAAGAAAAATAAATATTTTTGTGGAAACAGAAATGTTTTCAATTGTATCCAACCATTATTTCCATTTCAGTGCATTCTTAGCTAACCTTAAAAAAAATCATTTAGTCAGTCTAAGTCACGTGGTTATATCTATCGATATAAGCAATTCATAATAGGACATCACTATTTCATATGCATACATCAAAGATATAATTTTTTTCAGGAAATATATTAAAATACTTGTACAGAAAGTGAATTAATGATAAATATCACAATAAATTACTAATTTAATTCAAATGAACATAAAATATGTACCAGTTTATAAAAAATATAGTACGAACCGGTGCAATGTTAAGTTTGGACGATTCCTACTTCTTTTGACGCCACAACCAATATTGATACAATTCATTGATATATAGAAGTGGATAAGCACTTATTTGCCTATATAATTTCTAGTTAAACAAATATAAAGTTCACTAATAGAAACATTGCTCTCTCATTCCAACTCGTTGCAATTTACTTATGTCAAAAAGAGTACAGTATACGTAATTGTTTTAAATTTTCGGTTGTCAGTTTTTGTAATGTCATCAAGCTCCGCCTTGAAGCTCATTTTTTGACATGACGCCATTTTAAGGAAACACTTTGATAAGTAGTTCGACTGTCATTAGTGTGTAGTGCGAGATTTGTTTTTCGATTTCGAGTGAATTGTGCGTGATAAGGTATTTTTTGTTATGGTACAAAAGACAATAAGATCGAAGCAAATATGACAAAGTGTGTCATATAAGGATGCATTCCAGATTCTCAAAGATATCACGAAGGATTCTCATTTTTCAGGTTTGTTGTATATTTTTCTATTTTCGTGTTTAATTTATGCATATATTTGGTTTGGAGTCCATGTAAAGAATTTCCGATTGTGTTTTCTGCTAATATTTGTTACCAAAACTACTTCAATTTGTCATAATAAAAGAAATAAACATTTGTAATGTTTACATAAAAATGTAGTGCTGCACTCGTATCCATGTGTTAATTTTTTTATCGATACGAATGAGTAATGTTGAGCTTTTAAATTTTAAGTACTGTAATACATATATTACTACATCGGGATATGGGAAACATTTATATATTGGGATTGTATATAGTAAAATAATGTTTATATATTAATTTTGTGTATTATAATTTCAGACTTCCAATGATAATCTATGGAATGTGCAACATATATAACTATAAGGATTTGTTCTATGCATTTTGAAAAAGAACTTTGGAAGTGGTGCGTCTAAAAGACATGAAAAAAAACATCCGGAACATGTATCGAATATAAACTTTTAACTACGTCCATATTATTTCGACATTAATAAAGTATTTTAATAAAAATATATTTATTTATTCAGAAGATTTTGTAAATGAACAACACGCCAAACGTGTGCCAAAAGATAATTTTCAGACATTATTTACTATTATATCTTTTGTAGTTTTATGATCTATCAGAATAATGGTAATTAATTGTCCTTAATGGAGTCAAATACATTATTATCGTAAAGGTATGCAAAAAAACTATTTTATCGATAACACGATATGAATACTATCGATGAAACGAGTACAACAAACTTTGCTGTGGGCGGAGTCGACGCCATTTTAGGGAAACATTTGGCTTCAGGTCACGTGATCTTGTGTGATATCCCCTTATATATCAATGATACAATTAGGCATGTTTTCACAAACACAATTCACGTATTTTTAAAGTAATCTAACTATGTTACTGTTATAAATTAATAGTATTACAAAAATATTAATACAATAAAATATGTTGACGGTTGCTATGTAAACAACAGTGCACAAAACCACATGGATGATAACCTGCCGCTACGAAGTATTTTCGAAGAAGGATAAACTAATGTTGAAAGTACGTTATAAAGTAAAATATAGGTATCCTTTTTTACGCACATAAATTTATATTGGCTTGATAGAGATGGCACTAGGTGTATGTATACAATATCGAATTATTATATATTTGTATAACCTAGTGATTCTATAGCTAAACACTTCAAGCCCTTTATTAGGTTTTTTCGTCATTGTTTTTATTAGTGCTATACACACTACATGTGTACTGTATAGTATTTCTTTTTTTCATAAAATTATTGATTTCTAAAGTACCCTCCACACGATACGATTTGATAGCCAGTCTGATTTGCTAAGTCTATGGGCTACAATCTGATTGCTACGTCCACACGTGCAAGAGAAGATCGCCAAATTTAGTTTTATTTTGTTGCTTTTGCTGAACTTGGCTTGTCTCAAGCAAGATGCCTGTTAAAAGAAGCAAAAAATTTGGGTTGATTTTGGCTCTGAACATAGATGTAGATGAGAAAGCAGCCTCCGTGGCGCAGCGGGCGAGTAGTCAGTTGTGAAAACGGGGAGAGTGTGGGTTCGATACCCGCACCGAGACAAATGTTTGTTTGAAAGACAGACTTTTGTTTCGAGTCTAGTTGTGAGAACATAGTCTCTCGTAGTTCTAACGGGAGTAAATCACATGAATACTTTTCATAACCGACATGATGATTTCATATATTTTTCTGTTTGGTATTATTCTTGATTTGATGATATAAATGTGTGCTCACAAATTATTTATTATTTATATTTTCCCCCCAAGCCCACTAGGTCATACCGATATGACCTAGTGTGGGGTCAGAACTATGGGTATGATTGATGGGTGTATTTATTTAAAAAATAAATAATACACAAGAAAAAGGCATTGCACACAACCGCTCTGCACACCGTGCCGCTGTGCTGATGACAAAGAGTATTATAGTGATAACTACTTCAAAATAATTACCAACTAGCGTCCACACCACCCGATTTGCTTGGATACAATCGAGTTGAGCGGTCACGACCAACCAATGACCTTGGATTTCATATCTCTATCCACACTACACAATTCGATTGTCAATCTACTCAAACTGATCGTAAAATTGTATCGTGTGGAAGCAGTTTTATTCTTCTAAATTGTACCCATATATAGTAAGAGAGCTCGGGGTTTTCAAATACTATGGTTGGATCGGGGCGAATATAGTATATCTTTGGATCAAGACCTAAACAATTGTGTATTTTGAGTTATGATAATCATGGTGTGCAAAAATACACAAATTTATCAACATCAGTACTGACGATGAAATGAGTACTATTACTATGTGCTGGAGGTGGATTAAACACCACACTAGGGAAATACTGGTTTTATCTTTAATCTTGCTGGTGGTAGGATATTCATGGCCGCCCGGATAGTGACCACCGTACACAGCTTTTTTTTTTTTTTGTTGTCGCGGGGAAAGCGTTTTATTACTGCCGCCCGCTCCGGAGTGAAGCGGATTAAGAATAAAACGGGTATGCTGGACTAGCCGGTCTTACGACCCAGCATCCCCCTCGCACGGATGATGGCTATCCGTGCTGCCGCTGGGCCGAGTCCCTAACCCCTATATACAACCCACCCGACACTACCAGCTAAAACCCCGCGGTGGCCTTCTTCGGCGCTTACGGAGCGATCCCGGGGTATTCTAAGGAGTGCTAGAATTGCAGCCGGAATCGCCCCTGCGCGGTGCTGCGTAGCAGCCCATCTCCATGGAGGGCTAAGGAGCCCCCGCGCACCGAACAACGACAGCGAACGAGGCCTGACCCGCGCTGCCGTCCATCTCGGGGTCGCACGATGCTCCGAATTTGGGAGTGCATCGATACGGGCTGACAGCCCTCCGCTGCGCGCCCGCGACTCCCGATGGCCCCTATTAGTCGCCTCGTACGACAGGCAGGGGTTACCGTGGTGGAATTCAAACGCCCCCATTCCACAGGGCGGGAGACGCCGGTCAGTCGTCCACCTGGCGCCTCCTACGTCTTCTCTGGCGGCGGGAGGGATCACATCGTTCCCGATCCCTCTCAGCACTCTCCTTCTGCGAGATGACGTTCTCGCAGAAGTGGGCCACCGCACGCCAGGACCTCCGGCTGGCGACCATGGACGACACCACGGCCGGCAGCGAGAGGTCTCCTCCGACGACTGCTCTGAGAGCGCTGCGCTCTTCGTCCCAGGCTGGGCACTCCTCCAACGTATGTTGGGCCGTGTCTTCGCGGCAGTTGCCACAGTGGTGGCACACGGCGGACACCTCCTTTCCGATCCGACACAGGAACGAACCGAAACACCCATGGTCCGTTAATACCTGTGTCAGTCGGAACGTAGGCGCCCCGTGGCGCCTGTCTAGCCATCTCTTTAGGACAGGACGCACTGCCGCGACAGTCCTCAAGCCCGCAGTCGGGCTCTCCAGCCTGGTATGCCACTCCTCCACGGCGGTTCTGCGAAACCGGGCCGCAATCTCCCTCGGGGCCGGTCTCTCCTGACGGCGGCTGGACGCCTCCTCCCGCCAGAGGAACGCTGACGAGAGGAGTTTGGCGTCCAACTCCCAAGGGAGTGTGCCGGCCAATACGCAGGCCGCCTCGTGGGAGACCGTGCGGTAGCCCCTTACTATTCGCTGCGCCACCAAACGCTGCGGTTTGCGCAGCAGGGCGACGCAGCGGGCGTTCAGGGACTCGGCCCATACGGGACATCCGTATAGGGCCATTGACCGCACGACTCCAGCGTATAAACTTCGGCAAGGGCTATTAGGTCCCTCCAGGTTCGGCAGCAGGCGTCCGAGCGCGCCCGCCGCCCGCACCAATTTCGGCGACAACTCCTTGAAATGGGCACAGAAATCCCACCGGCTGTCCAGAATCAATCCCAAGTACTTCATTTTACAGCCGATGGGAATCCGCACCCCCTCCACACTTATGTGTGGCTCAAAAGGTGGCCGAATCCGAGGCCTGTGAAAACAAAGGGCCTCGGTTTTGTTGAGGGCCACCTTAAGGCCCAGTCGCCGAATCCTGCCCACCACCTGTTCGGTTGCGAACGAGGCGAGCAGGGTGGCCTCCTGGAAAGACCTGGCCGACGCTGTCACTAGTGTGTCGTCCGCGTAACAGACGACAGCGACACCTCGGGGGTAGGTACCACGGAGCACCCAATCGTAGCCGATGTTCCACAACAGAGGGCCCAAGACTGAGCCCTGCGGAACACCGCAGGCCATCGCTCTTCGGTGCCAACCGTTGGCGCCCGGCTACACTATGTATCTATCTGAAAGATACGAGTGCACCAGGCGCCGAAGATACGGTGGCACCACGTGGTACCGCAGTGCTTCCATTATGCAGGGCCAGGGTAAAGTGTTAAACGCGTTGGCGATGTCTAGAGACACCGCCACCACCACTTCACCACGAGCCACTGCATCCTCCGCTTGTGCCTTGACCCGCAAAATCGCGTGTATTGTCGATCGGCCCTGCCGGAACCCGTACTGGCATTGTGCCAGGTCCGGACCGTACACAGCTGCCATAGTGTAGAGTTGACAACCCTCCTGTTTTCCCAGGACATGTCCTGGTTTTTAGAGTGTCCCGGGGTTTCCTAGATAGTTTTTAAACCGCTCTGATAAAGTCCTGTATTTTAAAAGTCGCACACCACGTTTGCAAAGATGCGTCCTGTTTTTGAATTGAATTGTCCTGTTTTTTCTAACTTCAAATCCTAGTATTTGGATTCCGGGGTTGGTAACCCTACCATAATGGCACACGCAAGTGTGTCGCGTTCCGGGGTCAGCCAGTGTACATCCGGTTTTTGTCAGGAGTCTAGACTTGGCGTACGATGTTTGACCATGTTTCGGCTTCTGAGACTCTGAGTACTCTGACACTAAACCCTCGCTCGACCGCTTCTTCACCTTCTTGCCCTATGGCGTAGTATGAAGGCCGGCATGATTCTGTTGATTAGCGCTATTGCAAATCATTTCATGGTTCATATCTACTTCTACTTCTTCAGCCTTTGGACGTCCACTGCTGAACATAGGCCTCCCCTAAAGATTTCCAGACCAACCTGTCAGAAGCGGCCTGCATCCAGTGGGTTCCTGCGACCTTTACGAGGTCGTCTGTCCACCTTGCAGGGGGACGTCCAACGCTGCGCTTGCCGGTACGTGGTCTCCACTCGAGAACTTTTCTGCTCCATCTGTGGTCAGTTCTACGAGCTATGTGCCCTGCCCACTGCCACTTTAGCTTGCTAATCCGTTGGGCTATGTCGGCGACTTTCGTTCTTCTACGAATCTCCTCGTTTCTGATTCGATCGCGTAGAGAAACACCGAGCATAGCCCTCTCCATAGCTCGCTGAGTGACTGTGAGCCGTCTTAGGCGGCCCATAGTTAGAGACCACGTCTCAGAACCGTATGTCATCACTGGTAACACACATTGATGGAAGACTTTTGTCTTCAGACACTGAGGTATTTTGGACGAGAAGATCTTGCGTAGTTTCCCGAACGCTGCCCAACCGAGTTGGATTCGACGATTGACCTCTCTCTCAAAGTTCGACCTGCCTAACTGGATTACTTGTCCTAGATAGACGTATTCGTCTACAACTTCGAGAGTTGAGCTCCCAACAGTAATCGGCATAGGCTCAACATGGATATTTGACAGGATTTTAGTCTTGTCCATGTTCATCCTAAGGCCCACCAGTTGGGAAACTCGGTTGAGGTCTCTGAGCATAGTGCTAAGGTCCTCCAGCGATTCTGCCAAGACAACAATGTCGTCGGCAAATCGAAGGTGGGTGATGTTTTCGCCATTGATGTTGACGCCAAGTCCTTTCCAATCTAAGAGCTTGAAGGTGTCTTCCAACGCGGTAGTGAACAGTTTCGGAGATATAACATCTCCCTGTCTCACACCTCTGTGTAGTGGAATATCCTTCGTACTCTGGTTTTGTACTCGGACTGACATAGTGGCATTGCTGTACAAGCACCTCAACACTTCAATGTACTGAAAGTCGATGTGGCACCGCTGGAGGGACTGCAACACAGCCCAGATCTCGATCGAATCAAAGGCTTTCTCATAGTCCACAAACGCTAAGCAAAGTGGCAAGTTAAATTCCTCAGTTTTTTGTATAACCTGCCGCAGCGTATGAATGTGGTCTATGGTACTATAGTACCTTTTCGGAAACCGGCTTGTTCGGGAGGCTGGAAGTAATCTAGCCTGAGTTCGAGGCGATTTGTAATTACCCTTGAGAACAGCTTATAAACATGGCTCAGGAGTGAGATGGGTCTATAATTCTTCAATAAAGCGTTATCACCTTTCTTGAAGAACAGCACCACCACACTCCTGTTCCATGCTTCGGGCGTTACACCCTCGAGCAGAAAGGAATGAAAGAGCCTCTGAAGAACTTTTATTATCGGTGTACCGCCCGCCTTCAAAATCTCTGTGGTGATTCCGTCCTCGCCCGCCGCCTTGTTGTTTTTGAGCTGACCAAGGGCCCTCCTAATCTCACATAGGCTGATGTCCGGGATGTCTTCGCTGTAGTGTCAGACCAGCTTGGCTCTCGGGTCTCTAACCGAGCTGGTTGCGGGTTTGGCAACTGAGGTGTAAAGCTGCCCGTAGAACCTCTCGATCTCCCTCAATATCTCTGCCTTCGTTGACACTACGTTACCGTCTTCCGTCTTCAGCTTGGTCATTTGGCTTTGCCCAATAGACAATTCCTTTGCGAACACTTTGGAGCCTTTGTTCCGCTCAATCGTCTCCTTGATGC
The DNA here is from genome assembly GCA_905220505.1 of Laothoe populi. Taxonomy (NCBI): domain Eukaryota; kingdom Metazoa; phylum Arthropoda; class Insecta; order Lepidoptera; family Sphingidae; genus Laothoe; species Laothoe populi. The sequence goes on along the minus strand of HG992147.1, from coordinate 10,684,285 downwards.
TTACAGCATTGTAGGCACGGACGTCGTGTCGCAAAGATTTCCATATTTGTCTATTGAGCAGCCGACATGCCTTAGCTTCATCGGAAGACTGCAACGCCATAGATCGACGTTTGGCCATGAGGTCGAGTGTGTGAGTCGAGAGTTTCTGGGGTCTATCTCTACGACGAGGTCTAAAGAATTTAGAACCCACCGTATGGACAGCTTCTACCAACCCGCCATTAATCTCGTCCACTGTAGCGCATTTATCTAGGCAATCGAAGCGGTTTACCAACTCGAGTTGGAAGGTCTCAGGGTTTTGGATATGAGCACGAGTAGGGCGGAGCGTAGACTTCATCAAGCGAGATCTTTCTAATTCGACGTTGATATTCAATATGCCTCGAACCATTCGGTGATCGCTTCCGGTTTTCACCCTGTTGATCACCGAGACATTATTGAATATCCTCTTTTTCGTCGTCAAGATAAAATCTATCTCGTGTCTAACCTAACCATTCGGGCTCAGCCAGGTCCATTTACTGTTTGGGGTCAGCGGGTCGTAGCGGCAGTGCGTCCTGTCTTCCATCAGTGGTTGGACAGGCGCCACGGCACGGCGACGTTCCGGCTGACACAGGTGCTCACAGGCCACGGTTGTTTTGGCGAGTACCTGTGTCGTATAGCCGGCGCAGAAAGGTCGGCCGTGTGTCACCATTGTGACAACTGTCCGCGTGACACGGCCCAACATACTTTGGAGGAGTGCCCAGCCTGGGACGAAGAGCGCAGCGCTCTCGTAGCAGTCGTCGGAGGAGACCTCTCGCTGCCGACTTTGGTGTCAGCCATGGTCGACAGCCGGAGGTCCTGGCGTGCGGTGGCCCTCTTCTGTGAGGCAGTTATCTCACAGAAGGAGAGTGCCGAGAGGCATCGGGAACAGCGCTCCGATCCCTCCCGCCGCCAATCGAGACGGAGGAGGCGCCGGGTTGACGACTGACCGGCGTCTCCCGCCCTGTGGTTTGGGGGCGTTTGGAGAATCCCACCACGGTATCCCCTGCCTGTCGTAAGAGGCGACTAATAGGGGTCATCGGGGGTCGCGGGCGCGCAGCGGGGGGCTGTTGTAGCGCTCATTTCGGTGTGTCGATTTGTGTCTGTACATTGTTATTTATTTTGTATATACTTCGTCGGCACACCGGGCGACCCCGGGATGAACGGCAGCACGGGTGGTTGGCCTCGTTGCTGCCGTGGACGCCGAGGGCGTCCTTCGGTGCGCGGGGACTTCTGAGTCCCCCCCACATGGAGACGGGCCGCAAGGCGGCACCGCGCAGGGGCGGTTCCGGTCGAAAATGGGGCGCTTTTCGTCCCGTGAGCCCGGGACCGTCTCTTATGCGCCGAAGAGGGCCACCGCGGGGTTTTTAGTTGGTATGCCGGTGTAGGTAATTTGTTAGGGACTCGGCCCGGCGGTCGTCCGGATGTCAACATCTCTCCCGGACGGCTAAACGCTGGGTCGTAAGGCCGGCGAGCCCAACATAACCGTCCTGCCTCCCCCCCGGCGGGGCGGTAGTGATAAATCGCTTTTCCCCGAAAAAAAAAAAAAGGTCCATTTACTATGAGGCGGCTTCTGAAAGAAAGAGTTCATCGCAAAGAGTCCCTCTTTCTCCAGAAAATTTGCCAGCCTTTGTCCCCTGAGGTTACGTAACCCATATCCAAATTGCCCCACTCTCAGCTCCTCCTCGCTTCTCTTGCCTAGCTTTGCGTTGAAGTCCCCCATAACAACACTGAAATAGGTTTCGGAGGTGTGTATGGCTCGACTAATGTCCTCATACATCTCCTCTACTTCCTCATTTGGGTGTGTCGAGGTTGGCGCATATACCTGTATGACCTTCAGCGAATATCTCTCTGATATTCTGAGTATAAGGTATGCTACTCTGCTAGACACACTTTCGATGGTTTAAATATTGTTAATCAGGGACTTGTGGACGAGAGATCCGACACCACCTAGGGACTGTTGGTCGCCCTCCCGGTAGTAGAGGTAGGTTACCAGACTTAAGAATTATCGTGTCCTCTCCCTTTCTTCGGACTTCTGACAATCCTACGATGTCCCAGTGTAACCTACTCATTTCTTCCAACTCAAGAATTTTCTCGTCGGTCCTCAACATGCGAATGTTGTGTGTTACCAGGGCCAGTTGTCGTCGGAGGTGGTAGCGGGATCTTACCCGGGGATTCTTAGCACCCCCTGCCCCGCCGTTACCGTAGCCGCTACCGGAGCCAGGAATGGCGAGACTGCCGGGGACTGGGGGCCTGGTTTTAATCTTTCTGTTCATTAAGGGGGGATTTGCCAGTACTCGCCACGCTTGGCAGGCGGGTTGGCGAGCGCAGGATACAGCTTCTCGCGCTGATTATACTGCTGCCCATAATCAGCCTGTGGCATTTAGCTGAACCATGTGTGCGATGGTTATCCCGCCATCTTTCGGTCACCAGAGCCTCGTCCGTTAGTCAGCAGGGAGCACCACGTGCAGGTGAGGTTGGTTTTGGGATCCCGAAGATGTAGTTTGAACCCCTGACTCCCCTGACTATCGATAGCCAAACTATCGATAGTTAGGCAACTCTACCAGACATCGATTTAAAAAAACGTATTCTTTGGTTAAAGAAATCGATTTCAGATCGGCATGCCCATTGCCCACTTTAGCCTTTTCTTTTTTATAACCAAGTAATGAATTGAACGAAAATAATCTTATTTATGACTTGGCAGCATGGTCTCGGACCTTAACCGGTTCCATATGGAGCGAATAATTTACTTATGACTTGGCAGCATGGTCTCGGACCTTAGCCGGTTCCTTATGGAGCAAAAAAGAAAACGGAAATAATGGCTTAATTTCTATTAGAGTATCTGAAAATTCTGAAATAAATTTCATTAAGTAAGTAAACAGAAATACATTCAAGTGTATATGCATATCCTTCAATATTGGAAGTACTGTTATTGTAACTTTGATAAAAACTTATAATTTAAAAATAGGATTGTTTTAAATTTTCAGACCTAACCTATTCACAACGAAAAATTTAATACTGGGTATTTTTGCAGGTACAATGCAAAGAATATTATCTGTGATACAGGCGGTATCTTCGGTGAACTTTTTGACCAGGACATTTAGCGTTCTGCCTTCACTAGGAAATGCATTACAAGAATCAATTTGCAAAAATGAAATGTTAAGAACCCATGTTCCAATTTATAATACTATTCGAAACTTTAAAGTTAAAGGCCGTGTAAGGAGACGTTGTCAATCGTGCTACATTGTAGTAAGAGATGAAAGAATGTACGTCATGTGCCCCAAGTATCCTCGCCACAAGCAAATGTCGATGAAGCCAAAGCCTCACAACACTTGGATATTAACACACGCTACTCAAAGTCCAGTCAGGCCATGGTAATTGATACTATGATAGTTAAGTAGTAATAAACAATATGAATCATAATATACCGTGTTCTCAATCTCAACTTGTCCTACAAATCAAGATTACTAGATTATAATGCAACTGGTTTTACGCCTTACATAATAAATACAGAATATAGTTTACAAAACATCTGTTGTCAAGATTTCAGACTAGCAAATGAAGTGTTATTCTAATAAAATAAATTTCTCAAAATACAGGTCAACATACATTAATGTAATTCGAGAGATAATATTTAAAAGACGCCCTGTATTATCCCACCACTGGGCACAACCTTCTCTACTAATAACAGGGCTTAGCCTTTCCCCTCTCACAAGATCTAAAACTATTTTTTTTTCAAGTGACTGATATAAAACATTTTTAAAAACAATATTCTCATTATATTTTTATTCTTAAAACATATTATAAACTCACACCTATATTCCTGAAGGGAAAGCAAACATTAATAAAAAAAAATCTACTAAATTTATATGCATGGGTCTCGGGGAGTGCCACACGAGAATGTAGATATCATTCCATCCAAAAGAGAAGGCTTTAAATGCACAATATGGTCTTGTATGTGATGTCACATGAAATATAAAAAAGTATATTAATATAATATCTAGGGAATAATCTCGGTGCACCAGGCAATCTGCAATTAAATACCGTGACTTTACTGAGGTTTTACTAAAAACTAGAACCCAAATTGTATATATAAACTTGATACAGTTCTAGATCTGGCTGGACCCTTATAAGATCTGAGTGAACCAACGTTAACTGATTTATCTTTTTACAAATTACAAGATTGGTTTTACAATTGTTTGAGAACTTAACTAAATATGTAATTAATATTTTTAGAAGGTGATCAATCAATAAATCCACGCCTACACAATCTGGTGATATGATAAAATGTGGCAAAACTAAAATGCCGACACTATTGTAGGTATATTTTAGTTGTCGATTCTATTATGTATCTATTACATGTTTATGTTAGATGACGGATTTTCATACAAATTATCATCCCCTATTTTACCCCCTTAGGGGTGGTGTTTCCAAAAATCCTTCCTTAGTGGATGCCTACGTCATACAGGGTACCTACTGTCAAAATTTCAAGTCTCTAACCCTAGCCGTTTTGGCTGTGCGTTGATCGATCAGTCAGTCAGTTTCTTCTTTTATATATACAGATGTTTGTTCATGCCTTCATGGTCGATAGTCACACGAGACTTGGATTAAGCTACTACTTAGCTTTTAGATGCAACTGGTTCGATTATTGTAAATTTTTGCTGAGAACCCAGGTAACATGATTGGTTGTCAATTTGCTGTATTCTTTGAGTGGGTAATGGATAAGATGGTTTACTTGTTGGACAAGAAATCAAAATGGATTGTGTTATGGTAGCAAGTTTAACACCCTCCTCACAAGTCTCGTACCGTAAGAAGGTACAAGAGCTGTTCTACTACAGCATATTTATCTAGTTTGTCTTCGCGACTACATAATATTCAAAGGTAGTAGTTTGAAAACAAATCTATCAGTTTTAGTATTTACTAAATGCTTAATGTGTATATCAGCAACCAGTTTACAATAGGCTATTTGACTAATTTTCGAAAATGATTTAAACTATTATTTATTATATAATAAGCACACTATATTGATATTTCCGGGAAATCTACTGTATTTTTTAATAAAAATCAATGTTAAAGTTTAAATCTCCAAAACCGCGGCTAAAACGCTATTTCTGTAATGGCGCTGATCATATGACACGTGTGACGTCACATGCAAGTAAACAAGCTAATAATGATAAGCAAAGCTAAGTTTTGTGATAATTGTTTTATCAACAATTATCATAAAACTGCTTCAAAAATAGATCAACAATAAAATTTATCACCCATAAAACATAAAACGCGAAATAAAATCACTCGAAGAACCTATGTTTACTTGCGTGTGACGTCACCAGAGTTGCAACCAACCACAGAGTGTTCACATATCATATAAAATTTTAAAAAATGTTGTATTTTATTTCGTTTAATTTGCAAAAATATACATTATTTTGTTTAAAATTAAGTGAAATATGGTTTTTTAAGCTATTGTCGTAACATGATGACCACAATTTGCAGTGTATTTTCAATGTTGTCAAATAGCCTATTGTCGTTATTTGTAGATTCTACAGTTACAGTTTGGGGTAAATTAACACATCCATAATGGGTATTACACCTTGCTTTTACAAGCACACAACATGTAGATAATATTGTGTATGACAAGGACAATAGAATCAAGAAAAATAAATTCGCTTTCCATACCAAAACAAAATATATATTTTATTTATATAACATGACAGAATAAGGTCTTCAAGATTGAATGTTAAATATTTACATTACACTATCTGCATTTACATATACTAAATATAATATAGATTAAACATAGACATAGGTGGAGACTATGTTCGTAGTGAGCGCAATTAATATGATGTGGCTAATACGGGCAATACGTTACGCTTGTAGAGTGGATAATATAATCGACAGTAAAACAAAGCGATTAGTAGTTTGACCATAAACTTTGTGTAGCACTTTTTGTTTTGTTAAAGGCAATTTAAATGACTAACCCAAACACCCCCATGTATAAAATAGACCCCACCCAACAGTCACACACATAGTTCTGACTCCAGACTAGGTAAAACCTGTATTGTGGGTATCGAGAACTACGGTCCAACAACATCCAGACCCGAAACAAATATACAAACGTAAGTCTTGGCGCGTGAATCGAACCCACGGCCTCTCATTTCACAGCCGGCTACTCGCCCGCTGCGCCACGGAGGCCTTCTGTATGGGTACAATTACCGTGCCCAGCCTAGCTGACTACCCCACAATCTTGCTGGTTTACACCAGAATCCCGTAGTTGTAGAACCTATCAATTTTATTCATGACATAACTACACAATATTTTATTTAATAAGATTGTGGAACATAGGTAACGCCAAGGGGCTCCACTCAGGCTTCCATTGAACAGTTTTTTAAACTATAAAACATGTATAAACAGTTTGCTAACTATTCAACAATAATCGCCAATTAAATAAATACAAGATTTTGCCAAATTTAGCGTATAAATAAAAAAAAATCACATATACTTTTATTTTAAATTACAAAGAAGTTATCTTTGTTTGTAGGGTAGTCATGTAAGGAACTACTGAACTGATTCTAAAATCTTTTACTAATAGAAAGTTGCACAATATACATGTCTAATATATTATGTAGGCTTTATTTAATTTTGATACAGTAAATTTTTCAGTTTCAATAAATATTTGTAAGAAAAGTCGAAAGAAGCACTTAGTGCTTGGCACAGCAGGCGAGTAGTCGGCTGTAAAGCTAGAGGCCGTGAGTTCGAGTTCAATTTCGAGAAATACGTTTAACGATAGATATTTGTTTCGGGTCTGGACAATTTGGGACCGTAGTCCTTTATTCCCATGAAAAGGTTTGACCTAGTGTGGGGCAGGACTATGTAAATGATCGTTTAGTGGAAAAAAAATTGACAATACATCAAATTAAAATACTACAAGTATATACTAATATACATCAGTAGTTCAAAAAAAAAATCGTGAGATGTTTAAACTCTCACCACCCAATAGATCTTGCTGTCATAAGATAAATCCACATACACACACAAAATTTTAACTTCTTCTTCAACTGAATCACGAAAATTGAGTCAACAGCAATGATACAAACAATAATTGATATTGTATTTTGAGAAATATACATTTTGCTAGAGTGCTATTCTCAGTTGTAATTGTAAAACGAATTAGATTTTCGAATCGGTTCATCATGAATCAAATTGGTCGATTGGGCCTTAAAAACAAAAACTGAACTAAATATGTCGAGTGTACCTGCCTGTAATTTTCGTAAATAGGAATAGTTATTTCAAATCTGAGCCATGAAAGAAAATATTTCCCCATATAGAGACACAGTAATAAAGTTTTTTTTCATCATAAACTGCTTCACATGTTTTACTATGGCACATGTTCCCCATCTATATCTCTTATAATAATATGGTACAAAGTTAATTAACATCTTGTCTCTTCTGAAATATCCTCACTCATCATCATCTAGATGAATGATTCTGTAACAAAAAAAGATTACTTTGCATATTTCAAGAATCTTCAATAGCCTCAAATTAATATTATGGAATACTAACCCAAACCTATCCACTACATAGGCAACTCTATCATTTTGAGAATCTATATCTTGAAGATAAGATTCCACTGGTGGGCCGATGGTAATGCTGTCTCCATGAATTAATGTAGTATTATCAGTTTCAATAGCATTCGAATTTTCCTCATCATTAGTTTTAGTTTCCAATATGTGTCTCTTTTCAGTTTTAATCCCTGCTATCCCTGTAGACAATTTTTTAGCTAGTGACATAGGTTGGTACTTTAAAGCTACTTCCATTATTTTGCAAAAAATAAAAAACTTTAAAAATAAATCTTGTTACAATTCACAAATAAACCAATAACCTTTAGCTGGAAATTGTGGTGTATCCCGTTTAACTCTACGTCTTCTAGTTTGATCACTTCTTCTTACTTGTGTCAAAGCTTGAAAATCTACTACATACAGAGATCCAGCAAGCAGTAATACACAGTTAGTTTCGCCAGCACTGAATGCAGATTCTAATTCATTGTTACTGCGCTCATCATACTTCCACCATCCTGAAAGGTAATTTACATTGTGGCATTCAGTATGGGAACATCTAAACATTCACTTTACAACACCAAAAATATTTAATGCTGTTGTTAATTGCATTACTTGCTTTATAATTTAACAAAAAAAATACCATGAGTATGGTTACGGAATCATGCATGTGAAGCAGGAAATAAAAGCTACTAAAATAATAGGAAATGTTTCATATCATAGCAAATAATATGGACTTTTATTTATTTATTAAAGCTTTTAAATCATATAAATTGTATAATGATGTTGTAAGTTGATAGTAAAAGTTTATATAATTCTTTTTAGTGCATTTAAATAAAAGATTTATTTAAAAAAGTTTTTTTTAGTTTTTTTTTTAACTCGTATTCGTATTCTCAGCAAGTCCTTTCATTTGACACCAATATTGCAGGAAAGCATAAAAAAAATTGTCCGCCATACCCATACTTAGGGTATGTTTTAAAAATAACTAGTCCGCCATATTGGATCTAGAATGAAGTCACAAAGCTAACTATGCATTGTTTTTTTTTGTAATATAACATATAGTCAGGGATCCACGGTCCATTTTTGGTATTGATTTATTTATTATCAACCTAATCTTCCGTGAGTAGCTTCATTTGCATAATTGCTTGTATAGACTTTTATTAAACTGTGTGAGCCAGTTGTATAGATGATGTGTACTTAGTTAAAAACACAGCAAATGAGTTGTGCAGTAATAATATAAAAAAAAAATACCATTCCTTCCCTCATAATACCATTGGTGTTTTTCATCTGAATTATCATCATTAAGCTGCTCTGGTAAGACCTCATTTAACAAAACTGGGTTATCGAGGTAATCAACCGGAATTTCAGAACGACACATTGCACATTTTCGACTTTGAAATGCAACTCCCTGCAAAATATAATAAAAAAGTTCCATTACTTAAATGTATGACAGTATATTTCTTCTGCTCTTATCTATATTACAAATAATAAAATAATCTTGCTTATTAAACATGTTTCAGAAATTATTTTGTTTCTATGTAAGCATGACCTCTGCCTTTTTTTAAAAAGCAATACAATACAACACATTAACTTATCTTTTCGTTGAGGAAGCCTGTGCCTGTAGTATAACAATAAATAATATATTACATATATTGAAGTAAAAATGCGAAATATGTGCTGGTTATTGTAGGTACATGTTTTCTTGGGCGTAAGGTGTGAAAAGAGATATATATATATATACATTACTCATTAAATAAATTGATGTTGGTTGAAAAAGTACTTCACAGTAGTAGATAATAATTGAAAATACCTTGACACAAAGAAAACAGAACACATGTCCACAAGGCAACCGTGTGGGATGCTGACATTTTTGTAAACACACTGCACAATCTTGATCTGTAAATAAAATAAAGATAACTATTTACAAATTCCTATAACAATAAGTAAAAAAAAGAATTAACTACTTTTAAATGGTTTTATACATGATTAAGTTTACAAAAATTGTAAGTAACTACTTAGATTCAATTTCTTTTTACTTTTTGTAACTGATCTAAATCTGGAATGTATTTTACATTTTTGACTAAACTTACCAGTACGAGATTCTAACATATTCATTTTGTTTTAGATATTAATTCATTTTTATTCAAGTCTCCGAATCACAAACCAAACAAAATTTATTAAAATAAATATTGAGTATTTGTAATCAATTAATGCACTCTCTTTTTTTTTCGTTTTATTCATCCAAAGGACAGGCTATAGCCAATCGACCATACTGCCTAGATTAATGCACTCTCTACATTTTTTTTTTCTCTCTTTTTTAATTTCATTCCCTCTATAAAAGAGAAGGCAAAGGTTCTCCACCATGCAGCCTTGTCTGTCGTAATGTTTCCAAATCTGTGTTACAACTTACAATTGAAAGTCTTCATCTTCTCTGGTTTCACTGACGTATATTATATGGACAGGATATCTAATACAAAATGACAGCTATTTTCTTGACCTATTTGAAGCGCCCCTCTCGAGTGTATTTGAAACTAAATTTGACATATAATAGGGATGTTGATATTTTTTAAAATATCGGATTTCCGAAATTTTTAAATATTTCAATATCGGATTTCCGATATATCGATATTTTTAAATATATCAATATCGGAGTTTGATATATCGATATTTTTAAATATATCAATATCGGAGTTTGATATATCCGAAAAAAATATCGATATTTTTATTAAAAATTTTGACTCGTCTAAGGGTCTGGTCCTGACGCCATACAACCTTTCTTCGTGCATCGGGGCGCCAATGAATTTATTAGATTCGAAGATCTTGGAATCATATTTGACGACACCTTAAAACGTGATATTTTTTAGTTTTTTTTAATTATAATTTTTTGCCATGAACTTAATATTATTTTCTACTTTTTAGTTCGGCTAGCTATTAAAGCGTGCTATTTTTTAAATATAATTTATAGTCCCAAAACAGCATCAAACCTAGTTATAATAATATATTCGATTGTAAATTAAGACCCCATTAAAAAATATTATCAAAAGGAAAATATGTTTTGCTAAGGCGATGTTTATATTATTTTTAAGATTTGTAAACCATCGACTGTTGTGTATCATTGTCGATATATCATCCTTCGTGTCTCAACTCTATCGTTAGTTCCGCGGACGCTCACTGCTCGACTGCACTGCTATCAGCGCCAATATGGCGAAAATCAAATAGGCACACTTTCGCGGATCAAATATCCTGTCCATATAATATACGTCAATGTCTGGTTTATATAAGTCTGTTGTTGTTATCCATTTAAAAGGGGAAAACCATGTCCGATATTTTTCCAATCTAAAGGCAGAAGCCATGTCTGTAATAGTCACAATTCAAAAGGCCATAGCCATATCTGAAAGTCACAATTTTTAAGGCCAAGGCCATGTTTGAAATAATTAATTAATTTACCCTTTTGTTCTCTACTATATAAAATAATTTAAATAATAAAGTAATAAATATTATATTAAAGTAACCATAGATTTTGTTGAATTTTCTAAAAAGTAAAGGCACAGGTTCGCTGAAACCCGTGCACATGATGCCATTGAACAGGAGCGTCACCGCTGCACCGCCATACTTCTATAATGCTATACAAACAATACTTACAACACATAATACATAAGTACTAAGATAGAGACCCATAACTTCACTTTGCTAATTACGCCTAATGACCAAAGATCATTATAATACTACTGAAACCCAAAAGTCAAGGTATTTGCGAAATTCACTACTTTCAATAGATATGTTTCGTTTAAAATTTGTGTCAGGCCGTGGAGGTCGTAATTTACATTATACCTTTAATCTAATAGAGTGGTGGAGACGCTAGTTGGTCAATTGGCGTCAGGATTTCCAACTTATGTTTTCCCCCCAAATGTAGGGGGTAAACAAGCGGGTAGTGATTTTTAGGTGTATTTATAGAATATATAGGCCCAGGAATAATACAATTTAGTCAATCAAATTTATTTGATGACTTAGCGACTTTTTATACTTTACAAACTTTCTATAATAGGTACTTCCACGTAGTTGTGACAATTTTGGGGTTTTGTTTATCAATTTTGTTTATTAGGGATAAATATTTTTTGGAGTTCGTAGTACTGATAGTCTAGGATCCCTGTTAGTAGGTTTGCTGTTGATTACTATCAAGTAGATTTTCCGTGAATAGCTTTATTTTGATGAGACGCGCAACTTTTCACTTACAAAAATTTTTGATTGTGGTAACTAACAGGGGTAGCAGGAATAAAATATATCGATTTTATGATTCTCAAAAAATGTATCACTAACTGGGCTTTTTTTGTTATATCTCAAGATTATTATGTGAATTTAATATTTGTCCTACAAAATTTATGGTTTCATCAAAGAGTCCTCCCCGTCCAACATGTATCGATAATGAGGTCATCAAAAATAATAATTAACCAGCAGATTGTTTTTCTGTTGCTTAGTTCATATTTAAATTATTTAATAGCCACATTGTCCTACAAATTGCGTCGTACGCTATCCCGGTCGTACGCGCAAAAGTTGTTAACACCACAAAACCATTTCTCCCATTATTTACTGTAGGATATGACTGACTGCCTTGGAGGCGCAGTTGTAATTCCGTATGCGTTACGACTGCTGTGCTGAGGTCTCGGGTTCGATTCCCGGGTCGGATAAAGTGATATTGGGTTTTTCGATCTAGAAATTCTCAGTATTAGCCCGGAGTCTGGAACCTTTGCGCGGTATGGCGATAAAATCAAATATTTATTAAATCCATGAAATGTTATACATCACTAACTTTTGCCCGCGGCTACGCCCGCGTGATGGTTATTTTTGTACAAAATCCATGGAGACCTCTTAAGCTATTATATGTTCCTGTACTATGCTATCCCGTAGTAACCGTGCATTTTCTGGTATAGAAAGTAGCCCCTCAACTAACACTATGCAAAAAATCATGTGGATCCCTTGCTTTGTATAAAACAAAAACAAAACTATCCCACGGGAAGCGTACAAATTTCCGGGATTAACGTAGCCTATGTGCTATTCCAGAGCATAATCTATCTCTCTGCCAAATTTCAACCAGATCCTTCGAGCCATTTCAGCATGATTGCGTAACAAACGGTAGGCACCGGCTCTGCTGTGATCTGGCATTGCAGAAGTCTATGGGCGGCGGTGACTACTTACCATCAGCGGGCCCGTGTGCTCGTCTGCCTATCCAGGCAATAAAAAAAAAACAAACATCCATCCAACCAAACATTCGTATATATAATATAGCTTTTGCCCGCGGCTACGCCCGCGTGATGCTTATTTTTGAAAAAAAAGGTATAAAGTCCATGGAGACCTCTTAAGCTATTACATCTTCCTGTATTATACTATCCGGTAGGAACCGTGCATTTTCTGGTATAGAAAGTAGCCCCTCAACTAACACAATGCAAAAAATCATGTGGATCCCTTGCTCTGTATAAAACAAAAATAAAACTATCCAACGGGAAGCGTACACTTTTCCGGGATTAACGTAGCCTATGTGCTATTCCAGACTATAATCTATCTCTCTGACAAATTTCAACCAGATCCTTCGAGCCATTTCAGCATGATTGAGGAACAAACATCCATCCAACCAAACATTCGTATATATAATATTAGTAGGATTATTGATAAACACCCGATAAAAGAGTTCATAGAAACTTTCTACCCCTATTTTATCCCCTTAGGGGTAGAATTTCAAAAAATCTTGAAATATATATTTTTTTTATCAAAAAGGCATAATACTAATTTTCGTGCATTTAACTTCAAAAATGACCGATTTTCATACAAACTTTCCACCCCTATTTTACCCCCTTAGGTATTTCCAAAAACCCTTCCTTAGTGGATGCCTACGTAATAAAAGGTACCTACTGTCAAAATTTCAAGTCTCTAACCACAGCCGTAACACAGTTTGCGTTGATCGATCAGTCAGTCAGTTTCTTCTTTTATATATACAGATTTAGATTCAGTCAATTTTTTCACTCTACCGCCAGTTCGGTATGCAGTTTCGCTAGAGAAGAACGGGCAAGAAACTCTAGCGTTGCTCTTATCACACCGGTTAACTATATTTGGTTATACAATTAATATACGATTTCAGTTTAATTACATTAGATTAGAGCAGCTCAATTCATGTAAAGTTGCCTTATTGCAATATTGTGAATCAGAATCATTACAAGACCTAGTGCCGCACATGACCATCGTGAGTGATGAAAATCTCGATTTCTTAAAGCAGTTGGTCCTTACTGAAACAGTCTGAGCAGACCAGTCCACACGAGGCGCACCCGTTCACGACTAATGACGCATGTGTCAGCCATCGGCCTCCTCAACCATGTCACAGGGAAGAGATCGACATGGCGCCGCAGCAAGCACATACACTTTAGCGAGCATGACATACACAGACTGAATACAACAATTAAAATACTAGAAAAATATGAAGTAAAGTCATGTGATAGGCTCGCCTCCTATCACATTATGGGACCGATAATTCGGCGAAAAGTGGGTGTACTGGTAACGCCTCTGCCTACCCCTTGGGGGATTACAGGCGTGAGTGTATATGTATTTATCAAGTATAAGGGACCAAATTTTAACAACCAAAGTATGTACTATAATATCACACTTATGGAGGTAGTTATAAGGTACATAGTCCATAAAAATAGTTATATTGTATCGATCTTCATTATCTAAACGGCACAAGAAATAAGAATGTAAAATTGCCAGAAAACAATAATTTCAATTATTACTATTACGGTATAATTGCCGTATTACTTTTATCACACGTCACTCTCATGTGAACTTCTGTTTCAAAATGTTACGAGTCCACATATTATTTTATAACGCCAAATAAATTATAAAATACAAAGACCAAGAAAACATGGCTGGTGGTAGGATATTCGTATCCGCCCGGATAGCGACCACCGTACACAGGGCGAAAAACCCGCCATAGTGGCACACGCAAGTGTGTCGCGTTCCGGGATCAGCCAGTGTATGTCCGGTTATCGTCGGGGGGCTAGAGTTGGGGTACGATGTTTGGCCGTGCGGGTATAAGCCGGTTCACAGTCGGTTGGAGGCGTGTTGATCCGTCGGCCAGGGAGACCTGTAGAAACGGTGGTACCGCTTGCCGCCCGCGGTACAGTACAGGGGCCCAATCGTGGCTAACCACCACGAGAGGCTGCCCCACCATGCCGCGCATAATCTTGGGCGGGTCCGTCGTGCCGGTTGGTGACCGGATGTGGGGTCCCGGCGGCCTATCCCGGGAGGGTACGGGGGCCCTTCCGTCCGGCGGATCAGCTCACCTCCTCTCGGCTCTTTTAGTGGACCGGCGCTTGTTACGGCCTTCTGACTACTCTGACACTAGACCCTTGACCGCTTCTTCACCTCCTCCTCCCATAACTCCATGTCAGTGCATACAAAGAGAGCAGGTTTTACAGCGGTGCGTAACCCCACCACCGCCTTCACAATGGAGTTCGCTAACATCCGCGGACTCCATTCTAATCTTAATGCCGTCCACCACCGTCTTGAGACGGCCCGGCCTGCTCTGCTCTTCTTGACGGAGACGCAGATTTGTAGTCCGACCGATACTTCATACTTGCTTTACCCCGGATACTCGCTTGAAGAAAGCTTCAGGCCGAGGGCCGGGGTATGCCTGTATGTTCGGTCGGACGTCTGCTGTCGCCGTCTGCGCTGCATGGAGGACCCCTCCTTCTCCACCCTGTGGGTACACGTCGACCTCGGCTCCCAGAGTCGGGTTTACGTGTGCCTTTACAGGTCACACGACGGGGACGTAGAGACAACTCGGCTATTTAATTATATTAGCCAGGCGACAGACGACGCGCAGGAGCAGTTTCCAACAGCGGAATTGGTAGTTCTGGGGGACTTTAACGCACACCACGAGTTGTGGTTGGGCTCCTCCAGAACTGACCATGCCGGCAGGACTGCTCATGCATTCGCTTTGACGAATGGCTTGACACAGCTGGTGGACCAGCCTACCAGGATCCCGGATGTGGCAAGTCATGCGCCCTCTCTGCTGGACCTACTGCTGACGAGTCATCCAACCGGGTATAAAGTGACGGTTGGTGCTCCCCTGGGTACCTCCGATCACTGCCTGGTTGGGACGTCGGTTCCTTGCGCTTTGCCTCCACGTCCCGTGAAGGTCAAGCGCAGGGTCTGGCACTACTCGTCGGCAGATTGGGATGGTATGCGGGATTACTTCGCATCCATCCCTTGGCAGCAGCGCTGCTTTGATGGAAAGGATCCTTCAGCGAGTGCTGACGCCATTGCTTGCGAGATCAGAATAGGAATGGAATATTACATTCCTTCCTCTGAGATCGCAGGCAAGGGCCGAGGACGCTCCTGGTTCAATCGTGCATGCGCCGATGCTGTTGGCAAGAAACAGGCGGCGTATCGTGCTTGGATCGGGGGTCGCGCTACGAAGGATCCCAACCTCAAGTCACTCAAAGCAGCCTATAACCGTGCTGCCAAGGTCTGCAAGAGGGCGTATGTTAAAGCGGATGCCCAGCGCGTCTCCAAGATTGGATGTGCTTTGGCCGATAACCCAACAAGCAGTCGTGCTTATTGGAGCTTGGCTAAGGCCGTCCAATCTAATTTCTGTCGCCCTTCGCTGCCACCGCTGAGATATCGAAATGGAACACTAGCCCATAGCTCGCAGGAGAAGGCCGATTTACTGGCAAACCTCTTCGCGGCTAATTCGAGCCTCGAGGACTGCAATGCTCATTTACCAACTATGCTGCCCGGTTGCGGTCACACAATGCCTGATATCCGTATCAGGCATTGTGATGTGCGGCGTGAGCTGCAGTCTCTCGACGTCCGGAAGGCTGGTTGTCCTGATGGTATCCCAGCGCTTGTACTTAAAAAGTGTGCAGCGGAGTTGTCTCCTGTACTGACGCGCCTATACCGATCGTCCTACCTCTCAGGTATTGTGCCTGAATCTTGGAGGGAGGCTAATGTGCAGCCGATCCCCAAAAAGGGTGATAGGTCAGACCCTAACAATTATCGCCCGATCGCCATAACCTCAGTGATGTGTAAAGTCATGGAGCGACTGATAAACAGCCAATTAGTTCGCTACCTAGAGGATCACTCGTTGATCAATGACCGCCAATACGGTTTCCGTCATAACCGATCAACGGGTGATCTTCTAGCGTTCGTATTACATCACTGGGGGGAGGCGATTGACAAGCATGGCGAGGCTCTGGCTGTGAGTCTCGACATAGCCAAGGCGTTTGATAGGGTCTGGCATCGTGGCCTTCTCTCCAAGCTCCCGGCATACGGTCTGCCCGACAACCTGTGCAAGTGGATTTCCGGCTTTCTGCATGAGCGTAGAATGCGTGTCCTCGTTGATGGACACGCTTCGCAGCTCATGTCAGTAAATGCCGGAGTACCACAAGGTTCTGTGATTTCGCCCACCTTGTTTCTTCTGCATATCAATGATATGTTGTCGCTTGGCAACATTTATTGCTATGCAGACGACAGCACGGTTCATGGGCGTTATAGCAGCAAGCCTCCTGGTTGCCGGGCGGATACTGAGAGGAGACGCGAGGATCTTGTCGTTGAGCTCAACCAGACCTTGGATCTCATCTCATCATGGGGTTCACATCACCAGGAATCGGGTTGAGTTTAATGCCAAGAAAACCCAGGTGTGCGCGTTCTCGTGCAAGAAGTCTCCGTTTTCTCCAATCCCCGTTCTTCAGGGTGTTCCACTCGCAATGCGGAATGACCTTAGTGTCCTAGGTATGGATATCCGCTGCGATCTTAATCCAAGGAGTCACATCGAGGGCGTAATATCCGCCACTTCACGCAGGGTCGGAATCCTGAACAGCGTGCGGCGGTTTTTCACGCCTGGTCAGCTCTACCGCTTATATAAAGCGCAGGTGCGGCCGGGAATGGCATACTGCTCGCACCTCTGGGACGGTTCCGCAAGGTACCTTCTCGATGCCTTGGATGGGTTGCAGCGGCGGGCCATCCGCATTGTGAATGATGCAGACGTGAGTAACAGCCTGGAGCCGCTACAGCTGCGTAGGGATATTTCCTCGCTTAGCGTGTTCTACTGTCTGTATCATGGCGAATGCTCTGAAGAATTGTTTGATCTTATCCCATCCTCTCCCTTCCATACCAGAACCACGCGTACTGGCTTGCGGAGCCACAGCTTCGTGGTGTCTACTACCCCGGCCCGAACCAAGAGGTTCGCAAACTCGTATTTTTGCCGCACCATCAAGCTGTGGAACAGTTTGCCAGCTACAGTGTTCCCTCCTTCCTATGATCCTGGGTCCTTTAGGCGTAATGTGAAGAAGCTAAACAGCAGGCCGGCATGATTGTGTTGAGTAGCGGGGGATAGACTGTCTCTCGCTACTTGATACTCTATCTGGACGGCACTGCGCTTACCATCAGGTGCAGTGTGGTCACTTTGCCGCGCCAGAATAAAAAAAAAAAATATATATATTTAAAAACAGAAATCATGTAAAGTAGGTTTGAACTCAGGTGTCACGACTTCTAATCACACAGCATTACCACTAAGCCAATAACTTATAATATGCACTGGCAAAATTAATTACCTTGTTGATTAGTAGTGCAGAATTATAATTTTTATGAAATTGCCTGTCTTTAAATGGATTGTAAATTGGATATTGTTAATACTATAACAGTAGTATTTGAGTTACCTTGTAGTTTACTAAAAAAAAAAGATTTTTCACTTTATGTTACAAGTAGGATAACGAAAAAATTACAATTCTTGTCGGACTAGTGATACATACCTATTTTCTTGTAGGACATTATTGTATTTGGACGTAGAACACACTAACCTATTATGTAATATTTTTGTCCTACAGTTAGTAATCAGAAAAAAGAGTCTTGTGGTATTAACAACTTTTGCGCGTAGGACCGGGATAGCGTACCGTATTTGTAGGACAATGTGGCTATTAAATAATATATTAATATTATTATTAATATTTATTAACTAAGCAACAGAAAAAAAACTGCTGGTTTTTTGATGACCTCATTATCGATACATGTTGAACGGGGGGGACTCTGATCAAACCATACATTTTGTAGGACAAATATTTTTTCGAATAATTTAGATAATTATCTTGAAATTTAACAAAAAAACGCCCAGTTAGCGATACATTTTTTGAGAATCATCAAATCGACATATTTTGTCCTTGCTACCCCTGTTAGCTACCACAATCGAAAAATTTTGTAAGAGAAAAGTTGGGCGTCTCATCAAAATGAAGCTACTCACGGAAAATCTACTTAATAGTAATGAATAGCAAACCTACTATCAGGGATCCTAGACTAGGACCAAAGTTAACAAAATAAAATTAGAAATCTTGTATGTGTGGACGGCCAATCAGATTGTAGCCAATTCGATTGGCAATCAAATTGTATGGTGTGAAGGGCACTTTACTCCAACAATACAGCTAACCTAACACACACGTAGTCATAAATTAAACCTAAACAAATCATTTGGTATACCAGAAACTGCGAGTTTAGTCATGCAAGAGACTCATATGATGTGACAGGGAAGTCAACACCAGTGATTTAAATATTAATTTACAAAAATAAATATGATCAGAATCTAGAATATTTATAAATGAACAATTCTTTATAAAATATAATTTTAAATTACAGATACAAAAGACTGAATAATGGTTAAATTAAAAATTAAAGGTAGTGAAGTGATGAACATTTATTTCCCATTTTTATAAAATATTTGTATTACACAAAGTAATGTGGAATGAAGTGCCAAAAAAGTTTCATTTTATATAAATTTATTTGACTTATCTAATTGAATAAAGTAAAAAAAAAAACACCACAAATTTACTTATCTCTTACTTTGATAAGGTCATTTAGGTCTAATGCTACACATATCTCCTTTGATTCAGTGTGGGGATTGCGATCCAGTATTTCAGTAATGGGGTAGTAGTTGTCCCTGTTATCAACATTCCATCCTGAGTACTGTAAAAATATTACAATTATGATGATTTATAATAATGAATACAACTTAATCAAGATGTAAGTTAATAATTTACAAACTAAGCCAATTATCTTAAACAAGTTTTTCTTAGAAAATAAATAACACCTTACCACACAAGTGCATTTGTGTAAAACTCTTCCATTTGATTCCATGGGTATGAATTTTTGGAGTAATGCTTTTCCATCTATTTTCCACAAATTCAATTCATCCAACTTTGATATAACTGTATCTCCATCCCATTTAACATCTGCTTTCAGCAAAACAAAGTTCCCAGACTAGAATAAGGAAAATGCAATATGAGTAAATTTATAATTTCCATTAATAAACGAAAAAGAACTTTTCATTCAATTTTAACAATAGAATATAGTTAATAGTAAGTTATATGTTATATGCATATGCATAGTAACCCCTCTTAGTAGAGGAGGTCTTTACCCAGCAGATTGATGTGAGGATATAAAGTAACATACACACATTATACACTCACACCTGTAATCCCTGAAGGTGTAACCAGTTCACAAACTTTTTGCCTAATTTATTATGGTACCATAATGTGATAGGGGATGAGCCTATCACAATACTCCAGGCGGTGTTTCTAAATAGAAAAACCCAATACCACTTTACCCGACCCAGGGATCGAACCCGAGACCCTGAGGTCTGAGCTGACACAGCAGTTGTAATGCATGCACAATTACAACTGCCCCACTGTGGTAGTCAAACATATAAAGTTAACATCATAATATATCCATTTGCAGCCAAACACTAGAAAACTTTAAGTAAAATGTTTGATTAGTAATGTATGTCATAACCATTAACACACTGACTGCACCTTACACCAGGTGTGTACTTCAGTGCATGCCATATTTGTGGGAGTACATCAACAATTTTTTATATGAGTGCACAAAACATATATATTTATAACCTAAGACTGGTAAATCGTTAGTAGAGGTAAAGTAGTAAATATAATAATTTCTTAAAAAAACTTACATGGAAATGCTTTGGTATATCTTTAGATTGGCTCGAGTCCGACTTGTTACCATCAGAGCCATTTTTTTCGTCTTCAGATCCCTCCTCCTCATCAAGATCTCCTTCTTCATCCTCTGCCTCATCTTCTTCACCTTCCCCTTCACTCTCCTCAGATGTTGAGTTTTTACGTTTCTTTTTGGTATTATTCAGGGATGTTTTTGAGGTGCGTTTGCGTCCACCACGGGCTGGAGGCTCATTCTATAACAATAATTTGTACTAGTTACAATAAATAAGTTAGAAGAGAGTGGAATTCTAAAATTTTACCAATAACTTATTAGTTGTTGGTAAACTGATGTTTAATAAGTATTATCAGTTTGTATATCAATACAAACTGATAATGCTGAGTACAGTTGGAACATAGAAAAATGGTTATATAAAAAAAACCTACATTCCATGTAATCTTCCGGAATACACAAACTACGCGTACTAGTATCCAAATTTACAGCTTTTGAATAGGAAGAATCTAACCTAACGTTGGATAGATTATGTATCTGATAACGTCAATGTGTTTGCGATAAATTAGGTAGGCTTCTCGAAGTCACAAAAGGTTTACTTCAACGACTATTCATTCCTGAATATTTTTGAGTAATTTGATAAATTAAATATGTACGTACAGAATCGGCATCCGGTGTCCAATCTTCACCAGAGTCTTGGAATTCTTCTGGTTCTGCACCTGGTTCTGAGCCGTCCGAATCCTCGTCATTCTTCTTCAATGACTTACGTTTACGCATTTTAACTGATGTACTTTAAATTAATTAAAAGAAGAGAAAAAGTGCAATGCGAGCAAACAACCCACGCTGTATTAAAACGACAAGCATGAATTTACGAAGTATGAAGCAGGCAAGGCGGTAGACACAGACGCAAGTCGAAACGCAACGACGCTTGATTCCAATGTTGCCAACTGTTGCTAAGTGTGGCAAACGAGTGTGTTGCCAGGGCTCGACCGATAGTCAAAATTTTCACCAATGACGAAAGAAACCTAAACCTGTTCTAACCAATGACGAAAAAACCTAATATAGGACCTGGTGTAATGAAGGAAAAAACATGTATACGTATACCTAATTACAGCTGAGGCAGTTAAATGGCGTTACGAAATAGTGATGTCTGTGTGCTATTCGACATATTTATCGATATTTGGTTATTAAAAGTCGATACTAGCTCGGTCTAAGTACAATAAAGAATTTACAATTCTCCAATATTTTACTAATAAGAAGGTAAAAGAAACAAACGTACGAAAATCATTATTTTATTATGTGTAAATAACGAGAATATTAATACTTCCTCCGAAATAAAATAATCTTATTTAAATAATTTCGGTAAGATATTTCTTCACAAACTTTTTTTCAGAAATATTTAAAACATTATTCCTCAAAATGAAGAGAACAAACATATTTTTTTCTGGAAACCGAAATGTTTTCACTTCCAATTGTATCCAACCAATTTTTCCTATTCAAAGCTTTCTTATGTAACCTTAAAAAAATATTATTTAGTCAGTGTATACAGGGTGTGGCGTAATGAATGGATAATACGGTACCGTATTACGCCACACCCTGTATATCGTTATAAGTAATTCATAAAGCACATCACTATCTCATATGCATAAATCACTTTCAGTAGTATTATAATGCTCTTTGATATTATTACAATAAAATGTGTTGACAGTTGCTATGTTAACAATAGTGCTCAAAAATGAATGATAACCTGCCGCAACGAAGTATTTTCAAAGAGGGATATAGTAAACGTTGTCAGTATGGTTTAAGATAAAATATAGCTATCTTTTTATACGCACGTAAATGTATATTGGCTTGATAGAGATGACACTATGTTTATGTATATGATATCCATTTATTCTATACTAGCTGTTGCTCGCGGCTCCACCTGCGTGGAGGTTATATTCGGGAGTAGAAGTATACAATCCAAGGAGTTGTCTTCTGCACTGAGGCACCTTTAGCGATTGTCCAGCCTCTCAGGTGTTGTGCCTGAATCTTGAGATTACATATAAAGAATACCCCATCAGTCTTATTAATAAAAAATGCTTATTCCAACCTTAATCTGGAGTTACTCTTAGACTAGTTATTCCCAGAGTAATGTCGTATTAACTTCGTAATTGCATTGTTACTAATAAACTTGGAGTAAACTCGGAATAGCAATACATTCGCTACACCGGGAAGGTGTACATTATGGCAACCCACATCAATTAAAAGTAAAAAAGAGTGAGTCAATGAATGAACTCAATCCCCGATCATGACATTAATGCCAGTGACACAATATTTTGGCCGGCGATTTATCAACAAAACTATGTTTTTCAAATTGGATGTTCTGTGTTTCGATCTCTAGTTTGTGTAAATGCGTGTTGTTATCAGTAGAAAAATACAATAAATTTCGGCGGAAATCAACTCAAAAAAGTATTCGTTCCTTTAACTGGGATGAAGGCGAAAAGGTAAATAATGTATAAAAACATGTTATTGCATGGTTGTTACAAGTTCATTTAACAGATAATGATATCCGTGGTATTTATTGACCTGTATACCTTATGTTTCAGCAATTATTTCGTTCAGTTCTTATAGAATATGCTTCAATAATCGAAAATAAATTCCTGGATTTACAACATTAATAAGAATAAAGTTGAACCAGTGACTATTAGCGAGACATATATGGTTGTTAAAGAACAGGTCAGGTGATTTAGCCAGATCGCACAATGATAAAGAATTATAGTTATTTAGTGTCTGCCATACATAATAATATCTTATTTTCAGGATTCCAAACCATTGATAATCACTAGTCTTAATGTAGATAAACAGGATGTAGCTGTAAGTATCAATCAGTATTATTAAAGCAGAAAGCATTATAATTATCTCTGGAATAATTATTAAATATACATGTTATTTTTTTCTAGAATATATTCATTGAAACTATTGAAAATGTTGATGAACAAGTAGACATTCAAAAATTGACTCCAGTAGTGGTGAGCAGATAAGAATATAATTATTGAGTATACATTCATTTATTATAAAAATATAGACTAAGTGGTTTACCTAAATTTTAATGTCTTACAGGTCTCTGAAGATGATCCACCATGGCCACACAAAAAAACTGGACATAATGACCTGAAAATAATGTATGTATATTTCATGTTTGTTGCCAATGACTTGTTTAAACTTTGTTATAGACTTAATAGACTTAATTAATAACTTCTGTAGATACCCAGAAGAAAAAATAAGATAAAGAATATACTATATGCTAGAACTGTTTGAAGTCCAGAAAGGTAATATTAACTACTACTTTTGCTAGATTAATGGGTCATATAGGAAAACCCATGTGTTTGTAATATATGCGGGCATGGTATGATTGACACCTATGTGTGTCTGATGTGACATCATAAGGAAGACCTGTTGGTATCAACCAAATCACTGCAGAGAGGTACTATTATAATGCTGTTATTTGAGAGTCCTGCACTGATGTCCCGCTTAGGGTATATTTTGCATTCCCCTTACCAGCTCCCCCTAGCCAACCTAACTCCCTAATGATTTTTTTGCTTTAACTTACTAAGTTAACATGTTTTATTATCCAACTGTGATGTAACTGGTTGTTATTTTTACAGGTGACTATGTCAATAATATGATAAGCCATGGAAAAATGTTGAAGGACGAAGAGCAATTACGGATTACGGCTGAAGAAGAACATTTAATAAAAATTCACAAAGAAAAATTTAAAAGCGCTATCATCGGAGGAGCTATTTTTTAGTTAAAGACGGGTGTGAAGAGCGCACTTAGTTAGGTACCATGTAGTATTTATTTACCTTATGTAATATGAATTTCTAATAAAAAAAATGTCTTAAATTAGTAAGAAAGAAAAAGATTACTTTTTAAATAAAAATAAAACCACCTTAAAAAAACCCAGACACAAGTAAAAAGCAATAAATAATTGGTTACATTTACATCAATTAATTACATAAAATTTAAATCAATTATTTTTGGAGTCGGTTCTGGTGTTGTTTTCTTAAGTTTTAGATTCATAAAAACCAAGTATGGATCTATTTTATATTTTTTTGTATGCCTGATTATTCTGGTTTTTCCATGTTTTGGCTGGCACTGACTCCAAACAATTGATTTAAATTGTATGTAATTAATTGATGTAAATGTAACCAATTATTTATTGCTTTTTAGTTGTGTCTGGGTTTGTTTGAAGGTGGTTTTATTTTTATTTAAAAAGTCATAATTTATTTTTTGCTTTTTAGTGGTACAAATATAAAATAGGTACGTTGGATAGAGTACCAAAAGAAAACATCACAGAAAAGCAAAATTCTCAGTTGCGTATATTCGAACAACATATTTTTTAAAGTTATTTTGGTTTTAAAACCTAACTACTCAACCGATTTTGATAAAATGCTATGGGACTAATCTGGGAGCATATTCTCTGTCATAAAAGAATGACGGAGTTCTGAGGTAACAAATATAAAAAAATACGCGTCGAATTGAGAACCTCCTCCTTTTTTTGAAGTCGGTTAATAAAAACACAAAGTACTTGTTTATTGACGATATTTCTAAAATTGTGGCTATGTCGGATGTCCATTGATATAAAAACGTTATGTCGATGTGATACAGATTACAGTATTGCTAAACCATCCTTAAACCTACACATTGGTGGGAGTAAATTTAATCCTTGGCGTAGTCTCGGCGTAAGCTAATTCTTGCTTACTTCGAGTTTATTAATACAAGTTTTGACTAATACTAGTTTAATCCCCGGCGTAACTTTAATCTCACGTTACTCCATGTTTATTAATAACACCGCATAAGTTTAACCTCACTTTGCCCCTTTTAGGGATGATTTTTCAAAAACTTTGAAACACGTATTTCTTTATTTCCTACCAAAAGCCTAAATATGAATTTACAGATCCCTAATTCGAGGAATTATGGATTTCCTATAGAAATTTTGAACTGCTATTTGACCCCTTTCAAGATTGTTTTTTGAGAAAAAAGATAGCCAACTTACAAAATTTCATTACAATGCGTTCAGCCGTTTAGTCGTGAAGAGGTAACAAACAAACAAACAGAGTTACTTTCGCATTTATAGTATTAGTATGGATTTGTATAACCTAGTGATTCTATAGCTAAACACTTCAAGTCCTTGTATAGGTTTCTCTCTTCATTGGTTCTAAAGGAGAAAAAAACATACAAGTCAGATGAGAACAGTAAATGGTATCTTGGCATAGTGCGCGCTATGTACTATTCGATACATTTATCGATATTTGCTCTTAAAGGTCGATACAGATTTAGGTCTAGGGACAACAAAATAACGTAACACTATCAAATATAATCTTAGAATATGACTAAAAATAAGGCATCACCTTGGAATGGGGTAAAGTAATGTTTTACATGCTGAATAGATGGCTAATTTATTCAATACCGCTTATAATCCATTTTGCTTTTGCTTCGCTTTCAAAAACAACCCGAAAAACAATTGATTGAATATTTTGATTTGATTTGATTGATTTATTATTTCAATAATAAGGCTTTATTTTAAAACATTGAAAAATTATATAAATAAAAGTATATGTCAGAGAGAAACTATGTGTTGTGTCAGATGGCTGAGGTCATGACGTCATCATAGGTCATGACTATGAGGGTTATTCATCCCTCTTTGCTCTACAGATAATCAGGATTCACTTCGTACGATAGTTCAGTAGAAATAACACACGTTAATCACTTTATAGTTTAATAAGCTACTGCCAGTTCGGAATACAATAATCCATGGCAAAAAGAACTGGCAAGAAAAACCATGGTTTACAATTATATTACTTTAATTGTAGGCAACGATCAGTTAAACAGCACTTGGGCATTACGACCTCTAAATTACTAAACCATTCGCGATATTGACTCGTCTAATAATTATTCCTGAATGCTTCGCCAAATGCCGAGGCACTCTTTTATATTGTGATTTTCGTTGTGCCCCACTACGAGTGAGATCATTTAATCAACAAGTCGAAACTACCTTCAAAATAGTAAAACAACTGACGGTACCCACAACAGATTTACAAAAGATTAAATAATTTGTAAGGTCAATTCAGTCTCCGTATTCATTATTCTCCGACACGGCCATTCTGAAATGCGATGTGTGCTCTGCATCGCTTGCTAAATCCTCTAAAACTCCGCTGAAACTTAGAATATCATCAGTATACACAGGCTAGGGTACTCCACAGTACACCTGCCAACGTTGTGAAAATTATCATAGTTATGGTCCTTAAGACGTAATAAAGATGTGAGTTCGTAACCACTGTAATCAAAGTTGATTTGTAGATTTCAATAAGATGCAACCAAGTCCTCGTACAAACTTGTAAAATTTGCTAGAAAATATGTTACTGCTCCACTCAATGTGACAACAGTTCAATGAGTGGGCTCACTATAAGTGACAAAAGTTCAAAGTTGAATGTTCGGTGTTACTCACTATAATTGACAAAAGTTCAAAGTTGAATGTTCGGTGTTACTCACTATAAGTGACACAAGTTCAAAGTTAAATGTTCGGTGTCACTCACTAAAAGTGACAAGTTCAAAGTTGAATGTTCGGTGTTAAAGTAGGATAGGAATGACACGTTGAACGGGGCTACACGCCATTAGTCAGTTTTTTTTTTGTTTACTTGCAGCTTTTTAGCTTACAGCTTTTTTTTTTTAGCTTTTAGCGTTGTGTGTGTGTGTATGGTTGTGGGTCTGTGTGTGGTACACAAATGAGATACCAATATGAAAGTTGCTCACCAAAAGTTACTGCCACGTTGAATCAGCGTGTTGGTTGGGCATCGTCCTTGCCACCAATGTCAGCAAGATGTCAAAATATTTCATGGCGTTCCGACTCCATTCTATAGTGCGTTAGGCACTTTGAATAGTTTGCTAGATCCTATCTGAAACTTACAGACTAACTCTGCGTGACAACAGCATAATTTGTGAGAAAAAATGTTACTGTTCACTCTGCGTGACAACAGCATAATTTGTGAGAAAATATGTTACTGAAACTGCGTGACACAGCATAATTTGTGAGAAAATATGTTACTGTTCACTCTGCGTGACAACAGCATAATTTGTGAGAAAATATGTTACTGTTCACACTATGTGACAACAGCATATTCATTAAGGTAGTGTGTTAAAATGTAGGAGTAATTTATAATAGCAAAACATATTTTTTTTTTTTTTCTTTAAAATAATTGATAGACTTAAATCTTGTAAATAAATTGTGTAAAGAAGGTGCTATGGCGACACGGCCATTCTGAATTGAGATGCGTGCCCTGCATCGCTTGGTTAGTCAGCCTTTTCTGAAACAGATACTCAAACAGATAGTTAATGTTAAGCCTGGGTACTTCCACAGTACCTAAGCATAATTATTAGAAAGAATATTTTTTTTTTATTTTTATTAATCTGCTCACTCTACGTGACCACAGATAGATATTTAAAAGCCCACTCCTTACGACAAGGGTGGCAGATGAAATGTTGTGGTAAAAGACACTGCTCACTACACGCGAGTATAGGTCAAATAAAATACGCGGGTAAAAATATAGAAAACTATACTCAATTAGAGTGCCATAATTAATTGTGGAATATAGCGTAAGACACTGTTCACTCCACGTGACTACAGCATTTTTTTTTTTTTTTATATATGGACTGTTCACTCCACGTGACTACAATCTCTTTAGGTTTTGTGTATAGTGTTAAATGTAAGAGTAATTTGACAGCTCTTATGACAAGAGTGCCATACATAATGAATTTGTTGAATAGCGTAAGACACTGTTCACTCCACGTGACTACAGGTCAAATATGTGTATTGAAATATATGCAATACTGTTCACTCCACGTGACTACAGCATTTTTTTTTTTTAATAATATATGGACTGTTCACTCCACGTGACTACAGTATAATTTGTTGAAATATAAGGACTGTTCACTCCACGTGATAACAGTCACAATTTTTTTTTTTATTTGGCTCTTGAACGGCTCCACACGCCAAGAGCATCTTTTCATATATTTTTTTTTTTTGCTACATTTTTTTCATTTTTTTTTTGGCTTTTGAACGGCTCCACACGTCAAAAGCATCTTTTCATATATTTTTTTTTTCATTCATTTTTTTTTTTATTTTTTTTTTTTCATGTTTGGTTATGTGTGTTTGTGTGTATGTATAGTGTGAGTTTTGTGCAAAACATAAAGAAAGGTGCTCACACGTCCATGTGTGAGGTACCTGAAAAGAGGAACGGCACACACAGTAAAACCGTTCACCCGTTCGGCCGATCCGACCAATGAATGATAAGTAGACGCAAATGTCAGTGTCCAATTAGCATAGAAAAAACCCATATTACTGATAAAAAAATCAGTAATACTTAATAAACTTCAATAAATTTGAACTTCTACTAACATTGTAGTCACTAATTATTAAGAAACCGAAATTTAGTTCATTAATTGTACACACATCACAATAATAAAACAATAAAAACAAAATTACTTGAATGAACCAATGAACTTAAGATTGTTTTTCAAGATCGATTCTATCTAGCGCTAGATAGTTCACAGGAGAAATATGTTTCACTCGGTCACTCCTGACCCTATAATTTACCGACAACCGCTCGCGAATTTCGCGAATCAGTCGCTAAATCGCTACACATCAACGACAATGGTCTTGGAATTTTTTGTTATTTTAAGCATTGCTAGGTGGACCTCTCTTATAGAGTCCTACCACGATCTGTGATCGCTAGTCTATCGCAGTTAATTATCGATTTAAGGACACTCGTGAAACGCTCTACATGAACGTTCACTCGAAAACCCGACATTGAATACTTATAAGCCCGAATGAAATTGCGGCATACTCGTACAAACCCTTAGGTGTAACAAACGCTGTACACCGATACGTCGGAGTTAAATCAAAACTCAATCTAATCGGTCGAATAACATTAGCAAGCAATTAGTAGTATACACTTTCGCTAAGATGATAAGTATGCGTTTAAACCGTCAACCTGTTTTCACACTAGTTGTGGTTATCTAGATAAAAAACAAAGCTGGAGTAGCTATTTAATACAAGTAATTTTTGGTGTATGTCCTAGGGACACACACCAGTATTAACAAGCGCAATGTCATTCACAGAGGGCTACAACATTTTGGATATCGACTAAGGGTAGTTGCAAAATATAACAATACTAGCCCTGTATTAAACATTGTCCCACCGCTGGGCACGGGCCTCCTCTACCAATGAGAGGGGTTAGGCCTTAGTTCACCACGCTGGCCTATTGCGGGTTGGTAGACTTCACAGACCTTCGAAATTCCTTTTGAGAATTCTCAGGTATGCAGGTTTCCTCACGGTGTTTTCCTTCACCGTTAAAGCAAACGATAATTAACAAAGAAAAGTGGCAAAATAACATTAATTATATTGAGAACTCGAGGAATTTTTAAACTGTATCACAGTCGCGGTAACAATGGATCTCTGCAATAATATTTCGCGCTTTATAATATCAGCGTAAATAGAGGTTAAACAAAACATAGTCTCTGTTAAATCACCATAAAATTTAACAACCAGAAAACTAAGTGTTAAACACTTGACTGATGTCTAACTGTAGTGAGATGTAGAAGAAACCGAAATTAATTATATCAAAATTAATAAAGTACCAATATGTATTACATAAAAGCAATAAGTAAAAATAAACGCCTCTAGTGGGAGTGGTGAACCTGGGGCTTTTATAATAAATATTCAATATTTGGCTTCAAATTTGTGGACCCCGTTTACACTCCATAGATCCCTATTTCTATATTTTTTTTTTCCTCACTTTGACCCCTTAGTAGTCATCGGCCCCAGGGTGTCGATATAGACCACTTTGGGTATCAATGCTTTAAGTAACTATGTCATGTTCAAGTTTTCCACAAAACTTGGATGTAAAACTTTCTTTAATATCACTACCAGAAGATAATGAATTTAATTATGGATAATTAACTCACCACGATCACTAAGAATCAAACCAAATCAAATTATTTTCACCTCAACTAATTGCACAGTTTAGCGTAACTATTAATATAAAAATAATGTATTACCGGGCAGAACGAATTAAAACCAGAACTAACAGTTACCACCAATACCAATATAAAAATTCCGCTCTTTAGCGGGAAACACAAGCATGATACGTGTACGTCCTTTTTTTTTTTATTGAATTGTAGTCAATGTTACAAAAAATAAATGGTTATACTTGACTAACTTGATTATCAACTATTAATTCTGAAACTTTAATAAAAACTCGACCCGCACAACAATATTGCAGTAACTATTAAATTACTGAATTATTCATTCAATGCAGTTTTTTCATAACACGTTAAAACATATAATAGTTTTTTTTAACACCAGTTAAAGAGTAAATGTTTTTTTTTTCAACCCACACACATGATGGAATTGAACCACATCAAATTCAAGGTTCATTAAATCATCAAACATCACACGCGTCAACTGTTATGTATCTTCACATACATACACACTCACAAGTGTAATTCCCGAAGGTGTAGGCAGAGGTGTAACTAGTACACATAATTCGCGCAGCTATTATCACCCCATGCGTGATAGGGGTGAGCCTATCACCATACCGGGCATAATTCCAGGCTTACGGCGGATAAACCCAATATCTCTTTACTAGACCCGGGGATCAAACCTGAGACCCCGCACGGCAGTCGTACAGCCTACGGAATTACAACTACGCCACCGAGGACCGTGGACGTCCAAACATAATATCACTCCGTTATTAGCAGTTAAGCAAAATCTCGATGAATTTTCCATCGGTTGTAACAGTACAAATTTAAATAAAGAAATAATCAATTAAGTTGGAAACAAACCACACTATTTTGCATTTAACTGTTTAGATTAGCAGAAAGATCAAACTTAATAGTCGTTCATTACCATCAGTTTTAAATACAAAAACAAAAAATCAATGAGGTAGGAAACACATCCTCATATTTCCAACTAAATTAATAGTTTATTTTAGCAGAACGATCAAAATTAAAAATCGTTCTGTACATTTAAAAATTGAGAGCGACTCACCAAATTTCAAATAATTCCACGGGTAGGATCACATATGTAGGTAGGCACGCAAACAACACGCTGTAGCACTACTTGCGCTGCCAGAGAACCGCCTCAACAACTCCACAGCGCCACAGGAAACCATCCACAGCATATGGAATTTGAACACCAAAATCATTAACACAGTAAACATAGACACTTCATACCTATCGTTTAAACTATTTCGTTTGGAACATAAAATAATTCAAAATTTATTTACCAACATAAGGGACTTGCAATAATTTACAAACATAGCACAATCCAAATGATTCTCAAAATTCGCAATCTTCAAATGTACTGTAGACTAGCAAATTTACAGTACCGCCGAGCACTTTTTACCACTTATAAAGCGGTAGAATATTACACTTAAGATCACAATTTTATTTCGGATTATAGAATTTCAATGATTTATAACTTTTTGCACAACCCAACAAAGCGCATAAACTAATTACTAATGTTTTCCAAACTCTCGAAACAGAAATATTATAAAATGAAACTGTAAGTATCACATCACCTGATCTACGATAGTGGATGTCCAGTTCGATCCCACTTCTGATGTCAGAGAGAAACTATGTGTTGTGTCAGATGGCTGAGGTCATGACGTCATCATAGGTCATGACTATGAGGGTTATTCATCCCTCTTTGCTCTACAGATAATCAGGATTCACTTCGTACGATAGTTCAGTAGAAATAACACACGTTAATCACTTTATAGTTTAATAAGCTACTGCCAGTTCGGAATACAATAATCCATGGCAAAAAGAACTGGCAAGAAAAACCATGGTTTACAATTATATTACTTTAATTGTAGGCAACGATCAGTTAAACAGCACTTGGGCATTACGACCTCTAAATTACTAAACCATTCGCGATATTGACTCGTCTAATAATTATTCCTGAATGCTTCGCCAAATGCCGAGGCACTCTTTTATATTGTGATTTTCGTTGTGCCCCACTACGAGTGAGATCATTTAATCAACAAGTCGAAACTACCTTCAAAATAGTAAAACAACTGACGGTACCCACAACAGATTTACAAAAGATTAAATAATTTGTAAGGTCAATTCAGTCTCCGTATTCATTATTCTCCGACATATATATTTATAAAGAGACTGGAATTTTTCTATCGATACATGTAAATTCACTCGGGACATATTTGTATTTCATATGCATAAATCAATAACAGAACTTTTTTCATGAAATGTACTAAAATAATTAATATGTTATTGATTCGTAAAGTGAAAGTTCTCATTTCATCCAAATGAAACAGATATTTAAAAAAATAATAAACATGCCGGTGCAATGTTTTTTTTGGCCGATTTTTCCGATTATTTGACCTCCAATAATAAGCTCAATAATCGTAGGAATATAGAGGATATCACACAAGATCACGAGACCTGAAGCCCAATGTTTGCCTAAAATGGCGTCGAGTCCGCCCACAGCAAATGGTGTTGTATTCATTTCATCGATAGTATTCATATCGTATATCGATAATATAGTTTATTGCCACATTGCCCATAATAAAGTATTTAACACCATTCAAATTAAGGACAATTTATTACCATTATTCTGATAGGTTATAAAACTACAAAAGATATAATATTAAATAATCATATTTAGACAGTTGTTATGTAAACAATAACACAGAAAAATTGATTACAACCTGCCGTAACCAAGGATTTTCATACAGGTATATATTAAGTATTGTCAGTATGGTTCGAGGTAAAATATAGATCTTTCATTTTACGCCCATAAATTTATATTTGCTTAATAAGATGGAACAATGTTTATGTATATGTCGGAGAATAATGAATACGGAGACTGAATTGACCTTACAAATAATTTTATCTTTTGTAAATTGTGGGTACCGTCAGTTGTTTTACTATTATGAAGGTTGTTTCTAGTTGTTTATTGGATGATCTCACTCGTAGTGGGGCACAACGATAATCACAATATAATGAGTGCCTCGTCATTTGGCGAAGCATTCAGCAATAATTATTAGACGAGTTAATATCCTATCTCGAATAGTTTAGTAATTTAGAAGTCGTAATGCCGAAGTGCTGTTTAACTGATAGTTGCCTACAATTGACAACATTTCAAAATCTAAACTAGCGTAAAATAAAAATACCGTTTCTTATGGTTTCTATTCTTAGTTCAAATATATATTTTATATTTTTTTAATACTTTAGTTTCGAAGAAAAAAATTAAAAGCCGAAAAATGCTTGATGACGTCATACATACGATTGAATGAAATAGTTTCTTGGCTCACCATACTATTTATTTTAAAAACCAATACATTGTCATTTGTTAAATGTCAATGTCACAATACGTCAATAATTCGCCAATCAAAAGCATTGATATATAGAAGGGGATATCACACAAGATCACGTGACATGAAGCCAAATGTTTCCCTAAAATGGCGTCGACTCCGCCCACTGCAAATTGTGTTGTATTCATTTCATCGATAGTATTCATATCGTATTATCGATAAAATAGTTTTTTTGCACACATTGACCATAATGATGTATTTGACTCAATTAAAATTAAGGACAATTTATTACCATTATTCTGATAGATCATAAAACTACAAACATAAAATAATAAATAATGTCTGAAAATTATCTTTTGGCACACGTTTGGCGTGTTGTTCATTTACGAAATCTTCTAAATAAATAAACAAATATATAATAATAATACTAGCCCTGTATTAAACATTGTCCCACTGCTGGGCACGGGCCTCCTCTACTAATGAGAGGGTTTAGGCCTTAGTCCACCACGCTGGCCTAATGCGGGTTGGCAGACTTCTCATACCTTCGAAAAATTCTCAGATATGCAGGTTTCCTCACGATGTTTTCCTTCACCGTTAAGCAAGCGATAATTAACAATTTAATACACACATAACTTTAGAAAAAGTCAGAGGTGTATGCCACTTGGGTTTCGAACCTACGACTTTCGTCTTGGCAGTCCGTACCGCAACCAACTAGGCTATCGCTGCTATTAAAACAAATATATTTTTATTAATATAATTTATTCATGTCGAAATAATATGGACTTAGTTAAAAAGTGTATTTTCGATGTTCCGGATGTTTTTTTTTCATGTCCTTTAGACGCATGACTTCCAAAGTTCTATTAATACAGTTTTTTCAAAATGCTTAGAACATATTCTTATAGCTGTCAAGGCTTGTATATTTTTAGGCCTATGCTGTCATTCCATAATATTTTAAGATTATCATTCCCTAGAAATCTGAAATTATAATACACAAAATTAATATATAAACATTATTTTACTATATATTTTTAGAACCAGAAGAGGAATTTAATAAAAAAATAACATCAATCTTACTGCTAAAAACAATTTACTTCAATATAACAATTTTATTTAAACTTAAGATAGCAAACAAGCTTTGTTCACAAAGAAAACAATTATAGTAGAATCAGCACGAAACTTAGTAAAAAACGAGTCACCACAAATATAACCAAATATTGAACGACTTACTGCAAAATGCGCCGACGACCACTTACGACTATCTTACTGCCTAAAATCTGCCCGAAAAGTAAACGGGGAATGCGACGACATTTATAGCCTACTGTCAAATGACGCCATTTAGCAATACCTAGCAAAAAGTATATAACTAGCAAAAAGTATCCTAACACGGCCTCTCCTGATCATGCGCCGCCCTCGGACGCATCCTTGGAGATATCTTCATCAGGAGCATCCGTGATGTTAGCGGGACCAACAGATTGCCCAGCCTCGGCACCGTCATCTTCACTATCAAAGCCTGTTGATGAAACAAGAATTAATTCATAATGTCTCAAGCAAAAGATGCCTATGATCTTCATCCATCTACTTGCAAGGCCCTCATTCATAACAACAACACACATCTTACACACTCCGCTATTTGATTCTAGACTCCTTCGCTGGCACATATCATCAAACATCATCTGACACGTGTCTTCGACAGACTCTTTCATTCTCATACCTCTGTACGTACAGATTGAACAGCAAAACCTACACACGACAAAAGCGTGTCTGCCAGGCCGTAGCCCGAATACACACACGGCGGTGCGTCTGCCAGGCCAAAGCCCGAATACACACACGCCGGTGTGTCTGCCAGGCCAAAGCCCGAATACACACATGGCGGTGTGTCTGCCAGGCCAAAGCCCGAATACACACACGGCGGTGCGTCTGCCAGGCCAAAGCCCGAATACACACACGGCGGTGCGTCTGCCAGGCCAAAGCCCGAATACACACACGGCGGTGTGTCTGCCAGGCCGTAGCCCGAATACACACACGGCGGTGCGTCTGCCAGGCTAAAGCCCGAATACACACATGGCGGTATGTCTGCCAGGCCATAGCCCGAATACACACACGGCGGTATGTCTGCCAGGCCGTAGCCCGAATACACACACGGCCGGTGCATCTGCCAGGCTAAAGCCCGAATACACACATCACGGTGTGTCTGCCAGACCGCATCTCCACCATGCGCCCCAAACAGCACTGCCCAAGCAGCACCGCTCAGGCAGCACCGCTTCAACTGCTCAGCCTCACGAAGCGATTCATTCGCATCGTACACAAGATCACACTCACCCATGTAAGCAAGTAAGCATCTGGAACAGAAAGCAAACTTACCCGCAAAAAATGCGGCGCAACTTTCGGGACACCACTCCCCCTTCCAAGGCACCATGTATTGTGCGGCTGCCTGTGTGGTTTTCCCACGGGCACCACTCAACAGTTTGAGTTCATATCGGTCACTTGGTAAGACTTTGGTTACACGGTATGGGCCTCGCATGCCAGAGTCAAGTTTTCCGGTAGCTTGAGAGTACTTTACGACGAAAACTTGGTCATCAACTTTGAAGACTCTGGGAGGGTGTCTATGACGGTTCACATGAGCATCTTGTCTGTCCTGATTTTTCTTTAGCAAGGCTCCTGCTCGGCTCCTGCTAATCTCTCGGGTCGCCTCGTGATTCGGGTTTGCGTCTTTAACTGCTAGGTCACGGATCAGAGCACGAATCACAGGAGTGGTCGCATTAGTACCAATCAACAAATACAAAGCAGAGTATTGAGTGGTTTTCTGCTTAGTTACATTTAGCACTAATTGAATTTTGGACAATGCTTCCGACCAAGATGTATTTTTATTACGGGTCTCAACACGAATCAAGTTCAGAACGGTCCGTACGTATCGTTCCGTTTGGCCGTTCGCATGATGCATCTCCGGTGTTACGTAGTGGATGTCGCAACCAAATTCCGTGATCCAGCACGCAAAATCCGAAGATTCGAACATGCGACCACGGTCACAAACTAATAGTCTCGGGGTGCCAAATAATGAAATTGCGTTGTTGAAAATGCGTTTGAGCTCAACAGTGTCTTGTCTGTACATAGGGTACAGCAAACAAAATTTCGTAAAAGAGTCTACTACAAAGACAAATTTATAGCCGTGGGGTAACGGCCCCAACACGTCCGCATGAACAGTATTAAAGGAGACATCGGGTTTTTCCCATGACGTAATGGGTTGCCGCGGAGCTCGCGGTACTCGCTTTCTGGAGATGCAAATTAGGCAATGCGCAATGTATTTTCGTACGAACTGCTTAAGGCCAAGAAACCAAAAATGTTTCAGTATCAAATCGTAAGTTTTGTCCGCTCCAATATGTTCATGCTCGTCGTGAAAAACGCGCAACAGACTCAGTCTATGCCCCTTCGGGATATAGCACAATAATCTCGCCTCTTCGCCTACAGGAGTATGGCGATAATACAAAACGTCCCTTTGACACATATAGCGGTGCGAGTCTAAAATACCATCATTTAATTTTTGGATCAGACCCTGTGTCTCATTATCTGCAGACTGAGCCATTTGAGCCCAGTTTAATGGTCTCCCGACATAGTGGACTTGCGCTGTTGGTGGATTCCTGCTGAGATAGTCAGCGTGCCCCATCATCACTCCCTTTCGGTAAACAATGGTAAAGTTAAAATCCTGTAAATAAATTCACCAACGCGCAACCCGCGGGAGTAGATCCTTCTTACGCTCAGTGGCCTTCAAGGCATTGCAATCCGTTATTAATTTAAATTCTAGGCCAACCAAATAATGTCTGAAATGCTGCAATGCCCTGACGACCGCCAGCGTTTCTAACTCATATAAGTGGTATCTACTTTCCGCCCCCTGTGTTACCTTGCGAAAGTATGCTACCACGCGTTTGCTGCAGTCAGAATGCTCTTGCATGAGCACGGCTCCATAGCCAGCGCTGCTCGCATCCGTCTGGAGCTCCGTAGGCAGGTTCGGGTCAAAAATTGCAAGTATAGGCTCACTGGTCAATTGCTTAATGAGAGACACGCGGGTCCGCTCTTGTTCAGGCCCCCATTCGAACTTAACGTCCTTTTTGGTTAACCGTGAAATACATGCAGTTTTCGCCGCGTAGCCCTCAATGTATCTGCGGAAATATCCTGCCAAACCCAACAGCTGACGGACCTGTTTCACGTTAGTTGTGACAGGTGAGTTAGCTAATGCCTCAATTTTCCGAGAGCTCGGTCTAACCTGCCCATGACTGATGACTCTGCCTAGGTACTCAACTTCAGTGTCAAGGAAGGAACACTTCTTAAGGTTGATCGAAAACCCTGCTTCTGTCAAGGTCTTCAACACTTCGCGCAACAGGGCTATCCCTTCGCTAAGTGTCAGGCTGAGAATCAGCACGTCATCAATATACACCAGTACACGGCCCGATTCGATGAATTTTCGGAGTGTGTTATTGATGATTAGCTGATATACGGTCGGAGAATTGCAAAGACCAAAATGCATTTTACGATACTCGTAATCTGATTCCGGAGTCACAAACCCTGTCTTGTGCATGGAGGCTTCATCAAGTGGTATTTGATGAAAGCCAGACGCCATGTCAAGGCTGATAAAGAATTTAGAGGTTCCAAGGCGATCTATGTGATCTTCGATCAACGGAAGTGGATACCGGTCTTTAACAGTGATACGATTGAGTGCGCGAAAATCCACACACATCCTGTCGGTGCCGTCCTTCTTTTTGACAAGAATGATCGAGCTTGCGTACTCTGAGTTAGACTCCTGGATTATTTCTTTATCAAGAAGGTCCTGGACTATTTTGCGGACCTTAAGTTTTTCTTGGTAAGATAACTTGGTAAGATAAGGTACGGATGGTAGGCTACAGGGACATCACTAGTCAAGTTAATGTGCATCTTGCCAGTCTTAACTGTCGTAGATGCAGTGCCAGATATCAAGAACGGTTTAAAGTCGTTTATCACGCGTATAAGAGATTAAAGCTCTTCGCCTTGAAGAGGCGTATTAATTTTGTCCTGCTCATTAATTGCGACCGAATTCACAATCGAAACTATTTTGGGGGTATGCGTCAAATATTGGGTGTGTTTTGTTCGAACAAAAGTAACACCGTCTCTATTGAGAACGTCGGTTCCTATAATGACAGGTGTACACATACACGAGGCGGGTACCACGAGATCAACATCAAGCGCAATGTTACTAAACTCGATCGTGAGTGGGACATACTCGTGGGCAACGACCTCATTACGGCTGATTCCTTTAAGAACACAACGCGTTTGTTTTCGTGAGCAAGAGAAATGTTTGAGGACAGCTTCCGATATAAGGGAGACATTAAGCGCGCCGCTATCTATTAAAACGTCCACTGGTATACCCTGTATCACAGCTGTAATAATATCGTTGCAGCGAGAGATATTAGAGGGCGCACTACACAAATTAACCTTACGCTAATTTACTTTCTGACTCTCCGATCTGACTTTAGCAAAACAGTCACTTTCTTTATGACCGTTTTTTTTGCAAAACGAACACGCGGCTATTCTGCGGTTATCTTCAAAAACTCTGCGCTTCTTGTGACAGTTAATGCGTAAATGTCCGGATTGACCGCAGTTAAAGCACTTGTTCTCTGAACGATCGGTATTTACCCGTTTCTTACATAAGGTACTAGACGATGGACGGTTGTCAACTTTGCCACGACCCGGCTTTACATATATTGCCAAGAAAGAAACTAAGGTTTCGGTGGTTAAGTTGGCGTTCATAGCTGCGGCTTTAACTTGTGCGTCAGTAATACCGCGTATCACTATAAGCACCATTAGTTCCTCGCTTAGACCCTGAACTATACGCAGGCGCAGTATAGACCGACGTGCGTACTCAGCATACGTAGGGAATTTATCCGAAGTTGTATTCATAACCTCAAAAAGCGTCTGAGCGTAATCAATCTTTTACGGGCAAAGAGACATAAATTCTTTTTTAAAGTTAGACCACGAGCGGTCATTGGTCGTCCACTCGTTTAGCCAAGTTTTAGCATCCCCTTTTAAACAATAAGCAACTCGCGACAAGCATTCTTGGTCTTCCCAACAATTAGTTAACCTAGCGCGCTCCACCTCGTCACACCACACCTCAAAGCTACTGACAGCCGGATCAAAGTTAGATAGGTAATAGTTATGCGATTTTACTTTGTTAACTGCATTTATTGCATCTGCGAGTGCTTGCGTCGCCGGACTGTCA
The DNA here is from genome assembly GCA_905220505.1 of Laothoe populi. Lineage (NCBI taxonomy): Eukaryota > Metazoa > Arthropoda > Insecta > Lepidoptera > Sphingidae > Laothoe > Laothoe populi. Next base: position 10,644,110 of record HG992147.1, on the reverse strand, counting down.
AAACGTTGAGAAGCGTTGGCATGATTAGCCGGTAACGTGGTTTGAGAAGCGCTCGCGGTACTTTCCTCTATAGCATTTAGTCTAGTCATAATTGACCCTAACACGTGTTTGAGGGAATTATCTCGAGAACGAGAACGAGACGCATGGCTGTGAGAACGCGAGCGAGACCGATGGTGGTGTCGGCGCAATCTGCTGCGTGGCAGCTTTGCCTTTCGGCGCAGCGCGTCGTCAGACTTCTCACGTGAACGAGATGAACGTGCATCGTCAACTTGAGAACAACGGTTGTTTGCTTTTCCAATGTAAAAACTTTATGCCGAGATAAAAACAATTATACGTGGGCACAAGGCCAATCCCACTTCTGATTTTAGAACCAGAAGAGGAATTTAATAAAAAAATAACATCAATCTTACTGCTAAAAACAATTTACTTCAATATAACAATTTTATTTAAACTTAAGATAGCAAACAAGCTTTGTTCACAAAGAAAACAATTATAGTAGAATCAGCACGAAACTTAGTAAAAAACGAGTCACCACAAATATAACCAAATATTGAACGACTTACTGCAAAATGCGCCGACGACCACTTACGACTATCTTACTGCCTAAAATCTGCCCGAAAAGTAAACGGGGAATGCGACGACATTTATAGCCTACTGTCAAATGACGCCATTTAGCAATACCTAGCAAAAAGTATATAACTAGCAAAAAGTATCCTAACAATATATATATAAAAACACCTAATATATAAATGTTTCCTATGTCCCGATGAAGTAATATGTATTACTACAGTACTTAAAATTAAAAGGCTCAAAATTATTTCATTCGTATCGATAAAAAAATTAACACGATGGGTACGAGTGCAGCACTACGTTTTCATGTAAACATTACAAATGTTTATTTCTTTTATTATAACTAATAGAAGTATTTCTGGTTACAAATATTAGCAGAAAACACATAGGAAATTCTTTATATGGACTCCAAACCAAATATATGCCTAAATTAACACGAAAATAGAAAAATATGCAACTAACCTGAAAAATTACAATCCTTCGTTATATCTTCGACAATCTGAACTGCATCCTATGATGCCACACTTTGTCATATTTGCTTCAATATTATTGTCTTTTGTACCAGAATAAAAAATACTTTAACACGCACAATTCACTCGAAATCGAAAAACAAATATCGCACGATACATCAATGACAGTCGAACTACTTAGCAAAGTGTTTCCCTAAAATGGCGTCATGTCAAAAAATGAGCTTCAAGGCGGAGCTTGATGACATATCAAAAATTGACAACTGAAAATTTAAAACAATTACGTATACTGTACTCTTTTTGACATAAGTAAATTGCAACGAGTTGGAATGAGAGAGCAATGTTTCTATTAGTGAAGTTCATGTTTGCAACATATTTGTATAACTAGAAATTATATAGGCAAATAAGTGCTTATCCCCTTCTATATATCAATGATCAAAAGACAGAAGTTTGAGGTGTGACAACTCACATCTGTCACTTGTCAGTTTTTTTTTGCAAAGCAAAGGTCATCACGTCTTGAGCCGTATATATGACGTCATTTGGTGCTTACGACGATTTAGAATAAAACAAAATCATGAATGAAAATGTCTGAATATTGAAAAAAGAAAAAATTTGGGTCTCATAATTTTAGTTCAAGTTTCATATAGTATACAAATTGGAAATTGTTAAAAAAATGAAATATTGTCAATGTGCCTCTCAGTGCAAAGTGTAATTGTAAACCATGGTTTTTATTGCCAGTTCTTTTTTCCATGGATTATTGTATTCCGAACTGGCAGTAGCTTAATAAACTGTGAAGTGTTCACGGGCGGTCCGCCCCGTGTGTGCATCGTGGTGATAACTCACTCGAGCATCTCAGTAGCCGTTTGCTCATCTCATGCCCGACGAGGACGGCACGGACGGCCAGGAGAAATGACCTAACATGCTGGACTAAGATTGCCAGAAGAGCTGCAGAGAGCTATTGTGGAACGTCTTAATAGATTTCACGGATACCTAGATCATAGTTACAAGGCAATGAACAATATTCTCATATCATTTGGTGTTGTTCAGCCTTAAGTTCTGCTCACGCGAACTTCTTGGTACATTTCCAATTCTGACAAAATTTATGATGAATTTTCTGCACTGGAAATGATTTTGGAAGTTTTACGACTGAGGCTCCACTTGGAAGCTGCTAGAATTTCCAAAAATCATGAATAATAAGTACTATAACCGTATGCGATGATATTACGGAAAACCGTGTGGTTCCCGAGATATTTTAATTTTATAAATCCGCTTCATACATTTTTTTCGTTTGAGTGTTTATTAGAAGTAAGAAAGAAATAAAGAAAAGATTTTTTATTGTTGGAACGTAAACAAGAACTAACACTTATATCGAGGGGTAAACTCAGAAACGTCTGAACAGATTTAGATAAAATTAGGTACAAGTAAAGATTATGTCCTGGAGTTACATATAGGCTACTTTTATCCCGGGTATTTGCTCCCGTGGGAAATAGTTTGACTGTTCCATCAAATTTTTCAAATAAATGGCGCTGGCATCGAACAGATGGTGCAACGGAGCGATACAGTGATTTATTATTTTGTACCGGGGCGGGGCCGGGGGGCGGCTTTTCATGTGGGTGAAGCCGTGAGCAACACTTATTGTTAAGATAATTTTCGATGATTTTTTAAAGAAACTTACGCAGTGATTCCCGTAATTCTGAGTATACCAAATAATCATTACTAAAACCGCCTGCAAGGATATTACGGGAAACGGTTCTAGAAATATCTTAATTTGATATAGGTACTTGCTCCATACATTTGTTTAGTAAGAAAATCATAACTCTTTAATTTTCAAGCCAAATTATTTCATGTGACTTATTCGAGCATAGTAGTAATATATAGCAGCCGTTCCAACCATAAAACATTACAATTTAAACATCAGATTCCTATGTCTTCGAAAGCCGCTTTTCAATGCACTGTGTCGCGCGATCTTTTCGTACCTTTTTTAAGAATCTCAATGTTTCCTAAATGAACTCATGAACCAAATTGAAGAAAAGTCCCGCCCGGATCCTAGGCCCGTCAAATCCTAGATTTGCGTTGAATTATTTATTGAATGTTGTTGAATTTAGTTTCAGAATCCAGAAGATTAAAAAAAACGATTTTGTAAGCTAATTTCCATCTTTACGCTGCTATAACTCGATACATGTGAGACTTACAAAAAAAACTGTATCAACATATTATGTGTAAAATTTTATTTTCTACCATTGGAATCTACCGTTGAGGTGTTATATGTTGGCCGCCCGAGCGACCACTCGTCAAAGTTACAAACTTGGATTTTTCATCAGAGTCACGAGCGTAGCCAGATTTGTGTATTGGAGGAGGTTCAAAAAATTCAAATTCAAGATAATAATAGTGTTAATTAAGTTATAATTTATATTTATTTGAAAACTTCGCTAGGGATTTAGACCTCCGACATCATTGATTGAAACATTTACTTCCGATTTATAACTAGAAAAAAAAAACAAATTTATAATCCGAGTCCAAAATCAAAAAGAACAGTACGTTTTCTATAAAAACTACTACATTTATTATTACAAATATTATGTGTTCATATGACCTAGAACTATTAGTAGGGGAAAGGTGTACGAGTTGATCCCACGGGGTAAGATGATCCTTTTCGATTGCTCGCGAATAGCAATCGCCATCTAGTTGAATTTTTTGGCAAAACATAGCACCGCATATCCCCCCGCCTCAGTTCATTTGTAATGACGGCGTGAGCGACGAGTCGGATTATATCGAAAAAAATATAAATTGTGTTCAGTTAATATAAGGTAAGATCGACTTTGAGCTTATGATACTTTTATTAAATACTGTTAAATACAATTACTGTTGTATTAGTGACTTTCTAATACGCTTAATTTTGGTTTTTGGACAACAGTAAAATAGCGGCGTGTCTATAGGGTATGTTAGTATACTTTGAATTGATCTTGGGGCAAGATGATTCCCTTCCTTGTGTACAAGATGATCCCCGGGAATCATCTTGTACCTTGACTTTTTAGAATCTTTATTTAATACTTTATTTATATCCATAATCAAACACTGAAATAAGTTGTCAAATAAAATAGGCTATATTAAGTATGTCGCCAAAAAATTAATAGCATCCGTATGCCGAACTAGGTTAAAAACATTTATCTCAGCATTAAGCGAAACCTAATCATATTTTTTTACATGTTCTTTTTTAGTCAAACTTGATGCCGCGGAAATACATAAGAAAAACCACTCGTGGCCAGTGGTCACAAGCATCTATGGCAGCTGCTCTTGACGCTGTCAAAAATGGTATGGCTTTTAAAAAAGCAAGTAAAGAATTTTCAGTGCCCATTATGTCATTGAAACGAAGGGCTAAACAACAAAATAAAATAGCTCTTGGAGCAGTTAAATATCTGGGAGGGAGAATAAATGTTTTTTCAGAAGAACAAGAAAACGAACTCGTGAATCATATTAAAGATATGGAGACAAGAATGTATGGGCTAACAAAAAGGGAAGTATTGTCGTTGGCATACCAGTTAGCCGTGAAAAACAATATTCCACATCCATTTAATGGAGAAAAAGCTGGAAATGACTGGTTGAGAGGATTTAGACAACGACATCCCGATATCACCCTTCGTGCTCCTGAATCCACTTCCACTGCTAGAGCTCGTGCTTTTAACAAACCTGTCGTAGATAAGTTTTATTCTTCATTGAAGAACCTTCAGGAGATGAAAAACTTTCCACCCCACCGAATTTACAACGTTGACGAGACAAGCATATGCACTGTACCAACGAAAAATTCAAAGGTGTTTGCAGCAACTGGACGAAAACAAGTAGCACGGGTTACATCAGCCGAAAGAGGAGTTACTACAACATCTGTTATTTGCATGTCTGCTTCAGGAACTTTCGTTCCACCTATGTTTATTTTTAAAAGGCTGCGTATGAAGATTGAGCTCATGGATGGTGCACCACCAGGGTCTACATGGGCATGTAATGCATCAGGATGGATGAAACTGGAAGTTTTTTCCCAGTGGTTTGACCATTTTCTACACCACACGAAGCCATCCAAAGAGGATCCCGTGTTGCTGATATTAGACGGTCATCTATCTCACACGAAAAATTTAGAAGTAATTTTAAAAGCACGGGAAAACCATGTCACCATTGTTTGCTTGCCACCACACTGCACACACAAGCTTCAACCATTAGATGTCAGTGTCATGTATCCCTTGAGTGCTTTTCACAACCAATCGCTTGAAAAATGGATGAACAACAACCCCGGCAGACCAGTTACCGTGTTTCAGATTGCAAAAATTTTTGGTGAGGCTTACTTAAAAGCTGCAACCCCAACAAATGCAATCAATGGTTTCGCTAAAACTGGAATATGCCCGTTTAACCCTGACGTGTTTACTGAATCGGATTTCATTGCTGCTGCAACCACTGAAAATGAGTTGGATGAAAAAGACCCTAATTCATCTCAATTGGAAACGGCTACAGATAGTTTACACACAGAATTATTGCCCCCTGCCAACACTGAATGTCAAAATGATTTGGTAGAAGACAGTCCAGGTCTAATAGACAAGACAGTTCCAGTTCGTAGTCCCTTGTCACTATTGCCAACCACGAGCCGCGCAATCAACTGTAATTTAAATATTTACGATTTTAATTTTGTATTATTTAGAATTTTTTTGCTTCATTTAATTAAATTAAATAATTTGTGCATATAAAGACTGACATTATTGAATTAATTAGTAATAAGTGATTAGTTATAGTATTAATGTTAAATGTATGTATACTTTTTTTTCTTTCATGTAATCTGATTTGTTTTTTCCAATTCTAGCTCTGAAACTTTTAATTGCTGTATACACCTGTAAAGGCATTTCACATTGTATAATTTCTTAACTACCTATATAAATATTATTGTATTGTGTTGTGACATGTCGTTGGTGTAACAAATAAATAAATAAATCAACCGCAGTGGGTCACCCCATCATGATAATAACCTAGGATTTGCTGTTACACCAGCTCAGTTGAAACCATTGTCAAAAATAGTAGGAAAAAGAAATACATTGAAAAGAAGAACTGCTCATACGTCCATTTTAACTAGCACTCCATATAAAACCTACTTGGAGGAAGAAAATGCCAAAAAAACTGAAATAGAAAATAAAAAAATACAAAAAAAGCAAAATAATAAAAAGGCTACACCAAAAAAGAAACAGAAAGATAAAGGAAAGTCAAATAAAAGAAAGAAAACGTCATATGTTGCGTCTGAGTCATCTGAGGAAGATGACACAGAATGTCTGTATTGCACGGAAAAGTTTTCCACCGATAACAAGGGTGAAGGGTGGATAAAATGTTATGAATGTGGAAAATGGGGTCATGAAGCTTGTGCCGGAATAGATAGCGATGATCCTGATGAGTTTATTTGTGATTTGTGTAGCACAGCACCGGCCAAAAAGCGTTTGAACTTTTAAGAAGAGAGAGAAAAAACCCAATTTTTCCTTTATAATACTTCGTGAAAGACGTTTGATTCCAAATAAAGATGTTGAGTAATTTTAGCAGATATTTGTTTTTCCTTACCTTATTAATGAAAAAATAAAAGTTTATTCAAAGTAGGGGTAAGATGATCATTGGAATCATCTTACCCCTGCTATAGGGATCATCTTAAACACCCGGGTATACAAGATGATTACTTTTTAGGGTTTTAAAATATATATATATATATATTTTTTATGAATTTCAATTAATTGAATATTCTGAGTATGAGAGAAGTAAGATAGATACATAATGACAGTAGTAAATACCATCATGCTTGCATCACTTGGAAATATGTATATATTACTTCAAATATTGCTTAAGGTGATCATCTTGTACACCTTTCCCCTATACTTATATGAATGAATTTCAGAACCTCACTTTTTTTTCGTTGTCCGCTTCACGTTAAATGCCTCATTCTTTAAATCTTTACATTTGTTTGGGTTCCTAGTACATTCAACAAATTTTATTGTAATTATTATGATATTTATCAAAACAGAAAAAATCTAATTATCAATTCACTGGATCGATTCAGTACTATCGTTGAAGATTCCGTTACATATACAAACTTACGTGCATAGATAGATTATAGAAACGGAAATTTGGGTTGGACACTACCTAGGACACCACCAGTTACACCAAGTATCCATCTTAAGAACACAAAAATATAAAACTAGATCACCTAATAAATACACTACATACTCACCTGAATGCATATAATAGGTACCATTAAAGACAACTATACCATGCCATCAATTTTACTCTCAGCTATACAGTTTACTGATTAATTTGGAATCCTACGCGTGACGCAAACTTTCATTAATAATTTACAAAGATTACGATATTTCAAATTAAAATATTTCTTTATTCAGTCAAAACTTATTTAGATAATGCGTAAATTTGTCCTGTGACCGGATCAACTGCAAGCGATGGGGGTAATTCTGCGGCGATATCGGCTAAAGCTTCCCATCGAGTTACTCGACTACACACTGAATGGGTAGGACTGACCGCTTCTTCACAATTTTCATCTCTGAAAACAATATATTAGAGAATATTTTTTAGGGTAACGGTATTTTTTAGAACAGCCACATGCAGCCCACTGAGCGTTTTCCTGCGACCCGAATCAATTTTGAAATCAGCCAGGTAAAGCGACCCGCGAGCGTGTTAAAAACTCACGCTGCAACATACTTTTTTGTTATGTCCTTTTTATTGGAGATTTAATAAATACTATTACAGGACAAATACCTAACTTGTCCTGTAATGTCCTGTTGTTCTTTTTCCGTTAAGATTTTTTAGTGTGAAGTGGAGGCAGACGAACAGACAGGCCACCTGATGGTAAGTAGTCACCGCCGCCCATAGACTTCTGCAATGCCAGAGCACAGCAGAGCCGCTACTTACCGTCAGCAGAGCCGCTGCCTACCGTTAATTTTTTTTAATTTACAATAGTTTGTCTTCTTTAGGTTTCGTGGCCCACCTAGTGTGCGGTCTTCATGCTTTCGGTCCACCAATAACTTTGACTTTGACATGGCTGCTTCAGAACATAAGGAGCGTACCAAAGTAATTTTAGCTCCATAGCTAATATTTGATTGGTAATCCATACTAATACTATAAATGCGAAAGTAACTCTGTTTGTTTGTTTGTTACCTCTTCACGACTAAACGGCTGAACGGATTGTAATGAAATTGGGTAAGGGAATAGATTATATCCTGGAGGACATAGGCTTTTTTTTTTTCCTGGCACGACAAAGTGACCGCACTGCACCTGATGGTAAGCGCAGTGCGGTCCAATTAGAGTATCGAGTAGTGCGAGACGATCTATCCCCTGCTACTCAACACAATCATGCCGGCCTGCTTCTTCACACTACGCCATGGGCAAGAAGGTGAAGAAGCGGTCGAGGGTCTATTGTCAGAGTACCTACTCAGAAGGCCGCAAAATGGCCAAACAATGTACTCCAACTCTAGATCCCCGAGAAAAACCTAGGCTATTTTTTTTCTCAAAAAACAACCTTGAAAGTGGTGAAATAGGAGTTCAAAATTTGTATGGGAAATCCATAATTCCTCGACTTAGGGATCTGTAAATTCATATTTAGGCTTTTGGTAGGAAATAAAGAAATACGTGTTTCAACGTTTTTGAAAAATCATCCCTAAAAGGGGCAAAGTGAGGTTAAACTTATGGGATATTCTTTAGATGCAATCTCAAGATTCAGGCACAACACCTGAGAAGCTAGACAATCGCTACAGGTGCCTCAGTGCAGAAAACAATTCCTTGGATTGTATACTTCTGTTCCCGAATATAACCTCCACACAAGGGGAACCGCGAGCAACAGCTAGTATATATATAAGTTAACAATACACACATAACGACTACCTATATAGGTACATATAACAGTGGTATTATCACGTTGTTAACAGTTTTATTAACAGCATAAATGGGATGTCTCATCAGATCCACAGATCAGAATTCAGATGACCTACTTGTTGGTTTCGTGTTGCTCTGACATAAAAAAAGATTACTAAACATTACTATTATTAGCTTAATCAATATCAATATATTGGATAATAACAATACAGTTCATAACTCTTATTATTACTGTGCAAAATATTAGTGATAACATGATTCATAATACAATACTTAGGCTGTTAATATATCGACTAAACTTCGGAGCTTCTAGAGACTCACTGTCTGAATTAGAGAGTAAGCTGGAGCAATTATTTGATTTACTGCGCAAGTTTTTAGATTTAACTTGCTGAAGATAATAGAAATTCAGTAGATACTAAGTACTCCTTTAAATATAAGGTAATTAGGTCATCCACTTATACTCACTTTTGTATGTCTTCTTCATTTGCGTTTATAGGAGCGTTATTTAATTCTAATGATACAATCTGTTTATCAATATTGTGGTTATCTTGCTTTTCGTTTTGAGGATTTTGATGATCCCATTTATTATTATCCGTAACGTTAGTCTCGATTAGCCGTTCAACAATTTTTTCTAGGCTGGATATTTTATGAATCTGCGATGTCTCCCTTGAATCATTGTCATTATTGTTTTCCACAGAATTATTCTCTTCTTGAATTACTAAAATATTAGTATTTATAGTTTAATTTACCATTTATAAGAAATATCGAAGTTGTTTTAGAAAATAACTACGGGTAGATTGATATTACAAACTAAGTTAGCTAAAGTAGGGGTACGATGTTTGACCGTGCAGGTATTAGCCGGTTCACAGTCGGTTTAAGAGGCGTATTGATTCGTCGGCCAGGGAGACCCGTAGAAACGGTTGTACCGCTGCCTACCCGCAGTACAGTACAGGGGCGCAATCGTGGCTAACCACCACGAGAGGCTGCCCCACCATGCCGCACATAATCTTGGGTGGGTTTGTCGTGCCGGTGGGTGACCGAATGTGGGGTCCCAGTGGCCTATCCCAGGGGGGTACGGGGCCATTCCGTCCGGCAATCAGCTCATATCCTCTCTGCTCTTTTAGTGGACCAACATTTGTTGGGGCCTTCTATCTACCCCGACACTAGAACCTCGATCGCTTCTTCACCTCTCCCTCCCATAACTCCATGTCAGAGCATAATACCATAATAACATACAAACCTTGGTGCCGTCCACCACCATCGTGAGACGGTCTGGCCTGCTCTGCTTTTCCTAACGTAGAAGGCAGATTTGCAGTCCGACCGATACGTCATGTTTGTTTTACCCCCGCTATTCGCTTGAAAAAAGCTTCAGGCCGAGGGCCGGGGTATGCCTGTATGTTCGGTCGGACGTCTGCTGTCGCCGTCTGCGCTGCATGGAGGACCCATCCTTCTCCACCCTGTGGGTGCACATCGACCTCGGCTTCCAGAGTCGGGTTTACGTGTGCCTTTACAGGTCATACGGCGGGGACGTTGAGACAAATCGGCTATTTAATTATATTAGCAGGGTGACAGATCACGCGCAGGAGTAGATTTCAACAGTGGAATTGGTAATTCTGGGGGACATAACGCACAACACAAGGTGTGGCTGGGCTCCTTCAGAATTAACCATGCTGGCAGGACTGCTCATGCATTCATAGTGATTTGACACGAGTCAAGGCGAACGCCATACCAAGGCCCTCTGTGCTGGACCTTCTGCTGACGAGTCACCTGACCGGGTATAAACTGACGGTTGGTGCTCCCCTGGGTACCTCCGATTACTGCCTGTTTGGGACGTCAGTATCTCGCGCTTCGCTTTCACGTCCAGTGGAGGTCAAGCGCAGGGTTGGGCACTACGTATCAGTAGATTGGGATGGTATGCGGGATTATTTCGCCACCATCCTTTGGCGGCAGCGCTGCCTTCAGGGAAAGGATCCTTGTGCGAGTGCCTACGCTATTGCTTGCGAGATCAGATTAGGAATGGAATACTACATTCCTTCCTCTGAGATCGCAGGCAAGGGTCGAGGACGCTCCTGGTTCAATCGTGCATGCGTCGATGCTGTTGGAAAGAAACCGGCGGCGTATTAGGCTTGGATCCTGGGGTCGTGCTACGAGGGATCCCGATCTTAACTTCCTCAAAACAGCCTATAACCATGCTGGCAAAGCCTGCAAGAGGGCGTATGTTACAGCGGATGCCCAGCGCGTCTCTAGGATTACATGTGCAACCAGCAAATTTAATTAACATTAAAAATTAAATTAACGACTTACCTCTCATATTGTCTAAAGTAGCTAAATCCGTCATTTTTTTACTATTACTAATAACTTGTATAGGTTCCGCTAATGTATCACATTTGGGAAGCACGTTTTTTAAATCCTTGGTTTCATTCCGATCCGTGATTGTTATTTTGCCGTGACCTTTCATATCGTTTTCATATAAACTAGCAACAAATTTGACATTATGTTCTGAAAAATAAATCAATGCATTTGGCTGATGGACTGTCTAGAGGAGTGCTACGCGATTTAACAGTACTTAGTACTGGATGTTTGTTTGTATTAAGCTAAATTTATTCTTAGGTGAATGGTATTTTCCTAACTCCTCTTACGCACCAATTGAAACATAATAGCAGAATGAAAGAAGGATTTTTAGTATTGGACAAAAATACACATTGTATTGCCTCCAGGCTATACTTTGGTATCGTAAAACTCGCTTTTACGGGGATCTTGAACTAATTTCCCTTAAAAATTCAATACATTAATACCTAACACCATAAGCAACCTAAGATTCTATTAATCTGGTATATAGGAAAAAAATACTTAAATAATCTAACATCTTGTACCTACTTTACAGTATACTGACATTTACCAACACAAGAAACCGCCAACGTGATTTGCATTTGAATCGCGTTTACTTACTTACTTTAAACAAAAATAAGGTTGCTCGTGAATCAAGTGAATGTGGTGGTGAGTGAAAATAGCTAACCATACATCACTAACTTAAAATAGAAAAGAGCAAATTATACCTACATCAGATAAACTTTATAACATGTAATTCGGCTCTTAATATAGCTACTGTAAGAGTTTGATGCCTTGTGTAGGCACATAAAAAATGGCAAACCAAATTTTAAAATTGTGTTCAAAGTATATAAATAAAAAGCCTACCAATAAATCGTAGTTTTTGTGACCTTTAAAGTTGTATATGTCATCATTTACAGTTTATATTTATTAAAAGAATACAAAGTACCTGTTGTTGCATTGTCATCAGAAATTGCTCTGGGTGGTGCGCTGCTCGTACAACCCATTATGCATACTATGTATCAAGATCTCATGAAAGGTCCATATGCAGCAGCGTGTGATGTTTGGATCGCGGAGCCGCCGCGACTACAGTCGCGATGACCTCTCTGCCTCACCACCTTCGCTCAACTGGCCGTTGCTCGAGATCGTATCGTAAATACCCATTATACGAGGAGGGAACCCACTAAACTGACCTCGCACCCCCATCGCGTTTTTCCAATTAATAGAACGTGGTACATTTTTCTACATGGCCATGCAAACCAAATCCTTTATTCATATCTTAAAATAGCATTATAAATAAAATATTTTATTCGTAACTAAGGTGTAATCATCCTGGTTTTAAAGTGCTTGATATAATGGCAATTGTAACACAAAAGATACGATTTTAATAAATAGTAGGTAGGTATCCAAAGCCTCACACTTTTCTAATTGGGTTCGCCTACGATGCACTACAGCTAAAGAGTACAGTACTCCAATTCTACAGCTCTGCAGGCCAGATAGACAGAACGTAAATTATAAAAGATCAAATAAACTAATGATATCTTAATGGAACACTAGTCCATAGTCCATAGTTCGCAATTGAAGGCCGATTTACTGACACACCTCTTCGCGGCTAATTCGACGCTCGCGGATTGTATTGCTTATTTACCACCTACGCTGCCCGGTTGCGGTCACGCATTGCCTGATATCCTTAGCAGACATTGTGGTGTGCGGTGTGAGCTGCAGTAACTTGACGTCAAGGAGGCTAGTGGTATCCCAGCGATTGTTCTCAAAAAGCGGAGTTGTCTGCCTGCCCTGACGCGCCTATTCCGATTGTCCTACCTCTCAGATGTTGCTCCTGAACAAGCTCCCAGCGTAAGGTCTGCCTGACAACTTGTGCAAGTGGATTTCCGGCTTTCTGTATGAGCGTAGAATGCGTGTCCTCGTTGATGAAACGCTTCGCAGCTCATGTCAGTAAATGCCTAAGTTCCACAAGGCTCTGTGCTTACGCCCACCTTGTTTCTTCTGCATATTAATAATATGTTGTCGCTTGGCAACAATCATTGCTATGCAGATGAGAGTACAGTTCATGGGCGTTATTGCAGCAAGCCTCCTGGTTGCCGGGCGGATACTGAGAGGATAAGCGAGGATTTTATCATTGAGCTCAGCCAGGCCTTGGATCTCATTTCATCATACTAGGAATCGGGTTAAGTTTAATGCCAAGAAAACCCAGGTGTGCGTTCTCATGTAACAAATCCCGTTTTCGAGGGATTACGGAAGGGAACGGGGAATCTGGGCGTCCGGATATCTCACTTACCATACGAAACGCGTCAGTAAACTGTCACTTTACGTTGGTTTTCTGTGAGACAGTGGTACTTCCCCGGTCGAGCCGGCCCAATCATGCTGTAGACAAATATGTCTACAGCGTGGCTCTACAACTTCCAAAACTTCGTGTTTCCTCTTTCCTATGATCCTGGGTCCTTTAGGCGTAGTGAGAAGAAGCTACACAGCAGGCCGGCATGATTGTGCCGAGTAGCGAGAGATAGATTTCCTCTAGCTACTTGATATTAGGGATGTTGATATTTTTTAAAATATCGGATTTTCGATATATCGCTATTTTTCCTATTTTTAAATATATCAATATCGGAGGTTGATATATCGAGAAAAAATATAGATATTTCGATATTTTTTTAATCAAAAAACTTGACTTTCTTATGGGTCTGGCCCCGACGTCATACTTCCTTTCTACCTTAAACGGTGCGCCAATGAGCTTATTAGACATTTAATATAGTTTTCCACCAATCTTTGCGACTCGGAGTTTTCCCTCTATATTGTAAAATAGTGCATGTAGTGCCAGTTCTTAAAAGTAGTAATAAGTCTTCCTGTGACAATTATACGCGTATTCTCTCTTGTTTCGCGATGGTATTTGAGCCAGTTATTTACGATGTCATATATTATGTGTTCCGTTTGACGTCTGAAGTCCATTATGAGAGTACATCGCTTGATTCTGTCGTTTCCGGCTAGGTGTCGCTGCTTTCCGTACGTTTCCTGTTACCATAAGCGCCCTCTGCCGGCCTTATCTGTCAACAAAACTACACGAGACAAGCCGCCATGTTCTTTTGTCATTGTTGCGTCGGTTTTCAGATCGTGACGTTAGGTAGTCGTAAAGTGATATAAAATTTGAATTTCGATTTTTCAAGATTAAAGTAGAAATTTCGATACAAGTTTTTGAAAATATTTGTTTTCCGTACGTTATATATTATAAAAATATGGACAAAAACAGTGATAAGGGTGAAGAAATTACCGCGTTTTCGGATTCTTCGAGAAAACGGCCGGCTTCACCACTACCCTCGGATTTAGATGGATCGTCCGAAGGGAACAACGATTCATCATCATCCTCCAGCAGTGATGGCCCACCGGCTCGTCAGCATCGCAGACGGGAGAGTAACTTGGAAAAGAGGTTTGAAAGTCTTTCTCAACAGCTGGTGAGTCACGTAAATAATATATTATGTGCAAATTTATTGTCAAATTCAGTCAATATGAATGTTCGACCGGTTGCTACTCAGATTCAAACTAGTAGTATGAATATAGAGCCATCAATTTCAACTCAAATTCAAAATGAGGGTTTTTTACGTCCACCCGCTGGTGTAAATAAATTTGAAAATATTGCGAATTTAGATGTTACGGTTAAGGAGCCAATTATTCCTACCGCTAATCCTGATCGTGTAACTCAAATTTCTTCCATGCAACGATTTGACTCCCCGGAATGGAATGCCGGACGTGCAGAAAAAGTATGTGGCAACTCCAGCATTTATTGATTTACGAGTTAATGAGCAATTGAGACGGTTTGAAGATTCTTACGCTCTTTTGCGTGAGAGTCAAATGGAACGTAGTTTTGCAGCTCTTTCAAATGCCTTTTTAGCTCAAAACGAATCTGTTAATATTGCGTTGCAAACTTTTATTGATTGGTCAGCAAAGTCGGATACCGAGCTAAACCCACCCTCACTTTATTATAAACTTAAAGAATTATTTGGAGATGCTTCAAAGTATAAATCAATATCTCAGGACATATTTCAAATTACATGTGGCAAGCGTGCAGAGATTTTAGAACAACGTCGTCGGTCCGTGTTAAAGGCTATAAAAGATAAGTTTATACAAGAAGATATGGCTAGAATTCCCCCTTCGGCAGAATATATGTTCAACCCTGATGGTCTAGCCTCGTATATTCAAAAGATTGGGGGTATTGAAAAAATTGTAAAACAAACCAATCTTGGACGACCTAAAGCTAAGACTCCGGAGCCATCTACATCTAAAAATTTTCGCAACTCTTTTAACAAACCGAAATCAAACCAAAACGACCAAAAAGAGTCTAAAGCGCGGAGACCTTTCGATAATACCACAACAAAAAGAAAGGGGGGGCGAAAAGAAAAGACGGGTAGGAGAACTAATCGTAGAGATAAATGACTCGACAAGGTTTTCAGGGGGCTGTTTAAGGCTCTTTCAACACAATTGGAAAATTTTAAATCCGCCAAAGACAATTTTAAAATTGATTTCAGGAGCTCGAATTCCATTCGATCAATCTCCACCTTTGATTATTCCAACCGTAGATTCTATGATAAAATATCAAACACCAGTTTCTACGGTAATGTCGAAAGAGATACAGAGTCTCGTCAAAAATCTAGTTTTAGAAGTTGCCCCCCTGACACCAAGCTTTATATCCCCGTTATTTACAATATTGAAAAGCAACGGGAAATATCGTACAATTTTCAACCTCAAGGCGTTAAATCAGTACATGACCCCAAAACATTTTCACCTATTCAATCATCATCAGTTGCCAAAGTTTTTACAACCTCAGGACTGGATGGTAAAGATCGACATTTCCCAAGCTTATTATCATCTGCCCATAAAACCGGAACACAGGTGCTATCTTCGTGTAAGTTATATGGGCCAGCTGCTGCAGATGACGTGCCTACCTTTCGGTTTAGCAGCAGCTCCCAAGATGTTCGCAACGGTAACCAACTGGATAGCAGAGACATTACGGTCAAAAGGTCTACGTGTCGTAGTATACCTGGACGATTTTTTTATTGCTCACCAATCACGGTGCACTCTCGTCACCCAAATAACCTCGGCTTTTCATCTACTACAAAGTCTGGGTTGGTGCGTCAATCAAGAAAAATCCGTCATCACTCCAACGAGGACGGTCGAATTTCTAGGCATTCAATGGGACACAAAATCAAATACAAAGTCCCTGCCTTTGGACAAGGTAAACAAGATCCGCCAGTGTTTACAGAGTCGTCTCACAGCCGGCAGTTGGACCCTCAAGCAGGCGCAACGCCTCTTAGGGTATCTCAACTTTGCGACCTTCATCACCCACCGGGGAAGGTTGCATTGCCGCACGCTGCAGAGACACAGCAATCAACTTCGCAAGAGTCTACATGCAGTCAAGCCAATTTCGATAGGAGTTCGGCGCGAACTAGAATGGTGGATGGACAATATCTCACTAAGAACAGAGATTCATCCAACTCCAAGACCAATAAATTATCTGATCACGGATGCGTCGGACATACGTTGGGGCGCTGTGCTAAACAACCAGACAATTCAGGGTGCCTGGGAAGACCATCAAATAAACTGGCATTGCAATTTAAAGGAGATGTTCGCCGTGGTTGCCGCTCTATCTTCCGAAATCGCAACTCTCAAAGACTCAGAAGTATTATTACAGAGCGACAACAAGACTGTGGTAGCCTATATAAAGAAGTAAGGCGGAACCAGGTCACAGAAGTTACTGGACTTAACCAAGGAGCTACTGACATTGGTGGACAATCACAACATTGTACTACACCCTCACTACCTACCGGGAGTGTACAATACAGAGGCGGATCACTTGTCGAGAGATCTAAGCGTTGCAGAATGGCACTTGGTAAGCGAGGCAACCGAAGAGATCTTCAGACACTGGGGAACTCCCGTTATAGATCTGTTTGCCTCGAAGAACGCTCATGTTGTTCCCAATTATGTTTCTCGAGACTTGTCAGACTCGAACGCTTACTTTCACGACGCGTTCAGCAGGGATTGGCATTACGGTCTAGCCTGGATATTTCCACCACCCAGCCTTCTGCCACAAATTCTGTGTCACCTCAACACTGCATCAGGTTGGTTCATAATAATAACTCCCAGGTGGAAGAAGCCGTTCTGGCGTCCAGACATCAAGAGTCGTGCGGTAGCACGTCCCAGAAAGATTCACAATTTAGAATTCACGTTGATCAACACAATAACGGGTCTTCCTCCACCACAGGTCAAAACGATGGAGCTGGAAGCTTGGCTCATTTTGGGTGGGACTCCTTAACTGATCATTGGAGTTATCAGGAGAGAAAATTGTTATTATCATGCTGGAGAGAGTCTACTCTAAAAACGTATACACCCATATGGAGCAAGTGGTGTCATTGGTGTCAATCTCATAATGTCGGTAATCAAAAGCCATCTTCATCAGATGTGGCTAGATATTTAGCTCATTTACATTTGACAGACAGATTAGCTTATAGGACAATTTTAGTGCACAAATCAGTTATAGCATCTATTTGTGAGACCATTTCGGAAACGAAAATTTCTTCTAGTCCTATTGTGAAACATTTGCTGAAAGCAATATCTTTAGCTAGGCCTTTGCAACCGAAAGCTCCAATATGGGATGCAAGAATACTCATTAAATATCTAAGAGAAACTACTCCGAATCCTAATAGCTTATATGATGTTTCACGTCGAACCGCGGCTATTTTATTGTTAACATCTGGTCGTAGGGTTCATGATATTACATTGTTAAGATGCGATTCAGAACATTTTATTGAAAATTTAGATTCTATAATTTTGCATCCAGAATATGGTTCTAAGACAGATTCCATGTTTCACCAACAGTCGAGTTGGATACTAGCCTCTGCACCAGATCGGAATATTGATCCTGTCTATTGGCTAAAATTACTTTTGAACTTAACTCGAGACATACGAGGCACTATCTTAAATTTATTTCTTACAACCAAAGCACCTTACAAACCTGCTTCGCCCAGTATTATCGGAGGTTGGGTGAAACGACTTTTGTCGGAGGCAGGAATAGAAGCATCAGCGGGCAGCTTTCGAGCAGCGGTTTCTTCTTTGAATTGGATTGAAAACTATCCTATAAATGAAATATTGGCTAAAGCTAATTGGAGACATGAAACAACGTTCCGGAAATATTACCATAGGCATATACGTGATTCTAATGTTTCAAGTAATTCTGAGAAATCGCTATCTCAATATTTTTCTGTAACTTAACAGTATATTGTTTTGCGTAATAATTAATAATTATTTTTATGTTGAATTCGTTACATTTATGTGAGGTGTTAATATTAAATACCTGAATTAATTCCTTAATCATTTCATTTTGACTACAGTGAATCACATTATTGCGTCTTCATATACAAGCCACCAGGAGATAACAAACAGATCTCTCATAATGGACTTCAGACGTCAAACGGAACACATAATATAGAAATTTTACCTTCCAATAAAATTTGTATTATGTTTCCTAAGACGTCTGAAGTCCGAATGATGTCTTCCTGGTGAATATTAAATCCATCAATCCATTATGATCCCAACAATGACAAAAGAACATGGCGGCTTGTCTCGTGTAGTTTTGTTGACAGATAAGGCCGGCAGAGGGCGCTTATGGTAACAGGAAACGTACGGAAAGCAGCGACACCTAGCCGGAAACGACAGAATCAAGCGATGTACTCTCATAATGGACTTCAGACGTCTTAGGAAACATAATACAAATTTTATTGGAAGGTAAAATTTCTATATTATCATGTTAAGCCCCAATTATCCTTTAATGAGCACGGTTTTGTTAAAAATAGGTAGGTACACTATAAGTAATCTATTGGTATATAAAATTATATGTGTGAGGCCTTTGCAAGAAATGTACAAGTAAATTCTATTTACACAGATTTTTCAAATGCATTCGATAAGGTAAATCATCTTTTACATTATCATAAACTGTTTTTTTTTGGTATACATGGTTCTCTGGAGCAATGTGTCCAATCATACTATTATATGAGAAGCCAACTTATTTTACTTAAGGGTGAAGTGTAATTTTCTGTAACCATCCCCTCTGGAGTCCCACATGGGTCTTATTTAATAATTTATAAAAATAAGGGACTTAATTTTTATAAATGACCTCATCGGCCGCTTGAAATGTCCCTGTTTATTGTATGCTGATGATCAAAAAAATATTTAAAGCAGTAACTAGTATTTATTATGCCGTTGCTCTGCAAAACTATATCGACCTTATATGTGAGTGGTGTTCTGAGAACCGTATGTTTTTAAATGTTCAAAAATGCTTTTTATAACGCCCGGCCGGCGTCGTGGTTTGTGGGTTCAGGACAGAGAAACATACGAATATAATCACACGACTTTAATTTACAGTACACTACTGTCAACACAACACATATAGTTACACTGGCAAGTGGTAATTACATTAATAAACAATAATTAACAATAATAATGTTTTAAATAACCGGGACGCGTGTGTTTGCGTCGCGCGCGCATGTCGTGGGCTTGCGGTTGTTGTGGCGTCGCCGTAGGTGGCGCCACAGCCACGTGGCGTGACACGGCGGAAGCGGTGTCACGATGAGTTTTTAAATTTGAAGTGGAGGGCCGCGTTATATTTTGTGTTTCATGTTCTAAACAACTTAACAACAGATAAAATGCTAGAAAAATTATGAAAAGTAGTATCAATAATTTACGAGAAAAATTTAAATTATTTAAAAAATATCGATCTTCGAAATAGACTATATTTCAATGTCGAACTATCGATATATCGTCCAAAAATAATTAGTAATAAATATCGATATTTCGAAATAATAATATCGATATTTCGATATTTTATCAACATTCCTACTTGGTATTCTAACTTGACGGCACTGCACTTACCATCAGGTGCAGTGTGGTCACTTTGCCGTGACAGGATAAAAAAAAAGTATAGGTGAAAAAAGTCTACCGGAACTGCAACACCGCGCCGGGGGGAGTACTAATCATAAACCGTGAGTCTATCTGATTATCATAAAACATACAATTCATTTATTGAGTATATTACTAAAAGGTCCGTCGCCTAAACTTAGATGAATACCTATATCATAATAAACTAAGTAATTTAACAAATTAATTAATTCTAGTCGAATCTTGACATATTCAGCCGAAAATCGTTGAAACCAAAAATTCCACTGTTCGATTTTGTCTGCCAACTGGGTTGTAAGTCTCCTGGTTCCATCATAGATACCTACATGTTTGTAATAAATAATGATGGTGTATTCACCGTAGGCAGTAGGTAGGGGAACCTGTTGAACCTTGGCACTATATGTAGGTACCTAGGCAATTTGGCTATATTCAAATATTATTGCGCTAATAAATTCTATCGTCTATGGTATTCGGTACGCCACTACCTATGGCCACTACCGACTATCCAATGTGAAGAAAGTCGCTTACCAACATTAAGCCGGTGTTTGGTGTTAACAATGTTAAAACTTATATGGCAAAAAATTTAGTATTTTTAATATATTTAGTCTTATAGATTTAAACGTTTTGTAATAATCACTTAACTTTTATATGCGATCGGTTCTTTAATTTAACAAGTGTTAAAACAATAACAAACTTACGGGAGTAACCTCATAATATTTGAAATCCACTGTTTTGTTGAAGTTGAAGTAGTGTTGTACCTCGGTCACTGCCGATCAATTGTACCTTGGTCAGTGGCCAGGTACAACCTGGTTGTTGTACTTTGGCCAGGAGATTTTTTATTTTTTTACATAGATTTCTAACCCAATACATTTTATATTTCAGAAATCATGCCTAGAAGTAAATAAGAAGAAACGAACGCCTATGAATGGGATGATCTGACAAATTACATTTAAAATAATTAAGGAGAAAAAAATCATATATTTCGGTGCTTCCAAACATTTTGGATTATCAACAACTTTTCGTCGTTATTTAAAGTACTGTATGGAAAGAGGTAACAATGCAGCAAATTACACGAAAACCTTGCAGTTAATCAAGTTTTTGTTCGTAACTAAAAACATTCTGAAGTTAATCGCTTAATTATTTAATTTTCTTTAATTGAAAGATAGGTAGATATGTAGATTTGCTATATATGTTATGTTTAAATGTACCTATGTCTATGTACCTACTAGTTTTAGTTAGTTACACTGCCATGTGACAAAACAGTGATTAAAACTGAATTGTTTGTGTTTAAGGATTTTGATTTTTAATAAATAAAATACTATGAAAGTGATGTTCATTTTGTTAAGAATTTGTGTAGTATTGTTTTTTTAAGTTTGTCACTAGTTCGAATAAACTTATTTTGATAAAGAATAGTTGATAGTTTCCTTAAAAATACATGTTTTATCCCCAAAAGGTAGGCAGCGGCTTTTCTGTGCCCTGGTATTGCAGAAGTCTATGGGTGGCGGTGGCTGGTGGCCCGTCTGCTCGTCTGCCTATCTAGGCACAAAAAAAACTCTATGTGTCCTAGGTACAGCGTAGTAATGGCTGAGGTACATAGGGTTTGTTGTACCTTGGCCTAAGTAACCAATTTTTCTAAACGTCTCTGATATTTTGGTGGTTAATACTCAAATAATTGACCTTCCAAAATATGCAAACATCGGTTGTGTACAGTAGCTACGTCAAATCGCAATAAAAAAAATTATATCTAAAAAACTGTCCTAGATACAACAGGTTCCCCTACATACGTAGCCACTGTTACTAATAATATAAAGCTCTTTGTTCAAACAATACACGCAATACCTCAGCTACCTAACTAATGTAAATTATGCAGAACCAAAGTCAAGGTGGTGGGTGCTTACAGCCCATCTACAACGTGGTTAACTTAGCACGCCCTTATTACTTACTATACAATGACGCGACTACATCAAGTTTAAAAATAGTATTGTATGTAGGTAGGTATGGACCTAATAAAAAAACTCGTATTTATTATGAAACATGAATATGTAAAATGAAGAATAACAAAATTAAACAACGTGACCTTCATTGTGTTGTACCTCCTGTAATAACTTTACACGAGGTCAGAGGCGGGTATGAGGAAAATCTGGTATAAGCATGATACAATAGTTTGATTAAATTTAAAAAAAGTCGTGTCAACTACCCTATTTGTGTGGCCTTTTGGTGGTGCCAATGAAATTCAAATATCATCACTTGCACTAACTTCAATTATTTGTTATTTAACTTTGGTATCACCTATGAGGTCTGTCCTTGAATAATAGGGCATTTTTTTATTTGCATTACAAAAAATTAAAATGCATACTCCTATAAATGCGAACGTGTAGGTATTTTTATCCGTCTGATTGTAAGGTTTAGCGTTTAAACCACTGAACCGAAATAGATAAAATTTGGTATGATAATAGTTCGAACCTCAGGAGCAGACTTAGCTTACATATTTTCCTAAGTAGCTCCATAAGAAGAAAACATAGGCAGACATGGGGACTATCTACAGAAGTTGAAACTTAAAGCTTTGGTATTACGGTTCTTTTTGAAACAGCGTCCATGAAGTAGTATTTTTTTGGTTTATGACCGCTTGTCAATAATAATAATACTCTATAGGCGTGTTTATGTCAAAAGTAAATCAATCTGAGCCTGACGGTCATGCGAGTTCAGTGCTTTTTCTCCATCCCAACGTGAACTTTCACTTAAAAAATTAAAATTAACAATATAAAAAAGACTAACGATGAATCATTTATATTATCTATAATAAAAACATGTGTTGTGTTAATCATTCGATTTTAATTATTTATATACCTAGTTGTTTGTCACATATTTCTGCATATCAAAGAAGTAAGAACTAACAATCTAAGTACGCGCACAAGGACAAGGACCGGCTGCTGCTACAACAAGATCTCCACTGAGAGCTATAGCTTCAATTTCTACGGCTGCGCCCAAAGGAAGTTTTGCTACTTGGTATGTGGCACGAGCTGGATAATCTTTAGAAAAGTCTGAAATAGAAACAAATATTATTTTATATGCACTAGTTTTTGTAATGTCCCGTCTGTAGCTTTCATGTGAAAATCTCCAATTTTTTTTTTTAACAAATATCCTACGAGGATTTATGAAACTTGTTAAAAATAGGTTCCTGGATAGTTTGAAAATACTATTCGACCCGGTAGGTGGCGCTGCTCTTGTTGTCGTGCTGCTTTTCCGGGCAGGATAGAAAGAAAGAAAGAAAGAAAGAAAATCATTTATTTGGCCATAATCACCAAACCAGGTGGCAATAAACGAAGAGTACATAAAACAAATTTAAAAAAAACTTTAAGGGCGAGAGGTACACAATTAAAAAAATAAAAAAGGTCTCCCGGCATACTTATGCGCCCCAGCCACCCGTGTCCGAAGTATGACCAAAAAGGCCACAGGCTCAGCGTCCGCCAGATGGGAGGGCCCACCTGACACTGATTTTCAGCAAGGGCCAAGGAGTGTCACACGGATGCCAGCATAAATAATACAAAATATTAATATATATCAAAAAATAAAATAACAATAATGAAAATAATACATGGCTACATAGTTATAGTTAGTACGTAAGTAAGTGTGAAGTATGTGATAAATAGCAGTAAAGCCGCGCTGCATCGGCGGGGCAAGCACGGGGTGCGGCGGCGCGGACGCAACCGAGTCCACCGCCATCGATACTGCTATTGATTCCCCACGGCCACATTCGGAGCGACGATCCCGGTCGCAACACCCGCGTTGTCCCGCATGGCTGAGGCGGCGTACGCAGACTTATAATGCGATTTACGAGAACGCATGAAAGTAAAATTCCATCTCCGATGGAGGTTCTTCAAAAGGCAAAAATTGGCGACGATGGATGTGAGTAAAATACGTTAACTTAATGTGAAACGAGATGCTTGCGATGTCTTTATGCCATAATTGCATAATATATATACAAATATGCATATTGTAAATATTTATGTTCATTTGCAGAGCGGCAACGTCTCAGTAGGTGTTAGTGAGCTGAACCGTCATCTGTAGGCGGAGCAAAGACAAAGTGATTGCTTTCCTTTTCGCTCTAAGCTCGTCGGCACGCCACCGCTGCTGAATTATCAAGAGGTCTAGCCCATTACGGATGACGTCTGCCGGACCGAATATAAAATATGGGACATCGAGAAGTCTCCGTTTTCTCCAATCCCCGTTCTTCAGGGTGTTCCACTCGCAATGCGGAATGACCTTAGTGTCCTAGGTATGGATATCCGCTGCGATCTTAATCCAAGGAGTCACATCGAGGGCGTAATATCCGCCACTTCACGCAGGGTCGGAATCCTGAACAGGGTGCGGCGGTTTTTCACGCCTGGTCAGCTCTACCGCTTATATAAAGCGCAGGTGCGGCCGGGAATGGAATACTGCTCGCACCTCTGGGACGGTTCCGCAAGGTACCTTCTCGATGCCTTGGATGGGTTGCAGCGGCGGGCCATCCGCATTGTGAATGATGCAGACGTGAGTAACAGCCTGGAGCCGCTACAGTTGCGTAGGGATATTTCCTCGCTTAGCGTGTTCTACCGTCTGTATCATGGCGAATGCTCTGAAGAATTGTTTGATCTTATCCCATCCTCTCCCTTCCATACCAGAACCACGCGTACTGGCTTGCGGAGCCACAGCTTCGTGGTGTCTACTACCCCGGCCCGAACCAAGAGGTTCGCAAACTCGTATTTTTGCCGCACCATCAAGCTGTGGAACAGTTTGCCAGCTACCGTGTTCCCTCCTTCCTATGATCCTGGGTCCTTTAGGCGTAATGTGAAGAAGCTAAA
Source organism: Laothoe populi (assembly GCA_905220505.1). Lineage (NCBI taxonomy): Eukaryota > Metazoa > Arthropoda > Insecta > Lepidoptera > Sphingidae > Laothoe > Laothoe populi. The sequence continues at coordinate 10,619,056 of HG992147.1, read as the reverse complement.
CAGCAGGCCGGCATGATTGTGTTGAGTAGCGGGGGATAGACTGTCTCTCGCTACTTGATACTCTATCTGGACGGCACTGCGCTTACCATCAGGTGCAGTGTGGTCACTTAGCCGCGCCAGAATAAAAAAAAAATCGATATCGATATTTTTTCAACCGTACGTAAGAGCGGGAAATGAGCAAGGAGCTTCGTAGAGACATAGCAGGTACTACGCAAATACCTAAGTTTCCAATTGAGCTTTCACTGTGTGGGACTATACTTAGATTTGAAACCTACCGTTGTATATTAAGCAATTTCGCTTACACCTTGTGGGACGAATTACATCTATGTAATATTATGTCTATATTATTATTATTCGGGTACGGTAATATTCTAGTTTCATGGTTTTTCAGTGTATTCATTTATACCGAAAACTGATAAAATTCCCTATTATACTGCCATGTTGTTCCATTATCTACTTGATATTGTAAGTAATGACACTATCCCTTGTTGCTGGTTTTTTTTGCATTTTTGGGCAACAAAATTCGACAAGTAGTTTTGACAGTCCTTCTTGATGTTAACTTTGCCTGTTTGCCCGAAGGTAAAAGCTAGTATAATGGACCTTTACAATCTCAGCGATCACACAACAATAACTTGTTGGGCATACGTTCTTATTGTGATCTATTTCTCATCACCAGTGATTAAACTTTTCAAAAACGGTTCTGATGTTTTAGGTTTTAACAAAAAAAATCAAATGAATACACGGTTTTTTACGATTCACTCGTGAGCTCATTTTGGCACGCATATATCGAGATTTTTGAGTTTAATAATCTTGAACGGCCCTAAAAGTTATACATGCGAGACAACTGGTCTTTTGCCAATTTCTAGTACCTACATATTTGATTGAATACTTATTATAAGTGACAAGATAATACTAACATTCGGCATAAATTTTGTTTACAGTTTGGAAATCGTCCATATTAGCAAGTAATATTGTGGTCTTTATAACAGACTCCAAGGACGCGCCTCCTGCTTCCAATACATGTTTCAAGTTGATGAGAATTTGTCTGGTTTGAGCTTCAGCACCGCCGCACACCAACTGCGACTGTTGATCAAGCCCAAGTACCCCGGATACATAAAGAGTTTTATCCGTTAAAATAGCTTGACTGAAAAATAAAGAGAAACTTCAATGTTTCGATAATATCTTATGAGTGATAACAAATTACGGAGGAGAAAAGGATAAAATAGCAAGTGCATAACAGTTCGGATTTTAAGCGTTGCTTTTTGTAAAATTTTCAAATAATAATGCTTAGGCTACTCCGCTGTCTTTTGCTAGAATAGCAGCAGGACCTTATTAAGACATGCGCGTGATTTTATAATTCATTTTTTTTCTTTAACTTTTTCGCATGTATTTGGATAGTGAATAGGGCCGCGCCGCGCCCTGTAGAAATCTCGCCCAGAGCGCTCATAGTGCTAAAACCAGCACTGGAGTTATACATGAACATTTCTCAAGTCTTTTGTCGAATGTAGATAGGCTACTTATATCGAAAATTGCCTCAGCAGCCCATAGTCATCGCAGAAATAAGTTGATGATACGTGGCAGGATGTGGTTAGAAGAACCACGGAGTTCTGAAGATTGCTCTCGTATAGATTAGGTACAAACCATAAAACGCTTGAATTTATAGTTTTAGAGGTACATCATAGGTAGGCACTGACCGACATTAAATATGTAATGATTTATACGCATTACTTATCACCCAAACTTAGTTACATTAATATAATATCTACCTATATATAAGCTACTTACCTATAGGGTCCAACAGGTTTATATACATCTGGTGACGAAACTATAGTTTTAGTCACTTTATGAATATTCGTTGTCGGTCCTGTATTCATTTTAGAAAATACGTCTGCTTTGGTATTGGTCTTAACACCGTTTGCGCTCATGTTTAGCAGATAATGTGTAATAAAATGACGAGATATAAAGTTCATTACAAGAATGAATACAGACTAAAGCGATAACGTGCTAATTTATAACTTGAATAGTTTTAATTATAAGTATTGCATCACGATAAATTTAACAACAAAGTCCGTTGCTATCAAATAAAAATATCAGTGTCAACATGTTGTCAACAGACAATTTAAGTTTTCAGTAGAGTAAGTTTTTAGCAGTAGTAAATGCTCTTTTATTTAATTTTTATGATGTTATAATGATAACCAGAGAGGATATAATCACGATCACCTACCATGTAGGTTCTTAATGCAAGCTCGAAATAAAAGGTTGAACTGTCCTAAGCATAACTACCAAACAAATAATTACTCAGTTAATCTCTTCAAAATATTGTTTTACCATTTTCATACTTGTCTCTGACGCGATGCAAGTCAATAAATAAGAATATCCCGGATATATATAGGTACTACAAATGAAGGTATCCCTTCCGGCACCACTTCTCTTGCAAGGTTTCTTCATAATTTATTACCCGGGATGCCGAAATGAGAAGGCATCCATTGGATTTTAATTAATTATTTTATTACCTATTTATTTTCTTCGGTTTGAGGAGTAAATTAGGAGTAAGTACTGTTTTTTTCTTTCTTGTCCCGTGTGGAAAATCCATCTTACTGATACCTTCTGGACATCGGGGGAGGAGAGATTGTTATGCGGGACTCACCGACCTTCCGACCGATTTCACCCGAGATACTACTGGATCGGGGCCCTAACAATTTTCCTACGTCGGTGTACCGACTAAAAACCCCGCAGTAGCCTTCTGCAGCACTTGTGGGACGGTCGCGGGGGATTCTGAGTGTAGGTACCGACTCAGAGTAGGTATTGTTGCCGGAACGATCCCTGCGCGGTGTCTTTACGGCCCGTCTCTTCTAGGGCTAGTTTGGGTAGGTATCTTTAAGTTAAGAGTGAATAAAAAAAAAGTTGGCCTCCACATTCTATAGCAGCGCGATACTTCGCGCCGCCCCCCAATCGGGTCCGCACCACGAAAATAAGTAATCTATAAAGGCTACACATCCCCCGCTGCCGCGACTCCGTGACCCCTTTTAGTCGCATCTTACGACAAGTATATCGCGGTAAAATTCTTCAGAGCCTCCAATCCACAGGGCAGGAGGCGCCAGTCAGCCGTCAAGTCGGCGCCTCCTTCTCGTTTTGTGGCGAGCGGGATCAGTTCGTTCCAAATCAGCACTCTCCTTCTGCGACATAACACGTTCGCAGAAGGAGGCCATCGCAAGCCACGACCTTCGTCTGCCGATCATGGCAGCTACCACGGCCGGCAGAAAAAGATCAAATTGACAGATGTTCTGAGAGCGCTGCACTCTTCGTCCCAGGCAGGACACTCTTCGAGGGTGTGTTGAGCCGTGTCAATTCGACAGTTACCACAATGGTAGCACACGGCATACTCTTCCATTCCGATCCGACACAGGAACGTAGCGAAACATCCGTGACCCGACAACACCTGTGTCAGACGGAACATCGGTGAACCGTGGCGCCTGTCAAGCCATTGGCTAAACACAGGACGCACTGCCTCGACAGTTCTCAGGCCCGCACTCGGGCTCTCCAGCCTGGGTAGCCACTCGTCCAAGACGGTTCTGCGGGACGGGTTAAAGGCCTTGATCCCCTGGGGGACAGTCTAACCCCAGGAAGGGACGCCTCCTCCTCCAGAAGAAAACTGACGAGAGCAAGTTGGCGTGTAAGTGCCAGAGTAGTGTGCCGGCCAATAAGCAGGCCGCCACATGAGAGATCATGCGGTAGCCTCTGACGATACGCTGCGCATTTTCTAGTCCCTCAAAATTACGTAGGTACTTACCAACGTCAAAGAAGCTAATAAATGAGATAACTATAATAAATATGTCAACATCAATTCGGAATTTACTTACAGTTTGTGGTCAAAAGAAAGGAAATCCGCAGTTGTTAGGTATATGACATGTATTTTTACCAGTCCGTGTAGTAGGTAATGTTAGTTCATCACGGATCACGGATTTCAAAAACACGTAATGAAACTAAATTATAAAACTAACTAACTTTTATAAATTATAGTGACGACAGTGCACATTTTGTGATTGAGTAAATGCACAGCTTGTACACTTGATGTTACATTCCTTTGTAGCTTCTTCTTCTTCTTCACGTGCCTCTTCAGTGTTGAAGGTTGGCCGTCAGCTTCTTATACTCTTCCCTGTCACTGGCCAGGCGGAACAGTTGTTCAACGGAGGTGATACCTGTCCACTTCCCGATATATCGCAGCCACGATTTTTTCCTTCGCCCAGCGCGTCTCTTCCCTTCCACCTTGCCCATCATTATAAGTTGGAGCAGCCTGTATCTTTCGTGCCTGAGCACGTGGCCGAGGTATTCTATTTTACGCTGTTTGATGGTTTGCACCAACTTCCTGGTCATATGGACAAGCTGGAGCACGGCTTCCTGACCTTTTGCATCCAACTGATGCGTAACATGCGACGGTAGCACCACATTTCTAGTGCTTTTAAGCGTCTCGTGGTGTCCTCTTTTAAGGTCCATGCTTCGCAGCCGTACATGATAATGGGCGAGATGTAGCACAGAAGTATCCTAACTCTGAGTTTTATGTCAAGTTGACGACAACCTAAAACTTTTCTCATCTCTCCTTTGTAGCTAAATGAATCTAACATCAAGACTGTTCTACAATTAAAACGTTTTTATTCAATCCATAGATACTATTTCGATACTATAATTATAAATTCGTAAGTTCTGTTCGTTATGTTTTCATGACTTATCCAGTGAACCAATTATGATGAAATGAGGTAAACAGAAAGGTTGAACCGCAGGGATTCTTACCTAAGAAAGGACATGGGCTACCATTAGTTTCAAAAACCTTAAGGGAGTGAAATTGAGGACGACAGTTTATACAGGGTAGCCATCATTTCTCAATTACAAAAAATCACATTTACCTCTTGGTAGAAATACATATTTCCATGCTTCAGCAGTTATACAAAAGCATTGCGCAAGGCCATTGACATATTATATTCTATATAGATCGCTGCTCAAGGCGCTAAATATTATGCGAAAGTGTCTGTGTGTATATTTATTACTTTTCACATTTTAGTAACTCCAAATGATACGAGTAAAATTTGGTATGAAGATAACTTACATACTAGGTTAACATATTATAGGATAGGAAGGTACTCATTATCCTCTTAGGGTACTGATACATTGTCACACATTCGAAGTTACAGGCAAAAGCTAGTTATAAATATTATAAATCATGCCAGCTGCATTATTATTTCATGACTAGGTACAAAATTGTTTCTTACGTTTACGCGAATATTTCAAATTAAAACAAAACTATTTTTACAATTAAATCAACATTTTAAAATATTTTAAAACCGTAACATTAGTTTTATTTCTATCTTATAACTTTTTTCTATTGCCAAATATATTAGCAAAGCATTTGTACAATTTGTTGCGAATGTCAATGTTTAAAATCATACAAATATATATTACATCACAAAGTAGTCTGTACACACCTTAAGCCAACCTTTAAGGTGTTTCAACACTTTATGGATAAATGTAATTTTGATCTATTTCTAATATGATATAGCTTTAAAATAATAATAATAAGACAGTAATTTTTAGGCACTTTTTACTTTTATTAAAGCAAAACCATTGTTATTAGTTGACCCACCAAATAATACGACAAAGAGGGCTGATTTGTCTAGTCTACTCCAAATTGTCTCTATCCATTTGTCAACTTTAGTCATCTGCTCCAATTCATTATCAATATTGGTATCTAACTTTAAATGAGCCATGGTAAAATTATATTCACTTGTAGATTTGCATAAAGTAGAAATTACTTCTTCAACTGTCTCAACAGTAGACAGCTTTATTTTCTTAAGATTTGTCTTCTTAAACTTAGTAGCTGCATTTTCTTTTACTTCCGACAGATATGTATGATAATCACCAGTGATATCATCACAACCAACAATTAAAGAAGATTTCTTCTGTTCTACCATACGGTTGAAAATCGATATTGTGTATTGTGGTGCTTTAGTAATTTTTATTACATTCTCTTTGTATTTCTGTCTATTTGTATGTACCGCATCTCCAAATTCAAGATTCTTACTCAGCTTGAGTTGTACAAGTTTTAAAGATGCTATTGAATCCTCCACAGAGCAATGACCACCCCCTGCACATTGAATATCTTCGTGCAAAAATTCTTTAGCCAATGTTTTTAACTTGGGTTTACGAGTCCTTTCACCTGTAAAATTATATATTACGCTGGTATCTATAATGTATGGATGCATCATTTTTAAAGCATGCAAATCAGAGTTCAATGACTGTCCTACTAATATTGAATCTGGAGGTAAGAGCTCTTTTAAATCTTTTTGTACATCCTCAAGCCTTTTTGAGACATTATTTAATAATGTTTTTGTGATACCAGAATATCGTGTCAGATAATCTGTAATGTTATTGTATGGTTTTACTAGGGCCTCATACACACTTTCATGTTTTTCATTGACAACCGAAACTCGTGTTAATTCTAAACCTGCATCTGTCAAACACATTTCACAGTCTAATCCAAAGAGAGGCGAGTTGGCGGTTACAGGCATATATTTATCTTTTGTCATTACATAATCAGAATATGCATTTTGTAATTTGCCTTTCAATGGTACAGGAAAGTTTTCATCAATCAATTGCCAAGCAGATAATATAAGTTGAGTCCTAGGGAATCGGTCCTCAGTTTTTAAGGAATTTATTTCTCCATCATTTTCAATACTATATCCAATGGGAAAAACAGCTCTCATCATCACCATCAAATCTTTTCTAACTTCCAATGCCAGATTCATGCTGCCATATTTGTGTATTATACTTTCCTTTTCAGCATCAGACAAGGGAACCAAGGCAAGTTCTTGTACCAGGGAGCCCTTGTACACTGAAGGTGTCAACAACTCCACACAATTATTGTATAAACTCTTCAAATGTGTCAAGTTGTCCAAATTATTTTCTAAGTTATTTATAGAGAGACCTTCTAATACAAGGCACGTTGTTTGGCTTATATGACCACATTTTTCCAACACATACCAACGTGGTGGTTGTGACAAGTTGAGATTTCCCAAAAGTGAGTGCAATAATAAATGTTGTATATCTGTTAGTACTAAAGGTACCCGCTCATTGATTGGAATAGATAAACTGGCAGCTTCTCCAGTAGTTTTCAAACGAAACTTGGGAATATGTTTCTGAACCCTTTTGACTGGTTTATCTTTCCGTTTGCTAGTAGCATTTGATTTCGTATCATTGTTTGTTAACACTATGCCTGTAATAAACAAAATGTGATTTTAATTGTACATATTTATGTCATTATTTACGCATACGTACCCAGAAAAAATATTTAGACGTTAAAAAATCGTTATTTATTAAGAAAATTGGATAAAAGGTGTTTATGAAGGTATCAAGCCCGTCACAAGGTACAATTCAGATTAGGTTATGAAATAACATATTACCTTCATCTACTTCCAACTCAGTTCGACGTCTTTTAGGATCTGGTGTACCATGTGAATTTATATTATTCATGGTAATCTGTTGAGATTACTTATCTTGGGTATATAACCTAAGTAGTAGCTACTTATTCCTGATAAAATTATTTATTTCTCGCTTTGCTTAAAGTGTTGATATTTTTTATCCTTTTTTTTTGTTTCATTCTCTCTTTTTTATATAAAGAAAAGGCAAAGGTTCTCCACCATGCAGCCTTGTCTGGCGTTATTTTTTGTAATTTTATAGTCTTCTTCTTGGCCAGATAGTCTGAATGTCAACAAAATATATTATCCGTGATTGTGGAAATATATCATTATAAATTGTGTTTGAATACATTTCGCGTCGTATTTAAGTGTTTAAAACGTGTTGAATATGGTACATTGCAGTGTTCTTGGCTGTAAAAGCCTAAATAAGCAAAAATATGAAAATATAATGGTTTATTCATAAGTAGCAAATTTACGTTACTATTTATCATTTTTCTTAAAAATAATTATAAAATATTGATGGTATACCATTTTCAAGGCATTCCTTGCTGCAGAAGTAAAATAAATCTATATAAAACCAATTTTAAATTTCTTGTATTACCTAGTCAAATTCGGAAATTGTTTAAATGTCATTTGCTGCTGTTTAGATGTTTAGCTGTGTATGACAATTTTAGGTAAATTTAACATGGCTGCATAATGCACATTATGGAGATACCAACGTTTACGACATTTAATTACCTCTTATTTATGGATAATGTCTCACCGTTTCCCAAGAGTTTAATAAAAAAAATACAGTTTAACTAACAAAATAAAAGTGAACAGTGATGTGAACAGTTGTACTAATTAATATCAGAAAATTACATTATAAAATATTGAAATTGTTATTGTTGGCAATTTTCTATTGCAAATAAAATCGGGTGCAGGTAAACATTATTTTATTTAATTATGTATAGGTTATGAATGAATTTTATATAAATTCCCATATATTTCACTGATTGTTATATAGGTAATTATTTATTATACCTTGGTAGCGCAGTTTTAATGCGTACGTGGAACGACTATTGGGCTGAGTGAGATCTCGGGTACGATCCCCGGGTCGAGTAAAGTGATATTGGGTTTATCGAGGTCGAGTAAAGTGATATGGGTATCACGTAATGCTCAGTATTAGCCCGGAGTCTCGATTGTGCCAAGTATAGCGATAGGCTTGTTCCTTATCACATCATGGGACTGTAATATACTCGGCGAAATGTGGATGTACTAGTTACACCTCTGCCTACCCCTTAGGAGGCGTGAGTATATATATATATATATACTCACGCCTATAATCCCCGAAGGGGTAGGCAGAGGTATAACCAGTACACCCACATTTCGCAGAATTTCGGTGCTATAATGTGATAGGGGGCGAGCCTATGGCAATACCGGGCACAGGATATATACCTATGTATAAGTGTGTTTATTATGCGTAGTAGTACACTTAACTTGGAATATTTATCACATCTTCAGAGTTGTCATAAGTTAGTGAAAAGAGTCATTTCAACATTACTCTTTTCGCTCTCATTGTTGTTTTATACCTCGCGATGTTGTTATTCAAATTGTAAATTTATGGATAACTGTCGAGAAAAAAACATTCAACTGAATCAGTCGAGTGACAGTCACGAAAAATGTAACTGAATAAATGGATATAACAGTATTGGGATTATTTTTTTAACCAACTTCAAAAATGAGGAGGTTCTTAATTCGTCGGAATCTTTTTTTTAGATATGTTCCCCGATTACTTGAAAACGCCTGGACCGATTCTAGAATAAATTTATTGTTCATTGTTACTAAATTATTGTGCCTGTTATGTAATTGTGAGTTTCCGTTTCAAGAAATTATTACTATTATAATATTATGTCTATATATCATAAAATTTATCTTAACATGAAACACGCCCACCTGAGATTTCAAGAACTGAGTAAAATAATGTTAGTTGGTAACCCCATAGAGTTCACCTGTCCCTTTCGGGCAGTGGCGGCGTAAGGGGGGGGCGGTGGGGGCGGTCCGCCCCGGGTACCAAGCACCAAGGGGTGCCAACATGGTGATAACTCACTCGAGCAACTCAGTAGCTGTTTGTGCATCTCATATGCCCGACGAGGACGGCACGGGCGGCCAGGAGAAATGACCCAACATGCTGGACTAAGATTGCCAGAAGAGCTGCAGAGAGCTATTTTAGAACGTCTTAATAGATTTCACGGAGACCTTAGATCATAGTTACAAGGCAATTAATGTCATTCTCATAACATTTGGTGTTGTTCAGCCTTAAGTTCTGCTCACGCAAACTTCGTGGTACATTTCCAATTCTGACAAAATCTATGATGAATTTTCTGTACTGGAAATTATTTTGGAAGTTTTAGGACTGAGGCGCCACTTGAAAGCTGCAGAATTTCTTTTCAAGAAGCGGTCGTGGACCGTGGACGTGGTAATGAATGGGGGCGACAAATAATAGAGCGCATACAACATGTGATGGACTTGGTTGCTGTGAAAGAAATATATCATATGTCGCGACAGAAAAGAGGATATGGGCCTTTTTTTTGTCGCGGGGTAAGCGTTTTATTACTGCCACCTGCTCCGGGGGGAAGCGGAATAAGAATAAAACGGGTATGCTGGACTAGCCGGTCTTACGACCCAGCATCCCCCTCGCCCGGATGATGGCTATCCGTGCTGCTGCTGGATCGAGTCACGACCCCCTATGTACACCACACCCGACACTACCAGCTAAAACCCCGTGGTGGCCTTCTTCGGCGCTTACGGAGCGATCCCGGGGTATTCTAAGGAGTGCTAGAATTGCAGCCGCGCCGCCTTGCACCGCCTCTGCGCGGTGCCGCGTAGCAGCTCATCTCCATGGAGGGCTAAGGAGCCCCCACGCACCGAACAACGACAGCGAACGAGGCCTTACCACCCGCGCTGCCGTCCATCTCGGGGTCGCACGATGCTCCGAATTTGGGAGTGCATCGATACGGGCTGACAGCCCCCCGTTGCGCGCCCGCGACCCCCGATGGACCCTATTTGTCACCTCGTACGACAGGCAGGGGTTACCGTGGTGGAATTCAAACACCCCCATTCCACAGGGCGGGAGACGCCGGTCAGTCGTCAACCCGGCGCCTCCTACGTCTTCTCTGGCGGCGGGAGGGATCATATCGTTCCCGATCCCTCTCAGCACTCTCTTTCTGCAAGATGACGTTCTCGCAGAAGTGGGCCACCGCACGCCAGGACCTCCGGCTGGCGACCTTGGACGACACCACGGCCGGCAGCGAGAGGTCTCCTCCAACGACTGCTCTGAGAGCGCTGCGCTCTTCTTCCCAGGCTGGGCACTCCTCCAACGTATGTTGGGCCGTGTCCTCGCGGCAGTTGCCACAGTGGTGGCACACGGCAGACACCTCCTTTCCGATCCGACACAGGAACGAAACGAAATACCCATGGTCCGTTAATACCTGCGTCAATCGGAACGTCGGCGCCCCGTGGCGCCTGTCTAGCCATCTCTTTAGGACAGGACGCACTGCTGCGACAGTCCTCAAGCCCGTTTGCGTTTGGCGTTGATATTCTTGTGTAAGGCGTATAGAACCGTTAGTACTGAAGCTTTACCTGTCCTTGCGGGTGTACTTCCAGTCGATCTGGAGGCACAGCGTCGCGCCGCTATGTATTACTCTACGAGAGAGGATATGGACAAGAACTTTGTTACGTCGCGTGAACTCCCGAGAATCGGTAGACTTTTTAAACAGCGTTCCGAAATATGCAACAAACTGCTAAACGAATGGCAATGTCGATGGGATAATTCAATTAAAGGGCGGCATTTATATCAGTATTTTCCTTTGGTTCGCGATCGTCTAACAAAAACTTGGCTGGAAATTGATCACTGTGTGTCACAATTTCTCACCGGTCATGGCAACTTTAAGAGCAAACTGTTCTCATTTAGGTTGGTTGATTCGCCTGCGTGCCCATGTTCTACACCAAACTGTGAGTACGAACAGTCCGCGCATCATTTTCTTTGGGAGTGTAGTCTCTGGCAAAATGAGCGCAACATTATGCTTGACAGTATGCAAATAATATCTGGAGTTGTATACTATATGGACCTTGTGGAGACTAGGAGGAATTTCCGTGCTTTCCGGCCTTTTTGCCATACCTATTATTGGAATCGAGCGTAACAGCTCGCATGATAGGACCCGTTAAGTAAATTCCGTGGTGCTTTACGTCTGGCTTCTCCAGACGTAAATGTCCTTTATTGAGGTTAATACCTCTTTAGTTCAGTATTTGTCTCCCGCTTTGCTATGGAGGGAAGTGGACAATATATATTTCCAACTCCTCCCTATATTTCTATTTGATTAATTTCGTTGCGGGATAAAAGACAGTTATGAAGCATTCCCAGAGACTCGCCGAGTTTCATTACTCTGTGTCGAAAAAATGCGTGCCATTGTTGATCCTGGCTAAACAGGAGTTACAATGGCGGGTGTGTGGGTGGGATAGTCTCTAGCAGTCCTCAAGCCCGCAGTCGGGCTCTCCAGCCTGAAATGCCACTCCTCCACGGCGGTTCTGCGAAACCGAGCCGCAATCTCCCTCGGGGCCAGTCTCTCCTGGCGGCGGCTGGACGCCTCCTCCCGCCAGAGGAACGCTGACAAGAGGAGTTTGGCGTCCAACTCCCAAAAGAGTGTGCCGGCCAATATGCAGGCCGCCTCGTGGGAGACCGTGCGATAGCCCCTTACTATTCGCTGCGCCACCAAACGCTGCGGTTTCCGCAGCAAGGCGACGCAGCGGGCTTTCAGGTACTCGGCCCATACGGGACATCCGTACAGGGAGGATATGGGCCTGCGACGAACGTCGACGACGCGCAGTGGATCGAAAATCCGCCTTTGAAGACTTAGGAAGTTGATCTACATTTAATGTATTCACTAGGGATTTAGACCTCTGACAAACACCCCCCCCCCCCCCCTTCGATTACAATTTATTGTTTTATTTTGAGGGTGCCCAATAGAAAACCGCCCCGGGTGCCAACCCATGCTACGCCGCCACTGCTTTCGGGTGCACGCCTATGCCTCATCTATGGTTGTATATACTATATCTATGCGTATGGACCCGGGTATGTCCGAAAACTACGACCAAGACCACCGGGGGATGGGCAGCAGCATCCCTGGAGTTCGGTGGAGACACTGCGATCGCCAACCCGCATGCCAAGCGTGGCGATTACGGCATTCACCCCCCATGCAGTACACACATGAACCACGGCCCCGAGTTTCCGGCGACCCCCAGTGCCCCGGTTATGGTAGCGGCCGGGGTACTAGCGGGGTCAGGGGTGCGAAGACTCTCCGGCAAAGATCCGGCTACCACCACCGACGACTCCTGGCCCTGGCAACATATAACACGCGTACACTGCGGACCGACGAAAAGTTAACTGAACTGGAGGAAGGATTGAGCAAGTTGCGTTGGGATATCATAGGGTTATCTGAAGTCCGAAGAGAGGGGGAGGACACGATTACCCTGAAGTCCGGCAACTTGCTTTATTTCCGGGAGGGCGACCAACAGTCCCAGTGAGGTGTCGGTTTCATCGTCCACAAGCCCCTCGTAAACAACGTAGTGAAAATCGAGAGTGTGTTGGCCAGGGTGGCATACCTTATACTCAGAGTATCCAAGAGGTACTCGTTGAAGGTCATACAGGTATACGCGCCGACTTCGGCACACTCCGACGACGAAGTGGAGGCTATGTATGAGGATATATCGAAGGCCATGCATAGCTACAAAACCTACTTCACCGTTGTTATGGGGGATTTCAACGCGACACTGGGCAAGAGAGACGGTGAAGAGCTGAGAGTGGGGCAATTTGGAGTGGGAAGTCGGAATCGGAACCACTGGGGCCAACTACTGGCTGGCTTCTTGGAGAAGGAGGGACTCTACATGATGAACTCCTTCAAGAAACGCGAGCACCGAAAGTGGACCTGGATGAGTCCCGACGGCGCAACTAAAAACGAGATTGACTTCATCATGTCGACGAAGAGGCAAATATTCAATGATGTCTCTGTGATCAATACGGTTAAAACCGGAAGTGATCACCGTCTGGTAAGAGGCACATTGAATATTTGTGTTAAGCTAGAGCGCTCTCGATTGATGAAGTCTACGCTCCGTCCAGCAGCAGCCCTAATCCAAAACCCCGAGAGCTTTCAGCTGGAACTCCAAAACCGTTTTGATGGCCTAGGTGGCGATGTGGACGAATTCAATGACGGGTTTGTGGAAGCTGTTCATAGTACTGTGTCTAAGTTCTTCAAGGCCCAATGGAACAACAGAACCAAGAGGCTCTCTAACTCCACTCAGAGACTCATCGAGGAAAGGAGTAAGATGATTCTGCAGTCTTCAACAGATGCGACACTATACCGACAGCTCAACAAATAGATCTCTAAGTCCCTTACCCGTGATCTGCGCCAATTCAAAACAAATCGTATTGAAGAGGCCATCGAGCAGAATAAGGGCTCTAAAGTTTTCAAAAGAGATCTGTCTATTGGGCAGAGCCAGCTCGCCAAATTAAAAACTGCGGATGGTAGAATTGTTTTATCCAAACCTGAGCTTCTAAGTGAGATAGAGTGCTTTTATGGACAGCTATACACGTCAACTAGCAGACCCGAAGTTGGCCTGGCGGAAGATCCTAGAGCTAGACTGACCCGACATTATACCGAAGACATCCCGGACATCAGCCTGTGCGAGATTAGAATGGCTCTTAAACAGCTCAAAAACAACAAGGGAGCCGATGAAGACGGAATCACAGCTGAACTCCTGAAGGCGGGTGGTAAACCGGTCCTTATGGCCCTTCAGAAGTTGTTCGACTCCGTCTTACTGGAAGGGAGAACGCCAAAGGCATGGAACAGAAGTGTGGTGGTCCTGTTCTTCAAAAAGGGTGATAACACCCTACTGAAGAACTACCGACCCATCTCACTTTTGAGCCACGTTTATAAGCTGTTTTCAAGAGTCATTACGAATCGTCTCGCACGCAGGCTAGATGACTTCCAGCCTCCCGAACAAGCCGGTTTCCGAAGAGGCTTTAGTACCGTAGACCACATTCATACGCTCCGACAGTTTATACAGAAGACTGAGGAGTATAACCTGCCCCTCTGCTTGGCATTTGTGGACTACGAGAAAGCCTTTGATTCGATCGAAACCTGGGCTGTACTACAATCTCTCCAGCGGTGCCAAGTGGACGACCGCTATATCGAAGTGCTGAAGTGTTTGTCCGAGAACGCCACTATGTCTGTCCGACTCCAGGACCAGAATTCGAAATCTATTCCATTGCAGCGGGGAGTAAGGCAGGGAGATGTTATTTCTCCTAAACTATTTACCGCTGCACTGGAGGATGTTTTTAAGACTCTGGACTGGAGAAGGCTTGGCATCAACATAAATGGCGAGTACATCACTCACCTTCGGTTTGCTGACGATATAGTAGTCTTGGCTGAGAACATGGAGGACTTGAGTACGATGCTCGATGATCTCAGTAAAGCTTCAAAGCGAGTTGGTCTAAGGATGAACATGGATAAGACGAAGATCATGTCAAATGCCCATGTAGTACTAAAAGTCAACTCCCATAAAAAACGGAGACTTTACACTCGAAGTTGTAGACGATTATACCTAGTCAGGTCATAAATTCTGTTACATGTTTAATATAAAATAATTGAAACAAGTTTATTCATTATGTAACCATTTATATACCAAAATGAACTTAACAAAACATAGATTCTTATGACACTAAAGTTTATTCAAAATGACCTCCGTGATTTTGAATACAGGCCTTCAATCTGCGCGGCCAGTTGTCTATCGCAGCACGAACGAGGTCCATGTCAATATCGGCGGCTGCCTTAATCAAGGATGTCTTGAGTGACTCCAAATTGGGATGAGGCTTTGAGCACGCCTTTTCCTCCAAGTGTTGCCATATCTTGTAATCTAACGGATTCAAATCTGGACTGGAGGAGGGCCAGTCTTCGTGCCGGATGAAGTCGATTTCACGCGCCGCCAGCCAGTCTTGTGTGCTCTTCGCTCTATGAGCTGGCGCCGAATCTTGTTGGAATACCCAGTGCCTGTTATTGAACATGGTATGAGAAACAGGTTCCACAAGGTTCGTCAGGACTGTATTTTGATACACAACTGCATTCGTTTTTACACCTTTCTCACAAAAATGTACCTTGTTAAGCCCCAATAAGAAACTCCCAACCATACCATGAGCGAGGATGGAAAATAACCTCGTTGGACACGCGGAATACGGTTGCTCGCTTCTTCACTACTGTGTGCGTACACCTTATCATTTTGTTTGTTGTAGCTCTCTTCTACGGTAAAATTTTTTTCCCGCGTACCGCTTCAGCAAAGCGCGGCATCTCTTCAGTCTCAGGTCCATTAGATGAGCATTCAAACGATGTCCTGTTTTTCTTCGATATGCCCGAAGCCCTAAGTCTTCATTTAACACCCTTTTCACCGTGGTTCTGCTTAACCCCATCTGAAGGGCCAACAGTTTCTGCTTACGTTTGGGATTTCTATTTGGGATACTATCAATATTTTACAATTATTTTTAATAAACTTGATAAATAGTAACGTAAAATTGCTACTTACGAATAAAACATTATATTTTCATATTTGCGCTTATTTAGCCTTTTACAGCCAAGAACACTGCAATGTACCATATTCAACACGTTCTAAACACTTAAATACGACGCGAAATGTATTCAAACACAATTTATAATTATATATTTCTACAATCACGGATATATATTTTGTTGACATTCAGACTATCTAACCAAGAATAACAAAAGTCAATCTAAAAAATGTGAAACTCAGATAGTAACGGCAAATAGTAAGTCTATTTCTATTTCTCTTAACTTTTTCGTAATAAGTGCATCCTGCTCTTTTGGGAATTATAAAAGGAATGTCAGCCCTGTGGACACGAACTGTCATAAAACAATATGTTCCAAATACCTTTTCCGCACACTAATGCCATCTATCCCTTTTCTAAGGCAACCACTCAAGAGCATCACAATGAGCAGATGCGACAGTTCATATCTATAAACTATTTGAGGAACTATCCTGGAGATTGTGTAGTTGTTTAACATTTAATTTTATTACCCAATAATGCCGTATATAGTCTAATACTCTTTGCAACAATGGCAGAGCCCAAAATAATATATTCGTCATCATGTATTTTGCTGAAACAAATAACTTTTATTTTAAACTTTTTTTATTTACAATTATTTAGGTGATTCGAAGGTAAAATTGGAGCTCCATAAATAAATAAAATTATGCAAAGTTTAAATTTTGGAAAATAATTAAATCTCATTAAATATTGTATAATACTAGCCCTGTATTAAACATTGTCCCACTACTGGGCACGGGCCTCCTCTACTAATGAGAGGGGTTAGGCCGTAGTCCACCACGCTGGCCTAATGCGGGTTGGCAAACTTCACATACCTTCCTCTGAAAAAATCTCAGATATGGAGGTTTCCTCACGATGTTTTCCTTCACCGTTAAAGCAAGCGATAATCAACATTTTAATACACACATAACTTTAGAAAAGTCAGAGGTGTATGCCAGTTGGGTTTCGAACATACGACTTTCGTCTTGGCAGCCCGTACCGCAACCAACTAGTCTATCGCTGCTTATCTTATGCTTATTAAATATTTTATAAAAGCGATTATTTCATAAGTGGTTATTTTAGGTAAATTTCTGACGTTTAGTAGTAGAGATTATCGCTGAATCTACCTTCGCCTCAAGTTATTACAGTAGATTTATTGTAATTCTTGTAAGGGTTTTTACAATAACGCTGTATACGTCTTGACATTTCTATAAGCGGGCACTTACTTCTTTGAAAAAGAAAAATAGGAATTGTATAAAAAATATGTGGATAAACAATACAAAGAATGTGTAATAATACAATTCATCTGTCAAGTGCCTATTTGCACCCTCTGATCGTGTTATCTATGACTGTTAGAAGCGTAGGCCGTGTTCCGTTATACACTGCGCCACTGTCCAGTGCTCTCATACTGCCGCAGTATCATATGACGTTATAAATCGGCGCCATTTTGGTACTGAGAGCCACTGCGTGCATTGGCGTTTTCGAGGTAAGGCGCTCTCAGTGCTTTGGTCACGTAATCAACAGCGTTCAGAAACAGTGTCTCCAGGTTATGTATATGAAATTTCCCCATTTCAGGTTAAAATTTTCCCTAAAACATTATTTATTTGTATTGATTTGACATCTACAAAAAAAACACAGTTTTCATCTATTTACTTTATTCAAAATTACATACATTCAACTATCTAAAACTTCCCTCTGATTGCTACACGAGTTGAGATGTTTGACTCGCCATTGGCGGGTGGCAGCGGCACGACCGCGATGCGATGCAGAGGGCATGTTATCGAAAGAATAATGCTGGCAGCATTGTATTGTTTTACGCCTACCATTTCAATTACGACACAAAGAACAAAGCTTCGATTTCTTTTATTAAAATTAGACACAGAATTAGTTCTCCCCAAACTTTCGCCAAAATAAATAAAGAAGTGGTCGAGGGTCTAGTGTCAGAGTACTCAGAAGGTCGCAAAACGGCCAAACATCGTACCCCAACTCTAGAAACCCCCGACAAAAACCAGATGTACACTGACTAACCCCGGAACGCGACACACTTGCGTGTGCCACTATGGCGGGTTTTACACCCTGTGTACGGTGGTTGCTATCCGGGCGGATATGAATATCCTAACACCAGCAAACATAATTGTTGGTTGGCCTTTACTGTCTTAGTGAAACAAATGTATGATTTTGTTTAATTTATGAGTTAAGGTTTATTTAAAATACTTTGCTTCATTTTTATTTTAAGGCGACTAAATAATATTATCTTCTCCAATTTTAAAGAAAATTGAAAAATGCACATATTACCGGTTTATCGGTAAAATAAATTATTACGGTATTTTTTTGCCGGTAAATAAAATCTACGGTAATTGCAAGCCCTAGAATATAACGATATCTTAATTGTCGAAATGCATCCAGCCGTTTAGTAGATACGAGGTAATAAAGAAATTTACAAACATACATATAAGATACTCGCGAAAAACATAACCCTTCCTTGGCAGTCTGGTAAAAAGGGCGGGAGGCGCCAGCCAGTCATCAAACTCGGCGCCCCCTCGATTGGCGGTGGCTGGAATCGGTTTGTTCCCGACCCCATAGACCATAGCAGCTACCACCACCCCAAGCAGAGAAAGGTCTCCATTGATAGATTTTCTGAGAGCGCTGCTCTCTTCGGCTCAGGCTGGATACTCCTCGTCGGGGGTGTTTCGGCAGTTACCACAATAGTGGCACACTCCTCCTTTCTAGTTGCTTAGGCCCTAGGAAATGTTTCGATACTTTCTATTCGATATCGTGTCCCTACAGTTCGGGGATTACAGGCGTATGTGTTGTATGTTTTCCTTAGTAAAAAAAACAACAATATTTTGTTAGTGGAAATTTTGGTGGTTATGTGTATATGGTGTTGTGTTATAGGACACTTTTTGTTAGTGGTTTCCTGGTGGTTTAAGTAGTTGCATCTGGGGAGAACTAGTTTAGTTGGCAACACTTAAGAGCACTGT
Organism: Laothoe populi; assembly: GCA_905220505.1. Lineage (NCBI taxonomy): Eukaryota > Metazoa > Arthropoda > Insecta > Lepidoptera > Sphingidae > Laothoe > Laothoe populi. Next base: position 10,599,983 of record HG992147.1, on the reverse strand, counting down.
ACAGTGCTTGCAGTGTTTTTCGGAACACAGCCTTAGTACTCCGTCCCTTTTTCTCGAACGGGACTTTCCGCGCACCGAAATGGAACAAACTATATAATGAATTTTGTTGTGAAATATCGACTTTCCCGTATTTAGAATTGAAATTAATTACTAATACTTATTGATATTACGTTCTAACATTATAAAATTATGTTATTTACCTTATATACTATTAACAGTTTCACTGTAAATCAATTTAAGGCAGATTTGTTCGGGAGTGTCGCTACAAATAACTAAAAACTCGACACTGAAAGATGAAATGTGGTGTGCATACTTAGTTGACATGAAGCAAACTAACGTCGGTGCGGTGATTCCACCGCAACTCGGTGGAACATAATGTTAGTTCTGGTCGCCGCATCTAGTACGTAGTACATATAAATCGCTGTGGCATTCAATTTTTCTGTTATGTAGGTTTCTTAAATGTCTCTGTTCTTTTGAACTTCTAGGTAATCAAAATTTGCTCTTATTTGAACTTATTCCTGTGATGGTATTATTATGATCGCCCAGAATAATATAATTATATTAAACTACAAGATACGCTCCAAGTAACTTGAAATATATGGAAACTAGCTTTTACCCGCGGCTTCGCCCGCGTGGTAGTTATTTTTGTAAGAAGAGGTATAAAATCCATAACATCTTTAGTTATTACATCTTTCTATATTTTGCTATCCCATAGGAACCATGCATTTTCCGGGATAAAAAAGTCTTTGTTATTCTCAGACCTCTTTTTTTGCCGAAGGGAAAGCGTTTTGTTACTGCCGCCCGCTCCGGGGGGAAGAGGAATAAGAATAGAACGGTTATGCTGGACTAGCCGGTCTTACGACCTAGCATCCCCCTCGCACGGATGATGGCTATCCGTGCTGCCGCTGGGCTGAGTCCCTACCCAATATGTACACCCCACCCGACACTACGAGCTAAAACCCCGCGGTGGCCTTCTTCGGCGCTTACAGAGCAGGAGCCCCGCGCACCGAACAACGATAGTGAACGAGGCCTTACCACCCGTGCTGCCGTCCATCTCAGGGTCGCACGATGCTCCGAAATTGGGAGTGCATCGATACGGGGTGACAGCCCCCCGCTGCGCACCTGCGACCCCCGATGGCCTCAATTAGTCACCTCGGACGACAGGCAGGGGTTACCGTGGTGGAATTCAAACGCCCCCATTCCACAGGGCTGATTCTCAGACCCCTCAAACACCCCTAACACTTACTAAACTTCTGCAATTATAGTATTAAGTAGTATGAAAGTATTGATTAGTGTGGCTATAACTTTAGGGATGATTTTGAAAAAAAAAGTGAAATACGTATTTCTTTATTTCCTACCAAAAGCCTAAATATGAATTTCCAGATCCCTAAGTCGAGGATTTATGGATTTCGCCAGTGACGTAGCAATAGCTTTTACATGGTGGGGGTCCGCGGGTAAAATCTAACCGCTCAAATCATAGTTATTTAGAAATTACTTAAACATAGAATGGGAAAACGCTAGTTAATAAAAAATAGCTACTAAAATTTAGATTTGGACTTTGGATAGATGAAAATCTGCCGCAGATTTTCATTCATTTTTAACCGACTTCAAAAAAAAGAAGGAAGTTCGCAATTCGACGTGTTTTTTTTTTATGTTATGACGTAACACTGAGGTAACACTCAGAACTCCGTCATTTATTGAGCGATTTGGAAAATTCTTCTTTTATTACAGAGAATATGCTTCCAGATTGGTCCCATAGAATTTTATCTAAATCGATTGAGTAGTTTGATTTTAAAACCAAAATACCTTGAAAAAATATGTTTTGCGAGTTTACGAAATTGCGAATTTTGCTTTCCTGTGCCTTTTTGGTGGTGTTTTCGCGTTGGATTTTATTCGATCTGTTTTTCTTAAGTATATATAACGTCAAGCCTTTTTCCCTTTTCAGGCGTAGGCAAAGGTATAACACCAATTATTGTATTATTATTTAATTATTGTGTAAATCAATTATTTGGAGTCGGTGTCAGCCAAAACATGAAAAAACAATAATCAGGCAAACAAAAAAATTATAAAATAGAAAGTGGAGAAAACAACACCAGTACCGGTTCCAAAAACAATTGATTTAAATTTTAAATATTTAAATTAGCTTTAGTGTAAAATTTTGTACGTATTTATTAAAATCAGTGTTTATTTATAATTGTCTGTTTAGATTATTACAGTCGGTTATGTAAATGTAACCAATAATTTTTTGCTTTGTAGTTTCAGGGTTTTTTTGAAGTCTTTTTTTTGTTTTATTGTTTACATAACGATTGGTATAACATTCGCGTAAACATAAGAAACCATTAACTGTCAAAACATCAAGTGTCAAGTGAAGTCAATTTATTTTTGGTAAATAACTATTTTAATGTTGCTTATTACCAAGATGAGATGTTAGAACTCAGGTACTTATGGTACGTCATATGCGACTACTTAAGACTCGATCGTATTTTTTTACGAACTTTATTATTTATTTATTTTTTAAATAAATGTGCACTGAAAAAAAATGAGCCTTGTTTTACCAGTTTATTAAAGCGTTAAAAAGTACACGAAAAAATTTAAACTAGGCTCAAAAGTCGTAGAAAAATCTGTTAAATCTGAATATGCATATAGCTCAATATCGCAAAAATGTACACTTAAATCAAATAGCCTGCCAACCGTCTCTATTATCCGCTATCAATATTCTGCGTTTTTTTATTATGTCGTATGCTAAGGGGGGTGTCCCGACCCCATCAACCCCCCCCCCCCCCCTTATATACGCCCATGGATTTCGCATACAAATTTTGAACTCCTATTTGACCCCTTTCAAGGTTGTTTTTTGAGAAAAAAGATAGATAGATTGGATCTCCTTGCCAAATTTTATCACAATCTGGTCAGCCGTTTAGTCATGAAAAGGTAAGAAATAGAGTTATGTACTTCCGTATTATAGTATTAGTATGGATACCAAAGAGTAGTGATGCAACTTGAGCCGTTTTTCACTCGAGTGAATTTGAGTGAAAACAAATTTAATTCGAGTTCGTTTGCACTCGAGTAACCGAGTCGACTATGCACGCCGAGTAGATTTGGTAAGCGCTACGCTAGATGTCAGGACTTTACAAGTTCAAACTTACACCTTGAATGTCTTTGTTTAAACATTAGTTAAATTCACGTATTGTTAAAAGTTGTAAAGTCATTTGTACAAGGCAACATAATTAGTCGTAAGAAATCATTTTATTTTTCTTTTTAGATTAATGACATAAATAAGGTAAATAATATTTTGTATTTTATTTCATATTACCAAATATTACTAATTTAACAAAGGTATTTAAAAATTATAATTCACATTCGCAATGAATGTTTAAAATCCAATATTCGTTACATCACTAGTAGATAATATGTTCAACATTCATGATAAATTTTTGTATTAGTACAGCGATCTATATGTAGTATGTACTATGTACTAGATGCGGCAACCAGAACAAACATTATGTTCCACCGAGTTGCGGTGTCGACACCGCACTGACATTAGTTTGCTGCATGCTACGCTACCGAAGTAATCACACCACAATGCACCTTTGAGTGTCGAGTTAATTTTCGTTATTTGTAGCGAAATTCCCGAACACATCTGCCTTAAATTGATTTACAGTGAAACTGTTAATATACTATTAAGGTAAATAACATAATTTCATAACATTTAGTATGTAATATCAATAAATATTAAATTATTTTAATTCTGAATACGGGAAGTCTATATTTCACAACAAAGTTCATTATATAGTTTGTCCCGTTTTGGCGCGCGGAAAGTCCCGTTCGAGAAAAAGTGACGGGAGTTATCACGATTCTAACTACCAAATAGTTCTTAGTAAAAGTAAAATGAATAGATGGCATTAGTAGGCGGACAAGGTTTTTGGAACATATTGTTTCTTCGACAGTTCGTGTCTATAGAATATAAGTCAATGTATTATTATGATTTTTTGTTAACATTTTAATTCAGTAACAGTTTCTTGCCGCGTGCGTAGTTACGATTTATTTTGGAATGAGGCGACGACAGGATTGACATAGCCTTTTCTGTTGATTCTGATTTTATTACATCTTCGCACATAGGAAAATACTGTAACTACTTACAAGTGTATTTATTTTGAACTAAATCTAAAGATAAATTATGTACGTAAAATATATTGTTACCAAAAAAAAATCCTTCGCTCTAGATATCAATTGGTATATAAATTCTTACTTTTTAGTAAAAATTTAAACACCAACATATATTGTAGTTTCTACAACATAATAAGGTCACCAAATATACTAGTAAAAACAAGATATTGGACCATATACAATTCCAGATTAAAAATATACAATTAAATATACATCATTTCAGCCATTGATGACATCTTTTTTGGTATGTGAACTAATGTCTCAAAATAACTTGCCAGTTCATCAATAGTCACATCACAAGGTGGGTTAAGTGCCTGCTGAGAGCAACTGCTTGTGTTATTACTTTGTATTGATTCTTTATTCTCTACTGCTAAAGAAATGTCATTTCTCCACCATTTTGTTTTCTTACCCAGGTTTTTCTCTGTAGTATTTATTTCTTTTGATTCTGAAGATATTTTTAATTGATTGCAGTTTTGAACAAGAGTGCATAAACTTAATGTTTCAGAATTAAATGAGGTATTTGACTGTAAATGTTGTTGTTTCTCTGATCCTACCCCAGCTATGCAATTTTCATACTTCAATATTCGTAACATAGGTTCTCTGATGATTTTATTTGATTTTCTTTTGCAAATAGCTACATTACTCTGCTTTCTCATAGAAGGGCAGAAACACTTAGTTTGAAAGTTTTTTTTGGAATTGTTTCTTAAAATAACATGTTCACGTTCATTGTCATGACATCGACTTTTATTTGGCTTGAGTGGTTCAATTTCAAGTCTGCCCATCTCAAGCCCTAGTAATATATCTTCTTTTACCATTATAATAATAAATCTGGAATAGAAAAAAAACATTAATTTGTTTTTTGCTTTCATATAGTCACATTGATGTGCATTATTTGAAACAGAGCATCCCACATTACGGACGCCCTGCTGCACGATGGACCGATGACTTGAATAAGGTGGCGGATAGCGGGTGGATGCGGGCTACCCAAGACCGGGATGGTTGGCGTTCACTTGGGGAGGCCTACGTCCAACAGTGGACGGCAACAGGCTGAGTATATATTTGAAACAGAATCTAAAACCTAAGTTTATTATTGTTGCAAAGTTACTGCACTGCACTTGATAGTAAGTGCAATATTCAGATAGAATATTGTAGAAATATTGTATCCATAGAAGATTAATTCTCATCATTGGACACAATTAAGCGGGCCAACTCATTTTTTTTAAGGATAATCAATAGGAGAATCCGAAGCCTAGCAGTGGGACGCTGTTTAATACAGAGCTGTTATTATTTATTAGGGATAAAATAATGTGCTGGTGGTAGGATATTCATATCCGCCCAGATAGCAACCACTGAACACAGGGTGTAAATCCCACCATAGTGGCACCTGCAAGTGTGTCAAGTTCCAGGATCAGCCAGTGTACATCCGGTTTTTGTCAGGCTTCTAGAGTTGGGCTAAAATGTTTGGCCGCCTTGCAGCCTTCTGAGTACTCTGACACTAGACCCTCAACCTGCATAACAACTAATATTCAGCCTCACTCTAGGCAGAAAAGCCACATATTTAGTGGCCAAGTTTCAGAAAGAAATTGTACATTTCACATGTAATTTGTCACAAACTCTCTTGTGTGTGGTTGCGGTAGGTGGCATTAGTTTCATGTAAAAATGTTAAAAGTATTAATTTGTGAAGAAAATAAATACATTTTTGATTAACTTGCAATTTACTATTCATTTAAAATTGGGTATTCAGCCAAATAGCAACAAAATAATCATGGCATTTATTTATTTAGTACTAGTTTACTGTTTCAACATGTTAAACCTTATTCTTACTAGGTCTCAAATAGCTATATAGCACAATATTCATAAAATATCTAATTTACACATGCTGTCACTGATTTACAATACTTATATAGGTCCTATTGTTGTTATACATAACTGATATAACTTGTGCAGTAGAGATGCATTGGTGAATAAAACATTATCGCAATTAGTGTTTTCTCTTTACAATTTTATTTTCCATGATATTAAGTGCTAACATCTGGTTTTAATTGTTAAATTTAATAATCGCTAATCGACTCATCTAAGTCCTGTGTAAAAGGGCCAAAGTGCGAAAACAAATGTTAAAGGAGAATAGCATGGTAAAGCTGTTTTACTGCTACAAAATACAGTGTTCACGCAACACTGTATTTTGTATAATTTGTACAAAATATTACAATAAAAGACACACACGCTTAAAAGTTGAAATCAAAATACGCTATGCGTACATCAGTATCTAAATAAAAATAGAAATACGTATTGATACATAAACAAAACAAACTCATACCGTTTCAGCCTATTTTGTATTTACGTATGCCTCAAGTTCGTCCCGTTTTAGTTTAGGAAAAATTTTATTGCTAGAACAACTCTCGATCTAACTAAACAAACTTTATTTGTTATAATTTATTTTCAACAATGGACAACCACAAAGAGTGATAAACTACATGACAAACAGACCTTCAAATCTTCCACAGATGCTGCAAAATGCAAATGTATGGAGATAATTAGTTGAATTTACCAACATTCTGAAAAAAGCTTACTGACATTTCGACAACTTTAAACCATAGATTTAGTAACATCCATTCAAGCGTTTGAATTTGTCTCATTCAATTCACTGCAATAACAATATAAATCTCGATCCAAATAATATCTCGATTTAACGGATATTATAGATTTTTTGCGAATTTATAAAAATATTGCAGTTTTCTTGCGTTTCTTGGAATTTTGTGGAGTGATAAACTTATCCCAATGACGGAAAAACCTAATTAGGACCTGGCGAAACTAAGGAAAAAAGGTGAATACCCAATGACATTGAGAAAGTTAAATGGCGTCATGAAATAGTGCTTTCTTTGTGCTATTCGAAATATTTATCGATATTTGATTATTAAAAGTCGATAATAGCTCTGTCTAAGTAGAATAAAAAGTATACAATTATTTGACTAATAAGATGGTATAAAAAACAAACGTATGAAAATCATTATTTTATGATCTGTAAATAACAAAAATATTATTACTCACTCCGAAATATTATATTTAATACTTATCATATCTTATTTAAATAATATCTTAATATTCGTTATATTTCATACTTAGATAACCTTTAAAAAATATGATTTATCACGTAGTAATATCTATCGTTATAAGCAATTCATAACAGGACATCACTATCTCATATGCATAAATCAAAGATATAACACTTTTCATGAAATATATTAAAATACTTGTTACGAAAAGTAAATTTCACAATAAATAACTAATTTAATTCAAATGAACACAAAAATTGTGCTAGTTTATAAGAAATATAGTACCAAACTTTAAATCTCCAAAACCGCGGCAATAACGCTATTTCTGTAATGGCGCTGATCATATGACACGTATGACGTCACATGCAAGTAAACAAGCTAATAATGATAAGCAAAGCTAAGTTTTATGATAATTGTTTTATCAACAATTATCATAAAACTGCTTCAAAAATAGAATTTATCACCCAGAAAACATAAAACGCGAACTAAAATCACTTGAAGAAACTATGTTTACTTGCGTGTGACGTCACCAGAGTTGCAACCAATAACAGAGTGTTCACATTACAGATAAAATTTTAAATAAATGTATTTTATGAGGGGTGAACTCATATAAAATGAAACATAAGAAACTCTCGGGGAATAATCTTGTATTCTTGGTTCACAAATGCTTAACATAATTTAGTTCGTGGGTTAGGTGTACCAGGTGCGCGCACTACCTAGTCGCGTGTGATGCCGGCGACGACTCTATAGGCACTGCTTGGGGCGGCGCGTGCGGCATGGCGCGATGCGCGGACGGTGGTTTTTCAACAACTCACCGTAGAGCGAGACGGCAGCTATTCTAAGTACCGTGCGGGAAGATAGCCGCGAGTGGTACGGTTTGGCAAGACCGCCGTACGGGTTACTATAATTTTATTTTGTTTAATTTGCAAAAAATGTATTGACAGTTGCTATGTAGACAATAGGTTTTTTGACTAATTTTCGAAATTGATTTAAAACTATTATTTATTACATAATAAGCACACTATATTGATATTTCCGGGAAATCTACTGTATTTTTAATAAAAAACAATGTTAAAGTTTAAGCTATTGTCTAACAGGGTGATCACAATTTGCAGTGTATTTTCAATGTTGTCAAATAGTCAATAGTGCACTAAAATGGATGATAACCTACCGCAAAGGCCGCAACCACTGACGTCTATTATATGGACAGGATATTTGATCCGCGAAAGTGTGCCTATTTGATTTTCGCCATATTGGCGCTGATAGCAGTGCAGTCGAGCAGTGAGCCTCCGTGGAACTAACGATAGAGTTGAGACACGAAAGATGATATATCGACAATGATACACAACAGTCGATGGTTTACAAATCTTAAAAATAATAAAAACATCGCCTTAGCAAAACATATTTTAATCTACTATATTATGTTTAAAACGCTTAATATATTATTAAACCCACCGGAAAATATTATATTTTTTAACTGGATCCGTGAAACATGTCTAATAAAACAATCTTCCATAAAATGTTTAGAACATAAATAGCTATTTATGTTTGACAAATTTTCAACATTCATGTTTCTCAGCCATAGTTTTTGTATCACCGAGTCAGTTGGAAACCTATAATGGGAATTTTATGATTTGAAATGAATATGTCCTATTCCTTAGACATAATCCTGGAGTATAAAAACAAGTAGGTTTACCGATCTAGAGCTCCTTGTAGTTTCTTTATGTTGTACGTATACAAATTTTGTTTTATTTTATTTTATATCAAAATATATGATCAATCCTAATTCATGATTTTATATTTTGACGGCACAGCATGAAAGCATAAATACTAGTAGATCCAAACTAAAAAAAAATATCAATATGTATTGTCAATATGAAACTTGGGCAACCCTACCTAGATATAATTTATATATAAATTTGCTATTACAAAACAAATTAACATAAAAATATGTCTTATTAGAGTCATTTTTTGCTTACAAATTATAATTTCGTCTTTAAAATGACTAGTTACAATATACATAGCTAAAACATGATGCAAGTTTACTAACTTGTGAAATGTTACTCCACTTCCCGTTTGGTAACGGGGTCATACAATAAACACAAACTCTCATGGCTTATTAACCAAAACCACACACAAATAATTCTTGAAATTCAGGTCTTCAACGCAATAATCAGTTAAAAGCCACTGACAAGACAGACGCACTCGAAACAATAAAACGGCCATATATATATTCCTAATTTAATTATATATATTATATATATATATATATATATATATATATTAGGAATGTTGATAAAATATCGATATTAGGATTTAGAAATATCGATATTTATTACTAATATTTTTTGGACGATATATCGATATTGAAATATAGATATCGGAGATCCATATTTATACTCGTAAATTATTGAAACTACTAAATCATCGTCAACTTAATCTACGGTACTTTATTTACACTATAATATGTGTTTCCTCTTTCCCTATTTAATTTAGTTGCTTAGTATATTATTCACTTAAATTTTTATAATAAATATAGTGGATTATAAACTGTATAGCTAAATAATTTTGTAGCTCATTACCATTATGATAGTCTTTACACACTTTATATTAGCTACAATTGTATCAAAGTAGACTAAGTATATATGTAACGGAATCTTTCAACGTAATGTTCACCACCTTCAAGACATCCGATTTACTTGAATATTTACACACGTATCAAGGACCTATGATCTATAGGTTCACCAAGATAATAAAAAATATAAGGTATCATTTTAGATCATATTTTTTTATGGGGTCTTAATTTGCAATCGAATATTTTATTATAACTAGGTTTGATGCTGTTTTGGGACTATAAATTATATACAAAAAAAGCACGCTTTAATAGCTAGCCGAACTAAAAAGTAGAAAATAATATTAAGTCCATTGCAAAAAATTATAAGTTAAAAAAACAAAAAAATATCACGTTTTAAGGTGTCGTTAAATATGATTCCAATATCTTTGAATCTAATAAATTCATTGGCGCACCGATTCACGAAGAAAGGATGTATGGCGTCAGGACCAGACCTTCAGACGAGTAAAAATTTTTAATAAAAATATCGAAATATCGATATTTTTTTCGATATATCTAACTCCGATATTGATATATTTAAAAATATCGATATATCAGAAATCCGATATTTTAAAAAATATCAACATCCCTATTTATGTCAAATTTAGTTTCAAATACGCTCGAGAGGGGCGCTTCAAATAAGTCAAGAAAATAGCTGTCATTTTGTATTAGATATCCTGTCCATATAATATACGTCAGTGGCCGCAACGAAGTATTTTCAAAGAGGGATATGGTAAAGAACAATTGGCAGGTTCGCATACATGAAATTAGTTGACATAAATATGTAGCGTTTAGAAGTGAAAAAAATAACAAAAAATTCAGCAGCAATTCCTAAACAATAATGTATTAGGGATTTCTGATGAAAAAGTCTAATACTAAAGATATTTCAATTCAAAGATTTTGAGGTTATGATCTATTTGACATTTCTGAATAAAATATTTTTATCCATGAAACTGATAAAAATGTTATTTGCCTATTTTCCAAAGAGCATTATAATACTACTGCTATTGTCACCTGAGGCAGGTTCGTGAATTAAACATGTACCTACTGAACTTGACTTATAACTATTGTGGGGAAGGATGATCCGCCACACCGTAGGTACTTACACACATGTGTTTACATTCGTGTTTACGTTTACATGTTCAGATATGAACACATTATACTTAATTATAGGAATAATTTGTTTATTTTTTGGAAATCGATAAATCCTTTAAACTTATCAACTGCATTTTTAATAATTCACCATTAGATTTGTAACAAAAGTAACATAAGCCATAATATAATTTATTTCAATACAAGCTCAAGTTGGAATGGAAGACACAGAGTTTGTCAATAGTTATCTTCAGACCCTAAATCTGGACTTAGAAATTAAATTAGAAAATAAAAACGGGTTCTAAATAAAAATAAAACACTGGTTTTTTTAATGTTTATTCATCTTCATAATTATCCTATCTTATATATCTAAAAATGATGCAGGGACAGATATGTCTTGATGTATGGCCCGTCCCAAATACCAGATTACTATCATGGTATGAGCGCAGCAGCCCACTGTACGACGCACAACCAAGCAACTACAATAGTATTCTATAATGCCTGCTCGACCAGCCTGGTCGCACCAGGTACATTATTTTCAATTAGTAATTAAACATAATACTGTTTATTTGAAACATGGTGTGATTTTATTTTACCTCTTATCAATAAGGTATCTGAACTGCCTCTTAAATGAAATTAAGGTGAGGTGGACTCAGACAGTTCAGTTCAGACTACATTTTTAAACTAATTATTCGATGTTAAAAACTAAAAATATTAACAATATAAAAATTAGTCATGAAAGATGAACATATTTACAAAACGATTGTGCTTCTCGATACACGATTCATTAAAGTTGGCTCGATAGAAAATATTCGCAAAGATGCATCGAAATTTTAAAATTTCAATCCACACGACCCCAAATGAATCCGTAGTATACGGTTATAAAGAAAAATATTGAAACGAAATTTTTCTATAAAATTTTCAATGAACTGCATTAAACGAGTGTGTGAATATTTTATCACATTTCATTTATGAATACAAAGAAATAAATGTTTTAAAATTACGAAACATGAAATGGCAGTTGTCTCCATGTTGAAATGTATTTTAACACATGATGCGCATGTGCGAGACTTGTCAGACGGCAATTGGGCCGTGTTGAGAGCAGACGTATATGCGATTTTTCGCTCGCGCTGTCAAAAATATTTTTTGTGAAAACATGATGAATATGACATAAAGTGTTCACAAATAACACTAACTCATGATAATATATTGAATATAATCAAATATATTTAACTTATCATAATAATTTCAAACGATATATATTTTATTTATCATAATGACTGTCAATTCTTATCAAAAGTCGTGAATACAGGTTGAGTGATTTGAACAAACTATTTGAGAATAAAATTATGGTACGATACGTGATATAACAAAAATATACTAATATTATAATTACGAAAGTGAGTATTCCAGTTTGGAAGGTTGCATGGTTAAACCGCTGAACTGTTTTTGATAATAATCGATAAAAATTTACAATAGTATTATTTAATTTAATACCATTTTAAAATGTTGGTGTTCGCAAGACGAGAGGAACCAACAGTTTATGTCCTAAATAGATGTAGAAATATAAAATAAATACAACCAACCGACACACACATAGTCCTGACCCCACACCAGGTCAAACTTGTATCCTAGGTATCAAGAACTACGAGGGACAATGGTCACACAACACCCAGATCCTAAACAAATGTCAGTCTGTCACACAAACATTTGACTCGGTGCGGGAATCGGACCCACGGCCTCTCCTTTCACAACTTACTAATCGCCCGCTGCTCCAGGAGGCTGTCAAGAAATGACTAACTTATGTCCAAATTTGATTATTATTTTGTTGAAAATGAAAACGGTCATCAGCGGGCTCATACTATTTCCCACTACGATTGCGACTGATTACCAGGTCCCTAGAGCTCGAAGACTATAATCGTAAATAACTGCTTTGGATACAGCACTTTGAATTTCTTTCAATTATATATCATAAGATCTGCTATATTTATTTTATACTGATTGCGCAAGACTAAAATACGATTATAACAATTCAAAGTCAACCTAAGGCGGGCGACTACAAAGTTCATTATTATAATAATTTTATTAATTTAGCAGTTTGACACACAATACGTTTTAAAGTACTCGTTTGTTTTCGGCGGACGATCTATTATACGTAATTGTGTTCGTGTCGATAAAAGCGAAATAATATATAACTATTCTTGTCATTTCGTGCATGACGTCAGATATGGATGACAATATTAATTGTCAGAAGAATAGATCTTGCAAAATTTATGATTTCTGAATATGCATCAACTGAAGATATATACTTTTTACCCGGTTCCACCTCTATCAAATATTATCTACTCATTTTCTCACTTGTTTACGGCAATGAGTTACTATTATAATTTCCATAGCCAATTTTTATCCTATGATATCGCTGTTACTTTTTTGTATAAAAATTACCCAATTCAGTTTCACTTATCTCGATACCTGCTGGTGGTAGGATCTTCATATCCGGCAGGATAGCGACCACCGTACACAGAGTATAAAACCCGCTATAGTGGCACACGCAAGTGTGTCGCCTTCCGGGGTCAGCCAGTGTACCTCTGGTTTTTGTCGGGGGTCTAGAGTTGGGGTATGATGTTTTGGCCGTGTTGTTCTGGGTACTCTGACACCTAGACCCTCAACCGCTTCTTCACCTCCTTGCCCCATGGCGTAGTATGAAAAACTGAACATCAGATTGTTTCTCGCTAGTTGGTACTTTAACTGGACGACACTGCGCTTACCATCAGGTGCAGTGTCATCACTTTGCCAGGATAAAAAAAATATCAGATTCCATCATCATCGGAGCGACCCTGACAAAATAGTAAATAGACAAACAGATATATTTTTTTTAAATTCTTGATATTGATTTTCAATTACTATGACAATTGATATTACTTTTTGTTTTGACAGAATATTTTTTTCTAATAATATTCATTCATACCAACGAAAAAGTTTTTATTCCACAACGAAATATTATATTAACATTATTAATTCAATTAACAATATATTGAGTTCTATTATTTTGATAATAGAACTCAAAATTCAACGGATTTATGACAATTCATACTTGACGGTCTGCATTGTGCAGTGGACGTTTAGTCGGTTGTGAAATAAGAAGTCCAAGTTGGATACCGAAATCGAATATCGAAAGGATACAATTCCTTTACCGAAGATCAAGAGAAGTGACGGGAGATGATGATCGGGAGAAGGGTAAAGAATGGGAGGGTAAAATCAAAAGGAAACTGGACGGATTTGGCAGAGATGGGTGTAATCCCTAGTCTAGCTTAGCTTAGCTAGCTTAAGCTATTCCATCTATATGAATATGTCTAGTAACCTTTGCCGAGCGGATACCGTGAGAAAACGCGAGGATCTTATCATTCAGCTCAATCAGACCCTAGATCTCATGTTTATTTTTCTTAGGAATCGGGTTGAGATCTATAGCAAGAAAACCTAGGTGATCGTGTTCTCGTGCAAGAAATCCCTGTTTCCTCACGTCCCCGTTCTTACAGGTGTTCCACTCCAAACGCACAGGATAAAAAAAACTATTTTCATAAAAATCGGTTCAGTGTTTTCAGTTCAGTCGTGAAATGTAACAAAAAGAAAACTTTCAACCACTACTAATTGACCATTTTAGAGGCTACATTTAAAAAAATACGTGTACGTTTATTTGTTTGTTTGAACGCGCTAACCTCAAGAAGTACTGTTTCTAATTGAAAAATTTTTTTAGTGTTGGATAACCCATTTATCTGGGAACGCTATAGGCTATATAACATCACGCTATGACTAATAGGAGCCGAGCAGCAATGAAAAATGTTGCAAAAACGGGAAAATATATTCCTTTTGAGAGCTTGTTTTGCGTGCGCTGCGTATACTGTTAAAGTTACGCAACAATCATGTATGACGGAATTGTTCCTCTTAAAAAGTTATAAAACAAGTCCGCGATAGCATATATCTATCTTTTCCGGTTAGCTCACCTTAACCTGCCTCTGCCTTTTTAATGGTAATGAAATTTATCCTAAAACAATACATTATTTGCGAAGGGGTTTTTATAAACTTGGTATTTATTGTATACTTTTGCTCCCGAAAATGACCTCCACGCGGGCGAAGCCTCGAGCAGCAGCGAGTAGTACATAAAAGACGTGATTACTTTCATTCATATTGCAACTTATTTCACTGAACTTTAAAAATGAGTAATAATTGACATTGTTATCATTATAATTTGTAATAATATAGGTACATATAAATAATACACCAAAAAGTCACACACATATTTCTGACCCCACACTACGTCAAACCTATATCGTGGGTATCGAGAACTACGAGGGAATATGGTCCCACAACATCTAGACCCGAAACAAACATTAGTCTGTAACGATAACATTCGGTAACTTTGTTACAAGAATCGAGCCCACTGCCTCCCGTTTGAGACTGAGGCTGTCATATAGGTTTTAATTTTAATAAAATAACAGAATAGTTGAGGGTTTTTAAAAAATAAAAATTTATTGTATTTTACGTTCTATTTAATCTGATTTATTTGACATTTGCTCATTTCACTGTTTTAAATAATGAACATCCTTTATATGAGCGCCTATCGCTACTCGTTGGGGGGGGAGCCCCCGCGCACGCCGCCACCACCCGTCGCATCTCACCCCCTCAATCATACCTCAGCCCAGAGGGGACAAAGCCTTAAGATGAACTAATTGTTTCTTTGCACACTTCAATTATAGAACTACCGTGGAAACGTACATGTTCACCATAATAGGAACGTGTTTGTCGAATTTGGTACGTTCTCACGGCAAGTATTCGTGTATTATGTCACAATATGTCAATATGAAATGACGGAAGTAGTGATTTTTTTCCTAAATAAGATAAGCTATGGTCGTAACTATACAGCCTAATAACAGACGATCGTCATTCACTAAGTTGGTAAAAAGTAAAGCTGATTTATTTTTGTTATTTGTAATTGTAGGAACACACACACTTGCATTGATTTTATAGTTTTTTTTAACGGCTTATAGAATTCTTATGAACAAGATTTTTCTTTGGACTTAAAGACCTTAAGCCATTCATTAAAAAAGTCTTACGGCCATAACTCGTTACAAAAAAATCAATTGAGATTTTTAATAAATTATACAACTTATCTATACTTACACAGCTATTGTTAGTATGCTGAAAAATCATGCAAAATAATAATATTTAGATTACAAAGAATGAAATTCCTAAATGCAATTTTTTTTTGTAACTACGATTTCGCCATTGTCCTTTAGTTTCAAATACACTCGAGAGGGGCGCTTCAAATAAATCAAGAAAATAGCTGTATTTTGTATAAAATATCCTGTCCATTTATTAGACGTCAGTGGGTTGTCCACAATAGGCTATTTGACAACATTGACAATTATTAGCTTGTTTCTTAGAGTAGGCAACCAAAAGGAGACGCCATTACGCTCGAATCTCGAACAAAAAATTCAGCAATGTCGGTGGGGGGCTTCGTACACCTACAAATAAACATGTGCACACAAATGCAAAATGTAATCACGTCGCTACGCACGCACACTACACCATTTCATACAACACTGGCAAATTTATGCACACAGTTACAAATTTATCTTGGTGTCTAATGTATTTACAGTGTCATATATTGACAACTGTGTAAAAACAGTAGAGCGTAGCAATGTCGACACGAGGTATAGATAGCGTTGTCCTTATCTATCGATAGATAAAATAAAAAAATTATAATTTATGAAATGTTTTAATCAATATATCATCTTTTCTATCGCTTTCTTGCAATCTCTGGGTGTGATTTCGTGAAAGGGAAGTAGGGAGGTATAGTTAAAAAAGTGTAAATTAATATTTCTAATTTAATAGAAATGCTGTAAAGATAATAAAGGTAATAATAGTGAGAAAAATACAAGCCAAATAAGCAAAAGTAAAAAAAATATTAGAAAATGAATTTTAAATAATACGCCTTTAATTTATTTAAAATGGATATCCAGCTGTTGTTACATTACTTAGGATTAAGTTATAATGAGGTAACAATAATCTTACTATTAATGAACAACATTTTAAGAATCCGACTCCGCCTCCGCCCGCGTGGAAGTTGTTTTTGAGAGAAAAGGCATACAATCCATGGAGGCATATTATGCTATTACATCCCTCTAGCATCTGCCTAGTAGCCGGATGCCGGGCGGTCACTATGCGGAGACGCGAGGATCTTGTATTTGAGCTCAACCAGACCCTAGATCTCATATTTTCGCAGGATATCAGGAATAGGATTGAATTCAATGCCAGGCAAACATAGGTGTGCGCGTTTTCATGCCACAAATCCCCCTTTTCTCCAGTCTCCACTTTCAGGGTGTTCCAATGACACTGCAGAATGATGTTAGGATCTTAAGGTATAGATATCGGATTTCATTATGCGGCGGCGATTTCTAACACCCGGTTAGCGTATATTAGCGTGATGCTAATATAAAGCGCAGGTACAGCCGGGAATGGAATACTGCTTCCACCTCTGTTATGGTTCCGATAATTGCTTGCTCGATAGTTGATCTGGATTGCAGCGACGGGCCATCCGCATTATGAATGATACAGACGTGACCAACAGCTTAGAGCTGCTACAGCTGCCCTGGGACATTTCTTCGCTTAGCATGTTCTACCGTCTGTAACGCGTACCGGCTTGCGGAGCTACAACACCGTGGTGTCTATTACCCTGGCCTGAACCAAGAGGTTCGCGAATTTGTATCTTAGCCGCACCATCAAGTCGTGGAAAAGTTTGCCAGCGCACGTGTTCCCTACTTCCTGTATTCCCGGGTTTATTAAGCGTACTGGGAAGAAGCTTCTGACTGACTGAAATGATTGTGTCACTTTGCGAGGGATATTTGTCCTCGCTACTTGATAGTCTACTTGGACAGTACTGCGCTTACTATCGGATGCAATGTGGTCACTTTAACGTGCCAGGATAAAAAAAATCGTTTTAGTTGTACTCGTATACAGCGAAATTATATTAAAAACATCGAATATTACGCAAGCACCTTAATGATAATAAAAATAATGTTGTCATGTATACGTACACTATGTACATATTCATCGACCCACTGCTGGGCACGCGTGGTGTCCTCTATTGAAAACAACAATTCACATCAAGCGAGTGCTCATTTTACAGCTAAATCCTAAAATCTAATTTTGGCCTGCAACTGAGATCTAAATGTACATACATATACACTCACGCCTGTAATCCGCGAAGGGGTAAGCAAAGGTGTATCCATTACACTCACTTTTCGCCGAAGTTATTACGGACCCATAATGTGATAGGGCGCGAGCCTATCGCCATACCGAGCACAATTCCAGACTCCGGTCTGATACTGAGAATTTCTAAATAGAAAAGCCCAATATCACTTTACCCGACCCGGGGTTCGGACCCGAGACCTCAGCACAGCAGTCGTAACGCATGCCCAATTACAACTGCCCCACCGAGGCAGTCTAATATTAGTCAGGCAGATCAAAATGTATTAGATGATTTTATTAACTCGTGAAGAATCATGACATGTCAATTTAGATTTTTTGTTATCCTGGCACCTTTAAGTTACCACACTGCACCCGATGGTATTATAATATTAAGATTATATTAAGATAGTATGCATACATAAGTAAGCACTCACACCTGTAACCTCCGAATCGGCGGGTAGAGGTGTAAGAGGTGTTTACATTTCGGAGAGTTTATTACCGTCCCATAAAGTGATGGGGGTGAATCTATCGCCACACCGGATACTATTCCAGACCGCGCCGGGCTGATACTGAGTATAAAGATGAAAAATCTATTATCATTTTAGCCGACCGTGGTATCGAACCCGCGACCTCACGCACAGAGGTCATACCGCGTATGCAGATACAACTGAGCTACCGAGACAATCTTATCTTACACTAATTATAGATCTTGAATGTCCCAAAAGCCGACGTCAAGCCGGAACCGGGTGAAATATAAAAAATCTAAGTTGCATGTTTTTAAAATTATAGGCATGGCCCGCGATTTTTCAAAGTATAATCCTAACTTTGCGCATTTGTGTGATCTTACGTAAGAACTATTGAGACTCCCTCCCACCCCTTGTAAGAAAAAGTTAGACATGATCGACTCCCCCTTTTTTTTTTTTTTTTTTTTTCGCGGGGAAAAGCGATTTATCACTACCGCCCCGCCGGGGGGATGGCGGGACGGTTATGTTGGGCTCGCCGGCCTTACGACCCAGCGTTAAGTCGTCCGGGAGAGATGTTGACATCCGGACGACCGCTGGGCCGAGTCCCTAACAAATTCCCTACACCGGCAATACCAACTAAAAACCCCGCGGTGGCCCTCTTCGGCGCATAAGAGACGGTCCCGGGCTCACGGAGCGAGAAGCGCCCCATTTTCGACCGAAACCGCCCCTGCTCGGTGCCGCCTTGCGGCCCGTCTCCAAGTGGGGGGGGCTCAGAAGCCCCCGCGCACCGAAGGACGCCCTCGGCGTCCATGGCAGCTACGAGGCCAACCACCCGCGCTGCCGTCATCCCGGGGTCGCCCGGTGTGCCGACGAAGTATATACAAAATAAAACTATGTACAAAACAATTTTCGACACACCGGAAAGGGCGCTACGACAGCCCCCCGCTGCGCGCCCGCGACCCCCGATGCCCCTATTAGTCGCCTCTTACGACAGGCAGGGGATACCGTGGTGGGATTCTCCAAACGCCCCCAAACCACAGGGCGGGAGACGCCGGTCAGTCGTCAACCCGGCGTCTCCTCCGTCTCGCCTGGCGGCGGGAGGGATCGGAGCGCTGTTCCCGATCCCTCTCGGCACTCTCCTTCTGTGAGATTACGGCCTCACAGAAGAGGGCCACCGCGCGCCAGGACCTCCGGCTGTCGACCATGGCTGACACCAAAGTCGGCAGCGAGAGGTCTCCTCCGACGACTGCTGCGAGAGCGCTGCGCTCTTCATCCCAGGCTGGGCACTCCTCAACAGTATGTTGGGCCGTGTCACGCGGACAGTTGTCACAGTGGTGACACACGGCCGACCCTTCTGCGCCGGCTATGCGACACAGGTACTCGCCAAAACAACCGTGGCCTGTGAGCACCTGTGTCAGCCGGAACGTCGCCGCGCCGTGGCGCCTGTCCAACCATTGGTTAAAGACAGGACGCACTGCCGCTACGACCCGCTGACCCGATGACGGATTTTCCAGCCTGAGACGCCACTCCTCCACGGCGGCTCTGCGGAGGGAGCCACGGATGGCCTCCACCTCTCTCAGGGCCGGTCTCTCCCCGCGCCTGAACGCCTCCTCCCGCCAGTGAAATGAGGCGGAGAGGGCCCTTGCGTCCAGGTCCCACGGTATGAAACCAGCCAAAACACAAGCCGCCTCGAACGAGACCGTGCGGTAGCCCCTGATCGCGCGCTGCGCCACTGCACGCTGTGGCTTGCGCAGTAGAGCGACGCACCGGTCGCTCAGAGACTCGGCCCAGACGGGACTGCCGTACAGGGCCATGGACCGCACGACTCCGGCGTACAGCCTTCGGCAAGGGATGCCAGGACCTTCCAGATTGGGCAGCAGGGTTCCTAGTGCACCTGCTGCCCGAGTCAATTTGACTCCCAACTTTTCAAAGTGGGCGCGAAATTCCCACCGGCTATCCAAAACTAACCCCAAATACTTCATCGTTTTTCCGATGGGAATCCGCTCCCCATTCACAACGATGTGGGCACCGGCCGGTGGCCCCTTCCGAGGCCCGTGGAAACAAAGAGCCTCGGTCTTCTCAAGGGCCACCTTCAAACCCAGTCGCTGAATGCGGCCAACGACGTGGCCGGTACCCACAGCCGCCTTGATTGCGGCATCCTGGAAGGTCCTAGCCGACGCAGTAACGAGCGTATCGTCGGCGTAACAAGTGACGCCGACGCCCCAGAGGTTGGCACCACGGAGCACCCAATCATATCCGATGTTCCACAGGAGAGGACCCAGAACTGAGCCCTGTGGAACACCGCACACCATCGCTCTCCGGTGCCACCCATTGGCGCCCGGATACACCACGTACCTCTCGGATAAGTACGCGTGCACCAGACGCCGAAGATAGGGTGGCACCACGTGGTACCGCAGTGCCTCATGAATACAGGCCCAGGGCAGCGAATTAAAAGCGTTGGAGATGTCCAACGACACAGCAACCATAACTTTGCCCCGGGCCACTGCTTCTTCCGCCTGTTCCTTCACCCGCAGAATCGCGTGAATGGTGGATCGGCCCTTGCGGAAGCCGAACTGGCAATCCGCCAAGTCCGGACCGACCCTCTCGAGGTGCTCGACGAGGCGAGCGTGTATAATGCGCTCGAAGAGCTTACAGACCTCATCGAGCAACACGATGGGCCGGTAGGCCGACGGCGACTCTGCGGGTCTTCCTTCCTTCTTCAGCAGGACGAGCTTCCCGGTTTTCCAGCGCGTCGGGAAGACGCCCTGCTCCAAACAGGCGGATAAAAGGTTGCGGAGCCTCGGCCCCAAGTGTTCGATGGCTAACACCCAGATCTTGGCGGGGATGCCATCGAGACCCGGGGCGGTGTTCTTGCCCCGCAACCGCGACACTGCCGCCCGCAACTCCGCGGGCGAAACCTCTGGGATATCCCTTGCCGAACTCGACGATGGCGCCGACTCGCGGGGCGCCATCGGTGGAGGAGTGGTCTCCACGGTGGCCGGAAACAAGGCCGCGACAAGATTTTTCTTTGGACTTAAAGACCTTAAGCCATTCATTAAAAAAGTCTTACGGCCATAACTCGTTACAAAAAAATCAATTGAGATTTTTAATAAATTATACAACTTATCTATACTTACACAGCTATTGTTAGTATGCTGAAAAATCATGCAAAATAATAATATTTAGATTACAAAGAATGAAATTCCTAAATGCAATTTTTTTTTGTAACTACGATTTCGCCATTGTCCTTTAGTTTCAAATACACTCGAGAGGGGCGCTTCAAATAAATCAAGAAAATAGCTGTATTTTGTATAAAATATCCTGTCCATTTATTAGACGTCAGTGGGTTGTCCACAATAGGCTATTTGACAACATTGACAATTATTAGCTTGTTTCTTAGAGTAGGCAACCAAAAGGAGACGCCATTACGCTCGAATCTCGAACAAAAAATTCAGCAATGTCGGTGGGGGGCTTCGTACACCTACAAATAAACATGTGCACACAAATGCAAAATGTAATCACGTCGCTACGCACGCACACTACACCATTTCATACAACACTGGCAAATTTATGCACACAGTTACAAATTTATCTTGGTGTCTAATGTATTTACAGTGTCATATATTGACAACTGTGTAAAAACAGTAGAGCGTAGCAATGTCGACACGAGGTATAGATAGCGTTGTCCTTATCTATCGATAGATAAAATAAAAAAATTATAATTTATGAAATGTTTTAATCAATATATCATCTTTTCTATCGCTTTCTTGCAATCTCTGGGTGTGATTTCGTGAAAGGGAAGTAGGGAGGTATAGTTAAAAAAGTGTAAATTAATATTTCTAATTTAATAGAAATGCTGTAAAGATAATAAAGGTAATAATAGTGAGAAAAATACAAGCCAAATAAGCAAAAGTAAAAAAAATATTAGAAAATGAATTTTAAATAATACGCCTTTAATTTATTTAAAATGGATATCCAGCTGTTGTTACATTACTTAGGATTAAGTTATAATGAGGTAACAATAATCTTACTATTAATGAACAACATTTTAAGAATCCGACTCCGCCTCCGCCCGCGTGGAAGTTGTTTTTGAGAGAAAAGGCATACAATCCATGGAGGCATATTATGCTATTACATCCCTCTAGCATCTGCCTAGTAGCCGGATGCCGGGCGGTCACTATGCGGAGACGCGAGGATCTTGTATTTGAGCTCAACCAGACCCTAGATCTCATATTTTCGCAGGATATCAGGAATAGGATTGAATTCAATGCCAGGCAAACATAGGTGTGCGCGTTTTCATGCCACAAATCCCCCTTTTCTCCAGTCTCCACTTTCAGGGTGTTCCAATGACACTGCAGAATGATGTTAGGATCTTAAGGTATAGATATCGGATTTCATTATGCGGCGGCGATTTCTAACACCCGGTTAGCGTATATTAGCGTGATGCTAATATAAAGCGCAGGTACAGCCGGGAATGGAATACTGCTTCCACCTCTGTTATGGTTCCGATAATTGCTTGCTCGATAGTTGATCTGGATTGCAGCGACGGGCCATCCGCATTATGAATGATACAGACGTGACCAACAGCTTAGAGCTGCTACAGCTGCCCTGGGACATTTCTTCGCTTAGCATGTTCTACCGTCTGTAACGCGTACCGGCTTGCGGAGCTACAACACCGTGGTGTCTATTACCCTGGCCTGAACCAAGAGGTTCGCGAATTTGTATCTTAGCCGCACCATCAAGTCGTGGAAAAGTTTGCCAGCGCACGTGTTCCCTACTTCCTGTATTCCCGGGTTTATTAAGCGTACTGGGAAGAAGCTTCTGACTGACTGAAATGATTGTGTCACTTTGCGAGGGATATTTGTCCTCGCTACTTGATAGTCTACTTGGACAGTACTGCGCTTACTATCGGATGCAATGTGGTCACTTTAACGTGCCAGGATAAAAAAAATCGTTTTAGTTGTACTCGTATACAGCGAAATTATATTAAAAACATCGAATATTACGCAAGCACCTTAATGATAATAAAAATAATGTTGTCATGTATACGTACACTATGTACATATTCATCGACCCACTGCTGGGCACGCGTGGTGTCCTCTATTGAAAACAACAATTCACATCAAGCGAGTGCTCATTTTACAGCTAAATCCTAAAATCTAATTTTGGCCTGCAACTGAGATCTAAATGTACATACATATACACTCACGCCTGTAATCCGCGAAGGGGTAAGCAAAGGTGTATCCATTACACTCACTTTTCGCCGAAGTTATTACGGACCCATAATGTGATAGGGCGCGAGCCTATCGCCATACCGAGCACAATTCCAGACTCCGGTCTGATACTGAGAATTTCTAAATAGAAAAGCCCAATATCACTTTACCCGACCCGGGGTTCGGACCCGAGACCTCAGCACAGCAGTCGTAACGCATGCCCAATTACAACTGCCCCACCGAGGCAGTCTAATATTAGTCAGGCAGATCAAAATGTATTAGATGATTTTATTAACTCGTGAAGAATCATGACATGTCAATTTAGATTTTTTGTTATCCTGGCACCTTTAAGTTACCACACTGCACCCGATGGTATTATAATATTAAGATTATATTAAGATAGTATGCATACATAAGTAAGCACTCACACCTGTAACCTCCGAATCGGCGGGTAGAGGTGTAAGAGGTGTTTACATTTCGGAGAGTTTATTACCGTCCCATAAAGTGATGGGGGTGAATCTATCGCCACACCGGATACTATTCCAGACCGCGCCGGGCTGATACTGAGTATAAAGATGAAAAATCTATTATCATTTTAGCCGACCGTGGTATCGAACCCGCGACCTCACGCACAGAGGTCATACCGCGTATGCAGATACAACTGAGCTACCGAGACAATCTTATCTTACACTAATTATAGATCTTGAATGTCCCAAAAGCCGACGTCAAGCCGGAACCGGGTGAAATATAAAAAATCTAAGTTGCATGTTTTTAAAATTATAGGCATGGCCCGCGATTTTTCAAAGTATAATCCTAACTTTGCGCATTTGTGTGATCTTACGTAAGAACTATTGAGACTCCCTCCCACCCCTTGTAAGAAAAAGTTAGACATGATCGACTCCCCCTTTTTTTTTTTTTTTTTTTTTCGCGGGGAAAAGCGATTTATCACTACCGCCCCGCCGGGGGGATGGCGGGACGGTTATGTTGGGCTCGCCGGCCTTACGACCCAGCGTTAAGTCGTCCGGGAGAGATGTTGACATCCGGACGACCGCTGGGCCGAGTCCCTAACAAATTCCCTACACCGGCAATACCAACTAAAAACCCCGCGGTGGCCCTCTTCGGCGCATAAGAGACGGTCCCGGGCTCACGGAGCGAGAAGCGCCCCATTTTCGACCGAAACCGCCCCTGCTCGGTGCCGCCTTGCGGCCCGTCTCCAAGTGGGGGGGGCTCAGAAGCCCCCGCGCACCGAAGGACGCCCTCGGCGTCCATGGCAGCTACGAGGCCAACCACCCGCGCTGCCGTCATCCCGGGGTCGCCCGGTGTGCCGACGAAGTATATACAAAATAAAACTATGTACAAAACAATTTTCGACACACCGGAAAGGGCGCTACGACAGCCCCCCGCTGCGCGCCCGCGACCCCCGATGCCCCTATTAGTCGCCTCTTACGACAGGCAGGGGATACCGTGGTGGGATTCTCCAAACGCCCCCAAACCACAGGGCGGGAGACGCCGGTCAGTCGTCAACCCGGCGTCTCCTCCGTCTCGCCTGGCGGCGGGAGGGATCGGAGCGCTGTTCCCGATCCCTCTCGGCACTCTCCTTCTGTGAGATTACGGCCTCACAGAAGAGGGCCACCGCGCGCCAGGACCTCCGGCTGTCGACCATGGCTGACACCAAAGTCGGCAGCGAGAGGTCTCCTCCGACGACTGCTGCGAGAGCGCTGCGCTCTTCATCCCAGGCTGGGCACTCCTCAACAGTATGTTGGGCCGTGTCACGCGGACAGTTGTCACAGTGGTGACACACGGCCGACCCTTCTGCGCCGGCTATGCGACACAGGTACTCGCCAAAACAACCGTGGCCTGTGAGCACCTGTGTCAGCCGGAACGTCGCCGCGCCGTGGCGCCTGTCCAACCATTGGTTAAAGACAGGACGCACTGCCGCTACGACCCGCTGACCCGATGACGGATTTTCCAGCCTGAGACGCCACTCCTCCACGGCGGCTCTGCGGAGGGAGCCACGGATGGCCTCCACCTCTCTCAGGGCCGGTCTCTCCCCGCGCCTGAACGCCTCCTCCCGCCAGTGAAATGAGGCGGAGAGGGCCCTTGCGTCCAGGTCCCACGGTATGAAACCAGCCAAAACACAAGCCGCCTCGAACGAGACCGTGCGGTAGCCCCTGATCGCGCGCTGCGCCACTGCACGCTGTGGCTTGCGCAGTAGAGCGACGCACCGGTCGCTCAGAGACTCGGCCCAGACGGGACTGCCGTACAGGGCCATGGACCGCACGACTCCGGCGTACAGCCTTCGGCAAGGGATGCCAGGACCTTCCAGATTGGGCAGCAGGGTTCCTAGTGCACCTGCTGCCCGAGTCAATTTGACTCCCAACTTTTCAAAGTGGGCGCGAAATTCCCACCGGCTATCCAAAACTAACCCCAAATACTTCATCGTTTTTCCGATGGGAATCCGCTCCCCATTCACAACGATGTGGGCACCGGCCGGTGGCCCCTTCCGAGGCCCGTGGAAACAAAGAGCCTCGGTCTTCTCAAGGGCCACCTTCAAACCCAGTCGCTGAATGCGGCCAACGACGTGGCCGGTACCCACAGCCGCCTTGATTGCGGCATCCTGGAAGGTCCTAGCCGACGCAGTAACGAGCGTATCGTCGGCGTAACAAGTGACGCCGACGCCCCAGAGGTTGGCACCACGGAGCACCCAATCATATCCGATGTTCCACAGGAGAGGACCCAGAACTGAGCCCTGTGGAACACCGCACACCATCGCTCTCCGGTGCCACCCATTGGCGCCCGGATACACCACGTACCTCTCGGATAAGTACGCGTGCACCAGACGCCGAAGATAGGGTGGCACCACGTGGTACCGCAGTGCCTCATGAATACAGGCCCAGGGCAGCGAATTAAAAGCGTTGGAGATGTCCAACGACACAGCAACCATAACTTTGCCCCGGGCCACTGCTTCTTCCGCCTGTTCCTTCACCCGCAGAATCGCGTGAATGGTGGATCGGCCCTTGCGGAAGCCGAACTGGCAATCCGCCAAGTCCGGACCGACCCTCTCGAGGTGCTCGACGAGGCGAGCGTGTATAATGCGCTCGAAGAGCTTACAGACCTCATCGAGCAACACGATGGGCCGGTAGGCCGACGGCGACTCTGCGGGTCTTCCTTCCTTCTTCAGCAGGACGAGCTTCCCGGTTTTCCAGCGCGTCGGGAAGACGCCCTGCTCCAAACAGGCGGATAAAAGGTTGCGGAGCCTCGGCCCCAAGTGTTCGATGGCTAACACCCAGATCTTGGCGGGGATGCCATCGAGACCCGGGGCGGTGTTCTTGCCCCGCAACCGCGACACTGCCGCCCGCAACTCCGCGGGCGAAACCTCTGGGATATCCCTTGCCGAACTCGACGATGGCGCCGACTCGCGGGGCGCCATCGGTGGAGGAGTGGTCTCCACGGTGGCCGGAAACAAGGCCGCGACGACTTCGGCCAGAAGTTCTGGCCGGAGACTCTGCGACAGCGGGGGCGCCGCTGGGCGAAGCTTGTTCATCACCAAGCGAAAAGGGCGCCCCCACGGGTCGCTGTCGAGGGTCGAAATGAAATCCTTCCTCGCCGCGACCTTGGCTCTCTTAATGGCCACCTGCAGCGCTCTCTTCGCCTCCTTGTAGAGGCCATAGAGCTGCCGCTCCTGGCTTGCGTGTCCCTCGTCCCGCAGACGCCGGCGACGGTGCCTGGCGTACTGGCGGCGCGCCGAAACACAAGCGATGCGCAACGATGCTAGCTCCTGCGACCACCAGTACACCTGGCGTCGGGGCGGGAGACGTCGGACTCGGGGCATGGCGGCGTCACAAATGTCCGTCACCGATACCCCGAACCATTCCGCCTCCAACTCGACCTGCACCGGCCCCTCCGGTACAGGGAGCCACGACATAGCCAGAGCGGCAAGTTCCAGGGCCTCGATATCGAGGCGCTTCAATGCCCACCGCGGGCCGTCCTGATGCGGGGCACTCGGTCTACGACCAGGCTGAGAAACGGCGGACGCGGAGACGTCGAACCTAATGTAACGATGGTCCGACAACGTCTCCACGCCCACCAAAACTTTCCAGCCCCGGACACGGCGTGCGACGGCCGGACTCGCAAATGTAAGATCAACAATTGAGCCGCCGTTGTGCCGCACGCACGTGTCCACCGACCCCCTATTCAAGACGGCCAGACCGGCCGAGATCGCCCAATCCTCCAGGACCTCACCACGAACATCGGTCGCCGACGAGCCCCATACCAGGGACTTGGCGTTGAAGTCGCCGGCGACAATTGCCGGGTGAGGTTGGCCTTGCGCCACCAGGGCCCCCAACTGAACGAGAAAAGATTCAAAATCAGCGAGGGGTCTGTTGGGAGAGAAATAAACTCCAACTACCCAAATATCTCCCAACAGAGCCGCGACGCATCCCCGACCCTTCGCTACTTTTTCGAAGGGCGGGGAGCCAGCGGCACCCTGGGTGATGATGGCCACCGAGCTGTTGACGTCCCCCGCCCAGTTATCACGCGGGGGGATGAAATATGGCTCGACGACCACGGCCACTTGCACCGACCACTGCGCCATGCTCTGGGTTAAAAGATCCTGAGCACGGGCACAGTGATTGATGTTCGCCTGGAGGAACTTAAATGCCATTATTGGGCGATCTCCATTGCAACAACCTCGGCCTGCGGTGGGCTCTCCAGCTGCAGCTGGGCCGTAGCCCCAGCGGCAGCTGGATTAACTCCTCGGGACGGACGACGACGCCGGTTCTTCCGGGAGGAGACGGGACACGCCTTCCCCCCGATCTGATGCCCGGCGGGCTTTCCGGCCGCACTGCATAAACAACAATTCGGCGCGGCCTCGCACTGCCGAGCTTTGTGGCCCGACTGACCGCAGCGGTAACAAAGGCCGCTACGGTCTGTTGTTCCCTCGCAACACTCGCGGACGTGACCCGTTTCAAGGCATTTGAAACACCGCATTGGTCGCGGCTCGAGCACAGAAACACGAGCCGCAACCCAACCAATCAGAATCCGCCCTGCACCTTTCACCTTTTGGGCTGCCTTAACTGGCATTTTGGCCCAAACCGTTCCGAGACCCGAGCGGTCGGGACGAATTTCGCCAACCTTAATGGCGTCGGCCGCGCACTCACCGGCCTTTAAGAGGGCCGCTGTGACCGCTTCCGGGGTGGCTGTGTAGTCCAACCCCGAAAGCCTTAACTCTGCGGTCTTTGTGGGCCGGGATATTCGGATGTCCTCCGACCCTGCAAAACATTCCCTGAGCCTCGCAGCTAGGGAGTCGGCCCTCTCTTCACTGTTGGCCCCGGGCACCTCATACATGGGGGCACCCGTGGCCGCAAACTTTGGCCTCAGCCTTTGAATATTTAGGCCGGTGAGGTTCACTTTATGTTGGGCTTCTGTCAACACCTGGGCGTATGACAGGCCCTTCTCAACTGCGGCCGGCGTCAAAGATATTATGACGGCCGCGGAACGCGGCGGCCGGAGCTTTGGCTCAGGCCTGGGCGACTGTTGTTGCTGCTGTTGTTGTTGATTTGCAGCCTGTGCCGCGCTAGGCAAGAGCTTTTTCTTTTTCTTGGCCGCCACCACGTTCCACGGTGTATCAAGTGACACCGGGGCAGGCGGCAGCGGTCGAGGCTCAATAGGAGGGGCCTGAGTCGCCACCTTCTTCTTGTTTGCTCCCTTCTTCTTATTCGCTTCGTTGCTCTTGCTCTTGCCCTTATTTTTTTGAAGGCCCGAGGGCCCAGCGACAGCCAATACTGGTTCAGGAGCAGTCGTCAACGTATTGGAGGGTCCATCAACTATTGGGGTAACAATTGGGGGAATAGGAGGCAGAACTCCCACACTCTTCCCCTTTCCTTTCCCCTTTCCTTTGCCCTTGCCCTTGCCGTCTACCGGTTGTGCTGATCCAGTTGACGGCAGTTCAATTTTATTGGCTTCACAGTCAGCCCTGTGTTCGTGTGCCAATGGTGGCCTCTGGGACGGCCCCATCCTTGCTGACTCGATCCTCGCGGTAATGCGAGTCTCGAGCCGCTCAAGCGCTTCTTCCGAAAGTTGCGCATGTCTTTCTGCCTCCAGCACATCGAGGCGGCGGCGAAGGGAAGCGTTTTCTTCCGCCTGAGTTCTCTTATCCGCCTCGTGGCGGGCACACAACTCCTTCCATTTATTCGCCTCTTCTTGCAGGCCAGCCATTACAGACGACTCGGGCTGGCCCACGAATTTATGGATGATGTCCATTACAAACTTAAGGGATCTTATATAAGTACCCTTAATGTGCCCCGACTTTACAGACACCATCTTGATTATTTCGGTGCACTCTTTTAAATCTTGTAGGAGAATGACCCTATCGTTTTCAATACCCTCCATGCGAGGGACTTTCGCAGCAGGAGTAGGAGGCGTCTTCATGAAAGACTGTATTCTGGCCTCCATCTCCTTTTCGCCCTTGATGCGGGCTTCTTCCCGTCTCTGAGCGTCCAGCTCCCTTTGTGTCTTCCGCAAGCCGACATACTTGCCGGTCGACGGCGGACGGCTACATCCAGTCGCAAACGAGTTACCCTGGGCATCAGTGCCGCTCTCAGACTCGCTCGAGAGTGCGGACCGGGAGCGCACGGAATCCGTGTCACTGCCCTGCCACCAGCGACTCCTTTTCGCGCATGAGGACGCGCGACTGCTCCTTGCCCTAGTTACGCGGGCCGGAGTTGCCACGGACAATTCCGCAGCCACAACCTCTGTGGGCGTCTCGCCCACCATCTTCTGCACACAACCGTCTTCAGGCTTGCGCCCTCCAACCTCCGCCTCTCCGGGCACGGAATCCGGCACCGGAGTAGGCAACCTCGTCACAAGAATTTGTGGTGTTTTAAAATTATTAGGTTCCATAAAGAGTCCCACGAGTATGGGGGAAGTAAACCGTCCACCCAGCCAGAGCCCCCTGTAGCTGGGTAAGCCTTTACCTACACGGACGAGGCACAGGCATGTACCCCTCCGGCGTGGTTCGCACTAGCGACCGAACTACCCATCGGCCATGCATCCCCTCACGGTGCGCCGCCGCTTGGGATTCGGGGTAACTTTTTATAGAGGTTTTCTCCCTCGCAGTCCAGGCGGTGAAGCCAAGACCCTCGGTCCGATCGGAGCGCGAGACGTGACCACAGACCTCCATATGACCGGATTACGATATACGACGGTGACAGCAAGAGAGAACTTCCCCCCTACTGCCCGCTCGGCGGCGGGGTGAGCGCACACCGAGCCCGCCGACACCCCCAGGACAGAACCCGAGGGGAACCAAAAGGTCATCTCCAAAAACGATGACAGCCGCCACAACAGGCGACGACTGCCAAACACCTTCCGTCAAGATATTAGCCGTCGGTCAACGTGACCGCCGTTGCCCAGGGTGCACCACGAGGAGGTTTCCTGACTCCGCACCCCTGATCGACTCCCCCTACATCATCTTACGTAATAAATGAATGGCGCCAAAATTCATACCTAAATATTTTTTAAATATACCGGATACATTTTTAGGATCAAATTTTTTTGACAAATACTTTATTCTGGTTTTGGTATATTTTGTGACATTCCTAGTGTGTTAGAACTATTTACGTTAAAAGTATGTGTTTAGAAGACAGTCCAGATGGATTAGTAATTTTATCGATATTATATCGATAACCTTTATAAGTTTATCTACAACACTATTTGAGTCTTGCATAAACGACAGTGTTACCACATAAACCACCCAAAATGCCAGTGTAATAAAGTTTATGAAATTGTAAACTTAGTCAATATGTCAACTCTCCTCATATTTTTAAATTAAAAATTAAGTTAAGGAAGCATAAATAAAGAAATCCTACTAATATTATAATTGCGTATGTTTGGATGGATGCATGGTTGTTTGGTATCCAATCACGCTACAACGGCTGGACGGATCTACTTAAAATTTGGCACAGAGATAGATTATAGTCTGGAAAAGCACATAGGCTACTTTTTATCCCGGAGAAATGTACAGTTCCCATTGGATAGTTTAGTTTTTCACAGAGCAAGGGATCGACATGATTTTTTGCATAGTGGCAGTTTAGGGATCAGAAAATTACAAAGACCACTTTTATCCAAAAAAAATAGCAAAAGTGGGATAGCAAAATATAGAAGGTTAAAATGTTAAAATGCGCGGGCGGAGCCGCGGGCAACATCTAGTTAAAATAGAGTATTAAAAAAACAACTTGCTTTTAAGATATTGAATGCAAATAAATTTTGCACTACTGTGGCTAAAAGTTTAACCTGGCAACATTTATTACCCGATGATAATTTTTAGAAATTATATGTTTTGTTGCTTTTAAGGATAATATTACTTTAAAAAAATACGTCCAGGTGAAAAATAATGTTGTATTTTTGTAAGTTTGATGTGTCAGATCTATTTTTACATGTTAATACCGCTACAGGCAGGCATTTTGAGGGAGCTCAATTCGCTCGTGATGTCACTTTTTTAGTGGCGGATCACGAAGCGCAACTTGTTTTATAGAACGTGTATGAGCACCGTGCTCTTACATTTGTCAAACGGGGTAAGCGCTCAATGGCGTCTCCAGTGTTAAATACTCTAAGGCTTGTTTACTTGCATGTGACGTCACACGTGTCAAATGATCAGCGCCATTACAGAAATAGCGTTTTTGCCGCGGTTTTGGAGATTTAAACTTAAACATTGATTTTTATTAAAAATACAGTAGATTTCCCGGAAATATCAATAAATAAAAAAGCCTTTTATTTCTTGCATTTTACAGGTTTTTCTTTACAATATATTTAATACTACTAATTTTCTAAACTTACCAATTACTTCTAATTCTAGTTTCGTTATCCTTTTTTTTTTAGTTTTGTATAGCAAGAACCCCAGGTCGGGTAAAGGCCTCCTCCAAAGATGCCCATTTTTCCCTATCTTGTGCTGTTTGACTCCAGTTTGGACCGGCGCATTTTATTCTCGTCTTCCCATCGTGTCAGTGGTCTCCCTCTGGCTCTTTTTCCTTGTGGGCCTCTCCACAGGGTTGCTTTTGTTGTCCACCTCTGGTCTGTAAGCCTCGCTAGGTGACCTGCCCATTTCCATTTTAGTTTTAGTGCATAACTCAAGGCATTAGTGGCTTTTGTTATTGACCTTATTCTTGTGTGTCGTATCTTGTCAAGTTTCTTTACCTTGAGCATGCTTCTCTCCATTCCTCGCTGGCAGGTGGTGATTTTGTGTCTAACTTTGGCCGTAAATTTCCAGGTCTGACATCCGTATGTCAAGCACGGTAAGAGGCTAGTGTTCATAATCCTAGTTTTTAATCTTATTGGCATGTTGCTTTTGAAAATCTCTTTTAAACTCCAGAATTTGTTCCACGTTTGTTTTGTTCTTCTAGTGATTTCTATGTCATTACTTTCCTTATCGAAACTGATTGTTTTTCCCAAATATATGTATTTATCTGTATATATCAGTGGATTTCCATTAACTATTATTGATCTTTTATAGCTATTTGTTATAGTCATGGTCTTGGTGAGATTGATTTCTAGTCCTACTTTTGTGCTCGTTGCCTGTAATGATTCAATCATGAGCTGCAGTTGTGAACTTGTCTCTGATAGTAACACTATGTCATCTGCAAATCTCAGGTGACTTAGAAAAGATCCTTTTATATAGATTCCTAGCTTACTCCAGTCTAGCTTGTTGATGATGGTTTCAAGTATGGCTATAAATATTTTTGGTGATAGCGGGTCGCCCTGTCTCACACCTCTGTTTATGGGGAAGCTTGAGCCCAGTGTTTCTAGCTTAATTCTGCCCCTATTATTGTTATATATGTTCCTGAGGACATCTATATACACTTCGTTTACTCCCTGCTCTTTCAAGCTTTCCCATACGCTTTTGTGAGTTACCGTGTCGAAGGCCTTCTGGTAATCAATAAATGCGAGATAAAGGGGTCTCTGCTTTTCGCGGTATTTCTCTATAATTAACTCTAGGGTGTGTATGTGATCCACAGGAGAGTACCCCTTCCTGAACCCTGCCTGTTCTACAGGCTGTCTAGCTTCGATTACAGGACTGATTCTTGAGTTTATGATGGTGGAGAACAGTTTGTACAGACTTGGTAGAAGGCTTATCGGTCTATAGTTTCCTATATCTTTTGGATCGCCCTTTTTATATATTAAAATGATATTAGATTCGGACCATTGTGTGGGTGTTTCGGATTTTTGTAATATCAGGTTGAATAGTTCAGCTAGTGGTGAGGCCAGTATTGTTTGTGCTGTCTTTAAGGCTTCGTTCGTGATGTTATCTGACCCGGGGCATTTTTCTGCTTTTAACCCTTTTATTGCATTTATAATTTCATTTTCATTTATTGTTTTGATATTCTTCTCGCTGTCATGACTAATGGTACAGACTGGTAAATTCTTAGGTGTGCTATTACTGTTGTAGTGAGTTGTGGTTCTTGGACTCTTATCGCTGTATAGGGTTTTATAAAAATCGGTTGCTCTATTAATAATATCCTTACGTTTGTTTAAGTCTTTGTCTGACTTCTTCAATCCTTCTATCCAAGTTTTGTTAACTCTTAGGTCCTTGTAGGCCTTTTTTGTACTACCGGTCAGATTTATATGTCTCTCTAAGATAAGTTGTCTGTATTTTGTGTAGTCGTTTCTTATATGTTTGTTGGCTAACTTATAGAGTGCGGCGAGTTCGTTTTTCATAGATCGAGACTTGTTTTTCGTTATCTGTAGTTCCTTTCTTCTTTGTAAAAGTAATACGGGGTAGGCTTTATAATAAACAAATCACATAAGAACAATATAGAGAGTTTCACTGGTATGACGGAACGAGTTGCAATACTAAACATGAACATTCAAGGCTACAGGGTCACCATCATACAAGTATACGCACCAACAGTCACGGCAAGCGAGTACGAAATAGACGAATTTTACAAAATAATCGACAAAGCGTTAGATACCGCACACAAAACCATTATACTATTGGGAGACTTTAATGCGAAGATAGGAGTTCCCAAGGAAGAATAACACTTAGTAGTCAAACAATTCGGCTACGGAAAAAGGAACGATAGAGGACAGAGGCTTGTGGATTTTGCATTACAGTATAAACTAACAATAATAAATACATGTTTTAAAAAGAAGCCAATCAGAAGATGGACATGGAGATCTCCAAACGGTCAAAACAAAAACGAAATAGATTATATATTATCAAACCAACCAAAAATATTCCAAGACATTGGTACTATGAACTTAAACTACCCGTCAGACCACAGGATAATAAGAGCAACAGTGAAACTATCTAACCAAAAGAAAAGTCGAGTCAAATTCGCAAACAAACAAATGAGCCAACTAAATAATGAAGAAGAAATTTCAAAATACAAGGAAAATTTGAAATTAATGCTTTTTAATCCATCTGCTCGCCAGGGAAACATTTCAATACAAACCCAATACGACAACATCACAGAAGCCGTTACCACTAGTATAAGAGCAGCCCGAGCTATAGGAAATGAACGTAAACATAAACGCCATAAGATATTGTCGGCAAGAACTACAGCCCTTTTACAAAGGAAATATCAATATAGTGTGCTTATTATGTAATAATTAATAGTTTTAAATCATTTTCGAAAATTTGTCAAATAGCCTATGTCAGCTTCAGTTTAATTTTTATTGTCCTTGCTAACTTGTTATGGTATATAAACCTAGCAATTATAATTATTTCGTCATCGTCCATGATAAAATACCGAATGCGAGCCGGAATCAGATGCCATCGATAGTTTCCTCGACCACTAAATGCAGTGTTACCACCTTAGCGACTTTGTCGCTAGATTTAGTGATTTCTAACGTTCAA
Source organism: Laothoe populi (assembly GCA_905220505.1). Taxonomy (NCBI): domain Eukaryota; kingdom Metazoa; phylum Arthropoda; class Insecta; order Lepidoptera; family Sphingidae; genus Laothoe; species Laothoe populi. Next base: position 10,564,290 of record HG992147.1, on the reverse strand, counting down.
TAGCAACTTTTGTAAATATATTCAGTGATTTTCAGTGATTATTTTAATTTTTTAACAATTTAGGTTATTTTCAAAAATCTATGGTGGCATCACGGAGACGGCAACACGCTCGATTCATGAACAAAAATTAAATAACCATAATTGACTCGTGAAACATTCGGTAGCCGGGAACCGGATAAATACTAGGAATAATCGCCCTTCTTTGAAGTGAGAGCTTCCATTGCGTGCGCTGCGTTAACGGTTAAAGTTACATAACAATCATGTATGACGAAATTGTTCCTCTTAAAAAGTTCTTAAAAAGTCCGCGATGGCATGTCTATCTATTTCGGTTGGCTCACTATAATCTTTCGAATTTGTTCTGAAACAATGCGTTATTTGGAAAGGGGTTTTTATAAACATCGTATTAATCCTTATCAAAATAAATACTTTATTCATCACAAGTATTTAATTTTGAACAAAGTTGCCTTTTACGTCATTTGATTTCAATGAATATCTCAGGAGATGTAACAGTTTTAAAATATCTTCACAGCAAAATTAATATTACCTATTGTTTATATGTCTGTTTCTTACCTTTTCACGACTAAACGGGTGAACGAATCCTAATGAAATTCAGTAGGCACAACACCTACGAGTCAGGACGATCGCTATAGGTGCCTCAGTGCAGAAAACAACTCCTTGCATTGATACTTCTGCTCCCGAAAATAACCACGGGGGCGGAGCAGCGAGCAACAGCTAGTAATATTATAAATTATAAATAAACGGTTACCAAGCGAGTATAGCAGTGACACGTCGACTATAACTGTCTCGCTCCCCTAGTCGACGAGAGCTGACTTTACTCGGACGAGCGATACATAGCCGAGCGTGACGGCCCAGTCTCGTTAAAATACCTACAAAATAAAGTGCCCAGCGTGCCTAAATAAATTTTCACTTCAAAAATAGTGCGCGCTTCGCCACTTCCTGTTACACACATCCGTTCTTTTTCACGAAATCAGTCCTAGAAATCGATAGTAAAGATGTTACACATCGAAAAATACATACTGGTGGAATTGACATCCACCTCTTTTTTTGAAGTCAGTTAAAATTTTTGTGGTTTCTAGCGATATTTTTCGCTTGAAATATCCGGTAATCGAGCGACTTTTGATACAGGGTATAGTTATTTTTATTTTCGCAAGGTGGCAACACTGACTAAATGTATTGTGAGCCAACGAGCGTGCGCTTGCCAACGCTAAAATCTTTTGTTGGCGTTCGTTGGGCCGCAGTATACCCTAACCCATATTTTTAGTCAGGACGTTAGTCTTCCAGGCGGTCTTCTCAGGACCTGCTAGTCCAGAGCATGGCGCAGTGGTCAATACAAGTGGCTGTGGTTGCCGAGCCGTATTTTGGTCCCCCCAGGAAAGACTGGGCAGGGGACCTTAACGGTTTGGTGGCCGTCATCACTCGGGGCGCCGCCGGCTCCTCGCCCTTCGAAAAAGTAGCGAAGGGGTCGGGATGTGTAGCGGTTCTATTGGGGGCAATCTGGATTGTGGGTGTGTATTTCTCCCCCAATAGATCCCTGGCCGAGTTCGAGCACTTTCTCACTCGGCTAGGGGCTCTGGTGGTGCAAGACAGTCAGTCTCGCCCCGTTCTCGTTGCCGGCTTCAACTTCAACGCCAAGTCTCTGGCTTGGGGTTCGTCGGTCACCAGCAGGCGCGGTGAGGCCCTGGAGGAATGGGCGACCTCGGCCAACCTGGCCGTCGTGAATCGCGGGTCGGTTAACACGTGCGTGCGGCATAATGGCGGATCGGTGGTGGACCTCACGTTCGCCACCCCAGCTATTGTCCGCCGTGTCCGTGACTGGAGAGTTCTGGTGGACGAGGAGACGTTGTTGGATCACCGATATATTCGGTTCGACGACGCCTTGTCCCCTAACCCCCAGTCCAGTGGAGGACCGACTGGCCCGCGGTCGGACGGCCCGCGTTGGTCGGTAAATGCCTCGATTTTGAGGCCCTGAAGGAGGCCGCACTGGCCTAGGCGTGGCTCCCTGCACCGGAGGCACCGATGCAGGTCGAGCAGGAGGCGTCGTGGTTCGTCACGCGTCTATGACGCGGCCATGCCCCGAGTCCTATGTCTTCCCGAGAAGCGCCTGGTGTTCTGGTGGTCGGCGGAACTTACGCGGTTACGTGTCTCCTGCGTGGCCGCCCTTCGTCGTCTCGCCAGACTCCGTCGTCGTCGGATCCGTCTTCCCGGCGACGAGGACCAGGAGCGGCTGCTTCACGGCCTACACAGGGAGGCTAAGAGAGCGCTGCGTGTGGCAATAGCAAGGGCAAAGTCTGCAGCTCAGGAGGAGTTTCGAGGAACTCTTGATAACGACCCTTGGGGGCGTCCATATCGCGTGGCGATGAGACGGTATCGCCCGTGGGCGCCCCCACTGATTCAGAGTCTCCGGGGCGATCTAATTGAAGAGGTCGTCGCAGCTTAGTTCCCTGCCACTGTGAATGTCACTCCCCCACCGATGGCGTCACATCCATCGACGTCATCGTCGTTGAGTTCGGCTTACCGAACGTAAGGCTTAACGCAGAACTCAACGGTTATTACGGACGTTTCGCCCGAGGAATTTCGGGCGGTGGTGCTTCGGCTACGGGGCAAGAAGACGGCCCCGGGTCTCGACGGTATCCCCGGACGTGCGTGGGTGTTAGCCGTCGAGCATCTGCGGACTAGGCTCTGTAGCCTGTTCTTCGCGTGCTTGGAGCAGTGCTGTTTTCCGTCACAGTGGAAAACTGGGAAGTTGGTCCTGCTCAAGAAGGAGGGGCGGCCCGGAGAGTCACCATCGGCCTACCGGCCCAACGTGTTGCTCGACGAGGTCTGCAAGCTCTTCGAGCGCATCATTCACGCTCGCCTCGTCGAGCATCTTGAAGGGGTCGGGCCGGACTTGGCACAGTGCCAGTATGGGTTCCGGCAAGGCCGATCTACAGTACATGCGATTTTACGGGTCAAGGCACAAGCGGAGGATGCAGTGGCTCGGGGTGAAGTGGTGGTGGCGGTGTCTCTAGACATCGCCAACGCGTTCAACACATTGCCCTGGGTCTGCATAATGGAAACACTGCGGTACCATGTGGTGCCACCGTATCTCCGGCGTCTGGTGCGCTCGTATCTGTCAGATATGTACATAATGTATCCAGGCGCCGACAGGTGGCACCGAAGAGCGATGGCCTGCGGTGTTCCACAGGGCTCAGTCCTGGGCCCTCTCCTGTGGAACATCGGCTACGATTGGGTGCTCCGTGGTACTAACCCCCGAGGCGTCGCTGTCGTCTGTTATGCAGACGACACTCTAGTGACAGCGTCGGCTAGGTCTTTCCAGGAGGCCACCCTGCTCGCCTCGTGGCAACTGAACAGGTAGTTGGCAGGATTCGGCGACTGGGCCTTAAGGTGGCCCTCTATAAAATCGAGGCCATTTGCTTTCACGGGCTTCGGATTCGGCCACCTTTAAGGCCCCACATCAATGTGGAGGGGGTGCGGATTCCCATCGGCTGTAAGTGAAGTACTTGGGATTGATTCTGGACAGCCGGTGGGTTTTCCGTGCCCATTTCGAAGAGTTGTCGCCGAAATTGGTGCGGGCGGCGGGCGCGCTCGGACGCCTGCTGCCGAACCTGGAGGGACCTAATAGCCCTTGCCGAAGTTTATACGCTAGAGTCGTGCGGTCAATGGCCCTGTACGGATGTCCCGTATGGGCTGAGTCCCTGAAAGCCCGATGCGTCGCCTTGCTGCGCAAACCGCAGCGTTTGGTGGCGCAGCGAATAGTAAGGGGCTACCGCACGGTCTCCCTCGAGGAGGCCTGTAGGCCGGCACACTCCCTTGGGAGTTGGACGCAAAACTCCTCTCGTCAGCGTTCTTCTGGCGGGAGGAGGCGTCCAGTAGCCAACAGGAGAGACTGACCCCAAGGGAGATTGCGGCCCGGTTCCGCAGAACCGCTGTGGAGGAGTGGCATACCGGGCTGGAAAGCCCAAGTGCGGGCTTGAGGACCGTCGCGGTAGTGCGTCCTATCCTAAAGAGATGGCTAGACAGGCGCCACGGTGCGCCAACGTTCCGGCTGATGCAGGTACTGACGGACCACGGGTGTTTCGGTTCGTTCCTGTGTCGGATCGAAAAGAAGGTGTCTGCCGTGTGCCACCATTGTGGCAACTGCCGCGAGGACACGGCCCAACATACGTTGGAGGAGTGCCCAGCCTGGGACGAAGAGCGCAGCGCTCTCAGAGCAGTCGTCGGAGGAGACCTCTCGCTGCCGGCCGTGGTGTCGTCCATGGTCGCCAGCCGGAGATCCTGGCGTGCGGTGGCCCACTTCTGCGAGAGCGTCATCTCGCAGAAGGAGAGTGCCGAGAGGGACCGAGAACGATATGATCCCTCCCGCCGCCAGAGAAGACGTAGGAGGCGCCGGGTGGACGACTGACCGGCGTCTCGCGCCCTGTGGAATGGGGGCGTTTAGAGAATTCCACCACGGTAACCCCTGCCTGTCATACGAGGCGACTAATTGGGGCCATCAGGGGTCGCGGGCGCGCAGCGGGGGGCTGTCTGCACGTATCGATGCACTCCCAAATTCGGGACATCGTGCGACCTCGTTCGCTGTCGTTGTTCGGTGCGCGGGGGCTCCTAAGCCCCCATGGAGATGGGCTGCGTAGCAACGCAGCACCGCGCAGGGGCGGTGCCGGCAGCAATTCTAGCACTCCTTAGAATACACCGGGAACGCTCCGTAAGCCGAAGAAGGCCATGGCGGGGTTTTAGCTGGTAGTGTCGGGTGGGGTGTACATAGGGGGTAGGGACTCGGCCCAGCGGCAGCACGGATAGCCATCATCCGGGCGAGGGGGATGCTGGGTCGTAAGACCGGCTAGTCCAGCATACCCGTTTTATTCTTATTCCGCTTCTAATAGAACGCTTTCCCCGCGACAACAAAAAAAATACTGTACTTACCTAGAATTCTAACGGGTCCATTTTGGGTCGAAATAATATAAAGCATTCGTGCTTAGTATATATTAGGTATACTTAAGAATTAAAGTATTACGCGGTTTACACAATAAACTAAAATAAGAACGAAAAAGTAGTGTTCACATTAGACATTAAATATCAATAAATTTCGTAGATACGAACTACGAACTTGTGTAGGTATTAATTACTTGTTTCACGAATTAATTTACATTCAATGATACAAGTTCTCCCAAATATTTTTTATTTTTCCTAAAGCATGATTTGATGGATACTTTAACATTACCTACATTAATGAGTCTTTACGATGAACGAAAAACCGAAATAATTAAGAGCATAATGGACATCCTACTCGTTTTAATAATTATTCCGCAAGAGATTTCTAAGGCATATTTATTTGTGAAACGGTGAAAGTTGTGTAATTATTTTAGTTTATTGCAGGCAAAGTCTTTTCTATAAAGGCCTTCATGTCTTTGAGTTCAGCTTCTGACGAGCTGTGTGTAAGGCCTTGGTATGTAATGAACTCAACATTTTTCATGAAAGTCTTGAGAAAGGTGGCCGTCCTTTGTCCCCACTTGAAGTTTACCACTGGATCACAATCTCCGTGAGCTTGGAAAATCTGAAAGTATCGTGGACATGTTAGATAAACAATTTTAGTAGCTAGATAACTTTAATAATAATTTGTGTTTTACAGTCTACTTCTATATTCAATCTCAAGCACAATTCGCTGCCTGAGATAAATATTTCAAGCCATTTCTTACTTTTGCTCTTTCAAAAGCTTATCGATATAATTTGCTGGTGGTAGGATATTCATATCCGCCCGGATAGCGACCCGCCAAAACCCGCCATAGTGGCACACGCAAGTGTGTCGCGTTCCGGGATCAGCCAGTGTACATCCGGTTTTTGTCGGGGGTCTGGAGTTGGGGTACAATGGCCATTTTGCGGCCTTCTTAGTACTCTGACACTAGACCCTCGACCCCTTCTTCACCTTCTTGCTCATGGCGTAGTGTGAAGAAGCAGGCCGGCATGAGTGTGTTGAGTAGCGGGGACAGATCGTCTCTCGCTACTCAGTACTCTATTTGGACCGCACTGCGCTTACCAACAGGTACCGTGCGGTCACATTGCCGTGCCAGGATAATAAAAAAAAAACTATCTTTGGGAGGACAGATTGACATTCTTGTATTGATGTTTGTGACCACAATGAGAGTTTCGGGGTTTTTATATTTAATATCTGCTTTCGGAATATAGATTTTATATCGATAAAGTGGTAGTGGAACGCTATAAAGCGCAGAGAATTTTTACAGTATGAATGAGCCGACTCGACCGAGTTGTTACCACTGTCAAACATAAATCCAACGTGAAGTAGAAATAAAATTTACATTGTTATTTGTAAGAACATGAGTACATACACATTTTGCAAGATGTTTAAAATCCAATTAAGACCATCATGTCTAGCCGTTGTGGCGGACGAATAACAGTAACAGCTTGATGTTGCGTTTCGTTAAGTGACAGATTTTCGGAGGCTAAATCCCCTATCCCTTGCCAATCTCCACGCCTTTCCTTTAAGGTCGTCAACGCACATGTGGACGTGAGAGTTGTGGATGTCTATAGGCGGTGAAGAGTGGAGACTTCTTACAGGTGACACACTTTGTAAGCTTCTACTAATTTAAAAGTTAATAGATTAGGACAGCGACAGTCAAATAAAGCAAGCTATGTATAAGCTGGACGTACAATATTCAAAAAATAGGAATACTTGTACATCTTTGGGCTTTTCCAAATAACAATAAAATAAGATTAGAACCAAAAAAATAAAAATCAGCAAAAGTTTTCAGTAACTATTGAGTTGCCAGCTCATTTGATCAAACATAAAACGTATGTGTTTATGTAAGAAAATCGTCAATATTTAACTTAATATCAAAAAGGACACTTGACGGATATGGGGCACCGCATGCCAAGACCTTCGCCTACGCCTTTACGATTATACTTATGTATATACAGTTTCAGTATTTTGTTTCTTACATATTCAGTTTTTTTATTCTATTCTACTATTCGTTTTTTGATGTTATACACATCAAATACACCGGCAACGCCATTCAAAATTACCAAGTACTGTGACTACGCGCATTACCCTGATAAAATGAATTGACCCTTTCTTCCTGTTCCATAATACTAACACTTTATTAATGCATTCGAAAAACAATTGTCATAAGTACCAGACAATATAATATGCGCATTCGTTAATTAAAACTATTTCCGATTAACTTCCTTTGCATAACCAATAAATATAGGAACTAAGAGTCTATGCACACATGATAGTTTGTACGCGTTCAATACGCAGAGATGGCGCGCTTTAATGCCTTTTAAACGAGATTCAATTGCAGTTCTGTAAACAAGTGCACATGTTCATAATTTCAGTGAGATTATAAGTATTATCAGCAAACCGGCATGATTGTGTTGAGTAGCGATACCGGTAGTTGTGTCTTGCAATTTGATACTCAAACTAACGGCACTGCGCTCACCATCAGGCGTAGTGTGATCACGATGCCGTGCCAGTATAAAAAAATATATCAACAGATAAGTTGATACAGCTGTAGTCGCTCGGTTTTGCTCCCATTTCGGCGAGTGGGCATTGGAATTACACAATTTAATTCCCCCATTTAATGTCTTAAATGGGCGAAGCGTCACCGATACACGGTCGATATTCCACCAGTGCGTATGAAACGTTTTGCTTGTACATTTATCATGGGCACCGCCATAGAGTGGAACTCTTTGCCGGAGTCTATATTTTCCGAAAATAACCTGGGTATATTTAAGTCAAGAGTGAATAGGGATCTCCTAGGCAAGCGTGCTCCACCGTAGACCACATCATCACTTACCATCAGGCGACATAGTGGTCCAACGCAAGCCTATTTATAGTAAAAAAAAAAGACAATTCAACTATAGTAAAAAAAAGTAGGTATCAGCCTAGACAATATTGGTTTTCCTGTCATTATTACGGTTAATAAAAAGAAAAGAACATAAAGATAACTGATATAAATTGATGAGATACATTTACGAGGGAAAAATATTGTGTAGTGAAACTTGACAGATTAGCTACTCGTGTAATATGTATTGCTTGGTACGGCGCATTTAGATCGAATATTCATTCAACAAATAAACATACAATAATATGTTCTTTTAATTTTAAGGCACATAAAAATAAAATGTTCACAGGCTCTTAGTGGATAATAATTTAGGAATGTTTTTATAATATTATTTAAGAATGTGTGTTATAAACTCATTTGCAAAAAAAACGGGCGGTTTTGATTTTAATTCTTCTTTAAAAAGATACGGTACCAAAATGATTTTAATTATTTGTACATGTTACTGTCCGGTTTTAAAAATGCCGTGGTGTTTAAAACAGTACGTTCTAAATTAAAATTTTCGTTTGATGCTCGTTTTTACAGAAAACCACTTTTTATCCTACATTTTTGGTGCGAAGTTCCAAAAGATAATATCGGTTTTCATAAATTTTAGTCAATTTTTATGAATTTATTTCATATTCTTAATTGTCAAAGCTTCATTTATTGCTGTTTAGCTGTCTCAATAATGTTAGAGAAAGTGGTAAAAGCTACCAAAATTATTGCGCTGCTCGAAGAGGGTTGCAGCCAATGCTTCGTGGCTCAGAGGCTAAGTGTGAGTCGCTCGACGGTTCAAAGGACCTGGCAGCGGTATCAAGACACCGGTTCCGTCGAGAAAAGGCCTGGTTCTGGAAGAAAACCATGTACCCAACCACGGGATGATCGTTTTCTTGTGAGTCGCGCATTGAGAAATCGCAAGTCTTCGTATGTGGACCTTAAGAACAACCTCGAAGAAATAAGAAATGTGCATATTAGTCTATGGACGGTCAGGAGGAGGCTTCTCGCGGCCAATATACGCAGTCATCGCCCGGCCCGCGGCCCTAAGTTACTCCGTGAGCACAGAGTTGCCAGGCTTAGGTTTGCTCGAAATTGTGAGTCATGGACTCAAGAAGACTGGAATAGGGTATTGTTCTCCGATGAAGCCAGGATATCTCTGTTCGGTGAAGATCGACGTCGGCGAGTGCTACGAAGACAAGGAGAACGCTTTGCAGAGGCTTGTTTTGAAGAAATCACACCTTATGGTGGGGGCTCTGTTATGTTTTGGGCAGGAATAAATTCAATGGATCGTACAGAGTTAGTCTTCATTGAAAACGGCTCACTGACTGGACATCGATACATAACGGAAGTTCTAATTCCTCATGCACAACCCGCATTGGCTGCTTTAGGCGAAGACTCAATTTTTATGGACGACAACGCTCGCGCCCACCGGTCTGGCGATGTGGAAGCGTATGTGCAAGAGGTCGGCATTCGTCGTTTGGATTGGCCAGCTCGAAGTCCCGACCTCAATCCTATAGAGCATGTCTGGGACGTTCTGAAACGACGCGTGAGATCAGTACAACCGGCTCCGCAGACCATCAGAGAGCTGAAGAATGTGATTACCGCGGAGTGGGAACGTATTCCGCAAGCAAGTATCCGGGATATCCTCGCTAGCATACCCAGACGAATTCAAGCTGTGATTTCAGCTAGAGGGGGTCACACTCGATACTATACATTTATCTGCTTTTACTTTATTAAAGAAAAAACAAACAAAAATCTTTGTAAACTTTTACTTCACGAGCATATGCACTACTAGCGAGCATACACTACTAGTGAACTTTAGCATTAAAACCCATAAATTTTATCAAAATTTTATGATAATACTGACGAAAATGATTATTTGCTTATTAATTTACAAAATTGTGAAAGTAAAACTACCTATAATTATCAAACAAACCAATAGTAACATTTGAAATGGTTCATTGCTTAGGTGCCCGTTTTTTTTGCAAATGAGTGTATATTCGTGTGTGTCTGAGTTTCTGGCAAAGAAAACCGTCTGGAACACTCCCATGAGATTCATTCCTATATGGTGTTACTACCGTTTACAGGTAGATTAGACACTTCACACCTGCTAGTCTATTTATCAGCGTGACCACTTTTGGTAGATTTCAACTTTTTTAGTAGATTTTGAGCCTTAATTGTGATCGATTAGTAGGTCGAAATGGCTTAGTAGAATTTTGTAGTTTTGATAATTTAGAGGATGGTAGTAAATGTTTAAGATCGCATTGACTCGTGGTGATGATCAGGGATTTCCCGGAAAGTATAGTCAAACGATAACACTGTACTGTACAGCAAAATGAACTTTATTGTTGTAATGATAAAGTTTAATTAAAAAAAAAGGGTCTGAGATTTTATCCTGTTGGTACAATAAACTTGTTTATTCCTACGATCAACATTAAATTTTTTCACAATAATAATAAAAGTCACAATATTTATTTTAAATATTGGTATGAGCAAAAATGGTTACGGTGTGGGAATATATCACTATCTCCCTCGCACAACGGCACAGTAATGGCGATTCTGAGAACCGTAACGTCACGGGACATATCATGCATTCTTTTACTGTCATTTGGCAATTACCCATTCCAGCAGATTTGAATGGCGTCTAATTTACTTATTTTTGTTCGGATTCATAAAATTCTTTCGATAATAGGTTTTAGGTAATATAACTTGTTGATTAAATTAATTTTAAAAAATCATGCCAACTACCCTATTCAAAAGGTTTGCCCAGACTTGCGTCCATTAAAAAGAAGTAGAAACTTAGTAGATTTTTAAAATGCGTCTAGTATATTTTAGTAGTATTTGGCGATAATTTTAGTAGAAACGCAGGTAAAAAACGTGGTCACGCTGCTATTCATTCAATAGTACTAAAAAAGTAAATGAAATTATACTTACGGGTAAGTCAAGCGGTGCTTTCACACAATCCGGAAAATGAGCATAGCAAGGCAGCCAGCATGATAATGACATTACTCCAGCCAACCGTTCAGGATATGTAAGCGCCGCATGCATTGCAAGTGCTCCTCCTTGAGAGAACCCCCCTAGTAAAACTCTGTTTGCGGGTATTCCGGACTGCAATTAAATTTAATTGTTTAGAAAAGATAAGAGTGTCCACAAATATTGTTTTTAGTAGATAATTAGGTCAAATATGAATCACCTATTCTTTTACATATTTAGTACGACAATCGAGTACCAACCACCCTCTATCAGTATGTCTTACCACTCAGTCTGTATATTCAAAGGAGTCTCTGAAACAATATTTGTCTAAGGAAATCACTCCTGAACAGACCAGTATTGTGAAGGGGAATAGGAGGACTCATGAGCAAATATTATTATTGTGCCAAATGATTGAGCAGGTATGGTCAAAATCAAAATCTAATATTTATTGAATCCATGAAATGTTATACATCATTTAGATTCAGTCAATTTTTTACTCTACCGCCAGTTCGGAATGCAGTTTCGCTAAAGAAGAACGGGCAAGAAACTCTAGCGTTGCTCTTTTCACACCCGTTAACAATATTTGGTCATACAATTAGTAAACGATTTCAGTTTAATTACATTAGCTTAGAGCAGCTCAATGTATGTTAAGTTGCCTTATTGCGAATATTGTGAATAAAAATCATTACAAGACCTAATGCTGCACATGACCATCGTGAGTCATGAAAATATCGATTTCTTAGAGCAGTTAGTCCTTACTGAGACAGTCTGAGGAGACCAGTCCACACGAGCCACACCGTAATTCAACAAACTGACCTAAATACTTTTATGTTCATTTTTCGAAGGCATTTGACTCAGTAAAATGGCAGAAGTTTGGGACATTTTTAGCCGTGGGCACACCCAAACACTTTGTTTACATATTCAGACAGTTCTACAAAAATGGAACAGCAAGATGCAGCAACAGGATGTTCAAGCTGAAGATGTCTTCTCCTGTTCAGTTCACCCCAGTGCTGGAGTTTATCAGGGTTGCATCCTATCATCACTTCTGTTTAATATCTGTACACAATTGATAATGAGAAAAGGGTAGTTTCCTGTGTTTAATATAATTTATATTATTAAATATGCAACCGAATACGCAAAAGAAACTCTTTTCCGAAAACAGAATCAAAATTTCTTGAAAAATTTGATCACAATATTTATTTTAAATATTGGTATGAACACCTACTACATCTCATCTGCTTATAGTCGACACGACTGTTCGCAAATTTCATTAGATAAAAAAAATATATAGGTATGAGTAAATACTCAAAGACATGAGCAAAAATGGTTAGGTCTATCAAGCTAGCAGTGAAAAGTTAGCAGAAACATTTGAAACTTATTTAGGAATTAGTTGCTAATTAGTTGCTGCTATTTCGATTTTGTTGCTCAAGCCAGTTCCTCAGAAATCGAGTCACTGCTATCTTTCACATAAGCTAGCAGTAAAATAATGAAGTGAGCACATATTGAGTCGGTTATTGGGTCTGAATTTGTTGCTAATTTGTTGCTGTAAGATAGTATAAAAATATTGTAAAAATATTATATTATTTTTTTTTTTTTTTAATTTTTTTTTTAGATTTTTTCCTCTTATGACAGCGGTTGTTTTTGTTGCTGGGCGGCACAATATCTATGAAAGTGCACAGGACCAGCAACTAATTAGCAACAAAAATTCTGCTGACATTTAAGCCGTTATCAAGGTCATTAAGGAAAAATGATTTTTTTTCCGGTTATGATAGCGGTGGATTTTGTTGCTGGGTAGCACAATATCTATGAAGGTGCACCGGACCAGCAACTAATTAGCAACAAAAATTCTGCTGAATACCTAACCCGTAATCAAGGTCATTATCGAAAAATGTCATTTTTTCCGGATATGACAGCGGTGGATTTTGTTGCTGGGCGGCACAATATCTACGAATGTGCACCGGACCAGCAACTAATTAGCAACAAAAATTCTGCTGAACATTTAACCCGTAATCAAGGTCATTATCGAAAAATGACGTTTTTTCCGGATATGACAGCGGTGGATTTTGTTGCTGGGCGGCACAATATCTACGAAGGTGCACCGGACCAGCAACTAATTAGCAACAAAAATTCTGCTGAACATTTAACCCATTTTCAAGGTCATTAAGCAAAAATTTAATTTTTTCCGATTATGACAGCGGTGGATTTTGTTGCTGGGCGGCACAATATCTATGAAGGTGCACCGGACCAGCAACTAATTAGCAACAAAAATTCTGCTGAATACCTGACCCGTAATCAAGGTCATTATCGAAAAATGACATTTTTTCCGGATATGACAGCGGTGGATTTTGTTGCTGGGCGGCACAATATTTACGAAGGTGCACCGGACCAGCAACTAATTAGCAACAAAAATTCTGCTGAACATTTAACCCGTTATCAAAAAAATCTTTATATGAAAAAATTATAAAAACAAACAAATAAGCCACATTGTTTTCCCTAATATTACCACAACGGATAAAATAATGAGATCAACTCGAATACTGTTAAATGTAATCCGAAGACTGTTAAAGTATGAAGGAAAAAATTTATTCAACCAGTTGAAATTAATAACAATGAGTGCTCCCGTGGGAAGGCCCTGTTCTTAATCCCTAGCTTGCCTTTACCGACTGGCTGGAGTGGAGTCGCGAGAGCTTTACGCTCGGAGGGTGGATGTGAAACGTAAGTGGCGAGTGAGCAACGTGATGAGACCATAAGGGAGCAAATGATCGTTGTATAAAGTCCAGTGACACATCTCCACCCTTTAGCCGCTCAAATGATGTTGTTTCAGTTTCATTATAAGTAGGTTTTTGTAACCAATCTGATGCTGATTTTTACATTTTGATTAATTGAGATTATAGATGGTTATTATTTTATTTACCTTATTATAGATATATTATGTATATAAATATATATATTAACACATACACAACGATATCGAAAAAAATACTCGTATATCTAAGTGTTTGAATAAAAAATACTAATATTCTCAACCATCAAAGTCATCAGTTTGTTTTTAACAAATAACTTTTATCTGAGAAATAATTTCAACTATGATGCTCATCTCAGGTCTGCATAACAATAACATTATCAACTTTGTTAATTAATCAGGTAGCATGCTAGTTTTCGAGATGTTCAATGCAGACAACGAGCATAAAAAAGCCCTCGAAACTATACCAACGTCTATCAACAGTCCTATAACTGAGGAAGACCAATATAGACTGGTGGGCGTCGTAACATTTGTGCCCCCAGCACAGAAAAGGAAGTTAAAAGAAAGTTCCTCTGGAAAACAAATAGGGCATTACAAAGCAGTCTGTTTAAGAGGCACAGACTGGATCGAGTACGACGACATGCTGCGGGCTGGAAAGATAATTAAGTCCAAAACCCTAGTCAGCATTCAATTATTGTTTTACGAAAAAAATTAATAAAAGTTAAATTACAAATATTTGTTTTAATAAGAAAGATGATAACCTTATTTTTTGTTGCTGATCAGTTGCTTGTCCGGTGCACCTTCATAGATATTGTGCCGCCCAGCAACAAAATCAATCGCTGTCATAACCGCAAAAAAGATAATTTTTCCTTAATGACCTTGATAACGGGTTAAATGTTCAGCAGAATTTTTGTTGCTAATTAGTTGCTGGTCCGGTGCACCTTCGTTGATATTGTGCCGCCCAGCAACAAAATCCACCGCTGTCATATCCGGAAAAAATGTCATTTTTCGTTAATGACCTTAATTACGGGTTAGGTATTCAGCAAAATTTTTGTTGCTAATTAGTTGCTGGTCCGGTGCACCTTCATAGATATTGTGCCGCCCAGCAACAAAATCCACCGCTGTCATAATCGGAAAAAATGAAATTTTTCCTTAATGACCTTGATAACGGGTTAAATGTTCAGCAGAATTTTTGTTGCTAATTAGTTGCTGGTCCGGTGCACCTTCGTAGATATTGTGCCGCGCAGCAACAAAATCCACCGCTGTCATAATCGGAAAAAATGAATTTTTCCTTAATGACCTTGATAACGGGTTAAATGTTCAGCAGAATTTTTGTTGCTAATTAGTTGCTGGTCCGGTGCACCTTCGTAGATATTGTGCCGCCCAGCAACAAAATCCACCGCTGTCTTAATCGGAAAAAAATTACATTTTTCCTTAATGACCTTGATAACAGGTTAAATGTTCAGCAGAATTTTTGTTGCTAATTAGTTGCTGGTCCGGTGCACCTTCGTAGATATTTTGCCGCCCAGCAACAAAATCCACCGCTGTCATAATCGGAAATAATGAAATTTTTCCTTAATGACCTTGATAACGGGTTAAATGTTCAGCAGAATTTTTGTTGCTAATTAGTTGCTGGTCCGGTGCACCTTCGTAGATATTGTGCCGCCCAGCAACAAAATCCACCGCTGTCATAATCGGAAAAAATGAAATTTTTCCTTAATGACCTTGATAACGGGTTAAATGTTCAGCAGAATTTTGGTTGCTAATTAGTTGCTGGTCCGGTGCACTTTCATAGATATTGTGCCGCCCAGCAACAAAATCCACCGCTGTCTTAATCGGAAAAAATGACATTTTTCCTTAATGACCTTGATAACGGGTTAAATGTTCAGCAGAATTTTTGTTGCTAATTAGTTGCTGGTCCGGTGCACCTTCATAGATATTGTGCCGCCCAGCAACAAAATCCACCGCTGTCATAATCGGAAAAAATGAAATTTTTCCTTAATGACCTTGATAACGAGTTAAATGTTCAGCAGAATTTTTGTTGCTTATTAGTTGCTGGTCCGGTGCACCTTCGTAGATATTGTGCCGCCCAGCAACAAAATCCACCGCTGTCATAATCGGAAAAAATGAAATTTTTCCTTAATGACCTTGATAACGGGTTAAATGTTCAGCAGAATTTTTGTTACTTATTAGTTGCTGGTCCGGTGCACCTTCGTAGATATTGTGCCGCCCAGCAACAAAATCCACCGCTGTCATAATCGGAAAAAATGAAATTTTTCCTTAATGACCTTGATAACGGGTTAAATGTTCAGCAGAATTTTTGTTGCTTATTAGTTGCTGGTCCGGTGCACCTTCGTAGATATTGTGCCGCCCAGCAACAAAATCCACCGCTGTCATAATCGGAAAAAATGAAATTTTTTCTTAATGACCTTGATAACGGGTTAAATGTTTAGCAGAATTTTTGTTGCTAATTAGTTGCTGGTCCGGTGCACCTTCGTAGATATTGTGCCGCCCAGCAACAAAAACAACCGCTGTCATAAGAGGAAAAAATCGAAATAAAAAATTTAAAAAAAAATTTTTTTTTTTTAAATATATAATATTTTTTCAATATTTTTATACTATCTTACAGCAACAAATTAGCAACAAATTCAGACCCAATAACCGACTCAATATGTGCTCACTTCATTATTTTACTGCTAGCTTATGTGAAAGATAGCAGTGACTCGATTTCTGAGGAACTGGCTTGAGCAACAAAATCGAAATAGCAGCAACTAATTAGCAACTAATTAGCAACTAATTCCTAAATAAGTTTCAAATGTTTCTGCTAACTTTTCACTGCTAGCTTGATAGACCTAAAATGGTTGCGTATTGGGAACATATCGCTATCTCCCTCGCACAACGGCACAGTAATGGCGATTCGGAGAACCGTGATGTCATTGGACATATTATGCATCATTTTACTGACATTTGACAACCACCCCTTCCAGCAGATCTGAATGGCGTCTAATTTACTTATTTTTGTTCTGAGTCATAAAATTCTTTCGATAATATGTTTTAGGAGAAATAACATAATTTTTTTTTTATAGTATAGTCCGACAAACGAGCCAGTGGGTCATCTGATGTTAAGTGATCTCCACCGCCCATGAACATCCACGATACCGAAAGTATCATGTATGCGTTGTTGGCCTTAAAGGACAGGAATAGGGATTAGGGAAGGGAAGGGGGAATCTGGGCCTCCGGTTATCTCACTTACTATACGAAACGCGACAAGTAAACTGTCACTTTACGTTGGTTTTCTGTGAGACAGTGGTACTACCCCGGTCGAGCCGGCCCATTCATGCTGTAGACAAATATGTCTACAGCGTGGCTCTACCACTTCCTAAATTAAATAAAAAAAAACAAGTCAACTATCCTATTAGCCCTGAAAGCTACATAGGTGGAATCTTAATCAGGGATCACAAACTTTCTTCTTTATGACCATGCGAATGAGACCACCTTGTTTGTGAGAAGCAACAGACATATGGAAGAAGACCACTTAAATCAGATAGAAGGCATCAGTTTAGAATTAAGCTTCAAAAAAACTGTAGTAACACAAAGATTGACTATGACAATGATTCAAAGATAGCAAACTGTGAATGTGTTCACTTATATGTCTATTGGCAAGCTCTCATTTAAATAACAGTGGATATGTGGACAAAGGTCATCATCTACATTCTGATTCTTCAAAAAAAAAATCGAAGAAATGAAAACAAAACTACAAAAATCAGGCTTGGCAGAGCATTAATATTTCCCATCTATTCTATGCTACTGAAATATGGACCCTAAGAGGAAAAGAAAATACACACTCTCGAAAAATGAGCTTCAATGAATGCTTGGAATATTAAGGACTCTAATCTCTATCCTTGAATATCTCAGCTATACACAGTGTCTTTATAAGTTGCATGGAGCTTAAAGTAAATTGCAATGAGTTGGACTGACCAAGTCAAGATCTTGTTTAAGGTCTGCCTCTACAATGACACCAGAAAAATGGTGAAGAATTGTAAGGAATGTCAAAAATCCAAAAACAACAACCACCAGCATTGTCAAGACTGTGAAAACTAAGAGGTGAGATAGATTAAACGTTTTGAAATTGTATATTTCTTTAGAATATCATGATGCATTCCACTGTTACAAATGTTTAGGCACCTGCTAAGTTAACTATTCAAGTAATTTAGAAAAAATACACATTTATCTCAATCACTCATTAATATAGTCCAGTTTGTCATTCAATTTATAATAAGATAAAAAATGCTAAAATTACTCAGTAGATGTTTTAGATGACTCTGGGACTGTTGGTACTCCATCTTTACCCAGGGTCGCCCTTTTCATGGCGTGTTTAAACATCATAATTCAATCATATAGTACTAATATTTTTTACTCACAATTATTGTCATCAAGAATAAAATTAAGCTTGATATTAATTATGCACACTTCTTAATTGACGAATAAACAAAATTTACCTTAATTTCTTCACCAATAAGGCCATGTACCAGATTAGTGGCTCTGATAATGCCCTCTTCGTCCTCAGGTGCCGTCGCGTCCAGGGTCCTAAGGTCAAACCAGGAGGGCATACGAAAACCAGCGTTTAAAGTTACAGGTACAGTAGCTGCTGTTGGGCATATCACTTTAACGTGCGGGCCTCTGATGGAGGCAATCGTGCTCGCCCATCCATGACTGCAACATACAATTACCCATTACCACGCTGACGCTAAAATAAATACCTACTTGTTAGAGATAACACCAATTACTAACCCAGTGTCCCCAAGACCATGTAGAAATATAAGCTGAAAAAATAGATAAATTAAAAGAGGAGCCAAATTTTATCAGAATTTACACCATTACATTGACAACATACCGAAGCTGTTTGCCTTGCAGTTGCCGCAATAATTACAGGATTCGGTTCCATTATTAAATATTTCCTATTACTTGGTAAGAAATCAATACCTACGACTACCTGTCAAGTGTCAACTGCGACAGGGGGGTGCCACTTAGAATAAACTAGTGATGGTCAACTCGAGTTACTAACTCGAGTTAACTCGATTTGAGCTTAGATCGAGTTGAATTCTTCCTAACTCGAGCTGGATTGCTGCGGTAAATGAAGAAGCGAACTGATTGACACACTCACTCTATCTCATTCTTATTCGCGCGCAGCGATCATTTGTGTGTGACTATATTCATTAGGCTAGACTGCTTCGGTGGCGCAGTTGTAATTGCGCATACGTTACCACTGCTGTGCTGAGGTCTCGAGTTCGATCCCCGAGTCGGGTAAAGTGATATTGGGTTTTTCTATCTAGAAATTCTCAGTATAAGCCCGGAGTCTGGAATTT
This sequence comes from Laothoe populi, assembly GCA_905220505.1. NCBI lineage: Eukaryota > Metazoa > Arthropoda > Insecta > Lepidoptera > Sphingidae > Laothoe > Laothoe populi. The sequence goes on along the minus strand of HG992147.1, from coordinate 10,545,358 downwards.
GTGCCCGGTATGGCGATAGACTCGTCCCCTATCACATTATGGGACCGAAATAAATTCGGCGTAATGTGGGTGTACAGGTTACACCTCTGCCTACCCCTTCGGGGATTACAGGCGTGAGTGTATATGTATGTATATGCTAGAGACATATTATTATGTCACTGACACTTAGTCATATTAAGTCACTTCAATGCAGATTTGTGGTTAATTTTTGAGTGCCGGTAATGCCGGTTTGTTGTTTTTTTTTTAATTAATTAGAATTGTCTCAATACATGTTTATTACGAATCTGTTCCTTTTTTAATATTATCGCGAAACAGAGTCATTAAATTGGAATAAAAACTAAACAAATCATACATTTCATCTAGTTAACTCGAGTCGTGTTTTATCCCGAGTTGGCACATCTATAGAATAAACCATAGACATTTTTTATTTATTTCATTCTCTCTATAAAAGAGAAGGCAAAGGTTTTCCACCATGCAGCCTTGTCTGTCGTTATTTTTCCGAATCTGGGTAATTGAAAGTCTTCTTCTTATCTGGTTTATATAAGTCAAAAGGCCAAAGCCATGTCTGTTGTTGTTATCCATTTAAAAGGGGAAAGCCATGTCCGATATTTTTCCATTCTACAAGCCGAAGCCATGTCTGTAATAATTACCATTCAAAAGGCCAAAACCATGTCTAAAATAGTCACAATTCAAAAGGCCAAAGCCATGTCTGAAATAGTTACAATTTAAAAGGCCTAAGCCATGTCTGAAATTTTGTTTTCACTTAAATCACAAAAACGTCACATCACATTCCCGCCATTTTCAGAAGTGGGGGGGGGGGGGGGGGAGAGGGGGTGGTGTGACGTTTTATTTGTGATTATAGATTATTATTTTTATAGTAAATTAATTAATTATTTCGGACATGACCTTGAAAAATATCGGACATGGCTTTCCCCTTTTAAAAGGATAACAACAGACATGCCTTTGCCTCTTGACTTTTATATTAAGCTTGTCAAAAACTTTATTCGTTTAAAACATTGACTTATATTCTATAGACACGAACTGTCGTACAAAAAAGATGTTCCGAAAACCTTGTCCGCCCACTAATGCCATCTATCATTTTACTAAGAACTATTTGGAAGTTATAACTCCCATCACTATCTCTCGAACGGGACTTTCCGCGCGCTAAAACGGGACAAACTATATAATGTATTTTGTTTTGAAATATAGACTTCCCGTGTTCAAAATTGAAATTAATTAATATTTATTGATATTACGTTCTAAACATTATGAAATTATGTTATTTACCTTATATACTATTAACAGTTTCACTGAAAATCAATTTAAGGCAGATTTGTTCGGGAATGTCGCTACAAATAACTGGTGTGCATGTAGTGTAGGTGGCATGAAGCATACTAACGTCGGTGTGGAGTATACACCTCAACTCGGTGGAACAAAATGTTTGTTCTGGTCGCCGCATCTAGTACGTAGTACATATAGATCGCTGGTTTAAAATATGTATTTGTGTTTTTCAGTAAGAAAACATAACAAGTCATGCAGAGTATTAGGATAAATTGCTGGCACGGAATATTTCTCGATGCTTACACATACTCTACTATTTTTTTGCCTAACAGTCGTCGTCACATCCATAATACTATGGAGTTATGAGAGGCCTCGATTTTACAAGGTGGGTATAGCTGCTATAAATGCGGACTACACACGTCTATAGTTATGACTATATCGTTTTAATTGTTCACTTGGACGGTGCCATCCATTAAATCGTCTTTGATAAACTAATATGTTATGTACATATCAAAGGTTCGGTCATTATAGTCTCAGATTTTTACGATTTAAATTTAGTAGACAAAAGTTTCTTTAAACAAGCTGTATGTATGATTTTTGAAAAATCATCCCTGAAAGGGGCAAAGTGAGGTTAAACTTATGAGGATGATTAGATGCAATCTCAAGATTCAGGCACAACAACTGAGAGGCTGGACAATCGCTACAGGTGCCTCAGTGCAGAGGACAACTCCTTGGATTGTATACTTCTGCTCCCGAAAATAACCTCCACGCGGGCGGAGCCGCGAGCAACAGCTAGTAATATATAATTTCATAACGTATAGAACGTAATATCAATAAAGGACAATGGGCGAATTTGTATGAGCCCTGTCCCCACCCACCAACAGACACCATACATATACATTATTATTAAGTGTACTATAAAAACTCTTACCACATCATTTAAATTTAATAAATCAATGGAGATTCCTTACAAAATAAAAAAACATAAATTAAAATGTTCTTAGTAAACATTGCTATTTTATTGAATTTTTTTACTATTTTGACATACTTTTAATAAATATATAAAGAAATATGGTCGCGTAACATTGTGTTACATTTGATAGGCAATTTCACCAGGAACTGTTCGCCAAGTAACTAAACCTTAAGAACTACCGATAGCTAAAACAGCCTGTTTGGATATTTGAGCTTAGAACCTTTGGCATATAATACAAAATCTGATGCTGATCTGATGATGGTAGGGAAAGGAAAGATAAACTGGATCGTGGAAAATGTAATAGTTGGAGACGTCTTGTTTGCTCGTATATGTTTAGTACTCTGTGTAATTGCAGAAGTTAAAATCTTTCCACAACAGATGAAAGCAATAGCAAAAATATTATCGGAGCTCGTGAACTACATTAGTTAAACACGTCCCGTTTGGACATAAACGTTCAAAAACCTAAGCAATTACAGAAACACCCTACATACGTGGTGTAACACGACCGCCATTCATAGCATGGATGGCATGAATACTTTTTAGTACTTTGTTTTTACAAATATCAAAAGAGATTTAAAATAATGATTGTCTTATGAAAAACTATTCATTTATGGTTGTTCTTATTTTTTGCATGTATGTTTAAAATAATGATATCAGACGAATTAAAAACATAATACTATTTTATTATAATATTTACTAACGACCCCCCGGGTTTGCACGATTGTTGTCAACCTTTGGAGACAGGTACATGTCAATGTGAACTCTTTCTAGATGATTTTAAAATCATATTGCATTATTTTGATTTAGCCCTTATGGTTTAGCCGGAGTAAGTTTTTTTTTGGAGCGGCAATGTGACCACACTGCTCCTGATGGTAAGCGCAGTGCCGTCCAGATAGAGTAACAATTAGCGAGAGACAGTAATGTAATCACCCGAAAATATAATTAGACGATACGATTATCAAACTTTGACTTTACTGTACATTCTACAAATATAATATGTAAGTATTAGGTATACATTTAAACCTTCGGGAAAAATATACAAATGATATTTATCATGTCGAGGCTGTCGAGAGGGCCCTCTCCGATCTTCAGATATAGTATCACAATGCAATCGTGTGATATTTCAGTAGAAATAACATAAGTTATTTAACAGAGTTAAATAACTTGTAATAACTTCAGAGTTTATTAAACTACTGCCAGTTCCGAATGCAGTTATCCTACGGAGAGGATGGCCAGAAACTCTATGGTCGCGTTTTCGTGCAAGAAATCCCCGTTTCTCCCATCCCCGTTCTTCAGGGTGTTCCACTCGCAATGCGGAATGACCTTAGTGTCCTAGGTATGGATATCCGCTGCGATCTTAATCCAAGGAGTCACATCGAGGGCGTAATATCCGCCACCTCCCGCAGGGTCGGAATCCTTTTTTCACGCCCGGTCAGCTTTACCGCTTATATAAAGCGCAGGTGAGGCCAGGAATGGAATACTGCTCGCACCTCTGGGACGGTTCCGCAAAATACCTTCTTGATGCCTTGGGTGGGTTGCAGCGGCGGGCCATCCGCATTTTGAATGATGCAGACGTAACAGTCTGGAGCCGCTACAGCTGCGTAGGGATATTTCCTCGCTTAGCGTGTTCTACCGTCTGTATCATGGCGAATGCTCTGAAGAATTGTTTGATCTTATTCCATCCTCTCCCTTTCATACCAGAACCACGTGTACTGGATTGAAAGAAGGAAAAGATTTTTTATTGTCGGAACGTTAAAACACATTAAAAAAAAATGCAAAACTTACAATAATAATAATTGATCCGACAATGGGGGTCCCTATTCAGCTGCGTGCTGCAGTACAGGCCAACCAGTGACGTACACATGATATACAAAATAAAAACTCTTAAAAACTAGCCAGTATTAAATATAACCTAGTAACAAAAATAAACCTGAATTAAGCGTAATATTGCGGAGCCACAGCTTCGTGGTATCTACTACCCCGGCCCGAACCAAGAGGTTCGCAAACTCGTATTTTTGCCGCACCATCAATCTGTGGAACAGTTTGCCAGCTACCGTGTTCCCTCCTTCCTATGATCCTGGGTCCTTTAGGCGTAGTGTGAAGAAGCTAATCAGCAGGCTGGCATGATTATGTTGAGTTGCGATGGATAGACTGCCGCTTGCTACTCTATCTGGAGGTGAAGTGTGGTCACTATGCCGCGCCAGCAAAAAAAAAAGTTGACGAAGCATTCGTTAGGTCTCCCGTAGTCTCGCGAGAACGCGAGTCGCTACCGCAAAATTGCAACCTTGTCGGTTTTATGTAAGACAGCGGTAACATACCAGTTGACCATTCAAGATGTAGAAAAAAAAAGATTATAATGTAGCTCTACCATCTATATACTATGTTATAGCACGGCGTAATATAGTAAAATCAGCAAAAATAAAATTTTCTATATAAAACAAAAATGTGAATTAAAAAAAAACTCAATACTTTTCGTTGTTGTCGTCATACCAAAAAATCATCACCTTGCTAAGATTAATCGATTGAGACCAATTTCAAACCTGTTGACGGGTGGGGACACTTGACCCATTGTCCTTTCAATTCTGAATACGGGAAGTCTATATTTCACAGCAAAATTAATTATATAGTTTGTCCCGTTTTTGCGCGCGAAAGTCCCTTTCGAGAGAAAGTGACGGGAGTTATAACTTCCAAATAGTTCTTAGTAAAATGAATAGATGGCATTAGTGGGCGGACAAGGTTTTTGGAAATTCTTTTTTCTTCGACAGTTCGTGTCTATAAAATATAAGTCAATGTCTTCACATAACATTTATTACAGATTGAAAGTGGGTCCATAATTCAAACGTTTGAAATGAGGAGCCATTTAGAACTGGAAAAAATACGATGTAGATATTTATTAAAATTAAATGTGTATTAGTAGATAGTGTTTATATATGATGCTGTAATATTGCTTTTTAACTAGAGATTTTTAAATTTTTTTGCATACAGCGCATTGTTTTTCATAAAATAATCAGCCAAATAAAACATATTACAGTAGGTATTGTTGAGTAATACATATATTTTATATTCTAGTATATAAAAATACTAATAAAATTATATCAATTCAGCTATAAAACACATTTTATCTGGCTCCTTAATACTGATGTTTATAGGAAATGTATCTGCTAAAATGATCAATGATATCGAAAAACAATAACACAGCCATTCAGTTGAAAATGCCACTAAATATATGTTTTACACATATTTATTTAATACATATTTTGAAATATGAACCATTCAGAAAAAGGTCTTTAAAGACTTTAAATAGTTTAATCAATATATTGACAGTTGGAGGGCTATTTGATTTATGCGACATTTTCGAAAAGTAACATGTTTAAAAAAAACTTTTTTGTTCTTCACTATGAAAACACTGTTGAGTGGATTTTAGTAGAATTAATATATTACTTGTATACGTATCTTACGTACTGCATCTTTATTACTTATTTTTGAGCATTATTTCCAAAATAAATGTGCCCTGAAGAAAATGAGCTCAGTTTTACCAGTTGATTTGAGCGCCAAAAAGTTCACAAAACATTGAAACTAGGCACAAAAGATGCAGAAAAATTTGCTTATTCTGAATAATATGTATCTCAATATCGCAAAAAATGACGCGCAATCACATAGCCCGCCAACCGTCGATATATATATTTAAAAGATTATGCTTATAAGTTTTATAAGTTAATTATAATTTAGATTTGCGCATCAAATGTTATTTTAAATATATATTTATTTCATGCAATGATTATGTCCTTTATGATGTCCCCATTTAATACACAGAAAATACATAATATTTTTTTATTGGCGACTGTCAAAAAAAGCAGAGTCTTATAAAAGTAAGACAATAAGAAATAACACTATAAAATTAAAGTAACATGTAATATCAACATGGCTTTATACATATGCGCAGTATGAAACATTACATAACACTGGATACAATTAACCGAATGTTAGAGAAATTACTGCATCAATTTAATATTATTTACCTATCAGTTTCTTAAACGAAGTGAAGCCATACTCGTAACCAACCAAATATTACTTCAGTCCCATTGTCTTCATAGTTCTTTCCACTCTGCGCATACTAGTATGATTATTATTAATGCTTTAATTACATTTTATAATTACATCTCATAATCACAATATAACTTTAAATTTAGATTACCGTAAATTAACACAATTCATTGGATTTATTGTGCACTATTTGAAATCACTGTATATGTATAAATAGAATACAATTTTATAATATTTAACATGATTGACTACATTACAGCACCCTGAATATTGTCCAGCAAAACAACGCTGCAATAGGGTGATCTTAAAGTAACATACATACATACATTACATACACAATTCCACAGCTCTCACATTGCGCACCATTAGAAAAATAAATTATAGATGCTCCTAAACTATCAAATTTCATTTATCTTGGCATGTGTTCGCTGCACATCTGAAACATAATAGATTGGTTCAAATATTGTCTACTGGTATTAAGCAAACTACACAATGAAAAATTAGTTTTATTAGGCCTGCTAGAGATTTAGCCGAGTTGTTACATTAGATTCAACAGTATTTGTTAAACAAAAAGCCAAAACAATTTATTATGCTTTCATCCAGCTCGTGCTGTTTGGAAAAGCCAGCAGTATTCACTCAAGCTCTTTTTGGGTTTTAATTTCAGCGCGTTCAGGCACCAATCTTCTTTGTCAAAAGATTTAAGGCCACATAGCAATCATCGATGCCAGGAATAACAAAACCTGTACAAATTAACGACAGGTTTTCGTCCACATGTTTAGTACTACGACTACTACAACTCTATGAATTGTATACCTATTAAAAATAACCACCACGTGGGCGGAGCCGCGGCCAACATCTAGTATTTAAATATAACGATGATGATAATATAATGATACTTGGTTCAACAACGTATGGCCAATTTCAATAAGCAATCTCAATCCGCATTTGCAGATCAAACCAGGAAATAAACCAATCAAACTATGTCATTCGTAGGTGTGGCACTCAAACATAGCTCTTACTCTGGCTATCTATGGCTCATTTGTTGAAACAATCTGTAGTTTAGAATTAGGATCGTTTATCGAAATTGACCGTTAGTCACACTTGCGACTCGTGAGGGTCCTCGGCATACATCCGGACACAGCGTATGACGCCGCTAGAGTTGTGAACATAAACATCATTTTACGGCGATATTAAATATCACAAACAAAACAACATTAAATACCATTAATCTTGGTATCGTATAAGTTGTATCGTTACACATATCTGGTTGGAACTGATTATTATAGTACAACACGGTCACAATATCTGTGCACGTCTCTGGAATGCGATGACCCTCCCGCTTCTCTTTTCACCTCCCCGCGCACGCCCTATCGTGTCAGTACGGTTTGCATTTTGGTTGCCGATACGTATTTCGATATTTCGTTATTTTCATCTCACTATTGTTTTGTTTTAAAAATATATTGTTACGTTTGGTTTAAAATAAAAATAGAATGCTTTCTTCTTCTTTTTTAAAATATATGGCTCCACCGTTATGACAGTGATTGAGAAGTGAGTGAGAAGTATAGATATTGTCCCTTGACAGATAGCTTTTAGTTTTATGATTTCGGCCCGAAGTAACCTACAGATAACATTAAAAAGCATGGAAAGAAAAACAAACAACTCTCTCAGTTTATAAATTATAAATAATATTTCAAAGAAAAGAATAGAATGCTTTATTTTTTACGCAAGCGAACAATGTTGCCCTTGTCAGACACATCACAAAATAAATCATGAGAACTAATTAAATTATGATAGCTAGCAGGTACTATTATTTAAATAACTTATATTACTACGTATATGTAATGCAGGATATAAAACTGATAAAGAAAGGAAAAATATAACCTTTCATTAAATTATGCTAAAAAAACAAACACATAAAAACATAATAACAATAAACACAAAGACCATACATTTAAAAGAATCGCTTAATTCTATTACAAAAAAATATATGATTTTTAATATTTCTAGTGATACTTGTTTCACACACTGTACTTGAGCGTCGACGTGACGTCATCGAAGCGAGGTGCACAGATAATGTGACCGTGTAGTAGTTATAAATATGGTTACTATATTAATGATCTATCTCAAATTATTCTATTATCTTTATGAGGATATTTCAAAAATATTTAATTGTTTTTATAGTATGTGCACTATTTATATACATTATAATATAACACATCACTTACAGCAGTTGAGCAGGATATTGGTGTATAATTTGTTTGTGAATTTGGGGAGTTTGGAAAGATATTCATCTGAACATGTGGCTGTGGGGGAGGCGGGTGAGGGGGGTGCGTGGCGAGGGGAGACACTGGAGGAGCGGTGCCACTGCCACACAATCCATTTGTGTTACTCGGACTTCCTGTAGTTGATAGCCGTGAAAATGCCGCAAGTGCATCAGGAAAATTTGGTGGTGTAGCTGGAGTATTGCATGGCGTCATTAATTGCTGAAAAAAAATATGTACAAGAACATGATAATATTCATTGTTTAACGTGTTTCACACTCAATTGATCAACTCATATCACACATTTAATGTAATAAAATACAAATCTAATATTTATAATTTTAAATTGAATATAGTTGACAGTGTAAGTAAAAATTTTTAATATAAATCTGGTAGATATAAAGTTAGTTGCGAGAGTTCTTTTTTTGCTAAACACCCAACAGTCACACACAGAGTACCGACCCCACAAAAAATCAGTGGGGTGGGTATCAAAAACTACGAGGGGCTACGGTCCCACAACATTAAATCCCCGAAACAAACATTTGTGGATCGCAATATATTAATAATATGCAAAATAAGTGTGCAACTAGTACACATAAACAGCTGTAAATAATTCACTGAGAAGTGCAGTAGTTGGTTTGCTTTGGTTAAGTAGATGTACCTGTCTATATTGTGGCGCTGCTATACCATTGGCTCCAGCAGGAATGGCAACCTCTTGAAAAAATATAGATAGTGCTGTCTGTAACAGAAGCCATTCGGTGTAAATAACATGTACATTAACATTCATTAATTAAATATTAGTGGGGTACTTTGAAAATAAAAAGTGTGAGAGATGTTTCGGAGATTGTGTAGAGGTGACTTGCATGGTCCTCATTATTTCATCACCTCTACAAAAAATTATCACAATAAGTTGAAGCGTTAGTGCTACTCTGTAGATAATTTTATTTACAGCATGAATAGGCCCACTCAACCTTAAATGAGTGAGATTTTTAGAGGCTGAAAATACCCTTCTCTGTTCAAATGTCTATTGTATTCCTTTGAGGGCAGCAGCTCACTTAAGATCTTTTGTTCCTGTGGGCTGGTCATGAGTGATGGTGTGCATTTACTGTCAGGTGACCCCTTGGTTGTTTGTTGGCTAAGCCATAAAAAATATCAGACTATGTATTTCCTTAAATAACAAAATTATTATAAATGTATATATTTTTTATATATAATCTAGTGTAATGGCAGGTATAATAATTATGCTAGTACATATACATATGTGTATACATAAGTTGATATATGTTTTTGTATTTTATTATTCTTTTTTTTTAATGAATAGTCCTACAAACAATTTTATTGTCTACTTGATTAATAAACAAATTGTTTTTCATCTCATTAAAATTATAGGGTTTTAGTAAAATCACACTATTAGTTATCTCAACTATTTACATGGTATTAATATAGTCAAAAATAGCATAACAATCAGAAAAAACAAGAAAAATGTTATTAACCCCAAACCTACTAGAATGTTTAAGAACATCCCATGACCAACAACACAGTAATTCTGTTTGAACATTAATTTACGGGACCTACTATATATTTCTTGTATTATATATAGTAATGCAGAACACTAGTTTTTCAGGATTCATGTGTATCCGACTGCCAAGGAAGAGTTATTTACTACAAATTCAAGCCAGTTTTAAATTCCTGATGAGTGTCTATCTGTTGGCCAGATTGTGTTTTGTAAAAGCATAACACTGTTGCTTTATTTTATGAATTAGTTGTAAAAGAGGTTGGAATTTGAAATTATTGTTGAAATAAGTAATGATTTTATGAATAATAAACTTCCTTGAGTTTATGTTTGGCCAGTGCCTTAAAAGATTTAAAATTGGATTGATGTCTAGCTTACATTGTCAATAAATAGAAAATTGTATTTTAGTTAGTAGTATTTTATAGTTTGTCTCTCTTAAATAAACTGAAAATGTTATTATGTGAAGCCTTTCATTCCTTATTTATTTGATAGAACCATGTATATTATCAATTATAATAAATATAAATATTGAAAACATGCAAGCAAACACATAATATATACTTTTAATTTTAATGCACCAACAACACACAACATTTTGCCAAGTGTTTGAGAACCAAAAAAAGTATGGAGACTTCATATGGAGCATAACTTCACAGTCTCAAAAAGAATATCATGAAAATGTCAATGAGACAAAAAAATGATTTTCTTCATTATATGGTGAACGGAATATATCAACACCAACAATTTATACTGCTCTAACTCGAAATTTAGGTAAATTCGTTTGTTTATACCAATTTGTTTAACCAGTCATGGATCATAAGCTTGCCGGGGGTATGTTCAAACACTGGCCACTTTCGCTGTTCTTACATGCTATTTTTAACTTAATGTCATGGAAATAAAAATGATTTTGGCTTGTATTTTACTCCCAACTTTTTTTTAATATCCTTATATGCACAAGTGATAAATGTGGTTATTAATATCTTATAAAAAAACTTGAACAAAAATACGAAAATAAAGATGTTATAAATTCAAGTTAGTGTAGTATAAATGGTTGGGGTCGATATATTAAAAAATATGAAGCAGATACTAAAGTTGTAGCATATTATTTAACATAATATATGGTTAAAATATATGCCTTTATTTGACAAGTTTATATTAGGTTCTGACGCTCAATTAAAACAATGTCCACCACATATAACAACAATGGATATTAAAATAGAATAAGAAAAATACATTTTTAGTAGGTATTTAAAATGTAATCAAATTAGATGTTAATATTGTGGCGGCCGCACACAAAAATGTATTTATTAAGTGTGCAATTTATTATTATATACACGTATAATTAAATTCAACTTGTATTATGTATGTTTGCTTAATGTGTGTTATTACGTCAATATCAACCAACATGTCAATACATTGGCTGTTCCCGTCAACCGTGTAACGTAATCTCTAATCAACGTAAATATTATTATTATCTTTACTAGGTATTACGCTACAGCAATAGGCTTTACGCGTTTCCCATAGGAAGTAGGATAGTTTTAGAATAACAATGATAATGAAAATACAGTATTATATATTTTAGCAACAGCGTTGAAGGCTATATTTTCAAAAACAAAATAGCAGCCATTTCATGATTAACTTTGTTTGTTTACATAAATTATGATATTCACCTCAAATTGCCAATGAGCAGCTTGTAGTAATTGTTTAGCTTGTTCTTGAGCACATCCTGCAGCTAGTACAAACTGATTTATCATAACTTGTTCGCGTAAAGTTGATTCCATCTTAGTAAAATGAACTAAAAATATAAAACTATCCGTCCAGTCAGACTGTGCAAGAAATAACAAGTATGTAAAGCGATCGAATAAAATGTCACAAAGAATGCGCATTCACTTTAGCAGTAGTACTAGTGGGCATTGCTTTTTAACGAGCGAAAACGAGAGATCCGAAGTTTACGCAACTGTCAACCATACGCTTATGTTTTCATCGTAATATAATTTTACACACAGACTAAAAGATTTTAAGAGGTTTATTGCATCTACTGGCATCTAGGCCATGATACAGTCTGCACAGATGTAAAATAAAAACCAAACAAAATACAATATATTAGATCTTTAGGTACTTCGGAAATTGCCGTTTTATATTAAAAATATGATTTTTTTCCGACTTGCCCCGACTTTCCGTATATACTCTTTGGGCCTCGACTATTTCCAACCTCACCTTTACCCGGAACTTGGAAGTATGATCGTAAACCTTATAGCCTGTCATTTGCGTGTTTAAAAAAATAATAATTTGACAGTAGTACATTGATAACAGTTGTGACTACTGCTGAAAAAAAAATGGCGGGAATGTGATGTGATGTTGTATTGTGATTAATAAGTGAAAAAATTATTTCAGACATGGCTTAGGCCTTTAAATTATGACTATTACAGACATGGCTTCGGCCTTTAAATTGTGACTATTACAGACATGGCTTAGGCCTCTTGAATTGTGTTTATTTCAGACATGGCTCTGACCTTTAGAATGAGAAAAATATCGGACATGGCTTCCCCCTTTTGAATGGATGAAGACTGCAGGCATGGCTTCGGCCTTTTGTATAAGTTAAAACCAGAGAAGAAGAAGACTTTAATTCTAGCCCAGATTTGGAAAAAAAAACGACAGACATGGCTGCATGGTGGAGAACCTTTGCCTTCTCTTTTATAGAGTAAATAAATAAAAAAAAAATGATAACAGTTGTCACTTGTCAGCAATAAATTGGTGTTTAAATTTTTAAAATAATTGTATTTTTTAATGTAATTCAATCATGTTAATAATCAATAATGTATTATGGATAGGCGTCATTTTCATAATTTGTCTATCTGAGAGTTCATGTACTAAAGAAAACAGTGAGAATGAAAATAACGCATTACATACGGAACGTATTGAAACATCGAACGTAAATTTAGAGAACAATTTCGACAGAAGTTACGAGAATGTACCATACACATTATCAAGGCCGAAGAGAACCAGTGAGCGGAATGTCACGAGTCCCATCGAAGCTAGCAATAATATTGAAACTGTTGAATCTACGTCGGCGACTTTAGTTGTTGAAAATGCAAATCCCGTTTATGATGTAGGGTCGAGTAATTCCTCGTTATTTTCAATTACTCAAGTGAATATTTCGTCGTCGGCAACGCCTAATGCTTCAGTAAATCCTTCAGATGCAGCTCCTCTACCTGAAAAGAGTTCTGCTGAAGATGAACACAACAGCTCGATGGCTATATTTTTTGTCCTATGTATATTGGCGCTTGGAATTCTGTTGATTCACCTTATGTTGCAGACAGGCTTCTCCTACCTTCCTGAAAGTGTTGTAATTGTATTCCTTGGAGCTCTGATTGGTATGATTATCAATTTAATGTCTATTAAAAATATTGCTAATTGGAGAAAAGAAGAAGCATTTTCTCCAACTGCATTTTTCTTAGTGTTACTTCCACCAATTATATTTGAATCAGGTTACAATCTTCATAAAGGCAACTTTTTTCAGAACATTGGATCTATATTGTTGTTTGCTATTGTTGGTACGGCTATATCTGCGTTTGTTATTGGAGCTGGAATATATTTATTAGGGTTGGCTCAGGTTGTGTATAAACTTAGTTTTGTAGAATCGTTTGCATTTGGTTCTCTAATATCAGCTGTAGATCCTGTAGCAACTGTGGCAATTTTCCATGCTTTGGATGTGGACCCTGTTCTGAACATGTTGGTGTTTGGTGAGAGTATACTGAATGATGCTGTGGCCATTGTGCTAACAACAGCAGTATTGGATTCCAATGATCCCCACATGTCTACAGGAGAAGCTATTCTTTCTGCTATAAACAGATTCTGGTTGATGTTCTTTGCATCAGCAGGTATAGGGGTGTTGTTTGCTCTTGTCAGTGCCCTTCTTCTTAAGCATGTTGATTTTAGAAAAAATCCATCATTGGAATTTGGTATGATGTTAGTATTTACTTATGCTCCATATGTACTTGCTGAGGGGATCCATTTATCGGGTAAGACAACATTTAATGATTAAGTAGTTCAAAATATTATGTAACATCTTGACATACATATAATTAGGGTTATATGAGATTGAGATTGTAAATGGACTTGACCAATATAAATTTAAAAGTAGAAATTAAAAAAGTCAGCTCCAGATTTTAAGTTTTTCATATAATATTGTAGTCTTATTTTTTGTTCTATAATTATTTAATGTCATTTTTAGGAATTATGGCCATACTATTTTGTGGAATTGTGATGTCACATTACACCCACTTCAACCTTTCAACAGTGACACAGGTCACCATGCAACAAACAATGAGAACATTGGCTTTTATTGCCGAAACATGTGTATTTGCTTATTTGGGTCTTGCTATATTCAGGTTGGTAAATAATCTTTTAGTCAATTATTTTATTAACATTTGTCCCGGTGTGGGAGTCGAACCCACGGCTTGTGGTTTCACAGCTGACTACTCGCCTACTGTGCCACGGAGGGTGTGGTATTGCTTTTATAGTTCATTTTAAAAAGTATTATTCTCATTAAGTTGAAGCCTTAAGTATAGTATGCGACAGCTCAACATGGCATTTTTCTAGTGATGTGGCAAAATGTAGCAGGTAGTTTATATCAATATTTATTTTATTGCAATGCAAGAAAATAAGACTAAAATTTATTAAATAAGGTTTATTATAAGTAAAATATTTTATCATCACAATCAATATCAATTATGGGCGATTTTAATTGATTATTGGGTCCTGCTAATTTCGATTCGGATTGTATTCTGGACAAAGTTCTAAAAAGCCGGTGTAAAACGCAGCCATATCCAATGTCTGATTGACAAGGTAATTATAATAATTGTCTTTTCGTTTAATGTCACAATTTTCTAATACTTTTCAGATTAGTTCTCATGCTTAAGAATTAATTATTGGTTTTTTGTTTTAATACGTCACAATGAAGCGACCGAAGTCATTTTAATACACAACGACAAAGAACAACGTGGGCGACATCGATATCAATAAACGCAGTCGATGCCAACTCGTGCGTCGTGCACCGCTACGACAAAGACGGCGCGGGCGATGTGCGGGTATGCGGGGTGACCCCTCCCCCGCGCCGCACCTCATACCCCAATTGCCATGTCGATCTGTCGCGAACTATATCATGTACCTTCTTATTTAGACAAAGCACCCAACACCTTTAGATAAATTCACTGCCTATCTATAAAAAATATAGGTAAATACTTGTTACATTTTATTGAATGGGACAGACTTGATTGAATTCCTTATTTTTTTTGTAGTTTCAGGCACCGTGTAGAGCCTGCTTTAGTTGTATGGAGCATTGTAATGTGTCTTCTTGGACGAGCAGCAAATATATTCCCGCTGGCGCTACTTTGCAACAAGTTTAGGGAGCACAAGATTACCAAAAAAATGATGTTTATTATGTGGTTTAGTGGTAAAGTATAACACATTTATTATTTCTTCTTTAGAACTTACAAGTCTACATATATTTTATCTTTATTAAAATAATAATTGTTAATTTTAAATACCTTTTAAGATTTGATTCAAACATAACTTTTCCTCTTTCTTATATTTATTTATTCTTTGACATTGTTGTACACACAATTTACATACACCATTTTTTACGTTTTAAAACAAGATTGAAGGCTGGTGGTAGGATATTGCTGGTGGTAGGATATTCATATCCGTCCGGATAGCGACCACCGTACACAGGGTGAAAAACCCGCCATAGTGGCACGCGCAAGTGTGTCGCGTTCCGGGATCAGCCAGTGTACA
Source organism: Laothoe populi (assembly GCA_905220505.1). Classification (NCBI taxonomy): domain Eukaryota; kingdom Metazoa; phylum Arthropoda; class Insecta; order Lepidoptera; family Sphingidae; genus Laothoe; species Laothoe populi. The sequence goes on along the minus strand of HG992147.1, from coordinate 10,529,490 downwards.
TCCGGTTTTTTGGGGGTCTAGAGTTGGGGTACAATGTTGGCCATTTTGCGGCCTTCTAAGTACTCTGACAATAGACCCTCGACCGCTTCTTCACCTTCTTGCCCATGGCGTAGTGTGAAGGAGCAGGCCGGCATGATTGTGTTGAGTAGCGGGAGATAGATCGTCTCTCGCTACTCGATACTCTAATTGGACCGTACTGCGCTTACCATCAGGTGAAGTGCGGTCACTTTGCCGTGCTAGGATAAAAAAAAATAAAAAAAAAAAATGAATTTAGCATGAACTTGCAAATTATCAAACTAAAGTTTACAACTGTCCATTGCAAATATTTCAATACACAGAACTTTTTAATTTGATATAGCAAAATTACGCTTCAACCACCAGTTCCGGGCGCAATTGATTGTGATGGGCTGTTTACCACTTTGTAACGTTATGATGAATTATAGGGCAGTTTGGAAATTGCTTAGTAATTACCTGACTGCCAAGGAAGGGTTTGCTTTTCGCGCGTATTGTATGTATGTTTGTAAATTTAGTTATTACCTAGTATCTCTCAAACAGCTAGATGGATCTCGACAGTTAAGGTATCGTTATATTCGTCTAAACTACCCAAGTGTCCTTAGATAGGTGTTAGAAAAAAAAACAAAATGGCGCGTAATGGTAATAAGTTAAACATTCGCGTATCAAAAAATATATAAAAAGTAAGGTAGCGCAGAGTAAATAGAAGCCAAAATCAATTTTATTTCCATAACATTAAAGTTGAAAATAGCATGTAAGAACGGCGACTTCGGGCGCGCCGGCATACCATAAAAAAAACCTGACTGCAAGTAATTAATATTTTTTTGTAATAATTAGTTGCAAGCGGAACCTATTAATTATCCTTTGGTTTATAATTTGCAATTAATTATCCTTTGGTTTATAATTTGCAATTAATTATCCTTTGGTTTATAATTTGCAAATATAATTACTGCTACTAATTATATTTTCTATTCTCAGTCTTATTTCGTATTTGTAGTGCTTTACGTTTAAATTGTCTTTTTTGCAGTCAGGTTTTAGATTTTATATTTTTTTTTTGAATACATATGTAGGCACATATCGATAAACATAATCGAGCATACTAAGCTGCGGACAAACGCCTAAAAATAAGGAAATGAGATCCAAAGTTTGTAATAATTCTAAAATATTCAACGCGAGCCGTGTCACGAGTAATTGCTAATTATGAATGATATACCACCATAGAACAAATTCCCTATTTTCCTACAAAGAATTTAAGATTGATCAATCTTAACGATGATTAATTACGGTAGTACATAATTATTTTTGAATTAACAAATATATGTGTAGAGAGTATCTATCTAACCAAAAACTGCTTCTATTTTTCTCATATATTTTCAGGTCTTCGCGGTGCCATTTCATATGCTTTATCTTTACATCTCGGCTTTTCGGATGAAACCAGACATGTGATAATAACAACTACTCTTATAATCGTTCTATTCACTACATTGTTCTTCGGTGGGTCAACAATGCCGCTTTTGAAGTTCTTACGGGTATTATTTCAAATTCTTTAATTTATATTTATACGATAGCTATGCTAAAGTTGTGGGCGAGAGGTATTAAACAAAAGGTATAAAAAAATAATTGTGTAATGTTCTTATAGCATGCTTATTAATATTATGACGTTTATAGGCCAATAAGAAGACAAAGCGTTCTCGGTCATTACGCAAGCAAAAGGAAGTGAGTTTGTCCAAAACAAAAGAGTGGGGACAGGCTATTGATTCTGAACATTTGTCCGAGATTACCGAAGAAGAGTTAGAGGTACGTTTGTTAACACGTTTCACCAGTATCCAAGACTATTTTGAATTGTTTAATGTCATCCCATCCTTTCCACACCAGAGCCACGCGTACTGGTTTGTGGAGTCACAGCTTCGTGGTGTCTACTGCCCCTACTACCCGACACCCAGTACCCAGGCCAAACCAAGATCAGAGCAATTTCGTATTTTTGCCGTACCATCAAGCTGTGGAACAGTTTGCCAGCTACCGTGTTCCCTCCTTCCTATGATCCTGGGTCCTTTACGTGTAGTGTGAAGAAGCTACTCAGCAAGCCAGCATGATTGTATCAAGTAGCGAGGGATAGTTGTCTATCGCTAGTTGATACTCTAACTGTGATGGCGCTTAAAACCAGATGCAGTGTGGTCACTTTGCCGTGCCAGGATAAAAAACACTATTATTTGTTGCAATATTAATTTGACATATTTCAAAATTATAGACTTTTGAATTGAAACTGTATCGAGCTCGAGATTGGAATTGATTTCAAGAGTAGGTTAACACCCTATGTGGTCAAGTTTCTTTAACTACCAACACAAACAATCTCCCAGAAAACCAACATGAAGTGGTAGTTATGCTGTTCCGTTTCGTATGCAATGGTAAGAGATATCGATGGAGACCCAAATATCCCTCTCCCTTTCGCATTTTTCTTTCACATATATTTCTTTTAGTAGTGTAAGTTTTCATGGACGGCGGGGGTCGTAGGTACACCATACTATGAATCGCCCAATCTCACATAACACCTTTGATAAAGATTACAAATTTGTTTTCATTTTAGGTTAATTATTCTAATGCGACACGCTTACGTGGTTTTGTGCGTTTGGACATGAAGTATCTAACGCCATTTTTCACACGAAGATTTACTCATCAAGTAAGTATATCTGGTTAATGCAGTGGGGAACTTTCTTATTCAGTGCCGGTTTTAGTACTACCATCGCCCTGGGGCAGATTTCTCTACGGTAAAAGTAAAAAAGGCAATAACAATTTACTTGCTGGTGGTAGGATATTCATATCCGCCCGGATAGCGACCATCGCACACAGGGCGAAAAACTCGCCATAGTGGCACACGCAAGTGTGTCGCGTTCCGGGATCAGCCAGTGTACATCCGGTTTTTGTCGGGGGTCTGGAGTTGGGGTACAATGGCCATTTTACGGCCTTCTTAGTACTCTGACACTAGACCCTCGACCCCTTCTTGCTCATGGCGTAGTGTGAAGAAGCAGGCCGGCATGAGTGTGTTGAGTAGCGGGGATAGATCGTCTCTCGCTACTCAGTACTCTATTTGGACCGCACTGCGCCTACCATCAGGTACAGTGCGGTCACTTTGCCGTGCCAGGAAAAAAAACATATGATTAAATTACACTGCTAAAGTTAATGTGGCCAAACATTCTATGTAATATGCCTTTCTCAGTTATTGTAGATTTCTTTAATGTGGTGTATTATATTAGTACATGTTTTATTTGACGCTTTTTAATAAAAAAAAGTACAACTTAAGTGAGTAGAAAGTAAATATCAGTGGTTGTATCGACTACATAGCTATATAGACGCATTTATTTTAACTGCCAATAAAAAAAATGCTCTTTTCCATTCGGGTCATGGGGGACAATGTTGGGCGATACTGAATCGGAACGGAAGTTCAAGCCGTGTCTGACAACGTGGACCGCATGGCTACAAACAAAAATAGAATTAAAGGCTGCACATAAATGCACTGAAAATAACATTAATTTTATGATTACAGGAATTGAAAGATTGCAAGAGTCAAATGACTGATCTTACGAACCAATGGTATCAGGCCATCAGAATATCCAACGACCGAGAAACAGACGAGGAAGAGAGCCTGCAACAGACTTCGCTCTCGAATTCCCACAGTAGCTTACAAAGAGGAGTTTAATTTATATTTATTTACAGACTAAAGGCTGCCCTGCCTCGTACGTTATTAGTATTATTGAATATATTTTGTTTGACATGGTGTAACTGTATTCTGTATGTGAGCTTATTGTGCAATGTTTTATAGTGAAACTTAATGTTTGTATTTTTATTTGAAGTATTATTATTATTTAAGATTTATTGGAATATTGAGTGTAATAATGAATGCACTTTTCCTATATTTGTTCCACTTTTAATGTTTTTTAGATTTTGATGCCATTCAACTACAATTTATATGACGAATTTAAGCACTTTGACTTGGTAGTTATTATGTATTATTTCAAAAGATTAACCAAAAGTTTGTTCCAAAGCTGAGTATAAGTAGTTAAACTTAAAACTGACTTTATAAACGTTCAGATAGTATGTTTACACTAAAACTTACAAATTGTAGGTGGTATACAGATGTAGTCTTAGGAAAATTCCAAAGTCAGTGTTAGTGTCTGGAATTTCATGTATTTTTTATTATTGCACAGGTTGTTATGTTTAGAGACAATGCCTTTATATCAGACTTATTATAGTGAGGCATCAATAGTCATTGTTAATGCTTCACTGTGACAGAAATGAAAACTACAATTTACACACACACTCATAGCAACATGTTCTTAATGAATAGTATATAATGCTGTGCGTACACAATATATAAGTGATCCGGTTGGAGACTATCCTATGGAATGGAGTCTCTAACCAGGTAGGATTTTGTTTGTGTTTTTGTAAAGGAATCTAAGCGGTTAAGTCAGTTTTTTTAGTCCCATTTACTGCAGTTTTCATAGTTGGACGAATATCCGGTATTGAACCAATAAATCGATATCCACTCGGACAGTAAAACTGGGTGATGATACTGTTTCATTTATAAATTTTATTTTAAAATTTTATTATATTATAAATTTTAAGCAATAAGTGGAATCATATGGTGAAAAGTGTTACTTTAATTAATTTTGTGATGCAATTTTATTGGAATTATAAATTAGTCAATGGATGTGATATTGAAATAAGGAGTATCAATACATAAACCCGGCACTATATACTGTGTTAAGGTCAACATCTGGTACTATAGAGTATATACGCCCGAGATGGGTGTGTGACGTAGACAAATATCTATGAGTAGAGTGTGAGTGAGTACTTGCTAGTAGATATTTGCTAGTTAAGTACAAACAGATTGCGGCATTATGTATTTTAAACACATGTAATGCGTTATTTTTTGTATAAGTAGCACAAAATCGTTCTTATTGTATAATTAAATAACCCGTGGTGAAGTGCAATAGTGTAAGTGCAATTCAAAAGAAACTTTATGCTATGTGAAATAAGGTTGAGAATGATAAAGCTAACATCGACTTAGTCGAAGCCAACATAACTACAACCTTGTAACTTCGATTACAACAATACCAGTTCCAAAACATTTTAAACTTAAGTATATGTATGTTATGTTCTTAATTTTATGCTAGTATAAAGTAACTGTTCCCGTGACTAGCCTAAAACTTTTTTTGACTTTATGTTTGAAGTAGCATGATTTGGGATATGAACAGAGACCTGGTTTGCTTCTCCTCCACGAGAGAGATACTTAGCGGTGGTCTTGCGAAAAGCAAATGTTACTGACGTCCATGGGGCCAAGACTATGACACTTGACAAAAGTCACGTGACCACTTCCATACAATTTGCTCTTTCCTAAGCGTTAACGCCAACATAAAAGTGTTTTTGTCTAGACCCCATGTCAGCAACACGTAGCGTTTGTCTTGTGCTTTGTTTATGGTCATACCATGAGATAAACTCACCGGGAATATTAATAATTATCTAATGAAATGACATCTATTGACTTTTCTTCGAATTGTGTTAAGTTGAGCAGATTCCCGTAGATTTTTTCTATAAGCCGATTTATTTCCGCAAGCAGTTTCCGACTGAAGGTTAGGTTTTGGCAGAAGCCTAAACCGATTGCTTGCCCTGGACTTAATCTTTGAGCGAAGCAAATAGTTAAAATCTTAAGAAAATCTATATCACTGGCTAAAAACGATGTATACTGACGGACACATAAACTACATCAATTCAGTCACTTTGAAACTAATAATAATCGGGACAATCTTTACAGTTAAATTGACTAGTTCATAACTTAAAAAAGGAAACGTTAGGAAACAGAAGACGAATAAACTCAAAAATATAATTTACGTATGTTCTTGGACTGCGTAACTAAATGCAATAATAATGAAGTTTTAAATTTATTGTTATACCAAAATTTTTATCATTAGAAAATGATTGTTTTGTATTTATTATCTTTAAGTCACTTTTCTCACAACAACGGATACATCGACAGAAAATGCCTCATATATCTCTCATTGGTGCAGCACGGCTTAGACCAATGCTTAATCGCCAGATATTAAAATGTAACCATATACTGGTTTGTACAAGATTTCTCGAGTGTACAGTAGGCCTACTCTTGAAATCAATTCCAATCTTGAACTCTATACAATTCTAATCTAGAAGATATTGGAACTCGTAACTCACTCAACTAAATGAAATAGACTATTTACGAACTAAAAATCGTAAATTACTCTATTACATTTAGTTACTAAAAATTCCGCCGCATTCAGTTAAATCCTGCGCTGGTGTTGCGTTCAAGAGTGCCTATTGTACGGTTTTCGAACCCAATCCCAATTTTAAATTGGTTGCGAGTGTCAAGAGTAACCTCCAGTTATTATTAGGGCCACAGTCACTAATGATAAAGATCCATTGTTTATGAAGCAAGATTACAGATTTTGTATCTTCAGAAGGTGCGTCAATCTTCGTATATTATAAAAAAAATACTGCTGATTTTGCGAAATGAAACGTTTAACTTTAATTATAGCACAGCCCTCACCTGTTTAACTTAGATAAGTTAAACCGGTGAGGGCAGTAATTTTAACTGACTTATTAATTTATATTAATACTATAATCACTTCGTTGAACTAGTGGCACCGTCACCGTACTTAAACTACTAGCAACCACTATTTTCTGAAATTACTATGTAAATGTGTAGATATAAGTTGCTAGATTTTATTTATTTATGCACTATTAGAGACCAGGAAATATGTAGATGTCTAGAACAGTATCAAACAGGCGCATTGCAAAGGACATGTGCCATTTGCTAAATTCTAGCCGCTCAGAGGATCAATGATAGTGTGCCAATGTAACAGCATGCCAAGAATTCTACATAAATTCTAAATTATAGAGGCTTGTGGAAGAAATAAAAGGTATTAAAAAAAAAAGACATGGTTATGATGAGAACACGCCATAAGAAATTTTTGTTTTCATAAGTTAGAAGTGTTTTTTTAACTTTGTTTTTTTAAAATAGTACAATATACGCTTATTTTTATGTACTAATAAGTAAAAAAAATCTACATAATGTATCGTAGTATAATTTTACCGATCATACAGTAGTATGTCGGCCGAAGGTGACGGTATCGTCTGTCAGTTCCCGTAGACTACGATTTTTAGTGGACGAGTTTTTGTTTCCAGTATTTAACGTATTCATTGAAAATCTTAAAAAAAACAAAGGAGCATCCATTGTTAAAACTATATAGTTGAAGTAGTATTAATTATTAAAAAAAAACATCAGAATGACAGTAGTTTGGACACTTCCATAACTTTCCTTAAACTTCTGCTTTAGCCGCTTTTTCGAGGTTTAAATGCTAAAATTGAAACGCCATGTATTCCCAATTGTATGCAAATGTTATAGGAGATGAACAGGAGTTTTTTGTGATAATGTTTGTAACATTGAAATGCCACTGGTGCTGTGATTTGTTTTAATGTATTAAATTCAAGGTATTATAAATACAAACACTTGATTATGCAAGCGTAATATAATTTTAGTTGCAAACATGTACTAATAGTATTTTAAAAATACACGATTGTCTATAATGGAAAAATACATTCTCTTAAATAAATACTTTAATTTATTTTTAACATTTACAGTTACTTTACAAATAAAATAACCTCGTTACATCATTTAGCGGACGCTTATTGTACCGCAGGCGAGAAAGAAGTAAGCATTGCTCAATACAGATTTTGTAATATAGTTAATGCTGTGTATACACATTGAGTACAATATACAATAGCTCAACCATGAGTTTATGTCCAAAGTAACGATAGGTAAACGAAGTCGATAGCGTTGTAACATGCATCATGTAGATTTCTATAACCCTCGTACCATGAGTTATATTACTCCTTACGTCACATGTTGCAGTAAGTTTGTCTGTAGACTTACGCAGCCATATCTTTATGTTGGCATAAGGGATATAGCCCGCTTTCACTGCTATCACAATGGTATTGCTCTCTAGCGTATGTCGAATAGGGTAGTTTCCTGTGTTTAATTTTGTACATTATTCTCTATGCAATCGAATATAATACGCAAAAGAAATTCTTTTGCGAAAACAGAATCCAAATTTATTTTAAATATTGGTATGAGCAAATACTCACAGGCATAAGCAAAAACGGTGGCGTATTGGGAACATATCGCTATCTCCCTCGCACAACGGTACGGTACAGGTGATTCATTGTACCGTGACGTCACGGTATCAGATATGCATCCTTGTACTGTTATTTGACAATTACCCCTTCCAGCAGATTTGAGTGGCGTCTAATTTACTTATTTTTGTTCGGATTCATAAAATTCTTTCGATAATAGGTTTAAGGTAATGTAACTTGTTGATTAAATTAATAAAAAAAATCGAGTCAACTACCCTATTATCGACTCATGGTAAGATATTTGTGCAACGGCCATACAAATCCCAAGACGTTTCGCTCTTATATTACTGAATTTTGTTTCACACTTAACCGCTAGTTGTCGCTAGCGATTATATGTGAGAAAAACTTATTGTTGAACTACAGGCTCCCCTCAACATAAATAAAGCGAGACAAATGGCTTTAGTCGAGCCCGTTCCTCTGCTTCATTAGTTCGAGCAATAATAAGCATAATCAAGTAAGAATTCAATGCGTGTATGTAGCTTAATATGACAATGTTAAAAGTAACGTATGCCGCGGAGCTGCGCGTCATTTGTGTGGCAGACTGTATTACAAAGTTAATTTATGTTTCTACACGTCTGTCAACAGTGGTACTAACGAAAAACACTTATTAGTAAGTAAAAGCAAAAAATTTTAGAATATTTTTACAATTTAATCTTCTTCATTTTCTAAATTAATATGGCTGCCAAATTTGCCATATAAGTGTGCTTTGAGTTCACCCATCTGTGATTTTAGCTCCTCACATTTACCTTCAAGCTCGCCTATTTCTGTTTCCTTTTTTGTTTTAGCGTCTTCCAATGACTTCTGAAAAATCAAGCACATTTGATATTGTAATAATTAGATTGCCCCGGTGGCGCAGTTGTAATTGCGAAGGCGTTACGACTGCTGTGTTAAGGTCGCGGGTTCGATCCCTGGGTTGGGTAAAGTGATATTGGGTTTTTCTATCTAGAAATTCTCAGTATTAGCCCGGAGTCTGGAATTGTGCCCGGTATGGCGATAGGCTCGCCCCCTATCACATTATGGGACCGAAATTCGGCGAAAAGTGGGTGTACTGGTTACACCACTGCCTACCCCTTCGGGGATTACAGGCGTGAATGTAAATGTATGTATTGTAGTAATTTTAGTGGAATGGGTGAGTATTTTAATAATACCTAAAAATATAATTAATGAGTTAAAATTAATTTCTGGTAGGCAGTTGTCTTGTAATTATCTGTATATATAAAAGAAGAAACTGACTGACTGACTGATCGATCAACGCACAGCCTAAACGGCTGGGGTTAGAGACTTGAAATTTTGACAGTAGGTACCTTTTATCACGTAGGCATCCACTAAGGAAGGGTTTTTGGAAATACCACCTCTAAGGGGGTAAAATAGGGGATGAAAGTTTGTATGAAAATCCGTCATTTTTGAAGTTAAATTCATGAAAATTAGTATTTGGCATTTTAGTTAAAAATAAAAAATATATGTTTCAGGATTTTTGGAAATTCCGCCCCTAAGGGGGTAAAATAGGGAATGAAAGTTTGTATGAAAATCCGTCATTTTTAAGTTAAACGCATGAATATTGGTATTTTGTATTGTATACTTTTTCTCCCAAACATGACCTCCACGCGGGCGGAGCCGCGAGCAACAGCTAGTAATCTGTATATATAAAAGAAGAAACTGACTGACTGACTGACTGATAGATCAACGCACAGCCAAAACGGCTGGGGTTAGAGACTTGAAAATTTGACAGTAGGTACCTTTTATGACGTAGGCATCCACTAAGGAAGGGTTTTTGGAAATACCACCCTTAAAGGGGTAAAATAGGGGATGAAAGTTTGTATGGAAATCCGTTATTTTTGAATTTAAATTCATGAAAATTAGTATTTAGCCTTTTAGTTAAAAATAAAAAATATATATTTCAGGATTTTTTGAAATTCCACCCCTAAGGGGGTAAAATAGAGGTAGAAAGTTTGTATGAAAATCCGTCATTTTTGAAATTAAACGCACTAAAATTGGTATTTGGCCTTTCCGTTAAAAATTAAAAGTATATATTTCAGGATTTTTGGAAATTCCTCCCCTAACGGGGTAAAATAGGGGATGAAAGTTTGTATGAAATTCCTTCATTTTTTAAGTTAAACGCATAAAAATTCGTATTTTTTATAATATACTTTTTCTCCCAAACATGACCTCCACGCGGGCGGAGCCGCGAGCAACAGCTAGTTATAATAATGCTGGTACCCTGTAATAATTATAATACCAGCCTTGAATTATACTCTCTTCGACTGCTGACATGGGTCTTCTTTACTCAAGAGAGGTGTTATGCTTTAGATTACCACGCTGGCCTAATGTGGATACACACACTACTCATGTTTCTTTATGTATAAGCAAGCAATAATGCCTGAATTTCGATTTTATATTTTGAAATTGATTCATGTTATCCCCATATACCCAACGAAATTGGACTGAAGTCGGTTAAAATTAAAGGTCAACGAAACTGCGTCGACGGCGCGGGCAACTACGAAGTACATGACCATAGTGTTAGATCCTACTACTTAATTTTAATTCAATGCTACCATACGAGTAATGTGACGAACGACGTATCGAAGATTATGATGTCAATTTACAAACGTCGAATATTATTAAACAGTGATAGTGCTCGCCTGGCTTGACTGCCTCGGTGGCGCAGTTGTAATTGCGCATGCGTTACGACTGCTGTGCTGAGGTCTCGGGTTCGATCCCCGGGTCGGGTAAAGTGATATTGGGGTTTTCTATCTAGAAATGCCTCAGCATTAGCCCGGAGTCTGGAAAATGTTCCCGGTATGGCGATAGGCTCCCCCCCTATCACATTATGGGACCGAAATTCGGCGAAAAGTGGGTGTACTAGTTACACCTCTGCCTACCCCTTCGGGGATTACAGGCGTGAGTGTATGTGTGTGTGTGTGTGTGTGATAGTGTACTGGCAAGAGGCGAAAGCCTTTAAAAAACGTGTTTGTGTTAGAGTGGGTGTTTGCAGGTCCAACGTATTACGAATTCTGTGATTCCTATTGATCGAACCAGTTTAGCTGCAAATTAACGGCTTCTTTTTCGTCACCTATACCGTAAAGTCTGAAGACAAAAGTCTTCAATGAGTGCCTCCTACCCGTGATGACCTACGGAGCCGAAACGTGGACACTCACAGTGCGACTGGTCCATCAGCTTAAAGTCGCTCAGCGGGGCATGGAGAGGGCTATGTTCGGGATTTCGCTGAGAGACCGAATAAGAAATGAGGCTATTCGCGTGAAAACCAAAGTCGTTGACATAGCTCAAAGAATAAGCAAGATGAAGTGGCAATGGGCCGGCCACATTTGTCGTAGAACCGATCACCGCTGGGGTAATAAGGTTCTTGAGTGCAGACCGCGTACAGGTAAACGGAGTGTGGGACGCCCTCTTGCTAGATGGAGCGACGATTTGCGCAAGGCTGAAGGCAGAAACTGGATGCATATAACCGAAGATCGGGTTCAATGCTGAACCTTGGGGGAGGCCTATATCCAGCAATGGACTGCGATAGGATGATGATGATGAGATCGATAGGCAGGCGAGCAGACAGGCCACCGGATGGTAAGTAGTCACTGCCGCCCATAGACTTCTGCAATGCTAGGGCACAACAAAGCCGCTGCCTACTGTTAGATCATGGTCAATTTCGTACTTCTTTCTAAAACAAGAAGCATATTAAGATTTATTTTCGTGTACTTTAAACGTGGCGCATACAGCATCGTTCACTAACTTATTGACACAAACAATAAAAACAACTAACAATATTAACTGTGAAGAAACAGGGAGGTAGATGTTGCTCGCTCCTGTAAGAATTATCACCTAGACCAAGGCCCACCCTACATGTGTCTCCCAGGTGGTAGAAAATGCGTATATCGTCTTGGTTGGCGCCTTAATTAACTGAGTCAGCACGATAACAACCTTGTTATTGGTAGAGGTAGAAAATTACTCCAGCAACCTGGTTCTTGGAGTTTTGGCTAGGATTTCCCTAACTACAAGGATGAGAACCTTAATAAATCGCTAATCTTGACGTTGATTGCGATAATGAGCTGAATAGTTGGAGAGTCCAGTCACTAACATCATTGTGACATCATATTTGTATTGTGTTCCTGTGGGAAATATTGTTATCCTATGAGAAACCGTTATATATAGATCTAAAATATGTTCTAATTTTGAATATAAATACAACTACAGCAAGGGTGGTAAACCTTTACATCTGAACAAAAAAAAACTGGTGTAACAAGCATTCATTCCTGAAATGCTTTTGGACAAATCCTAGAACATTCAGGAAGCGAATCCAAAGAAATTAGCAAACAAGGATATCAACACGGGGTACAAAGCTAAATATCATATAAGCATGTGAGATATTATGATTTTAAAATATAAATAAATAAATATATCAAATATGAAATTTTTAGTCTTATTGATTTTTTGTACTTTAATTTATCATAACTATAAAATGTGTTATAAGAATTAAGTTGATTTGTGTTCAGCAAGTTCTATTTGGCTGAAAATAGTTACTTTAATTGTTTTACAACTAAAAAAAAAAATGTCACACATGTATTTTGCAGCCCCAACTATGAGATAATATGTTACCAAAAGGGCGGTAAACACATAAGTAGATTGCCTATCCATATTTTGTCTAATTGTGAAGTACTATAATCCGAAACAGAAAGCCAGATTTACAAAACAGTCTCACGCCTCCCAAGGGCCAGACTGAATAATCTACATTCCTCTGAAGACCTCTTAAAAAAGACAACTAGTCAACCTTTAACACTATCAGAGATCTGTAAGTTTATAAAAACAAGCTGTTAAAATTTGTAATATGTGAATAATCATTAATCTTTACTTTAAGAGCAAGGAAAGGAAGAATGTTATACAGACAACCTACATCTAAATAAAATAATGAAATTCCTAACATATTTTTATAGAAGATATCCAGTGATTTCAGTGATGAAGATGTTAATAATATTTTTAAAGCTGTTTTCATAACACTGTCCTTCTTAATGAGAGACAGCGCCATTAAGCTTCACAGCTTCCATCATTCTGCTACAGCCCTCCCCAATAGCTGTGGACCAATAACACAATCTCACTGACTCATAGAAAAGATGGAATCTTGGGGTTGAGCAGACAATTGTAAAAAACTGTGAATACTTCACCATTCATACCATATCAATTTAGTCAAGTTATCAATGTTTTGTTACTAAATATAATTTATTAAGCAAGTTCTGATTATTATTTATTGCAATGCCAAGACATATTGGAATTATATTTAGAATTTTTTTATGTAGGTATATGAATTGACCTGATTTACTGAAATTGTGCTTTATATGGTACCAGATTCACCCATGGTCAAATAATATACTCGATATTTACTTGACAAATCATGGATGCTCTACTCCCACCTCTGATTACACCATTAGCGATACAGTTGTGAGCCTATGTATTTAAGGTGTATTTATGGATATATTTATTTTTGTTAGTAGACCTTAACATTATTATGACATGTAAAAAGTGCCCATAGTGGCCTAATTTACAAAATAAATTATTTGATTTGTTGGCTTTAGATTATTCAATTGATTCGATAGTACTTACGATTGTATCTTCTAAGCTTTGGCAAATAAACACTTCTCCAATAAGGTAAGGAATCTTTTCAGTGTCATCAGCCAAGCTTAATTCTTCCACTGCATCCTCCAAATTTTTCATGTCGTTTTGTTTTACTTTAAGTTCATCCCTGTAGTCTTCAACTCTAGCATTTAAACGAGCAAATTTGTTTATTTTTAATTGATCTTCATATGAAATGTGAACATCTGAGTCCTGAAATTATTGCATAGCGTATAAGTAACCTCAAAACATTTTTTCGGCAATATAATCTAGGTATGAAAAATTATGAATTAAAATAATTTAAATGTTTAATCCTATTTCTAAAACTTTAGTTATTTGTAACAAAAGATAGTCAGTTACCGGTTGGAACGTTCCCTTTCCAGAAGTAGCCATAGCTGTGGTTAATCACCTTTACCGTAAAATTAAGAATCACAATAAAGTAGATAATAATAGTCTTATGTGTCCTAAATTAAATCAAATAAAATGTTATTAGCTTCGTCGTGTCCAGCCTTGGTTCAGATTTCAGAAAATAAAAAAAACGACTAAATTGGACAGGTTTCAGATTTTAGCAGGATATTTTTTTTGTTCGCTCCATAAGGAACCGGCTAAGGTTCGAGACCATGCTGCCAAGTCATAAGTAAAACTGAGCAGGAATCATCAATCAGGATATATTTGTAATGTTGGCAGTGTCAAAATTAAGATTCCACGCCCTCAAATAAACATTATTTTTAAGTAAATTCAACAGTGTTTGCAAAATTAGCTACCTAAATCTATTTTTGTGAAGAATATTTATAATCAAACAAATAAAATATTTGAAGTTTTTTAAAGCATAAATTAAGTTTTTTATATTGAACCGGTCACTACTAAGTATGCAACAAGTCACAATATATTTATTATTTTCTTAGAGTACCTATATTATTTTATATCTTGGATGGTAAGCAAAATAAAGAAATTCGTCACCCAATCAGGTCCATTCATAATACCGGTCCTGAATGTATAAGATGATAGATACCAGGGGCATTGATATATAGAAGACCAGGGGCTTTCCGTATGTAGTATAATACTCTTTGATAGATACTATAAGATGATACGCATACAACGCCGCACCGCGCCGTGCCAAACAGAAATATAAAACCGAACTCAAGAACGCATAATACTATTAGAAAAAATATTACCGATTAAAAGAAGATTGAGTTTTAAAAATCTACATCAGCTATAATATTTTTTATCTTTGAAGTGGTCAACAATTACAAAAGAAACCTAAAGAACGACCTAATGTTAGGGGACCAACTTAACCACCTCACATTCTGAGGATCTGTTTTGTAATGGCAATTGTTATCTCGATTTGTAAAAAACTATAAAATAGTTTCATAGAATGTCATCCCGTAGGTATGGCACTAACACTATCCTACAACAATACCTACGTTATACACAAAACCAACTGGTCACCCAGTTGGTTGTAGCCTTACCTTAACATCGCACCAATGATGATATGTATTCTATGCGTATATGTGTGCGTAGTATAGTGAATTATGTCGTGACTCGTGGTGGACTAAGCTCGTCGGAGGCCCAGGCGACCAAATTAAATGTCCCCGCAACGACAGCCCTAGGGTAGAGGTAGTTTCAGGTAGCACGGGTCATCAAAATGCTAAATGCGAACAACAAAATCAGGCGAAAATATATTTTTTATGGCGCTTTGTAAGAGTGGTGCGTGGCAGCTCTGAATGAAGATACGATACGAGTCTTGTGTCGTGGGTATCAAGAGCTACGAGGGACTACGGTCCCGCAACACCCAGACCCCAAACAAACATCTGTCTGTCACACAAACATTTGTCTCGGTGTAGGAATCGAACCCACGGCCTCCCGTTTCACGACCGCCTACTCGCCTCCTGCTCCACTGTCAAATCTTCAGATTGGGTGGTTTTTCAAGTCTAGCAAGTAGCAGCCCCCTCCCCCCCTCAGCCTGCTACTGATGTATTTACTTCTTAACACTTAGTTCGCCTTAATAATTCTATATCGCAAATAGGTATGACGACAGTAAAAATATTATGTTTAATGATTAATGCAAATAAAAATAATCTAAAAAACGTATTGTATATTTGCTTTAAAATTTGATTTAATGCCTAATTTTAAGATTCATGATTATAGGATGGAGTGAACACATGAGACGGTGAACTGTTTTCCAACTTGATGGTGTGGCAAAGATAAATGATGTGAGTCTCTTGGGTCGGGCTATGGTAGTAGACACCACGAAGCTGTGGCTCGTTAAGCTAGCATGGAAGGGGGAAGATGAGATAACATTAAACAGCTGGTGGTAGGATATTTATATCCGCCCGTATAGCGACTACCGTACACAGAGTGTAAAACCCGCCATAGTGTCACACGCAAGTGTATCGCGTTCCGGGGTCAGTCAGTGTACATCCGGTTTTTGCTGGGAGGTATAGAGTTGATGTACAATGTTTGACGGTGTTGCGGCCTTTTGAGTACTCTGACAATAGACCCTCGACCGCTTCTTATTAGGTTCTTTCTTATTGGGGATAGATTGTTTTTCGCTTCTTGATACTATAACTGGACGGCACTGCCTATACAATCAGACGCAGTGTGGATACAGACAGTAGAACACGCTAAGGGAGGCTAAATTTCACTGCGCAGCTGTAGGGATTTTAAGCTGTTAGTCACGTTTGCATCATTCACAATGATGAGGCCAGCCGCTGCAATCCATACAAGGCATGAAGCAGGCTCTTAGCAGAACCGTCGTAGAGGTGTGAGCAGTATTCCATTCCCGGTCGTATCTGCGCTTTATAAAAGCGTGAAAAGCTGATCTGGCGTGACTATGTGGGTAGTAGTGAATATTACGCCCTTGATGTGTGGCTCCTATGTCATCACAGCGAATATTCATACCTAATCCACTAAGGTAATGCGGAGGTTGTGCGTTGGGAACGAAAAGAATTGAAAAAATTGAAAAGAAAACGAAAAAATTGGGACGAAAGAGTTTTTTCTCAAGATTTCTCTACACGAGACCGTGCACACCTAATACAAACAGCTATTTATCCATTATTATTCCCAAAATGAATTCAAAATAACAATCATTGTACCTTAACCTACTGAAATAATCAGAAATCAAATGCTTTTAGATGGTCATTAAATCTATAAAACGTATAGGTGACTTTGTATCTCCCAATTCTATAAATAAATACATATTAGATAAAACTTAACCTGACTCATTTTAATTCTGTGAGCGTTGCCACAGTAACTTAGAGTCAAACCAAAAAAGACGCCATTTCTGATATTTCTAGATATTAATAAACTTTGTTGGAAGGAACATTGTACTGCATTAAGTCTAAACTGACCAATATGTAAATTTGCAGTATGTTTTTCACGCAATATAATATGTACCTAATGTATTCTCACCAATCTTGGAAGTGGTAGAGCCAAGCTGTAGACATATTTGTCTACAGCATGAATGGGCCGGCTCGACCGGGGTAGTACCACTGTCTCACAGAAAACCAACGTAAAGTGACAGTTTACTGTCGCGTTTAATATGGTAAGTGAGATAACCGGAGGCCCAGATTCCCCCTTCCCTTCCCTAATCCCTATTCCTGTCCTTTAAGGCCGACCACGCATACATGATACTTTCGGTATTGTGGATGTTCATGGGCGCGGCGCGGCGGTGGAGATCACTTAACACCAGGTGACCCACGCTCGTTTGTCGGACTATACTATAAAAAAAATCTCATTGAACATGTTTCATACGCTGTATCGTATGTTTAGGATTTAACGTTTCTAAATAAAACTACCTAAAAGCTTCGTTTGGATACGATAAAATGACTAAATCGCGTGCCCTATATGTAAATACAAAGAAACAACGACCTAACATGTATATTCTGATTTTTAAAGAATCAAACAAATAAAATACTTTCAGAAATACAACTTACAACCAAAAGTTATGGACAATGGACTTAAATAAAAGAAATATTATGTTTTGGGGGAGTACATTTTTGAGTTAATAGGTAATGCCTATATTTTTAAATCTACATTACAATAAAATAAAGGCGCGAAGTTTTATGTAGTAGAAATGTTCTTTGGAAGGTAGGTACTTTCGAAATATTTAAAGGTGCCTAAAGAAGTTCTTTTATTAAAATATTCAACTCGATATCAGTTTATGATTATACCTGGTAAAGAATTACTTTCTCAATGATGTATCACGTATAGTAATACTATGTTTACGTCAACATTGTTCTCTTTTTAGTTGTTGAAATGTATGCAATATGGTGAACATGGTGCGGTCACTCGCGACAATTGTACCTGTAAGCAGTAGCTTGGAGTCGACGCGATACCGTGGCAGCGGCTTGCGACCACAGCCCCACCACGGCTAGCGGCAATCGGCCTATGCGATCCGCAATACCACTCACCTGCGCGCACTCTTGCTTCAAACGTCAGACATTACGCGCGTGACATTAGCTGGGCTTAAATATATTTGTCAACAACATTCACTAGTGATGGAGAAGGAGCATCAACCGGATTCCATGGCGACAATCACAATGAAGCCTGAATACCCACCGTCAGAAGTGTACAGCGCGTCGGAGCCTCCACCGGTATGATAGTATCCATACGTTATTTGATTTGAATTATTTTACTAAACAATATATACAGCCTCTCTAAATAATTCCCCTGTATATTTGTTACGTAATTTGATTCGATATGTCAATATTTTCTTAATGTATTTATCCACATAAAATAATTTAACATATTAAAAAGTAAGCTTGGTATAACAGTAAATGCAGAGATACTACTTCGTGCAAACTTAGAATGATGTAAAGTAATTGCGCAGTTTACAAACTTGGATATAAATGCGGGAAAGCGCCTTTCTCTCGTATGTTGGCGATTGTGATTGCTAGACCAGTGACTATAGACATTTTGCATGTAAACACAGATTTATATTAAACGGAATCGTCTATTGCATTTTTAGACATCTACTGATTTGAATGCAACCAACACCCAATCAATTTAATTCTGTACATTCGAAAATCGCCACAGGAGCGATGGATATTTTTAACATTTCCCAAAACTTCAGCGAACCAATGGTATAAAATATGTTGCTGCCCAAAGTAAATCATATCTTTTTACACATGTATACTAAAACATTCAACTTGACAAGTTTTATTCATATCTTTTTATTTGTAATCACTTCGTGGTAAGATCCTTTGAAAGCTAGCTCTACTCTAGAACTGTTTCACAATGTCCGAATAAGTATTATTTTGTCAGAAAATATATAATATAAGACAGCAAAATTTCAAATCATAATGCAATATATACAGAGAAGCTAATGTAAAATTGATACTTGACGTAAATTCGACGTTTAATGCGTTACTAGATGGATAAAACTATTAACTAGACATTGTGTGACAGGCCCGAAGTTATATAATTATAATATACATGGTATATTATATACAATATATATATATTGTATAATTTAAATATTTAGTCGCCATGTATTTATATACATGGCGACTAAATATTTAGTAAGGAAAAATTAAGTAAACGCGTAAGTTGACGTATTCGAAATAAAGCTCTATATTATTTACATAGGTCCCGAAACTAGGCTCTTCCTGTACTTTGGGCTACAGTAGCAAAAGTATCGTGAGTCGTAAGCCAATTAAATAACACATTAAAACAATTAATAGATAATGGCAAACGACAGTGATATGTAGTATTAAATGTTAAACAATGAGTTAATCATTGAAATAAAAGAAAATAAAAAAAAAACTATATATTTTGAAAATGTGGTAACTTATGAAATGCTATAATGCGACTACTCTTATGAGAACTAAATTAAAGGACATATTATATAGAACAGGGTAATGTATTACCTTGATCTTAATATAGAACTCAAAACAAAAGCATATAACAAAACATAATGCTACTGTTTTAGATTAGTCAGATCTTAATTTGTGTCTGATAAAGATAAGTAAACTTAAATAAAATTTTGAAAATTATAAACATATGACGAATAAAATATCTATAGACAAATAGAAAGTATTAATATTTGTTGTCGTACTTTATTGTGAGGAACCAGTCATTACGTTCTTTGCAGTTCTTTCAGTTGCACGATAGAATTATAAGTATGTGATTGTATGCATGTGCTTTTACGTAAGAGAAACAATTGTGCTTGCAAAATATGTGTGGTGAATTTGAAATGTATTTCTTTGTACATTGATTTGTATATGTCCATTAGATCTTTGAGCGTGAAGAGAGTTAGTCTGAGAATGAAATGTTGTCGGACTGAAAATATCTGTCTGAAATTATGTTGTACTTTTGTTGTATATCTAAGGTTTAATATAACTTAATACGCATAACTACGCAGTAAAGTATTTTCGTTTTTCTTAGAATTGTGATATGTACATACGTGGGAAATCTCATTGTTCTATTGTCTATGGGCATTTATGATCACAACCACTTATCATAGTTATCACGCAACTTCATCCAATCCGTCTAGAATGTGTGACCTGCCTCGTTTTTAGCACTAAATATACTATAAACAAAGTTTAGTCGATTTCATCATCAATGTAGCATGCGCGAAGACGTTGAAAGACGTTATAACCCTGTATGTTCCAAGCTTTAAAGTTTTACGTATTACAAAAGGTATATGTTAATTTGATGAAAAAGATTATAATTTACAGCTGGGTTTATGATTTATATAATGACATAGTCGTTTGCAATACTTAATGCAAATAATTTTCTAAAAACACAAACAATAAGCCACATAATCCAGAGTGAAATCAGAGGCTATTTAACTAGGTGGACACAATGGGCTTGCGTCACGTTCGAATCGGTCAAACGCTCAGCAACTAGCTTGTTTGCTTGAAATATTTACGTCTTCACGACTATCTATAAATAACTTAACAATGAGTCGAATAAGTTAATAACTGAAAAATGTTTTATTCCAAATTCTAACGAGTTAAAATATTTCTTGACTTTGCAGTCGATATACCTAGTATAGTAAATATCATCATTGTTAATATTAACCTATCATCTACATAATATTGATTCATACTGTGATCCATATTGATTTAACCAATCTCATTCAATGATACGAAATTGATCGATGAATTGCTTCCATTCTTGAAAACCGAAACTTTCTGTGTAACATCATATCAAATTATTTATATGTAGGTTGCATCGTACCAGGACGTATCTGGTACCTGCGCTCATAATTTACATAATAAGTTATGTATCACGTTTGTTTTATTCCTACCAATAAAGATAACCATTATTTTTCATTTTGCTTAGCATTAACGGAGTTTTTACTTTGCTTTCTATCTTTATCTTCGCTTTTGAAAGGCTGCTGGCCTAGCTAGACGATCTATGTTTTCCTCATGAATGAGATTGCGACCCCTAAAAACCTCACTCACTGACGAGACCCATTAGTAAACTGTTACTGCATATTAGTTTTCTGCACGAAAAAAAATAACTGTTTTCTGTGAGACATGCCTAATAAACCAGCGGAGCCAACCATTTAATGTCCTGGACTACGGTCCAGGCTGTAGACTCTACAGCCTGGATTTATTTTTGATAATAGCATAATTGCTGTAAATATGTTATAAGTTTTTTTTATGTGCTCGGAAATCACATTGCCAACTTGGGTCGCGCAGGTGAGAATCCAGCTGTGAAACGAGAGACCGTGAGCTCGATTCCCGCTCCGAGACAAAAGTTTGTGTGACAGACGTAAATTTGTTAGTAGTTTTTCGTAGTTCTTGATTTCCACGATGTAGGTTTAACCTAGTGTGGGATCAGAACTATGTGTGTGACTCTTGGGAGAATTTATTTATTTCAATTTGTTTTCAATACATTTATCACTGAGCAATAGCCTAGTTGGTTGCGGTACGAACTGCCAAGACGAAAGTCGTAAGTTCAAAACCCAAGTGGCATACACCTCTGACTTTTCTAAAGTTATGTGTGTATTAAATGTTAATTATCGCTTGCTTTAACGGTGTAGGAAAACATCGTGAGGAAACCTGCATATCTGAGAATTCTTATACGAATTTCGAAGGTATGAGAAGTCTACCAATCCGCATTAGGCCAGCGTGGTGGACTAAGGCCTAACCCCTCTCATTAGTAGAGGAGGCACGTGCCCAGCAGTGGGACAATGTCTAATACACGGCTAGTATGATGATATCACTTAGCAATATTCTGTGCTTATTTTCTTGTTAATAAAAAATAGTAAATATGTATGATTGTAAGAAAAACAATTATGAAAGTGTATCTAAAACTGTAATTCTCAGGGGTTCTCTTTCGTTACGGTTTAACGAAGATCCATCAAAGAAGTAGCGCGAAATGAAATTGACGTAATTTTACACTTTGCTAAAGATAAAAAATTGTGAGCGCACTTTCACCGCGTAACCCTACTTCAGGTAATAAGTATTACGTAATTTCGTGTACTTGAGTCAGCAAAGCAACGCTTCATTAACAGTATTGGTAAGGATAAAGGTTCTCTGTTTTAGGTTGCTGTTATATGTTGCAATAGCCTGTTTTCTTAAGTAGCTAATTCATGTAGGTTTTGTGTATGAGAACTTCCATACAGATAATAAGCATGTTGCTATTACTTATTTTATTTACCGTAGTGCTTATGTTCTTCCGTAATATTAGGTAATTCATTCTTGTCTACAAGTGTAAATTGTTTATTCTCGCCCAGTTAAGCTTATAGATAAAGAAAAAAAATGTTATCAATAAACTATTTTTTATATAAACGGGTTCTAATTAAACCACCTCATGGAAAGTATAAAAACATAGAATAAATAAATGTTGATAAAGTATATGCATTCTTATTTTATAAGAAAAGAGTGTCTCTACTGCTCTACTGGCACTGTGTAAACAACATTTGAAATTTCACATGTCTGCTGGAGAAAAATCTGACAGCTATAAGTAAATAAATATTGTCCCGCCTAACTCGTGGGTAATAATGATTCTAGTACAATACTATCTATACAATTCTTCTTTAGGCCTTATTTACCTAAGTACCCTAAAAACTAGTGACTAAGAAAGCCTCCTAGGCACAGCGGGCGAGTAACTGGCTGTGAAACGAGGTACCGCGGGTTTTATTCCCAAACCGCGACAATTTTTGTATTACCCACGAATATTTGTTTCATGTCTGGGGTGTGGTGTGACCTTAGTCGTTCATAATTCTTGAAACCCACTACACAAGTTTGATCTAGATCTAGTAGGGGGTCAGGACTATGTGTGTGAGACTGTTGTGTGTATTTATTTTTGACTATGGATCAAACCCACCTTATAAATGTAACTCTGTTAAATAAAACATAATTGGACGCTTTAAAAAGTAGGTATAAGGTGTAGGCTTACATCTAAGTACATATATGATTCTATTTTTATCCCAGGATGTGATGGTAGATAAACTTATTAACATATCGAGCAAAAAATTTAATCCAATACAACGCATATACTCTCTGGACAGTTTCAGTTCGAAAAAGCACACATTCAAAATTACTTTTATCCGTTTCTCAGCCTGTACCCTACTTCTACAGTTTAGACTAATGAGGTGATTTAAAACAGTCACAACATAAAACAAAAACAAGTAATCGTACACGATAATGATTAAGTAATATTTTTACTTGCCAGTTTTGATAATAGTTGAGGTACAGAAAATAGCAATAAACATAAGTATTATATGTCATAATTGAAAGACGTGCAGACCAAAACTAATACCTTTTTATTTATAAACCATAGACTATTTATATACATATATGCCAGTAATATACGACATTATAGGCGTTTTCTTGTGATTCATCGGCCAAGTGTTTGGGAATACCCAGTTTGAGCTGAGTAGAATTGTTTACTTGTATTTTAACATGAAGGTACTGTATTAAATATTCTCTGAATCTCGACAGTCTTATCTTAACTACTGTAAATGTTTCAAGGGTCCGTGGGTACATATATATTCATAATTAACTATTTTTTGTACTTGTTACACATTATTTAAATCTGAACTTGGTAGTTACTAAAGAGTAGTTAAAATCGTTAAGAAAACAATCATGGGAAAATAATGTGCGTTTAGCTTTATTATATTCAACAAAAATACGTAGAACATTTTAATTGGCAAATCTTACTCTAACAATCTAATGTAGAGTTGGTTATAATCACTCGCTTGAAATACCTCTTAAAAATATTATTATCATAAAAATGATAGCATTATTGCTTTCAGAGGCAATCATTAAATAATAATAATAATAATAAATACATCCAACAGTCACACACATAGTTCTGACCCCACACTAGGTAAAACTAGTATCGTGGATATCCAGAACTACGAGGAACTGTGGTCCCACAACACCTAGACCCGAAATAAATATCCATATGTCACACAAATGTTTGTCTCGGTGCGGGAATCGAACCCATAGCCTCTCGTTTCACAGCCGGCTTCTCACCCGCTGCGCCACGGACACTGTGGTGTTATATTGTCATAAAAGTGTGTCCGCAAACAGTGATACTGTATCTATTGCAGATGTATACAACGCTTATTAACGCTCGTAGTTGTAAATACTTTTTAACTATTTAAAGTTAAAATTATTAATCATTTATTTTTGAATAATGTGGCTCTAGATAGCTACTGTGACGTATATGTTAGATACTAGTAAAATATTCTAACCATATACATTAACCTGCTCAAGAGTTCGTTGTATCTAATTCACGGCTAAATAAATGCTTTAATTGTTTTCTAGATAGAGTCTTTTCTTTTTTTCTCTGCGTAGAATATTAAGAATTTCGCAATTTTTCCTTGTCTTCCAGTTCTTTTATTTCCAATACATGAGAAACATAATAATTTTATTATAATTCAAATATTTTATGCTTCAATAATTGTTGAAATTTCATTATAAATATTTTGTTCTAGGCGTATCGACAAAGGACGTCCTCCGCAGTGCAGATTGCAAAAATAGCTGCACTTACGGTGGTAGCATCTTCGTTCATTTTGGGTGCATTTATTCTGGCGTCGAGTTGGGTAGCCGCACGCGCGTCATGCCACCAACTCGAACAATTGGACGCTATGCTCGACAAAGAGCTAGCGTTGGAGGGTCGAGCTTATGGAAACGACGGATTGATGGCAGTAAGTATTTCTTGAAAGAATAAAATTTTAGGATTCCGCAGCAAGAAAAGAAACGCTTATAGTTACGCAATGCTCATACTTCTGACTGTATGTCACATATAATACGTAATGTAGAGACTTTAGAGACTGCAAAGATGTAAATGTATGTGTCAAAGTAAAAATATACACGCTATAACTTGATATGTTTTAAGATTCTAGAACATTTTATATATGAAAATGAAAAGTGAGCCTGGACAAAAAATAGATCTCCTCGTCGCATGTGGTGGTATTTACTTTTAATCCACTTCAAAAATGAATGGTCTTTATTTGTGTTTCTTGTATTTTTTGCTACAAATATCTCCCAATTGTGTCATTTCAATTGTGGATTGATTTTAATAATATATTATTATTTCGTATATGTAATATTGTTCCATTCAAAGTTATGTCCAGTGGACACTGTAAATATTAAACGACTATCCAGATATTTTATTAGCTTCGTAGACGTGTTGTTGTTCCGTGTAATATATGATACTACTAAGCACATTTTCCCATTTGCTGAATGACAATACCTCGACAAGCGGCAGCGGCTTTGCTGTGCGCAGGCATTGCAGAAGTCTATGGGCTGCGGTGACTACTTACCATCAGGTGGCCAGTCTGCTCGTCTGCCTATCGAGGCATTAAAAAAACCTACATGTGACATATATCATTATTCATACATAGATTTCTAAAGATCAGTGTACATTACAGTTACGATAAATCTTGACCATATTTCGTAAGCGTAAGTCTAGATGTTACATTATTGAAATATATTCTATGTAGCGATTAACTGGCACATCAAGTAGTCACCAGTAAAGGTTTTACGAGCTTGGAATAATGATATGCCACATTATAAAGTGAATTAAATTAAGTTATAGGAGGAAAATACGCATGTTGTGACAAAACAACTACTATATTTAGTTTTACCGATTCTGTTTAGTCTTATAAGAAAGTGTAACACTTATCTAAATCCAAAGACAAATTTCACTATAAAAATTATTTGGCACAACTAACTGTTTTTTATCTCGTCGCTTGACTAGTTTATTAATCTGTGCATGTTTTACTTGCACTAAACTTATCACTGTTTTTATGAATACTTTGTTAAAATTGTTACTTCCGTATGTTATCTACACTTATGTAGTAAATATATTATAAATAGAAATATTAAATATGGAATAACAGAAATAAATTATATATAGATATTTCTACTAAAATGAATACTATTATTTACTTTATAAAATATAAAGAAAATCATGACTTACAGACTGTTTTTAGCAAAACCGGCGTAGCAAAGCGCCGAAAAAAGTTAAAGTACCTATTTTAATTTATATTGTTTCTATTCTTTTGTAGCATTTGTATTTGAAAATTTCCTTATTCAGACAACAGTGTCCACGTACTTGAAGAGAATATCATTTTGTTTTTAGAAACATATAGGCAGTTAATTGAAAATTTATTTATTTAAGTCTTAGAATGACTCGCTGCACATACGTATATAGCAAATGGCTTGATGATATAAGTGAGAGCGAGCCTGGCACGTTATATGATCAATCACCTAACTGCATGCTCGCTTCTAGGTGCTCCTTCTGGGCTAGCGGTCATGCGTGCTCTACCCTAACATCCCTACTCCTTGTTGACAGAAATCAAAATATTATATTATTTTGTTTGTAAAGAGACATAGTCTATAACCAAATGTTGCATTGCATAAACATTGTGTGGAGTTAAGTTTGAGATGTCGCGTGAGGTTGAGCAATGAGGACACGCACGTCTCCTATACCAGCTCACCTTGAATCTCTGCATAAAATATAACTGTGTTTATCTATAATTCTAATCTACTTATATGTAGTTTTTTTTGTTATACCAAAAATATATTTTAAAAAACTGAAAAACGCGCTGTTATAGATAGCAAGATAAAAAAATATCAAAACAGAACTAAAAAATAAAAAAAACGATTAAAATGATTGAATAAAAGCGTGGGGGTTTCTTTACATAAAATGCTAATATGGAACGTGTAAAATAGCCAGATTTTTCGTAATATTAAAATACATTTTTCACTAGTGTTTCTAAAGATAGTAGTAGCGAGAAAGATATCTACGATACAATATATTAAATGCAACCTATAGGTAGCTTAAAGACGAATGATTTACGAGCGTAATAGCCTGTATAGAATGTCGAGGAATTAGTAAAAGGTCGACACTGCGGGGTTCATCAAGAGGATTTACTAATGTTATATGCGCTGCACAATGTACCTGGCCATAGTTAGTGATTGTATGTTTGCAGCGAAAGTGGCAGTCGCTTGCCGAGGTCATTGGACTGGCGTTGTCGCGGATGCATCTCTTCGTGACACAAGGAAATTTTAAACATCGAAACGTGGCATTTATTTGTTTATTCATATGTTACGAGATCAAATGAAAGCGTTATCCACGCAAACACGAGCGGTTACAAAAACTTAATTTTAGTTTGAAAGATTAATTTTCCTGCTGTTATTTTCTTACTTTTTATAGAAGAGGCTGGCAAACTAGCAAATCGGTCACCCATAAACTCTACAATACTAAAATATCAGATGCGTTGCTGGCTTTATAGTATAGAAGCTGAATATAGCCGGATATATAGGAGTTTGAAAAGGTGAGTGAGATTTGGGCCTCTGTAAATCTCACATACCGTACGAAAAGCATCAGCAAGCTGTTACTTGATGACGGTTTTCTGTGAGACAGTGGTAGTAGTGGTAGACTGCGCATGTAGATCTGCGTATGCGCGTAGTAATTGCGCATGCTTTACGACTGCCGTGCTGAGGTCTCGGGCTCGATCCCCGGGTCGGGTAAAGTGAAATTGGGTTTTTATATTTAGAGGATACTCAGTATCAGCCCGGAGTTTGGAATTGTGCCCGGTATGGCGATAGGCTCGCATTATATTATGGGACCGTAATAAATACGGCGAAAAGTGGGTGTACTGGTTACAACTCTGCCTATTCCTTCGGGGATTACAGGCGTGAGCGTATATGTATGTATGTACAGTGGTAGTACGATGTACACAGATCTGTCTACACCATGGCTCTACCACTTGAATAAGTTTGGTTACGTATTTAGCCAAGTTGCATCGATAGATATTATGACATAACGGTGTAAATAGCGAAACCCGTCTATAGTATTGGTCATAACTATTATACTATAAACGTGTTTCAATTGACAAATAATGGGATATTTGATGAAAATAATATACTTAAATAGTTTTACTGAAAATAAAAAGTAATCTGGTGTAGTTTAGAAGGCTTGCTAAACATACAACTTAAAACAATTAAGAACTTCAACTATAATTTCAAAATCAACAGCAAAGTTACAGTAAAATGACAAATAGCATTTTTGTACATGTGAAATAGTAGTGAAGAGGTCGTTGCATCAACTGCAAAAAAT
Source organism: Laothoe populi (assembly GCA_905220505.1). Taxonomy (NCBI): domain Eukaryota; kingdom Metazoa; phylum Arthropoda; class Insecta; order Lepidoptera; family Sphingidae; genus Laothoe; species Laothoe populi. The sequence continues at coordinate 10,501,107 of HG992147.1, read as the reverse complement.
ATATATTCGCAATAATGTTGATCGTATAGAAATCAATGCTATTTTTAAATGTGTAAGCCGCCACAAGACTCCTTTTTTGTGAAAGCGGATCATTTTTACGTGATATATAGCCAGGCGATAATTAGATAAGAAGTGGGACCGTCTCGTTCACGACCGAGTCATGGTCTTGTTAGGTGTATGTATAGAAACTTGATCAATAAATTTGATAGATATGTAGAATTACTTGCAAAAGTTTTCATATTATTGTGTACTAGCTGTTGCCTGCGGCTCCACCCGTGTGTAAGTTATCTTATACTATTTATAAAATCATCTCTCACAACTACTCTTTGCTTAATACAGATATTCGTTTAAAAAGGTATCACTTTTGATTGAATGCACCGATTTAAATGAAATAAAGACTAAATGTCACCTCGATATACACTCTATGATTTTATTGTCGATTCATTTGTCGTAAATAGTATTTTGGACGTGATGCCTTGACAGACAGACAATAATTCCAAAAAGAATTGTTTTGGGTTCTATATCGATAATATAACCCGTTACAATAAAAAAATTGCAAGAATATTTAATGTCCGGACAAAGTGCCTTTTCATCTTTACTATAGTATAGAAGTGTTTGTCGTGTGCCTTGTTTCATTATGACAATTGTAAATTCTATTATCTATTTAAAGTACTCATTCTAGAACATTACAAAGTGTTTGCCATAAAAACATAACAATGCCATTCGTTATGCGTATCCTTGTAGTTGATGACGTTTGTGTTTATCAATGTCGCCAAAATGAATTAGTTGGTGGCAAATAATAATATTACATGCATTGTATCAATACACTTTTTATAATTCGAAGGCATTCGAAGGCGTGGAGGTGCTTCTTTTTTTGGCACATGCCGCTAAACTAACTATAGGGATGAGGAAAGTTAGGGAAGTTTGAGCTTTCAGAAGTTTAAGAAAAGCAACACCAGGCTTCGTTTAATGTAGGATTTCTTTGACATAATGTTACTACCCCCTTCGAGGGCGTATTCAATGATATTCATGTTGTAAACAAAGCTATATATAGCGTGGCGCTATTACTGTGTTCTGGTTAGGGATAAGTTAATTATAATTTCAGGTGATATTTAGGACTTAGTCGTATTGATTTGTCTACACACAACTTTACACTGATTCTAAAATGTATGTAAATAAGTTAGGAATAAACTTTTCCCACAACATGATATGACTACATTAGTTTATTACTTAAATAACCGGTTTTGTTATGTAAACACGTATAATACATAGTTGAAATCTGTATCATCATATCATTATTATCAAGGTGAAACTAGTTTGACACACGCATATATAAATCACATCTATAACAAATATAAGACTGCCAGTAGTTGCAATACGTATTGTGTAGATAGTAAATAAATATTACATACATATACACTCACGCCTGTAATCCCCGAAGGGGTAGGCAGAGGTGTAACCAGTACACCCACTTTTCGCCGAATTTCGGTCCCATAATGTGATAGGGAGCGAGCCTATCGCCACGCCGGGCACCATTCCAGACTCCGGGTTAATACTGAGTATTTCTAGATAGAAAAACCCAATATCACTTTACCCGACCCGGGGATCGAACCCAAGACCTCAGCACAGCAATCGTAACGCATGCGCAATTACAACAACGCCACCGAGGCAGTAAATAAATATTATTATTTAAAACAAATATCTAGTCGATTTATGAGTCTTAAAAGGAATACCATCCGTTCCGTCGATTTTCTTTATAAAACGTGTCACCTAATCATAATAGTGTGAAATACTTACCCTGCATTCGGAGTTATAATCAGCCTATTGCCGTCCACTGTTGGACACAGACCCGGTCTTGGGTAGCCCGCATCCATCCGCTACCCGCCTTCTTCGGAGTATAACAATTAAATATTTCAAAAGGCGATGCAGACAAGGTGATTACGGAAGATGAAATAATGAATGCGTTGAATTATATGAAGATAGGCAAGGCTGCAGGGTATGACAGGGTTACTGTTGAAATGTTGAGAAGCGGCAAAAGTATAGTGGCAAAATTGTTGTGGCTACTTTTTAATATGTGTTGGAGTAATGGTCGAGTGCCAGAGGACTGGTGTAGAGCCGTCATTGTTCCACTTTATAAAGGCAAAGGGTCACAGCAAGAATGCAAAAACTATCGAGGCATAAGTCTTCTCAGCGTTGTCGGTAAATTGTATGCAAAGATATTGATCACACGAGTGATGAATGAAAGTGAAGAAAAAATATGGGATGTACAAGCAGGATTTAAAAGAGGAATGGGTTGCACTGATCAAGTCTTTTCCATAAGGTGCATTGTAGAAAAACACTTAGCTAAGTCTAAAAAGGTGTACTGTGCCTTCGTAGACTTGGAAAAGGCTTATGATCGTGTGCCGAGGGATGAACTATGGTCAACACTGTTACTGACATATGGGATTGAGAGCCGCCTAGTGAGTGCTTTGAGGTCTTTTTACAAGGACTCAAAAGCCTGTATACGGGTAAATGGAGCGCACTCAGACTGGTTTAACATCTCTAGAGGTGTTAGGCAGGGATGTGTTGCTTCTCCATGGCTCTTTAATCTTTATATGGACAGCTGTTTGACAGTTTTGAAAGATATGGAATGTGGACTGGGAATGAATGAGTTGCATGTCAAGTGTCTTCTCTACGCCGATGACCAGGTATTGCTTGCGTCATCGGTGGGGGAGCTACAAGACATGTTAAATGTAGTGAATGAGTCATTTAAAGAGAAGGGAATGAAAATAAATGGAAGTAAGACGAAAGTTATGGTGATAGAAAGAGAGGAAGACGCTACCGAGTGTAGCATAACTATAGATGGTGAGAGAGTGGAACAAGTGAGAGAGTTTGTGTATTTGGGAAGCGTGATAACGAGAGATGGTAAATATGAGGGGGATATTGAAAGGAGAGTGATGGCAGGTAATAAAGTGAATGGTGCCTTGCGCGCGATAATGAGCAGCCAGGCGGTGTCACAAAAGGCGCGAATGGCTGTTCATAATGGTGTGCTGGTACCGACACTTATGTATGGAAGTGAAAGTTGGGTGTGGCAGAAGAAGCATGAAAGTCGTGTAAATGCGGTGGAGATGCGTTCCCTACGGAGTATGTGTGGAGTCACCCTTGCTGATCGTATGAGGAATAGCGTGATAAGAGATCGTTGTGAGTTGAAGAATGATGTGGTGACTAAGATAGAAAGAGGTATGCTGAGATGGTTTGGCCATATGGAGAGGATGGATGAAAGGCGATTTACGAAAGGTATTTATCGTGCGAATGTGACTGGAAGAGTGGGTAGAGGGCGCCCGAGGAGAACTTATTCCAATCAAATTAACGATATTCTCCTAAAAGGGCAAATCAGGAGTACCTCCAACCGCCGAAAATGTATGAGAAGATGTATGAATGTGGAAGAGGCGAAAGAAGTGTGTCAGGATCGTAGCTTGTGGCAGTCAATAGTCTCTGCCTACCCCCATGGGATACGGGCGTGAGTGTATATGTATGTATGTATATGTAAATATTTTATTTTATAGTATCACAATGTTCGTGTTATTATAAAACTTAGCTCTTGTTTTTGGCAACGTTGAGTTTAAATGTAAACATTTAAATGGCGCGAAGGCCTTGAACCATGAGCCGTGGCTGATTGTATTGGAAATTAACACGTACTTTGCCTGATCACTGGTGGCCATTAGGTACCTACAATGAGAATTATTCATCGAAACTCTCAGTTACTCTTGTCAGAACAATTAAATCTGTAAAATTCTAGTTCCTTAATGCCTTTTTATTTCGTATAGATATTTTAAATTACTATTACAATACAAATTCATAGTAAATTCTCATTTTCAAAGTCGTTTAAAGTTGTACGAAGTTTAAGTTGAATTTAGGTGTGCCTTTAATCATTGATCAATATCATTTAATGAACATTGTCACGAGTTGGGATGTTCGGTAAATAAGGAACTCTAGAGGATTCAGAAAAGTTTTCTTAATGTTGTTATTTGTCGTGCTGCCATCCGTTCCAGATTTCCAGTTCCCTGAATTTGTATATTCACAATTCTAACTTTCTTCTTTCTACTTTTTTCATAAATTGAACTAGTCTTTATGAAGTATTTAATTAAATAATCACAATCCTAGATTAGATACTTTGATAACTATTAAAAAATGAAGAACAACAGCAGAATTCCTTTGCTATATTAAATGTTTGTATTCGTTATACGAACTTTGCTGTACACTGGCTGATCCCGGAACGCGACACACTTGCGTGTGCCACTATGGCGGGTTTTAGACCCTGTGTACGGTGGTCGCTATCCGGGCGGATATGAAAATCCTACCACCAGCAGATAGATCTATTTAATTTTACAAAGATTATGTTTACTTACTCTAATTTGAAAAATGCAGCCATGCAGATTTTACCTAAGGATGGATTTAGTGCGCAGCGATACTTACTCTCTTCTATATCATGGGATGAATACTCTCTACGGATAATAGGTATTGTAGTTGAAACTCTACGCCTTCAGGATGCTGGAATGAGTATACAAAATCTTACAGTTAGTTAAATACCACAGGTGATTACTATAGCGGAAGATTGTTAGTTATATTCTGACGCATACTTTAGTAGCGTATGCGTCGTGGTATTATGCTTATATAAATATAAATACTGAATCACGGACACTTTCATTTGTATTCATTTCGTGGCATCTTTGTTGTTATTTCTTCGTCGGACAGTTACCGATGCGATGGGAATGCGTCGGAGTTTTATTGGTATTTCATACTATACAAATTAAATATATTACTATCCTTGAGTATAAATACAATTTCTTTTGATTTCTTGGTACAATTAATCAATAGCGATGATAATATGAATAACTTTTCTGGTGCTTGTGGCTACTTGCAACCATTATAATTGATATAGAATTGCCTCTAAAAAAAATAAATTTTCTATCTATGAGGGGTTAGGATAACTACGATTCGTCTACGAAGTATGACTACAATAAATAGGTTGTAACACGGACGCCATAACGGGAAGGAAAAAGGGATCACGGGAGACGAATTTTCGAAATTGAAACCTCCATGATTATGTAATTTAAAATCAAACTCGTGGCCTCACATATTACGAAGTTCGAACATACAAATTACGTATAAAGTTTTTGAAAGGCAAAATGCATCACGATGCTTCTATTTGAAGGATATTTTCAATATTTTGTTTATTCATATTTGCATGCAATATTCGCTTATTCTTACCGTAGGTTTATTTACTGTAAATATATGTTTGTCGTGGGTGCTATGTAATTTCATCAAATGCTGTGGTTTTATCATAATTGATGAGCAATTTTTATATGTATGTTCTGCGAAATAATACAGGCGAGTATGATTAGGTATTTTTGTGTGTGTTCGTTGAACGGAAGCGAACGATTTTCCGCGCGCGCGAGCTCCACAATGATCTTCCTTGACATCCGTCCACCCGCGCGTCCCGCCTCTGCTCTGTCCTCTAATTATTAAATATGTACTTCTGTATATTCTTAAAAAACATAATTTATTCAAGGATTTGTACACAATACAAGAATTTATGGAAGTATAAGCGCCGGTGCTAGTCAAATAAAACTGTATCGACTCCAAAAACAACTTTACAACCTAAACAAACAATTAATAAAATCGCGCAACTTCTTAGTATAAACAGCTTGATATTTAGGTTAATTTTGAAAGGCTGTCTTTGTCTTGTATCTCGAAACTCCATGGTCAATTGACTATCCTAGAGGTATGGCCTATGTTTTCCAATACAATAACTTAATCATGATGTGCATTCTATTACTTGAAAGGTATTTTTTTATCTCCAGTATACTCCATCACCCATCCTTAGATAAATGTAACTACATCGCACACTTAACTCCAAAACCTATGGAGTAAAATAATAATTAAAAACTATTTTTTTACACAAGAATATCTAATAGATACTTTCTTCTTATTTCATACTAGCTGTTGCTGGCGGCTCCGCCCGCGTGGACGTTATTTTCGGACGTTAATCCAAGGAGTTGTCTTCTGCACTAAGGCACCTGCAGCGATTGTCCAGCCTCTCAGGTGTTGAGTCACTTTGTCCCTTTTAGGGATGATTTAGCAAAAAATGTGAAAGACGTATTTCTTTATTTCCTACCAAAAGCCTAAATATGATTTTTCAGATCCCTAAGTAGAGGAATTATGGATTTCCCATACAAATTTTGAACTCCTATTTGACCCCCTTCAAGATTGTTTTTTGCGAAAAAAATAGCCTATGTCCTTCTCCGAGATATAATCTATCTCCTTGCCAAATTTCATCACAATCTGGTTAGTCGTGAAAGGTAACAAACATACAAACAAACAGAATTACTTTCGCATTTATAGTATTGGTATGGATTCGTTAAAATAAGAACTTTGTAGTTTGCTGGAGGTCACCATATCGCTGTAAGAAACATTTAAATGTATTATTTATTCAAACAGTACACATAATACATTTTTATTTTAAATAAGCAGTGGAGACGGAAAAAAATCACAACGGTTCGTTAGTTCTTATTTAAGGACAGCAGTGGGCTAAAACGAGTAATCTGTAAAGGTCACTGAGTCAGATCCTGATAACCTATTTATGAAATTATTAAATTATAATATGAATATGATTTTGATTTTGACCGAAATATTACAAGGGGAAACTAGAAGTAGGTACAGCAGCCTTATAACTCTGACTGACAGTAAAAACTACCTACTAATAAATAAACTTTGAAACTATTAATCTACTCACGTGTAGCCAATACTAAAATAAGCGTTCTCACGCGCTAAAAAACTAGTCTATTCACATTTTTATTAATACAATGTTCCTAACAAAAATTAAAATAAATATAAATCACCAAAAACTCACTTTCTAGCACCCGAACCCCCGCTTTAGCCGCTTTTCAGTGGACGGTCCCAATAAGGAGTTTAATATTTATCCAGTGTTTGTTACTTTGGCCTGGTCTGTAGCTTAAAAGTTTTGGTTAATTTGAACATATGATGTGTCATTACATTTGTCTTGATTCTCAGAGTGACTCTTTCTTTCTAAATGAAACAATTTTGAATATATGAATATTACAATACTTTTATGTTACTATTTTGATGCAAACTGCGCAAAAGTACTTGTCATCTTGTCTTGTCATATTTTTTTAAATTAAATGTTACAGTAGCGCTAAAATCGAGGTGAATGTATCCCCTCGATTATGATTTTTATTTTAGTAAGCCCAATGTTATATACTATACTGTTTTGTTTTGAGTACATTAACGAATACAATTAAACATTTACATAAGGCTATTGTTATATAAGCAAGACTTCAAATCGGAGTCTCATGTTGTAACATAGTCATCATGCACCATCTTGATTTATATTGCGACATTATGGTACTATAGACAAAGCTTATACTTTCTTAGTGTATGTAATAAGTACAAAATTTAAGAGAGTTCTGCATCCATAGTTCTTTTTTTAATCTATATTAACCATCTATATTAATCTTTTTTTTATTCTGTCACGGAAAAGTGACTACCTGCCGTCCAGATAGAGTATCAAGTAGCGAGAGATAGTCTATCCCTCGGCCCTCGCTACTCAACACAATCTTGCCGGCCTGCTGTTTAGCTTCTTCACATTACGCATAAAAGGACCCAGGATCATAGGAAGGAGGGGACACGATAGCTGGAAAACTGTTCCACAGCTTCAAATCAAATCAAAACCTTTGCGATCACTATTATTAAAAATGATAACACTTTAGCTCATAAATGAGTGTAGTAGGATAGAGTCGGTGCAGTTTTATCACTGACTTTGGAAAACCATCTGCTCTACCTAGTGTCTTTCATGTAAGAAGTTAGTGTTATATTATGTGGCTTTTTTGAAGTCACGTTAGAGAACAGTAAATCTTATAATTTCACGAACTTGCTTTTTAATATACAACAGTATATAACGTATCATTTTGTTAAGAATTCAGTTTCTTGGTATAGTAATAACAGATAAATATTGATATTCCAATTATTTTAGATACTAAAGCTATTACGTTTTGTTAATTGAATTGTATCCCAATCTTGTCTTTTAGCTCAGTACCAAATTTAACTGGGTACTTCTCGAACCGTAGTATGTATTACTAGTACATGACCAGATGCTTTTAACGCATACAAGCTTCGATAACACAGGAAATTTTGCATTTATGTGTGAATTTTGGGTCGACACAACATTTATTTTCATAATATGTTAGTATTTCAATAGTCATATTATTATTTCCAACTCCTCCCTATACTTCTATTTATATTCGTTGCGGGATAAAATACAGTTAAGCATTCCCAGAGACTCCCGAGTTTTATTACTCGTTGTCGAAAAAATGCGTGCCATTGTCGATCCTAGCTAAACAGGAGTTACAATGGCGGGTGTGTGGGCGGGATAGTCTCTAGTCATACATTGTTAGGTCGGAATTTATAGTCAGTAAGTATAAATTCGAGACTTCGAGATAAAAGTCTCCACATTATTTTTTTAAACCAACTATATACAGGATTTTTAAGACAATCAGCCAAACTACATACAACTTTACTCAAATTATATTTGTTGACTAGCTGTTGCTCGCGGCTTCCCCTATTTTACCCCCTTAGGGGTGGAGTTTCCAAAAACTCTTCCTTAGTGGATGCTTACGTCATAAAAGGTACCTACTGTCAAAATTTCAAGTCTCTAACCCCAGCCGTTTTGGCTGTGTTTTGATCGATCAGTCAGTCAGTTTCTTCTTTTATATATACAGATAAGTGCATATAAATTGCGAACGGCTGAACAAATTCGGCTAATTTTAGGTGTAGTATAGTACAAACACTACCGAGTACCTAACCGAAAAAGGTTTTTATAAAATTGGAAAATTCGGGAAAAACTGAAAGTCCTTATAGGATGTCTCCCATGGTCTGATAAACGTAATTATGCTCACAAAGCTGCGGGCAAAAGATTGTACAAAATATAAATTTCCGAATCACTGTCTAAAATGGACGGTGGCCCCAATGTTATGTCTCTATTTTTTCCATATTAACTTAACTTTCTAGGGAAATACGCAATAGTGTTGACATGCAACGTCGGTTTTGACATAACGAATGTATTGCGTTTTGAGTTTTTACAAAACGGTCTAGTATGGCGCGGCGTGGCGCTTACCGTCCGCATTGACCGCCTGATCTGATCGAGCACTACATTATGGTATTCATATAAGATGACACTTCAGCCGAAAACCGATAGAATATAATATGTAGGTAACTCAACGTTCGTACAATACACTAATGAATAGGCTTTTAGGGTATTTATGTTTTAGTTTTTATTCAATTGTTTTAGACCACTTAAACCACCATTTAATCTTAATAAAACATCTTTTGAACACATTTCTTAAGAAAATTAGTCTAGTATATAGATAGAAAGACGAAACCGGTTAAATATATATAAATAATTACTAAATATTTTGAATAAAAGCCCTAAATAATGCAATTAACTTTAAAATATGTAAACCCACTCAAAATATGTAAACCGCTCGTCCTCGAGGAGCTCCATGGGGTATCTTCGAATTCTATGATCACTTGACCACGGATATGATCCTAAAGTGACCTACTCCTAGTAACCTAAACCTAAGATGTGTGGTATTGAGAAGTTCCAATGTCTATCACCGAAGATTCAGATATTATCAGATCTCCATCAAATTTCATCAATGCAACAACAATCGCCACCATTTAACAAATTGATAGATTTTATAACAATCTTGATATGGTGGATCAATTTATTAAAACAAAGACTATATGTTACTCGGAGACACTTTTTATTAATTTCTTACAGATTCTTCTGCATATATTTATAACTTTAGAGATAATGCGTTTACAAAAACATAAACACAGACAATTCTAAAAATAATAGAAATGTATTAAATCTCTTATTTATAGTCTCCTTGAATATTGAAAAAAAAATTATAATGTATACAAACACGTGAAGCATAATAAGTCATAAATTTGTATTACCTATATGTATACATAGATACAGCATACTTGAACCTTTGCGATCACTATTATTAAAAATGATAACACTTTCCAACGTGAATGATTGTAGTTTATATGGATAGAGTCGGTGCAGTTTTACTGACACTGACTTTGGAAAATCTTCTGCTCTACCTTTCATGTAAGAAGTTAGTGTTATATTATGTGCCTTTTTTGAAGTCAAACGTTGAACATTAACGAACAGTAAATCTTATAATTTTAACAACTTGCTTTTTTAATATAAAAGTATATAAAGTTTCATTTTGTTAAGAAGTTAGTTTCTTGGTAAAGTAATAATAGATAAATATTGATATGCCAATTATTTTAGACCCTAAAGCTATTCCGTTTTGTTTATTGAATCCGAATCGTGCCTTTTAGCTCAGTGGTTCGTCCGCTTTGATATTATAGTGTTTTTGGACGCAATTCATTTATAGATATATAGGTTCCTGTAAGTTGTTAATAGGGGTAATTTCTTCGTTATCACGCAACGTTCCATGCAGTTGACAATAATGACCGTTAAAATGTTTAAAACGTTTCGTAAATCTAGTATTTAATAGTGGTACGGGCGGACTTGAAGTGAACAATGCGACACTCGTTTACGACGTAATCGTTGTTTTCTATTAGTTGCGGTCGCGAACACTTCGCGCTCGGCTGCATTTTGATAGTTGACAACATTATGTACATCATTGACAGTCTGCAGATACCTAGCAGCACGAAATCTGAGTTTTCCTCACTGCTTGCAACATTTTAACTGCGTAATATTAGAAGGTTCCTCGGAGGAAAATGTAAAAACGAATACAAGTGATGGATCTAGGGTATATTTTTTATCTTCTCGGCATAGTATTATGGCAGCGCATGACTAGAAACGTGCTGACTGCAGTTGTTGCAGCAGCAGTATTATTAATTAAATCTAGCAATCTTTTTCAGCCTTGTATTTTTTCCTGAGTTTTTTTATACGCTTTGTATATTGTACTATCGGCCAACGCGGTGATTATCCAATGAGAATACTGTAATTGACACGCACAATGACGAACGTCGTCGCTGTGTAGATAGGTACATAAATGTAACTATCAGTACGTACACAGGTTACATAATGGGCTAGCTACATGCAAAAGGCATCCGCCATTTTGTGAGGAGTACTTTGATGGTTTTGCTCTAAAAGTGAATGGCAAAATGACGGCGTATTTGCATTGTATTATAGAAATTTTGACACTCCTTAAAATATACACATACAATTACTTAAAACTATAATAATACCTACTATTTAAACGACTGAGTTAAAGCAATGTAGGTATAGCTATATGAAAATATTATGAATAAACATACATTATTCAAATCTTTTACCTTTACTAAGTGTATTGGTATAGAGATCATATCATCATCGTGGATCATCGTGGATCATCGTGGTATATCATAATATTACGATATTTAGTGTATTCAAGTGTGATCATATTTTGTACGTACAGATTTAGACGCATCCTAATATTTGGTGAATAAAATAATTATTTGTTTACAGGATGAGCCTTTGCCGATAGGGAATGCGCACGCATTGCATGGAGTGCCTCCATTGTCACTGATACCTTCGTCGTCTTCTGAACGGCCAAGTCAATCATCGTCGCGACCGGTCAGCTTAGCTAAAGACGACGCTCTCAACCATGCCGAGTCCCAAATAGATGAGGACAAATTACAGGTATCTATCAAATTTATTTGTTTACTACATTGAAGCAAACTCGTGTCGCGAAAAGACTTACTTTTTAAAAGTTGCGATAAGAAATCCTATTATGTTTCTACACATGAGCCCTATTTTATTTAATATAGTTTATTTAAAAAGAGATCTAGGTGCTCACCAGGCATCTATCATAATTATTTTTATAATTAATAATTATTATAGATACCTGATTATATAATACCTCATACAAAAAGTTTACAACAATTAAATTTATCACCATATCGATAAATAAATTAAAATGATTGTGTACAAAACTTTATTTATCTACATGATATAATTCTTGACATAGCGTTACATGATGCTTGTACCTTCGAAGGTTTAACGACCTCATTTCCACCCTATGTCAATTGCCAAGGTATCCAGATATATATAAAAGTTGAAGGGGATATTATTTTGTAGGGTTCTTTTTTCGATTCAATCCAAATATTTTAATGGTTACAAATTGGCAGAAAAACAAAATGGCAGCCACGTTTTCAGTATAGCACCATATCTACTGGCCGCCCTAGACATCGATTTTGAAGCGGCCTTAAAACAATATGGCTTATTTTCATTCCCAGAGTTCATCATTTCTTCATAATGAACTGCTACTATAATGGGATTGAAATTATATAAATGCCTAGTATCATTCAGTTTTCGAATTGAACTTAAGTTGTAGTAGCGATGACCACATGCCGTCTCTGATAACAAATACATACGAACTAGTTCAATTAGCTATTGTTCTTTACAAAGACTTTTAATGTTTTCCAACTTCAAAGAATAATACTGTTTTATCAAAAACGGGGAAGTTTTTAATAAACATGATGTCACTTTTTGTTTTGATAACCGACGCCTAAGATTATTATCAAATAATAATGTTTTGTACGTGGATGTAATGAGATCTTTCGTGATATTTTCCAAAAGAACTTGCAATTAGTATATGCAAGTATTTTAACTAATAATTCATCTTGAGCTTGAGCAAACCAATAATGTTTTGATGTTTAGTCGTCTCTGTGAAGATGTCGTTAGTCTTTATCTTAAATTACATATTTCTATGTAAAGTTCTTATGAACTACATAATTATGTATATCAGATCAGTTTGTTGACATTATAAATTCAATTGAAAATTTTTCTGCGTATTGTATGCATTAGTGTAGTTGCCAGTACCAAGTGCTGACGTCACGTAGCTTTCACTCGACCGTATGGCGCGGCGCGGGCGCGGGCACAGCGTTCGCCTTGGCGGTACCTATTTTGACTACTCACTGCTGTATGCCTCGAATGGAGGCTACGTTACACCACGTGAAAGCGGCGACCATTTTATTTATCTATGTTCTTGGAAAGTAACCATAATGACTCTAAAATATTATTACAAAGAGGCTTTCGTCGATTGTAACTTTTAATACTTTTGATTAATAAATAACTAGTATTAAATTGTATATTTTGATACTCGCTTTGTCTGAGGGAATCAAAAATATGACTTTGTTTATATACACATAAAACTGGAACGAGTTTTTGAGAAGTCTTAACAGACTTTCAGAAGGGTGTCAAGAGCTACATCTTTTACTAGAGAGGGTAATAAAATTTAGATAAAGGTAGATCGGTTAAATTATTATTTATCTATTCAAATATAAGTAATATTTACAAACGGCTGGTGGTAGAACAATAGTGCGCGGGCGCATTGTCTCGCGCAGGATGTCCGAACCCATTGTACCGAACAAACAGCACAGAACGAGATAAATAACGTTCTTCTTTCACACCTACTAATCTATTAAACGGTTGAAATTATTTGCCAAGTGATTTTATACATAAATCAAACGAAGTCCTGATTCGACTTTAAATTCTTTCTTGATTTGTTCAGAGTTAGAAAATATTTTTAGATATTTGTATCATGTTTTAGTTCTTTATTATGGTTGAGACGACGTAAATTTTGGACCGTTTACAGCGCAAGTGTTTAGAATAAAAATACATTTAATGTAGGCACAATAATGAAATCTACGACAATGTTATGTCGGCACGTCGTTGGGTTTATTCCAGAAAACATAAATTATATTGTAACGGGAATTTCTAAGCCAAGAAGTCACGGGGAATCCCACAAATGTTTTCGTAAATAAAGGATATATAAAATTTGATGTACGCGGCAACGAGCTGTTAATTTTCATATTATTTCTGATTATAAAATAACATTTTTTTTATGTTGGATTATTTGTTGGGTCTTGAGGAGGCGACCAAATATTTGTATGTGTTCGAAAAGCACACCTGAGATGCTTGGAGTTATTAGTTGTGCCCGATATGGTTATTAAAGAATTGTGCATACATTAGTGATACTTTAGATTATCATTATTTTATTTGTCATACGTTTTTTTTTCAGAAAATAGACGACGACAAGAGCGACTCACTTAACTCCGTTAGCGGTGAGAGTTCCGAGTCAGACAGTTCTGCTGAAGATGACGACGATCTCGACGGCATCAGGCCCATGTTCAAGCTGCCCATACAGTTTGATTTAGATGAGTTGGCCGGAGCGTTCCTAGCCAATAATCAAAAGTAAGTAGACACTAAATGTTATGTCAAAATTGTACAGCAGTTACGAGCTGATTATATAACGAGAGGTCGCAGGTTCGATACCTCACTGAGTCTAAGGTTTGATGGGCCACAAAGATATTTGTCTCAAATATAATATGTTAAAATATAAGTATAACTATTTTATATAGGTACATTTTTCTTATATTTTCAACTATTTCTTTTCAATTGATGTATTGAGTATCTAAATATTATCTTTTTGTGGAGCGGCAATTAATATGTGTCTGACGCAGACGTAATGGCTGGTGACGGCTACTGATTTGAATATCAGTATGTCGCTTTAGTACTATTTAACATTTCTCATGAAATATTCAACAACTTTGTCTTATATTATTTTGCTAATATATACGCACATGGATGGAAACAATAGGCGTTCTATCTTGCTGTACGTTACGCCGATTAAAGACAGTATTAATGGGTGCCAAAAACAAGAAACACCAAAAATACCTAACTGGTTTAATTATTATTTTTAGTCGTTACCGTTTTGAACAGTTCATTGATCCCTCTAACGAGTCGGTAATAGGAATTCCTGTGAAGTTTTCCCATGAGTGATTTTCACCGTAGCCACTTAATACCTCTGGGAGATTTGCCAACTCCACTATTTCCTGCAGTCATAAGCAAACAAGTTAATTAAAAAAACTTATGCAATCATATATAATATGCATACAAAGTACAAGTGCTTTCTTATATTAAGATTTAGGAACGTCGTCGGGAATAAAAAGTAATATTAAACTGTGATAACATCCGTCATATACAAGTGGATCTGTAAATGAGTTTCTATCTGTAAATGAAGTGCAAAATAGAATTAGTCTTATCTTTATTTAAATGTTAATTTAAAGATTAATGTAATGAAGATGTCTTCGGTATATTGTAATTAATAGATAATGGTTCATTTGAATTTACTCTTTTTTACATTACTATCTTGGCAATTATTCGCTTTATAGCGTGAATGTGAAATGTTACCACGGAAGCGCTACTTTGAGAGTCAAAATAATATTATGTAATGCTCATGTAACAAATTTTACATCTTATGCGCTGTCAAATTCAAAATGGTCATTTCAATGTTTAATAATTATAATTACTGCACTTCAGTGTTATCTATAGGTGTGTTTTATATTTTAATATATTCTGTTAACAATATGGTTTCCTGTTTTTAATTTTGTAGATGATTTCATATATAACTGAAAATAATAGAACTAATAAACTCAGCTGCAAAAACAGAATCAAAACTAATTAAAAAACGAAGTTGCAATTATTATTTTAAATATTGATCTGAGAAAAGAGAGTACATAGATGAAAACCTCATTATTTCCCTCGCACGGCGGTATCGTAATGGCCATTCTAGGAGGTGAAGTCATGAGTCATATCATGCATCTGACTTACATTTCTTTCCATTATAGGTTTAAGATATAAATAAATAAAAAAAAAATAACACCCAACAGTCACACACATAGCCCCGATCCCACACTAAGATACGAGTCTTGTGTCGTGGGGATCAGGGACTACGAGAGACTTCCGGTCTCCCAACACTCAGACCCAGGACACAAATATCTGTCTATCACACAAACGGTCTCGGTTAGTCTCGGTGTGGGAATTGAACCCACGGCCCCTCGTTTCACAGCCGGCTACTCGCCCACTGCGTCACGGAGGCTGTCAACTATATCTTTATATAACTATATCGGAACTTATTGATTAAAACAAAATAAAAAAAAAAAAATCATATACCCTATTGTCTTGCATTGTTTATAGAGGCCGTATGAACTGCGTCGTGGAGAAGCGCCGAGAGGACCCGATGGAGAGGAGATTCCCCTTCAACATCCTTGGAGCATTCGCGCCACGCAGCGCACACGCTGAACGCATCGCCATCATCTGCCACGGTGGTGACGAACCCAGGTAATATGATATATTTTGTAAATAGATAAAGATGTAAAACTATTTTTTTTATATTGTATCAATAAAAGTACGTACATTACACAGGTTTTACATTGTCTGAATTAGAAGTATCAAAGATGAGGGTGCCCCCCCCCCCAAAAGATATATTTGGTAAAACATAAACTTACAAATAACATTATTATAATTTCTTCGCCCAGATTTAGGGGTTCATTCATTAATTACGTAAGGATGATTTCTAATCTATTTTTAATCATTTATATTTAATTTACATATATTATTATTGTGGTCGACATTCTGATTATAAAATAACAAAAACGTTATGTAGTATATACTACATAAGGTATTTTTTTATTTTTGTTTTACAGCATAAGCCATACATACAGATATATCGAGTTATTCTCTAATGCAATCGGTATATGCAATCTCTAATTCGTATGTTTTTAAAATAAATGTCATATTTTGTTTGTTATAGACCGATAAGTTTCCCGGAGCCACAGTCGCAAGTGTTCGCGTTCCCGCTGAGTGGGCCGGTGCGGCTCCCGCTGCGTCCCCAGCCCGAGCGTGCACCACCCGCACCTCCTGCATCGGTCGCACCTGCCGCGGAGCCGAGGATGCCGCCACCACCGTTCCCCCCCACATCCGATGGAAGGATGCCGCCGTTTGCTCCTCTCGCACCCTTAGCGCCAGTCGGCCATCGCCAAGCGTCCTTCCCACTATCGGTAAGTCACTTGATGATGGAACTTTATTCATTTTAACGGACATCGGAAAAAGGAGGAGGTTCTCAATTCGTAGGAATCTTTTTTTTATGTATGTTCCCCGATTACTCGAAGACGCCTGGACCGATTTGAGAAATTCCTTTTTTGTTTAAAAGGGTATACTTCCCAGGTGGTCTCATTGGCACCAAGCCAGGATCTGATGATGTGATCTCAGAAGAATCGAGGGCAACCCTCAAATTTTATAGGGGCGCATAATTTGTTTTTTTTTTAAGTCGGTGTACTTTTTATGAATTAAAAAACTTTTTATCGTGACTATAGATAAATTAAGTATTATCTTAAAAAGGAGGCTCGTTGACACAGCTTTTATTGTCGTACGGTAAGCATTTTATTACTGCCACTCGCTCCGGCGGAATAGGAATAAAACGGTTATGCTGGACTAGCCGGTCTTACGACCCAGCACCCCCCTCGCACGGATGATAGCTATCCGTGCTGCAGCTGGGCTGAGTTCCTACCCCCTATGCACACCCCACCCTACACTACCAGCTAAAACCCCGCGATGGCCTTCTTCGGCGCTTACGGAGCGATCTCGTTCACACAGCTGCAGTGAAAGTGGTGTTGGTGATTCATAATAGTATCTGAATTGGTAAAATAACTGTTCCTTGTACCTTTTTGGTGTAAGCCCACACATCAGCGATGGTTCGCGTTTTCGGCCACTATGGCTTGAAGTTTTAGGAGTTTATTTTATCCACAATTGGAATCAGGCGGATGAATATTTTTTTAACTAATTGACAATTAAGTGTAATATTTCCATTTTCTCAGCTATTTGTGAAGTTACACCCAGAACGCTGGATAGTTATAAGTTATACCTTCCATCTGGGGTAGTTCTTGATAAGAACTCATAAGAAAATAATCATAAATGTTCGGTTTGAAATTATACTTTCTGTAGTGCAGCCATGGTATTTTCCCACGTATAAACACTAGCGATGACGAAATGAACAGCGCCTCTAGCGGTTACACGAGAAACTAAATTCAGTAGTATAAGAACGCAACGTTCCATACATAAAAACATGCTGCAACGCTAGCGACTTCGTTTACCTATCGTAACTTTTTGAGATACACTTATGGTTGAGCTACTGAAAACTGGATGTTGGATGAAGTAAAATGACAACAATATGATAAAGTGATGATCGGTAGCGACAAGTGAATAAGTCTTCTACATCATCGCCATCGGCTTCTCGTTTAATAGCTGGCTACTTGACTTAGGCTAGGTTGTCTCTCACACGGATAGATTAATTCCAAACAAAATCAAGAAAGGTTTTTAACGATAAATGCGCCTCCAGCAATTTTGATATTTAATAATTTCGATATAATTTACGTTTGTTTGTTATGTATAATAAATAAATAATATAGATACAGTAAGACAGATTACTTAGCCATTAGTAGTACTTGAAACACGACTGCGATTTAACGATGGGTTTATTGTTACCGATGTTTGTCAATATTATCTGATATAAATTTATACGCCAAGTACAATTAGAATAATTTAATTAAAAACTAAATATTACTGATGTTTTATTATAACGGTTACTCATAGTACTTTATAATTTTTTTTGAAGTTTAACGTCTAGCTATACTCATACATTTCTGTGAATGCTTTAACACTAAACGCGAGTTAGTATTAAATCTGTCTCGTCTGCTATATTAATACAGATAAAATAAATAAAAATAATATTAGCCCTGCATTAAACACTGTCCCTCTGCTAGGCACGGGCTTCCTCTACCAATGAGATAGACCTTAGTCCACCACGCTGGCTTAATGCGGGTTTGTAGATTTCACATACCTTTAAAATTCATATAGTGAATTCTCAGGTTTTCTCCCGATGTTTTAAGATGTAACGTTAAAGCAAGAGTTAATTAACCATAAATGTGGGGTCAGGTCTATTTGTGTGATGCTGGATTGGGTGTTATAACAGAGTATGACGTATTTTCGATACACTTTATATTGCTAGTATCTTAAGGAATACTACTATACTATACTATTAAAGCCTTACTTTTATAGTTTTTTATCCATGTAACACTGACCAATAGTTTTTGTTTTTTTTTAATGACAATATATATCTAAATATCTAAACGGTCTGGGTTCCAAAACACGTTTACCCCTATTTTAATAGTGTAAAATAAAACAATCGTGTTTATTAATATCTATACGGCGATAGCCTAGCCTATAGGGCGAATCATCAAGACCTATGTCGTGAGTTTTACAAATGCACAGTATCTTTGAACATTAAGTTATTTATAGGTATATTTATTTTATTGTTAATTAGCGCTGACTTGAACGGTGTAGGAAATTATCGTGGAAAACCTATATAGTACAGTGCTGATAAGATAACATAATAGTTATACATAGTTAAGTTATATGAAAGAGTGCAGAAAGGTAAAAATAATATGTGTTATACATATATTAAATAAAATAACAAAAGTATTTGTTACACGCTGGCAGCTGACACAATAAATATAAAATTTAAAATATTGTATGCAATAATATTAGAGGCCTCTTCGAAAAATTCACTGCAATAATGATCTAACTTCAAATGTAATGGAATCACGGTCGAATTCTGAACACAAGGCGGCCTTTAGTTATAATAAGAAGGTTATTATTTTCATATTGTGGTTTTCTCTAATAAACAGATTCTATTTTTGGTCTCTGTTTTCAAGAATTGCTGTCTAGAATCTGAACCCATATTGCAAACTTAAATATATATAGATTTATATGTAATACAGGGCTGGTATTATTATATATGTATTACTGAAAAAACATGCAACAAATGATTGCGATATATTTCTTCTATCATTCATTATTTATGTAATATTTCACTTTTCATCGTGCAATTTGGGGAGGCAATGATTTAATTCTATTACTTAATAGACGTCTTATTGTTAATATATTTAAATTGATTTAATTTATGTTATCCGTGCTTTTTGTTTATAGACAAAAATATTATCCGTAACTGTAGTTAATATTTATTAAATTGTTAGTATATGTATAGTAGCCGTATTGTAATGAACATATATAACTACAAATTGTGAGGGAATTTAAATTTTGTTTTATTATAGAGTTACATTGTAAATTACAAACGTAACTAAATTGAATATCTGTCATCAAAATCCACCTTAATCCACCTTATTATCTATAAAAAAAACTTTATTTTTTGTGGGCATAGGTGTCATAATAAATGAAGAAATCCAAATTTAAAACAGCGGTTAGGAGCGCGCCCCAATAACACCTGTACACATGTAGTCTTCTAAAAGACAGAAACTTGCTGTCCTTCCAAATTGCATGGTTGAGTCAATTTTATGTTTGTATTTACCATATTAAAGCAGCTAATATAAATTATACGATCCGTTTCAAACTCACGATTTCTTTTATTTCACGTGAAAGTGGTTTCACTTTTAAGTTACAATTTTACGCTTAACATGGCGTGATGAAGTCAGTTAACCAATTCAATAGCTCAATAAAGGGGCAATTCTATACTCTGCAACACGGAGCATGTTACGTCCCACCGATGAATGTACATTCTACATTTATCTAAATTAAATACGAGGTCAAGTCTTCCCACTATGGATGTTCTTAAAAAAAGTGGTTATTTAAAGGTAAAAATAACTTGATGGTTGGTTTGTATATTGATTTGTTGACTCGATGCTGAACTACACAAGTATTAATGAATTGATTTTGAATCTTTCGCAGTTTTAGAGTTTTATCTAGTCTATGATAAGACTGGTGCCCGCGGCTACGCCCTCGTGGAGGTTATTTTTGGGAGAAAAAGTATTCAATCGAAAGAATTATCTTCTGCACTGACGCACCTGTACCGATCGCCCTTTTTTTGCTGTCGCGGGGAAAGCGTTTTATTATTGCCGCCCGCTCCGGGGGAAAGCGTAATAAGAATAAAACAGGTATGCTGGACTAGCCGGTCTTACGACCCAGCATCCCCCTCGCCCGGACTTTGGCTGTCCGGGCAGCCGCTGGGTCGAGTCCCTATACCCCCTTTGTACACCCCACCCGACACTACCAGCTAAAATCCCGCGGTGGCCTTCTTCGGCGCTTACGGAGCGATCCCGGGGTATTCTAAGGAGTGCTATAATTGCATCCGGAATCGCCCCTGCGCGGTGCCCTGTACGGGCCCATCTCCATGGGGGACTAAGGAGCCCCCGCGCATTGAACAACGACAGCGAACGAGTCCTTACCACCCGCGCTGCCGTCCATCTCGGGGTCGCACGATGCTCCGAATTTGGGAGTGCCCCGATACGGTATTACAGCCCCCCGCTGCTCGCCCGCGACCCCCGATGGCTCCTATTAGTCGCCTCGTACGACAGGAAGGGGTTACCGTGGTGGAATTCAAACTCCCCCATTCCACAGGGCGGGAGACGCCGGTCAGTCGTCCACCCGTCGCCTCCTACGTCTTCTCTGGCGGCGGGAGGGATCATTTCTTTCCCGATCCCTCTCAGCACTCTCCTTCTGCGAGATGACGTTCTCGCAGAAGTGGGCCACCGCACGCCAGGACCTGCGGCTGAGAGCGCTGCGCTCTTCGTCCCAGGCTGGGCACTCCTCCAACGTATGTTGGGCCGTGTTCTCGCGGTAGTTGCCACAGTGGTGGCACACGGCGGACACCTTCTTTTTGATCCGACACAGGAACGAACCGAAACACCCATGGTCCGTTAATACCTGCGTCAGTCGGAACGTAGGCGTCCCGTGGCGCCTGTCTAGCCATCTCGTACCGATAGTTCTGCCTCTTAGGTGTTCTGCTTGGCTTATATAGAAACAGTGGGCAATAGCGGTGGCTGCGGGTGTGATCGCATCAAGCGAGTCCCGTCATCGGTGTGAGAAACGTCGCAGGGGTGCTTCTCGTCCTGGGAACACAGAGCCGTCCCAATGCGCCGAAGAAGGCCACCTTGAGGTTTTTAGTTGGTATTGCCGGTATAGGGTGTATGTATATATAGTGGTCGGGACTCGGTCCAGCTGTCGTCCGGATGTTAACATCTTTCCGAGGTGGCTCAACGCTGGGTCGTAAGACCGGTAAGCCAAACATAACCATCCCGCCTCCCCTCCGGTGGGGCCGTAGTGATAAATCGATTTTTTTATCCTGGCACGGCAAAGTTACCACACTGCACCTGATGATAAGCACGCAAACATCGTACCCCAACTTTAGACCCCTGACAAAAAACGGATGTACACTGGCTGATCCCGGAACGCGACATACTTGCGTGTGCCACTATGGCGGGTTTTACACCCTGTGTACGGTGGCCGCTATCCGGGTGGATATGAATATCCTATGACCGGCTGTTCCAGGCGGCAACAAAAAAAGGTGCAAGAATCGCGCGCGCGAATTTATACAAATAAAAATTAAAAATCTAACTATATGGAGGGTAGAAACTTTGCACTATACTTTTGTTATGAGATACCACTCAGTCCGCCCCGTGACCATGATGGCTGTAAAGCTTTCGAAACGTCGGGTTAAAAAGTAAATAAACCGCGATAAAATCCGTAAAATTTGTTTTATTTCGGAATTATCGTTATATTTCAACCAATTTACACATTGACAAGTTACATACCTAAACCTTCCTCATGAATCACTCTATCTATTGGTGAAAACCGCATAAAAATCCGTTAGGTAGTTTTTAAGTTTATCGCGAACAGACAGATAGACAGACGCGAAGGAGGAATGAGGTCTCGGGTTCGATCCCCGGGTCGGGTAAAGTGATATTGGGTATTCTATCTAAAAATTCAGCGAAAAGTGGGTGTACTGGTTACACCTCTGCCCTTCGGGGATTACAGGTGTGATTGTATGTGTGTGTGTTTATAAATGTACATATGTACGAATATATGAAAGTTTAAACCAAGAAAAGAAAAGAGAGTGCATAATTATAGGACATTTGAATACGTAGACAATATAATTGAGGCAATAAAAACTTCAATTAATTTCCCGTTAAAATAAACACGGGTAAGATTACAGCTACATTTGTTCTCTCGTGTCTATGTAAATGTTAGAATAGTTATTTTCTATCCGTGCATCGAGCTGCCGCGCCACTCGAGCTTACAATTATCCATATTATTATACGATTATTATTCACGAACTTTCTATGTTTGTTTGTTCATTCCTACTTGCTCCGTACCTTACATTTTTTGTTATAAAGCAACTCCAATAATCTTTTTGTGTTCACATATTTAATATTTGATGATGAACTTCATATTTGCATTTTAAGGAACTTTAGAAATTGCATGTTGTTCAACGAGCTTCGATTGTTATTTTGTATCATATTATCTGCAATATCACTATTACCTACTTAAACCCAGCAATAATTTAGGCCTAGGAGTACAAACTCTAAATAGGTTATACAACTAAACTAGCATTTGCTCGCGGCTTTGCCAGCGTAAAGTTAATTAATAAGCTTGAATGGTTTCAGAAATCCCGAAATTTAGTAACTATAAAGTTCTCCAAAAGTCTAGTAAAATATTGACATATACAATTTAGTATATATGAACGAAATGAAACTCCTGTCAATTCATCTTATATTTATAGTAAATTAAAGACGGTTATGTTTTTTAACCGACTTCAAAAAAGGAGAAGGTTAACAATTCGTCAGACTTTTTTTTTATGTATGTTACCTGATTACTCGAAGACGCCTGGACCGATTCGAAAAATTATTTTGTTGTTTAAAAGGGTATACTTCCCAGGTGGTCCCATTGGCACCAAGTCAGAATCTGATGATGGGATCTCAGAAAAATCAAGGACAGCCCTCAAGTTTTATAGTGACGCATAATAGTAAAACGCGTATAGTTTTTTATTGAAGTCGGTGTACTTTTTTTGATAAGACATTTTCATAAAAAAAATGCGCTTTCTAAAAGCGCCTTAATATTTGGGTGCTAAGGATTCCTGCATGGTTTAAGACGGTCCTGTATGTACGTACATATTCACTTAACGGCTATAATAAGTGATAAAACTAGCCCTGTATTAAACATTATCTCACTGCTGGGCACGGGCCTCATCTACTAATGAGAGGGGTTAGGCCTTAGTTCGGCTTAATGCGGGTTGGTAGATTACACACATCTTTGAAATTCGTATGAAAAATTTCAGCTATGCAGGTCTCCTCACGACTGTTTTCCTTCAACGTTAAAACATGCGATAATTAACAATGAATACACACGTAACTTTAGATAAGTCAGAGGTGTATGCCATGTGGCATGGGTTCGAACATACAACTTTCGTCATGCCAGTCCGTACCGCAATCAACTAGGCTATCGCTGCTATAAATATAATAGTAACATAAATTACTTTATGAACTTATATCCTTGTTTATGTTCTTGATACTAACCACCTTTGTTGCGATATAAATTAAAAAGATAGTAATTCAGAATAGGTTCTTAAGAGAATATTGGGTTCGAAGTATATGTGCCTTTTCAACATTATTTGCTCCTTGGAAGATTCCAGTATTTCAGTGTTCCATTTTACGATGGTGTATAATAATTAAGAATGTTTCAATTTCTATAATTTAAATAAATAAAAATCGTCGCATTAGGCTTATTACCTGTGTTGGCGTGGTAAAACCGGTGAGGTCTTGCAGTTGATCCACATATAGAGTAAATATATGTTGCCCGCGGCTCCGCCAGCGTGGTGGTTATTTTTGGAAGAAAAGGTATACAATCCATGGAGGAATCACCCTTTCTATATTTTGCTATCCCATAGGAAGTGTGCATTTTTCCGGGATAAAAAGTAGCCTATGTGCTATGCCAGACTATAATCTATCTCTGTGCCAAATTTCAACCAGATCCATCCAGTCGTTGTAGCGTGATTGAGTGACAAACATCCATCTATCCATCCAAACATTCGTATTCGAATTAAAATCCTTTTTTTTGAGTCGGCTAAAATATTTCGTGAAGTATTTCGCTTTGTGCCCTATATGGCGATAGACTTGCTCCGTAGCATATTATAAGACTGAAACAAGCTCGCCAAACCGAAAGAAAACAAATTGCATGTCTGTTTACCTCTTTAAAGACACAGGCGTGATATTATAAATTGAATTATTAACAACAACCAGGAGTGTCAAAAACTTTGGGAGTCAGTTAACAACATTTAGACGCACAAAAGGATAACACCAGGATATAAGTTGAGGCCAAAAAATTTGCAGAATTCATGGTCGATCGGGCATTGCACCCGACACTCGTTCCTGCACTCCACATGAACTTATGCAATCTTGAACGTTCCGGTTTTGGTCAACATACATATATTACATCCTTTCATTTATTTTTATTGAGCACAAGGACCACAAAAAACCTAAGCCATAAGTATTAAACCTTTTACAAACCGCATTAAGATCTACTAACATATTTAGCACGCACATTCACTTGCGTTTATAAAAAAGTGCCTAAGTATGGTCTATTTTTTTATTTATAACTGACATCTATACAAAATTGGTTGTAGTGATTTTTTATTTAATTAGCTTTAATAGTTAGCTTTCATAGAAATAGGAGTTTAATAGTTTCATTCCTATTTCCATTTGTTGTAGTAAAGCGAAATGCAAGTTTATTATTTGTGTTATGAATAAGTAAGAGCTATGCGTGATTTGGGATAGTTGCGGGTGCCGCACTTGAGTAGACGATAAGGTTCTAGTTCTTGTTTGTTCTTGCTTTTGTTTTTTTGTCACTTTTGACACAGACCAAGAGAGACACAGGCAAATGTAAACATTCGTAAATGAAAATGTATTCGATTGCAACAATCGAATCGACTGCCTCGGTGGCGCAGTTGTAATTGCGCATGCGTTACGACTGCTCTGCTGCGGTCTCGGGTTCGATTCCCGAGTCGGGTAAAGTGATATTGGGTCTTTCTATTTAAAAATACTCAGTATCAACCCGGAGTCTGGAATTGTGCCTGGTATGGCGATAGGCTCGCCCTCTATCACATTGTGGGACCGTAATGAATTCGGAGAAAAGTGGGTGTACTTGTTACGCTTCTGCCTACTCCAGCAATTACAGGCGTGAGTGTATATGTATGTATATGTATGCCAAGTCCGAAACAAGCCCGATGCGTCGACCTCGTATACCGTACTCGTATTTATTATACCTACACAGATTTGAAGGAAAGGTTTTCCGTTTATTGTACATATTTGCAATTTATTTAAAAAGGTACAACCCATTAGACGGAGATGGAATTTTAAACTGTGTTTTCGTTGTCTTTGTGTTACAAAGAACAAAAGAAACATTCAGATGAAGAAGACACTCCCATGAGTGTACCGAGGAATATACCGGTAGTATAGGAAATCTAAATAGGTCCATACCTATTTAGACTTCCTATACTAGCGGTATATTATATACGGTATTTGGATATGGTCTTTGACGAAACGTCAGAAGTCAGCACTGGCAGTTCGCCAATGTACTAAGGAACGCATCGTATTATGAGTATTGTTAAAATAATAATATATATAATAATAATACTAGCCTTGTATTAAACATTGTCCCACTGCTGGGCACGGGCCTCCTCTACTAATGAGAGGGGTTAGGCCTTAGTCCACCACGCTGGCCTACTGCGGGTTGGCAGACTTCTCATACCTTCGAAAAACTCTTAGATATGCAGGTTTCCTCACGATGTTTTCCTTCACCGTTAAAGCAAGCGATAATTAACATTTTAATACACACATAACTTTAGAAAAGTCAGAGGTGTATGCCACTTTTGTTTTGAACCTACGACTTCCGTCTTGACAGTCCGTATCGCAACCAACTAGGCTATCGCTGCATATGTATTATATATGCATACTAATATGCAGCATATACCTAGTCAGGTCATAAATTCTGTCACATGTTTGATATAAAATAATTGAAACAAGTTTATTCATTATGTAACCATTTATATACCAAAATGAACTTAACAAAACATAGATTCTTATGACACTAAAGTTTATTCAAAATGACCTCCGTGATTTTGAATACAGGCCTTCAATCTGCGCGGCCAGTTGTCTATCGCAGCATGAACGAGGTCCATGTCAATATCGGCGGCTGCCTTAATCAAGGATGTCTTGAGTGACTCCAAATTGGGATGAGGCTTTGAGCACGCCTTTTCCTCCAAGTGTTGCCATATCTTGTAATCTAACGGATTCAAATCTGGACTGGAGGAGGGCCAGTCTTCGTGCCGGATGAAGTCGATTACACGCGCCGCCAGCCAGTCTTGTGTGCTCTTCGCTCTATGAGCTGGCGCCGAATCTTGTTGGAATACCCAGTGCCTGTTATTGAACATGGTATGAGAAACAGGTTCCACAAGGTTCGTCAGGACTGTATTTTGATACACAACTGCATTCGTTTTTACACCTTTCTCACAAATATGTACCTCTGTTAAGCCCCAATAAGAAACTCCCAACCATACCATGAGCGAGGATGGAAAATGACCTCGTTGGACACGCGGAATACGGTTGCTCGCTTCTTCACTACTGTGTGCGTACACCTTATCATTTTGTTTGTTGTAGCTCTCTTCTACGGTAAAAATTTTTTCATCTGAAAAAAGAATTTCCCGATATTTTTTTCCCGCGTACCGCTTCAACAAAGCGCGGCATCTCTTCAGTCTCAGGTCCATTAGACGAGCATTCAAACGATGTCCTGTTTTTCTTCGATATGCCCGAAGCCCTAAGTCTTCATTTAACACCCTTTTCACCGTGGTTCTGCTTAACCCCATCTGAAGGGCCAACAGTTTCTGCTTACGTTTGGGATTTCTTTGAATTCGCGCCTTCACAGCTTTTATCACTGCTGGAGTCCTAACAGACCGTGGGCGACAACTTCTTGACCTGTCATCTACACTAGAGTCTTCATTGTATCGTTTGATGGTACGAATGGATAAACGAATCTTTTGGTTATATTCAAATTTTTCAGTATGTCAAAAATTTGAATTGGCGCGTAACCGCAACGATGCAACGCAATTACGGCAACACGGTCTTCTTTAAGCGTCCACTCCATATTTAAAAATGAGTAAAATTCTAAAAAGTATACATTTTTATTTTCATGAACAATTTGAAATTCGAATTCAATAAACTTTTTTGTGGCCAGCATTCTAAAATAAAAGTTTTTACTGTGTGACAATACTTATGACCTGACTGTGTATATACATATATTAGTATATGTGCTGCATGAGTATTGTTGTGAATCAGAAAGTATACTGTGGTCCAAAACTCAGGTCGTTGACATTGGTCATAAAATGTGTGTTTAAAATGGAACAAGACAGGTTAGGGCTGCGGTTTGCCACTTGCCGGACTACCCAGGCGTGAAACTCATAACAGAGTGAAATCTATGTAAAACTACATAACGTTGCTCTGCAGGTTCAGAAAGAAGAGAGACGAACTAGACTTGTACTAAAAAAAATTACCACAGAAAACTCTGGACAAAGATTTATACGTGGAAGAAGAATAGGTAGATGTATGTTTACTGACACAAAAAAAAAATCATGTTTAAATATATATGTATTTTTTTTAGTGCCTCGATAGGCAGACGAGCAGACGGGCCACCTGATGGTAAGTAGTCACCGCCGCCCATAGACTTCTGCAATACCAGGGCACAGCAAAGCCGCTGCCTACCGTTCTTATATATATATATATATATAATTACATAAAATACCTAAACAGTAATGCGTGAATTGAATGCGTGTTTTTTTATTGTGATATGAAATGTTTATAGTTAAATAGACCCATTAAATTGGATTAATCTATACTGATATATAAAGAGGTAAAGCTTGTGAGTTTGGATGTTCAGGATGATGATGATTTTTAATTTTAATTTTATTTTTGATCTTAATCTCCGGTATTACTGATACGATTTTGAAAATTCTTTCACCATTAGAAAGATATATTACCCCTAAGTGTTATATAGACTACTTTTTATTTTGGTAAAAAATAAAGTGGAGGTTCCACGCGGGCCGAGTCGCAGGCAATAGCTAGTCATCAATAATTTGGATACTACATAAAATCTATTTAACAAAACAAATTTCAAGGGTGATTGTAACGTGTTTTACAACTAATATGTGGCTCTACAAAATGACTGCAGTCTAAGAAGCAAAATTTTAGTTTTTGGGGATTCTTCTCTTTATCAAACTATACTGTTTATATTTTTGCTTCTTTCATCCTCTTCTGGTTTTCATAACACATAACCCGGTAAATTAAGCTTTATCGTAACCGCTTAATCGAGTTCTCATTAATTACACACAGAATCTGCCACGGATGATCTCGTTATAAATAAAATTTACTCATATGACCACAGCAAAACACGATATTCAATTCAATGTCCTCTTCAAATATAATTATTTTAAAATACACTATAAAGAGGCAATCATGTTGTATATTGTTTATATATACTCCATACTTTATATCACATATGAAGTTAATATATTTTCCGCAGATACCATATTAGTACCTTTACCTTATAGTTCTTTAAAATTTGCTATTTAATTGGGTTGGCTACGCATATAATTTATACATTAAAAAACATTTATGTTCATAATATTATGAAAATAGTATGTATGCAATAGCCACGGCCTCGCTGATGGCTCGGTCATTTACTTGGAATGACATTTACGGTAGCATCACTGCATCACGGGCCGCCTTGGAATGACACTTATGAGTATATTACAATAGGGTTATGCGGCGAGTCAAAAGACAAAATTGTCGCGTACCTAATGCTTCTGAAAGCTGTTTAGTTTTATAGCAATTTTAAACCAAGTGATATTTATAAAGAGAATGTAAGTTTTAATGTTTCCTTCACAATTGTGATTAATTATGAGTCGGATTTTATATCTTAAAGTGTCTAAATATATAAAATAAAATATTATAGCAAAGTTAAATAATAATAAATTATACTATATTGTAAGTATTATTACCTCTATGAAGTTATATTAAGTGTTTCTTTTTAAAATAAATGAAATTGTATTTATTAGTGTAGTTATCGCAACAGAGGTAAAGATGTTTGGCGATAATTTGAATAAAATAATGCATCCACCCATAACAAGGTCACGTCCATCGGTTGCCAGTGTTATTTTTTATCTAGCTAAGGAACCTTATAGCACGCACCTTAACACTGTTACGACAAAAACGTTTTTATATAAATAAAAAGGATAACAAGAAATTTATGTTTTCAAGGATTTTATTTAAAAGAAACCTGAATAAGTTAAAACGCAGTAGATGTTCATAAATTTAGTCGCACATCATAAGGAAACCGTATTAACGTCTTACGCGAATAATTATTAAACTATTACATATAACTTGTATAGGTATATTTAAACAGACGGTCGGATCATCGCACTGTGCAAATAAAGATTATTATGACTGAACAGAAATTACCGATGGAACGATCGCAAATAACGATGACTTGTGTGGATACGAATAGCGGTACAAGATAGAGAGGAGGACGCATGAAACAATTGAGTGTCAGTGGGCCAGACAGCAAAATGATTTCTCATCACAGAAAGTTTGCAGCTAACTGTACATAATATTAGTTTTCTTACATCTTTGACATTTGAACAAGACACTCTACATATACAGCTTTTTGTACTATAAGAATACCGTTATGTCATCTAAGCCTATTATGCTTGTTCAAAATTCAAATAGCATTTGTAGTTTAATCTATATAAACAGGTATTGTATAAAAATATATATTTTTATTATATAGTTATTACGCTATATGCTCATTTCTTAGCTATGATTATAACATGGTGGATAAACGATTTCACAACTAACATAATGTAATAGTTTCTTCTGTTTAGTTCAATGTTATAAATTTAAATAAAAGTAATTTTACAGATTTTATCTCGGTTTATTTTACTGACTGGAATTCAATTATACATTTGATTAAATTGGACCCCAAAATCCCTACTGCCAGACCCTAAGACACCGTGAGCTCTTTATGCGTACATCGGACTAATAATAAATCTAATTAAAATAAAATAAATTCTATTTAGAAATGTTATATTATCCTTTCGTAACAACATACAATTCAGTCCACCCTGTGACCATGACGACTGTAACGATTTTGAAACGTCAAACTAAAGACTAAAATTAACCGCGACAAAAAATGGAAAATTAGTTTTATTTCAATAGCATAGTGTATGAAGCGATTTTTAGAAGGTCGCTAGTGATTGATATATTGTTTTTTAAAACGTCATCAACCCTCTCCTGGTTCTGAGATACACACACACACACACATACAGTCAGGCCTGTAATCCCCGAAGGGGTAGGCAGAGGTGTAACGAGTACACCCACTTTTCGCCGAATTTCGGTCCTATAATGTGATAGGGGGCGAGCCTATCGCCTTACCGGGCACAAATTCCAGACTCCGGGCTAATACTGAGGAATTTCTAGATAGAAAAACCCAATATCACTTTACCCGACCCGGGGATCGAACCCGAGACCTCAGCACAACAGTCGTAACGCATGCGCAATTACAACGACGCCACAATTTACAAATCAGTTTTAATGATATGTGTTATTGCGAGATTATTAATCATGTGCAATATTAATAATGGAATCAACATATTGCTAAGAAAAAATACGCCGAAAGTATACACAAAGCAAGTTTAAAGAATTTGAGTTTGACATTTGAGGTAGGAATGATATAAATGTTATATTTTGATAATAATACTAGCCCTGTATTAAACATTGTCCCACAGATAGGCACGGGCCTCCTCTACTAATTACCAAGTAAAGAAAGTTAAAAAAATCATTACTGTATTTGTTGAGGTTGTATTTTAATAATATATTCAATCCTACTAATAATAAGTAATGCGAATGTTTGGATGGATGGATGGTTGTTTGTTACTCAATCACGCTACAACAGCCAGACGGATCTGGTTGAAATTTGGCACAGAGATAGATTATAGTCTGGAATAGCACGTCCCGGAAAATTGTAAAGTTCCAGTGGGATAGTTTAGTTTTTCACAGAGCAAGGAATCGACATGATTTTTTACATAGTGGCAGTTTAGGGATCAGAAAATGACATGGCTACTTTTTATCCCGGAAAAATGCATGCTTCCTATGAGATAGTAAAATATATAAAGATGTAGTAGCTTAAGATGCTTCCATCGACTGTATACCTTTCTACCAAAAATAACCTCCACGCAGGCGGAGCCGCGGGCAACATCTAGTAGCTCATATAAACTATTGCCGCCAAAAATTCGTATTTGCTTCATCAAACCAAATCGACTTTTGCTAATCAAATTATTTCTAGACTGTTTTGTTATTGCGGGCTTGTTTACAATAATTATAAATTTCAATTACTTAAAATTAAAAATCTAAATTTGATTTAAGATGAAACACAAGAAAATGTATAGTTCAACCTAATATTCTGCTAGGGCCTGCCAATGTGAAATAATCATCACAAAACAAAATCTCACTCTCTCCGTCACAGAAACTTTCATTTCCACAACTTTATGAAAGTTTAAACGTTGTTTTCATACCTACATATTTATATTCCAAAACTTTCACCAATGAATTCTCAATAAAATATGCAGCGAGTCAGAATTTATCCTTAGAAATTTAATAAGGTAGTGTCTCCACATAGAGGGAGAATAGTGGCCGTATATTCGCAGAGGAGGCCTGTGCCCAGCAGTAGGTCAGTGTTTAATAAAACAAGGTTTATGTTATTATCATTATTAGTATTGACAGTAAATTCAATTGTATAAGGGACCTAAAGTCCTAAACACCAATGCTTTGAAAGTCTAGTCAACCGCAACTCCTCTTTTTAGTCCTCCTGTACTTCTGGAATAGAACAAACTTTTTATTTTTTAGTCTTGAATCGGCAAATAACGTAATACACCTAGGCCACTAATGGATACTAACTTAATAATGTTGTATAATAAAATTTTCTTGGTATAATATAAATATCCGTAGCTAATTACAACACCAATTTGGTATAACTAATGATTTACATTTCGTTCAGTATAATATGTACAAATAATTCGATGAGGGCTTCAAATAGCGCAATCCTATTAACCAACTGCTAGTTTTCACTTCCCCTCGAGTTCACGCAGTATGCGTTCA
This sequence comes from Laothoe populi, assembly GCA_905220505.1. Taxonomy (NCBI): domain Eukaryota; kingdom Metazoa; phylum Arthropoda; class Insecta; order Lepidoptera; family Sphingidae; genus Laothoe; species Laothoe populi. Next base: position 10,468,131 of record HG992147.1, on the reverse strand, counting down.
ATGAATCTCCTTGGCGATACGAACGGTTTGTAGGATGATGGTCGAAAGTAGATATTGAGTAATATTTCTGATTCATGTAATTCATTAATCTGTTTTGATATACGAACACAGAATCAAGGTTGTCGTCACTCGAAAAGTTTGTTGTACGTAATACTGATCCGGTGATCATTTGAATATCGTAACAGTCATGTTTTTAAATTAGCATTAAAAACACAACGCCGAATCAACGTCACTTTGCGTGTCGAATCATTATGCTTTTGCGGATTGTGCTATCGACGTTGACGATGATAATCTCTTAAATATCTTAGGAGTCCATAGAGAACAAACATTCTTACATTGATTTTTATTCATATAGATTTGTTTCGATTTTCTTTCTGTATTCAGTGGTGTCGACAAATGTGTCAGAGGCAGTCGCAAAGTCCACTAGTACTGAAAGCACTAGTAGTGGTGGACTATAGACCAAGTATTCATTTATGTTGGACTGCTGTGATATACTTGATTCAATAATTTGACTTATTTACCTTTGTAATGATTATAAATGAATGAAATAAGTACCTTTTTAACCACGTCATGCCATGTGTGATTATTATTATTATATTAAGATAAATAAATATAGTTGGTGCACTTTTCGAAGATTAGTGGACTCTGAATTACTCTGTTATGTTTATTAAGGTACTCTGTTTACAGGTTATTGCTATTGCCAGATCAATTCTACACTAATAATAATAATACTACTAGCCCTGTATTAAACATTGTCCCACTGCTGGGCACCTCCTCTACTAATGAGAGGGATTAGGCTTTAGTCCACCACGCTGGCCTAATGCGGGTTGGCAGACTTCTCATACCTTCGAAAAACTCTCAGATATGCAGGTTTCCTCACGATGTTTTCCTTCACCGTTAAAGCAAGCGATAATTAACATTTTAACACACACATAACTTTAGAAAAGTCAGAGGTGTACGCAACTTGGGTTTCGAACCTACGACTTTCGTCTGGACAGTCCGTACCGCAACCAACTAGGCTATCGCTGCTATTCTATTCTATTCTACACTAATGAGTAGATATTTTTAATCCGTCCATATAAGCAATATCATAGTTAATATAAATAATGCAAGCTATCTTATCGCTCCTGTTAACAATATTTATTTGTCCACGAAATGTGTACAATATGTATATAGTTATAATTTATTATAAGTATAGCTACCTTTTATTTTGCTGAGATAATCCTATTCTTCATAGCAACGATTGAAAAGCAAAACTCCAAAATAACAAGTAAAACACTTCAGCGAATTACGACAAACTTGCAGCTGCTTGCTGTATTTACTAATATTAATTGCGATCAAATAGTTGATTGCACGCTTACCTTGGTCAGGTAAATTAGAACTAGCACGGAAGCACTGTTGGTTTGGTTCGGATATACGTACAAATTAACCTGTTAATCAGCCTTCGTACCGTAATCATACAACTAGTTGGATAGAAGATTATCTATTATATTCTTACTTGGCACATGGTTACAACAATGACAAAATATTCCTATAAGTAAAAGTTTTTTAATTCATAAAAAGTACACCGACATCAATAAAAAACAAATTATGCGTCACTATAAAATTTGAGGGTTTCCCTTGATTTTTCTGAGATCCCAACATCAGATCCTGACTTGGTGCCAATGGGACCACCTGGGAAGTATACCCTTTTAAACAAAAAAAGAATTTCTCGAATCGGTCCAGGCGTCTTCGAGTAATCAGGTAACATACATAAAAAAAAGATTCCGACGAATTGTTAACCTCCTCCTTTTTTGAAGTCGGTTAAAAATGACGAACAGTTGTTATTTTGTAGCAAATGTTACTTTTAATCTATTTATAGGTGTAGGTATAGGTTTGAATCAATGAAGTGACTACAATCCCGATTGCATAAATCTACAAATAAATTAGAAAACGTATCGACGTTAAAACAGATCAAATGCAAACGGCTCATTACGAACGGTCCACGCATCTTCAGTATTAAAGTAATCTACAGTCAACGAACTTTGAGTCAAAATATTTTGTGTCACAACAAGTAATGATTAAAATAGATTCGTCGTGCTTTAATTATTTTTTTGCGGAGTGATTGGCCAGTGTAGATGCCTTTTACGGGTGCAATAGCCGACTCAAGTTTTGGTTTAAATATTTCATGACTGGGCCACACGAAACCGATCAAGCTTACTGCATTTGAAACTTGCATAAATTATGTTTCATTGTTTCCATTACAACATGACAGGGTCTAATTACTGTAATATTGTCTAAATGTGAGTCCTTTCGTGCATACATGTTACACCTTTACGCTGCATTGGAATAAGTAATTTTAAAGTACTACAATGAGGTTTCAATCTAATATACATACAGCCCTGTTTAATATTTAGTCCCACTGCTGGGCACGGGCCTCTTTTACTGACGGGGTTGGGTCTTAACCACCATAGGCATCATTTATTGCTCTCGACTGTCCTGTTAGTCATAGTCGAGATTAGGAAAGGGTAAAACTCTGTTGCCTCATTTTCAAGCACGTTATGTCCGCAAAAGAGGCGGTGCGGTGGATAGGTTAGGCTACGATGTATTAGACTTGAGGCCAAAGTCGCCGATCTCGACGCCGGAGAGATGATCCTTGGACTTCATAAACTGCTCAGCAAGTTACGATTTCATTGACCGGCCCACCACCATGCATGTTTAAATGGTAGCAGGATGTATGACTTTCGCGCTTTTTCTATGCTTCCTCTGAGGGGTCAATTTCTCGATTGACATTGTTCAAAGACGGACTCCTGCGGAGGATAGATTTGCATGCAACTATGTACATAGTGGTGTACTTAGTTAATTTAGTAAAATGGATATTATTTTTTTGTACGTGTGTTTTGTTTGTGTTTTACTTATGTTTCTGTTGTGTTGAGATATTATGAGTCATAATTAATGACGTTCTCTGTTCATGATTTCTTATATTGTCTTGATATATAATCTAAAAATTAATTTGATTATGTAAGAACGTGCCTTAAAACTTATTAACGTGTAACTAATAAGTTATTAGCATGTTTCTAGTTGTACATAATTACAATGTACACGTCGCTATACATACATTACATAACTATTACATGATTTTATATTATTTCGCTCTTTATTTCTTAACTGAGCAATTGTAAACACTAAAATGTGTATTCTAATAACTGTTTTCTTACTATTTATATTGTGTTTGTTGCGTTTTAAAAGTATAATCTTAAAGACGTGTTCATTTTTTAAATATATAATTCTATATTTTCCTACAAATTAAGTACAATTATATCACTTGAGTCGCTAAGTAAACATAATATTATCCGGTTCTCTGCCAATCGTTGCATTCAGGCCGTTCAGGTAACGGCATTAGTAGAGCGATCGATCACAGCCACTTCGCATAAATAACATTACACCTAAGTACAGTCTATTCCTTGCACACGTATATCCACAGATGCTCTCGACGCTCAGATACGTCTGTATGCACTGCACAGGAAGGGTAGAGGCTGCGCAACCTTGACATTTGGAACATCATGCGGCGCCGGGCCCACTGCGGCCACTAGCCCCATCGGCGTAAGCGGTTGTAGTTCGGCACAGGTAGATACGGATATCTCGCAGGCACCCTCACGTTCTCCAGATTGTAACCGCGTCTTTGCCGTACCAAGTCGACACTCGTCTCACTGTCATCTTTCCTTTTGGCCGGTCTCACTATTTTCACCATGTTTGATTCCACGATCACATTATCAGCAGCGACAGTTTCGTCTGGATTAAATCTAGTGATGAGTTTTGCCCTGTTCTTCTGTGACGTTAGGTATTCGTCGCTGAGCACGAAGTCCTGAAGCTTCGGCACCTGGTTGTAACTGGTGGCGTCTATTTCCCTCTCGTAGCCAGCGCGATCACGCGGCGCGGCCAGAACGGGCGCCGCTAGTGTCAGGGCGAGCGCGAGGTACGCGTGCATGATGCCGTGTGTTCCGAGTGTTTGAGCCGCGCGCGTCCAACACACATTTTTATATATGCGAGAGATCGATACCATTCGTGCCCAATTTGAGTACATATTTTTTGTGATTGTCAAGATGTAAATGCTCTTGAACTTGGTAGTGTAACTCAGCGATGAGATAGTTCGCTGCCCGACGGCACAAAGCCACGCTCGATATTACGATCCTCACGGCGGATTATTTTAATAATTTCATGCACTTTGTCTACGAATGCTTATGAACCTTGTACTAGTTACATTAGCCGGCATTCCTCAACGTAACTCACAACTCTACAAGGTGACCATCACACAGGTGGGCTTAGACGAATTACTTGACTGTATCCACACATGTTATCGTATAGTGCGCGTTATTTTATTATTTATTTATTATATCACCGGGCATTAAGCAAACGTGTTAGGAAACTTTGAAGCAGTAAATTGGTTTTATTTATGTTCGATTAAATTATTTTGCAACAGTGTGTAGTAAACTATCATGTAGGTCGCGTGATGGTAAGTGATCCGTACCTTCCATGGATACACATTGTAGGTATCAGAAAAACCATGGATTTCTCGCCTTCCTTAAAGATAATAAATTAGTATTGCGAAGGGGGAGAGGATATGGGACTCCGAAAATCTCACTCATCGTACAATACGCAATAGCTAACTGTTCCTTCATGTCGGTTTTCTGTGAAACAGTGGTACTAATCTTTGAGTACAATATTTGCGTCGGCCGATTCAAACTGCAGACTACCACTTAAAATTCTAATAATATTTATTGCAATACCAAAGTATAAACATTAAAATAAAATATTGAGTTTAAGGTTTCGATAAGAAGTTGTATATTATTTAACATTCATGACGTGCGCATTTATGAACATAACACCTGATAGGATTACTACTTGTTCAAGGGTAATATTAAAGCGAATAATTACAATAAAATATAATAATAGACACATGTTGCCTGATAGTATGAATATTTTGGGAGGCTACGTGGTGCAACGTTAGAAAAGTCGGTACGGTGCGGCGAGACGCTGAGACAAGATGTTTAGGTTCGAGTCAAAGACTAATTGTGTAACAGTTGTTGAATGAGTATGTGAATGTTGGGAGTATTAATTAAATGTTGAGTTTGTTGTTGTTTGTGTTGGCAGCCTACAGGCCGTGGGTTCGATTCCCGCACCGAGACAAATGTTTGTGTGACAGTCAAATATTTGTTTCGGGTCTGGGTGTTGTGGGACCGTAGTCCCTCGTAGTTCTAGATACCCACGATACAGGTTTGTCCTAGTGTGGGGTCAGAACTATGTGTGTGACTGTTGGGTGTATTTATTTGTTGTGTTTAATAACGTGACTGGAAAATAATTATTACAATGTATACAAAGACATACACCCAATTGACATTATTATAGTAGAAGTACTATATAATTATTGAGACTAATAGAAAGCTCGTTACGGAACTAATGGATATTAAAGGCCAACTCCAAAATAAGAAAACACAGGAAGCAGCGTAACCTTCCAATGTCATTCTTCAAATATTCTATATGAAAAGCAACATTAAAATTAATATGATACGTAGATTCTCGGACCAGATAACATTTGTTTAGTTATCAACTGAGAAAAGAAAATAAATAAATAAACGCAACAGCCACGCACATAGTTTGACCCGACACTAGGTACAACCTGTATCGTGGGTATCAATACGAGGGACTACGGTCCCACAACATCCAGACCCGAAAAAAAATCTGTCTGTCACATAAACATTTTTCTCGGTATCGAACCCACGGCCCCGGACTACTTGCCTACTGCGCCACAGAGACTGTCAGTAAAGAAGAAATAATAATAAATAACACCCAACAGTCACACACATAGCCCCGACCCCACACTAAGATACGAGTCTTGTGTTGTGGGTATCAGGGACTACGAGAGACTTTCGGTCTCACAACACCCAGACCCCGTACACAAATATTTGTCTCTCACACATTTGTCCTGGTGTGGGAATCGAACCCACGGGCTCTCGTTTCACAGCCGGCTGCTCGGCAACTGCGCCACGGAGGCTGAAAAATGTGTGTTCTTATAGTTTGAGGTATTTATTTTATCTTTGTTGGATTCATTATATACTACTCAATTATTATTCAAAGTTTATGTATCAATGAAAGTGGATAGACAGCTTCCTGTGCTTCATCTAAATGTGAAAATGTTTGATAACAAATATGTAAATTTTATGTTATATTTATGCAGTGTTTGGCGGGAAAAGATTGAATAACATATATTAAGCAGCATTTTTATAAACATACTTTTACTGTGAAATCGTTTGAGCGATAAGATAATCAGTATCATACCGGAAGTAGCATTAAATGTACATCAAATTATTTCTATGCTAATGAAGCAGTGTAATAATGTAGTCGTATTTAGGATACAAACGCTATAATAAGCACGGAAATTGTTTTTATCTTTATCTTACCGGAACCACACTAATATAATATCACAAGAATTTGCTTGAGCTTCGCCCGCGTAATATTAAAAAAAACACTCAATCTTATCAAAATTAGTTCATTGGTTTATTCGCGAAAACGTAACTGACAGGAAACTTTAGAACCCAATTCAGCCACATAGGGGTTAGATTTTGAAAAACGCCGATACACATGTACATTTATGTCTAACCAAAAGCACGAATACGAAATTTTAAGGTTCTTGCTTTAATAATAAAGGGCTTCCATACAACCGTTTTACCCTTATAGCATTGAAATTTTCGAAAATTCCTCCTTAGTGTATCCACTTTTACAACATAAAAGCGTTAACTGCCAAAATTTTAAGTTTGCTTGTTTGATGAATCATTCAGTAAGGACAAGTAAATTATAGTATATGTATAGATGTACAAATATGTGAATGTATACGTGCATAGTGGCTTATTATTGGAAGGAACCACAGCAAACATTTAAGTCAAGGACTCTTCAAATTAACCAATTTGTGTATTTACATTAATACTAATTAATATTGAAAGGGATTATCTAAAGCAAACAAAATATTCGGTTTGTATCATTGACTTATATTCTATAGACACGAACTGTCGAAGAAAAAAGATGTTCCAAAAACCTTGTCCGCCCACTAATGCCATCTATTCATTTTACTAAGAACTATGTGGAAGTTATAACTCCCGTCACTTTCTCTCGAAAGGGACTTTCACGCGCCAAAACAGGACAAACTATATAATGAATTTTGCTGTGAAATATAGACTTCCCGTATTCAGAATTGAAATTAATTAATATTTATTGATATTACGTTCTAAACTTTATGAAATTATGATATTTACCTTATATACTATTAACAGTTTCACTGTAAATCAATTTAAGGTAGATTTGTTCGGGAATGTCGCTACAAATAACTAAAATTAACTGGTGTGTATTCGTAAGTGGCTTCAAGCATACTAACGTCGGTGCAGTGTATACATCGCGACTCGGTGGAACATAATGTTTGTTCTGGTCGCCGAATCTAGTACGTAGTACATATAGATCGCTGGTTTGTATCTTGTATTTTTATGAAGTGATTTTCGCTAGTGGAAATGACGCGACTTTTAATCACACAGGAATAGGATAAGATTATTTTCGCATATCACATAATAATCTGGTGGTTTGAAGATATCAGAAAATATGGGCTTGTGCATCATATTTTGCATTTAAAGTGATAGAGACGGATTGACGATAATGTTTTTTTTTCTGGTATTTCGGATGTACATGGACAGTAGAGATCATTTACCATCAAGGTGACCCACTTATTTGTATATAATACGATGTATTTTTAGTAATGTACCACGGCAGTATGGTTTATAGTTTGTATCCAAGGGCGTTTAGACAAAGCGAAGAACGTTACTTCTGCTACTTCTTCCGTGTTATTGTTTTATTCCGCATCAATCACAACATCATTGCCAGAATATTAATATTCGAATAGCTCATCCAACACCCATTGATATGAATCTTTGTTTATTTACTAATAGACAAGATGGGTTTTTATAATATTTTTTTAAATTCTTGACGACTGTAACTTGTTGAATGAATCTGTGTGATACCGGATCAGAGTTCATAATAGTCTCTACATTTAGTCGATATTGCCTGATGTATATATATACACTAATGTTTATGCGCTTCAAGGACGGTGTGACGATGTAGCTATATTTTGGATCGTTTTAAAACGCACAATCAACCTATTGCAACTAGGGTACTAATAATGAAAAAAAAATTGACACATCGAGGCCGAAATGTCGATGTGCCGACGGGGCGTGACACGAGAGTTCGTCGGCTTTGTTTCGTGTAGGCCGCAGGTAGGGGCTCCGGCTGGTGCTGCGAGCCGAGCCGCGGGCGCGTCCTCGTGTATCGGCGGTCATTGCTTCCTGATCACCGGTGCTTAATATTTATCTCAGCTCGCGGCGTGGCATGGTACTATCAGTTGGCAGCGGCGCGGCAGCGGTACGACCGACGCTCTCGATGTGTTCGCGCCGCAGCCACGCCGTTTGCGCAACACACGCGCTTGCATTATTCATGGCGGCCGCGATCGAGCCGCATCGATGATCCTTTGTTCTATAGCAATTTAATATTAAAATACTTATTCAGTTATTATAAACTGTGAGCTTTTTTATTTATCGTTTTATAGGCACCTATCTATTGAATCTGATAATGTAATTTATTGTTGAATCCAATGCTATTGTTCGTTTTTTATTTGTGCATGACCAGGCAGCGGTTTATGTTTTTATTTATTTTTAACAGAAAATAATATATTGTATCGATATGTGAAGATAAAGCCTGATGGCGTTTTTTTGACAGCTTTATATAGTAGTGTCATTGGTACCTATAGCTATATTGAGATTGATTGTTGTAGATGCCATGGGACTCGTCGGAGGAGCAGATGGGAGGTCCTCGTGAGATGCGCATCCACGTGCAGCGTGTGATCGCCATTCCCGCCCCACACAACATGCCGCCATCACCCGATGCGAACATGGGACCCTTCGCTCCTCCACCACCGCCCCCACAACGCCATGACCAAAATGAGGCAAGTCCTGCCACAAATTTTATTGAATTTTAGATTTTTTATGAAGTACGTATTATTCCAACGATATTCAAAATGCAGAATATAAAGTCCGTTATTCACTTATATTATCAAATTATTTCTTAAGTCATCATGTTGTATAGCATTTCATTTCCATATTGATTTGAAGTTTATTTTAGACTGATCATCGAATATGCAAGCTGCAGCATGAGTGTAACGAGTAGCGAGGGATGGATTGTTTCTCGCTACTTGATACTCGTTACTGGACGGCACTGCGCTTACCATTAAGTGCAGAGTGGTCACATTGCCATGCCAGGATACAAAAAAATAAAAAAGTGATAGTGATGGTGGCAAATAAATGTGGTAGAGTCATGTTGTAGACAGTTTTGTCTACAGTATGAATGGGCTAGTTCTATCACACACTATCACACAGAAAACTGATGTGAAGTAACAGCTTGCCGTTATGTTTCGTATCCCTGTCCCATTCCAATTTCTTTCCTTTAGGGCCGGCGATGGACCCATTATTCTTCTCATATTATGATATTTCATGGGCGGTAAATATCACTTAACACCAAGTGACCCGCTTTCTCGTTTGCTAGTCTTTGGTATAACAAAAATATACATATTTCTATATAATGTAGGTATGCATATTAAAACAAAGTCCATAAAAGTAATCACAGACATAAATTATAATTGTAAATACTATGTAGTGTGTAATCATGGTCAAAGATTCGCTATGCTAATATTAATACAACAGAACACACGGAGTGTCGAAAAACTTTGAAGAATAGATACACAAAAACATTCGGGTAGAGAGCACCTAACAAGTTTTAAAATGAACGTAGTTATTACATGCAATACGGAAGTTCAGCATATTATTTTATAATGACACCTATCGAGTATCGACAGTGGTTTGTAAACACAATATTATTAAGGTATCTACGTACAATTGTCCAAATAGGAAAAAAATATTTATGATTAATAATTAAATAATATTTAATCAACAACCTAAAGATTCAGTTTTTTTGTTACTCATAACATAAGCTCCCGCCTGTGTCTCAGAAGGGGATGCCTAGCTTACCTAGTGCAGCCACGTTTTTGCTGAGTTTATTTCCAGTCCGTTATTGTACTGGGCTCAAATTGTAATTCCAGGCAACTCATGAACAGCTTAAACACAAATTATGATTACCCGAATTAGAATTTAAGCCTCATGGATTGGTAGTCGATCCTGCCACTAAACCAAAAAGTGATTGTTTTGTATTGTTTGTTGTTTATGTTATGCCAATCAAATTAAAAAACTGACAACTCACAACGAAATTATCGGTGCGTGCTCTAGATTACGGAGGTCACGTCGATTTGAACCCGAGTCCTTCATTGCAGCCGACCGAGCTATTCCTCGCCAGGCTATTCGTGCCTTTTAAGCAATTCCAAAAAGGAGGGTGTAATTGTAAAATATGGACCGATTTAAATGATTTTTAAAATCGGTCCAGTACTTTTGGAGCCAATTCGTTACAAACATACTTGCATACAAATCTTTTCTCTTTATAATGTTAGTATATAGATCAAGAGTAGTTTCATATAAATGTAGTTAATATCTGATGATGATGAAGAAGTGTGAAGGAAAGATTTGTTTTTTTTTTAACGAATAACTTAAATATATTCTTATGGGTTTTATAGTTTACGTAAAATTGAGAATTTAAATTGATGTTAACATAATATTTTATTTGTTTTCTTTGTAATTAACAACAATCTGGATATGTTATCCTTAACGAAATAGCGAATTCAATTAACTACTAAGGTTTCAGTACATAACTTTGCCACTTGCTTTAGGTCTTCAATTAATCAAACGAAATGAGATTCATCGAAGGCGTATCGGCAGACAGTTGTTTTTTATCCTTGTTAAATTTTTATCGGCAAATATATGCTTCCTATTATATGCTGACCCGTGAACTATGTATGAACAACTATGTATGAACAACTATGTATGAACAACTATGTATGAACAACTATGTATGAACAACTATGTATGAACAACTATGTATGAACAACTATGTATGTACAACTATGTATGAACAACTATGTATGAACAACTATGTATGAACAACTATGTATGAACAACTATGTATGAACAACTATGTATGAACAACTATGTATGAACAACTATGTATGAACAACTATGTATGAACAACTATGTATGAACAACTATGTATGAACAACTATGTATGAACAACTATGTATGAACAACTATGTATGAACAACTATGTATGAACAACTATGTATGAATAACTCTGTATGAACACTTAACAGTTCTGTTTCTGTTATATGCGCTAGCGGGCAATCACTTGTAAATAAAAAAAAATGTAGGTGTTGTGAGTAGAAAATTCAATCCCCGCAAATTCCCGCACTTCGAGATCCTGAAATTCCTGTCTGTTCCGGATTATATTTTCCAATCTCTAGATTTTATAAATTGATAGGAAATAGTAAAAATGAATATGAAACATAAGGTACACCATAAAACGAACAATTTCCGAACAAAACATAATAAATCATTTTACGTATTTCAAAATGCGAAATGTTTTTGTTGCTGAGAACGTTTTTGTGACTTAAATAAATCATCAATCAGTCAGTCACACACACAGCCCCGATCCTATATTGTGGGTATCAGGGACTAATAAAACACTTTCGGTATCACAATACCCAGACCCGACATAAATATCTGTCTTGTCACACAAACATTTAACCCGGTGTGGCAATCGAACCCACAGCTTCTCGTTTCACAGCCGGCTACTCACCTACTGCGCCACGGAGGCTGTCAAAACTCACTTAGAAGTAAATTGTGTACTAAAATCTATAGAGATGTAAATTTTTGTTGATTTAATTTCATAGATGGATATTTTCATAGATGCCACATGTGCAATATGTAAAATAGTATCTTTGATTATTTAAATAAACTTTATTCTGATAAGTAGAGCCATTTCGGTGAAATTTGGTAATACTAGTTCCTTATTTTTTTACAAATGACGTTGCAATTTAACTACTACCTATAAAGATATTCAAAATAAAATTGGATTGTTAGCTAATATTTCTAGCTATAGGTTGTTTACGTTGCATAATAATACAATAAAAATAATTTAATAAATTTAAATCTTAAATTTATTTATTTTCAGCAACCTACGATCCTCCACCAGTTTGTGCCCCAGACTGCACCTACTCAAGAATTGGATCAACAGGAAGTAAGAATTACCGTTTCACTATTCGTTTATTTACAATGTTTCCATTTCGATTCAATAAGTATGTGTTTACGACTGCAAATGTCAATGGAACTGTGGCGGCACACAGCGGGCAGCGCACAATTGTCATACGCAATTTCAAGTCATTCTGAATCGCAGTAGGAAAGTTCACAGATTTTTCACCATCTTATACCACCACCATATATTCACCTATAACGACTCTCTTTGGACTTAAATGTTTTGTGTTAAGAAGCCGTATTATGTAAATAAGTCAATAAAGTGTTGACGAAGTAATATGAACATGCAAGCTCAATAGATGCATTTATGCGGATGAATTCATTGCCATGGTTCAAATCTAGCCGAATTAATCACTTCCTCATTTTTTTATTTAGTAGCCTAAATTTGGCCCAGCAAATTTGCAACTAAATGATTATAATGAGTCACGCTGTAGACAACATCAATGACCCAGCTCCCCTGGCTAGTACCACAAGATCTCAGAAAACCTGCCTAAAATAACAGCTTACTCCACTGATCAACTCCCCCTCACCTCCTCTTACCCATCTCCATTCCTTTCCTTTAAGGCTATTATTACACTTGTATAGGCGATAGAGAACACTTACCATTAGGTGACTGACTTGCTCGGTTGCCGCTTCGGTTGTATAAAAAAATACACAGCCAATTTGTCTAACATAAATCAACTGATTCCAATTTGGTTATTATTGCCAGATGAATTTTCGTAGACTAGCTAGCCTGAGAAACCCAATTTATAAATTTTATTAATGTACATATTTCTATTACATAGTAGCACAAAAAGTAAAAGAGTAGTACAAAGAACATGCTTTTTACATACATAGCGTGGCATGAAATCATTGTTTACTTTGAAATAGTAATGATACTTTATTGTCCAAAATACATTATAACATAAATACAAGGATCCCTGCACTAGGTGAACCTGTGTAGCGGGAATGTTTCGTAATTATTTAAATTGACGCTAATAATTTATCCGACGTCTATTCGTAGCAGTTACAGAAGATGCCGATGGACAGTGGTTCCATCCCGATGAATTTGCCTTGGGGTCTGACCCCTGATGATCTGCACGCGATTCACCGCACCGCACAGGACGCCATCCAAAGACGTGACCAACAACAACAGATCGACAATGACATGCAAGAGGTATATATGCTATATCATTTTCATTAAATAATAACACTAGCCTTGTATTAAACATTGTCACACTGCTGGGCACGGGCCACCTCTACTTATGAGAGGGGTTGGGCCTTAGTCCACCACGCTAGCCTAATGCGGGTTTGTAGACTTAAATAGCTTTGAAATTCGTAAAGGACTTCTCGGGTATGCAGGTTTCCTCACGATGTTTTCCTTCACCGTTAAAGCAAGCCTTGATGATAATAATTAACAATGAACAAACCCGTGATTTTAGTAAAGTCAGAGGTGTATGCAGTTTGGACTGGTTTCGAACATACAACTTTCGTCTTTATAGTCTGTACCACTACCAATTAGGCTATCGCTGCTTTTTCGTTTTCATTGATTCGCTTAATTTTAGGGATAAAATATATTATTATTTGCTTTTGCTCGCAACTCCGGCATCATAGCAGTCTATCTGAAATAAATAGTAATTTTATAGCCTATATAGGTTTTTTAGTCTTGCATAACATAATAGTATACCTGTATAGAAATCTGTTCAGACGTTGTTACGTAATCTGCGAACAAATAGATAGCAGAAAATTTACAGCTTTATTATCCGTTTGGCCGCAGTTTGTGGAGACTGAAATCTCATTGACAAGGGTATTTCCAGTTTTTTTCCATGCAACTTATATTTTTTTCATTCACGAAACAAGAATTAAAAAAAAACCCGTACATTACAAAAAAAAAAACAAATCCGTGTGTGTGCTTACCTATGAACAGTATTTAATGTTTATTTCTATAGTTGTTAGAGTAAAGATGTGTCTTCTGACAATAGGGTAGTTGACACGAATCTTGTTAATGTTTTAATCAACAAGTTATATTACCTAAAACCTATTATCGAAAGAATTTTATGAGTCCGAACAAAAATAAGTTAATTTGCCGCCATCTAAATCTGCTAGAAGGGATTATAGTCAAATGATGCATGATATGAGCCGTGACGTCACCTCTCACAATGGCCGTTTCTTTGCAATTGTGCGAGGGAGATAGTGATATATTCCCACAACGCAGCCATTTTTGCTCATACCAATATTTAAAATAAATATTGTGAACACAGTTTTCAAGCAATGTTGATTCTGTTTTTGCATAGTTTCTTTTGCGTATTATACTCAGCTGTACATCGAATAATATACAAAATTAAACACAGGAAGCTACCCTATTATACTGTAAATTATTTATAATATACTAGCGGGCCCGGCAGACGTCGTCCTGTCCGGAAGAGTAAACCACACCACACCACACCGACTGCAGCGCCATCTGCCGGGCTGATTTGTGAATCTAAACCATCCAGGGCGCCACCCAAACGCATACAAAAAAAACATTTAAATCGGTCTAGCCGTTTAGGAGTAGTTCAGTGACATACACACGTACAGTAGAATTATATATCTAAAGATATTTATTTTGATGATGTCGATTTAATGCCAGGTGTAGCTACATGGTAAATTTATAAGACAATTTTACACGGCAAAGCAGCAAAGCGTCTTAATTTAAACAAACACGACATAAAGGCAATGTATTATGTATAATATAGAGTAATACATTAACACGTGGTCATTCCCATTTGCCATATAAAGATGGTGAACTCGAATGCAAATTCTGGTTTATATCTACATTAATAACAACGTGATCAGATAATTATTTTTATTGTACCTGGGGAAGCAAAATACAGACGTGTTATGTAAATATGTATGATCCTAAATGTAAACATCGAAGAACGATAATGTGTTTTGCACAGTTACAATATTGCGCGTTTACCTTAAGTTTATATTGTAAGGGGATAAATAAAAAAAAATTACACAGTGCGTTAAACCATTATTAATTAAGCGTTTTTGTATTGTTAGTATTTATGAAGAACGGCTTTCATATATTATATTCTCTAGAATACAATTTCAATTCCAATACTTATAAAACGTGTAAATAAAACGTGACATCTTTAAAATAAAAGATCGATAACCACTTCTTTTTTGAAGTTGGAAAAAATCTTTTTTGAGACTGTCTGTGCCTGCAGATGTAAAGCAAACATTAAGTAAACAATAAGGCGCAAAACTATATCTAAACAAATTAGTAGGCAATCGTATTTAATTGAGTTTCAGATGAAGACCATAGTGAACACACTGGCAGCGGCGGCCGAGGCTGAAGCCGAGGCGGAGGCTCGTGCACAGGCCGAGGAACAACAGCGTCATGAAGAAGAACAAAGAAGGCAGGAAGAAGTTCGTGCAATTCCCATGATGGACGCGCCTGCGCAGTCACCTCGTGCGCCACGCACGCTTCTCCTGCCACAGGACCCTCAAGATGTGGATGAGAGACCGCATTGTGAGTCATGGTTTTTTATATCTCGACACGGTTCAATGATAACATAGCTTCTGATGGTAGGTACAGTCCTTTTCAATTCTAATGTCGACCGTCGGGAGTGGTCACGTCCCTTTAAACAACGGCTACCTAAATTATGCCGGTCTCAAATAACGTAGATATTTTGGCTAACTCCAGAATACGACGCCGGAACGAATCACTATGACGGGCTTTTCACCATGTGTACAGTGGTCGCTGTAGTGGCTGTATGATTGTACAAACATACTTCACACAATAAATACCGTGAAGGTAGATTATGAAAGAGTATGGCATCAACAACTGAGCATAGTTTATAAATACGGCAGCAGATCGCTCTCTTTAGTAGCCGTCGAGGTTTAAATAATTCTATAGTCAGTGTGTGTCGTGGGAATTAAGAACTACGAGGGACTACGGTCCCGTAACACCCAGACTCGACCCAAATATTTGTCTATCACACAAACATTTGTCTCAGTGCGGGAATCGAACCCACGGCCTCTCGTTTCACAGCCGGTTACTCGCCCGCTGCACCACGGACGCTGTCAACATGTAAAATAAATACAACAGAATAAATAGCCAAAAGTAGTTTGAGAAGTCCAGCATGATTGTGTTGAGTAGCGAGGGATAGACTGTCTCTCGCTACTTAATACCCTATCTGGACGGCACTGCGCTTACCATCAGGTGCAATGTGATCACTTTGCCGCGCCAGAGTAAAAAAAAAGTTATTTATATAGTTTTAACGTATTCAATGTTTCCATTTTATAGACATGCAGCCGCGTTCCGTGCGCAGCGTCGACGCAGCGCTGCACCAGAAGCGCGTGAAGCGCTGCGCGTGCAACTGCGCCTAGACGCAGCGCGTGGCGACGCGACGTGTGTGACGGTGTGACGTCACGTCACGTCTTCTCTCCGCACGTCACGCGGCTCTTCCGTCCAAACCCTATCTTTGTAATATCAAAAGACCCATTAGACACTGTAACGACCTTTCCAAACTTTCTGTAAATAAAGTTTTAATTCCTTCAGCTCTGAATGGTCGTTTTTAATTTATCACAGTTTTTCTATGGGGAATTTATAATTGTTAAATATTTATATATTTTATATTATGTTCAATTTTGAATTCTTGGAGATAATTTTGTTTTATACATAAATACACAATAAAATAAATAATTATAGGTATTAATATACGTTAAAATAGGTACAATGTAGTCGTGGTTAACAGTAAAAAGGCGCTGATGCTTTCTGGAAATGGTAACGCATAACATAGTTATACTTCTTAACAAAGAATCTCATCCAGTTTCAAACATCTGGTTACGTAATGTTCCCTTATGAATGAGAATGCACTATTTTTGGAAGTTATTTCGTCTAGCTACATTTAATTTTTAATCTTTAAACACATAGTGATAATGTGAAACTGAAAGGTATTAACAAAATTATCAATTATTGTGATCCTAAATTAAAAGTTTATTAGTTTTATGTTGTGTTTTTTTACTTATACCTGCGCAGTCGAGATCAAAAATATATTTACATATAATAATAACAATAATAATACTACTGCTGGGCACGGGCCTCCTAGTTAGGCCTTAGTCCACCACGCTGGCCTATTGCAGGTTGTTTGACTTTACATACAGGTATGCATATTTCCTCACGTTGTTTTCCTCCACCATTAAAGCAAGTGATAATTAATAATTAAACCACATGTCGTAACTTTTAGAAAAGTCAGTGGTATACGCCATTTGGGTTTTGAACATACGACTTTGTCTTAACAGTCCGTACCGTGGTCGGCAACACGCGGCTCGCGAGCCGCATGCGGCTCTTTGACTCCTCGGCTGCGGCTCTTTCACGAAATGTTTAGTGCAGGCGCGGAATTACCAAATTTAATTTAATTTACTGTTAGTTAAAATAAGACTTATTTGACAAATGCAAGCTCGAAAGTGTACTTTTATCCTCATCATTTTCGTAATAACGTCTCCTACTAACGTAAAGCTGAAGTTAAAAAAATGGCTCTTTGAATAAATTTCAATTGTGTATTATCTATATTTGGCTCTTTTGGGTGGGTTTGGCTTGATAAGGTTGCCGACCACTGAACTAGGCTATCGCTGCTGTTTAACATGTATGTTTAAAGTAAATATGTATATTTATATATTTACTTTAAATTACACCATACTGAATAAAGTAACAAAACGATTTTTCAAATACAACGAATGATGTCTATTTTACTTAGCTCAAGGAGTTGTCTTCTGCACTGAGACACCTATAGCGATCGTCCTGAATCTCAGGTGCTGTGACTGTCTAGATGGCTAGACAGGCACAACTCAAAGTTTAAGTTAGAACTTCTAGCACTCCTTATAATACCCCGGGATCACTCCGTAAGTGTCGAAGAAGGTCACCGCGGGGTTTTAGCTGGTAGTGTCCGGTTGGGTGTACATAAGTAGTAGGGACTCAGCCCAGCCGCAGACCGGATAGCCATCATCCGGGCGAGGGGGTGCTGGGTTGTAAGACCGGCTAGTCCAGCATAACCGTTTTATTCTCATTCCGCTTCCCCCCGAAGAGGATGGCAGTAATAAAATGCTTTCCCCGCGACAAAAAAAGTGTTGTGCCTGGAAGCTTGAGATTACATTTAAAGAATACCTCATAAGTTAACTCCTCACTTCACCCCTTTTAGGAAGGATTTAGTAAAAACGTTGAAACACGTATTTCTTTATTTTTTACCAAAAGCCTAAATATGAATTTTCAGATCCCTAAGTTGAAGTATTACGGATTGCCCATACAAACTTTTAACCTCTATTTCACCCCTTTCAAGATAATTTTTTGAGACAAAAGATACCCTATGTCCTTACCTAGGATATAATCTATCCCTCTACTGAATTTCATTAGGATTCGTTCACCCGTTTAGTCATGAAAAGGCAAGAAACAGACATACAAACAACAATATTAATTTTGCTGCGGAGATATTTTAAAACTGTAATATCTCCTAAGATATTCATTGAAATCAAATGACGTAAAGGGTAACTATGTTCAAAATTAAATACTTGTGATGAATAAAGTATTTATTTGGATAAGGATTAATACCATGTTTATAAAAAACCCTTTCCAAATAATGCATTGTTTCAGAACAAATTCGATAACCATTAAAAAGGTTATAGTGAGCCAACCGAAATAGCTAGACATATGCTATCGCGGACTTTTTTTTAGATCGTTTTAAGAGGAACAATTTCATCCTACATGATTGTTATGTAACTTTAACCGTTAACGCAGCGTACGCAACGGAAGCTCTCAAAAGGAATCAATTTTCCCCGTTTTTGCAACATTTTTCATTGCTGCTCCGCTCCTATTGGTCATAGCGTGATGTTATATAGCCTATAGCGCTCCTCGATAAATGGGCTATCCAACACTAAAAGATTTTTTCAATTCGAACCAGTAGTTCCTGAGATTAGCCCGTTCAAATAAACAAACAAACAAACAAACTCTTCAGCTTTATATAATAAGTATAGATTAGGGTATTTCCTATTATAAGAAATACCGAGGTATATCGAAGTTATTTAGGAGAGTAGCACATTAATAATGACAACCTAAGTGGGGAGTAGCATAAAACGGAGCGCCTTCCGTGCTCTGTTCTTCAGTTGAGTTGTGAAGAAGACTAGTTGATAGCTAGGATATTCGTGGTTCGTTCGCCGGGCAGTAAGTGTAAACAGTTCAATGGCCGCGTAATTCAGCTTAGAGGGTAATGCTGACGTAGAATAATTATAAAAAGAAGCCTTAAGCAAATCCTAACATGCGGTTGTGTTAATATTAGTGAGATGTGTAACAGTGTTATGAAAATCAATCAATATAATGTTAAACATTGTATTTGTGCCTTTTTAAATATCTATCTTGCATAGTTTTATTTGAAGTTGCTAACACACAGTAGGTTAATTAAAATTTATGAAAGTTGAGGT
This sequence comes from Laothoe populi, assembly GCA_905220505.1. Lineage (NCBI taxonomy): Eukaryota > Metazoa > Arthropoda > Insecta > Lepidoptera > Sphingidae > Laothoe > Laothoe populi. The sequence continues at coordinate 10,448,431 of HG992147.1, read as the reverse complement.
CAGCCCGCGCTATAAAGATATGATACCTCATACGTGCCATCTACCTTAGATCGTAGTTGTAGCTTTGATTTTGCTTAGCTACACCGCCGACCGTAACTTAAGGATTGCAAAAGTGGCGCGCTAATTTTAAATACAGGACTATAGCGCTTTGAAAACCTAGATCGCGGCTTAAAACTATTCACGACATAACATCACGACACCCAGGACAATCTTAAAACCAGGTAATATCCTGGGAAATAGGTCGGTTGGCAACTCTATACAATATAATCATAGCTAGGTTATATTGTAATATGTACATTTGAATTTCTCACCAATTTCTTATTACTTTAGTCATGAGCTAGTGACTAGTTTGCAAACCGCGTCATTATTAACACGTATTGTCCTATTTGGGTGAGTAATAACAACAGAGTATGACTGGTTGCTATACCGCATTAAATTTAAGCAGAACATAAGGAAATCATTAGTAGGTACACATACGTACATATGTTTACGTCAACCGTAGCTAACAAAATAATAATAATATGACACAAGATCACGCCCGTATTCCTGAATGGATAGGCTGAGATGCAGGCAGTCTCCATGGTTCGTACCGCTTATCCGTTCCATAATGCAATTTAACAATACCTACTGATTTAAATAACTAAATATATACAGTCACACAACTATGTGTGTGACTGTATATATTTAGTAGGTCGTTTAGTAGGTAGGTAGTAGTTAGGCCTATGCCTGATCCCACATGTTTTAGCAGATATAAATTACTAAACTATTAGGAATAAACTTGTTATAGTAATACCGGTCGGCTGCCTGAATGGTTGCCCAATATGGGAATTGCGCCTAAAACACCTTTATACACAGACTACTCTAGAGCAAGAACGTTATTAAATAATGAACCCATTTAGTAAATATTAGATTATAATCTGAAATATCACATAGGCTACTTTTTATCACGGAAAAATGTACAGTTCCCGTGGGATACTATAGTTTTTCACAGAGCAAGGGATCGACATGATTGTTTGCATAATGGTAGTTTAGGGATCAGAAAATAACATAGGCTACTTATTATCCCGGAAAAATAACAAAATACACAGTCAGGTCATAAGTATTGTCACACAGTAAAAGCTTTTATTTTAGAATGCTGGCCACAAAAAAGTTTATTGAATTCGAATTTCCAATTGTTCATGAAATAAAAATGTATACTTTTTAGAATTTTACTCATTTTTAAATATGGAGTGGATGCTTAAAGAAGACCGTGTTGCAGTAATTGCGTTGCATCGTTGCGGTTACGCGCCAATTCAAATTTTTGACATACTGAAAAATTTGAATAAAACCAAAAGATTCGTTTATCGTACCATCAAACGATACGATGAAGACTCTAGTGTAGATGACAGGTCAAGAAGTGGTCGCCCTCGGTCTGTTAGGACTCCAGCAGTGATAAAAGCTGTGAAGGCGCGAATTCAAAGAAATCCCAAACGTAAGCAGAAACTGTTGGCCCTTCAGATGGGGTTAAGCAGAACCACGGTGAAAAGGGTGTTAAATGAAGACTTAGGGCTTCGGGCATATCGAAGAAAAACAGGACATCGTTTGAATGCTTGTCTAATGGACCTGAGACTGAAGAGATGCCGCGCTTTGTTGAAGCGGTACGCGGGAAAAAAATATCGGGAAATTCTTTTTTCAGATGAAAAATTTTTTACCGTAGAAGAGAGCTACAACAAACAAAATGATAAGGTGTACGCACACAGTAGTGAAGAAGCGAGCAACCGTATTCCACGTGTCCAACGAGGTCATTTTCCATCCTCGCTCATGGTATGGTTGGGAGTTTCTTATTGGGGCTTAACAGAGGTACATTTTTGTGAGAAAGGTGTAAAAACGAATGCAGTTATGTATCAAAATACAGTCCTGACGAACCTTGTGGAACCTGTTCCTCATACCATGTTCAATAACAGGCACTGGGTATTCCAACAAGATTCGGCGCCAGCTCATAGAGCGAAGAGCACACAAGACTGGCTGGCGGCGCGTGAAATCGACTTCATGCGGCACGAAGACTGGCCCTCCTCCAGTCCAGATTTGAATCCGTTAGATTACAAGATATGGCAACACTTGGAGGAAAAGGCGTGCTCAAAGCCTCATCCCAATTTGGAGTCACTCAAGACATCCTTGATTAAGGCAGCCGCCGATATTGACATGGACCTCGTTCGTGCTGCGATAGACAACTGGCCGCGCAGATTGAAGGCCTGTATTCAAAATCACGGAGGTCATTTTGAATAAACTTTAGTGTCATAAGAATCTATGTTTTGTTAAGTTCATTTTGGTATATAAATGGTTACATAATGAATAAACTTGTTTCAATTATTTTATATTAAACATGTGACAGAATTTATGACCTGACTAGGTATAGAAAGGTGTGATAGCTTAAGGTGCCTCCATGAATTGTGTACCTTTTCTTTCAAAAATAACCTCCACGCGGGCCAACATCTAGTTTGTTATAAAACACATAATGGGTAAGTGGCCTTTTTGATTACATACGCTTGCACATGTGTGAGGAAAACGAAGTCATCTTGTACCACCCAATCGGCTGGTTTTTTCCACTTTGGTTGGAGCATTATTGGATTGTTTATTATTGAGACGCTGTTGAAAATGTGCTCTCTATACTACTCTACCACTTCACTTGAAAACGCATTGTTATTAAATTGGTATTTAAAATTTGAATGCCCATTGTACCTACTGACATAAGTAAACATGATTTATTACAAAAAATTAGACTCCATTTGTGTTTACATGCCAGTATATTTAAGACTAACACATCAGTAATCGGTTATTAATAGGAACTCGTTGAGATAAATTATAGAGATATTATATTATAATATGTCTTTTATATACAATATATACAATTACAGTACAGTAGTATCTATCGGATTTCATTTAACATTTGCAAGACTGTAATCGGGAAACGATCTAGAAGACTGAGTATTGTGGTTGAAATATAATACTATAAGGACAACATACAAACAAAGTATTAGAAAATTTAAAAGAAATCCACTTATACAGCTTACCAATAGTGTTAAAAACGATTTTAAACACAAAAGTTTGATAACGTCCGTAGAAAATAGATAAAAGTTCGTAACTAAACACAGTAAAAATGTTACAATGGTTAGACTCCTTGCAAATTTTCTTATTTTATCTGATAATACCTGATATAATATTGTTATATATAGTGAAGTTCCCAAAAATATTATAGGCCATCTAAACAGACAACATATAAACAAATAAATATACCACTGATCAATAACATTAGTGACGACCAGTGCTGTCCACACAGCACACAAAGGCACGGGTACCAACCAAGTAGATAATAATATTTTATACAAATTATCCTGGCTTATTTTTACCAATACGATTATTAAGCTGTCGTACATATGTTTTATAAAACATAACACCAAAATTACAATAACTAAATCAATATAGATTTGTGAAGTATTAAGTACCAATTTAACTTGTGGGTCCGTCGATGGGTCCTGGTCTTCATAAAACTTGAGCAAAAATATGATTCTTTTAACAAATCTCGCGAGACTTAATTGCATTAACATTTGATTTCTGTAATTCCTTCGCCAACGTCTAATCTTTATAGCTGCCGCAATCGATAGTATTAATTCTGAAGCTGTCATAATAATTTCAGTTATGATAAACGATTGTAATATCGTTATTGCTTCCGGATGTTCACTGTATAATTTAAGCATTACATCACAATCTTCACAAGTGGTATTTGCGCCTGATACGTTTTGAAAATCATTCGATAAAGATGGTAGCTCCGTTTCATTTTGCCACAGAGAAGGCACTTCAGTTGACATGTTGGCGTCACTAGTAATATTTCCATCAACAGCCGGTATATCGTACGACATGATGATTATAAACAAATACACATTATGGTAAATTTCAATGATCTCAAAACACAACGCACTAGCTGGCCGGAATCACTAGACATACTGGGGCTGAACTAAGGAATTGTAAAACGAGTGACGGGAAATAACAAGTTAGGTATTATTATTCATAGGTAAGTGATACAAAGGTTTATTGGAATTTGCGGTTTACAGACGTCAGAGCGGTGCGTGTAAAATACCAGCGTATGGCACACACTTGAAGATAATTAATAATTCTTTCAGAGGATTATTATTTTATACAATTAGCTATCAACTTATTTATTTTATTAATCGGGAATCGTTGACAGCCTGCTAGAGATCTATTGCGTCAATGAAACTCTCAAATACATATTACAATATTAAATACGTATTAATGAATTACAGCAGCAATTGATATTAAAAACGAGAAGTGGTAGGAATATTTTAAGAGAAATAACGAACAATCAACCGATAGCGTTATATTTTACAAACTTATGCTAACTACAAATATACAAAACGCGATGTCTAATACGTCCTTTGTCCTTGAATATCGTCGGCGAAAGAGGCCGTACCCCCGCGCACCCTCGTATTTATAGGGCACCGATGCGTCCGGCTTTGGGGTTGCAAGTTCTTGGTAAATAGCAGCAATAGCCTAGTTGGTTGCCATACGAACTGTCGAGACGAAAGGCCTACGTTCGCAACCAGGCCAAATTGCATACACCTACGACTTATCAAAAAGTTACGTGTATATTCATTGTTAATTATCGCTTGCTTTAGCGGTGAAGGAATAGCGAACCAACCCTACCTTCATTTTAAAATCCCTGTTCAATGGGGTAAGCCGAATAAAAAATGTTGTTCTTGACTTCGGGCTCCCTAGAGGGCGCCATTTAATTTATTGTAACGTCACGTAGCCTACAACCAGCGGACAAACAAGACGCTTCCAACGATACCTCAAATTATGATAAGAAGTTTAGAAGTTATGAGGGAACAGATGCACATACATACACACATACCGGTCAAAAATATAACCCTCTCTTTTGTTTCGCCGTAGTCGAGTACCTAGTATCAGCACTTGTAATAATCATTATTTCAATTTTATATTCTAAACACTTATAAGGTTTTTTATTTATACCAACGAATATAGGTTTGTTCATTCATATCAAAATTTACGATGCTGTTTTTAATTATTATTTAAACTTGTAAGAATGTTGTAAAAGTAATACCTAAGTACGCCACCGAAAAAAATACTTGTGATTTAATAAAAAATTATTAAATCACAAGAATTTTTTTTCGGCTAAGAATTCAAGTGAATCGCTTTACCAAGTGATTACACAATTTTATTCGAAGAGTACCTAATTGAAACTTTTTACCATTAATTGAGCTCTTATACAAATTTTATTTCATTGAAATTTCTTAGTGAATATGTAGATGCATATCGGATCGACAGGCTTTTCAGTATTTTTTTGACACTCAACGTAATTTTTATTATTTAGCGTATGAAAAACATTTTATCTAAATTTATTTTTCAGTATAAAATCGAAACACCACTCACTAACTTAACCTATATGCTGAAGGCCTAGAAGAAAATTTAAGATAAGCCCCCCACAACGTAGTGAAACTGCAGGTTTGGATGTCACTGGGAAATTCAAGTGAGCTAAGCTGTAAGCAAAAAAGTAAGTTATATATTATGAAATTATAGAAAGAAAGAAAAGAAATAATATAGGAAAGATATAGATATAGATATTATTATAGATATACATAAGAGTATAGGATACTCTAATAATATCTATAAGGCTTGTTCAGACTTGGGTCGCGCCGCGTAGTACCCAGCGGTAATGGAAGCCCGCTGAGTTTGTTTCGCCGGATTTTCTCAGGCAGGGTTGCGTTTAGATCCGGTGGTAGTTTCAAAGCATGCGACGCAGGTTCTCGAATTACCCATGGTCAAAACCAAACCACACCCACTTAAAAATATATTGTTGCGTGACTTGTGTTTCCTTGATAATATTAAAAACAATGGTACACTTAAGTATAATTATAAAAATACATTTATATAAATTAATTATTTGCTAGTATATTAATGATGCCATGCGTTTTATGTATAAATAATTTTGCTATGCATTTTTTTTCTTTCTTTTTTAATGTACTGACTTGTCATAAAAGTAATAAACGATTTCATTTACATACCTACATGAAAAACTACTGGAAGAAAAATTATATCTATACTAAAGCTGAAGAGGCAATTTGTCTATACATTAAATACTTTTGCAATATTGTAATCATAGAGTGTATCTCGAGGTAACATTTAGTATTTATTTCATTTCATCGGTGCATTCAATCAAAAGTGATACCTGTTTGAACGAATATCTGTATTATGCAAATAGTAGTTGTGAGAGATGAAATGATTTTATAAATAGTACTAGCTACTATAAATAGGACCGTGCAGACGTCGTAAAAGCAGCGCCATACCGACTGCAGCGCCATCTGCCGGGATTTGATTTGTGAATCTAAACCATCCAGGGTGCCACCCAAACGCATACAAAAAAAAATTCAAATCTGTCCAGCCGTTTAGGAGGAGTTCAGTGACATACACACGTACAGTAGAATTATATATATAAAGATAAGATAACTTCCACGCGGACGGAGCCGCGGGCAACAGCTAGTACGAAAGTAGTAGTAGTATATGAAGGTGAAAAAAAACGAAATTTATAAAAATCTACTGCCTGCATATTTCTTGAACTAAGATACATTGAAATACTCGGAGTTGTTGAGCATAAGTACAACATTTATATTATTGACAATACGAGTAGAATGTGTATCGGATCATGCCTGCCTAGCATATGCGCCAATAGAACATTTTGTCGACACGTGTTGTCCAATTATCACTATGATATCTCTGTTGAGGCTCATATAGCAGCATATAAGACTCGACTCGTTATGTAAAGGATTCTAAACGATGGCATTTGTGGCATATCGACGCACCGAGACACCGGGATATAATCTTAGCAAGTAACTGTTTTTTCATAACTATGCCACCAAACGAGCAATTGAGACTACTTCTCGGTTATTACATGTATGTTAGGGTAAACGAGTAGTAATTGAAATATACAAATTATGTCACTCACGCTCTAGTTACTTCATGCTGTCCCGACTGGATGAATTCGTGGCTACTTAAGTGCAAGTATGTATATTTTATTATTATTGATCGTGTTGGACATTGACGTGTATATAAAATTGAAAATTATCAATTATGTAGTAGTTTCGCTTAGTTACTATACACAGTCAGGTCATAAGTATTGTCACACAGTAAAAACTTTTATTTAAGAATGCTGGCCACAAAAAAGTTTATTGAATTCGAATTTCAAATTGTTCATGAAAATACAAATGTATACTTTTTAGAATTTTACTAAATTTTTAAATATGGAGTGGACGCTTAAAGAAGACCGTGTTGCAGTAATTGCGTTGCATCGTTGCGGTTACGCGCCAATTCAAATTTTTGACATACTGAAAAATTTGAATATAACCAAAAGATTCGTTTATCGTACCATCAAACGATACAATGAAGACTCTAGTGTAGATGACAGGTCAAGAAGTGGTCGCCCTCGGTCTGTTAGGACTCCAGCAGTGATAAAAGCTGTGAAGGCGCGAATTCAAAGAAATCCCAAACGTAAGCAGAAACTTTTGGCCCTTCAGATGGGGTTAAGCAGAACCACGGTGAAAAGGGTGTTAAATGAAGACTTAGGGCTTCGGGCATATCGAAGAAAAACAGGACATCGTTTGAATGCTCGTCTAATGGACCTGAGACTGAAGAGATGCCGCGCTTTGTTGAAGCGGTACGCGGGAAAAAAATATCGGGAAATTCTTTTTTCAGATGAAAAAATTTTTACCGTAGAAGAGAGCTACAACAAACAAAATGATAAGGTGTACGCACACAGTAGTGAAGAAGCGAGCAACCGTATTCCGCGTGTCCAACGAGGTCATTTTCCATCCTCGCTCATGGTATGGTCGGGAGTTTCTTATTGGGGCTTAACAGAGGTACATTTTTGTGAGAAAGGTGTAAAAACGAATGCAGTTGTGTATCAAAATACAGTCCTGGCGAACCTTGTGGAACCTGTTATAAAATTAGGAACGGGTCTTAATCGCGCAATATTTTAATGGTATAAATACCACAATTATTTCCCTGTATTTTATAATATGTATTCAAATCGCGAGAGTCTTGTGGAACCTGTTTCTCATACCATGTTCAATAACAGGCACTGGGTATTCCAACAAGATTCGGCGCCAGCTCATAGAGCGAAGAGCACACAAGACTGGCTGGCGGCGCGTGAAATCGACTTCATCCGGCACGAAGACTGGCCCTCCTCCAGTCCAGATTTGAATCCGTTAGATTACAAGATATGGCAACACTTGGAGAAAAAGGCGTGCTCAAAGCCTCATCCCAATTTGGAGTCACTCAAGACATCCTTGATTAAGGCAGCCGCCGATATTGACATGGACCTCGTTCGTGCTGCGATAGACAACTGGCCGCGCAGATTGAAGGCCTGTATTCAAAATCACGGAGGTCATTTTGAATAAACTTTAGTGTCATAAGAATCTATGTTTTATTTAAGTTCATTTTGGTATATAAATGGTTACATAATGAATAAAATTGTTTAAATTATTTTATATTAAACATGTGACAGAATTTATGACCTGACTAGGTATATATAGTATTATTTAAAGATATGTAAATGCCTAAATACCTATATATATACTATAAAAGGAAATAGAGTTTCTCAAATGGGCTTTCCGCTTAGGCTACTGTGACCCATGGTATCTGTATTGTTATCGAGATTGTCTTATAATAATATCAATTGTATTTTCTTATTTTAATCTAATAATGTATATTTATCAGTATAATTGAGATTTTAAAATAAAATAAAGAGTTACATATTTTTTCTTTACGACATGTGGTATATACACATCCATGAAATATTAGCAAGTATACCAAAATGCTACTTCATTGCTATACAAATAATAAGTATATATATATCATGATTCCTTCCTTTAAATTGACGTCTACACCTAGATAAGTCTAACTAAAAATGTTCGGTATGTGGAGGACCTTGCGAAAGCCCGGCGATCAATAGGTTTAAAATATGGGTCAAGCTCGCTTTACTGTGAGTCGTACGTACCGTCGAAACAGGTGACTCGTTCTTTATGAGCTTCGTACTTAGATATAAATTAGGGCTCCAGTGACGTTCTTAATATCAATGATTAAATGGTTTTACGTCATAACTTCTTTTTTTTAGTGCCTTGATAGGCAGACCGACACCGCCGCCCATAGACTTCTGCAATACCAGAGCACAGCAAAACCGCTGCCTAAAACTTCAATAAAACCAAGATCACCGACTGCCTCGGTGGCGCAGTTATAATTGCGCATTCTATACGACTACTGTGCTGAGGTCTCGGGTTCGATCCACGGGTTGGGTAAAGTGATACTGGGTTTTCTATCTAGAAATTCTCAGTATTAGCCCGGAGTCTGGAATCTGTGCCCGGCATGGCGATAGGCTCACCCCCTATCATATTATGGGACCGAAATTCGGCGAAAAGTGGTTGTACTGGTTACACCTCTGCCTACCCCTACGGGGATTACAGGGGTGAGTGTATATGTATGTAGCCAAGAATCAAGTATAATTTTCATATATAATTCGTTTTTATGACCTAGTAAAGTTGGGTCTAAATGTGTTTTGACCAGCCGTCTTCTGACGTCAAACTTGGCAAACGATAAATACGGGTTGGTATGGTAATCCCGTAGTTTATGAATTTTAGTTCTATAAACTTTGTGTGTGAACACTCTGTTATTCTATACATTTAAACATGCACTACATTGGTTTGTAACCAAAAATGCCTTTAAAAAAATTATCTAAGTAGGTATTGAAGTCGTTTGCTTATAGAGTACTAGCTGTTGCTCGCGGCTCCGCCCGCGTGGAGTTTATGTTTGGGAGAAAAAGTATACAATACAAAATACCAATATTCATGCGTTTAACTTAAAAATGACGGATTTTCCTACAAACTTTCATTCCCTATTTTACCCCATTAGGGGCGGAATTTCAGAAAAATCCCGAATCATATATTTTTAACTAAAATTCCAAATACTAATTTTCATTAATTTAACTTCAAAAATGACGGATTTTCATACAAATTTTCATCCCCTATTTTACCCCCTTAGGGGTGGTATTTCCAAAAACCCTTCCTTAGTGGATGCCTACGTCATAAATGGTACCTACTGTCAAAATTTCAAGTCTCTAACCCCAGCCGTTTAGGCTGTGCGTTGATCGATCAGTCAGTCAGTCAGTCAGTCAGTTTCTTCTTTTATATATACAGATAGGAATTGTATTAGGACTGAAAACTTGAAATCAGGATGGTATGACTTTAGTAATTTGAGTGTTATTAAAAACTATGTAAGTTTCACTAAGTAGATATTTAACGTGAAAGTTAGTTAGTGGGCGGGAAGTAGATTCCGTCAGTGGCAGCGAAGTTCGCTTGCTGTTACTAGTCACGCTCATTTCCGGTCGCCAATCGACGTAATCAGCTTCATTGATGTGCACTCCGCTTAGATTGGATTTGCGATCCCTACGCACTAGCCTGTTGCTCCTTGAATATGTCGCAATAATTGGCTTAATCTATTGTGTGTTACCAGTATAATAGAATATGTATAATTTATGTTCATGTTGTGAACTCGATTATTAGATTTGCGATATATTGGAGACCGGTGACATAAGACGTAAATTTTTAGTATACTGTAGGGATATAGCACGTAAATGTATTGAAAGAAATAAATAGAAAAGGGCGACTATGCAATATAATATGATATTATAAGAACTTGCTATATTAGGTTTTAAAATTTTAAATGTATAATATTTAACGAACCTATGTGTATCCATGTAAAGAGTCGTATGATTGTCGGACTGCTTAATACACATAGGGGATTTTACAGTGTAGTAGTTGTCGGATGGAAATGCTGTAATATTTTAGAGATTTTTTTTTAGACTTAGTAAATTTTGATTTTTATTTTAGCTACCTTACCTTTAGTCGTTTTTTAGTTTTAGCAATATCTTTTAATAAAAGTATGCAATTCAATAGGTGTTTACAATTCTCTGAAATAATATCAGAGGGAGCAATGTGGGGTATTCCCCCCACAAAAAAAAAACTCGATTATTATTACAAATTACATATTGTTCTATATCTGACAACCTCCATCATCGAGAGGCAGTGGATTCGACACAATTATTTGTATGATCCACAATTTTATGTAGCAGGTCTGTGTGTTGTGAGACCGAAACTCTCAAACCTAGAGACTGAACTACAATTAGTTAGTAACTTCGAAATACTAAAGATAATTTTATCTTTCTGTAAGGTCAAAAGAATATATGTGAATCAAATCAAATCGTTTATTTAGTAAATTAGGCCACTAGGGGCACTTTTTACAGGTCATTAAGTTTATCTACCAGTGTGACTGTTGAATATTCAAACTAAAAATATATAACAGTAATATTATAATCAGTTATATGATATAGTTTAAAGAAATACCGGAATACCTTCGAAACATCATTCGACCCGAAACTAAATAGAGATATATTTTTCTCAGTGTAGGAATCCGTAACTATATATACCCGGTATATGCTCCGGCTATGCTCGTCGAACTATTTTTTTTTATTGCATAGTCCGACAAACGAGCATGTGGGTCACTTGATGTTAAGTGATCTCCACCGCCCATGAACATCCACAATACCGAAAGTATCATGTATGCGCTGTCGGCCGTGAAGGACAGGAATAGGAATTAGGGAAGGGAAAGAGGGATCTGGGCCTCCGGATATCTCACTTACCATCGCGACAGTAAACTGACATTTTACGTTGGTTTTCTGTGAGACAGTGGTACTACGCCGGTCGAGCCGGCCCATTCATGCTGCAGACAAATATGTCTACAGCGTGGCTCTACCACTATAATGACTAAATAACACAATATTGATATTGATGACAATATTGATTAAACGGCATCTATATAACTATAGATGCCGTTTAATCAATATTGTTTATCTAGTGTCATGTAGATATCTATATGTTTAGTTATATCAGTGCTTATTGGACTAGAGCTTAGAGGTGTGTCAACATCGGATTAAAACTGAATATTACCCATACTGATTACATAAGATATAATCATGATAATTTCAAATTAAAAATAGTAAATAGACGTGATAATACTATAGGTAAATATCAGATACAGGGGAATTATCTGCAAGACTATTAATTAGCTTTATTAAATGAATAATAATTTGGGATAATAGGATTTTTTTCTTCAAATTTGAATTGTTCATAATAATGAAGAAAGGATTAATATGTTTTTATTTATTTATTAACTCCTTATTGTACACTTAAGATTTAAAAATAAAGAAAGATTATTTTTATGTAGATATATGAATTCATTTAGATTCATTTCATTGTATTGGTAAAAGCCGTACAGCAGAAGTTATATAAGTGTAAAAACATTTATACGTTTTGTGGCACGGTTGTTCTAAAAATAATACTATGTAGAGTTACATAATGTTATTATTTTCATTTTTTTATTATTTTTGCTTCAATTCATTATAAAGATGTATACATGCTCACACGAAACATAGTCATTTAAAAATAATATAAAATGTATCATAAGTTAAGGAAATTAAAACTTGACCAACAATAATTAAATTGATAAATAAGTAATTAATTTTGTATTGCGCCAAATTATTTTTTGAGTATTGCCTAAATTATAAAACCGTTGAAAACCAATAAATCAATGACATAAAATGTTAAATGTAAAAACAAATAAAGGTGTACAAGGACGCAACAGCTATTCCTCAGTTTATTAAACGTCAGAGGCCGTCCAACTGTCAAAGAGCGATGTTATTGCTTTTATGATTAGAAAAACGCAGCCTACTCTATGATTAGCATGAGTCGCTATTGACCCGACTGCTTGATTGAAAGAAGGGTAATTTTTTTTATATTTTTTCGGCATTTGTAACATATTAGATATTTTTAGTACCATCTACGTTGTAAGATTAAAATAGGGTAGAATATTTAAATATGGCACCATTCAATTTAAATATTATACAAAAACATCCGACTGCGTAGAAACAATTAACTGAAAAGATGATAACTAGTGCTATAACTTAGGATATTGTGTTACGCTAGACAAACCAATACCCAACCAAGGTTTGTAGTATTCATGGGCGTAGCCAGGATTTCCTTAAGGGGGGGCAGGCGAAAGAAAACTAAAATCATACATATACATACACTCACGCCTGTAATCCCCGAAGGGGTAGGCAGAGGTGTACACCCTACTTTTCGCCGAGTTCATTACGGTCCCATAATGTGATGGGGGCGAGCCTATCGCCATACTTAGTACCTAGTAGCAGCGCAATGTAACTGATAAGCACCTTTTCAGTCTCCTACCTGGCTACGCCCATGGTAGTATTAGGTTGGTAGGTATGTAGTAAGGTTTTAGGTAGTATTTACTTGAAAATGTGTCATAAATTTGACAACTAATATATTATGAAATTTTCTTTTTACCTGCCTACGATATCACATCTCTAGCCTTATACATTACATTCACTCATTATACTAATTATTCTCGTTTCTAACTTTTCAAACCTGTATATATTTTTACTCAAATGTGTTATTTTGTCAGAACGCCATAACTTTCAACACCATTTTCAAGCTTATATTTGCCGCTATTGTTTTAAAATTATAGGCTTTGTCAAAATGAAACACTGCCATCTATTGACACTATAATTAACTATTTATATTGCTAATTACTATCGGTACGTAGTATTCACATGGGTCTTTAGTTTATTAATTTTAATTTTGAATATAGAACAATATGGTCCTACAGGACATTCGTCCTGCATTCACTGGAGATATGACTAACGTTAAAAATACAACCTGAGAAAACCTGGGTTTTTTTTATCTGGATCTGGATTATCCATAACAATTTCAAAGATTTGTGAAATTTACTACCTCACTTTAGACCAGTGTGGTGATTAAGGCATACCGTCTGTTATTAATAGAGGAGGCCCGTACCCAGCCGTCGGACTGTGTATAATATTATTTTAACTGAATATAACAATGACAGAGATTTTACTGTATTTCAATTAATTTTATCAATTAAATATCTATACTTACTAACTGATATTATAATACAACAAAAGGTAAGGGAAGAGCCAAATTCTCGTAAGCTCCGTGTTCACACAGCGGAAAGGGAAATCGGGGTTAATGAGGGGTTCGTTCATATGTGCCTACGACATAAAATCTAACACTAAATTTACCGAAAAGTACGTTGTCTACTGACGACATGTTTTATGAGTAACTATACACAATAAGCTCGGTATGTGTCACACTTATGTGCACATGTAATTTATTTTAACCGACTTCAAAAAAGGAGGAGGTTCACAATTCGTCAGAATCTTTTTTTTTATGTATGTTCCCCGATTACTCGAAGACGCGTGGACCGATTCGAAAATTATTTTTTTGTTTAAAAGGGTATACTTTACATATGGTATACACCAAGTCAGGATCTGATGATCGGATCTCAGAAAAAAATTATAGGGACTCATAATTTGTTTATTATTGAAGTCGGTGTACTTTTTATGAAAAACTTTTATAGACAAAAGTACGTATAGCTTAGCGAAACCATCACGTATATTCACGTATCGATGAGAAACACCGGAAGAAATTCATTTCCCTGCAACTTATATATTCTCCTTTGTTTCACTCCATTACACACAGAACATTTTAATACGCTGTTGTTTATAATTGTTATAGTAAACACGATAACATGACATTCATATGACCAGATAAGCGAAGCAAAATAGAACAGTGACGTCACCCTGACGACGACCTCGACGCCGGATAATGTTTTATTATTTGCCTGAAGGACGAGGGGTAGCTCGCTCACCTGATAATCTCTACGCCTACTCATAAATAGTGGCGAAACATCTCTAATTAAAAAGTACTATATGGTATTATACTGCTCTTGTTGCCGTGATACTTAAGATAGTAATTTTCATTATGTCCATTAATATTACTGGCTTTAATGTCTTTCAAACCAGAACACAGCGGTACTTGCACACCGCTACTCGACAGATAAATCAGTGGTCCCTAGTCAGACCTATAAGTATATAAGAGACCATCCACAGCATTGTAATATTGGTCCCTACCCAAACAGGTTCTGATATATAATATACTAGCTGTTGCTCGCGGCTCCGCCCGCGAGGAGTTCGTGTTTGGGAGAAAAAGCATATTATACAAAATACGAATTTTCCTGCGTTTAACTTAATAAATGAAGGATTTTCATACAAACTTTCATCCCCTATTTTAACCCCTTAGGGGTGATATATCCAAAAACCCTTCCTTAGTGGATGCCTACGTCATAAAAGGTACCTACTGTCAACATTTCAAGTCTCTAACCCCAGCCGTTTAGGCTGTGAGTTGATCGATCAGTCAGTCAGTTTCTTCTTTTAATACAGATATCCATATTGAAGTATAAGCCACTTAACAATAAATTTTGACTACGTATACTTGTGTTAGCTAGATATACGAAATAAATAATTTATAGTACGGAATATTTCTTTATAGTGTATAAACGACTCTTCTAAATGAACTTTTATTGCTTGTAATATTCGTCCATATCGTCACCCCTGTCGCTAAAATAACATAACTTTATTAATGTGTATTTTATGATTGAACTTAATTTAAGTACGATCTCGTTTTATTTGCACATACAGTTAGGAATAATCAACGTGATATCATTCAGTTTCATTATTTAATAATATATATGAAACACCATTTTTTTTTCTACATATGTTCGTTATAGAATTTGAAACCGCTTAACCGATTTCAATGAAATTTCGTGTATGTGTGTGATTGGGTCCAACTTAAGAGATATGATAGTTTTAGATCCGATAGGTGGCGCTGTTGTCGAGATCTGAATTTCTTATTTTATCAACGAAAATTCGGTCCACAGAGAAGGCGATTTAAGGCAGGACAACGTCTGCCCGGGACCACTAGTTATTTAATAAAACTGAAAAACATATTGCAGAATTTATATATTGCGATACTTGACATACACACGAGTGTCGTAATAGGTAAAATGTCGACTAAAAACTTGAAACTGTTTGACAGGTCATTTTTTTCTGTAGGTACAGACTATGAAACTCAAAGAGAGAAAATAAAATATGCGATATAATCACACTTTAAAGATCTCAGTCAAATTCAAATAACTTTCAAACATGACTTAAAAAAGTTGGACGAGTCTTTTGCACTTGGGAACTGTAATGGTTGGCTCTTACTCCTGGAATCTACAGTTTATTTTAAAGTGTGACGTTTCAAAGCAATTAGTTGATTAATTAAACATTCAATTCTAGTTAAAATTCAATTAAATGTTTCAACTTTCAACTTCCTCTAGCTAAGGACATCAATACGCAAATAAATCACGGATTTTTTTAATAATATTTATACAAAAACAAAGTAATTTGCCAATGTTTTTTTTTTTTTTTATCCTGGCACGGCAAAGTGACCGCACTGTACCTGATGGTAAGCACAGTGCCGTCCAAATAGAGTACTGAGTAGCGAGAGACATTACAATTGTTCAAATCATTAATATTATTCAATTAATACATTATTACGATTGTTCAACCTTTAATATAAGTTACCAGAAAACCAAAATTATATCTGTCTTTTGAGAAATAATTACTAATTACATAGTAAAGACTAGCTTTATTCTGCAGCTCCGCATGTGTGGTCATATTTATTGATACCATAGATGACCCCAATAAAGTTCCTTTATGCTAGAATCGAATCTGCTGTCGGAATAAAAAGTACACTATATAATCAAATCAAATCGTTTATTTAGTAAATTAGGCCACTAGGGGCCTTATTTACAGGTCAGGATTAAGTTTATCCGCCGGTGCTTCGAAAATGCCCACTAGTCTGAGAAGAAGCACCAAGAAACTCAGCCGTAGGTCTTTTGTATTTTGTCGTAACATATAATATTAATAAGAATACTACACTTCAAATCCATACACATTTAAAGAACAAAAAATAAACTGTTTATGTATATGTATAACCGACAAGTACATTCAAATTGGTGCATTAGTTGTGAAGATTAGCGTCCACAACGAAATCTGTTGGCAACTTACTTGCATTTGTTTTAAAATCAAAGTAATAAGTATAAGACAATAATAAATAAGTGTAATTTTTAGTAAAATAATTTTCTCTGCGAAGTCAAATTAAAGGAATAGTGTAGCTTCCTACTGGTGAATTGTATGAATCTAGTATCGTAAATACACAATTTAAAATTGTAATCACATATTTATATTCTATTCATATTCTCGACAAAATGAGAATAAAATTTGATATTCTTGACATTTCACTCACCATTTATACGAATTTCGAACCACAAGTACCTTGTTAATTACCACCGGTTTAATCATTGAAATTACTAAATGTAATACAGGATAAAAAAGGTTTTTAATTATTGTTATCATATTTTAATTTTAATTAATTATAATAGAGGTATGTTGTTAGACCTTGTTCTTGTCTGAAATAATATCATTATCATTACATTACGTTATTATGAAGGTCAGTGGTACATACCAAACTATACAACACAATTCTAAATAAAACGATATATATGAAGTGAGGATAATATAATATTTTTTTAATGTTACAATAATTTATTATATCATTTGTTTTGTCATTGTGACAATGTCTTCTAGTTTAATTAGTTATTGAGTGATGTTAATGTTGTACGCATACGTTTAATTGAAAATAAAGCGTAGAAAAGCATTTTTTTTAAATGGTACCTATATAATGTCTACATCTCGGTAAAATAGGTCTATGTATAAAGATAATTAAATCGTAGACGGAGAGGAGAGTACAATTGATTTAGCTTTAATTTAATTAATTAGGAAAACACCTATACCCATCAGTGGCATATACAAGAGTTAATTAGTTTAGGGAGCAAAAGTGCCGTCGCGTAACCCCAGAGTTTACGATGCCTTTTGTACAATGAGGTCGCATTTTATAATAAACGTTGATCAGTCTAGTGCCAACCTAAGCGTTTACCATTTTGAGAAAATGACAGTTACACAGCCTCCGTGGCGCAGTAGGCGAGTAGCCAGCTGTGAATCAAAAGGCCGTGGGTTCGATTCCCATTGCGGGACCAATGTGATACTTAATCCCATTTTGGAGAAATAATACTGAAAATGTAAAACTATTGTAGAAATGTTTATGAATAATATTGATCTTTTACAAAAGCCATTAAAGTGTTTTTTTGAACATAGAGTATTTTTTTTCTGGGCACGGCAAAGTGACAACACTGCGCCTGATGGTAAGAACAGTGCAATAAGAGTATCAAGTAGCCAGAGACAATATATCCCATCTATCCCTTGCATTGTAGTACAAAAATAGCAAGAAATAGCAAGATTTAGGTGCATGTCTCTAAATAGCTCTTGAGTCTTTGACATGTTACGAAAACTATAGACGGCGAAGAATGACAAGTCATCTTAAAGTTGTCGTGTACCTAACACGACAATGTGGAATTATTGATAGTTGGAAACTGATTTCGTATAATGTGTTATTTACACTATGAGCAATTAAATTATTAACACATTGCTTGTCCTCGAGACAATATTTTCAAATTTTCTTTTATCAAACCATTCGTAAATCGTCTTTATATAGTGTGTTATTTTATAAAACCGTTAGCATCATTAAATCCCAAATTGTAACAATGATTAGGTCGTATATTTTTAAAAACATTATTGATTGTTTAATTTTAAAATCCTAGCACATATCAGTTTATTAATGCTTGTCAACTCTGTCCTCTGTAAATTTCAGAATCAGTTGCCTCATTTACATTATAATTATCCTTCGTGGGCTTTAAATCATCTACAGTTCATTTTACGTTAAAACTGAGGCTTAATGACTGAATTATTGATTTGGGCACGCAGAGGCGAGGTTTTAAATTACAGCTTTCACTGTAACATGATTGTGTATAAACAAGTTAAACGGCGTGAAAAACAATCGACAGGGATAGAGAAAATTATACAGTTATTATTTGACAGCCTCCGTGGCGCAGCAGGTGAGTAGCCGGCTGTGAAACGAGAGGCCGTGGGTTCGATTCCCACACCGGGACAAATGTTTGTGTGACAGGCAGACATTTGTGTTCGGGGTCTGGGTGTTGTAAGACCGAAAGTCTCTCGTAGTCCCTGGATACCCACAACAAAAGACTCGTATCTTAGTGTGAGATCGGAGCTATGTGTGTGACTGTTGGATGATATTTATTATTATTTATTTATTGTATTCAATTTGAGTGTTTTCCAATTTAAATTGTTTCAAAATTATGTCTTATAATTATATCAAAAAAGAGGGATAATACCAGCGCCTATTATGGCCCAATAAGCTGCCTGCCAAGCCTGACAAGTTAATGGCTCACTGATGAATGCTGAACGTTATTCTGTTAAAGCGCAAAAGTTCACTTAAATACACAGAATATATAAAATATCATTTAATACCACAATCTCACATGCTCCAGCATCGTAGCTTCCCGCCTCTGTATATTGGCATACATACAATATTACACAATCAAGCTTTGTCGCCCGTACAACAGTACACACCCTGCGTGTTCAACTTGGCTTACACAAGAGGCAATTTTGTTGTTTTTACTAGAAATGTTAATAAAATCCATCTTACTACTAAAGAGGACCGCAGTGGGACAGTATATAATATCGGGGCTGATATTTATTCATTTACAGTCTTTATTTATGATAATAACACAATTCTACTAATGTCATTTGAAAGTTTGTATGATTGCACGTTTGTTACTCAACCACGCAATAACGGCTGAACGGATTTGGCACACAGATAGTAGGATATTAGGTTTTTTGTTATCTCGGGGAAAACACTTAATTACTGCCGCCCGCTCCGTTGGGAAGAGGAACAATGAGGATAAAATGGTTATGCTGGACCAGCCAGTCTTACGACCCAATATCCCTCTGGCTCGGATAATGGCTATCCAGGCAGCAACTCGACTGAGTAACCCCCTATGTACAACCCACCCGACACTACCAGCTAAAACCCCACGGTGGCCTTCTTCAGCGCTTACGGAGCGGTCTCGGGGTGTCCTAAGATAGACTAGAATTGCTGCCGGAACCGCCCTTGCGCGGTGCCACGGTAGCGGCCAATCTCCATGGGGGGAGGTTATGAGTAGCCGTCCATCTCGGGGTCACACGAGGCATGGAAATTGAGAGTGCGTCGATAAGGGCGCTGTGACAGAGATAGTTTATTAGCTGGATTAACACATAGCATATGTGTTATCAGTTTTTTTAATACTACTAGGTATATATAGAAAGATGTGATAGCTTGATGCCTTTATGGATTGTATACTGTTGGGGGTTATTGTCACTCGCGTCCGTGGGCTTTACTCTAGTTCCCCTACACGTGACCCCTGGGTAGTGCTAAATGAGTGACACATCTTACTGGTGGTAGGCTTCGGCCGTGGCTAGTGACCACCCACCGGACAAAGCCGTGCCGCCAAACGGCTTGCCGTGTTCCGGCGCGATGTTCGGTGATGCCATTTAGGGAGACGGGTCGGAATAGTTGCTGAATGCAGTTGGGCTGATCTGACGCAAGTTGATAACGCCGCATTGGGAGACTAGTCGTGGAGGGTAGCGGGATCCGAGGCACGGTGCACCGCTGGCCGACCGCAGGTAGTTGGGGGCCCAAGTAGTGTGCTAGCCACACACGAAAGGCTGCCCCGCCAACTGACGAAAAATCCCGGGATGCGCCATCGTGCCGGTCGGCGACCGGATGAGAGGGCCCGATGGACATCCCGGGGGGGCTCGGGCGTCCCCGCAGTCTCCAGACTAGTCCCCCTTCTGTGTGGTATTTCATCTTGTGTCTGAAAGTTAGATGCATAAAGTCTCGTTCCACTGCCGTCTTTCTACCTTCATTCGCTCTTCCAAAAAACAATGAAAAGTAAAACGAATAAGAGAACGTTTCCACAGCGGCAGCACTCCCTCTCACTAAAAGTGCACCTTACCAACATCCGAGGATTGCACTCAAATCTCGTCGCGGTCCATCACCACCTGGAGACTGAAAGACCCGCTCTCTTATTCCTCTCAGAGACGCAGATAAGATGTCCGTCTGACGTGGCGTACCTTTCATACCCAGGGTTTACTCTGGAGCACAATTTTAAGCCACATGCGGGTGTGTGCTTGTACGCCCGTGATGACATCTGTTGTCGGCGTCTCCGTTATCTTGAAGATCCCAGATTCTCTGTTATTTGGGTACTGGTGGATACAGGAATTGAGAAAATTCTTTATTCCTGTGTATACCGGTCGCACAGCGGAGATCAGGAGACTACTAGGCTCACAGAATACCTTAGTGAGGCGGCGGATGCGGCACAAAGGCGGTACCCTTGTGCCCAATTAGTACTACTGGGGGACTTTAATGCCCACCACCAAGAGTGGCTTTTCCCATACCAGTGTACCGACCATGCTGGGAGAGAAATGCGGAAGCTAGCGCTGACGCAAAATCTCACCCAGTTGGTCCAGGTGGCAACAAGGGTCCCGGATGTTGACACGCACACAGCCAATTGCTTGGACCTTCTGTTGACAACTGATCCAGACCGCTACTCAGTGTCGGTTTCATCACCCTTGGGTAGCTCCGACCATTGTCTGGTGAAATGTGTATCTGCCTACTCACCGCCCGATCCCAGCCCTAGAGGCACCCGGCGGGTGTGGCGATACAAGTCAGCAGATTGGGATGAGATGCGAGCTTTCTTTGCATCTTATCCTTGGCGGCCCATTTGCTTCTCTTCTGAAGACCCTTCAGCTTGCGCGGATGCTGTGACGGATGTGCTGCGTCAAGGTATGGAATACTACATTCCATTCTCCGACGTAGCAATGTCAGGCGGAACTCGCCCATGGTTCGGGGCTGAGTGCGGACGCGCTGAAGCGCGGAAGCATGCGGCATACCTGGCATGGGTTGATGCTCGAAACCGCAAAGTAAAGGACTTGCGCTTAAAGAAGAGAGCATTTAACAAGGCTGCCAAATCATGCAAGAAGGCTCTACGGCAAGCTAGATTTGACCACATAAGCCAAATCGGGAAGAAACTAGCTTCGTACCCAGCGGGTAGTAAAGCGTTTTGGTCCCTGGCAAAATCAGTTGAATCGAACTTCCGTCGCCCCTCACTTCCTCCACTGCTGAGACCCGACGGGTCTTTGGCTCACTCTGCTGAAGAGAAAGCAAACTTGTTTGCTTCTCTTTTTGCCGAATCTTCGCGTTTAGATACTGCTGGCGAAGTACCTCCTAGTCTACCAGTTTGCGAGACACATTTGTCAGAAATTCGCATTCGTCAGACTGAGGTAAGAAGAACGCTGCGTAATCTGGACGTGAATAAAGCCAACGGCCCAGATGGGATTCCAGCAATTGTACTGAAAACTTGTGCGCCTGAGCTCTCTCCTATTTTGACTCGCCTGTTTCGTCTCTCTCTGGTCACTGGACAAGTGCCTCAAGCCTGGAAGCAAGCTAACGTGCAACCTGTGCCCAAAAAAGGTAGTCGTGCTGAGCCTGCCAACTATAGGCCCATCTCGGTTACGTCCATACTTTGCAAAAGTATGGAACGTGTACTGAATGGCAGGCTCATGGCATACCTAGAAGCGAATGACCTCCTAAGTGACCGACAATACGGATTTCGCCGAAACCGGTCAACTGGAGACCTTCTAGCGTATGCCACTCACATCTGGAGCGAGGCCGTCGAGAAGCATGGGGAAGCGCTTGCCGTTTCACTTGATATCTCGAAGGCCTTCGACAGAGTGTGGCATGATAGCCTCTTAAGCAAGCTTCCATCATATGGCTTGCCCACTGGGTTATGTGCTTGGATATCGGACTTCTTGAGGGAACGATTGATTCGAGTGGTCATTGATGGCTGCTCCTCCGATCTATTGGCTATCAATGCCGGGGTACCTCAGGGGTCCGTACT
Organism: Laothoe populi; assembly: GCA_905220505.1. Classification (NCBI taxonomy): domain Eukaryota; kingdom Metazoa; phylum Arthropoda; class Insecta; order Lepidoptera; family Sphingidae; genus Laothoe; species Laothoe populi. Next base: position 10,425,481 of record HG992147.1, on the reverse strand, counting down.
TTCTGCGACTCTATTCCTGCTGCACATCAATGATCTGCTTAAGCCCGGTACTTTTGGGTACGCTGATGACAGCACAGTGGTAAAAAGTTACATATCTAATGCACGAACCAGTGGAGTGCAAGTCCAGGCCCTCAGGGAGGCCTTGGTAGAACGCTTGAACTTGTCCTTAAAGGCAGTCTCCGATTGGGGCGATGCCAACCTGGTCAAGTTTAATGCCACTAAGACCCAGGCTTGTCTATTCTCTGCTAAACGGAGTCCCTTCGAACTGACTCCTACTTTCAGAGATGTGTCCGTACCGATAACTGACCACCTAGAGATTCTTGGTGTAACTTTGTCTCCAACTCTCAGTTTTGGCTCCTACATTGAGCATAAAGCTCAATTGGCTGCCAAAAAGCTGGCTATCCTTGCGAAGGTGAGACGGTACTTCACGCCGGGACAGCTCCTTGATCTGTATCAAGCGCAAGTCCGGTCGTGCATGGAGTACTGCTCTCATTTATTTATTTATTTATTTATTTATTTAAGATGCATAACAGATTACAATCATAACAGTTCACAATATTAAAATTAAGAAATCTAAGACTAGATAGTAATCAAAAACATGCATCCTTACAAGTTATAATATTAATGTTAATGTGCGAACTAAGATACTAAGTTTAATATCATCTTTGGGATGGATCAGCCAAGTACCAGCTTGAGGCATTGGAGGCAATCGAGAGACGCGCCAAGAGACTCGTAGGCAACGATTCCATAGTCGAGGCAAGGCTGCAAAGCCTTGAACACAGACGTAAAGTTGCTAGTTTATCGGTATTTTACCGGATACATTTCGGCGAGTGTGCCTTGGAATTACATAATTTAATTCCCCCAACCCCTTTCCATCATCGGACGACAAGAGACTCGGCGAAGCGTCATCGATACATGGTTGATATTCCACCAGTGCGCACGAAGCGTTTTGCTAGTACATTTATCATGCGCACCGCTAGAGAGTGGAACTCTTTGCCGGAGTCTATATTTCCCGAAAATTATAACTTGGGTATCTTCAAGTCAAGAGTGAATAGGTATCTTCTAGGCAAGCGTGCTCCACCGTAGACCACATCATCACTTTCCATCAGGCGAGATAGTGGTCAAACGCAAGCCTATTTCGATAAAAAAAAAAAAAAATACCTTTTCTTCCATAAATAACTTTCCACGCCGGCGGCGCCGCGGACAACAGCTAAATTAATAATATAAACCGAAAAAATAAATCCAAGCAGTACACATAAATTAAAAAATTCTTCGAATTATTCGAACTCATGTGTATTTTGTAACTCTGTGTATTTTATTTTATATTAAACGAAAACAGAACAATAATTCAAGTTAATAATGTTGCCATCACTTTGACACCGATAAAATGAAAACTTGTTAACAAAAATTTTGAGTGTATTAAGCAGTATCGAGTACTTGTAAACATATAAATACCATTTCTATTGTCTTAAGTCAGAGACGAGAAAGCAAACAAAACTTTACTAATCACTGTTCGAGCGGGCACTCGTTTAAGAATAAATTACCACAAGAAAGTTTAGCAGAAAGTAATTAAGTTAGTCAAGTTAACTTGTCACTTACGAAGACTATGTACCTACTACAAATCAACGATCCTGACATGACATTTAATTAAACCGTTGTAGCTGTCTGTTTACAGGCGCCGCGCGTGCATGCATCACTTAAACATACGTACGTATTCCTACATTTTTCACGTATTTTTGTAGCCAGTGTAGAAACACTGGAAAGTGACAGCCTCCGTGGCGCAGTTGGCGAGTAGTCGGCTGTGAAACAAGAGGTCGTGGGTTCGATTCCCACACCGGGATAAATGTTTGTGTGAGAGACAGATATTTGTGTCCGGAGTCTGGGTGTTGTGAGACCGAAAGTCTCTCGTAGTCCCTGATACCCACAACACAAGGCTTGTATCTTAGTGTGGGGTCGGGGCTATGTGTGTGACTGTTGGGTGTTATTTATTTATTAAAGTGAAGTGAATAAACAATGTGTAATAACATAAACATTATGCTGACGATTTTTATGTCGCCGTTAATAAGCGTGTCTACACTTGCCAGAACGGTTATCAATATTTAATATTTTAAATAATTATGTCCTGCGTGATCAATTTCATGTCCTGTATTTTGATGTTATTATATTATTTAAAATAAAACATGTATTAAATCCCGCTTTAGACGGGCGATTATTCAAATATATTTGAATGCAGTTTAAATTTTTTTTAATATCAAAATGATCACTAAAAGGTTTTCTATCTACAATATTTAAGATACTTTCCCTCCATGTGGTATAGCCGTGGGACGCCTTGTATACGTTAATTGACCGTTCTTTCATCCCACACCTCGGAACCTACAAAATCTAAGATCATAATAAAATAGATGATAAAGGGCCTAGTTATTATTAGTTAATCATAGTTAACGAGGAAACCTACACGAAAATCGATAGTCTGCAAATTTCTTAAACTAGTCGATTAATACGGAACCTTGATGTGAATCCGATTCACATTGTACCAGTTGTATATTTAGATATTTTCATATTGCCATTGTAAAACTAGCAACCAACTTTTTCAGATTCAAAAAAAAAATATTTAAAGATTTCCTGAAACAAACCATACCATGTGAACTCAAAAATACGCGAATATATTGGTATTCGCATTTGCGGTATTTGGCACATTCTGGAATAGCACATAGACTACTTTTTATCTGGGAAAATTCTATAGCTCCCGTAGGAGAGTTTAGTTTTTCACAGAGCAAGGAATCTGTGAAAAACTAAACTATCTGGAAAGTGGCAGTTTAGGGATCGGAAAATGACATAGACTACTTTTTATTCCGAATAAATGTCCGCTTCCTATATAGCAAGGGATAGCAAAATATAGAAAACTTTAATAACTTAAGATGCCTCCATGGATTGTATACCATTACTACCAAAAATCAACTCCACGCGGGCGGAGCCGCGGGCATCATCTAGTATAACATATTGTAAATAATTTATGACACACATTATCGGCTGAAACGTATTACTTTGAACAAGTTATTATCAGCATTTATCAATGTACGCGTTGGTATTGCAGGTGCAATATTCCCACATGTAGCATAGAAACATAATCCACATATGCCTGCAGATTGATAGGTATTGCACATTAGAATAATAAATATGCATCATGAAGTTATACACTTTCAAATATACTATGGATACATGTTATATGTTCCATTAAATTTTGTTGGGTGTGCTTTGTTTTATATGATTATAAAGGTTTACTAAATTAAAGTTATTCAAATATTTTTCCAAAAAGTTTAAATTATGTCTACAGTGCCCTGTTGTGCCAATACGCAGTGTACGTCAATCCGTTTAAACGAAAATTAATTGAATTTGTCAGGAATTCACAAGACATTTATGGTTAAGTGTCCAAAATCAGAATTGGCACTTATACTAGTTTTCTAATCTTATCGGAACAACTGCTTTATTATTACATATTTCTGACTAGTTTATATAGTTGCTATATTATTTTGTTTTCAAGGGAGTATGTGAATAAATCAGTAAATCCTTCTTTTTTAATGAAAAGAAAATAATATATATAACGCGTCCTAGATACGAAGCAAAGAACTGTTAATGACGCGGTTAAAGCTTTACTCTTAGATGAGTTGTCTGCTCCATTGCTTCTTATATATCTACTAAAACAATAACATAAATATCATGGGAATGATAATTCCCATATTCATATAAAGATTACTTTATAAGTACATAAAGGTAGGTATTTATATCAAAACTATTTTATTAGGGTAAGGCCACAAATGATATGGAAATTGTTTAATCTGAAACGAAGGATTCCTCTGTAGGTGGCGATTATAAGGATTCGTGTTCCTGATGGAATTAATATGTCCACCCCCGCTGAAATTAAGGTAGATTATTTTTGTAAATGTTCAAGATTTTCAAGTTAATTAAATTTTGCTTTTCAGGGTAAGTACGGAATACGATAAAATAACACAGACTAAATAATTCATTTATCACTAATGACCGTACCATAAGTAGTTATTCTACATAAGTATCTTGAATTAGAATATTAAGTTATTTTTCATTTAGCACATTAGAATTTAATAATATCAGTTATGGATTATGTCCCTATACTGTGTAGTAAATACGAACCTACCCGAACAGTGGTTGTTATTCTGATGAATTAGAAAGAAGAAAGAAAAGGTTTTTATTGTCGGATGTTAAAAACACATAACAAAAATAGAAAAAAAAGCACAATAATAATTGATCCGACAATGGGAGTCCCTATTCAGCTACATGCTGCAGTACAGGCTAACCCATACTGCAGCGCTGGTTTTCGAATTAATGTATCAAATACTTATGGAATTTTTACAGGGGGCTTTATCTGTGTATATGTACGGTAGGCAGCGGCGTTGTTGTGCCCTGGTATTGCAGAACTCTATGGGTGGCGGTGACTACTTACCATCAGACGGCCCGTCTGCTCGTCTGCCTATCGAGGCACTAAAAAAAAACGTTATTTACGATGTTTTCCATTATAGTTTACTAACTATATAGGCAAATAACGTTAAAAGTCAGAGGTTATTTAGGATGTATTTTTTGGGTCGACATCGAATCCGCAACTCATGTGGGGAATTATATAACACTAAGAAATTTCCTGAAAACTCCGGGTAAAAAGGTAAAGATATCTGTATGATAAAAATGCTGTTTTATATTTACACTATCACTATCCGCCCATAAACGTTCATGAAACGTTAGTAGAAATTGATAAAATCGATAAGGAAACATAAACAGATGTTAGTGATTAAAAGATTGCAGATCACCTGTCGCGTACACGATCAACAGGAAGGGGATCCGGGCGAGGCTCGGAGGACGGAGGACGGAGCAAGCACGCAGCCTGCGAGGACAGCAGTCGCCGCCCAGCCGCCCTTCGCGACTGACGTCACTTGCGAGCGCGATCCGCAGCCCTGTGCCCGCCACACTGCACAATTTATTCCTGGTCACGATTCAAAAAAAAAAAATCTATAGGTACCTTACCGTACAGACATTCCGCTCGGTTCTAAACGGTGCCAAATAAATACATTTTCTTTAAAATCAGAACGTTGAAGTTTACTAACGTGCCAACAGATAGCGAAGGATTCTCTTCAACCCTTCTAACGTATTCCGCTGAAGACAAGGTAAGTTTTTAAGAAGCAATAAATATTATTTCTAAAGCTGTTATATATGTGTCTAGACTTAAATCTAGACGTTTTGTATGTTGGAATGACCATTTGAGAAAAACTTTTAAATTACATCGATGTAGACTTCTAAATCAGTTTTGTTTTCATATGGGAATACCTACCGGTAATTATAGATCTGTTAGCATATATACTAAAATGTATCTATGTATATGTGAAACAAGAAGATACACAATTAATAAAATGGGAACGTCTGAAATATACTATGATTGTCTCATTCAAATCTCTTTATTAGGAGAGTTTTTTTTCATCCTGGCACGCCAAAGTGACTCAGTGCCGCCCAATTAGAGTATCGAGTAGAGAGACAATCTATCCGCTGCTACTCAACACAATCATGCCGGCCTGCTTCTTTAAACTACGCCATGGGCAGGAAGGTGAAGAACTGGTCGAGTCTAGTTCTAGTCTCAAAGTACTCAGAAGGCCGCAAAACGGCCAAACATCGTACCCCAACTCTAGACCCCCGACAAAAACCGGATGTACACTGGCTGATCCCGGAACGCGACACACTTGCATGTACCACTATGGCGGGTTTAGCACCCTGTGTACGGTGGTCGCTATCCGGGCGGATATGAATATCCTACCATCAGCTAGATTACCACAAGGTAGCTTAGGTACTGTAGCTGTGACCTGGCGGGGTCCTGGGATTAATACCCAGAGCAGGTAGTCAAAATTTGCCTTAGTCGATTAAAAAAAAATTGCCCAGTTGTTGCCGTAGTTTTAAATATGTGCCTCATATGGCCTTTATAGTAAGGATATATGCACTACAAAATGTGGTTAAACTTGAAGCATATCTGCCCACGCCTTCTGAAATACAGGGGTTACGTCTGTTTTGTACCCTAACAAGTTTTACATTAAAAGATGGAATACAGCAAACCAAACAATAAAACGTTATGTCTAAAAATAAATAAACTTAAAAATAATCGCAAAATTAATATACCGACTCATCGTAAAGTTTAAAAAAGCACAGTATTGTTTACGTATTATAAAATCACATCCATTATAGTTTGAGAGTAGTTCCGTACTAGTTTACATTTGTACATTTAGTCACTGGTATGGTCACTTTGCTTTGTTTTTGTTAGTCGATGTTCGTTAGACTAGCTTCAACTGACCGGCCTCGATTTGACCTGCGGTCGCACTCTATCTCTATAACATATCTATAATACAACATTTCATTCTTTTATGAACGAAATAGTTTCTAAAAAATCCAAATATATTGGTAGGTTCGCAGTAAGCCTCAAGAATACAGAAACTAATTGATTGTCCGTTCTATTTTAAGGTTTCTCATTTTCAAGAAACCTATCAACCAAATTGCTTTCTTGTTTGCGTAAGCTTTTTATTAAACTGTAATAGATATTGAATGAGTTTTGGTATATTGTAAAGAAATACTTGCAATGGTCGCGACTAACTCAGATATGAGTGTCAGTGACATGTCTGCCGACGTCATACGTCATACTGAAGGTGCTACTGACGCCGTGTTTTAGTGACGCAACTGACGAAAGGTCTTCTAAAGATTTATTTAGTGCACAGTACAAACGCACAAACGCGATGTTACTAACACTGCGTCACTTACAAGCCATCAGACATTAGACTTTCGGAAGTGTTAACAGACAGTTAACTCTTTTATAAGTCGCTTAATAAATATTTTATTAATATAGCACTTTTAAAGATAAACAATATTTTAAAAGATAATATTATAGACGTTGACAGAGTGCTAAAAGCTTCGAATGACAGCGGTTAAAGCAGCAGATATCGACACTAGTTTCACTTAGTGCGCAATATAAGGTCTCTGAGAAGAAAACCTTATTTTCTCTCTTGAACATCTAGTATGACACTATCTCTAGAGAGGTAGCCAAATATCAACGGTAACATAACATGTGCTACGGTGGCGATAGAAGAAAATCAATCAGCATATTGTAAACACACACCCTCGGGCAATTTTATGAATTGGAAAATTCGTACACAAGATTTTCCCACTTTCCCAGTATACTTTAAAATTTCACCCCTAAGGATTGAAACTAGAGATGAAAAACTGAAAACTCAGCATTTATTTATGATGACTGTTTCATAAAAAGTTGTGATATATATTCATTATAATTATTATGATATAACATATCTATATATATAAAAGAAAGTCGTGTTAGTTACTTCACTTATAACTCAAGAACGGCTGAACCGATTTAGCTGAAAATTGGCAGGGAGGTAGTTTAGAGCCAGGAGAAGGACATAGGATACTTTTTATCCCGTTCGACATCATTCCCGTGTGACTTGACATTTAACGTCAGTCACTATAAAACGTGGTATAACAAAAAAGAATCAGACTTGGAATAACAAAATTGACGTATAATGACAGCTATGTAATGACGTATGGATGACAATTTGATATTTGTAAGAAATCAATAATAAAACTATTTCTATTAAATAAATAATTCACATTATTGCCCAATTGCCCATTCGTATAAACAGTGAAGTGAACTATAAAACTCGGTATGGTTGAAAATTTCCATTCGTATAAACAGTGAAGTGAACTATAAAACTCGGTATGGTTGAAAATTTAAGTTTTTAGGTGAAGTGAAGTTTAATTAATAATGCCGCGACCAAGACGATCGAATCTTTCCCGACAAAGCCGTGATGGAAGAAGAATACGAAATACTGCAAATGAAAGGACTGAAGAAGAACAAGAAATTGCACGTGAACAGCGCCGCGATAGTATGGCTCAACTTCGTGCTTCTCAATCACGAGAGCAAAGTGAAGCAGCCCGTGAAACAGCTCGGTTGGCAATGCAGAATCGTCGAGCGAACAACAGAGGTCAACAAATAGATAATTTGCGACGCAGAACAAGATATTTATCAAGTGCAAATTCGTGTCAGTTCCAGAAATCACGATATTGAGATGAATGAGGAGATACATAATCGTGCTTTACTCTTGATCCAAGATATGTGTTACCTCATGTGCGGTAATTTATTAATCAGGTTAGGAATGCCAGCACCATATCGTGAAATGAATGACGCATTTAATCGAGAATTGGAAAGGGAACGTGAATATGATCACCAGGAATTAGATTTAGTAGTTCAAACGAATGTACCCCTGTTGAATTACCAACAAAAGGAAGTTTATGATACTTTAATGAAGGCAATCGATGATGAAAATGGTGGTTTATATTTCCTAGATGCCCCTGGTGGAACTGGCAAGACATTCCTCATGTCATTAGTTTTAGCAACTGTTCGGGCGAGATTTAACATAGCGGTTGCAGTTGCTTCTTCTGGAATAGCAGCCACATTGTTAGAAGGATGCTGTACGGCTCATTCAGCATTCAAATTACCGTTAAATCTTCAAACTATTGAAGAACCAACGTGTAATATTGCAAAACACTCAGCAATGGCCAAAGTTTTAGCGGTATCGAAAATCATCATCTGGGACGAATGCACAATGGCGCATAAACGTGCATTAGAAGCACTTAACCGAACATTAAAAGATTTACGCAATGACTCGAGATGTTTTGGAGGAGCAATGATTTTACTTTTTGGCGATTTCCGCCAAATACTGCCAGTAATTCCAAGATCTACGGCTGCCGACGAAATAAACGCTTGCCTCCAATCGTCAAATCTATGGCGCCATGTGAAGAAACTGCAACTGACAACAAACATGAGAGTTACATTGCTTAATGATACATCTGCTGAAGATTTCTCGGAGCAATTGCTGACTATCGGTAATGGTCAAGTACCTGTCGATGAATCGAGCGGATTAATATCATTTCCAAATAATTTCTGTAATTTTGTCTCATCAAAAGACGAACTTATCAACAATGTATTTCCAGAAATTATTTCTAACTACAAAAATTATGAATGGATGAGTGAACGAGCAATTTTAGCGGCTAAGAATAAAGATGTAGATGACATAAACTACATAATTCAAAATAAGATCATTGGAACAATGCATTCATTCAAATCTATTGACTGCGTCACAAATGAAGATGAAGCCACCAACTATCCAATTGAATTTTTAAACTCTTTGGACGTGCCTGGCTTACCACCGCACAATTTACGCCTAAAGGTTGGCTCCGTAGTAATCATGCTTCGAAACATAAACCAACCAAAACTGTGCAACGGTACGCGTTTGGTGGTTAGAAAATTGATGAACAATGTAATTTACGCTACGATAATGATAGGAAAATTCAAAGGTGAGGAAGTTCTCATTCCGAGGATACCGATGATCCCAACCGATATGCCGTTTGAATTTAAAAGACTTCAATTTCCGATACGTCTTGCATTTGCCATGACCATCAACAAATCACAAGGCCAATCCTTAAAAGCTTGTGGTTTAAATCTAGAACATTCATGTTTTTCCCATGGTCAATTATACGTGGCATGTTCACGGGGCGGAAGACCATCTGCGTTGTTTGTTTTTGCGCCTGATAATAAAACAAAAAATGTCGTGTATCACAAGGTACTTAAATGAAGAGCAACCTATGTACTAAAATACAGAAATAATTATGAATGATTGATGTAGAAATTTAATTTTTTTTGTATTTTTTCCAATAAAAAAAAAATCTGCTTATTTATTGACATTAAGGCGGAACAAAGTTCGCCGGGTCAGCTAAAATAAATAATAATAATAATAAAATAATAATATTTCTTACAAATATCAAATTGTCATCATACGTCATTACATAGCTGTCATTATACGTCAATTTTGTTATTCCAAGTCTGATTCTTTTTTGTTATACCACGTTTTATAGTGACTGACGTTAAATGTCAAGTCACACGGGAATGATGTCGAACGGGATAAAAAGTATCCTATGTCCTTCTCCTGGCTCTAAACTACCCTCCCTGCCAATTTTCAGCTAAATCGGTTCAGCCGTTCTTGAGTTATAAGTGAAGTAACTAACACGACTTTCTTTTATATATATAGACTAGCTGACCCGGCGAACTTTGTTCCGCCTTAATGTCAATAAATAAGCAGATTTTTTTTTTATAGGAAAAAATACAAAAAAAATTAAATTTCTACATCAATCATTCATAATTATTTCTGTATTTTAGTACATAGGTTGCTCTTCATTTAAGTACCTTGTGATACACGACATTTTTTGTTTATTATCAGGCGCAAAAACAAACAACGCAGATGGTCTTCCGACCCGTGAACATGCCACGTATAATTGACCATGGGAAAAACATGAATGTTCTAGATTTAACCACAAACTTTTAAGGATTGGCCTTGTGATTTGTTGATGGTCATGGCAAATGCAAGACGTATCGGAAATTGAAGTCTTTTAAATTCAAACGGCATATCGGTTGGGATCATCGGTATCCTCGGAATGAGAACTTCCTCACCTTTGAATTTTCCTATCATTATCGTAGCGTAAATTACATTGTTCATCAATTTTCTAACCACCAAACGCGTACCGTTGCACAGTTTTGGTTGGTTTATGTTTCGAAGCATGATTACTACGGAGCCAACCTTTAGGCGTAAATTGTGCGGTGGTAAGCCAGGCACGTCCAAAGAGTTTAAAAATTCAATTGGATAGTTGGT